>JBBGZY010000391.1:5133750-6407500 GCA_037952925.1 Lithobates clamitans | reverse complement strand
ATTTAACACACCCGCTCCCCATTCACACATGAAATCTTATAACACTAACGTGTCACATGACACCGGGGAGGGAAAATGGTTAATTGGGTCCAATTCGTACATTTTTACTTAGGGGTGTACTCACTTTTGTTGCCAGCGGTTTAGGTATTAATGGCTTTGTGTTGAGTTATTTTGAGGGGACAACAAATTTACGCTGTTATACAAGCTGTGCACTCACTACTTTGCAGCAGTGTCATTTCTTCAGTGTTGTTACATGAAAAGATATAATAAAATATTTACAAAAATGTGAGGGGTGTACTCACTTTTGTGAGATACTCTATATGAGGTCTTCACCAGATTACCATTGCATAGTTTGCCAAGCCATATACCCCAAAGTTGGCCATGTGATCTCAGACTGACTAATGCTGTGATGTTCAGTGGACATCACACAAACAAATACTGTATCTAGTCTTTTGCTCATATTGGCACAGCAGGCAGCCTGGAGCAACATATTTTCTTCTACTCTTATATACTCACAAAAGACTGTTAGTATATCTAAATTTTAAATAAAGGTCTACTTAAAGCGGTATTATATCCAAACCTAAAACTTTAATATATTGCTTCTTACTAATCCTTATACAATCAGGTCCATAAATATTGGGACATCAACACAATTCTAATCTTTTTGGCTCTATACACCACCACAATGGATTTGAAATGAAACAAATACGATGTGCTTTAACTGCGGACTTTCAGCTTTAATTTGAGGGTATTTACATCCAAATCAGGTGAATGGTGTAGGAATTACAACAGTTTGTACCACATTTTAAGGGACCAAAAGTAATGGGACAATTGGCTGCTCAGCTGTTCCATGGCCAGGTGTGTTTTTCCCTCATTATCCCATTTACAAGGAGCATATAAAAGGTCCAGAGTTCATTTCAAGTGTGCTATTTGCATATGGAATCTGTTGCTGCCAACTCTCAATATGAGATCCAAAGAGCTGTCACTATCAGTGAAACAAGCCATCATTAGGCTGAAAAAACAAAACAAACCCATCAGAGAGATAGTAAAATCATTAGGTGTGGCCAAATCAACTGTTTGGAACATCCTTAAAAAGAAAGAACACACCGGTGAGCTCAGCAACACCAAAAGACCCGGAAGACCACGGAAAACAACTGTGGTGGATGACCAAAGAATTGCCTGGTGAAAAAAACACCCTTCACAACAGTTCGCCAGATCAAGAACACTCTCCAGGAGGTAGGTGTATGTGTGTCAAGGTCAACAATCAAGAGAAGACTTCACCAGAGTGAATACAGAGGGTTCACCACAAGATGTAAACCATTGGTGAGCCTCAAAAACAGAAAGGCCAGATTAGAGTTTGCCAAACAACATCTAAAAAAGCCTTCACAGTTCTGGAACAACATCCTATGGACAGATGAGACCAAGATCAACTTGTACCAGAGTGATGGGAAGAGAAGAGTATGGAGAAGGAAAGGAACTGCTCATGATCCAAAGCATACCACCTCATTAGTGAAGCATGGTGGTGGTAGTGTCATGGTGTGGGCATGTATGGCTGCCAATTGAATTGGTTCTCTTGTATTTATTGATGATGTGACTGCTGACAAAAGCAGCAGGATGAATTCTGAAGTGTTCCGGACATTATTATCTGCTCATATTCAGCAAAATGCTTCAGAACTCATTGGACGGCGCTTCGCAGTGCAGATGGACAATGACCCGAAGCATACTGCAAAAGTAACCAAAGAGTTTTTTAAGGGAAAGAAGTGGAATGTTATGCAATGGCCAAGTCAATCACCTGACCTGAATCCGATTGAGCATGCATTTCACTTGCTGAAGACAAAACTGAAGGGAAAATGACCCAAGAACAAGCAGGAACTGAAGACAGTTGCAGTAGAGGCCTGGCAGAGCATCACCAGGAATGAAACCCAGCGTCTGGTGATCTCTATGCATTCCAGACTTCAGGCTGTAATTGACTGCAAAGGATTTGCAACCAAGTATTAAAAAGTGAAAGTTTGATGGATGATTGTTAATCTATCCCATTACTTTTGGTCCCTTTAAAAAGTGGGAGGCACATATATAAACTGTTGTAATTCCTACACCGCTCACCTGATTTGGATGTAAATACCCTCAAATTAAAGCTGAAACTCTGCTGTTAAAGCACATCTTGTTCATTTTATTTCAAATTCATTGTGGTGGGTGGTGTATAGAGCCAAAAAGATTAGAATTGTGTCGATGTCCCATTATTTATGGACCTGACTGTATGTGGTTGCTGCATTGTTTTTCTTTTTTAGGCTTTTCCCTTCTGTTTTGCCTATGTAACTAGTATTCTACATGGGGAGTTTCTGTATTAGAATGGCTGAAGTCTCAGAGCAGAGCTGCTATCTTGGCCAAAGTTAGCCACATTCAGAATTTTTACACTCTATGCAGGGTTTATCAAACCCATCACAGACAAAACAAACATACATTCGCTCATCTCTACTAAGTAATGACAAAGCTTCCCAACAGTATGGATGTAGGGGAAAATATTAGGTTATAAATGTAGTTTTCTCCTTGAGTCACTCAAGAGCAATGTCTGGTTCTAGTGCAAATGCAAACAGTTATGCCACGTACACATGAGCGGAATTTCCAACAGAAAGAGTACGATGGGAGCTTTTCATCGTATATTCTGAATGTGTGTATGCCCCATCGGACTTTTTCTGTCAAAAATTCAGACGGACTTAGATAGAGAACATGTTAAATTTTTTTCCAACGGAACAAATTACTATCGGAAAAAATGCTCGTCTGTATGCTGTTCCGACGCACCAAAAACTACGCATGCTCTGAAGCAAGTTTGAGATGGAAGCTATTGGCTACTGGCTATTGAACTTCCATTTTCTAGTCCTGTCATATGTGTTGTAAGTCACCGCATTCTGGACGGTCGGAATTTGGTGTGACCATGTGTATGCAAGACAGCTTGAGCGAAATTTCGCCGGAACTCCGTCGGAAAAACCTTCAGAGTTTATTCCGACGGCAAAACCAGTCGTGTGTACAGGGCATTATTTTTCATACTGATGTCAGATTTTATACTCATACTTTAAACTAACATTTTCATTATTATAATATGTACATTTAATACAAAAAATCTAGCTTTTGATAGTGTATAAAAATTTACTTTAAATACATGATTGGATTGATAATACTTGACTTTATAATTCTTTCTACCATGTAAGTTTAATTGTAGCTAACATGTTTGCCAGTAATGCGCCAACAGTCTTGCAGTCTTTAAAAATAGTTCTTCCAACCATATAATTTAGTATGTGAATGACATTAAAGAAATACTTGCTAAGGCAGTTCATTAGCATGGCTATAAACCTTTGTAATTATTTTTTATTGGAACAAAATGTCATCATCTTATAAGCTAGTAAGGAGTACTGAGAAACTTGAAATTAAGGCATGAAACAAAGAATTTCTAAAAGCAGATGTCTGTATTTTCTATCTATTGGTCACTTTCCATTTTGTGGATCAATTTTTTATTTCACAATTGTTGGCCTCTTATGCCCCGTACACACGGTCGGATTTTCCGATGGAAAATGTCCGATCGGAGCGTGTTGTCGGAAATTCCAACCGTATGTGGGCTCCATCGGACATTTTCCATCGGATTTTCCGACACACAAAGTTGGAGAGCAGGAGATAAAATTTTCCGACAACAAAATCCGATTGCGTCAATTCCAACCGTGTGTGGCCTGTTCCGACGCACAAAGTGCCACGCATGCTCAGAAGAAATTCCGACACGGAACAGCTCGTTCTGGTAAACTTAGCGTTCGCAATGGATACAGCACTTTCATCACGCTGCAATGCTAAAAATGGTTTAATACAGCGCACTCTTTTCTTCTTTATAATGCTGCTCATATTCACACACACTTCTCACAAACTTTTATTTTTCGTTTTTTTATTGGGATTCCCTGAATATATTGTTATTTGTCACATCTGACAGAATGTTTTTTTTTTTTGGATTTTAAGCCATTTTTGGTTTCGATTTTATGTTTGTATTTTTCCCAAGGCTGATCTTTGTTTAATGTTGTTTTTAGTTTGACTCCAGAATATTTTTGTGTGTGTTTTGTGTGTCAAGTTACCACAACACCATTGATATCTTGTATTATTTAATCTCAAGGATATTGTTTGTTGTTGGTGTCCCTTGTTAATTTCACATTGTATTTTTGAAATGTACCTGAATCCTCACCAACAAACTGTCCTTTTTGAAGTAAAACACACATAGGCAAGTATAATTCAAACAAAAATTCCTTTATTAAGGGCTCAGAACCAAACAAAGAGGAAGGCAACACTGGATCAACATGAGAAATTAGCAAAGCCTGGGACCCCCACGGCAGACATCAATTCTTGAACATCAAAATTGGTGGCCTGAGGAGTCCATATGTAAGGGAGGGCAGTCTGGTCCAGAATTCGCAGAGATCCGGAAAGCAGCAGATGACATCTGTGTCCCCAGGCTGTGGTACCACAAGAGGCTGCATCTTTTGGCCAACCAGACTGGATCCAGGGTCCTCACTTTCTGGTCTTCCTTCCACCCTTCCTTCCAGGCTTTGGCTGTGCTGTTGGAGATGTGGCAGGAGGAGGAGTAGGACCTGGAGGAGAAGGAGGACTGGGAGGAGGAGGACCTGCAGGAGGAGGAGGAGGACCATCTGTGAGTTCGCAAAGGTGTGTCTGAGCTGTAATTTGGCCCCTCATACCTTTGTTAAGAGCCTCCAATATGAGCGACTCACACATGACTTGTTGTCCCTCCTCCATCCTCTGCATTTTATAGGCAATGGTGGCAGCAATGTCCTCCTCCATGGTGTGTGGTGCTCCCAGGACCTCTGTAGCCCTCCAAAAGAGTCCTCTGGTAGCCTCCTCTAGGGCACTCCTCCTTCTGCCACTTTCTCTTTCCAGGGGGAGTGGAGGGACCGGCATATCAGGCATATCCTGGCTGCGACTTCCCTGTGTATGAAAAAGGGACATGCTTTTAGTTTTTGCTTCATCAATCACAATCATAAATTAGTATTCCCAACTAACATCTAGTTAACATCATTGATTGGACAACCTGAAATATTTAGAGGAATGCTATACCTGGCTCAAGCTGGGCTCCTCCACATGTTGTTGCCTGGAAGGCCCAGGTTGGGCGTCAGAAGCATATGTGCTCCTCAGGCCACCAATTAAGATCTTCAAATAGGTGATGTCTGCCGTGGGGATCACCTGCTTCACAATTTCACACAATTGCTCCAGTGCCGCCTTCCTCTTTGTTTGGTTCTTGTAATGTGGGTGGTTAATCTCCCACAGACATGGCAGCTCCCTTAACATATCAATGAATAGTGACATGAAGTCATTATCTTTAACTAAGATATCCATGTTCACTGCAAGACACAACACAAGACAAAGCCTAATGTCAGACAAAACTCTCCTAATCTTGTTACAATATAGGCCTCAATCTGGAAGCAGTATAGGCACAAGTTTGTCTCTTACCTTCGTTCTTACGATTGGCGCGTCCAATGCTCCTTCCTCCGCTCACAGATCGTACGTAATACGCACGTGTGTTATGCTTTATATACACTGCGCATGCGTGTAACTCAGCCCGCCCCTGATGTTCTTTCTAGTCTATTCCCTGCCCCTTTTCGTTTGGCGCAGTGGGTGAAGAGCACATGGCGGAGTCACAGCAGGTGCGTGCTAATTATAGCAACGAGGAGGAGGCGGAGGAAAGCCCGGAGACAGAAACGTCTGGATCCAGAAGGAGAAGATTTAAGGCCACAAATATGTCCTTTGGGGAGATGTTGGAGATGGTCATCAAGATCCATCCATCAAGAGCTGGTATTAAGTTAGGACCAGAGACCTGTGGTGATGATAGAAAAAGTAATATATCGTCTGCAAATATACATAATTTGTGTGTAATACCTCCTACTTCAATGCCAGTTATAGTTTGGTTTGTTCTGATGTATTGGACCATGGGTTCGAGTATAAGGGCAAATAATAAGGGAGATAATGGGCAACCCTGTCGGGTACCTCTTTCGATATTAAAGGCTTCAGATTTGTATCCAGCATATTTTATATAGGCTTTGGGTTTATTATATAATGCTTTGATCCATGTTAAAAAGTGGAGTCCAAAACCCCATTTTTGTAATGAATATTGCATATATTGCCAGGATACTGTGTCGAATGCCCTCTTAATATCAAGAGATAGAAAACATAAAGGGATTTTCCGTTTTTTAGCAGTATCTGCCAATAACACTGTCCTGCGTATATTATCGCCTGCCTGTCTATTTGGCATGAAGCCTACTTGATCTCTATGTATTAATTTTCCTATAATGCTATTGAGGCGTTTTGCTATTATTTTTGCTAATTATTTAATATCGAGGTTTAACAGAGAGATAGGCCGATAATTCACACAGGAAGTATCATCAGAAAGGGGTTTTGGGATCATACAAACAATTGCCATTAGTGTTTCTTGCCGAAAAGAATGCCCATCTAGAAGTTTGTTAAAAGTTTCAGTGAGAATGGGAGAGAGTATTTCTGAGAATGTTTTATAGTATAAAGCCGAGTAGCCGTCTGGGCCTGGTCTTTTGTTAAGTTTTAGGTCTTTTATGGCGTTAGCAACTTCATCTATAGGTATAGGCTCATCCAAACTGCTTTTTTGATTCTGAGATAACTCAGGTAAGGTTATTTTTGAGAAGAAGGATTCAGCCTCTGTAGGATTAAATTCATTGTTTGTCTTGTATAAAGTTGCGAGATGTGAGTGAAATTTATGGACTATTTTAACTGGATTACAAGTGTAAACATTTTTTGATAATTTCAAACGTATTGGTTTGAAAGATTTGTTAGTTGAATTTAATGCCCGAGCCAAATATGTACCTGGTTTGTTTGTATTCATGTAGAAATTGTGTTTGGAGCGTTTGAGGGATTTATCAACTGACTCAGTGAGAAATAGATCGTATTCCAATCTAGATTTTTCCAGATGAGATTTTGTACTCTGGGATGGATTATCTTGAAATGATATGTAGGCTGCATTAAAATTGAGTTCTAGTTTTTTTGCTAGATTTTTGCGTTCCCGTTTAAATAGTGCCATTTGTCTTTGTATTGTACCACGCAAGACAGGCTTATGAGCTTCCCACAGTGTTATTGGGGAGATGTCTGTTGTATTATTAATTGATATGTATTCCTTTAAAGCTTGTTCAATGGCCATCTGATGTAGTGGGTGTTTGAGCATTATGTCCGGTAAGTACCACGTTGGATCATGCGCTTTTGGTATGGCTGAGGCTATAGTAGTGTATACTGCATTATGGTCAGACCACGGAATCGGAATTATATCTGATGCAATAATTTCTGGTATCATTCCTATTGTTAGAAAAATATGATCTATTCTGGTGAAGGTTTGATGAGGGTGCGAGAAATAAGTGAATTTCTTTTTTATTGGGTTACTTTCTCTCCATGAATCTACCAGATTGTATTTGGAAAGAAGTTGAGAAAAAGGTAATCTAGAGGTTATTTTGGATGGTGTAAAAGGTGATTTATCTAGAAATGGGAGGAGGACCTGGTTCGAATCCCCACACATTATCACTGTTCCTATTTTGTGTGTATTAATCACTTGTAATATATGTGAGAGGAATGGTGTAGGTTGTTTGTTAGGAGCGTAGTAGGAAATCAACGTGATTGCTGTATCCATTATATAACCCATGAGTATCAGGTATCTACCTTCTGGGTCTTTAATTTCTGATGATAAGGTGAATGGTGTGGATCGGTGAAATGCAATTAGAGTTCCCCTTTGCTTGGTACAGGCAGAAGCCGTGTAAATTTGTTGATAAAAAGGAGAAATATATTTTGGAGTAGAATCTTTGGTGAAGTGTGTTTCTTGGGGGCATACTATGTGAGCCTTCTTGTTACGGAAAGTACAGAAGGCTTTGGTCCTTTTTGAGGGACATTTATTCCCTGAACATTCAGGGAAAGTATATTCAGTGGTGCCATGGCAATAGATCAAATAGTTTTGACTTACTTTTTGTTATGCAGAGCTGACTGCGCAGATCAACCTGTGTGGACTGAAGAGATGAATAGATAGAAAAGAAACCAGTGAATTCTGGAGTAAAGAGTAAACAAAAAACATATGAGATTAGATGATACATTGTATAAATTATTTTTTGCAAGTAATCACAATTTACCCGTGAAAGAGAATAAATATCTCTCTCAGGGGAATAAGTGCCTTCGTCACACTCCCACATAATATGGTTGGGAGAATAAGGAGGGCTAATGGGGGTACACGGATCTTCCACTTACAGGAGAGAAGTGCTATGTCAAAAGACATCAAAATGATGTTTCATTAATTGGAGTGCAGAATATAGTTTTTATTGAAATTATTTTTTCTAGGGTGGTTGTATATGGTTAGTCTTGCCTTGGCTAAATAATTCAGTTAGAAAGGTACTGTTAATAACTTTGGTATTGATGAAGATAGTTTGAATTATTTTGGGATTTTAACCCTTTTAGAGTAAACAATTACATATTTTATTTATATGTAACTGTTTAGATATGTTAACTCATAAAATTGAGGTTGTATTGCTTCAGATTAGAATAAACAAAAACATAATTCTAGGAAGAAGAAAGAAAGAAAAAGCTTCCATTACTTCTGGATTATTGAACATATTTGTCCTAAAAAGTAATAAATCTATTGTTATTACCTGATAATATATAACTGAACAAGAATTTCCTTATTTCACTTATATAGTCTAAGGCTATATGAATCAGAAGTAATAAGAAATATAACTGGAATGTAACACGATCCCACACAGTGTGTGACTATCAGAATGCAGTTACATTCAGTTATAAATACAGGTTTTTTATAGAGAACCATCTCTTAGTATAATAAATGAAGAGATATCAGGAATTAGGATGTCAGTCCATTGAATCTTCTTGGTCCATGGATGATGTGGCATAACGGCCTCTTTTGTGAGAATGATGATTCCCATTTTGTTCTGAAATTTTCTGGGTGCTGCCTGAAGGTGAAGATGATGCCATTCTTCTGCGTGTGGGAGAGTTGCTGCTTGTGGGTTCTGTCAGATTTAATTTTAAAAGGGTTTGTTGTAGTTCATCTGCTGATCTGCTTCTGTAAATTGTATCTTGGTAGTTAAATCTGACTGAAAAGGGGAAGCCCCATTGATACATAATGTTGTGGCGTTGCAGTTCCATTAGTTGGGGTTTCATGGATCGTCTTTTAGTAATAGTAAGTTGGGATAGGTCAGCAAAAATTTGATAATTGTGTCCTTGAAAATTAAGTTCCTTTTTTGCTCTTGCAGCAATTAGTATTTGTTCTTTCGTTCTGTAATAATGAAATTTTGTGATTATATCACGTGGAGGTCCATCTTTCTTTTTGGCTGTGAGGGCTCTGTGTACTCTGTCCAGTTCTAAACGTTCAATAGGGATATCTGGCTTTAGTTCTTGTAATAGAGCAGTAATAGTAGATTGCAGGTCTGTCACAGTTTCAGGTATTCCCCTTATGCGCAAGTTTGAACGTCTGGCTCTATTTTCGTAATCTTCGAGCTTAGTTTGAAGTATTAAATTCTCTTTTTAATTGTTCCAATTCTGTTATATTTTCTTGGGTTGTAATTTCAATTTCATCCATTTTTATTTCTAAGGCTGCGGTGCGGTTTCCCAGCTCTCTTATTTCTTTGGTTAGGCTTTTTGTTATTTGGTCTGAGGTTTGTTTTAAAGCCTTATGAAGCATCTTTTCAAATTGTAATAATATTACTGGGGATACTGAGGAGGCTTGTGGAGAAGTTTGTGAGAGGATTTGTTCTGTATCTGACTCAAATGGAGAGTCTTGCTGTGACATTTTCTGTCTGTGAGAGCGCCCTGATGCTGTATCTTGTGAGGTGACTGGAGCTGCTTCAGCTGCATTGAGTGCCTGTGAGCTCTTTGTGAGGTGATTTTTATTTCTGCCACGGTTTCCTCCCAGTACCATATTTCCTGCCCAAACTTTCACAGTTTGTTCCCTGGGGCAAAAAGGTTCAAATGGATACCTTTTGAGCCTGCAGGCTCCGCTTTGTCCTTCTCTTCTCTCCTCAGCGGTGTGGAGCTCTAACAATGCATGTCTGCTCTGCTAGGCTCCGCCTCCTACCCTCCCCATATGCTTTTCTTAATTGTACAGTTTCAAATGTCGATTTTAATGTTCATGGGCTCATTATTCATTCGTATCCAAAATTTTGTTTCCCCTATAAAACACCATTGTTTAGCCCATATGCATTTTCCTACATTTTTTAAGGCCTACTTGGATGCAAAATATTTGGTTGTGTAGATGGGTTTGTTACTAGAATGAAATGCAAACTAGATTCTGTGTAAGGAGAGGACACTGAGCAGCTGTTTTCACATCTGGACACTGGAGCACTAGTGTGGGACACCAGAACATTTTTTTTAGGGGGGGCACACAGGTGCTCCAGTGTATACTATAGGGGGGGGCTACATCTGTGAAGCTTGTACAAAACAGGTAAAGTATTGAAGCTTGACAAAGGCCAATAAAAAAAACAACATCTTGGAACTCTGCTAAAATTGACAATTGTACCCCACTTCCAAGCAATGTTTCCTATTTATAGTTCTGCCATCAAATATCTGTGTGCTAATTATACCATTTTTGTTTTACATAGGGGAGAAAAGACTCGGAGGACTCCCCTCATCCGAGGAGACCAGAGACCCCCCACCTATGGAAGAAGGTGAAATACCCCAAACACAAGCGGAGCAGGAGGAGGAAGAAGATGTGGTGGAAATTGGCACCACAACAGGTGAGTGTCTGCGACCACAGGCTCAGGTAAGAGATGGATGTCCGCAGATTTTTGATACCTGTTTTTGTTTGGTTTCTCTCTTTTTAGGTGATCGTGATGTTAGGGATCGAGATCCTTTCACATCTGAAAGTGCCCAGATCCTGATCGGGGAGATCATGGGGTGTAATTTAGAATTGGAAAACATCCAGAAAAAAATAAATGATGTGAAAACCAAAAATAAAAACATCATTGATGTTTTGGGGCGAATTTAAAACCCCACGAAATCACTTTTTTTGTGTGGTACAATGTTTATAATCTTTTAGCATTGTTTAGAAAAGCCTAATTTGGAGGATGCACACAGTGTGCCAACATGTGCTATCTGCCATCACGGGAGATCAATGGACGCGTTTTGGGGGTGCCACACCTTCCTCAATAATAAAGTAGCGGTGAGGAAGGGGTTGCTCCCACAAAACACGTCCCTTGATCCCCCGTGATGGCAGCTAGCACATGTTGACATTCGTAAATTGGTGTGCATCTTCCAAATTTGGCTTTTCAAGGGGTGATTTGACCCCATCTGAACGCAATGTCAAACACAGTTCCTAAATACTCATGTCTGATATTGCCTTCAAGTTTTACCATATGTGAACTTTGTAAGTTCAAATTTTTTTCTCTTTCTTGTTGGTTTTACACAGGCCTGTTTTAACGTAAATGGACATTTCTATTTTTGATAATGCCACCCAAAAAATGGGTAGACAACAAACATGTTGGTTTGTTAGAAAAACCTTTGGTAAATGCACATGTGATTGTGCAGGTATTAAAAAGATTGTTAATCAAAAATGTGTGGATTATTGTCTCAACGCTACAACACTTTTGGGGTGATGTCATTGCTGTTTTCAGCAAAAATGGGGGTTATTTCCTAAGGGCAAATCCTCTTTGCACTACAAGAACATTTTCATTGCAGTTTCAAGAGCACTTGTAGTATAAAAAGTGTATACGGCTTTAGTAAATAACAGCCAACAGTGCTTTGTATAAGGTTAAACAATCACGCCATTTTCACGACTCCACACATTGCTGTCAGGGTCAGCTAAAACAAACACAAGCAGTAAATGTCCACAAAGAATTTAGGTTTTTTTTGGTTTTATTGGAAAAAGGCTTCACAAATTTGAAGGCATATTGATGGCCCCCCTACCCGCAAAGAACTCCAGGTATCGTAACCGAACATCACGGGCACTCAGGGAGGGCAACCCAGGATGGCCGCTTTCAAGCGCCGTCAGTTTTTCAGGTATCACTCCGGCCTCAGGCCCAACTGAGCCAGCATAGTTGGCCGAATGTTTCCTTAAAAAGTTATGGAGAATACAGCACGCCAGTATAATATGGTTCAGTTTATACTTCGCCATATGGATAGGTGTCAGAAATCGGCGGAACCGGCTGGCCAGGATTCCAAATGTGTTCTCCACTACTCTTCAGGCTCTGGCCAGCCGGTAATTAAAAACCCTCTGTTCCGGGGTGAGGGTCCTCATCGGGAATGGCCGCATCAGGTGGTCCCCCAGCGCAAACGCTTCATCTGCTACGAACACGAATGGGAGTCCTTCCACATTGTCCTCTGGAGCTGGCAAGTCCAAGCTGCCATTCTGGAGACGCCTGTAGAACTCTGTCCATCGGACATCCGGCCATTCTTCCCCACGTCCACATACAAGAAGTCGTAATTAGCCGACACCACCGCCAACATCACAATACTATTGAACCCCTTATAGTTGAAATAGCACGACCCCGAGTTTGGTGGTGGGATGATGTGGACATGTTTCCCATCAATTGCCCCTCCGCAGTTAGGAAAGTCCCACCGCTGGGCAAAGTGGGAGGCCACAGTCTGCCATTCCTGTGGCGTGGAAGGAAACTGTTGAGGAAAAAAAAAACAATTACTATTTTTGCTCAGAAACATGGCAAGCAGATTAGGCACAAACATTCTGGGGCAACCTCCAGATAGCATTTATTAAGGGGAATTTAACAACACCAAAGTATAAGGTACACCTATCATATTCCCCCTCCCCCCCCTCTCATGGGCCATTTCGAACATTATGGGGGGTGTGGAAATCTTGGACAGGTAACCCTCTTCACTTCATTGAGAGATGAATGCCTAAATACAGGGTATTACTTGGAACAGCCCCTCAGTAACACTATTGGCAGCCCACTGGACAGGTAAGAAGTGTCCGAATACAAAGATATAAATACACATTGTACACATTTGAGCACATTTGAACATTCTGCTATTACCTGACTCAAGATAATAATAGTATCTTAAAAATTCAAACAGTACCATTGGAAAGTATACAGGCAGGCCCTTGCACTACATGCTTTGGGGAATTCATCCATAAATCAGAGCACAAAAGTGATGGGTATAGTGTGTATGGGTTTGGCAAAGTCAGCAGATAGATGATTGAGGATAGAGAATTGGGATCAGCTGACTTAGCAGTTGGGGGAGGGAGGGTTACTAAAAATGATTTGAGGATACCACAAAAAATAAGTCTCTGCCACTCTGCCAGAATTTAAAGCTAAAATAACATTTCGAAACATTTTAGGGGGTGTTTGGGGTAAAGCACTGCTATGGAGCTGATAAAATACATTGTTTTAGGTGACTACATGAGGTGAATATAGGGCCAGGAGAGACCATGCTGGGGAGGTTAGTGAAGGACAATCTGTATGAAGGCACAAAAAATTATTTACATAAAAATCCAGCATGCTTGAGGACAAAGGGGACATTCACAGCATATTACAATCACGGTAATTAGGGAACGAGGAAAGAAATACAATATATTAGCACACATTAAATACAATGAAATGTGATATTAAAGGATAAAAATCTTACCTTCATATACTCCTTCTGCAGGACCTGGATGATGGCAGAACAGATCTCTGGGATGATGATACTCAGAGCCTGGGGGGAGATGCCTGTCAAGAACTTCAAGTCCTGCAGACTTCTCCCTGTCGCCAAATACCACAGGGTAGCGACCAACCTCTGCTCCGAAGTGATGGCTTGCCTCATGCAGGTATCCTGCCTGCTAATATAAGGGGTCAGCGAAGCCAACAGACAGTGAAACACTGAGAAAGTTCCTGAAATCATCAGGATTATTCTCACGGATCTCACAGAGCAAAGGCATTTGAGAGAACTGGTCACACTGAAGCAACCAATTCTTGGTCTATGAACTCCTCCCCACCCAGTTCATGGACTGGACTTGTGTCAAGGTCAGGACCCCAACACCAAGCCCCCACACAGCACGAACTCTACGAGGAGTACGCATATGCAACATGGCTAGAAAACGGTCGGCTGCTCAGAACAAAGTAACAGAACGCACTGAAGAACAGCAAGGCCTGTGAAGAGCGACCTGAAAAACAGTAACAAACGAACAAGAATACAATTACTAAGTCACACGGAACTTGCTTGCACGCACTGAAGAACAGATACAAACCCACAAGCACAAACTGAACGGCAGAAAACGATCTGAAAACCACGAGTCTGAAAAAGCGTGAATCGTCTTTCACCAAACTTTTACTAACACGAGATTAGCAAAAGGAGCCCAAAGGGTGACACTCTTGTTTCTGAACTGGCCTTTTCTAGTCTCGTCGTACGCGCTTGATGTCACTGCATTCTTGGCGATCGGAAATTCTGACAACTTTGTACGACCGTGTGTACGCAAAACAAGTTTGAGCCAACATCCATCGTAAAAAATACTAGGATTTTGTTGTCAGAATGTCCGAACAAAGTCCGACCGTGTGTACGGGGCATTAGACCAAACTATTTAAAACCTGTTATCAAAAGTTATAATTTCTTTATCTCATTTATTTTATTTCCGGTATATTTACCAGTATTCACCAGTGTTTTCTGTCATTTTTGTTTCCTTTTGGTTGTCCTTAGCTATGATAACTATAGTTGTTTTATATATGTTAAATTAATGCATGGCATTAGGTTAATGATATGTCTTGTGTAAAACCAGACCCACTTTAAATGAATGCATCACCCCTAGTTAAAGTACATTCTCAGTCTAAAATGGCTTGCTATATGCACAGGAAAAAGAAGGCATCCCCATTTTTTTTGGAAATGTTGGCAATTATGCACAAAAATATGTGTTATGCTACGTACACACACGATTGGAATTCTCCTCGAAAAAGCCTTGGATGTTTTTTCCGATGGGATTCCACTCAAACTTGTCTTGCATACACATGGTCACACCAAATTCCGACCGTCAAGAACGCGGTGACGTACAACACATACGACAGGACTAGAAAAGGGAATTTCAATACCAAGTGCGCCACTCTTTGGGCTCCTTCTACTATTCTTGTGTTTATCTTGTGTAAGTAGAAGTTCGCGGTTTTCAGTCTTGTACTTTTCAGATCGTTGCTGCTCTTCAGTTTGTGCTTGTTGGTTTGTATGTGTTCTTTAGTGCGTGTAGTCAGTTCACATTTGTCTGTCAGTGCATGCTATTTATAGTACCGTATTTGATTGTCAGTACGTTCTTGTCCGCTCATTTCTGATTTTCAGCTCGTTCTTTCAGGCCTTGTTGTTTTTCAGTGCTTTCTGTTTAGTTCGTTCTGACCAGCCAACCATTTTGAAGCCATGTTGTGGGTACGTTCTCGTCATAGAGTTCGTGCTGTGTGGGGGCTTGGTGTTGTGGTTCTTACTTTGACCCAAACCCAGTCCATGAACAGGGTGGGGAGGAGTTCATGGACCGAGAATTGGTTGCTCCAGCGTGACCAATTCTCTCACATGTCTTTGTTATGGGAGATCCAGGAGAATAACCCTGATGATTTCAGGAATTATCTCCAGATGACGGATCCCATTTTTCACCGTTTGTTGGCTTTGCTGTCCCCTTATATTAGCAGGCAGGACACCTGCATGTGGCAAGCCATCACTCCTGAACAAAGGCTAGTAGCCACGTTGCGGTACTTAGCGACTGGGAGAAGTCTGCCGGACCTCAAGTTCTCGACAGGCATCTCCCCCAAGGCTCTGGGGATCATTATTCCAGAGACCTGTTCTGCCATCATTCAGGTCCCGCAGAAGGACTATATTAGGGTAAGTTTTCCCCTTTAACATCACATTCTATGTATTTAATGTTTGCTAATTTATTGTATTTCTTTATCATTCCCTAATTACCATGATTGTAATATGCTATGAATGTCCTCTTTGTGCCCATGCATGCTGGCAGTTTTTAAACTTCCTTTTTTTGTCCTTCATGCATATTTGCCTTCACTAACCTCCCCAGCATGCTATCCTGGACCCATATGCACCTAGCCTAGTCACTTAACAATGTATTTTGTCAGCTTCATAGTAGTGCTTTACCCTAAACACCCCCCAAAATGTGTCCAAATGTTATTTGTGTCCTTAAATTCAGGCCAGAGGCTTTTTTTTGGGTCCTAAAATCATTTCTCACCCTCTCTCCCCCTAACCGCTAAATCAACCCATACCAATCCTCTATCTGCTGACTTTGCCAACCTACCTCTTTTGTGTTCATATTAATGGATGAATTCACCAAAGCATGTAGTGCAAGGGCCTGCCTGAATACTTTCAAATGGTACTGTTTAAAGTTTGGTTCTCCTATTATCTTGCTAATTAATTGCAGAATGTAAAAATGTGCTTCAATTTGTACAGTGTGTATTCATATTTTTGTATTATGACACTTCTTACCTGTCCACTGGGCTGCCAATAGTGTAAGTAAGGATGGGCTGGCCAAAGTAACACACATTCCTTATGCATTCAACCCTCTCCAAAACATCCCCCCCCCTAAAATTTTTACAATGGGCCATCAGAAAGGGGGGGGGGTAAATCTTCTAAGTGGACCTTATATTTTTGCCATTAAATACTCCTTCAAAATAATGTTATACTGGTGAAATAAAAAAGTTGCGCTTAAAACGTGAGAAAGGCCAGAATCGAATGTCTCTAGCCTAAAAGGATATATGCACACAAAGTGATAGTCACTGTGCCTAAAAATTAAAATAATTGAAATAATAATAGTAAAACACAGGAATTACTCCTAAGTCTATACAAATGTGAATAAATGAACGGTGCATAGGGTGATAAAGTGACAAATATATACCTCAAAATACTCTACCAAAAATACACTAGCGTCACTGTGAAACATAGATATCTCAGAAACACCATAAATTATTATATGTGGATAAAAAAATAAATGAAATCTTCAAAGTGCAAATAATGTCCCTAATAACAGTACATAAAGCAAAATTGGTAACAGTCCAAAAAGTTGAATGAGAAAAAGTAAATCCCCAAGTGACAGGTGAATATAAGTAATCTTGCTGCCGTGAATAGGGTGCGTTGATGAACCTCCACCTTCAAAAACTGCTGCCTCTTACCAAAAGATGTTGGTCTCTAAATAATAGGAGACCTTACTGGGCGGATGGCTGCAACCCCAGCCCGGGATCTGTATGACAGGTACTAGATGTCATCTGGTCTATAAAAAACTCCTCAGCCGACCGCACCAGAATGGTTGGGATAGGTCACCAAAAAAGAAACAAACAGCTCCACATAGCGTAAAACCTTACATTTATTGAATGGCAAGATCAGAAAGACACTTACAGACGTCAGTAGTAAAGAAGCGTATGGAAAAGCCGGCCGGCTCTTGAAACAACCCGTTCCTTCCGGGTATTCGAATCGCGGTGTTGTCATGATGTGACTCCTCCTCCCTACGTCGTTTCGTCACAACAGGACGTGGTCACGGGATACGAGCCACGTCCCGACCCACCGCTTATATACACACAGAAATAACATCATTGGTAAAGAGGAAATAGGCGCGCCATATTGCCCGAGGGAAACAGTGAGGGCAAACACAGAAAACTAAGTCTGTGAAAGGCGCCCTGGGCATGGCGGCACTAATCCTAAATTACTATCCGAGCATTTAAACAAAAACCCAATGTTGGTAAAGCGAAGGGCTGTTGATACAAAAAATTATATTTTTCAACATAAAAAAACGCTGCAACTAGTGTCTTATTAGATGCAGTCCAATAAAAGGATGATTATAGCTGGTAGAAAGAACTTATTGTATACAGCAGCAACAGCACCATTAATGTGCGCTCCATGGCTGATCATTACAAAAACAGAAATAGCAGAAAAAAACTAAATTCAAAAAAGTCCAGATATTTAAACCCGGAACTAATTTTGAATCATAAAAATAAAAACCTTAAAACATTTTTTAAAATTGTGAATGACTCTTATTAACTGAAAACATTTTAATCCTAAATAATGGCTGTATATAATACTTTGTATAAATAAATAAAAATAAAAATAAATAAAAATATAAAAAAACAGACTGACTGTCGTGGGTCACCCAAAAGGGGTTAAACCCTTCCTACAAATCTGGAGTGTGTCCAGGAAAATACACTCTCCAGAATAATTAATGTTCTAAAAAATTGATAATCAAAAAAAAAAAAAAAATTATTAATCGAAAAAAATTTTTATTACTTATAAAATTCCTTGAAATTATTAAATTATCTCCCTGAGGCAAAAAGGCTCACCTAGTACAGAAATTCATATATGTAGCCAAGAAAGCCAATACCAAGACCATAAAGGCCTCAAAAACAACCAATATGGTACCCCGAAAGTATAAAGAAAAATGGGAAGAAAATAAGCCTTGTTCACCCACATTCCCTAAGAGTTGTCTATGAAAGAGTTGACATCAACATCAATGTTGAGGCCAAAGGGGGTGTAGGTCTTTAATTTATGGACCCAGGCCATCTCTAATCTGGAGATACTTTGAACCAGAACGCTACCCCTCCAGTGGGGCTTAAATTTGTCAATCCCCAAAAATATGGTACCTGTGGGGTCTCTACCATGAGCAGTTAGGTAATGTTTTGATACAGAGTGCTTAGTGAATCCCCTCCTAATATTATTAATGTGTTCGTTTAATCGCACCTGTAGGGGTCTTTTAGTTCGGCCCACATACTGCAGGCCACAAGGGCACTGCAGCAAGTAGACGACCCCCGAGGTGGAACATGTAATAAAAGGCTCGATGGTAAAAGATTTCCGTGTACAGGTAGAGGAGAAATTCACAGATCTTCTATTCCTGCACCCATTAAGGGAACAAACCTGACACCTCCTGCATTGGAAGTATCCGGTCAGTTCGGAAAAGAAATTGGGTCTAGAAGTGGGAGGGTCAAAAATGTTGGGTGCTACTTTATCCTTGAGTGACGGTGCTCCCCTAAACACTACTTGAGGTTTATCTGGCAAGATAGATGTCAACACCCTGTCGTTTTTGAGAATGTGCCAATATTTATTTATAATGCGTTTGACTTTAAAGTGCTGACAAGTGAAGTCAGTGATAAAGGGACAGCGGGATAGGGCATTAATCGGATTCCTAACCCGCTCGGTCAGCAGATCCTTGCGCTCCACTTTATCAACCTGATCCAGTGTGGTAGCAACAAAGTCAGGGGAGTAGCCCTTAGCTACAAACCTCTGGGTTAAAATTTGTGCTTGAGTATAAAAGGTGGCATCATCTGAACAATTCCGTTTAAGTCGGAGAAATTGGCTCTTAGGTACAGACTTAAGCCATGAAGCGTGGTGACAGCTATCATGGGGGATAAAAGAGTTTCTATCAGTCAGTTTGAAGTATGTAGAAGTACTAAATTTGTTATTATTAATGGAAATGGTAAGATCCAAAAAATTGATCTGGTCAGGGCTGGCTTCATAGTTGAGCTGAATGCCCCTGTCATTACCGTTAAGGAAGCCCATGTAATCAGACAAATCTGAAGCGGTACCATCCCAAAGGAGGAGGATGTCGTCTATATAGCGGACCCACAAGGCCACCTGTGGCCTTGGCTGGGCATAGACGACATCCTCCTCCCACCTGGACATGAAGAGATTTGCCAGACTAGGGGCGTATTTAGCCCCCATGGCAACTCCTCTGTCTTGGCGGTAGTAGTTCCCATCGAACCAAAAAAAGTTATGGGTCGCTGCAAACTCCAATAATAGCATGATAAATTGAATTTGTTCCTCAGGGAGATTGGACAGTCGATACAGATGTTCAGACACGGCCTCTAAACCTAGTCGATGGGGGATGACCGTATATAAAGAGGTGACGTCGGCCGTCACCAACATCATCCCCTCCCTCGGAGTGAGGTTGGAGAGAAGATTGATGACATCCCGAGTGTCCTTCACGTAGGACCTCATGGTGCGCACCAAAGGCTGCAAGTAAAAATCAATGTATTTGCCCACCCAGGACGTGATGGAATCAATCCCACTGACTATGGGACGTCCCGGGGGGCAAACAAGGCTCTTATGTATCTTCGGTAAATAGTAAATTATTGGTACCCTGGGTGCCCTAGGGACCAAAAATGACCTTTCTTTTTTATTCAAAATTCCGAGACTAAAACCCCTGGTAACCAGGAGTTCCAATTCGGTTTTGTAGGAAGCATTAGGGTTAGATGGCAATCGGGTGTAGGTGGTGTCGTCATCCAGAATGCGGTACATTTCCTGCATATAATCGCTTTTATTCAGGATGACTATCCCACCCCCTTTGTCCACAGGGCGGATAACCAACTGTTTATTACTACACAGAGATTCTATACCCAGCTGTATATCCTTATTACTTCTCACCAACCTCACATCCATTTCATCCAATTCCCTCAGGGCCAAATCCCTGAAAACTTTGAGTGAAGGGGATAAATGGCCAGGAGGGTTAAACAGGGATGCATTAGACAAACCTGAGTGGGAGAAACCATCACTTGAAATTCTTGAGGGATTAATGGGGTTTGAAGCATATATCTTTGGATGTTAAGTTTTCTCACGTATTTATGGATGTCCATATAAGTTTGGAACTTATTGATATTCCAGGGTGGGGCGAATTTTAAACCCTTGTCCAGAACTCTAACCTCAGAGTCGGTCAAAGTTTGGGAACTAAGGTTGAAGATCCCAGCACCATCTATGTCCTTGGTCTTTTTGGACTTAATGCGCCTCCCCCCTCTAGTTCCTCTCTTAGTTCTACCAATCTTTTTGTACCTTGATTGGGTCTGGGAAAATCCCAATTTTGGTGTCCATGATTGTAAAGACTGTTGGTTTCAGTGCTTTCAGTTTGATTGAATGCATATTGGCCACCCGGGTTCCCTATACCTTCTCCCGCCGCTGGGGATGGTTGGTAGGGGCCTTCTTCAGGGTACCGTATGTCACTCAACGGTAAAAAATTATTCTGTGTTGGTATATTATAACCAGTAGTATAATCTCCCTCATAGTGTGCTACAGGTTGTTCACCATAATTATTGGGGCGAACATAACCCGGGCCCCGGAGGTGTGGTGGAATAGATGTACGGTGATCCGAATAGCCTCCTTGAAAATGACCATTATTAGTATAGCCATTGTTGGTTCTAGGTGTAGTTCCACGCCCCCGTAAAGGGGGTAGGCCTCATGTGGAACTCCTTCCGCGGCCCCGCTGAGAGCCACGATAAGGGGAACCGTGCCTATATGGCTGTTGGGGCCAGGGTCCCTCCTGAGATTGTTGTACACCCGATCCATATTGACTAGGATGGGGATAAGAGGCGGGGTGACGTTTGACATTCATCATCTGAGAAGGTGGCCGTACCCTAGCTGGGTATGGCCAAACCCCCAGAGGGGGTGCTGTGCTCGAATTGTTATGATTGGTTAGACCTCCCTGGGCTTCAGTCGTTGCTTGATTAACAGCATGTGGAATATCCATAGATTCAATGGCCTCACCACTCTGTTCGGCGAGTAGCTTCTTTTGCCATTCAAACACTGTATGGGACTCATAGGCCGCTATATCCCTGTTGAATTTTTTCCTTTTCTTAATTTTTTGTTCCCTGTCCTCCTTCTCCAAAAGTTTGAGCAAACCCTTAGATCTATCCAAATATTCTTCTCCTGTTTGGAAGGGGGTAAGTTTGTCTTTAATCTGCCTGATTTCTTCATCAAGTCTAGCCAATTTACTGGCCTTTCTTTCGAGTAAAAATCTTAGAAGACTGATACCTGCCTCATTAAAATGTTTGTACCAGCCCTCCAGGTCAATCTCTCCCTTCTGGGGGCCCACGTCCCATCTAAGACTAGGGGGTACCATATGTTTTTTTACATATGTTTCCAAAAAAGCGATGTCCCATTGTGTGTGTATCTCTGAAACAACTAAATTCTTTAATCGCACAAACAGTCCACCGATATCACTGTCTCCATTTTTGAATGGTTCAAACACACCCTTGGTGTTAACCACCCTGGTGGCTCTGAACTCAAAAATGTCCATATCTGGAGTGGGATGATCGTACCCGACTGAATGGGGACAACTATATGGTGTTTAGCAGCAATAAAACCGTACAGAACCTAGGAAAATGTGAAATAAAAATACTGCGCTTAACACAAAAACCTGCCTGAGCTGCGACTAGAAAGTAGTAAACCGTATAATATGTGAAATAAAAAAGTCGCGCTTAAAATGTGAGAAAGGCCAGAATCGAATGTCTCTAGCCTAAAAGGATATATGCACACAAAGTGATAGTCACTGTGCCTAAAAATTAAAATAATTGAAATAATAATAGTAAAACACAGGAATTACTCCTAAGTCTATACAAATGTGAATAAATGAACGGTGTATAGGGTGATAAAGTGACAAATATATACCTCAAAATACTCTACCAAAAATACACTAGCGTCACTGTGAAACATAGATATCTCAGAAACGCCATAAATTATTATATGTGGATAAAAAAATAAATGAAATCTTCAAAGTGCAAATAATGTCCATAATAACAGTACATAAAGCAAAATTGGTAACAGTCCAAAAAGTTGAATGACAAAAAGTAAATCCCCAAGTGATAGGTGAATATAAGTAATCTTTCTGCAGTGAATAGGGTGCGTTGATGAATCTCCACCTTCAAAAACTGCTGCCTCTTACCAAAAGATGTTGGTCTCTAAATAATAGGAGACCTTACTGGGCGGATGGCTGCAACCCCAGCCCGGGATCTGTATGACAGGTACTAGATGTCATCCGGTCTATAAAAAACTCCTCAGCCGACCGCACCAGAATGGTTGGGATAGGTCACCAAAAAAGAAACAAACAGCTCCACATAGCGTAAAACCTTACATTTATTGAATGGCAAGATCAGAAATACACTTACAGACGTCAGTAGTAAAGAAGCGTATGGAAAAGCCGTCCGGCTCTTGAAACAACCCGTTCCTTCCGGGTATTCGAATTGTGGTGTCGTCGGGATGTGGCTCCTCCTCCCTACGCCGTTTCGTCACAACAGGACGTGGTCACGGGCCACGTCCCAACCCACCGCTTATATACACACAGAAATAACATCATTGGTAAAGAGGAAATAGGCGCGCCATCTTGCCTGAGGGAAACAGTGAGGGCAAACACAGAAAACCAAGTCCGTGAAAGGCGCCCTGGGCATGGCGGCACTAATTCTAAATTACTATCTGAGCATTTAAACAAAAACCCAATGTTGGTAAAGCGAAGGGCTGTTAATACAAAAAATTATATTTTTCAACATAAAAAACCGTTGCAACTAGTGTCTTATTAGATGCAGTCCAATAAAAGGATGATTATAGCTGGTAGAAAGAACTTATTGTATACAGCAGCAACAGCACCATTAATGTGCGCTCCATGGCTGATCATTACAAAAACAGAAATAGCAGAAAAAAACAAAATTCAAAAAAGTCCAGATATTTAAACCCGGAACTAATTTTGAATCATAAAAATAAAAACCTTAAAAATTTGATTCCCCTCCTTAAAAGCGCTGCTTCAATAAATACTTAAACCATATTTTATCATAAATGCTGCCCCATTGAAAATTACGCTTATTATTCTAAAATATCCTCCATCAATCAAGGTATCTTCCCTGCTAGATGACATATATGAGCATGTATAAATACATATGTCCACATACCTATATCCCTAAGACATCATCATATGAACTTTATTAAAATTGTATACAAAATATACCATGGAATATAGATAAACCTCTCTTCATTGGAAATAGATAACTTATGTCTGTGTCATGTGTACATCCCCCAACAACGACGGGGGGGGGGGTGGTTGAAATAAAGGGAGGGGGGGGAAGGAAGAGGGGAAAAGGGGAAAAAAAAAAAAAGGGGAGGGGGAGAGTAAAAAATGGGGGATGGAACACCTCAAACTGCTAATTCATCGTTAAAATAAACCAACCTTCCTAATATGAACAATAATATGAAAGAAGTGAATAAAACAATAAAATGTATGGTTTCATTACAAATAACCATACAAGGATATTATAGTGAAGTGGATCTAGAACGTAGAGTGGCAGATATATTGCCTAATCTTAGGAGATTAATCAAAGAACTAAAAAATTAAAAATTACTAGGAAAACATGTGAGATCGAACTCCTTATTCAATCCGCCAGGTGATAAAGAGCCGAGCTGGTATATCCACCAAGATTCGCGTTTACTAACAAACCTAACGTAATTAGAGCCCCTCCAGTTGCATTTAGGTGCTTCTATTCCCCAAAAATTCATACCCTGCGTGCTTTGGTTGTGATATAACAAGTATTCGGCGCAACGATGGACAGCAAAATCCAATAATACAATGATGCACATAAAAAAATAATAACTGAAAGGGTTAACAGTTCATAATAGCAATAAGTGGAGGGTAAGTCCGTGATGAGAACTGCAGGTGGAAGAGGCAGGGGTAATGTGTAGAATCCACATTCAGGGCAGCCTTCCGAAGGGAGTGAAAGCCATTATCCCAATGCACTGTAAGACAAGGAAAAGGAGGCGCCTCTGGGTGCAGACTTTTAAAACAATTTATTAAAAAACAGCAACAGCTGGTAATACACTCACATTTGAGTGGAAAGTATCAAGCATTAAACATGTCCCAGGGCAATCCAGGGATCCGTGGAGTCATCTCTCGGCTGGTAGGTGTTGAATAGTTCTGGGCAGTCTAAGAACGCTGGATGTGGACGGCCGAGACACACATCCGGAGACAGGCACCAAAGAGAGGCTTGGTTAGCAGCCGATCCAGACACGGGATGATGACGTCACACGATGTGCGACGCGTTTCCTGAGCTGGCACGCCGTGAGTGGTGTGACGGCGGCGCTCCTTTGTCAAGCTGATTGGCTGGGAGCTGAAGAGGATTTATATATGGAGAGCAGTGAGAGGGAGGAGAGCGGAATAGTAAAGGAGAGGGGGGGAGTGGCCTGAAACTCTGTGTGTAGAAGTGTCAGCAGTGGTAGGAATCAGGGAGAGGCAGCAATAAAGGAACATGGAATGGACTGGGAGGGAGGATGTGAACGGAAATGGGAGGGGGAGGGGAATGATGTGAGGGGGGAAGAAAATGGAGAAGGGGGAGTGAAAGAAATGATAATAACCTGGTTATAGGAGAGAAAAAGGGAAGGAAATGACATAGAAGAAGAGCTGCTGGAAAGTAAAAATAAAGAAAATTATGAGGAATGAACTAAGACCATGTATGTCCTATGATGGACACAGGGGGAAGAGTGAATAAACATATGTATATATACCTATGGGAATATCTTACAGTGCTTTGGTTGTGCACCTTTTTAAAATGTATCGAGAGGTGATGTTTATCATACCCTTTTTGTATGTTCCTCACGTGTTCCTCCATACGATCTTGCAAAGCCCTAGTGGTGCGACCAACATAAATAAGATTACAGGGACATTTGATCGCGTACACCACCCTCTATCGTTTCACAAGATATAAAATCTTCTAAAATATGCAACTGATCTCTATGGGGGTTATAAAACTCTTTGACTCTCTTAGTGTTAGATGGGACCATAACACCTCCCACAGCCGAAAAAACCTTTTAGGTCCCAAAACATCTTCGGCTTTGGTGGGGGTGGTTCCACTATGTTGTGTACTAACCTATCACGTAAAGAAGGTGCTCTCTTATAAATAATCTTGGGTTTATCAGATAATAGATCTCTCAGATGAATATCTTGCTTAAGTACACTCCAATATTTCTTTAAAATTCTCTCTACCTTCCTACTTTGTAAACAGTAATCCAAAACTATACAGGTACCATCAAATTCTTCGTTACCCACAGCAGCACTTTTGTCCTTCAATAAATCATCCCTCTTCAAATTCCTCACCAAACTTTTTTCTTTTTCTAGAAATTCCTTTCGATATCCTTTGTCTAAAAAATTTTTTCTAGCTTGTCCGACTGGATCTCAAAATCATTCTCAAGCATGCAGTTTCTCCGCATTCTCATAAATTGGCCTCTGGGAATAACCACTGTGTCACACGCTCTAAGGTGAGCACAATCACTTGGGGGGTCACCAAGGCACATCACGGCTGTTTGTGACACTTGAACTCAGCACGCTGGATAATTTGGACATTTAATAGTCTCTTTTGGATACGGATACACATTTATTTTGGATATTGCGGACACTATTATAAGGATTTCACTAACAGAGATCGCATTAATTGATTTTCAAGGTTCACTGGGCACTTATATGCAAATTAATTTTAAAATTTAATATATCTTTGCATGTCGCACTTTATGTGAGTTATTGCACGTTTTTCAGCCTGTCACTGGTTTAGACATTTATTATATGCACAAGTATGTATGATCAATTGTTGTTATAATTATATGTATGCACATTGCACTTAGAATTGTTTAAACATTGTGGCAGTAGGACCCTGTGCTACCTGGAAGATTGCTGGTTTACGCCAGATTTTGGAGAGAAAGGCACGCTGATTGCACAGCTGTGTGCTGGGCTATTTAATTGTGACCTGGCTATGGCTCAGGGTTCCACCCAACAGACAGGAAGTCTGTGCATGGGAGTCAGGTGGACTCCCATTCCTCTGAGAGCAGTCAGAGGCTGCAGGAGGCAGCCAGGGTATGCATGTCTGCAGGAGGCAGACGTACTTGGTGACAGAGCAGCAAGTAGTAAGCAGCAGGCGTAAGCTAGGAGAGAGCTTCACTCTAGGAAACTCTTTTGGGTCTGAGGAGCAGACCTAAGGCCTAGGCTAAAGGCCTGAATCAGCCATATGGCAAGAATGTACGCCAGGAGGCTAAAGTATTGAGTGTGCAAGATACAGTAATGGTGGAACCCCCGGCGTGGGCTACTGATGTCTTTGTGAACTTTTCTGTGCTTTTAAATAAAAGTGGGCTACCAGGCCCTTAAAAATACAGTTGTGTACTGGAGTACTCACTGACAATGCACCTACCGTTTGAGTCTGATACCCCAATCTTACAACATATATATATTGTATCTTAGATGGTGTTGTGCACATTGCACGTAGGAAGTATTATGTGTAAATATATATATATATATATATATATATATATATATATATATATATATATATATATATATTTTTTTATATTTCATGTGATTTAGTATATTTTGGGTATTATCTTTTTTATGATATATAATTAAGCGCAGCGCAAATTTTTATTTATATTCTCTGCACGGTCATGAATACGTGAACTGCGTTTGCTGCTAGATATTTATTTTTATGTTTTGTGCACACTGAGCATTGGATTATTATGGCTCGCAAGACTTTTTTGCCTTTGAGCCTAAAAAGTTTGTTCTTGTGTCCCACACTAGTGCTCCTGAGTACAGATGTGTAAACAGCTGCTGAGTGTCCTCTCCTTACATTACACTGAATCAAGTTTGCAATTCCTTCTAGTTTCAAACACATCTAGACGCTCAACAAATTTATTAATTTTTTATAATTTTTTATCATTTAATCAATGCATACTGATTTATTATTGTTATTTTCATTTATTGATACATCGTATATATATTGATGTATTAGTTAATTATTGTTGACACATATTTATATTCATAATATTATTTATTTTTGTATGTGCAGATGTATATGTGTCACATACTTTGATTAGTTATTTTAATGCTGTTTACTAAGATTCACTCTATTTATATATTTTTTTGGTCTTTTTATAATTTTCTTCCTTTTCCCTTTTTTTATGTTTCTTGATAGGGATGCATTAAAATAAATTTTTTTGAAGAAATTTTTTTGAAGAAATTTTTTTTTAAAGTTTTTTCCTTTAACTCATCTCTGTCCCCAATTAACATATGGGGTGAGATGGATTATTTAGGTTTTTGTTGTTAATCATCGGTTTAAGAAAGGTTTTATTTATGTCCTTGTGTATAGCGTTATTGTAAGGGCTGCCCATGATTAAGATGGCGATTGCAGACTCACATCCGGGACTCAGACCGAGGTGTGGTACTATAAGAGGTGGTGACTCAGCACGCTGCCTGTTCCCCATTGATAATGTTAGTTATGACGAAACGCATCTGAGGAGGTACGTGCTGATGTCACCACGTTGTCTCATTGAGGAGGACAGGAGCTGTTTTTACTGTAGCCGGCCAGCTTAACAATTTCATGCAAGATTTTAACCACTGTTTGTAAGTATAATTCTTTTTATTTTCAATAAATCAGTGATGATGGTATTACACTATGGTCCATTGTATCCTCTCTTGGGTTTTCATCTGCTGACACCTATGACCCTATGAATTACTCGGTTCTCCGCTGAGAGTTGCCAATCCGTCTTACAATCAAGCTGGTTTTCTGGGTTCAGCCGAGGTTTTGTTTTCTTAAAGGTAAGGAGGAAATCTATGTGGTGACGGCACACTTAACTTGACCTATCCATTGGGTGGTTACTTGTTTGTGCAATCCTTGTTTGTTCACAATGTAAGTGCATTTGTATTTATTGTGCACACATTTATCATTTTTGTCAGTATTACGCTATGCAACTTTTTGTTTTTTTGGTCAACACTAAACAATTATTTGTGGAATCAACGCCAACCCATGCTTAAGAGGTTTGCAACGCTTACATCTCATCCTGCAAATCAAAGGCTCGGGCTGGGTTATTAGTCACCTGCATATTTGGCTTACAATCTTATAAGCATGTTTTTCACAAGGTGATGGTACACTCTTTTTGATTTATTCACTGGTGAACATCTATCAAATTTCCAGTTGGTCACAATATTTGGAACATTTTTTATTTATTCACAATTTCTCAATCACCATTTTTGAACTTCACTAGCACGATTTTTCTCATTTTACATCTAGACAACAATGTCCTAGACATCTTTTAATACAAATTATCATGACCAAATGTAGTTAACCCTGTATCTGGCAAAAACATTGTATTTAGTTGGCAAACGAACAATGTTTACTACGACCGATTACTGTGCCCATGAACATGAAAGTCGCCATTTTAAACTGTCCAATAGTAGAAAGAAAAGCACATGGAACAGCATGCAAGTAATAATAATAATCGTAACACACGACAAGTACTTTTTTAGAAGCACTCTCTTGATCCTTCTGTACTGATCCTGCTCCCTCAGTTTCAGGTCTGACCAGCGTTTCCTCAATTGCTCCTTGGAGTGTCAAACCCCAAAATTCCTGTGCAGACTCTTCACAACTTTAGTCATGATCTTGGCCTTTCTCGCATTAGGGAAGGTGTATGGTCCATACTTCCCATCATAGTCGGCTCTCTTCAATATGTCGACCATCTCCACCATCTCTATTAAGGCCATATTTGAGGCCTTAAATCTCCTCCTCCTGGATTGGGATGTTTCTTGCTCCGGGCTTTCCTCCTCGTTACTGTTATTATCACGCACCTGCTGTGTCTCTGCCATGTCATCTCCCACTGCATGCCGAAAGAGAAGGGGAAGGGAATATTCTAGAAAGAACGTCAGGGGTGGGTGACGCGGGCGGAGTTTCACGCATGCGCAGTGTATGTAAAGCTAACACACGTGTGTCGTACCTACGTTCTTTGTGCGAAAGAAGGAGGAACGGATGTGATGAACATAATAACGAAGGTAACATTTTAACTTGGGACATGATTGGCATATACTGATTCTAGATTGAGGCCTATATTGGGATAAGATTAGGGGATTTTAGCCTGATATTAGTGTTTTGTCTTTTTTTTTTTGGTCTTGCAGCAAAAATGAAACAATTTAAAGACCCGGAATTAATGGGCCAGTTCATTGATAAATACAGGGATATGCGCAATTTGTGGGAGGTGAAAAACCCCTAATATAGAAATAAACCAGCTAGGAAGGCATTGGTGGAGAAACTGCTGGAATTTGTGAAGACACAGGTCCCCAAAGCAGACATCAACTTTGTGGAGAGGAAAATTGGTAGCTTGAGAAGCACGTATAGGAAGGAGCTTCAGAAGGTTCATAAGTCCATGAAGTTAGGAGCAGCAGCAGAGGATGTGTATGTACTCAGTCTGTGGTACTACAAAAGATGCGGTTTCTGGAAGACCAGATAGAAGCCAGGGAATCACTTTTGACTCTTCCGGCCCCCCTTCCATCCAGCCTTCCCTCAACCAACCTGGGCCTTCCATCCTGGAAGAAATTGAGGAGCCCAGCTGGAGTCAGGTATAGTATTTTTAAACATATTTTTTGTGGAAAAATGATTGTTGTTAACTAGATATTATTATTGTTAAATGAATGATTTAACAAAAAGTGTTTGACATATCAATAGACAGTAGGGGCCAAAAATGATTGGGACAAGAATCAAAAATGCTGGGCTCAGAATGAAATCCTTTTTATTTATTAATATTCAAGTTGCAACAGTCATGAGCTGAAAATTGTGTGTGATTGATGAACCAAAAATTAAAACTATGTCCCTTTTTCATACACAGGAATACCTCAGCCAAGAGTAGGCTCTGGAATATGGCACACAGGAGGAGGCGGGGGAAGTGTCAGCCAGGAGGTGGGGGTTAGTGTCAGCCAGGAGGTGGCTGACACTAACCCAGCCTCACCCAATCCCAGGTCCCTCCCCTCTGCCTTCCACCCAAAAGGCTCAGGAAGAGGAGGAACATGGAGGAGGCAGTACTTGTCCTCATTAAGTAGGCTAATGAGGCCCGGAAAGCGCCCCTCGATGCTGGAGAGGCCTATGGCTACTATATAGCCTCAAATTTGCACAAAATGGAGGAGGGCCAACGCCTCAACTGTGAACGAAGAGAATAGTGCAATGCTCTCATGGTTCAGAGATGCAGGTTCTCCCACTCCATGGATAGTGTAGGACCCACTGATTATGGGGTACTTTGTCGCAGTAAGTGGGCTTAGCACCATATAGCAATATGGTGTGACCAAATCCCCATATTTTTTGAAAATGTTTTTCTAGAAATGCTTAGGTGTTTTAAACTAGACTTGCTTGAGGTAAATGTCTTTTTTGCATGTGTGTGCTGTAATATTTTCTTCTCTTGTACTCAGTCTGTGGTACTACAAAAGATGCGGTTTCTGGAAGACCAGATGGAAGCCAGGGAATCACTTTTGACTCTTCCGGCTCCCCTTCCATCCAGCCTTCCCTCAACCAACCTGGGCCTTCCATCCTGGAAGAAATTGAGGAGCCCAGCTGGAGCCAGGTATAGTATTTTTAAACATATTTTTTGTGGAAAAATGATTGTTGTTAACTAGATGTTATTATTGTTAAATGAATGATTTAACAAAAAGTGTTTGACATATCAATAGACAGTAGGGGCCAAAAATGATTGGGACAAGAATCAAAAATGCTGGGCTCAGAATGAAATCCTTTTTATTTATTAATATTCAAGTTGCAACAGTCATGAGCTGAAAATTGTGTGTGATTGATGAACCAAAAATTAAAACTATGTCCCTTTTTCATACACAGGAATACCTCATCCAGGAGTAGGCTCTGGAATATGGCACACAGGAGGAGGCGGGGGAAGTGTCAGCCAGGAGGTGGGGGTTAGTGTCAGCCAGGAGGTGGCCGGGCCCAGCCTCACCCAATCCCAGGTCCCTCCCCTCCACCTTCCACCCAAAAGGCTCAGGAAGAGGAGGAACATGGAGGAGGCAGTACTTGTCCTCATTAAGTAGGCTAATGAGGCCCTGAAAGTGCCCCTCGATGCTGGAGAGGCCTATGGCTACTATATAGCCTCAAATTTGCACAAAATGGAGGAGGGCCAACGCCTAAACTGTGAAAAAATTTTTTTTTTGAGGCCATTCACAAGGGGTTGAGGGGGCAAATGACCGATGATGTCCACTCATGTGCGCTCGCCCATCCTTCTCCTTCTCCAGCCACAAGTCCACCTCCAGAGCCACAGCCTGCAGGAAAGGCTGCAGGGAAGGCTGCAGGACAGTGTGGAAGGAAGGCTGCAAGGAATACAAGAAAGTGATGACCTGGCTTCAGTTTGGTCTGACAGAAGACGCAGGCTGTGGTAGTACCACAGCCTGGGGACATATATATCATCTGCTGCTGTTCGTGATCTCCGGGAGTCCTGGACCAGATTGTGCTCCCTATCATATGGACTTCTTAGGCTACCAATTTTAATTTACAAAGAGTTGATGTGTGCCCTGGGGTACAAAGGCTTCACAAATTACAGCAGTTTCTCCAGCGTTGCCTTCCTCTTTATTTTGTTATTATGAGCCAGAATAAATGGAGATTTTTTATATGAAAATACTTGCCTATGTGTTTTTCTTCAAATAGGACAGTTCTTTTGTAAGTTGGCAGGTACATTTCAAAAATACAATGTCTAATTAACAAGGGACACCAAGCAACCTTCTTGAGGTTTACAAAAACAAGATAATAAGGTTGTTGTGGAAACGTGACATATAAAAAAAAAAAAAAAAATTTGGAGATCACTATAAAATAATTTAAAATAAAAAAAACAACAGGAGATCTTGATTTAAAAAATAAAAATGACTATAAAAAAAATTATAAACATTATTATGTAGATATGGCTTTAAAAACAAAAAAAGATTATTCATGAGATCACAAGAAATAATAAAGAAATCAGTTTGTGAGAACTCTGTGTGAATATGAGCAGCGAAACAACTTCATTCTTCTAGCATTCTAAAGAAGAGAATGCGCTGCATTAAACTATTTAAAACATTTCAGCGTGACGAATATGCCATCTCCATTAAGAACGGTAGTTTTACCATACCGAGCGCTTCCGTCTCATACTTGATTCTGAGCATGCGTGATTTTTTTTGCGCGTCAGAATTGCATACAGACGATCGCATTTTCGGATAGGAACTTTTCCTGACCGAAAAATTGAGAACATGCTCCCAATCTTTTGCTGGCTGGAATTCCACCAGCAAAAGACCAATGGAGCATACACACGGTCTCCATTTTCCGACAAAAAGCTCTCATCGGAGTTTTGCTGGCTGCATTTTCGATCGTGTGTACGTGGCATTAGTTACACAATGGCAATATTGAAGGGGAGTGCATTCTTGCTCTCAAAGGCTGAAAACTGGAATGTCTGTTTTTTGGCACTGTATTGCATTTAGAGTGACTCAGGCAAGGCCGATCCTAGGGTCACAGATGCCTGGGTGCAGAAATATTTCTGGCGCCCCCACATGAGTGTGGTCATCTTACCAACTCCTCCCCTTTACAAATGTTTCTATGACAACGACTCAAACACAGAGATGCTCCCCTTAGAAGTCTTTGTTACCTTGGAATCCTCCCATGATCTCTTAACAATAAAGAAAATACAGTAGGAGAGTACACTAATGAGACCTGGAGGGGAGTCTCTCTGATGCACACACAGAGGGCTGTCTGTTAGAAAGAGCCCCTAGACATAATACGGTAAAAGACTGCAGACATGATACAAGAGACGGTCAGAGACTACAGATATAATACAAGAGATGGTCAGAGACTGCAGATATAATACAGGAGATGGTCAGAGATGGCAGATATAATACAGGAGATGGTCAGAGACTGCAGTTCCTATGGACGTTAGTAGATAATGGCCGATCGGCCCTCTCACCTGACCCAGACATACAGCATGGTTCCTCTGATCAGGAGTCAGCTCACTCTGAATTGCCTGTGGTGACTCTGCTGGGTAGCAGGCTAGGCTGTGTGGCTTTCCCTCTGGTGGCGCAGGACAGTGGCGTTCTCTCTCTGATGGTGTTCTCTCAGCACTGCCATCCCCACCAGAACAAACCTCCCTCTATTAGTACAGACCCCCCCAGGATAAACCCCCCTCCATTAGTACAGACCCCAGGACAACCCCCTCCTTCATTAGTACAGATCCCCCAGGACAAACCCCCCCTCCATTAGTACAGACCCCCCAAGACAAACCCCCTCCATTAGTATAGACCCCCCAGGACAAAGCCCAACTCCATTAGTACAAACCCCCAGGACAAAGCCCCCCTCCACTAGTGCAGACCCCCAGGACAAACCCCTCCAGGACAAACCCCCCTCCATTAGTACAGAGCCCTCCAGGACAAACCCCCCTCCATTAGTACAGACCCCCCAGGACAACCCCCCTCCATTAGTACAAACCCCCCAGGACAAACCCCCCTCAACTAGTACAGACACCCCAGGACAAAGACCCCCTCCATTAGTACAGACCCCCAGGACAACCCCCCTCCATTAGTACAGACCCCCAGGACAAACCCCCCTCCATTAGTACAGACCCCGACAGGACAAACCCCCCTCCATTAGTACAGACCCCCCCAGGACAAACCCCCCTCCATTAGTACAGACCCCCAGGACAAAGCCTCCCTCCATTAGTACAGACCCCCAGGACAACCCCCTCCATTAGTACAGACCCCCCAGGACAAAGCCCCCCTCCATTAGTACAGACCCCCCCAGGACAAAGCCCCCTCCATTAGTACAGACCCCCAGGACAAAGCCCCCTCCATTAGTACAGACCCCCCAGGACAACCCCACCTCCATTAATACAGACCCCCCAGGACAAAGCCCCCCTCCATTAGTACAGACCCCCCCAGGACAAATTTCCCTCCATTAGTACAGACCCCCCAGGACAAACCCCCCTCCATTAGTAAAGATCCTGCCAGGACAGACCCCCCTTCTATTAGTAGAGAGCCCACCTCCATTAGTGTACATAAAAACACCCGGGCGGCAGCTAGTGAGGAGAGGAAATTGTGCAGCTGCGCCGTGGAGAACAGATGGAGACAGGCTTGGGTGGGAGTGAGAGACAAAGGAGGAGAACACGTCAGGCATGGACCGCCCCCACAGCGATGTCACTGCATGGCTGGTCTCTCTCCACACAGAGACCAGCCGCTCCGATCTCCGGCAGCTGCTCTCCTTCTCTGATAGGAGGAGGGAGGGGGGACAGGCTTGAACCTTTGAAAAATACAACCACGGCGGTAATAAGCAGAGGGAGTCGCCTCTGGACACAGAGAGGAGGAGGAGGAGGGAGGGGAGCACTCTGGCACTTCAGCGCCCCCACCTCTCTGGCACCCGGTGCACTGCACCCCGTGCACCCCGCCTGGGATCGGCCCTGGGCCCAGGGGGGCAGGACCCTCAAAAGTACCACAAAATGGCTGCAGTTAGAAAAGTAGACTGCTCAGGGTTTTTGGAGATGTATATAACATGGACTTTGAACCCCATTTTTTTCACCCTAAAGTATTTTAGATTGCTTATTTTCAGGACAGTAGGGCTTTAATTTGGCAGCAAATTTTGATATACTGAAAATAAATAGTAAGCAGTTAAAGAAAATGCATTTTTCTGTAATTTTTCCAACACATAGGGTTTGCCCTAAAATATAATCAATAAAGTCTGCTAATTAAAATGACATCACATTAGTATGACTTTTATGTAATGTAAATTTATATGTTAGTTTCTTATAAGAGCTTTGTTTTTTCCTATTTGATGCTAAAGTGTGATGACTATGAGGAAAAAAATGGTTTGTGTTATGCCGCGTACACACGAGCGGACTTTACGGCAGCCTTTGCCCGGCGGACTTTTCGACGTACTTTACGACGGACTTTCTGAATGAACGGACTTGCCTACACACAATCCACCAAAGTCCGTCGAATTCGTACGTGATGACGTACGACCGGACTAAAACAAGGAAGTTCATAGTCAGTAGCCAATAGCTGCCCTAGCGTGGCTTTATGTCCGTCGAACTAACATACAGACGGCGGACTTTTCGACTGGACTCGATTTCGACGGATTAATTTAAAACATGTTTCAAATCTAAGTCCGTCCAACTTTTGAGAAAACAAAGTCCGCTGGAGCCCACACACGATCGAATTGTCCGACCAAATCCCGTCCGGCGGGCAAAGTGTGCCGTAAAGTCCGCTCGTGTGTACGCGGCATTAGTGTAACATTGAGATAACATTAGGGGTTGATACGGGAACAAACAATAGCAAGACTGTCACTATTTTCACAGGTATGCAATTTCTAAAGATTTAAATGAACCCTGCATTTACCATTGTGTGAAAGCATCAGAAGCCTGGGAGCTTTTCAGCTCCTGCACATAGTGCTGGATGCTGGCTGTGACATCAAAGTCACTGATTCCCACTAACACTTTAAAATGACACAAATATACCAAGCTTAAGTTTAGGGAAGTCTTCATACTGTTCCCACGAATGTTCCCGAAAACAAGCCTGTTATTATGAATGTACCAGATTAATATAGATCAGCTCGGCCAGTGAAATAGAATGGCAAAATGAAGAACTGATATGGCAATATTTTTATGTGTTTTATTCAGTTTAACCCTTTTGCCGCCAGATCCGTATGGCAGCACTGCTTCCAGCTAGCCAGGTCTGTACTCTGTACAGCCCTGACATTCCTCCTTCTGCTATAAGATCATAGTCACTTTAGGGATCATGAGCTGATAGCAAAACTGTTCAGCAGACTCTGCTGAACAAACCAATAGCTCTGATCAGTGGCTGACAAGCTGCTAATCAGAGCTATTCACCTAAAATGTGACTGTCCCCCCACCCACCACAGCGTCTCTGCCCATTCTCCCCTCTCTCCCTCTACTTCCTGCTGCCCCTCCACATCCCTTCCTGGCAGCTAAAATGTCCTTCCTTACTCTTCCCTTCCTCACTGCACCTATCAGCGTTAGCTCTTATTCTCTCCTCACCCAGCACAAGCCCCCCTGCCAACACAGATTCTCTGTGGCTTCCGTGCTATTGCTGACTTCCCTGCCACTCCCATTTCTTTAGCTCCATCTGCTGAAGGGGAGTCTCAGGGTATAAAAACAGCTAAATAGTTCCCCCCCTGTCACTGTGACCACTCCCCCCCCCCCCATGATCCCTGGTGGCTCCTCCATTCAGCACTGCAGTTAGCATTGAAAAAACAGTTTACTATGCTTTAGTTGGTGAATGAAAAGGAGTCTCTGTACAGAGACTTATATTTAATCATTCACTGTGCAGCTGAGGATGCAGAGAAAGGGACTGTCTTCAGTCTTTTTCTCTGTCTCCAAAAAAGAGACATTAGGAGTATGTTTGAACATTTAAAATTGTACCTGTTAAAAAAAAACAAAAAAACAACAAACATAGTAAGGGTAGATTTAAACATTTAAAGGCATCTAAATCTCCCTTGCCTCTGAAGCCCAATCCGCGTTTGAATTTTGCATCAGAGGCTACTATTGTTTGCAATGTTTCCACATTGAATTAAATGTGTAGCCTGCCAATCGATACAAGTCAGGTTAACTTTGCTGCAGGCGTAAGGCAAAGCATTGTGGCAGCAGCATGTAAACGCCTCAATCCATTGCCTATTGCAGCTTAAAGGGGGATGGTTGGCTGGTGGCAAAAATGCAGTTCAACTAAGCATTTTTGCCACCCCCAAACTGCCGATCTAAACAAGGCCTTGTTTACATAAGGCATACTACAGAGAGGCTATGTTTAGTGATGCACAAGTGTTCCATGCAACCACTATGTGGGCAGTCCTATTGATGCCAACTGGGACACAGCAGCTGCATGGAAATGCACAGGTTTGCATGCATTCCTGTGCAAGCAGTAATATTCATGTCAATTGGAACACAGTGGCTGCATGGACACAGCCACTGCTGCATCCCAACTTGAAATCCATGTGGATACATGCCCCTGATCTCAAAATGTCTGCATTTGGGGCCATGCACCCGAACAAATATTAGATGGGAAGCAATGGCTCTGTCCTTGCAGTCGCTGTGTCCCAAATGACATGAATTGGACTGCCTGCACAGAACACCTGTGCGTCCCCATGCGGGTAAACGCAGCCCTCCATGGGCGAACGCTTTGGTGCACCCCATGTAAACGAGGCCTTAGTAGAAATTTTGAAAGATTTTTGTAAGTTATGTTGTGTTTGTGTGCAAATTTTAAGAATTTTAGCCTTTTTTTGTTAAAATAGTGTTCTGATAAACATTTGCGCAGCTATGTGGGGCCTAAAAATCAGTAGCACCTTGTTTTTATTCAAAGGGATAAATAAGTCTGACGGTCTTCCAGCAGAGAAAGCAGCTGTACCATAAAAAGATAAAGATGTCAGTTGAATGGATCCAATTGTAACTCCTTAATGGTTGGTTTATGTCAGTTAGCCATAAACAAAGCAACTATCTGGTGCAGGTAATATAACCAAACAATAACACAGTAAATAATAGTGGTCTGGAGCAGTGGTGTATTTAGGTTTTGTGCTGCCCTAGGCCTGACTAAACTCATGCACCCCCTAATTTAAATATGACACACCCTTCCTGTCAAGGCCACACCCCTTCCTGTTTAAGACATTCCCTGTCATATGTAAACCACACCCCTTCCTCTTTAGACTCCACCTTTTCTTTTTAGAGCTCCACCTCTTCCTCTCTGTATTAGCACACACAATCACACACCATTCACGCCATACTTGCATCAATCACGCTATCATGAAACTGAGACAATGTTTTTAATAACTTAGATAACTTAAATGTATCTAAAATATAGATATAAACTGAAATAAGTGCAAAATGCAATCAATCCATCATGAAACTGACATGATGATGTTTTTAATAACTTATGTAACTTTAAACTAATATAGAACTATTTAAACTGAAATAAGTGCAAATTGTTGGATCAGAGGATGCCAAAATCAAACTAAAGTGGTTTTGCCAGACTCACTGTGTGGCAAAGCTGTTGATCAGATCATCGTAGTCCAAAGGTTTTGTGTGTTCTGACTCAATTGCAAACACAGCCAGTGAGTTCAATCTTTCCTCTCCCACTCTGGATCGCAAGTAGTTCTTTACACGTTTCAAAGTTGAGAAAGAACGCTCAGCTGAGCAGTTAGTTGCTGCTGTGCATAAAAACATTCTGAGAGCAATGTCCACATTTGGATAAATACCTTGCAATCCTCTCTTGCTTATCACTTGGGACATAGCTAGAACAGAGGTATGTTCTGCAGAAGAACTTAGGAGATATGAACGAAAGTGGAGGCCTTTTATCAAAAAAACACTCCAGTTCCAAGTCTTTGCTGTAGGCAGTACAAAGCTTTGTAGCATAGTGTGATATTGCTGATGGCTCAATTTTTGTGAGGTCTGTAATAAATTTAAACTTTCTAAAGAAAAAGTCATATGCAGTTTTTCTTCTCTCGAGTTCAGCAACCAAGTTGTCACAAATTACATAAAAGGTGTTGATCCGGAACTGGAATGAGGGATACCTATCCGCACTGGGAAACACTTTCTGAATGAAAAAAAGTGCATTTTATATACAATTATATAGATCAGACCAAAATGAGGGACAAATGAGGAGGACAGAGGGACATTGCTCCAAGCACATTTTAGGCACACATTTAATCCTTTGATCGCCCCTGATGTTTAAGAGGTCTGCCGAAAAAAAAATATTAAAAGCCATCAGCTACAAATACTGCAGCTGCTGACTTTTAATACATGGACACTTACCTGTCCAGGGAGCCCGCAATGTCGGCAGCTGAAGCCGATCTGTCTGTTGGCTCTCGGCTGCTGCGCCACCATCCTCGGTAATGGAATCAGGAAGTGAAGCCGTGTAGCTTTGCTTCCTGGTTCCCTACTGCGCATGCGCGAGTCGCGCTGTGCATCCTCACTGGTCCCCACTGTCTTCTGTCTCCCAGAAGACAGCGGGGGAGGACAGAGTAGGCACCGGAAGTGGCGTAGGTCACCGCGAATGCCGCAGTGATCTATGCCAGGAAGTGGGAGCAAATACCTGTATTAGACAGGTATATGCTCCCTCCTCCCCCCTGAAAGGTGCCAAATGTGACACCGGAGGGGGGGAGGATTCCAAAAAGTGGAAGTTCCATTTTGGGTGGAACTCCACTTTAACCTCTTCCCTACACAGTGGTGTAGTGACTGGTTAGCACTTTCGCCTAGCAGCAAAAGGGTCACTGGTTTGAATCCCAACCATGACATTATGATTTACATGCCTGGAGTTTGCATGTTCTCCCTGTGCCTGCATGGGTTTCCTCCCACACTCCAAAGACATGCTGGTAGGTAAATTGGCTCCTGTCTAAATTGTCCCTAGTATGAATGTGAGTTAGGGACCTTAGATTGTAATCTCCTTAAGGGCAGGGACTGATGTGACTGTACAATGCAGGACTCAAAATTTCAAGTCCTGAGCCACTAACCAGGCTTTAAGAGTTACTCGCCACCACTTGGCCCACCCAACCCCTACCCTGCCCTGCCACTAAACACGCCCTCATAAATTATCTCATGAAATTACACTGTTAAATGTTTTACACAGAATTAAGTTCCAAAAATAAATATCAACAACAACTTTAACAATATCAACATAAAGCATATCAGTGGCCATCAGTGCAGCCTATCAGTGTGGCCTTATCAGAGGTCACCTGTGCAGCCTATCAGTGCAGCTTAAGAGTGCTGCCATATCACTGGCAAGCAGTGCAGCCTCATCAGTTTCATAATATCACAGTTTATTAGTGTATATGAATTATGTACAGATTATAGCATGGAGCACTTTGCAGTACATAAACTGCCTCTGCCAATTAATTTTTTTTTTTTTTTTCGGTTTTAAGATGTTTATTGAGGCAAAAAGTTAAACATCAACAATTCTTTACCCACGCAGGGGAGAAGAGCAGATATAAAATTTTGAACATGTAGATACAAATATAAATGAATTTAACATGAAAATCTCTGCACAGTAGTTATTGACATCTGGAATTTCTATGTAGAAATAATGAAAGAGAGATTTTATATGATCCAGTTGGGTATTCGCAACAAAAAGCCGACTGCCCCAGTGACCAGACACCCCGAAACGGGATCATGCTGTGTCTGGGCACCACAGGCCCCAGTCCTCTGTTAAAAAGTAAATTCCCAACAGTTCATGGAAATTGGTGCAATGCCAAACATTTATGTTCTTGAAAATGATACTACAGTTTAAGGTTCGAGATCTCAGACCTAGTGCCTTATTCTGCTGGGCTTTAAACTTATACAAGCGTGGGTGAAAAATAACATCTTTAAAGTAATAACCTAAAGAATCATAATAGATATATGTATAATCCTGTATCTTCAATTTCACATCCCACCATTCTAATTCGGTGGGAGAGAAAGCACAAAGAAAAGTTTTATTTTACTAATAAAAATAATAAAAGGAAAAAAGAAAAAAAGAAGAAGAGAGAGAGATATAGTAAGAAAGAGAGAAAGAGAGAGGGATGAGAGGATTGAGTGGGGGGGGGGTTTCCAGGGCCTTCGAGGAGAGCTGTGTTAGAGTGTCAAGCAGCCGGGCAGGGGAACCTATTTAGCCGAATAAGAAACGAGTTTAGAGATTAGAGGGTCACTCCGATATGACGAGCCCATGGGTCCCATATACGTTTGAATTTCTCAGTCTTGTCAAGAATGATGTTAGAAATTTTCTCTTGGTACATGATCCAGGAGATTTTCTGTTTGGCTATATGGAATGAAACTATAGGAAGTTTCCATTCCCGGGCTATTGTAATTTTGGCTCCGATAAGAATATAGTGGATTAGAATCTGGTCATATTTAGGAGTTTTGGAGTTTTTTTGGTTTAATAAGGCTACAGTTGGAGTTTGTGGGATCGCCAAGTCAGTGACTTTGCGAATTAGGTTGAATATTTTGTTCCAGTAGCCTCTGATACGTGGGCATTCCCAAAAGATATGTAAGAGGGTACCCATGTGTCCACATCCCCTAAAACATGTAGGGGAGGATTGTGGGTAGAACTTAGCTAGCCTAGTGGGGACTAGATACCATCTCGTTATGATTTTAAGATCTGCTTCGGTAAGAGAGACAGTTATGATCCCCTTAAAAGCGGACGCGAAATGGAAATGGCAAGTATCGAGATCCCACTCAAATCCAACATCACGTTCCCAGGTTGTCATATAGGTAGCCTTCTCTTGAGGTTCAGCTAAAGCTGAGTATATGAGCAAAATTTCCCCTTTCATGTCCGTGGCTGAGGAGCACCACTGTTCATAGGGAGTGGTATGAAGTGGAAGCGATTCCTGGGATAGGGTGGAGAGTAGGAAATGTCTCAGTTGGTAAAGGCGAAATTTTTCTGATTGGGGCATTTTGAGTTTGGATGTGCATTGTGCCAAAGTGAGGGGACCACTAGAGTTACAGAAATGAGCTATTCTGTACATTCCCTTATCAAGCCACCATTGGAACGCTCTTGTGTTTGTGCCTGGAGGGAAGAGGGGATTATTAAAAATGTGTGCCAAGGGTTTCCATGAAGATATTAGATTGTGTAGTTTGTGCATGGTGTCACATAATGTGAATGAATGTGAGAGGGAGGGGGAGAGGATCGACGGTCTAGTTTTATGGGGGCGCCATAAAAGGTAATCTATAGTGAATTTGGTTATAGCTTGTCTTTCCATCTCTATCCATTCAGGTTTGGGGCCTCTGTAGTAGATGGCTGAAATCTGACTAAGATGTGCTGCCTGGTAGTACCACCAGAGATTGGGCAGTCCAAGACCTCCTTTTTTCCTTGGTCTAAAAAGAGTTTTCTTAGGGAGCCTGTGATTCGATTTATTCCAAATAAATTGGATGATCGAGGATTGTAATTTGGAAATATGAAATTTGGGGACAGGAATGGGAAGGGAGCGGAACAAATATAGGATTTGCGGTAATAGTGTCATTTTGACCGCGTTTAATCTTCCTAGCCAAGATAGTTTGTGTAGTGACCATTGATCAAGATCAGAGTTGAGTTTTTTGAACATAGGGGGGTAGTTAAAGCGGAATAATTGCTCTATTAGGGGGGGTTAACTGAATACCTAAATATGTGATGGAATTTGAGCTCCAAACAAAGGGGAAGTGTTCCTTTAAGCTTTCCAGGGTGCGTGATGGGGTGGATATGTTAAGTGCTATGGATTTGAAAATATTCAATGGTAAACCCGAGATCCATCCAAATTTGTTAAGAAGGGAGAAGATATTGGGGGTAGAGACGAGGGGGGAAGTGATGAAGAGTAGGACATCATCCGCGAATAGGGCACATTTGTGTGTTGACTGGCCGCAGTTAACGCCATGGATGTCCGGGTGATTCCTTATTGCAATAGCTAAATTTTCTATGCCAATGGCAAAGAGCAAGGGTGATAAAGGGCAACCTTGTCTAGTCCCTTTGGTTATGGGGAAGGTTTCAGATAAATGGCCTTGGATCCTAATCTGGGCTCTGGGTTGGGAATAGAGAGCTGCAAGGAGATTTAAGAAATGGGAGCCGAAACCCCAACGCTCTAATGTTCCGAAAAGGTAAGGCCATGTAATGGAGTCAAAAGCTTTTTGGAGGTCTATAGATAAAAGGTACCCTTCTTGGGGTGGATTACCATCCCATTTTGACTGCAGTATAGATATGACATCTATAGCCCTCCTTATCTGGTCCGGGCCCTGCCTCCCTGGTATAAAACCCACTTGATCCCTATGAACGTATGCTCCTATAAAGGAGCCTAGTCTGTTGGAAAGGATTTTGGTCATTATTTTCAGGTCATTGTTCATGAGGAATATAGGTCTGTAATTGCTGACCAAGCTTTGATCTTTTCCCGGTTTGGGTATGACTGAGATATAGGCTAGGTTTGACGCTGGGTCTACAGGTGATTCTCTGTTAAGGAAATTAAAGAGCCGGACCAGATAAGGAGCAGGAGGAGTTCTAAATTTTTTATAGTACAATGACGAGAACCCGTCAGGGCCTGGGGCTGAGCCCGTTCTAGTTTCTTTTATGACTTCCAAGACCTCCTCTATAGAAATAGGGGCTTCCATTAGGGCGCAATGAGAATCAGATATTTTGGGGAGGGGGATACTATCAAAAAATGTGTTGAGTTTCTGGGCATTATCCTGACTAGGATAGGAATATAGCTTGGAATAAAATGAGTGGAATGTTTCCAGTATTGTCTTGGGGTTTTGTGTTAATGAACCCGAAATGGATTTAATTTTGGGTAAAGCTTGGTATCTATGTTTGGGAGAAAGTTTTGAGGCCAATTGGGGGCCAAACTTATCAGTATTAAGATAAAATCTTCCACTAACCCATTTGAGGTGTTTTTCTGCAGTAGATGTGAGAGCAGTGTTTAAAGCAATCCTAGAAGCATCCATTTTGGCCAAAGATGCGGGTGTGGGGTGTTGCTTGTGCTGTTTGCAGATAAGTTGGAATTTTTTTTGCAATTTTTTAATGTCAATTTGTTTTTCTCTTTTTAGTTTTGCTGCAAGTTGTATAAGGTTACCCCTTATTACTGTTTTATGAGCTCCCCATAAAGATCCTGGAGAAATCTCCGGTGTGTCATTAAGGCGGAAGTATTCTGAGATGTCTTCTTCTATCATGGTGCAGTGTACAGGGTTGGATAGGAGAGCTTCATTGAGGCGCCATTGTGGTGGGCTTCTTGTGTGTAGGAACCCGCATAGCTTGGTGGAGACCAATGAATGGTCAGACCAGGGGACCTCGCTAATTACTGCCCGAGATGCTAGGTGAATGTCAGTGGTGTGTATAAAAATATGATCTATACGTGCATATGTTCTGTGGGGGGCTGAGAAGTGAGTATAGTCTTTGGCACTAGGGTTTAACTCTCTCCATACATCAATCAGACCCAAAGAGTGTAGAAGTTGAGCAATACGAAGGCTCTGATTGGGGGGCCTTTTGAGCTTCGAGTGGCTTTTTGTTGATTTGTCAAGCATTTGATCGAAGGCAATATTAGAGTCCCCTCCCATGATCACTTTGCCCTCCAAATGTGGGGAGAGCGAGTTGAGCATAGAAGAGAAGAAAGAGGCCTGTCCCCTATTAGGAGCATAGTATGATATCATGGAGAGAGTTGCACCGTTTATTTGACCTTTCACAAGTATGTATCTTCCCTCTTCATCTTTAATGGTTTTGGTCAAAGAAAATGGTGTGCGTTTGGAAATAAGTACAGCTACTCCTCTTTTTTTGTCATCTGCATTGGCCAAGTAAAAGGTGGGGTAGTTACGGTGTAGGAAAGATGGGTTGAAAGATTTCGGGAAGTGAGTTTCTTGGATGAGTATAACGTCTAATCCTCTGGAGTGGTAGTTATGGAAGGCTTTGAGCCTTTTTACTGGGGAATTTAGTCCCTGAGCGTTGTGGGTTGCTATTTTAAGAGATGACTGTGGGGTAGGTTCGTCAGCCATGGACATTGTGTAAGGTATTCATCAGTAAAATACGGGTTCTTACCCATTCTAGAATTGGGGGACCATCCGTCCTTGGACCATGATCTCGGCCGTGGAATTTCGGATATTTTGCTTGTTCAGCTCTCCTCAAAGGCACCTGGGTGGGAGGAAGAAAGGGTGGGGAAAAGAGCAGGACAGAAAATAACGGAAGAAAAGGATAGAACCAACTGAAAGAGAAGGAGTCCAGTGTGTAAAAAGGAACCCTGGATCCTTTAGTTGCAGGATCAGAAGCCTGCGCTGAGCCCCTAAAATAAAGGGCTCAGTAAAATATGGACGGCCCAAAATGGGGTCGTACGTCTATTGTGACCAAGGGGTAAAATTCCCTCTCCGTTACAATAGGTGGAGTGGCATGTGGAGCCGCTCCGGCCGCAGAGCATTTGTTATAAACAACGAAAAAGATATAAAAAAAAATAATAAAGCTAATGGAGAAATCTCCCTATAGCAGGAGCTAATATTAACATAACATGAGCGAACTAGAGTGTTTTCCAAGTATTATCTCTAAATAAAGGGGGCAAGCTCGCCTTTGTAAACTGGACAAAGAAAAACTAGCACCATCAGTATACACTGTAAACAAGAGAATAACCTGTGTCATATCATGTTGGATACATCTGTTACTCAAAATAACACAGTACGGGGGGGCAGGGAAGGGAGGGGGGAAGGGAAGGATGGGGGGGGGAGGGGATAAGGGAAATGAGGGGGGTGTAAGACTTTTGGGGGTTTGGGGTGTTCCAAGATAGGGCCCAAGCCTGAGACCTAAAGGGAAGGAATAAAAGTTAGTAAGTCTTTGGCAGTCCTCCTAAGATGAAAAGGATATTCTGCATCCAGTGCGTCAGAAGAGAATGGCAAAAAGCAGCTAAAGGAGGTCAGGTCTTGAAAAAGACCGGGGGTGTGTAGGAGAAGCTTCTACACTTTTACTGCAGGATGATTTGAGCTACGTGAGAAAATGGTAGCAGAGTTCATCTGGGAGGCATGGATTCCCATTGTTTCTTTGTTTGTTGTTTCACCCACAGTGGGGTAAGGGGGCTGCTTGGAGGGGGCCTTTTAGACGAAGCTGGTCGATTTTCCACGTTGTGCGGGGGTATATCTTGAGAGATTAGCCCGAGGCGAAGAAGCAGTTGTTCGCCCATTTGGAAATTCGAAAAGCCGTAGGATTTCTCTTTGTAGTTGGATTGTAGCCGGAAAGGAAATGTCCATCTATACTTGATCATTTTCTGTGAGAGCACTTCTAAGAGTGGTTTAAGTGATCTTCTTTTTTGAATCGTGGTCGGTGAGATATCAGCAAAAATCTGGATTTTATTGCCAAATAGGGTGATGTCATCTTTGTAGCGGGATCTTTTCATGACCTCTTCTTTTATCCTGTAAAAGTGTGTCTTGACCACTATGTCCCTGGGGAGTCCATCCTGGCGGGGGGGTTGAAGCACTCTGTGGGCCCTATCCAATTCGAGCTTGTCGTCTGGAATGTCAGGGATGATTTCTTTGATTAGGGCTTTGACTGTGTTAGGGATATCCATGTTGGCTTCAGGGATACCTCGCACTCTAAAGTTATAGCGTCTGCTTCTGTTCTCCAGGTCTTCAATTTTGGCCAGAGCAGTCTCAAGTTGATCCTGTAGAGAATGGATACAGGTGGCATGTTGGTTGGTGCGTGCTGCGGAATCATCTACAGCCTGTTCAATAGCATCTATTCTTGCCCCTAAACTCTGGAGATTTGCTTTAATTGATGTGGTGATTTGCATGGCGTTTTGTACTAGCCCTGTAGCAAGCATGTCCGAGAAGCAGTTAAGCAGTTGTGCCACCTCTGGGGGATGATTATTGGTGATGGGGGAGGCCTGTGGGGAGTCTGCAATGGTCTCAGGGGAATTAAGAAGGGGAGAGTAAGGGTTGCCGTTCTGTATTCTGCTGAGGAGCGATTCAGTGGACGCAGGTGACGCCAAGTAGCTTTGAGCCCCCATAATGTTACTCACTTGTGCCGTGATTGGTGTGGATAACGCTGGAGGATATTCCGGGCCTTGTGTGTTTGCAGTGTCTCCGCATGGAGCAGTTGCGGCCGCCATCTTGGAAGGTCCCGGGGGAGCTAGGCCGAAGTTCAGCTGCCTATTAACGTCTTTCTTCAGCTGGGATCCGGACATTTAGGCTGGTGCCCGGATGAAAGAGGGTCTGATACCTGGTCCTCCTGCTGAAATCCGCTAAGTATAGCGCCTATGCTGAGCTCTGGAGGGCCGGAGCGGTGCGGAGCTCTCGGTCAGCATGTCGCTCCGGAGGTCCCGCGCATGCGCACTTCCTGCCAATTAAATTTTGTGTACCCAGTCTGGCCAGTCATTGGTCATTTTTTTGTTGTCACCCCACAAAGTGTCGACCTAGGCCTGGGCCCTGTTGCCCCAGGCCAGTGATGGCAAATCTTGGCTTCCCAGATATTTTGGAAATACATTTCCCATGATGCTCATGCACTCTGCAGTGTGGAGGAGCATCATGAGAAATGTAGTTCCAAAACATCTGGGGTGCCAAAGTTCACCATCTCTGGCCTAGGCCAAGAGACAGCACTGTCCACAGTACCACCCTATGAGGACAGACCAAAAGTACTTGTATTATGCACATACATTGGACATGAAGGCATTTACATATTCTTAAGACGCAATAAAAAAACATGCACTCCACAACTTCTGAGGCTGCACATACTGCAATGAAATTGACCTTCAGCCTAGGTTCAGACTGATGCAGTGCGGGGAACCACAAGAGATTTGGAGAGGAATCGCACCGCACTTCTGTTCAAATCACATGCTGTTCTTTGCAGTGCAATTTGAGCCCATTCATTTTGTATTGTTCAAATCACACCGCACCCGCACAAAAAAGTAAAATGCACCTGTTTTTGCCATGCTGAAATCAGACTGCATAGGTGTGAACACCCATGCAATCCAATTCAGCAAGTCGCAGTCACAGCATTTGTGGTGTCATTATTTTAACATAGATGCCTGCAGCTGTCTGCATTAATGGAGTGCGACACTTATGCGGTGTGGAAAATGAGCAGGAATTGAATCCTACATCGCATCAGTGTGAACCGGGACTTAAACTCACAATAGAAGCACTAAAATTGCAGCTCCGGACAGTCTTCTAATGTAAACAGCTGTTAGAATCAACTGAAACCAAGCTTCAGTGTCTGTTGTCATCTTAAGCCCTGGTTCACACTGAGCTGCGGGAATGAAGCCGTGCGAGTTCAGCTGAACTCACACGGCTTTCACTCCTGCATGTCAGTTCTGATTTCGGCAGCGATTTCACTGACATCTGTGTGGGTTTCTGCACAGGGGGTGTTTTTGAAGCACCTGATTAGAACCATAGGCATAGGCTCGGCTTGGCGCTCGCAGGTCACTCAGCTGTGTTAGAAAAGCAAATGAATATTCACTTTCCTAACACTAAACCGCCTCTCCGCCAATCAGGGGCTCAGATCTGTTACCCGTCACCTGATTAGCTGAAACGACAGGTGCTGTGTTTGGATGCCTATCAGGTGTCCAATCATAGCAGAGGATGGGAAGAGAGGACGGGAGAAGACATTGAGGAGCATCGAGGAGCTGTCCCACTGAGACAGGTAAGTACAGATGGTGGGTGGGGGGCACAGTGGCAGCATTTGATATGGCACAGTGGGAGCATTTGATGGGGCACAGCTGGAGCATTTGATTGGGCACAGTGGCAGCATTTGATGGCACAGTGGGAGCATTTGATATGGCACAGTGGCTGCATTTGATGAGTACAATGGCTGCGTTTGAAGGGCACAGTGGCTGCATTTGATGGGCATAGTGGCTGCATTTGATGGGCACAGTGACGCCAATTGATGGGCACAGTGGCTGCATTTGATGGGCACAGTAGTGCCATTTGATGGGCACAGTGGCTGCATTTGATGGGCACAGTGGCTGCATTTGATGGGCACAGTGGCTGCGTTTGATGGGCACAGTGGCTGTGTTTGATGGGCACAGTGGCTGCGTTTGATGGCACAGTGGCTGTGTTACTAAAGCTGCCTGGGCATACAAGTTTTTAAATTGGTCCTGACTCCTGGCTCGCTGTCTTAATCCATCTATAATATATCCATTCACACGCTTTCATCAATTACCTGAGGGTTCCCGCCGCCACCGTCGTCCTCCTCTCTTTCGCTCCTCCTCCTCTGGTTACAGAGAGACCCGTCCCGACTCCCCTCCCCAAGCTGGAGAGCATGCAATGATGCCACGTGGAGGTGGGTAGGCAGACCATTAGGCTCCGCCTCCACCAGTTAAGCTGTGTGCAGTGCACCAGGTATGGCCATTAGCCAGTGACACTGACAGTCAGTCATGGTCCATTTTATGGGGGCGGCAGTCGCTCCCCCCCAGCCAAGTATGCGCCCATACTGCCAGTGCCAAGTGCCCATGATATATAGCAAGGCAAGCCGATAGTGGGAGGCTGTATCTGAGCGGGAGCTGACTGTGGGTGGCTGTATCTAAGTGGGACGTGGGGAGACAGGTCGGGGATTTTTGTGCAGGGAGCCTTGTAGGCCTAGGCCAAGACAGCACTGGTCTGGAGGCTGTGGGCGACTACTAATTAATGAATGACTAATTATAGGCTGAGCATGGCTGCCTCCCCCATCAGACTGGATAACCAGTGGCTTTAAACAGAAAAAAGAGGAGTGACAGTGTAGTACTCAAATTTATTGAGATACATAAAATAAAAACAGGTGTAAGTTGCCCTCGCAAGCATAGAGTTGTAAAATCTAGGTGGAGGGCCGGATCCCAGGAGGGCTACAGTCCCTTCTCCTCTGAATCCCATAAGAGGTCGTGCTGTGTGGATAGCCGAAGCTGCCAGAGGGATCGATGGTGGTGAATGGCCGAATCCCAGGAGCCTTGATCCCTATCCTCAGGAGTTGCTGTGAGAAGGTGCTGTGTAGATAGCAGAAGCAACCTGAAGGATCACTGAAGCCACCGCAGGATGACCTTGTGAGCATCACAGAGACAACTGTCAACTCACTAGGGCTGTGGGGAAATGCATCTTGTAGGCTAAGACCCATCTCCTTCCTCAGTCTGACTATTGCCTGCAGACTTAAAACAGAAAATAGTATCAAATACCATGATCTTCCTTTCCTGACACCAACATGGCAGCATACATATAATATACACTCATACACTCTCACAAAAGTGATTATACCCCTCACATTTTTGTAAATATTTTAATTATTATTATTTATAATATCTTTTCATGTGACAACACTGAAGAAATGACACTTTGCTACAATGTAAAGTATTGAGTGTACAGCTTGTAGAACAGTGTAAATTTGCTGTCCCCTCAAAATAACTCAACACACAGCCATTAATGTCTAAACCGCTGGCAACAAAAGTGAGTACACCCCTAAATGAAAATTTCCAAATTGGGCCCAAATAGCCATATTCCCTCCCCAGCGTCATGTGACTCATTAGTGTTACAAGGTCTTAGGTGTAAATGGAGTGCAGGTGTGTTAAATTGTATTATCGCTCTTACTCTCTCATACTGTACTGGTCACTGGAAGTTCAACATGGCACCTCATGGCAAAGAACTCTCTGAGGATCTGAAAAAAAGAATTGTTTCTTTACATATAGATGGCTTAGGCTATAAAAAAGATTGCCAAGACCCTGAAACTGAGCTGCAGCACAGTGACCAAGACCATGCAGCGGTTTAACAGAACAGGTTCCACTCAGAACAGGCCTCGCCATGGTCGATCAAAGAAATTGAGTGCACATGCTCAGCGTCATATCCAGAGGTTGTCTTTGAGAAATAGACATATGAGTGCTGCCAGCATTGCTGCAGAGGTTGAAGGGGTGGGGGGTCAGCCTGTCAGTGCTCAGACCATACGCCGCACACTGCATCAAATTGGTCTGCATGGATGTCATCCCAGAAGGAAGCCTCTTCTAATGATTATGCACAAGAAACAGTTTGATGAAGACAAGCAGACTAAGGACATGGATTACTTCAACCTTGTCCTGTGGTCTGGTGAGACCAAGATAAACTTATTTGGTTCATATGGTGTCAAGCATGTGTGGCGGCAACCAGGAGAGGAGTACAAAGACAATTGTGTCTTACCTACAGTCAAGCATGGTGGTGGGAGTGTCATGGTCTGGGGCTGCATGAGTGCTGCCGGAACTGGATATCTACAATTCATTGAGGGAACAATGAATGCCAACATGTACTGTGACTTACTGAAGCATAGCATGATCCCCTCCCTTCAGAGACTGGGCCGCAGGGTAGTATTCCAACATGATAACAACCCTAAACACACCTCCAAGATGACCACTGCCTTGCTAAAGAAGCTAAGGGTAAAGGTGATGGACTGGCCAAGAATGTCTTCAGACCTAAATCCTATTGAGGATCTGTGGGGCATCCTCAAATGGAAGGTGGAAGAGCGCAAGGTCTCTAACATCCACCAGCTCTGTGATGTCATCATGGAGGAGTGGAAGAGGACTCCAGTGGCAACCTGTGAAGCTCTGGTGAACTCCATGCCCAAGAGGTTTAAGACAGTGCTGGAAAATAATGGTGGCCACACAAAATATTAACACTTTGGGTCCAATTTGGAAATTTTCACTTAGGGGTGTACTCACTTTTGTTGTCAGTAGTTTAGACATTAATGGCAGTGTGTTGAGTTATTTTGAGGGTACAGCAAATATACACTGTTATACAAGCTGTACACTCACTACTTTACATTGTAGCAAAGTGTCATTTCTTCAGTGTTGTCACATGAAAAGATATAATAAAATATTTACAAAAATGTGAGGGGTGTACTCACTTTTGTGAGATACTGTAGCTCTGCCCCTATATCCACCCACAGATCTATACAAATCTGATTTAGAGCAACCTCCCCCATTCACCATAAAAATAACAAGCTCAAAAAAGGGAGGGTTTGCATTCTGCCAGGAAAGGAAAATTACAGTAAGTAGGACTCCAAGATGACAAGGTTTTTTTGTAGGTTCCTCCTCTGAATTTGCTTGATGGAAATAAAAACAACCTTCCGGAGGATTTTAACTAGGAAGCTGCTTAAAGGTAGGTATTTTAGACACTTGGTACATCCAGTGTAGGTTAGGTACTGTCTCTGTCGGAAAAAGGATGGCACTGTGTGAGATGAAAACAGAATCCACTTTGGGAACAAAGGTGCTCAAGGGGCATAGGCCCCAACTTGTCCAGGAAGGAATAAGATGTAGGACTCTGTAGCTCTAAGTGCTTGCAGAGTCGATACTCTGCCCCTTGAAGTTATTGAGGGACATTGCCTCTCAAGTGATGTCCCACTGAGGACTGTTTTCTGATGATGCAAACAGAGTCCTGGCAAGGAAATCCAGGACCAGACTAAAAACCTACAGGGGAATGTTATTCCTCCTCTGGGCAAAGTCTCAGGAATGGCCTCGTGAAGCATTCCCCTGGCAGCTCGCATGCCCATTTTCTCTGGTGAAAGCCTAAATGGCTGAAATTTGAGCCCTTACAGAACTAGGCTGGGCCCCAAATCCAGATCCATGTGAGGAAATGACAGCAACTCGGCAACCCCTGGGTTGTGAGGATCAAAATTCTGCTGAGGCTGCGAAGACTGTGAACCTGTTCCAGTAAATAGCATTTGTTGACACCCTTTCTGGAACGTTGTCAGGATTGAAATATTTCCAGAAGATGGCTCAATTCCTCCAGGCCTTCCCCTTCAATTTTCAGTCCATCATAGGACAGGTGTTGTGAAAACACTGGTAGCTGAAGTGCTTGGTCCTGACTAGGTTCCATGGCTAGGGTAAACCCAAGGCCTGCAGGCCAATCAGCATACTTGCTATCACAGTGAGACCCTCAGACAACAGTCTCCCTCCATTATTAACAAAGGCAGTAGAGGAAAGGCATCTGCTAGGCGACCATTTCTTGGGTGAGTAAGGCATCTACTTCCTCCACCAATGGTTGAGGGTAGGAAAGAAAACCGAGCCACCCCTTCTCAAAGGTACAGGGGCACACTGAACACCCAGTATATAGCACAATGGCTGCAAAGGTGCATTGCCTGACCAAAAGATGACAGTGATACAAAAAGGATGCCACTTGCCCGCATCTGTAGCTGGCTATCGCAGTAAGAAGCATTGGAAGGCTAACAACAGGTATAAAGAAAGCCAAGGATAAATCCAAGGAAAAAAACAAGCGTAACTTACGGACCAGCTCGCAGGCAACCAAATAACCTGTCTAACAGTATGCAATAAAATCAGGGGTTTAGTCTGCACACTTTTGCAAATGCATGCGTAAGCCATAGAGCCTCGTCAAAGCACCTTGGTACCTGTGGTACCTAACACTAACTTATAAGTGTCCCCACAGTGGAGGCATATGCATTCTGATGGATAGGTGAGAGCAGGTGGACTGAAGGGGAGCCACCCCTTCTTAATGGTACAGGAGCACACTGAACACCCAGCATATAGCACAATGGCTACAAAGGTGTCAGTGCGTTGCCTGACCAAAAGACCATAGTGATACAAAAAGGATGCCACTTGCCCCCATCTATAGCTGGCTATCGCAGTAAGAAGCATTGGAAGGCTAACAACAGGTATAAACAAGGCCAAGGATAAATCCAAAGAAAAAACCAAGCTTAACTTACTGACCAGCTCGCAGACAACCAAATAGGAAAGAAAGCCACCTTGTGAATGAATGGTGATGCAAACAGCTGAGGGTGGCCCCGTGCTTGAGTGATATAGGTAAGGTCTTCAGATTGAAGACCCATTCATTGGGAACCAAGTACTGGCATCAGTGGTGACAATGGTCCTGGATAATAGACATGTGCAGAATGGAAAAATTTGTTTAGTTTTGTATATATTCGTTATGTTACTAATTTCGTTTCATTTCGGAATTTGTTTAGTGTGGTTTGGGAATTTGTTAAATTTTCTTCTGATTTTGTGAAATTTTGCTTAAATTATACATTTTCTAACGATTTCCAAATATTTAGAATTATTAGAATTGGAATCAGTCAAAAAATGATCGACCAATTCAAATTCTGTGTAAAGACTAGCTGGTTGTTAAGCAGTGGGCTAAGAAGCCGGCCGCTGTGTCCTTAACAACCCATGAGTCATCAGCTGTCAGCTGGCTTCCCCACTGACAGCTGAACTGTAAGCAAAACAATGCTGGCAATAGAAAATTCTGAAAAAAACAGCATGGAGGTCCCCCCCCAATCAATACCAGGCCCTTCGGGTCTGGTATGGATTCTAAGGGGAACCCAACCAAATGTACAATTGTATCCAAAAGTTTAGGAACCCCTGACAATTTCCATGATTGTCATTTATAAATATTTGGGTGTTTGGATCAGCAATTTCATTTTGATTTATCAAATAACTGAAGGACACAGTAATATTTCAGTAGTGAAATTAGGTTTATTGGATTAACAGAAAATGCGCAATATGCATCAAAACAAAATTAGACAGGTGCATAAATTTGGGCACCCCAACAGAAAAATCACATCAATATTTAGCAGAGCCTCCTTTAGCAGAAATAACAGCCTCTAGGCGCTTCCTATAGCCTGTAATGAGTGTCTGGATTCTGGATGAATGTATTTTGGACCTTTCTTCCTTACAAAACATCTCCAGTTCAGTTAGGTTTGATGGTTGCCGAGCATGGACAGCCCGCTTCAAATCACCCCACAGATGTTCAATGATATTCAGGCCTGGGGACTGGGATGGCCATTCCAGAACATTGTACTTGTTCCTCTGAATAAACGCCTGAGTAGATTTTGAGCAGTGTTTTGGGTTGTTGTCTTGTTGAAATATCCAGCCCCGGGGTAACTTCAACTTTGTGACTGATTCCTCAACATTATTCTCAAGAATCTGCTGATATTGAGTGGAATCCATGCGACCCTCAACTTTAACCAGATTCCCAGTACCGGCACTGGCCACACAGCCCCACAGCATGATGGAACCTCCACCAAATTTTACTGTGGGTAACAAGTGTTTTTCTTGGAATGCTGTGTTGTTTTGCCACCATAAATAACGCCCCTTGTTATGATCAAATAACTCAATCTTTGTTTCATCAGTCCACAGCACCTTATTCCAAAATGAAGCTGGCTTGTCCAAATGTACGTTTGCATACCTCAATCGACTCCGTTTGTGGCGGGTGTGCAGAAAAGGCTTCTTTTGCATCACTCTCCCTTACAGCTTCTCCCTGTGCAAAGTCTGCTGAATTGTTGAAGGATGCACAGTGACACCATCTGCAGCAAGTTGATGTAGGTCTTTGGAGGTGGTCCATGGGCTGCTTTTGCCCACGGACCACCAGGTCCGTGGGCATTTGAGAACTTTTTTGAGACCCCATGTTGCCACTCTTCAGAGGACATTTAAAGAGAACAAAAACCAAGGACTGAGCTTTAAAGCCCCCTTCATTGTCACTGAATACAGCACTGCCTTAGGGGAACATTGATAACAGCAAATGCTACTTCATCCACAAAATTAATTAATTAAGAACTTAAAGCATGTCTTACCCTAAAAAAAAAATTGACCCTGTTCCTTTAAAGCATGTTATATAGCACAGTGCTTGTGCTGTGTCATTTGGTCCCTTGTTTCACTTGAAATATCAGGCTGTTGAGCCCTGACACCATGGTCAGTTTATGTGCCTCTGTCATCCACAGCTCTCCTCTGTCCTCCTCTGTCCTCCTCTCCCCCTCCCTCCCTGCCTGTCAGCTAGTGACAGTGCCTACCCATCCCCTCCTGCTGCTGAAATTACTTTAAAATGTTCATACAATCCTCTGTGTTTGATAAAATATGATGCCCAGTGTGTGTGCTTTATAAATAAAATGCCGTTCTATACCTTATTTCAGAGTGCCGCTCGGTGCTCACATGACCAGCTGCCTCTCGCCCCCTCTCCTCCTCCTCTCCCGACATCAGCAGGGGATTCTCGGCCCGTCCCCCTGCAGCTGTCAAATCAAGAGAGGGGAGAGGCTACCGATCACATGAGTGCCGAGAGACACTCTCTGAAATAAGGTAAATAATGGCATTTTTTAATGAAAAGTAAGGGTACCTTACTTTATCAAACTGAGATGATTGTGTGAAAAGATCAGAGTGGCTTAACCACTTTAATCTCACCAAGAGCACTAAAAATGTACTCTTTAAGCGATTTATGGATGATGTAAACTCTGGGTTCCAACTGTATTGTGCTTGCCACAAAGTACTGCGATCACTGGCTTACAAATGTCCCCTGCCTCTCGACATGAATCTCTCAGAAATCTATCAATTCATGGACCGTGAATATAGCCAATGAAAACTTAATTAGTCTGGTAATAGCTCCATGCTGCAGGCCCAGCACTTCGCACCCTTTTGTTGCTATTAGCGCTCAGGGGAGGAGGAACGCTGACACTCACTGTTAACTTTCTGTGCCTCCTGGGTGAGACCTGTGGGATAAATAAGCCTCTGTCCACACTGGACTTCTCATGACATTGCAACGCTCTTTTACTTTGACTTTAAGCAAGAGCTTAAAGGCACTCTTTTTCCTCTTCTTACTTTCCAGACTGATAGTCTGAAATTAAAAGGCAAACTGACAAGGACAGAACTGATTTTGTGGTGTGTATGCAGCAAAGAACAAAAAGCAGAGGAAGATCTGCAATCACATTTTAAGCCTAATTAAGTTAGAAGCAAATGAGGAAAACAAAAAGTGATAGCACATGCCTGTAAGAGAAAAGAAAATGCAGCACTAACACTAGCACCAGGATTCAGCACAGGTGTGCAGAAAAAAAAAACCATGCAGCATGGACTCCAGCAACCAAACACCATCTCAGTTTTGCAGAGAAAACACATGCAGCATGGACTCTAGCAACCAAAAACCATCTCAGTTGTGCAGAGAAAACACATGCATCATGGACTCCAACAAACACCAGCTCAGGTGCACTACATGAGGTTCTGACATCTCTGGTTAGAGAACTCCTCAGCCTCAAAAGACCATCAGAAGAGGTTCCCCACCTTGTTGGTGAATTTAGCAACCTAAGGTGTAGGACTGCGCCTGGGAGAGGCTGAACCCAGATGGACACAACACAGTCTGCAGGTAGGGACTTATTGAAACATCATGGTCTTGCAGGTGTATATCTTGAGGACAAAAAGGAGAATGAGAGAGGTTGTTCTCAGTCAGATTTTTATAGATTTATAGAGGTCCTGTGGGTGGATATTGGGGTGGAGCTATATCATATGTATACTCCCATGTTGGCGTCAGGTAATATTAGTTTACAGCTGTTCCGGGTTAACCCATTAAGCTCAAAGGATGAAGAATGGACAAGACCCAGGGGGGTGGTAAAGCTGAAATTGACAGGTGGCTGGATAATAGAGCTTAAATTGGAAGCCATGGGCAGCTGGGGAACCAGAGAGAAAATATTAAATAAAAAAGCAAGCATAATAAATATAATAATAATAATAATAGTATAAATAATGATGATAAAAAAATGTATAAATAAATACATAGTTAAAGATTATCAAAGATTCTGATGACATTTGTGATCTTCATGAAGGAACCAGAAAGATACCAATGGTAAAATGGCAAGAAATGTGAGAGGGACTATATTAAAGTTAAAGGAACTAGGGTGATACTAGATAACTGCTGACAAAAAATTACTGGCAAAAAAAATGTTTGGGGGGCAAAAAATGTATATAAAAATATATATAAAACACGAAAATTAATGAAAAAAATATTTGAAGCAGGTGAGACCCAGGGTGTTAGGTTAGAGGATAGTGTGAGCTTCTAACTTCTCAATCAGACCTCCAGGATTTAGACTGTTGAGTTTAAAAATACAGTATGTCTCTTGAGCACAAAGTCTTTGGAATCATTCCCCATCAGGAAGGCTGTTGGGTATGGACTGGATAGCTGTAACTCTCATGAAAGAAGGGTCATTGTTATGCCCCGTACACACGGTCGGATTTTCCGATGGACAACGTCTGATCGGAGCGTGTTGTCGGAAATTCCGACCGTGTGTGGGCGCCATCGGACATTTTCCATCGGATTTTCCGACACACAAAGTTGGACAGCAGGAGATAAAATTTTCCGACAACAAAATCCGATCGCGTCAATTCCGACCGTGTGTGGCCTGTTCCGACGCACAAAGTGCCACGCATGCTCAGAAGAAATTCCGACACGGGACAGCTCGTTCTGGTAAACTTAGCGTTCGCAATGGATACAGTACTTTCGTCACGCTGCAATGTTAAAAATGGTTTAATACAGCGCACTCTCTTCTTCTTTAGAATGTGACAAGAATTAAGTCGTTTTGCTGCTCATATTCACACACACTTCTCACAAAGTTTGATTTGTGTTTTTTTAGTGGGATTCCCTCAATATATTGTTATTAGTTGTCACATCTGACAGTTTTATATTTGTTTTTGATTTTTTTTGGGTTTTTAAGCCTTTTTTTTCTTTAATGTTTGGATTTTTTCCAAGGCTGATCTTTGTTCAATGTTATTTTTATTTTTACTCCAGAATATTTTTGTGTGTGTTTTGTGTGGCAAGTTACCACAACACCATTGATATCTTTTATTATTTAATCTCCATGAGATTTTTGTTGTTGGTGTCCCTTGTTCATTTCACATTGTATATTAGAAATGTACCTGAATCCTCACAAACAAACCATCATTTTTGAAGTAAAACACATAGGAGAGTATAATTCAAAACAAAAATCCTTTATTAAGGGCTCAGAACCAAACAAAGAGGAAGGCAACACTGGATCAACATAAGACCCCCACGGCAGACATCAATTCTTAAACCTCAAAATTGGTGGCCTGAGGAGTCCATATATAAGGGAGGGCAGTCTGGTCTGGGATTCACAGAGACTTGGATAGCAGCAGATGACATCAGTGTCCCCAGGCTGTGGTACCACAAGAGGCTGCATCTTTTGGCCGACCAGACTGGATCCAGGGCAATCACTCTCTGGTCTTCCTTTCACACTTCCTTCCCGGCTGTGGTTGTGCAGTAGGAGATGTGGCAGGAGGAGGAGTAGGACCTGGAGGAGGAGGGGGACTGGGAGGACCTGGAGGAGGACTGGGAGGACCTGGAGGAGGACTGGGAGGACCTGGAGGAGAGGGAGGAGAAGGAGGAGGACCATCCCAAAGCTGTGTGTGAGGTGTAAGTTGTCCCCTCACACCTTTCTCCAGAGCCTCTGATATGAGGGCCTGACACATGGCTTGTTGGCCCTCCTCCATCCTCTGCATTTTATAGGCAATGAATGCCGCAAGGTTCTCCTGCATGGTGTGTGGTGCTCCCAGGACCTCTGTAGCCCTCCAAAAAAATCTGATAGCCGCCTCCTCTAGGCTACTCCTCCTGCTGCCACTTTATGTTTTCAGGGTGGGTGGAGGGACCTGCAGATCAGCCACCTCCTGGCTGAGACTTCCCTGTGTATGAAAAAGGGACATGTTTTAGTTTTTGCATCATCAATCACAATCATAAATTAGTACTCCCAAATAACATCTAGGTAACATCATTGATTGGACAAGCAGAAATATTTAGAGGAATGCTATACCTGGCTCAATCTGGGCTCCTCCACATATGGCCTGGAAGGCCCAGGTTGGGCATCAGAAGCCTCAGCCGGGGGGGAAGGAAGCGTGGAAGGAAGACTGGAGAGGGATGGCCTGGGTTCAGTCTGGCCTGCCAGAAAATGCAGCCTGTCGTAGTACAACATCCTGGGGACATAGATGTCATCTGCTGCTCCGGATCTCTGTGAATCCAGGACTTTCTTGCGCTCCCTCAGATATGTGCTCCTCATGCAACCAATTAAGATCTTTAAATAAGTGATGTCTGCCGTGGGGATCACCTGCTTCACAATTTCACACAATTGCTCCAGTGCTGCCTTCCTCTTTGCTTGGTTCTTGAAATGGGGGTGGGTAAGCTCCCACAGACAGGGCAGCTCCCTTAGCATATCAATGAATAGTGACATGAAGTCAGTATCTCTCATTAAAATATCCATGTTCACTGCAAGACACAACACAAGACAAAGCCTAATGTCAGACCAAACTCTCCTAATCTTGTTACAATATAGGCCTCAATCTAGAAGCAGTATAGGCCCAAGTTTGTCTCTTACCTTCGTTCTTATGATCGGCGCGTCCAATGCTCCTTCCTACGCTCACAGATCGTACGTAATACGCACGCGTGTTACGCTTTATACACACTGCGCATGTGTGTAACTCCGCCCGCCCCTGACGTTCTTTCTATTCTATTCCCCGCCCCTTTTCCTTCGGCGCAGTGGGGGAAGAGCATGATGGCGGAGTCACACCAGGTGCGTGCTAATTGTAGCAACGAGGAGGAGGAGGAAAGCCCGGATCCAGGCACGTTCCGATCCAGAAGGAGACGTTTTAAGGCCACAAATATGTCGTTTGGGGAGATGTTGGAGATGGTCGACATCATGAGGAAGTCCGACTATGATGGAAAATATGGGCCTTACCCCAACCCGAACATCCGAAAGGCCAAGATCATGGCGAAAGTGGTCAGGAGTCTCGAGCGGAATTTCGGGGTACGAAGATCAAAAGATCAGCGCAGGAAGCGGTGGTCGGACCTGAAGTTGATATAGCCGGAGCAGTACCGAAAGATCCGGAGAGTGCTGCAAAAAAGTAAGTAGTTGTGCTGTGTTTCTATTCTTTCTGGCTTTATTCCGTTCATTCTGCTCCATATGCTTTTATTAATTGTAACGTTTAAAAAGGTCAACTTTAATGTTCATGGGCCCAATTTTTCGTTCGTATCAAACATTTTTCGTTCGGCCTCTAGAACACCATTGTTTAGGCCATATGCATTTTCCCACATTTTTTTGGGGCCTACTTGGATGCCAAATATTTGTTTAGGTTGATGGGTTTGTTACTAGAATGAAATGCAAACTAGATTGTGTGTAAGGAGAGGACACTGAGCAGCTGTTTTCACATCTGGACACTGGAGCACTAGTGTGGGACACAAGAACACCATTTTTATTAGGGGGGGCACACAGGTGCTCCAGTGTATACTATAGGGGGGGTTACATGTGTGAAGCTTGTACCAAACAGGTAAAGTATTGCAGCTTGACAAAGGGCAATAAAAAAAAGACATCTTTGAACTCGGCTAAAATAGACAATTGTACCCCACTTCCAAGCAATGTTTCCTATTTCTATAGTTCTGCCATCAAATATCTGTGTGCTAAGTATACCATTTTTGTTTTACATAGGGGAGAAAAGACTCGGACACTCCTCATCCCAGGAGAACACAGACCCCCCCCTCTGGAAGAAGGGGAACTACCCCAAACACAAGATGCTGAGCAGGAGGAAGAAGAAGACGTGGTGGAGATTGGCACCACAAAAGGTGAGTGTCTGCGACCACAGACTCAGGTAAAAGAGATGGCTGGTGGCAGATTTTTGAGACCTTTTTTTTGTTCTTTATCTCTTTTTAGGTGATCGTGATGTGAGGGAGAGAGAACGATTTACATCAGAAAGTGCCCAGATACTGATAGGGGAGATCATGGGATGTAATCTCCAATTGCAAAACATCCAGCAACAAATACGTGATGTTATTACAAAAAATAATAACATCATTGATGTTTTGGGGCAAATTTAAACCCCACAAAATGACCGGTTTTATGTAATTTCAATTTTTACAATGTTTTGAAAAGCCAAATTTGGAGGATGCACACAGTGTGCCAACATGTGCTATCTGCCATCACGGGAGATCAATGGACGCGTTTTGGGGGTGCAACCCCTTCCTCAATTATAAAGTAGCGTTGAGGAAGGGCTTGCTCCCCCAAAACACATCCCTTGATCCCCCCTGATGGCAGATAGCACATGTTGACATTCGTAAATTGGTGTTCATCTTCCAAATTTGGCTTTTCCAGGGGTGAGTTCCCCCCATCTGAACGCTATATCAAACCCAGTTCCTAAATACTGATGTCTGATATAGCCTTCAGGTTTTACCTAATGTGAACTTTGTAAGTTCTAGTTTTTTGGCTTTCTTGTTGGTTTTACACAGGCCTGTTTTATCTGAAATGGATATTTTGATTTTTCATAATGCTACTGCAAACATTTTATACAACAAACATGTTGGTTTGTTTTAAAAACCTTTGGTAAATGCACATGTGATTGTGCAGGTATAAAAATCTTGCCTTACTCAAGAATGTGTGGATTATTGTCTCAACACTACAACACTTTTGGGGTGATGTAATTTTTGTTTTATGCACAAATGGGGGTTATTTCCTAAGGCCAAATACACTTTGCACTACAAGTGCAGGTTCAGTGCAGTTGCAAGTGCACTTGTAGTGAAATGTGTTTTTGCATTTAGGAAGTACCAGCCAACAGTGCTTTGTATAAGGTTACACAATCACGACATTTTCTGCACTCAACACATTTCTGTCAGGGTCAGCTAAAACAAACACAAGCAGTAAATGTCCACCAAGAATTGCTTTTGGTTGTTTTTTATTTGAAAAAGGTGTCACATATTGTCTGGCATATTGATAGCCCCCCTACCCGCAAAGAACTCCAGGTATCGTAACCGGACATCACGGGCATTCAGGGAGGGCAAGCCAGGACGGCTGCTTTCAAGTGCCGTCATTGTGAAAGTATTTGGGATTCCGGCCTCAGGCCCAACTGAGCCAGCATAGTTGGCTGAATGTTTTCTTAAAAAATTATGGAGAACACAGCACGCCAGTATAATATGGTTCAGTTTATACTCCGCCATATGGATGGGTGTCAGAAATAGTCGGAACCGGCTGGCCAGGATTCCAAATGTGTTCTCCACCACTCTTCGGGCTCTGGCCAGCCGGTAATTAAAAACCCTCTGTTCCGGGGTGAGGGTCCTCATCGGGAATGGCCGCATCAGGTGGTCCCCCAGCGCAAATGCTTCATCAGCAACGAACACAAATGGGAGACCTTCAACATTGTCCTCTGGAGGTGGCAAGTCCAAACTGCCATTCTGGAGATGCCTGTAGAACTCCGTCTGGGCGATGACTCCACCATCAGACATCCGGCCATTCTTCCCCACGTCCACATACAAGAACTCGTAATTAGCCGACACCACCGCCAACATCACTATACTATCAAACCCCTTGTAGTTATAATAGTATGACCCCGAGTTGGGTGGTGGGACGATGTGGACGTGTTTCCCATCAATTGCCCCTCCGCAGTTAGGAAAGTCCCACCGCTGGGCAAAGTGGGAGGCCACAGTCTGCCATTCCTGTGGCGTGGAAGGAAACTGTTGAGGAAAAAAAAAAAAACATTACTATTTTTTCACAGAAACCTGGCAAGCAGATTAGACACAAACATTATGGGGCAACCTCCAGATAGCATTTATTAAGGGGAATTTAACAACAACAAAGTATAAGGTACACCTATCATATTCCCCCCCCCCCTCTCATGGGACATTTCTAACATTATAGGGGGGGGGGTACTCTATGACAGGTAACCCTCTTCACTTCATTGAGAGATGAATGCCTAAATACAGGGTATTACTTGGAACAGCCCCTCCTTAGTTACACTATTGGCAGCCCACTGGACAGGTAAGAAGTGTCATAATACAAAGATATAAATACACACTGTACACATTTGAGCACATTTGGACATTCTGCTATTACCTATCAAGATCATAATAGGATACAAGAACTTTAAATAGTACCATTGGAAAGTATTCAGGCAGGCCCTTGCACTACATGCTTTGGGGAATTCATCCATAAATCTGACCACTAAAGAGGTGGGTATAGTGTGTATGGGTTTGGCAAAGTCAGCAGATAGATGATTGAGGATAGAGAATTGGGATCAGCTGACTTAGCAGTTGGGGGGAGGGAGGGTTACCAAAAATTTGGGGACACCACAAAAAAAAGCCTCTGGCCCTCTGCCTGAATTTAAATCCAAAATAACATTTCCAAACATTTTAGGGGGTGTTTGGGGTAAAGCACTACTATGGAGCTGATAAAATACATTGTTAAGTGACTACATGAGGTGAATATAGGGCAGGAGACACCATGCTGGAGAGGTTATTGAAGGGCAAATATGTATGAAGGACATAAAATAATAATTACATAAAAATCCAGCATGCATGAGAACAAAGGGGACATTCACAGCATAATACAATCATGGTAATTAGGGAATGAGGAAAGAAATACAATATATTATCAAACATTCAATACAATAAAATGTGATATAAAAGGATAAAAATCTTACCTTCATATACTCCTTCTGTGGGACCTGGATGATGGCAGAACAGGTCTCTGGGATAATGATCCCCAGAGCCTGGGGGGAGATGCCTGTTGAGAACTTGAGGTCCTGCAGGCTTCTCCCTGTGGCCAAATACCGCAAGATAGCGACCAACCTCTGCTCCGGAGTGATGGCTTGCCTCATGCAGGTATCCTGCCTGCTGATATAGGGGGTCAGCGAAGCCAACAAATGGTGAAACACGGGGTCCGTCATCCGGAGAAAGTTCCTGAAATCATCAGGATTATTCTCACGGATCTCACGGAGCAAAGGCATATGACAGAACTGGTCACGCTGAAGCAACCAATTCTTGGTCCATGAACTCCTCTCCACCCTGTTCATGGACTGGACTTGTGTCAAGGTCAGGACCCCAACACCAAGCCCCCGCACAGCACGAACTCTACGAGGAGTACGCATACGAAATATGGCTATAAAACGGTCGGCTGCTCAGAACGAAGTAACAGAATGCACTGAAGAACAGCAAGGCCTGTGAAGAGCGACCTGAAAACCAGTAACGAACGAACAAGAATAGTCACGTGGCACTTGCTTGCACGCACTGAAGAGCAGATACAAACCCACAAGCACAAACTGAATGGCAGAAAACGATCTGAAAGCCACGAGTCTGAAAAAGCGCGAATCGTCTCTCACCAAACTTTTACTAACACGAGATTAGCAAAAGGAGCCCAAAGGGTGCTGCGCTTGGTTCTGAACCGGCCTTTTCTAGTCTCGTCGTACGTGCTTGACGTCACCGCGTTCTTGGCGATCGGAAATTCCAACAACTTTGTGCGACCGTGTGTAGGCAAAACAAGTTTGAGCCAACATCCATAGGATAAAATCCGAGGATTTTGTTGTCGGAATGACCGACCGTGTGTACGGGGCATTATAGTGCAAAGAGAAGTGTCTAGGGATGCTTATTTTATAGACTTTGTCCTTCACTTCTTCTATGTTCCCTGAATCTTGTTTGGAGTGTCCTTATCGTACACCTCACAGAGCAAAGATTACATGGGCAGGTGATAAATAGGGATGAGCCGAACACCCCCCCGATTCGGTTTGCACCAGAACCTGCGAACGGACTGAAAATTTGCACGAACGTTAGAACCCCATTGATGTCTATGGAACTCGAACATTCAAAATCAAAAGTGCTCATTTTAAAGGCTAATTTGCATGACATTGTCCTAAAAAGGGTTTGGGGACCTGGGTCCTGCCCCAGGGCACATGTATCAATGCAAAAAAAACTTTTGAAAATGGACGTTTTTTCGGGAGCAGTGATTTTAATGATGCTTAAAGTAAAAAAAAAAGTGAAATATTCCTTTAAATATCATACCTGGGGGGTGTCTATAGTATGTGTAAAGTGGTGTGTGTTTCCCGTGCTTAGAACAGTCCCTGCACAAAATGTCATTTTTAAAGGAAAAAAAGTCATTCAAAACTGCTTTTGGCTTTAATGTAATGTCGGGTCCTGGCAATATGGATGAAAATCAGTGAGACAAACGGCATGGGTACCCCCAAGTCCATTACCAGGCCCTTTGGGTCTTGTATGGATATTAAGGGGAACCCTGCGCCCAAATTAAAAAAGGAAAGGTGTGGGGCCCCCAGGCCCTATATACTCTGAACAGCAGTATACAGGTGGTGCAAACAAGACAGGGACTGTAGGTTTGTTGTTAAGTAGAATCTGTTTGTAATTTTGAACTGGTACATTTTTAACGTGTTTAGCTCCAGCCAAAAAATCTATTTTAAGCTTTTTGGAAAACCTAGGGAAGGGTATTCACCCCTGTGACATTTGTTTTGCTGTCTGTGCTCCTCTTCAGAAGATTTCACCTCACTTTTTGTCCCAATGACAAATGTTTTTTTTTAAATTTGGGGTTTTTTGTGAAACAAGGATTGGTGATAAAGCATCAGTGGAAAGGAGAAAAGTGTTTCCCATATTAACTCTTACAGGAGAGAATTTCCCTTCCTAGGGGTAGATTTCATCTCACTTCCTGTTGTCTCCTGCCATTTTCAAGTAGGAGTCGTTTGTAAGTTGGATGTTTAAAAGTAGGGGCCTGCCCTATATACTCAGCAGAAATTTGGGCCTTAGGTGTAGTTGTGGCCACAACACTGTAAGTCCTCACAGGGCCCTGCTGTGAAATATTAGATCAAGAATTGTAATTACATGCCCCTGTTGAACAGGGGCAGAAAAATTGGGCCTTTGGTGGTGGTGGTGGTGATGGTGCTGGTGCCACAACACTGTAAGTCCTCACAGTTACTCTTGGTGGGCGCAGAAACGGGCCCTGCTGTGAAATATTAGATCAAGAATTCTAATTACATGTCCCTGTTGAACAGGGGCTGAAAAATTGGGCCTTAGGCACTGGTGCTGGTGCCACAACACTGCAACCCCTCACAGATACTCTAGTTGGAGCGCAGGAACTAGCCCTGCTGTAAAGAATTGCATCAAAAATTGTAATTACATGCCCCTGTTAAACAGGGGCTGAAAAATTGGGCCTTAGGCACTGGTGCCACAACACTGCAACCCCTCACAGATACTCTAGTTGGAGCGCAAAGAATTGCATCAAAAATTGTAATTACACGCCCCTGTTAAACAGGAGCTGAAAAATTGGGACTTAGGCACTGGTGCTGGTGCCACAACACTGCAACCCCTCACATATACTCTAGTTGGAGCACAGGAACTAGCCCTGCTGCAAAGAATTGCATCAAAAATTGTAATTACACGCCCCTGTTAAACAGGGGCTGAAAAATTGGGCCTTAGGCACTGGTGGCGGGACTGGTGGAGCCCAGAACCAAAAATGTTCTTACAAGCTATCATCATGATCATTGAGGAGGAAGAGGATAATTACACAGTATAACAGGATAGTCACTCAGCATCAACATAGGCAGTCTTTGAAGAGATCTGACATTTCAAAAAAATGTATTTGGTTACATCAGCATCAGGTGCTTGGTAGCTGGTGGTGATCCAAGACTGATTCATTTTTATGAAGGTCAGTTCATCGACCGAGTCGGTGGACAGACGCACCCTGTGATTGGTTACAAAGCCTCCAGCATCACTGAATGTGCGTTCCGAAAGAACGCTGGATGCAGGACAGGCCAGTAGCTCAATTGCATACTGTGCAAGCTCTGGCCAGTGATCCATCCTCAAGACCCAGTAACCCAGAGGATTTTCGGTGGGAAAGGTGTCCAAGTCAGATCTTGCCCCTAGGTATTCCTGCAACATGTAAAACAGATGCTGGTGATGGTTACCTTGGGGCTGCAGACTAAAAAATTGTCTGAACGCATCGGTCAGACGGCCACCTTCTTCACCGCTCCTTCTTTGACTGACCGAAGCCTCAGCAACACGTTGTCCAGAAACAGGAGTTTGTAACCTCCCAGTCTCTGGAAACGCGTTGCACATACCTTTCTGCAAGGCCTCCCGAAGATGTTTCATCCTGTGCTCCCTCTGCGACGGCAAGATAAGGTCCGCAACCTTACCCTTGTAAGGAGGATCAAGGAGGTTTGCCAGCCAGTATTGTTCCTTCTCCTTGATACCACGAATACGAGGATCCTTCTGCAGGCTTTGCAGGATCAGGGAGGCCATGCAGCGTAGGTTTGCTGAGGCATTCGGTCCGGAGTCCTCTGTTTTACTAAGGATGACATGATCCGCAGCCACCTCCTCCCAGCCTCGTAAAAGTCCATGTGTTTCTTGGGACTGTAAATGATCCCTTAAAGACTGCTGCTGATGCTGAGTGCCAGGCTCCACCTCCATACTGACGCAATCCTCCTCCTCCTCCTTCTCCTCATCCTCTTCCTGTGTGATCGGCGGGCACGCAAGAACACTGTCTGGATAAAGGGGGCCTTGAGAGCTAAGGAAGTCCTCCTCTTCCTGCCTCTGTTCTGCCTCAAGTGCCCTGTCCATTATTCCACGCAGCGTGTGCTCCAACAGGTGGACAAGGGGGACAGTGTCACTGATGCATGCACTGTCACTGCTCACCATCCTCGTGGCCTCCTCAAATGGTGACAGGACAGTGCATGCATCCCTGATCATGGCCCACTGACGTGGGGAAATAAAAACAAGCTTCCCTGACCCTGCGCTGGTGCCATAGTCACACAGGTACTCATTGATGGCCCTCTGCTGCGGGAGCACCCGTTGCAGCATGGTAAAACGTTGAGTTCCACCTGGTGGGCATGTCACAGATTAGGCAGTTCTTTGACAGGTTAAATTCCTTTTGGAGGTCAGCCAGCCAAGCACTGGCATTATATGACCTGTGGAAATGCACACAGACTTTCCTGGCCTGCCTCAGGACATCCTGTAAGCCTGGGTACCTGCCCAAAAACCGCTGCACCACCAAATTAAGGACGTAAGCCAAATAGGGCACATGGGTCATTTGTCCCTGTCGGAGGGTGGAGAGAAGGTTGGTGCCATTGTCGCAAACCACCATTCCTGCCTTAAGTTGGTGTGGTGTCAACCACCTCTGAACCTGCCCCTGCAGAGCTGACAGAACCTCTGCCCCAGTGTGGCTCCTGTCCCCCAAGCACACCAGCTCAACCACCGCATGGCATCTTTTGGCCTGCATACTTGAGTAGCCCCTTGAATGCCTATGGAGCACCGCTGGTTCCAAGGACAAAGCACAGAAAGAGGCCATGGAGGAAGAAGAAGAGGAGGGGGTGGAAGAGAGAGGTGTGTCAGAATCATTAGTAGTGGCATTTTGGAGGTGTGGTGGCGGAACAACCTCCAACACTACTGCACCTTGTCCTGCATCCTTCCCAGCTGCCAGCAGAGTCACCCAATGCTCTGGGAAACTTAGGTAACGTCCCTGTCCATGCCTGCTGGACCATGAGTCAGCGGTAATATCACCTTACCGATGACCGCCCTGTCCAGCGAGGCATGGACTTTGCCTTCCACATGCCGGTATAGAGCCAGAATCGCCTTCCGTGAGAAAAAGTGGCGTTTGGGTACCTGCCACTGAGGAACCGCACATTCCACAAACTCATGGAAGGGGCAGAGTCTACCAACTGAAAAGGTAGCAGTTGAAGTGCTAGAAATTTTGCCAAGCTAGCATTCAACCACTGGGCATGTGGATGGCTGGGAGTGAACTTCTTTCGGCGGTGCAGCAGCTGGGGCAGGGAAATTTGCCTGGTACAATCTGACATCGGTGTACCAAAAGCAGATTGCCCACAAGTACTTGGCTGTGACACACCTAATTCTACACCTTCATTCCTCTCAGTGCAGGTCTCAGAAAGGACTGAAGGTATAGTGGGGTTGGAAATCTCAGCTGATGAGGAGCAAGGAGAGGTCCTCTTTGTTCTTTGGTGTGGGTCTTTTAGATACGCTTGCCAACAAACTGCATGGCAGGTCACCATATATCTGGTCAAGCATGTGGTGCTCAAGCGGGAGATGTTTTGGCCACGCGAGATACGCTTGGGACATATGTTTCAAATAGCAGCAGTTCCATCTGATGCACTCCTCTCAAAAATGGCCCACACCAAAGAACTTTTGGAATAACGCGCAGAGACTGCAGCGCCCTGAACATGCGGAGCTTTGCAATGTGATGCAGTCAGTGTGCTGCCCTTAGGCTGGCCCCTGGAGGGCATCCTGCCTCATTGGTGATGTGCCTCCTTCTCCTCCTCCTCCTCTCTCCTATCAGGCACCCACGTTGAGTCAGTAACCTCATCATCCCCTCCCTCCTCATCACTGGAGCAAACCTGGCAGTATGCTGCAGCAGGGGGAGCATGACTGCCAGATTGCTGTCCTTCTTGGGCACCCCCTCTGCACCATGCTCATGTTACTGCCTTCATCTAGCTCAGTATCATCATCAGAGCCTTCTAAACACTGGGCATCCTCCTGGAGCATGTACCCAACACTGTGGTCAAACAGTTTGAGGGACTCCTCAGGAGAACATGGTGGGGCTAGGGAAGGAGTCACTGATGCCATTGAGCCGAGGGAAAAGGCCGCGTTGGCAGCTGCTTTGCCAGACAAAGTACCCTGAGCATGGGTGAGAGAAGATGAGGAGGATGAGGATGGCTTGATCATCCACTCGACCAAGTCTTCTACAAGTTGCGGCTCAACGAGGCCATCTGCCCGAAAAAAAGGTCAAGCGTGTCCCACGGCCACGTGCTAATGAGGATGCACCGTGTCCACAACCAGCACTGTTGCCTCTAGACACAGAGCCTGCTTGCCCTCTTTTATTGTCTTGTGACTGTCTGCCTCTCCTTGTTGGCCTTCCAGACACACTAATGGCCTGCAGTGAGATGTAGCTGCACTAAGCTGGGATACATATATATATATATATATATATATATATATATATATATATATATATATATATATATATATACTGATACTGCAGCTAGCAAAATCACCTGCCTGTAGTATGAGAACACACCAATCTTCTACAGGTAGCTTTAGATGAACACTGTGCAGAGGACGCAGTACACCAATGTTAAACTAATGTAGCTGCCTGCGGTAGTGATAGGATCAGGAAAACACCACCAACCTTCTACAGGTAGCTTTAGCTGAACACTGTGAAGAGGACGCACTACACTAACGTGTAAATAATGTAGCTGCCTGCGGTAGTGATAGGATCAGGAAAACACCACCAACCTTCTACAGGTAGCTTTAGCTGAACACTGTGCAAAGGACGCACTACACTAACATGTAAATAATGTAGCTGCCTGTGGTAGTGATAGGATCAGGAAAACACCACCAACCTTCTACAGGTAGCTTTAGCTGAACACTGTGCAGAGGTCGCACTAGACTAACATGTAAATAATGTAGCTGCCTGCGGTAGTGATAGGATCAGGAAAACACCACCAACCTTCTACAGGTAGCTTTAGCTGAACACTGCGCAGAGGTCACACTACACTGACTTGTAGCTTTAGCTGAACACTGTGCACTACACTAACTTGTACCTTTAGCTAAACACTGTGCAGAGGTCGCACTACACTAACTTGTAGCTTTAGCTGAACACTGTGCACTACACTAACTTGTAGCTTTAGCTGAACACTGCTCAGAGGACGCACTACACTAACTTGTAGCTTTAGCTGAAACCTGTGCAGAGGTCGCACTACACTAACTTGTAGCTTTAGCAGAACACTGTGAGGAGGACGCACTACACTAACTTGTAGCTTTAGCTGAACACTGCACTACACTATCTTGTAGCTTTAGCTGAACACTGTTCAGAGGACGCACTACGCTAACTTGTAGCTTTAGCTGAACACTGTGCAGAGGTTGCACTACACTAACTTGTAGCGTTAGCTGAACACTGTGAGGAGGACGCACTACACTAACTTGTAGCTTTAGCTGAACACTGTGCACTACACTAACTTGTAGCTTTAGCTGAACACTGTTCAGAGGACGCACTACACTAACTTGTAGCTTTAGCTGAACACTGTGCAGAGGTCACACTACACTAACTTGTAGCTTTAGCTGAACACTGTGAGGAGAACGCACAACACTAACTTGTAGCTTTAGCTGAACACTGTGCACTACACTAACTTGTAGCTTTAGCTGAACACTGTTCAGAGGACGCACTACACTAACTTGTAGCTTTAGCTGAACATTGTGTAGAGGTCGCACTACACTAACTTGTAGCTTTAGCTGAACACTGTTCAGAGGACGCACTACACTAACTTGTAGCTTTAGCTGAACACTGTGCAGAGGTCACACTACACTAACTTGTAGCTTTAGCTGAACACTGTGAGGAGAACGCACATCACTAACTTGTAGCTTTAGCTGAACACTGTGCACTACACTAAATTGTAGCTTTAGCTGAACACTGTTCAGAGGACGCACTACACTAACTTGTAGCTTTAGCTGAACACTGTGCAGAGGTCGCACTACACTAACTTGTAGCTTTAGCTGAACACTGCGAGGAGGACGCACTACACTAACTTGTAGCTTTCGCTGAACACTGTGCACTACACTAACTTGTAGCTTTAGCTGAACACTGTTCAGAGGATGCACTACACTAACTTGTAGCTTTAGCTGAACACTGTGCAGAGGTCGCACTACACTAACTTGTAATTTTAGCTGAACACTGTGAGGAGGACGCACTACACTAACTTGTATTTTTCGCTGAACACTGTGCACTACACTAACTTGTAGCTTTAGCTGAACACTGTTCAGAGGACGCACTACACTAACTTGTAGCTTTAGCTGAACACTGTGTAGAGGTCGCACTACACTAACTTGTAGCTTTAGCTGAACACTGTGAGGAGGACGCACTACACTAACTTGTAGCTTTAGCTGAACACTGTGCACTACACTAACTTCGGTGAACGGGTGAACAGATGATGTTCGAGCCGGACATGGGTTCAACTCCAACACAAAGCTCATCCCTAGTGATAAAGTAGATAAAAAAAACTAGTAGGACATGTATGGAACTCATCAATGGAAAAATAATTTCCTGCTGAATATGAAAATGTCTTTTCTTCATGTTGAACATATGCACATGTGAGGCAATTACAACAGCCATATATGTCCTTAAAGCAAAACATTCTGGGGATTGGGATTGACATTGATTGATCTCCATAATGAGTTCTACTAGGGGTTATAACATGTTTTACATTTCTGGCTTGAGCCTATATCGCTTCTGGAGGCTCTTGCCTGACTACATTAAGTTTTCTGGATGACCTTGACTCTCCAAGATGACAAGGTTTTGCTGTACTGTAGGTTCCCCCTTCCGAATTTGTCTGTCAGAATGTTTATACTGAAATATTAAAACAGTATTATATTTATAGAATTATGCAAAGTCTGTGGTTTTAGGAAGATTTTCACATTTTTTCCACAAATAGAACCAACTAATTCAAGTTTGTTTATCCGTGCTATTTTGAAAACAAGAGATAACAACGATGTGCTAAAAATATATATTTATTAACTAAAACTTCAGTGTAAAATAATATCAGATATATTTGGTGATAACACAAAATTTGATGTATATCAAATATATATGGGGATACAGATGATAATCACATTTCTTCCACAAGCTCCTATTACAAAATACCATATTTCAATACTTGAATGATAACTTGGTAAATTTAGACTTGGTAACTCTAATGCCCTGTACACACGGTCGGATTTTCCGACAGAAAATGTGTGATAGGACCTTGTTGTCGGAAATTCCGACCTTGTGTAGGCTCCATCACACATTTTCCATCGGATTTTCCGACATACAAAGTTTGAGAGCAGGCTATAAAATTTTCTGACAACAAAATCCGTTGTCGGAAATTCCGATCGTGTGTACACAAATCCGAAGCACAAAGTGCCACGCATGCTCAGAATAAATAAAGAGATGAAAGCTATTGGCTACTGCCCCGTTTATAGTCCCGACGTACGTTCACCGCGTTCAGAATGATCGGATTTTCCGACAACTTTGTGTGACCGTGTGTATGCAAGACAAGCTTGAGCCAACATCCGTCTAAAAAAATCCATGAATTTTGTTGTCGGAATGTCCGATCAATGTCCGACCATGTGTACGGGGCATTAGTAACTAGCTTTCCGCGGCTCCATTGACTTATATAAACAGACTAGGTGTTGATGTTACCACTTGTGATTCCTTCTCAAAACAAACAGACCTTAAAGCTTAAACCTCTTTTACAGTATATGGACAATTTTGTGAACCATATACTAACTTGTTAATTTTAATCAAGAATCATTTTTAAATTTAGATTGAGTCTATTGTTAAACGCATACTATAACCAATCCAATCATACTATTTTTAAGTCAGTTTTGTTGAGATATAACAAAATATTTATCTCTTTGTTTAAAAGGGAAAATAACTCGTACTGCAGTTAGGATTCTACTCACTCCCAAAACTGACACTTCCAACCTTGATTAGTTTAGTTAAGCATATGCTCAAACAACTTAAATTACCCAAAGGAGTAAAATAAAAGATTAATACCTTACCTGGGCTTAGGAACTCTGTTGTATAGAGAAGCATCAAGTTAGGTGTTCCACAGGACTTCTCCAACATTCCTACATCTCTGCACTCTCTCCTTCTCCTCTCGTCTTTCAAGATTCTTTCCGTCCCTAAATTCTATCAGACCCCCTTCTGTTTTCCATCCTTCCTTCAACTACGTCTATACTCTTTTATCTCCCCTAGAATATGGGTGTGGAAAATGCTTTCACATCATGAGTGACATAAAACGCACGTCATTTCCTGGATAACCCTTATAGGAAAAATTGTAGTTTCCTTTATTCACCATTGCCAAAGGGGGCGGTGTTGTATAAAAAATGGACTTTATTTAATAATTGAATGACCTTCTGACTTTGGCTTAGCAGAAAACTATGAATTATCTATAGCTGACACTTATGTGTCAAATTTGGTAGACTTCTTGGTAAAATTTTGATTTATGCCTTCTAAGTGAATTTAACCCACACACTTAACTTAATGGTTCTGACTAAAAGTATAACAGTAGACTCCCTAAAGAAACACTTGAGATATTGGAAAATTATATCTCCTTAGAAGAGATTCAACAAGCAATTAAAGAATTAGTTCCAGGAAAAAGCCCAGGACCTGACAGGTATACTACTAGATTTTATAAGAATTTTCAGGATATAATTGCCCCTATATTGAAAAAAACATACTATTCCATATCTGACATACAAGGCTTTGTACCACAAAGCACAGAAGCTCACATTACCCTAATTCCAAAACCGGAGAAGGATCACACGCTATGTAAAAACTATTAACTAATTTCTTTAACCAACATAGATATACGACTATATTCTAAAATCATTGCGAATAGAATAACACCAATCCTACCTAATTATATAAAATTAGACCAAGCTGGATTTACGAAAGGGAGAGAAACTAAGGACAACATCATAAAGACTTGTACACTGGTTGAATTTGCCCAAAGAACAGCTATCGAAACATGCATGCTGGCCGTAGATGCGGAAAAAGCATTTGATAGGATAGGGTGGTGCTTCTTAGAAGAAACACTAATACAACTTGGTATGGACCCGAAAATGCATAATAGGATTGCTGCTTTGTACTCCAACTTGAAAGCAAAAGTGAGAGTAAATGGCATGCTATCAAAGGATATAAAAATATCAAACGGCACCCGTCAGGGATGTCCCCTTTCTCCCTTACTGTTTGTACTTAAAATGGAACATCTAATTACAGCAATCAGAAGCAATAAAGATATTAAGGGGATAAAGGTGGGGGGGAAAGAATATAAGATAGCGGCATATGCAGACGATCTGCTAATATACATAACTAACCCCAATATAACTATCCCAAATTTAATGAAAGAATTTAGAAGATTCGGGGAACTAAGTTATTTCAAAGTAAATTATGATAAATCAGAGATATTGAATATATCAGTAAACAAAAAAAATTATTTACTGATGCAAAAGGATTTTTCATTTAAATGGAAGCAAAATGCAATAAAATATCTGGGAATTTTTATAACAAAAGATTTGAAACAACTACAGGGGATGAACTACGAGAAAACAATTCGAAATGCTATTAAAATACTACAGAAATATGATAAATGAATATACTCATGGACGGGAAGAGTTAATATAGTAAAAATGGACATATTGCCAAAGCTCTTGTATACTTTTCAAACGATACCACTGGAACCCCCCAAAAAAATGATGAAGTTAAGAAAAGCTAGAGTCTAATTCATATGGGCGCATAAAACTCCCCGGATAAAAAGAGAAAACCTAATCAGGAAAAAAAGAAATGGAGGGCTTGCGTTACCAGACTGCGTAAAATATCTGCAGGCAGCATCACTGACCAGTATAGTAGACTGGTACCATAATAAAGAAAAGAAGCAATGGGTTAGTATGGAGGAGGAAATAATAGGGCCCCAATTAAAAGTCCTTCCATGGTTAGAACCCCAATTAAGACCTAAAAGAAATGAACTAACACTCTTTGTAAGCACTACGTTAAAGGTATGTGACGCTATAGTGAAATACCAATACCATACCAATACCATATACCATATTGGGAACTTATGTTAATATGATTATTTATGCAGTAAATAATAAAATATGTTTCACATGGTCATATTTGAATAAGCCCCTTTTTGTTTCTCAATCCTGGAAACAAAAAGTTAAGTCTATGAGCTCATTTGAAATATGAGTCTCTAGTCTAAGCACTATCCATGGGTCCTCTCCTTATCTTAAACTGTCAAAGGCTCTTAATTTACAACCTAGGATAATGCAAGAAGCCTAAGATTCTCTTACAAAAAAAATCTCTTCTCTAAAGACAGTGAACTTAGTTTCAACTTTAGGGAGAGGAAAAAAAATGAACAACATGGTCTCTGAGTTGTTCATTATATATATGAAAAATATATGATATAAAGGCCTTGGGAACACTTTTTGTAACCCCAAATAGTCCTGACAAATTACCCTCTTCCTCTAATATTCAGGCAATCAACATTGGACAATTAGGGAAACAGGTCAGAAGGAATATCATAGTCATTAAAAGATATGGCCATATCATTATTTTTCCTTATATTTGAAGGATGTTTCTCTCTTCATCCAACTTGTAAAGGAATGTTCTTGTCTGACTTGGATTTTCCTCAATGGATTCAAGTCTTTATGGAAACAAAATGAACTATTGCAGTGGTGGTGTACCCCATCATTTCAAGTGTAATAAAAACAAAGCTGGTAAACCAGAAATTAAAGAAACTCTTCAGTGGATCCATTCTTGTATCACTACTTCTGAAGCTGAAAATGGGATATATTATCCCTCCTTTCAATGTATATTCTTGGATTCAAGCACACAAAAAGATCTTCTGAAAACAAATCTTTCTTTCCAGCAATAAGAATTCTGGGGCATCTTGCATCATAACTCCTGATGAAGGATTCGGTTTGGTGAAAGGTTTCATCCGGAACTGGGCACCAAGGATCAACACCATGCATTTGATTGCTGTGTCTTTGGCAGTCATCATTGTCTTTACCAATCAACGATCTTGTCTGGATTGTCAATCTTATTCTATTTAAGTAAATAGAAAGTATGAATACATATTCCTATTCATTAAGATTTACATTTTCTAGCTATGTTAGATATGATTAACATTAATGCGTAGAAGTATAAGATATGAAGATCTGTAAGTTGAGAGAATATCACAATGTCAAATTACTACATTCACATTCTCCTGAGATCTTAAAAATCTCTTCTTATACATTACCTTCCGACATTCTTAGTTGGAATCTAGTATGACAAGCACACAATTGAATACTTTATACCATACCCAAACATGTCCTTAATTCTTAAAATAAAATATTTTTTATTTTTTGCGCTATAAACAAAAGAAGAGCCACAATTTAGAAAAAACACAATGAGGTTGATTTATTAAAGGCAAATATACTGACCACTGCAACTGCCTTTAGAACTGCACTGTAAAAGTGAACTTTAGGTGCACTTGCTCTAGATCTGAGGGGAAGCTCTGTTGGTTTCTATCATCCAATCATGTACAAACAAAAATGCTGTTTTTTTTTTATTTCCTTGCATGTGATTGAGTATTTTTATTTTTATGCAAAGTGAAATTTTACCTATTTTAGCAAGCTCTGGAGCAAGGCACTTGCAGTGCACAGTATATTTGCCTTTAGTAAATCAACTCCAATATCTTTTGCTTTTTGCCATAATAAATATCCCAATTTTTAAAAAAAGTTTAGGCCGATATGTATTCTTCTACATATTTTTGGTAAAAAAATCGAAAATCGCAAAAGTTATAGCATCTACAAAATAAGCAATAGATTTATGGCATTTTTATTATTTATTTTTTTTTTACTAGTATTTGCGGCGATCAGCAATTTTTACTGGGACTGTGATATTGCGCCAAACAAATCGAACACTTTTGACACATTTTTGGGACCAGTGACATTTATACAGCAGTGCTATAAAAATGCACTGATTACTGTATAAATGACCCTGGCAGGGAAGGGGTTAACACTAGAGGGCGATCAAGGGGTTAACTGTGTTCCTTAGGTGTCTTCTAACTCTAGGGGGGATGGGACTGACTAGGGGAGGAGAGAGATTGGTGTTCCTACTTAGTAGGAACACATAATCTTTCTCCTCTCCCCTGAGAGAACTGGGATTTGTGTGTTTACATGCACACATCCCTGTTCTTGTTTTGTCATGGCGGCCATCGCGCCTGCCGGGCATTCTCATCGGCTCTGCAGACACGCTTCGGGCACGCCGCCGGAGGCGTCTTAAAGAGCCGGCATACAGCTAAGACGGCTCACGCAAGGAAGCCAACCTGCCACAGTATAACTGCGGCGGCTGGTCCGGAAGCTGTTAAAGTGATTGCAAAGTCTCATTTTTTTTGGTAAAATAAATAAACATGTCATACTTACCTGCCCTGTGTAGTGGTTTTAAACAGAGCAGCCCGGGTCATCTTCTTCTCGGGTCCCTCTTTGGCTCTCCTGGCCCCTCCCTCCTGTTGAGTGCCCCACAGCAAGCAGCTTGCTATGGGGCATCAGAGCTGAGCCACAGCTTCCTGTGTCCATTCAGACAAGGAGCCGAGGCCTGGCTCCACCCCCTTTCTCTCCTCATTGGCTGACTGACTTTAATTGACAGCAGCGGGAGCCAATGGCGCTGCACTGTTGTATCAGCCAATGAGGAGGGGAGCCCAGGCAGCCAAGGCAATCTTGCAACATCGCTGGATCTAGACTGGAGGGACCTCAGGTAAGTATTAGGGGGACTGCTGCACACAGAATGCTTTATGTCTTAATGCATAAAATGCATTAAGATAAAAAACCTTCTGCCTTTACAATCACTTTAATCATAATGTACTCTCCCTACATTAATAAATACTGTACATTTTTCTGTATTATTTATAACGTATATTGTTAATATTAATAAAAAGGCTTAAAATAAATATGGCACTTATCCAGCTTTAAGATGGCATATAACATCCAATTAATTTAAAACCTAAAATAAGGTACTCATTTTTTAAAGCTGTCATCCACATATACGAGGCTACCTAAAAAGAATACAAAAAAAAATAAATTTAATAAAAACATATCCTTATTATTTGAATAAAATATTATTGTCACTACTTTTATTATATATTTTGCTTTGTTTGATGATCCATTTCCCTTGTAACTGCCTTGAAAGCAATTTTTTTTTGCTAGAAGCTAATTTACACTATGCTCTTGCACCTCTTTCATTGCAACTTTACTTTATTCATATTCAAAATAACTGCAATGTGAAATCATTGACAGGTGATAATGTAGAAGCCTAGAAGCACAATCTGCTTCTCTGTCCAAATGCTGAACCATACTAATGAAATAAAGTCACCTGTCATCTTATTCTAAGGAGATGTGGAATTTTATGTCTAATGTCTTTATATTCATGTCTGTAAGATCAATATTAACAATTTATTTAATGTTATAATTTAGTCAAAAATTATATTCTGATTTTAAACATATTATTTACCCTACTATATCAGTATCCAAGCAAATAAATTCCTTAACACTCTGGAAATGACAAAATAAAACAACCCTGTGATTGCCAGCAGTAAAATGTAAAATCTGGTTTAAGCTCAGTGACAAAGTGCCAGCAAATTTGAAGTATGCCAAATTCCTGGGTGAATGTAAGCACACTAGATATATTTTTAATTCTGTAATGGATTGTGGTCATTTTTTTCTGTGTGTGTGTGTGTGTGTGTGTGTGTGTGTGTGTGTGTGTGTAAATAAGACAAAGTATATCCTTTTACAGGCTAATTATGGAGGTAGACTATTCTAATATTGTGTTTAAACCACAGTCAGTGTTTTATTTCTATCCCCTCTGTGTTAGTTTGCCCCTGGCAACCAACTAGCACTGTAAAAAAAATGATAATCACAGTTTCAACAGGCCATAAGATCTTAATAAATATAGTGATCTATTGACTTATGATTGTGGGAGAAGCAAATTACAGTACCAAGATGTGGGAACATAAATTTAGCAAGCAGGAAGCAACACTTATAAAGTTGTAAGGGAACATTCCCAGATCCAGTTGAAATGTCTGGATAATGTGTAGAATTAAAGTGGCTCTATGTTAGAAAACCTGATAAGTTGATACAATACTCGTTCTAATAATTTCTAATCTACAAAAAGTTGAAATAATTATTAGATGCAGTGCCCTCTTCTAGTTATGCTGCTCGGAGAATTTAGTTTGGTGAATTTAGGCTGTCATTCCTCAGTCCCCTACAGAAGGCACTACAAGCCCCAGCATAACAGGTTTTCATTCCTCAGTCCCCTACAGAGGGCAGTACAAGTCCCATCATAGCAGGCTGTCATTCCTCAGACCCCTACAGAGGGCACTACAAGTCCCAGCATAGTAGGCTGTCATTCCTCAGTCCCCTACAAAGGGCACTAGAAGTCCTGAGAAAAAGAAAAAAGGGACCAGTGTGGCCCCAAGATTGCCAACAGAGGGAGAAGCTACCACGTAGTGAGATCAAAACTATACAACAAACTTTATTGAAAAATTGCATAAAAACAAAAGGTAAGGGATCCCACGTATGTGGAACTGATCCACACAGGTGGGATCCGTTCCTCCACAATATCAGGTGACTATAGAAAATGTGTACATAAAAGTAACCAACATTGACTAAAAATAGACACTGGTGGGTTAACCCACCCCCGAGTCCCTGAGCAGAATGTGCTAATGGATGTAGTGAATCCAATGCTGGACTACATATGATGATATCCACTGGAAATAGCACAGATTGCTGGATATTGTCGGATATTTCCTAATGATGAATGTGCCCGTGCCTGTGCTTGCATACATGTATCGCCCCACTGTGTGTCATTAAATCGTACAAACGTGCTATGTATGGCTGCTGGTTATCCAGAGGACTCAAGCACAGTCCAAGTCCTGTCTATACAGTTATGTGGTTTGAACAGAAATGCCCAATATAACTGCCAGTATAGTTTTCAATATGTAGCAGTGTCCAACAGTATACACCAAGTTGATGTATACTGACCCAAACTCTAACTAGAGCAATAGTATAGGTATGCCCTGGCCGGAACTTCAATAAATATATGTGGACATGGTAGTCAGCTCAAATAGGATGTATAGACTATAAAGCTTGTTTGAAATGATGGTTGAAGCACAGAAGCCATTACCCCAGCGTACACCTGTATTTCATACACTTATTTTTAGTATAGGTATAGTCTCTTAGGTCCCCAGGATGTCAGAAATGAAATGTGCAGAGTCCCATGCTTATGGCTGGCTCCCGGGATGAACGGATGGTCACTGCTGCAGTGCATCCATGCTAGACAGCGCTGTTCAGCCAGAGGGTCTAAGCATGAGGGGTAAGATGTGTGAAGGTACAACAAGGGATCAATTTCAGTCCATAAGGTATTCTTACCCCTCCTTCAGCTTAACGTTGTGACCGACCTGTTCCCTCCATACATCGAGCATGTGTGACTTCGGGACAAACTTGCATCCAAGTGCACGCCTTGCTTCCGACAGGGAGAGTCAGCTGTGCATGCTAAGACTTCCGGGTAAGGTGTGTTGTTGGCTCTGTGCGTAAACGGCCACTAGAGGGCACTGGTTCAAGTAACCGTAGCGGCACTGCTGTCCGGAATGTCCATGGAAGAGGAATGGAAAAGGAAAGGGAAGGGAAAGGAGGGGTAAAGAGGGGAGGGGATTGGAAGAGGGAGGGAAGGGGGGGGGTGTGGGGGTTGGAAGAGGGAGGAGGGAAAGGAGGGGGAAGAAGGAAAGGGGGAGGGGAGGGGGAGGGGAGAGGAAGAGAGGGAATGGTAAGAGGGAAGAGGAATGGAAAGGAAAGGGAAGGGAAATGAGGGGTAAAGGGGGGAGGGGGGTTGGAAGGGGGGAAAGGGGTGTGTGGGGGTTGAAAGAGTGGCACAAGTAGGGGGGAGGGGGAAAGGGATGGCACAAGGAGGGGGGAGATTGAAACATGTTGGATAACTTAAATGGAGGTACCCACCATGATGTCTATACCCCATGACTGGAAGTTGGAGGATCAGGGCTCCAAAAATATTTTGAGGCTAAGCTCTGCATTCAAGCCCTTTGGCTGGAGTGTCTGGAGTCTGTATATCCATGTTTTTTCTTTCTTCAATAGGACAGTATCGAAATCACCTCTACGGTCAGAAAGATTGAAGGCATAAAATTCCTTAACACTGAGGCCTGTTGTCTTGCCCTGATGAACCTGCAGGAAATGTTGGGCTATCGGTGTCTCTTCCTTGAGGCGAATGCTTTTTAAATGTTCTGTGAATCTAATTTGCAGCTGGCGCTTAGTCTTGCCTACATATAATTTATGACAAGGACATAAAATGTATAGAACCCTGGATGTGCTGCAGTTAATAAATGAGTTAATTGTATATTCATGGCTTGAATTCGAGTCACGGAATGTTGGGTGCGGTCAACAAATCTACATGTGGTACAATGGCCACATGGAAACATTCCGTTTACTCTGGGCATGTGTGTAAGCCAATTCTTGTTGATTGGGTGTCAAAATTCTGATTCCACTAGCTCATGCTTTATGTTTCTTGCTCTTTTAGCTACCATTAGGGGTCTTTCCCCAACGATCTCCTTCAGCTTATCTGGTCTGGAAAGGATGTGCCAGTGTTCAGAAAGTATAGAACGCACCTGTTACCACTGTTCTCCAAAAGGAGTAATAAACCGAACTGGCTTGTTTTTTAGAGGCCTGTCTTTGTTCTGAGGTGTAAGCAGATCAACCCTTTTTCTGCATCCTGCCAACATTCTAGCCCTCCTAAGTGTGCGGTGTGAATATCCGCATTGGCAGAATCGCTGGTAAAGTGACTCAGATTCACGCCTGTAATCTTCATTATTAGAACAGTTTCTCCAAATTTGGAGAAACTGTCCCACAGGGATACCCCGTATGAGGATCGAGAAAGCTCAAGGCGAGTGCCTGTCCACACCATAAGCACATCATCGATGAACGTGTGGCTGTGGTATATTGACGATGTGCTTATGGTGTGGACAGGCACTCGCCTTGAGCTTTTACAGTTCATGGATGAACTGGGCAACAACACACGTAATATACGATTGACCTTTGTAGCTGATCCCTGCGAAATGTTGTTTCTTGATCTTCGTATAAAGGTGGTTGAAGGCCAATCGGTCACCACTACATTTCGCAAGGACACGGCTGCCAACACCCTGCTCGATCCTCATACGGGGTATCCCTGTGGCACTCTTTCCCCCCTTCCAACCCTCCCTCCCCCCTTTCCCCCTCCTTTCCCTTCCCTTTCCTTTCCATTCCTCTTCCCTCTTACCATCCCCTCTCTTCCTCTCCTCTCCCCTCCCCCTCCCCCTTTTCCTCTTCCCCCTCCTTTCCCTCCCCCTACCCCCTTCTTCCCTCCTCTTCCATAGGGAAAGGTAACATTCATGGTGGAAACATTCTTAGTCCTCCTGTCACTATATTATGTGACTCTTATTTTCCTTTTGGAACCAATTGATCTCTCTTACTGTTGAGTATTAAGTGAGTATTAAGTGGGACTGTCACCATTATTATTTTTGTAATGCTTATATTAGACTGGTACCATTAGGACTGTCTATGCCTGTGTATTCTTTGGACTGCTCAACTGTTATTTCATGTTGTTACCACAAGATGGCGGTAAAGATTTTTAGGTGCAATTGAACTGTTTGATTGGGGGGCTAGCAATATATAAAGATAGCAATCACTTAAGCACATTGTCCAGATGAAGTGCTCATTTTGCAGTACGTCAACAATTTGATGCCATAGACGCTGGGGGTCCCCCCCTCCTTTTTCTGTCCCGGAGCAAGCTCTCATTATTCACTGAATGGCCTTCCTCTGTATGGACATTCCGGACAGCAGTGACACTATGGTTGCTTGAACCAGTGCCCTCTAGTGGCCGTTTACTCACAGAGCCAACAACAGTCTTAGCATACACAGCTGACTCTCCCTGTCGGAAGCAAGGCTTGCACTTGGATGCAAGTTTGTCCCGAAGTCATACATGCTGGACGTATGGAGGGAACCGGTCAGTCACTAAGAATACCTTATGGAATGAAATTGATCCCTTGTTGTACCTTAAAACATCTTACCCCTCACGCTTAGACCCTCTGGCTGAACAGCGCTGTCCAGTGCGGATGCACTGCAGCAGTGACCATCCGTTCATCCCGGGAGCCAGCCATAAGCATGGGACTCTGCACATTTCATTTCTGACATCCTGGTGACCCAAGAGACTATACCTATACTAAAAATAAGTGTATGGAATACAGGTGTACGCTGGGGTAATGGCTTCTGTGCTTCATCCATCATTTCAAACAAGCTTTATAGTCTATACATCCTTTTTGAGCTGACTACCATGTCCACATATATTCATTGAAGTTCCGGCCAGGGCATACCTATACTATTGCTCTAGTTAGAGTTTGGGTCAGTATACATCAACTTGATGTATACTGTTGGACACTGCTACATATTGAAAACCATACTGGCAGTTATATTGGACATTTCTGTTCAAACCACATAACTGTATTGACAGGACTTGGACTGTGCTTGAGTCCTCTGGATAACTAGCAGCCATACATTGCACGTTTGTACAATTTAATGACACACAGTGGGGATATACATGTATGCAAGCACAGGCACGGGCACATTCATCATTAGGAAATATCCGACAATATCCCTCAATCTGTTTGTGCTATTTCCAGTGGATATCATCATATGTAGTCCAGCATTGGATTCACTACATCCATTAGCACATTCTGCTCAGGGACTCGGGGGGTGGGTTGACCCACCAGTGTCTATTTTTAATCAACGTTGGTTACTTTTATGTACACATTTTCTATAGTCACCTGATATTGTGGAGGAACGGATCCCACCTGTGTGGATCAGTTCCACATACGTGGGATCCCTTACCTTATTTTTTTATGCAATTTTTCACTAAAGTTTGTTGTATAGTTTTGATCTCACTACGTGGTAGCTTCTCCCTCTGTTGGCAATTTTGGGACCACACTGGTCCCTTTTTTTTTTTTCCTGTTCCATTATTTTTTGTTACTTGGGAGGGAGCCCGTCACATTGACGAATCTTATAGATCTAACCTTATGTTACACTCTACATGAGTTGATTCGTATTAGGGGTGGTTTTTAGCACTATTTTTGTTCACTACAAGTCCTCAGTGAGTAATGGCAGCCCGCTATACTGGGACTTACAGTGCCCTTTGTGGGGACTGAGGTATAGTAGCCTGCTACGTTGGGACTTGTAGTACCCTAGACTGTGGGGAACTGAGGAATGAAAGTGTAAGGGGGGCCCTGGAAACTCTAATGCAAGGGGAGCTCTGGTTACCACAGCATTCACTTTTACACCAGAGTCCACATCATTCCCCCTTACATCAGACTCCCCAGCTTTCCCCCTTAAATAGGGGTTCCCAGAACTCCCCTTAAATCAAAGTCTGCAGAGTTCCCACTTATATCAGAGTCTGCAGAGTTCCCCCTTACAGTGTAAATGGGAACTCTGGAGACTCTTATTCAAAGGGGGCTCTGCAAACCCCGATTTAAGGGGGGCTCTGTGAACCCTTATTTAAGAGGGTGAATTTAATGTAAAGAGGAATTCTGTGGACTCCTTTGTAGGAGGAAATGCTGGGGATGTAAGGAGGGAATGCTGGGGAGAATCTGATTAAAATGAGAACTCTGTGGACTTTGATGTAAAGGGCAACTCTTATGTAGGGGGGCACTCTGGAAACCATGACCTATAAGGAAATGCAGACTGTGATGTAAGGAGGGGACTTTTATGTGAACAGAGGGTTCATCATGATGGCTGCATTCTATAAGCTGTTTTGTAGGTTAATTACTCCTAACTCCTGCACTCTATACATTATGTTTTACATTATATAGTCCACGGGTTACTACACTGAAGTCCTGGTCTGGGGAAGGATCTTGTTATTTCCCTCACTGAGGATATACCTGGGGATGATGGGTGGCAGATCACTTTGGAGTATACTGTGACCCTAAACTGCAGTTAAAGTTCTTTAGCAATGAATACTAAAAAAAAATTCCCCTATACCTGATGGCGAACCTTGGCAACCCAGATGTGTTTGAACTACATTTCCCACGATGCTCAACTACATTGCCGAGTGCATGAGCATCATGGGAAATGTAGTTCCAAAACATCTGGGGTGTCAAGGTTCACCATCACTGCCCTAGACTGATACAGAATTTTTGAAGTGCGTGATACTGTGCTTGTGTGACTGGCAGCCTCTGTGCTATTGTGGGAGACCTGGGTATATTCTCAGTGTTCCATTCGGGGGTGAGCGACAAACGCATACACACTTTTGTACATTTTAGGATTTAGCTAAACCTGAGGTTGTTTAGATTGTAGCTTTGCTGCAGGAATACTGGCTCTGGAGGAAAAATTGTTTTGTTGTTAAAAATGGATCTGTGTATATAGTTACATACAGTAATTACATAGTAGGGGAGGTTGAAAAAAGAAACAAGTCCATCAAGTCCAACCATTGTGTGTGATTTTATGTCATTATTACAGTGTATATCCCTGTATGTTGTGGTCATTCAGGTGACTATCTAATAGTTTTTTAAATTATCAATGATCCCCACTGAAACCACTGCCTGTGGAAGAGAATTCCACATCCTAACCATTCTTACAGTAAAGAACCCTCTACACAGTTTAAGGTTAAAGCGATTTTCTTCTTATTTTAGTGAATGGCCGCATGTCTTATTAAATTCCCTTTCACGGAAAAGCTTTATCCTTATTGTGGGGTCACCAGTACAATATTTATACATTGAAATCAAATCCCCTCTCAAGCGTTTCTTCATCCAGAGAGAATAAGTTCAGTACTCATAACCTTTCCTCATAACTAAGGTCCTCCAGTCCCTTTATTAGTTTTGTTGCCCATCTCTGGACTCTCTCCAGTTCCAGCACATCCTTCCTGATGAGTGGTGCCCAGAACTAGACAGCATACTCCAGGTGCAGCAGAAGTCTTGTAGAGTGGGAGAATTGTTTTTTTATCTCTGGAGTTAATCCCCCTTTTAATGCATGTCAATATTCTGTTTGCTTTGCTCACAGCAGCTTGGATGCATGCCATTGCTGAGTCTGTCATCTACTAGGAACCCCAGGTCATTTTCCATCCTAAATTACCCCAGAGGATCTCCCCTTAGTGAGTAGATTGCATTCATATTTTTGCCACACAAATGAATTATTTTATATTTTTCTACATTAAACCTCATTTGCCATGTAGTTGCCCACCCCATTAATTTGTTCAGATCTTCTTCACAAAGTTTTCCACGGCCTGCGGATAAGTTATTGCTCTGTTTAGCTTAGTAGTGTCTGCAAATACAGAGATTGAGCTTTTTACCCTATCCTCCAGGCCTTTTTATGAATAAACTAAACAGGATTGGTCCCAAGACAGAACCCTGGGGGACCCCACTTTCCACCCCGGACCATTCCAGGTAATCCCCATTTATCACTACCCTCTAAACTCACCCCTGTAGCCAGTTTTCAATCCATGTACTCACCATATGTTCCGTGCCAATGGACCTTACTTTGTATAGTAAACGTTAATGGGGAACTGTATCCAATTTTTTTTCAAAATCCAGATACACCACATTTATGGGCCTTCTTTTATCTAGATGACAGCTTACCTCCTTGTAAGGAGATTCCATATTACATTGCATTATGATTGATTATTGATTTTACCCTGAGGATATAAGTTCAGGATTGCTTATCTGCTTAGTGATTTAAAAAGATTTTCTTGGTACATTTTAGAGAATCTGTCTTATGACAAGAATTACTTAATGACTGAATTATCTCATTGCAATATCACCCTGTCTGTCTATTCCTGTCTGATGTCTTCATCTTAGGAAACATCTGTCTGTGGTTTTTATCTCTGTACACTGTTGCTGGGTATGAAAGGCCAACGGCGGCTAGAATTAGTTTTTTTAGGAAGTTGTGGTTGGGCATCTCATGGTCAGCAGATGATGACAGAAAGTAAGGAATCAATGACCTATTAGCTTGAACTATAGGGGTTAACATTAAGGTCACAAGATGAATATTAAGATCACAAGATGAAGACATTACTAATATATGGAAAATCACAAGATTAAGAAATTACTAAATATGCTAATGATGTATCATTTTGATTGGCCCCCAAATGGGGCAGAGTCTTGTAGAGGCACAGCATAAAACGGCAAACCATTCAATAAACTATTGTAATCATTCAGCATACCTGGTGTGTGTATGTGTAATTGATTAACCGCCGGCGAGGACCTCCACTGAGCCATCTCAAGAGCCTAGGCCACAAGGAGAAGACGGGCGCCTAACAGTTTTGGTACCAGAAAGTGATGGGGTGTTTGAACAGGTAAGACATTTTACTCCTTTTTACCTATTTTTTGGTAACTGGTGTTGATGCTTGCCATGTTCAAATAACCTTGTATGTCCACCCACTTACATAACTGTGCCTTCGCAACGGACTAGGCTGGTCCCTTGGAGGGTTAAGAAGGGCTCGCAGGTTTTTTGGTTTTTTTTTTTTTTTTAAAAAATAGTCTGACTAGGTTGGTCTGACTGTGTTAGGTAGATATATGTGTGTTTAAAACTCGGGAAGTATAGAATACGCCCGTAGTATAAGGAGTGGCTGAGTGGACGCCCAATTTTTGGGGAAAATATTGAAAAGTGCACTTATTATACTTATTATAACATGTTCATATAATGTAACTTTATTTTGCCACTGTATATATAAGATTTTGCTTGTTTTCTTTTAGGTACCACCGTAAGTATTTAGAGTGTATAGAGAATTAGAGAATTAGAGAATTAGAGATAAGTGTATGATATATATGTGTATGACAACTGAATGTAAAGTACTGTATTGATTTAGAGGATTTTTTTGTTAAGGTATTACACATATATGCACTAAATGAACCACATAAGGCGAGAACCTGATTGTAGTGAGATAGCACCCGCCTGCCCACATTGCACTTTTGGTTTACTGTTCCTTAGTGTTGACAGGACGTGGATCCTGCTCACCACTAGACCAACTGGATTTTCATACCGACTTGGTGCAAGGGGGGTTTATCCTGCTACAAGAAGGGGTACTCTATACCGAGTACTAAGGGTTAACCTTCATAGCTATTTCAGCCCCACTGCCATAAGAGACCAAGGGACTTACTCCCAAGTCAGGGAACAGATTATAGCACAAACAGGTTGCTTTCATCTCTGTCCCTGTACTAGACACACATTACCAAGGTTATTAGATGGGGAATTCTGCGGCAACCCAGACCATGGCCAACCCATCCCCCTATGAGTATGTTAAAAACACACTGCCGGGGTCACAGGTAGAACCGTTTTGGACACAGGTCAGAGAGAGGTGCCAACAATTGGGGATACATGACCCGGGACCAGTGGGACCCTGTTCTGAGGACGAGTGGAAGGAAGTGAGCAAGGTGTGTCAGGTACACAAGCACTCCTACCCACCTGGGAAATGGGAAGACACCCAGTGTATGAAAGATTGTTACAAAATATGGAATAAATGCTTAGCCAAATATAAAACAAAGTATGTAACTAAAGCCCCCACACCAAAACCTGTAAACTCACCCGCCCTATCACAGCAACCCGAAGCACCCCCCCCTTATGTTATGGTTAAACAGGAGGATGGAACATTGGGTCCATGTCTTCAGCTGTATCCATCTTTGGATCCAGCAGTATTGGCTACCATGGTATATGGGGCAGCTGATCAGGCACAAGTTACACGATGGGAAAACGAAAGTAGGAACAGGGAAGAGGAAGTCCGGGCAGAAGGTATACGTAGGAGGGAAGAAGAGAGGATTAGGAGGTTGGATCCGAAGGAAAGGGAATTAGAAGAGAAGTTAAAAGAGCTTAAGAAGAGAAAGGAGGAATTAGAGGAGAAAATGTCTAAAAGGGAGGAAGAGCTAGAACATTACAAAAGAGAGCTAGATAAGAGGGATGGTGAAATAAGAGAGTATTCTGCGATAACTAAGGAAGAAAGGGATGGAATGTCCCTGGAAAAGGGAGAAGAGGAAGGAGTCAGGAAGTTAAGCCCCAGGGAAAAGGAATGGGAGGAGAAACAGAAAGAATTTAATAAAAGACAGCAGGAAAAGGAAGAAAGGATACAGAGGAAACGGGAAGATTTAGAGGCGTACGAGAAGAAACTAGAGAAAGAGGCAAGAAGGATTAAGGAAGCTGAGGAAAAGATAATTTCACAGCCATCCACCACACTCAGAAGCCAAACTAAACTGGCCATAAGCCAGAAACCCCCACAGGAACAAAGGGAGCAGGGTGAATCCTCTACTGAGGAAAGAGAAATGGAAATGGAACAGGAAACTCTAGGTGCCACCTTTAAAGCACCACTTATGCATATAGGGGAGACGGTAGTCCATATTCCCCTACCCCTAGGCACACTGTCAAAAATAAAGGAGTTATGCCCCAGCCCAAAGAAAAGCCCTAGGGAGGCTGGCGCTTTCCTTGCAAAATACAGTGCAGGGACGAGCCTGGATAAGGAAGATATAGCAGGGATTCTTAGTATAGTTGACCCTGACAGTCCAGAAGGGCATCCCGTAGATGCCTTATGAACAGCCCACATAGAAGAAAATAAAGATTGGGTGTCTTTTTGGAAAGGTATGGGGAATCATTGGTCTACTATATACAAGGGTTCATCTGCACTTCAGGAACTTGTCCTAGCAAAACAGGGACCGAAGGAAAAGTTCTATGAATTTTGTACCCGGGTATATGGTCTGTGGAATGCAGTAGATAACGCCAACCCCCAATTGTTCACCACCACCATTATGGCTGGTGGCGATACGAAGGTGACACAGTTGCTTAAATTCACTAATCCAAAGTGGGCAGAACAACCCCCAGATGAATTTATGAAGGATGCTAGGTCACGAGAAACATCAGGGGTATTTGAGCAGAAGGGTGGCATTTTTCCCTCCCTGACACCAACCCAGACTCTGCCAACTGGTGAGACCCCGCCCACCCACATAATGACAATGCAACCTTATCCACCAATGCAATCTTATCCCCCAGATCAGGCTTACCCACCAGACCAGGGGTGCTTTAACTGTGGGGAACTGGGGCACTGGAAGTCCCAATGTCCCTACAGAATTAGAACAAACGCCCAGAGAGGAAGAGGTAGGAATCTTAACACCACCCCCCGTCGCCTTCAGGATATCAGGTATCCTCACCCACCACAACCCCAACCACCCCCACCACAACCCCAATACCAGCCTCAGCCTAATAGACCACCCCCACGCATCCCGATGCAGTGGCCATCCGCTCGGCGGACACCACAATAGGGATGCCAAGAGTATGTCCCGTCCCTCAGCCTTGTGTGTTACAATCCATCATGGAAAAGTCTTCCACAGGTACTATTGCGGGTAGACAATCACCTGATATGTCTACTTTTGGATTCAGGGGCTACATTCAGTAGTCTGAATGATGCCATATATGACACACCGCACTGCACTGAGGGAAACTCTATTGGTATAAATGGGACATCAGTTACCCACCCCATCACTCCACCATTGCCCGTGGCCACCCCAGAAGGGCAGGAACTGTGCACCCAGAGTTTTGCTGTCCTTGTGGATTGCCCAGTATCATTAATGGGGAGGGACCTACTCTCAAAACTGAATATCACCATTAAATTTGACAGAGGGGGCTCCCTCACTGCCAGCTCACCGTTCTGTGATTTACATGCTCCAAAGAGACACACTTTCAGGGGACTCTTTGCATCATTGCCACCCACTCTAGAAACACATGCTATATGGGCAGACAACAAAGGGAGTGTGGGTTTTATTAACTGTACACCTTACACACCACAAATGCGTCCAGACGCTGTAGTACAATATCACAAGCAATACCCCCTGCCACTTGAAAAAATTGAAGGCATCACACCATTAATCAATGATTACATAACAAAAGGGATTCTGAAACACATTATAAGCCCCTGGAATACACCAATCTACCCTGTGAAAAAGGCGAATGGGGAATGGAGGCTTGTACAGGACCTAAGGGCCGTCAACAAGCAGGTTATACCTCTGCCACCTTTGGTGGCAGATATTTCTTTCATCTTTTTGAAAATACCTGCTGATTCCCTTTGCTACACAGTAGTAGACCTGGCGAACGCATTCTTTAGCATCCCGATCGATGATGGGGTATTGCCCATGTTTTCATTCTCATGGGGGAGGGGAAAACAGTTGACCTGGTCAAGATTACCGCAGGGGTACGTGGACAGTCCCGCAGCCTTCTCCATGGTCCTTAATGAGACAATTAAGTCATGGACTGCTGAGCGCGGGTCGGTGCTAATACAGTATGTGGACGACTTGCTCCTGTGCAGTCGATCTGCTGAAGATTGTGCGGTCGATTCCACATCTCTGTTACATCACCTGGCCAGGTCTGGCCACCTAGCATCGCGGAAGAAGATACAATGGTGTCAAAGTCAGGTAGAATACCTGGGATGCATTCTGAAGGAGGGAACCAGGCTGGTATCCCCCAAACGTGCCGCAGCCCTGCAGGCTCTCAGTCCTCCAAGAGACAAAGCAACTTTGCTCTCATTCTTGGGCGCAATCGTATATTGCCGCCAATGGATCCCAGATTGTTCATATTATGATGGCATTCTGAGGGAGGCTACCTTGTCCACCGCCCCAAAGACAGTAGATTGGACAACAGAAAGGCTCTGTGCTTTTCAGGCCTTGTTACAAAGTTTGACTCAGGCCCCCGCCCTGGGATTGGTAGAATATGGCAAACCCTTTCAATTATACTGTGTGGTATCGGGAAATTCTTTTGCTGCGGTTTTGACACAGCAACATGGAACCGGGTACCGACCAGTCTCCTATCTCTCAAAAAAGTTGCCTACCCAAGTACAGGGGATGCCATCTTGTCTACAAAACCTTGCTGCTTGTGCTATGGCAGTTCAGGAGGCTAACAAATCAGTATTAGGCCATGAACTGACTCTCTACACTACTCATTCAGTAACTCACCTCCTGCAAAACATGAACACACAGCATATGACAGCACAAAGGCTTAGTGGGTATGAGATCACACTTCTGAATACTGATAACCTCACCCTCAAACACGCACCACCAAGTAATCCCACTGTCCGTCTTTTACATTCTTTGCTCAAGCTGCCATGAGACCCTGATCAGAAGCACAATTGTGTTGAACAGGTTGCAGCAATAACCAGCCCTCGCCCAGATCTCACTGACATTCCCCTACCAGGAGTACAAGACGTCTTCATAGACGGCAGTTGTTCTCGCCCCTCTGATGCAACATTCCTGACAGGGTATGCCATTGTCCAACTACCTGATGTGGTGTTGGAAGCAAAAGCCTTACCACCCTCCTCGGCACAGGTAGCAGAATTGGAGGCACTCACAAGAGCTTGCATACTTTTCTCTGATGAGGAGGTAAACATCTACACAGATAGTAGGTACGCTTTTGGGGTCACACATGACTATGGCGTAATCTGGGCGAATAGAGGATTTAAAACCGCTGACAACAAGCCAATCGCTAACTCTACGCAAATTAAAGCACTCCTGCAAGCGATTCTTCTCCCAAAGAGGATAGCGGTCATCAAGGTAAAGGCACATTCATCAGATAACAGCAGAGTTTCCAAAGGAAACGCTCTGGCAGACAGAGAAGCAAAAAAAGCCGCTGACCTATACATTGGTCAGCCAGCCCCCACAACAATGTTCTTCAAAGAACATTTTACATCACCCAACTTTAAAACCGTTGTGGCACAAATACAGGGATTAGCTACAGAGGAGGATGTTTCTTTTTGGGTCAAGGATGGCTTGACCAAGAACCAAGAAGGTCTTTGGTCAAAAGAGGGGAAGATATTGGGCATACCAGAATCAAGCAGTGTTCTCATACTTTCCTATCTCCATGGTCCAGGACATATAGGTACCACCGCCCTAACAAACATATACACAAAGTCTTTCTGTACAAACAACTTAAGTAAACAGGCAAAACTCCTCACCAGCAGTTGTCTGACCTGTGCACAAAACAATGTCCAAGGGAAAAATCATGGATTACATGGCCACCTGCCCCCACCCCTGGGTCCCCTAACAGATTTGCAAATAGACTTCACACACATGCCCAAACAAAAAGGCAATTTGAAATGCCTTTGTGTGATCGTATGCAAATGGCCAGGTTGGGTTGAAGGTATTCCGTGTACAGGTGAGACTGCTAAAATTGCTGCCAAATGCTTACTGAACCATTGGGTTTGTAGGTTCGGAATACCAACGGCCATATGGTCAGACAGAGGGCCTGCCTTCAGCTCCTCTGTCACACAGACTTTAGCTAAGCTACTAGGCTTACAGTGGAAATTGCACATCCCTTACCACCCACAAAGTGCAGGAGTAGTGGAAAGAATGAATAGGAACATTAAAGACAAGTTAAAAAAGGCTACGGGGGGCACCATGAAAGGATGGTTGGATTACCTTCCTTCTGTCCTATTCCAGATCAGGACAACACCACATGCTAGAACAAAACTCTCGCCCTTTGAGATTTTGATGGGAGTTCCTGCAAACATAGAGCTGCCTCTCTTAGATCAAAACACTGACATTAACATCTATTCTCAACAGGAAATGTACGTGAAAAATCTGGTAAGTATGCTACAGGATATGAACGAACAAGTCTCTGTCACCTTTTCTCCTCTTTCAACAGAACCTACTCATCCCTTCATCCCAGGAGACAAAGTACTGGTGAAACAACTGGCACACAAAAAGAAGGTTGGACCCATTTTCTCTGGACCTTGGAAGATAGAGAAGGTTTCCAGAACTGCTGTACTGACCGATCTAGGAAACACCTGGATCCACGCCAGCCGGTTAAAGAAGTGTCCACAGCAACCCCAGACCCTTGACCCTCCACCAGCATTCCAAGACTCCTCTCTTCAGGAACAGCGACCAGATTTGGAGGACATTCAAGAAGGCATAAAACAAAACTCTCTGGACGACGAGACGAATCCCCCACCAACAAGAAGAAACGAGTAACAGAACTTTGCACACAGTACCTGACAAAATGATTTCTACCTTTGTGTCAGGAAAAACATTATGCCTCTGGACATGTCTGATTCTGATAGTATTCCTACCTACTTGGTTAATAGCAAATTGTGTGTACCATCCAGAAGGTTTAGGGCTACTAAAAGGGATATGTGGAAATGCCCAGACAGCCAAAAGCACCTAGTATAAAATATAAAAGAAGTATGTCCCCCACTGAACCCCCTGCAGGTTTCACTGACAAGATGTTGTTGTTGAAGTTTAAGTACAGTTATGCACAAAAGTCTGGTTTTGAGAAATGTTGGATATGTAGCAAACTCCACCCCAGTACAGCCAGAATCCCATTGATGGCCATCCCCTTAAACATCACTCCTTTTTTGAATGGAACACCCCCCATAGTTCTTGCCAATGTCATAAGGAAAAGTCCCAATAAGCCCCTCAGTTTTCAAATTGTGGGCAGGAGCCACGCTCCAGATTGGTGTTTCATACTGGGAAACATTTCCAGGGGAGCTGAGGTGTGCAAATGGTCAAAACTTAATGTCTCCATGGCTTCCCTTACCGATAACTCACTTTTTCGCACCTCAGACCCTGTGATAAATGCTACCATCTATGACCTTTTTAATTCTAGTTCCCACTCCACGGTCGTACAGTTATTAGCTCTGCTGATGGCATCTGGTCATTCAAAGGGTGCAAGGACCATTGTTAGTCAACGACCCTTGGCATTAGCTAACACAACCTACATCTGTTGTGGCAAGCTCTGTTACCCATGGATTCCTGAAGAACCTCAGGGATGGTGCTACCTTGCTAAAATAGTTCCTGTAATGGGAGTAGTTGGGGATAATGGGCAAGGACACCTACTTAAAGCTAGCACCCACCCAAGATACCCTCTAAAACATCTTGGAAAGAGAGAAATGTTGCTAGAAAAAGATATGACCTGGGCTTGGTTTCCTTCCTGGACAGGTTGGGGAATAGATTTGATGAAGAAACTAAATAACTACACCTCAATCATTGATGAGATCTTGGAAAAGGACTCTGATGACATCTCAAAATTAAACCTAGAAACCAGAGCAATTAGAAAACAACTAGGGTTACATGACCTGGCTATAGAAAGCATGAGTGCAGCCCTCACTGGCCTCTGTGAAATTACTGAGGACTATGAATGCTGCACTTGGATACACAACACGAGTATCGAGATCCCTGATTACTATGACATTATTACACAACACAGAAAAGAGGTAAACAAGCTACAACAGGATGCAAGGGATATTGGGAAAACATAGGACCCTTTCTCTACCGGTTTCAGTTTGGGAGGTCTCACTTCATGGTTGAAGAACACTGCAATGACAATTTTTACCATACTGCTTTTCATATTGTTCTTGTATGCATGCTTCATGTTACTCAAATGCCTCTGCAAAAAGGGTAGCGAAGCACATTCCGAAACCATGAAGCTGACTTCCATTTCCAGAGATCCCACGGTATGGTACGAGAACCAGGAAAATGAGGCCGAGGGATATGAATCCTTAAGGCGTGACGAAAAGGTAACCGAGGGATATGAATCCTTGAGGCGTGACGAAAAGGTAGAATGACCATTTCGATGATATCGAATGGTCAAAGGGAGGATTGTAAGGAGATTCCATATTACATTGCATTATGATTGATTATTGATTTTACCCTGAGGATATAAGTTCAGGATTGCTTATCTGCTTAGTGATTTAAAAAGATTTTCTTGGTACATTTTAGAGAATCTGTCTTATGACAAGAATTACTTAATGACTGAATTATCTCATTGCAATATCACCCTGTCTGTCTATTCCTGTCTGTCTTCATCTTAGGAAACATCTGTCTGTGGTTTTTATCTCTGTACACTGTTGCTGGGTATGAAAGGCCAACGGCGGCTAGAATTAGTTTTTTTAGGAAGTTGTGGTTGGGCATCTCATGGTCAGCAGATGATGACAGAAAGTAAGGAATCAATGACCTATTAGCTTGAACTATAGGGGTTAACATTAAGGTCACAAGATGAATATTAAGATCACAAGATGAAGACATTACTAATATATGGAAAATCACAAGATTAAGAAATTACTAAATATGCTAATGATGTATCATTTTGATTGGCCCCCAAATGGGGCAGAGTCTTGTAGAGGCACAGCATAAAACGGCAAACCATTCAATAAACTATTGTAATCATTCAGCATACCTGGTGTGTGTATGTGTAATTGATTAACCGCCGGCGAGGACCTCCACTGAGCCATCTCAAGAGCCTAGGCCACAAGGAGAAGACGGGCGCCTAACACTCCTCATAGAAGGTTAATAGATTGGTTTGGCAAGAACGATTCTTCATAAATCCATGCTGATTACTAGGGATGAGCCGAACACCCCCCTGGTTCGGTTCGCATCAGAACCTGCGAATGGACCGGAAATTTGCACGAACGTTAGAACCCCATTAATGTCTATGGGACTTAAACGTTCAAAATCAAAAGTGCTAATTTTAAATGCTAATTTGCATGGTATTGTCCTAAAAAGGGTTTGGGGACCCGGGTACTGCCCCAAGGGACATGTATCAATGCAAAAAAAGTTTTAAAAACGTCCGTTTTTTCGGGAGCAGTGATTTTAATGATGCTTAAAGTAAAAAAAAAAAGTGAAATATTCCTTTAAATATCGTACCTGGGGGGTGTCTATAGTATGCCTGTAAAGTGGCACGGGTTTCCCGTGCTTAGAACAGTCCCTGCACAAAATGACATTTTTAAAGGAATAAAAGTAATTTAAAACTGCTTGCGGCTTTAATGTAGTGTCGGGTCCTGGCAATATGGATGAAAATCAGTGAGACAAACAGCATGGGTACCCCCCAGTCCATTACCAGGCCCTTCGGGTCTTGTATGGATATTAAGGGGAACCCCACACCCAAATTAAAAAAAGGAAAGGCGTGGGGCCACCAGGCCCTATATTCTCTGAACAGCAGTATACAGGTGGTGCAAACAAGACAGGGACTGTAGGTTTGTTGTTAAGTAGAATCTGTTTGTAATTTTGAACTGGTACATTTTTAACGTGTTTAGCTCCAGCCAAAAAATCTATTTTAAGCTTTTTAGAAAACATAGGGAAGGGTTATTACCCCTGTGACATTTGTTTTGCTGTCTCCTCTTCAGAAGATTTCACCTCCCTTTCTGTCCCAATAACAAATGTTTTTAGAAAATTTGGGGTTTTTAGTGAAACAGGGATTGGTGATAAACCATCAGTGGAAAGGAGAAACAATGTTCCCATATTAACTCTTACAGGAGAGAATTTCCCTTCCTAGGGGTAGATTTCATCTCACTTCCTGTTGTCTCCTTCTGTTTGTAAGTAGGAGTCGTTTGCAAGTTGGATGTTTGAAAGTAAGGGCCGAAATTGTGGCCTTAGGTGTTGGTGTTCCCACAACACTGTAAGCCCTCACAGGGCCCTGCTGTGAAATATTAGATCAAGAATTGTAATTACATGTCCCTGTTGAACAGGGGCAGAAAAATTGGGCCTTAGGCACTGGTGTGGGTGCCACAACACTGAAACCCCTCTAAGATACTCTAGTTGAAGCGCAGGAACGAGCCCTGCTGCAAAGTATTGCATCAAAAAATGTAATTACACGCCCCTGTTAAACAGGAGCTGAAAAATTGGGCCTTAGCCACTGGTGGCGGCGGCCAGAACCAAAAATGTTCTTACAAGCTATCAGCATGATCATTGAGGAGGAAGAGGATAATCACTCAACATAACAGGATAGTCAATCAGCATCAGCATGGGCAGTCTTGAAGGGATCCAACATTTCAAAAAAAAAATATTCGGTTACATCAGCATCAGGTGCTTGGTATCTGATGGTGATCCAAGACTGATTCATTTTTATAAAGGTAAGTCGATCGACCGAGTCGGTGGACAGACGCACCCTGTGATCGGTTACAAAGCCTCCAGCAGCACTGAATGTGCATTCCGAAAGAACGCTGGATGCAGGACAGGCCAGTAGCTCAATTGCATACTGTGCAAGCTCTGGCCAGTGATCCATCGTCAAGACCCAGTAACCCAGAGGATTTTCGGTGAGAAAGGTGTCCAAGTCAGATCTTGCCCCTAGGTATTCCTGCACCAAGGCCTCCCGAAGATGTTTCATCCTCTGCTCCCTCTGCGACAGCAAGATAAGGTCTGCAACCTTACCCTTGTAATGTGGATCAAGGAGGGTTGCCAGCCAGTATTGATTCCTCTCCTTGATACCACGAATACAAGGATCCTTCCGCAGGCTTTGCAGGATCAGGGAGACCATGCAGCGTAGGTTTGCTGAGGCATTCGGTCTGGGGTCCTCTGTGTCACTAAGGACGACATGATCTGCAGCCACCTCCTCCCAGCCACGTACAAGTCCATGGGTTTCTTGGGACTGTAAATGATCCCTTAGCAGCGGACATGTGAGCAGCTCTTCACAGGAGCTCTGGCCGGAATGTAACATACTGCCTAAATCCTGAGTGTCAGAGACACAGATCCTCTACAATACCGGCACCCCCTTACTCACTGGACCCTACAGATCATCAGGGTATGCTTAAATACGGGCCGGCATCCATGGAACCGGCCACGGAGCGTCTGTCCCGCTATGCCTGGAGAAGCCAAGATGGCAGCGCGCACGAGGCAGCAGAACAAGGCCCCAGCAGAACACAGCAGAGCGGAGCTCACAGAACATCTCCACATCCTGGGAAGGTAAGCCCGCTGCCCCGCAGATCTCCGGGTAGGAAAAGAGGCTTATCCCTGGATAGACTCCCCTGTGATGGTATAAGAGATACAGAGTCAGCAGATGGTGCAGAGGAACCCTCTTTAAAGCAAATTATGGAGGTCATTTACACCTGCCAAACTACTTTGACTGAGCATATTGATGGGATTAGGGCAGAAATGTCCTTTCTGAAGCAGGATGTGCAGACCATTAGAGAGAGGGCCTCGGAAGCCGAGCAAAGAATTAGTGACATGGAGGATGTGGTGCGTCCAATGGAGTATAAGGTACAACAACTACATAGAGAAATAAATGCCCACACAGATAAGCTGGGGGACATGGAAGACAAAGGAGGAACAATGTCCGTTTTATAGGTTTCCCTGAAAAAGCTGAGGGAACGCAGCCAGAAGATTTTTTAGAACTTTGGCTTAAAGATAATATGGCTGACACTACTTTTTCCCGCTTATTTGCCATAGAAAGGGCACACAGGATTCCTTCTAAACCTCCTCCTCCTGGAGCACATCCATGCCCTATAATTGCACACATTCTACACTTCAGGGATCGTGAAAGCATACTTAGAGCAGCACGCACTGGAGGTGAATTGCAATATAATGGGAATTGTATATCCATCTATCCTGACTTTTCTGCGGCCACGCAGAAACAGAGAGCCAGCTTCATCCATGTTAAAAAAAGACTCAGAGACTTACAACTTACTTACAGTATGATGTACCCAGCGAAACTAAGAGTGGTGGATGGGGGAAAGGTGTCGTTCTTTAATAATCCTACAGAGGCCTCAAGATGGCTGGATACCAGAGGGCGTCACAGCCCAAATGATCACCGGTAACTGTATAAGGAGATAATTGCTGAGTACACATGATGTTTGTTACAGAGCACCCTATACCAGCGTGTAGAGGTGACCGTGCACATGATACCTTCTGACACTACAATGCTATGGCGCAACGTTCCGCCTGGATCGATATACAGTATATATCAACACTTACCTGGACTGTTCCTGATATAGGAGAGAGAGGGAGGAGATAGGGACTACTGGAGAATTTTTTTTTTTTTTTAGTTTTAAGAGGGAGTACTTTTTATTACCCTATTGAGTTGTTATTTTTATTATTATATTTTTTTTCTCTTCATTCATATCTCCTTCTCCTCAGGTATTTTCCTTATCCTCTATAGGAAGATATCCCCTGGTTGAACTGTCTCAGGGTTTTTTTAAGTTGGTTGATTTTACGCCTTTATATGACACATCATATATGATTATGTGGTGTTTCTGTTCTTCTTAGAGAACCGTGACCCTCTGAGGTCACTTTAATTCTTCTGCCTTTTTGTTATGGGAGTCAGGCACACAACAAGTTACTGTTCAATGTTGGTTTGTGCTGTGTGCTGCTGGTGTGTTTTGTTCTCTCCCTACAGGAGATCTGTCCATTCAGAATGTAACTTGCAAGCAAATATTCCCGGGTACTCTACAATTATTTTTTTCTACAGGTAAATGGAGGGTAAGATAACACTGTTGTCATGAAATGTGCGCGGTATGAACTCCAGGATTAAGAGATCTCTTATCTTTGACTTCATAAAACGATACAAACCTCATATCATACTATTGCAAGAACGCACTTGCAGGGATCCAAGGTTATGGCACTAAAAAAAGCTAATGTGATGCGAGTACTACATGCCGAATACTCAACGTATTCTAGGGGTGTAGCTATTCTAGTTACAAAAAAAGCAGCAGCGCACATATTGCAAGTCAAACTAGATCCGAATGGCAGATATGCTATCTTGGTTTGTCGAATGTATAATGTGTCTTTGACGTTGGTATGTGTCTATATTCCACCCCCATTCTCCTTCCCAATACTAGATAATATTATTAAGGAGGCTATACTGATTGCTCAAGGCCCATTACTACTTTTAGGAGATTTTAACGCAGTGTCGGATGGAGCTCTAGACAGACATGGGACCGTTTCTGAATCTCAACATAATTTATCCTCATGGTTGGACAGTTATGCACTCACTGACGTTTGGAAACAGAGGAACCCTGGTGTCAGGGAGTACTCATGTCATTCTGAGACCCATAAGACACTCTCTAGAATAGACTTGGCACTGTCATCTATAGATGGCCTTCCTTACATAACCACTGTCAGACATCTCCCTAGAGCTATATCAGACCATTCCCCTTTGGAGGTTACGTTGGATCTGAACGCTCCACGGGGAAGGAGACAATTGTGGATGAATAAAAAATGGCTTCAGGAAGACTATATTACTATAAAATGCAAAGAGAGCATTGATCACTATTGGAAGGAGAATGGGAAGGAAACAACATTGGCTAATCAGTGGGATGCCTTTAAGGCAACTATGAGAGGGGTATTTTCCTCGGAAACGAGGAGTTTCCCCAAAGAACTCAATTCCGATATGAAAGATGCAGAGATTAAGGCCTCGGAAGCTGAAAGGGAATATATTCATGATTCATCTCCAGGTAGATACCAATTTTGTCAAGACAAAACACGACAGTATAACTTAATTCTAACTGAGCACACTGTTAAAACACAATTATGTCAGGCTAGATCTTTCTTTGAGTTTGGCGATAAGAGTGGACGCCTCTTATCCTTTCTGGCAAGCCCGCTTTATGGTGAGGTGGTTGAGGAACCCCAAGAGATTCTAAACGCCTTCCTAAATTTTTACGAAACTCTTTACCAGTCGCAAACCCAGCACACTAATCAGGAATTGGCGCTATATATTGAGAATTTAATTCTCCCATCCCTAGCTCAGGAGGATAGTGAACTTTTGGAGCAGCCGATATCACTGGAGGAGATTAATGGCACAATCTCCTCCTTCAAGCCAGGCAAATCACCTGGCTTGGATGGATTCCCGGCTGAATGGTACCAGTTGCATAAAGAGCATCTGGTGCCAACACTACAAAAAGTTTTTATACCTGCAGAAAGAGAAGGCATACTACCGGAGTCTATGCGGGAAGCTTTAATTGTTGTCCCCTGTCTCCTCTCCTATTTGCTTTGGCCATAGAGCCACTGGCTGCTAAACTCAGAACTAATGACACTGTACAGGGGTTTCTGGTCGGAGACCTGGAAGAGCGTGTCTCGCTATACGCGGACGACATGCTCCTATATTTGAGAGATTCAGAGAAGTCATTGGCCACGGCAGTCTCGTTGATTCGGGAGTTCGGAGATTTCTCTGGCTTCCGAATCAATTGGACTAAGTCAGTCCTCTTTCCGCTGGATCCACAGCCGGACTTAATACTTCCAGCCCAGTGCCCTCTGGCCATTGTAGAGAAGTTTAAATACCTGGGAATAATGGTCCAATTACGAGTAGATTCATTCAATTTATGGCCTATAATTAGAACGTTTAGTGAACGAACACAGGAATGGAAGGATCTTCCGCTTACACTATATGGTAGGGCCAATCTATTTAAAAAGGTCTTCCTTCCGAAATTTTTGTATGTACTTTCTAATGCACCAATATATATCCCAAAAAAAAATATTCAAACATATAAATTCCCTATTGATATCTTTTTTTATGGGGCAATAAGGCTGCTAGGGTCTCTCTTGAAATGTTACAACTACCAGTTCAGAGAGGTGGTTTGGCAATACCTGACCTACGATTATACTATTTAGCATCTCAATTAGTATTTATCCATTGGAGAATGTTCCCACAATTAAATAATGCTGCGGTTGCAGTAGAAGCAGCAGCAGTGACTTCATATGAAACCTTACTGAATTTCTTTTTTAGGGGAGAAGTCCCCACTGAAGGGGGCAAAGAGATACTCAAATCTGCTAAAAGGATATTGGGGATCTGTATAAAACATATAATAGATAATCCTCTTCACTTATCCCCTAATGCCCCACTATGGTTTAACCCTAACCTGAAAGAATTTTTCAATTTGGAGGACGGATTTAGATGGCCAAGTATGGGCTCACATACCTACACCAATTATACATTAATGGGGAACTGAAAACCTTTTCACAGTTATGAAGAGAATTGAATATATCCCGGAGGCATGGGAATACAATACAAATGCTGCCCATGCTCAGTTTAGTGTTGGACCGGTGCCACTGGAGAACGTAGAAAGTAAAAAGACTACTTGCAAATCCAGATCATACTAAACGAATACCTGCATATTACAATACACTAGCAGAAAGGGTGAACCCTAGGGAAAGTAAACTTACAGAAAAATGGGTGGAGATCATTCCAGAAATTACAGATGGTCAATGGGAGGGAGTCCTTGCATCATACTTGCCTACGGTTATTTCTGCCAGAGACAAACTAATACAGCTTATGTACTTGCATCAAATGTATTATACCCCTTTGACACTCTATAAATTGGGACGAAGGGAGGACCCCATTTGTTATAAATGTTTGAGGGCAGAAGGATCCTTTATACACATGGTATGGGAGTGTGACAGAGTGAGACCATTATGGTCCCAGGTGACCCAATTAATTGCTGACACTTTAGATATACCAAACATCTGTAGCCCACTTTTGGGCCTCCTAGGGATCATAGAAGATGAAGTTATGAGCAATAACATGAGAACACTACTAAGATTACTGTTTTACTATGTAAGAACACTAATTGTACTTCACTGGATCAGAAGAGACTATCTTACATTGAATGCTTGGAAGGGTTTAGTTAATGCCAATATCACCATGTATAAAATGACGTATGAATCCAGAGGATCGAACAAAAAATTTTATAAAGTATGGGGAAGATGGATTAATTCTGAAAACACGCTACAATCTGTCTTGTAACTGCGCAAGGTTTTCATATATTTTAGGTGGTAACTAAATGATCTCATGGGGAGTAGGGATGAGCTTCGAGTTCGAGTCAAACTCATGTTCGACTCGAACATTGGCTGTTCGCAAGTTCGCCGAACAGCGAACAATTTGGGGTGTTCGCGGCAAATTCGAATGCCGGCGGAACACCCTTTAAAAGTCTATGGGAGAAATCAAAAGTGCTAATTTTAAAGGCTAATATGCAAGTTATTGTCATAAAAAGTGTTTGGGGACCTGGGTCCTGCCCCAGGGGACATGGAACGGCCGTTTTTTCAGGAGCAGTGATTTTAATAATGCTTAAAGTCAAACAATAAAAGTGTAATATCCCTTTAAATTTTGTACCTGGGGGGTGTCTATAGTATGCCTGTAAAGGGGCACATGTTTCCTGTGTTTAGAACAGTCTGACAGCAAAATGACATTTTGAAGGAAAAAACTCATTTAAAACTACCGCGGCTATTGCATTGCCGACAGTACACATAGAAGTTCATTGATAAAAACGGTATGGGAATTCCCCAAAGGGGAACCCCGAACCAAAATTAAAAAAAAAAAAAGACATAGGAGTCCCCCTAAATTCCATACCAGGCCCTTCAGGTCTGATATGGATATTAAGGGGAACCCCGGCCAAAATTAAAAAAAAAAAAAATGACGTGGGGTTCCCCCTAAATTCCATACCAGACCCTTATCCGAGCACGCAACCTGGCAGGCCGCAGGAAAAGAGGGGGGGACGAGAGTGCGGCCCCCCCTCCTGAACTGTACCAGGCCACATGCCCTCAACATTGGGAGGGTGCTTTGGGGTAGCCCCCCAAAACACCTTGTCCTCATGTTGATGAGGACAAGGGCCTCATCCCCACAACCCTGGCCGGTGGTTGTGGGGGTCTGCGGGCGGGGGGCTTATCGGAATCTGGAAGCCCCCTTTAACAAGGGGACCCCCAGATCCCTGCCCCCCCCTGTGTGAAATGGTAAGGGGGTACAAAAGTACCCCTACCATTTCACTAAAAAACTGTCAAAAATGTTAAAAATGACAAGAGACAGTTTTTGACAATTCCTTTATTTAAATACTTCTTCTTTCTTCTATCTTCCTTCATCTTCTGGTTCTTCTGGTTCTTCTGGTTCTTCCTCTGGCGTTCTCGTCCAGCATCTCCTCCACGGCGTCTTCTACCTTCTTCTCCTTGGGCCGCTCCGCACCCATGGCATGGGGGAAGGCTCCCGCTCTTCTCTTCATCTTCTTTATCTTCTTCTCTTCTTCTCTTCTTCATTTTCTTCTCCGGGCCGCTCCGCACACATGCTGGCATGGAGGGAGGCTCCCGCTGTGTGACGGCGCTCCTCGTCTGACAGTTCTTAAATAACGGGGGGTGGGGCCACCCGGTGACCCCGCCCCCCTCTGACGCACGGTGACTTGACGGGACTTCCCTGTGACGTCACGGGGAATGCCACAGGGAAGTCCCGTCATGTCCCGTGCGTCAGAGGGGGGCGGGGTCACCAGGTGGCCCCGCCCTCGTTATTTAAGAACTGTCAGACGAGGAGCGCCGTCACACAGCGGGAGCCTCCCTCCATGCCAGCATGGGTGCGGAGCGGCCCGGAGAAGAAAATGAAGAAGAGAAGAAGAGAAGAAGAGAAGAAAAGAAGAAGAGAAGAAGATGAAGAAGATGAAGAGAAGAGCGGGAGCCTCCCCCCATGCCATGGGTGCGGAGCGGCCCGAGGAGAAGAAGATAGAAGACGCCGCGGAGGAGATGCTGGACGAGAACGCCGGAGGAAGAACCAGAAGAGCCAGAAGAACCAGAAGAACCAGAAGATGAAGGAAGATAGAAGAAAGAAGAAGTATTTAAATAAAGGAATTGTCAAAAACTGTCTCTTGTCATTTTTAACATTTTTGACAGTTTTTTAGTGAAATGGTAGGGGTACTTTTGTACCCCCTTACCATTTCACACAGGGGGGGGCCGGGATCTGGGGGTCCCCTTGTTAAAGGGGGCTTCCAGATTCCGATAAGCCCCCCGCCCGCAGACCCCCACAACCACCGGCCAGGGTTGTGGGGATGAGGCCCTTGTCCTCATCAACATGGGGACAAGGTGTTTTGGGGGGCTACCCCAAAGCACCCTCCCAATGTTGAGGGCATGTGGCCTGGTACGGTTCAGGAGGGGGGGGCGCACTCTCGTCCCCCCCTCTTTTCCTGCGGCCTGCCAGGTTGCGTGCTCGGCTAAGGGTCTGGTATGGATTTTTGGGGGGACCCCACGCCGTTTTTTTTTTTTTTTTTGGCGCGGGGTTCCCCTTAAAATCCATACCAGACCTGAAGGGTCTGGTATGGAATTTAGGGGGAACCCCACGTCATTTTTTTTTTTTTTTAATTTTGGCCGGGGTTCCCCTTAATATCCATATCAGACCTGAAGGGCCTGGTATGGAATTTAGGGGGACTCCTATGTCTTTTTTTTTTTTTTTAATTTTGGTTCGGGGTTCCCCTTTGGGGAATTCCCATACCGTTTTTATCAATGAACTTCTATGTGTATTGTCGGCAATGCAATAGCCGCGGTAGTTTTAAATGAGTTTTTTCCTTCAAAATGTCATTTTGCTGTCAGACTGTTCTAAACACAGGAAACATGCGCCCCTTTACAGGCATACTATAGACACCCCCAAGGTACGAAATTTAAAGGGATATTACACTTTTATTGTTTGACTTTAAGCATTATTAAAATCACTGCTCCTGAAAAAACGGCCGTTTTTAAAAAAATTTTTTGCATTGATCCATGTCTCCTGGGGCAGGACCCAGGTCCCCAAACACTTTTTATGACAATAACTTGCATATTAGCCTTTAAAATTAGCACTTTTGATTATTCATGTTCGTGTCCCATAGACTTTAACGGTGTTCGCGTGTTCGAACGAACTTTTTTCCTGTTCGCATGTTCTGGTGCGAACCGAACAGGGGGGTGTTTGGCTCATCCCTAATGGGGAGTTGAATCACAACAGCACACAGCACAAAGGGTTTCTGAGGGACATTTCCCTCTGGTGTTTGGAATATTGTATGAATGATATAGTTTCTGTTTATAGGAATGTGAGATATATTTTCTGTTGTACTACTGTTTAGACCAAGTTTATTTTTGTCCTGGTTTTCAAAAAAAAACAGCCAAATGTTTAAAGAGTAATGACAAAAGTAATATAATAAATGTATTAATCTTTTATTTCTATGCAATATTAGAATCTGGATACATTTTGGATTGTACTATATATATTTATATATATATATATATATATACACAATACAATGTAACTGCAGCTAACTGTCTCGATCTGCCTACTCTATCTAACTTAAATCAAATGACACTGTCTCTCTCTCTCTATCTCTGTCTCAACGCCGGAACACACTACACAGGGCCGATGTGCAGGTGGCCTTTTATAGTGTGGGGTGTGTACTAAACCCCCTGAGCCATAATTGGCCAAAGCCTCCTTGGCTTTGGCCAATTACGGCTCTCTGTACACACAGCGCTGTGATTGGCCTCATAGTGCATGCTTGGCCAATCATCAGCCAGCAATGCACTGCGATGCCGCAGTGAATTATGGGCCGTGACGCGCCACTCAAATTTGGCACGAACGGACCATATAGTCTGTCATTCGGCGAACGATCGAACACACGATGTTCGAGTCGAACATGGGTTTGACTCAAACACAAAGCTCATCCCTACTGATTACTGCTAATGATACTGCTGTCATTAATAAGGTCTATATATATAGTCTCTTATCATCCCCTCCAAGAGCTTGCATACAACTGATGTTAGGCTAACTGGTCTGTAATTCCCAGGGATGTATCTTGGCCCTTTTTTACATATTGGTGCTACATTGGCTTTTCTCCAATCAGCCAGTATCATTCCAGTCAGTAGACTGTTCATAAAAATTAAGAACAATGGTCTGGCAATTACTTGACTGAGTTCCTTAAGGACCTTCAGGTGCAAGCCATCTGGTCCTGGTGACTTATTTATGTTAAGTTTTTCAAGTCTATTTCTAATTCTGCCCTCTGGAGGCCATGAGGGTGCTTCCTGTGACATGCCCTCATGAAGACAGAGAAGAAGATTAAATTCAAAACCTTCACCATCTCTCCATCCTTAGTAACCAGATTCCCTTCATCATTCTTTATGGGACCAATATGATCTGACCTCCCTTTCTTACTATTTATATACTTAAAGAATTTCTTGGGATTTTTTTACTCTCCTCCACTATGTGCCTTTTGTGTTCTATCTGAGCCGCCCTGATTGCACCCTTACATTTCTTGTTGTATTCTTTGTAAAGTTAGAATGCTGGTGATAATCCCTCAGCCTTGTATTTTTTGAAGGCCTTCTCCTTTGCTTTTATATGCATTTTTACGTCGGAGTTAAGCCACCCGGGACTCTTATTAGCTCTATTAAATTTATTTCCCATTGGGATGCAATGGCTAATGCCATTATTTAATATGCTCTTAAAGCATACCCATTTTCCTCTGTGTTCTTTGTTCCTAAGATTTTATCCCAATTATTATCTTCAAGCAAGGATTGTAGCTTAGGGAAGTTGGATCTTTTGAAATTCAGTGTCTTTGTATTCCCCTTATGTTTCCTATTTGTGTGATTTATACTAAAACAAATTGACCTGGGATCGCTGTTTCCTAGACTGGCCCGTATTTCCACATCCGTGATCAGGTCTGTATTGTTGGTAATCAGTAGGTCTAGTAATGCTTTGTTTCTAGTTGGTACATTTACCATTTGACCCAAGAAATTGTCCTGCAAGACATTTAGAAACTGGCGAGCCTTAGATGAATGCGCGGTTCCTTCCACCCAGTCTATGTCTGGATAAATAAAATCCCTCATTATAATGACACTTCCCATTCTTGTGGCTAATCCAGATTGTGATAGGAGGTCCGCCTTCTCCCTCTGAATAGGGGGCCTATAACATACTCCCAGTATTACTTTTCCCTTAGTTTCCTCCCTTTGAAGCTTTACCCATAAGAATTCCACCTCCTCCCTTGCTTCCTTAGTTATGTCATCTCTCACATTCACTTGTACATCATTTTTGAAATATAGGTATTCCCCTCCCCCTACTTTACCCTCTCTATCCCTGCAATATAGGGAATACCCTTGAATGGTTGGCATCAAAGCATGAGCGCTGTCGAACCAAGTCTCTGTAATTCCTACAAAATCAAAATCCTCCTCGTACAACAGTAGCTCTAGTTCTCCCATCTTACCTGCCAGACTCCTGACATTGGTGAACATATACCACGTAGTTTAGACCAGTCGCATACTATCTCCTTATTGGGTGCACTGGGGTTGCAGGAATAGGACTCTATACTTACCTCTGGTTTAGGTCGTTAGCCAACCTATCACTAATGTCCCCAATACTACCATCTGGAATTTGTTCCGTGCTGACTATCTCTACCTCTGCACCCCCCCATCGCCTAGTTTAAAAGCCCTTCTAACTTTTCAGCCATCTTCACTCCCAACAGATTTGCACCTTCCCCGTTTAGGTGCAGTCTGTCCCTTCTATAGAGCTGGTAACTAACTGAGAAGTCGCCCCACTTCTCCAGGAACCCAAACCCCTCCTTTCTACACCAGCTCCTCAGCCACTTGTTTACTTCCCTAATCTCCCTCTGCCTTTCTGGTGTGGCTCGAGGTACCTGTAGTATTTCTGAGAATACTACCTAGGGGGTCCTTTTCCTCAACTTAGCTCCGAAGTCCCTAAAATAGTTTTTTAGGACATTCCATCTTCCTCTGACTTTGTCATTGGTGCCAATGTGCACAATGACAGCCAGGTCTTCCCCAGCCCTCCCAGTAATCTGTCCATCAGATCTGTGATGTGCTGAACCCAAGCGTCCAGTAGACAACATACAATTTGGCACCTCAGGTCTTTGTGACAGATTTCCCTCTCTGTCCTTCTAAGAATTGAGTCCCCTAGCACCATAATGTATTTTTCCTTTCCCTTGGCTTTGCTCCCACCCTCACTGGTGGAGTCATTCCCCTGGCAGCTAGGGGAGTCACTCAGCTCCCACAGTACTGGTCCCTGACTGGTTTCACCAATGTCACTCAACTTACTTATTAGGATGTTTCAGCCAAGGACCGGCCTCCCTGACTCTTTCCCCTCTGTCCTTCCTGACTGTTACCCATCTACTCTGCTTTGGTGCCTGCCCCTTCTTTATCTCCCCCCGCCCCCTAGATTCAGAACCTGGGCTTCCAGGGAAATAACGTGCTTACATTTTGCACAGCAGTATGATTGGATGATCAAGGAACGCATCAATAGATGTGGGTTTTTCCTGGTTTGCTATATAGTCCTATGGGGTGTACTAATTTTAAGGGGATTTTAAGAGAAAAGGCACCCTTTACTCTTTTTCTTTTCTACTGTTTTTTTCTTTTTACACTTTTTATTAACAGCTTACTATTCAGGGTTCATATCTAGAACTAGAAAAACATTCTAGTTTCAGTCCTTCATACATGACAAGCAACCCCTTTGGGTCCAGAATAGTGATTGGGATTTCCTGCTGTCTGGATGGTAGCATTGTATAAGGTATGTTGGTGGTAAAATAACTATAGGTTTGTCTAGCAGTATGCAGGAGTTAAGCATTGGCCATACCCCTTTCTCCACCTGAGCCATAATTTAAGTTTTTTCTGGGATGGACAGTAATATGGTGTGTTAGGGAGAGATGGACAACATGCAGGCTGTTCTGGAACAACTTGCACATCCAGGCAGACCCAAACTATCTCACAGTTAGCCAGAAGGCTGAAGGTTTTTTTGTATTAGATTGTGCTGAAACAGACCCCTTGCAACTCTTATGCTTCATATTTGATGCAACAATGATAATAAACAGGGACAGGAAGACATTACACATACTTGGGAATTTAGGCTACCTTTCTGCTAGCAATACATTTGAAGCTGACTCACACAAATGCTAATGCAGAAGGGATTGAACCCCTAAGGGATAATCTCAGGTTCAGAATAAAAAGTCCCCAGCTTCCACTCCCTACTGTTCTAACGTACACTAAACTAAAACCTCTTCACTCACATGCTTAATTACTTTTCTCCCCCTTATTTTCATCTAAGGGCAGCAATGGGACAGGGAGTGAAAGAAAATCCCCACAATGGGACACAAAACAACCTGACAGGGGTTATAACCCTTCCTTTAAAAAAAAAAAGTTTGGTTTTCAGTTCTAACTAGAAACTGGTATTGTTACCGGTATGCTGATTTTGTAAAACAATCAAAAATGGTCAATTCTGCTACCATGTAGGAGAAAATATGTAGCCAGAGCTTTTCAATCTCCCTTTCTAGTAATTTAGCATGATCTCTAGTGATAGTTGAAGAGATGCTGAGTTTTACCAATAGAAGTCAGGGTAAGGACAGTGGAAGTAACACGGATGTACTTTGATACACTTACCCTTTGTTTCTGATGCTGAATTGTAAAAAATTTCTACCAAACAGAAACAACTTCCCTAACCTACTAACCCGAGCATAAGTTTGGGCCAAACTTTCGTTGTTCAGACGAATATCCAAAAAAACGGGTCGTTCGACCATTTGTTCGCCCCACCGAACCGACCAAAATGCATTGCGGCGCTGAATAGTGCATTGCAAGCCCTGATTGGCTGAAGCAGTGAGAACTTCACCCAATCATGGCACAGAGCACTGTCAGAGTCATGATTGGACACTAATAATGCTTAAAGTGAAACAATAAATATTTCTTTAAATATTGTGCCTGGGGGAGGTCTATAGTATGCCTGTAAAGTGGCGCAGTTTCCCCATGTTTAAAACAGTAAAATGACATTTCTAAAGGAAAAAAAGTAATTTAAAACTGATAGCGGCTGTAATGAATTGGCAGATCTCTTCAATATAGATAAAACTCATTGAAAAAAACAGCATGGGTCCCCCCCAGTCCATTACCAGGCCCTTTGGGTCTGGTATGAATATTAAAGAGAACCCCAAACCAAAATTTAAAAATTAATTGCGTGGGGGTCCCCCCAAAATCCATACCAGGCCCTTCAGATCTGGTATGGATATTAAGGGGAACCCTGTGCCAATTTTTTTTTTTAATGGCATAGGGGTCTCCCCAAAATCCATACCAGACTTGTCTGGTATGGATTTTAAGGGGAACCCTGTGCCAATTTAAAAAAAAAATGGCATAAGGGCCCCCCCAAAAGCCATACCAGACCCTTATCTGAGCACGCAACCTGGCAGGCTGCAGGAAAAGAGGGGGATGAGAGAGTGCCCCCCCTCCTTAACCGTAGCAGGCCACATGCCCTCAACATGGGGAGGATGCTTTGGAGTTGCCTCCAAAGCACCTTGTTCCCATGTTGATGGGGACAAGGGCCTCATCCCCACAACCCTTGCCCAGTTGTTGTGGGAGTCTACGGGCAGGGGGCTTATCGGAATCTGGAAGCTCCCTTTAGCAAGGGGACACCCAGATCCCGCCCCCCATGTGAATTGGTAATGGGTACATTGTACTCCTACCAATTCAAGTGTCAAAAATAGTAAAAATGACAGGAGACACTTTACATCATGAGACATTTTTATTTTTTTTATTTTTTAATAAAGGACTTGTACCCAAAATCTCGTGAGTAGTTCAGAGTATACACACAGGAAACGTAGAATTAAATTATGTTAGGAATAGGGCATATTTGGTAGTATGGGGGTCCCGAATTCCGAAAGATCCCATGGTTCCCATATTTTATTGAATTGGGGGGTGCAGTCATGTACCGAAGCTGTCAAGAACTCCGGACCATGGGGAAGGTGTATTGGATAACCAGAACAATGGGATAATCCTCCTGGCGGCTAGTATTATATAGGATATCAGTTTGTTTGTCTTTTTTGCTACCCCCAAGGGGGGAAGACCCAAGAGGTAATTCAAAGGATCCAACGAAAGAGACACCCCAGTTACCTTAAGTATAAGCAAATGAACATCATTCCAAAAAGGTTGTATAAAGGGACATTGCCAGAAGATATGGAATAGTGAGCCTATATCAGATCCACACCGTCAACAGAGCTGTGAAACTGAAGGATCATACTTATGGATTACATCGGGAGTTCTGTACCAAAACATGAGAATCTTGATGGTCGTCTCCCTCTGAGTGACACATTTAGAAGATTTAAAGGTAGAGGACCAGATCCTATCCCACATTTGTATTGTGACAGAACGGCCCACCAACTGAGACCACTTGCGCATGTAATGATGTAATGTTTCCAAAATTGGGGTCGGCTCATGGAGGATACGATAGATATATAAAATTAGGTGCAATTGATTGGGGCCTTGAGCACACAAGTGCTCAAAGGTAGTTGGTTTATCCTGGGTCAGGGATGGTGATTTAGAATGAAAAGAATGTCTAACCTGTAAGTAGAAGTGGAAAGAATGTGATGGTACATCAAATTTCTCTCTTAAAACGTCAAAGGGATGTAGCTTCCTCGTTATGGGATGAACTAGGTTCCGCAGCTGGAAGAGATGTACATTTATCCATGAAAAGATCCTGCCCAGGGACATACTATCTGGAATGAGGGGATTAAGTAGTACATTTACAAGAGGGGAGCAGGGGGACATGAGAGGATAACGTTTGAGGCAATTGCGCCAAATGGTTAAAGTTAGTGCCATTGGGCCAGTACACTGATGTTTATAGATAGGGTCTAGAACAGGGGGAGCGCCCCAAACCAAGGATGGACCAGATAAAGTACCCCCTTCTCAATGGCAGACCATTGGTTAGGTGCATTTAAGGAAGTCCAAGAGGTGATGGCCCTTAAGTGTGTTGCATGATAGTATTTAGTGATGTCCGGGGCTCCCAGACCTCCTCTGGACCTAATGGAGAACATCACGGAGCTTGCTATGCGGTGAGCACCGCCATTCCATATAAATTTTAAAAAGTATCTTTGAAGTGTTTTTAATTGTGAGGTGGGTACAGCTACTGGGAAAGTTTCAAAGTAATAAAGTAGCTTGGGTAAGATAGACATTTTTAACACATTATTCTGCCCAATAGAGACAAGGGATATTTGGTCCAGGACGACAGGGACTTATTTATATCCAATATAAGAGGAGGGAAGTTAGTGCTATAAAGGGAGGAGTAGTGAGGGGTGAGTAGAATACCCAAATATTTATGAGAGGTACTACACCATTTATAAGGGTATGATTCTTTAAGTTGGGATAATAATAGCACTTTTTACGCACCCGTTACTTCTATCCAAAGTCAAAGCGACACCAGAATGTATAAAAAAAAATCTAATCTTGTTCCCAGTGCACTACATTGTGGCCTCATCATATACACTGGCTCCCCAGCTGTTGCTGAGCTAAATAAAGGCAGATTGCAGGGAAAATGTCATTTTTTTGGCTTTATAAATGCAATTATTGCTGCAGCAGATTCTAGACATGGTACAGATCTGCCACTTTACAGGTAGACTAAGGGGACCCCCCAGGTACTATATTGGAAGTAATTTTTCATTTTTATGCTTTCACTTTAAAAATCAAAAAAATCACTGCTCATTTAAAAATGACGTTTTTCACAAACTTTTTTTTTATTGATACATGTCCCCCAGGGCAGGACCAGGACCCCTATAACAATTGTATGCCAAATTACTTGCATATAAGCCTTCAAAATGGGCACTTTTGATTTTTGATGTTCGGGTCCCTTTGAATTTAATGGGGTTCGCTATGCGGGTCCGAACTTTTGCGGTGTTTGAAAGCTCTGGTGCGAAATGAACAGGGGTCAATTCAGCCTATCCCTATTTCTCATCACAATACATGAAATGCAATTTGCCTATGTATACTGAAGTTTTTATATGTGTTTGTTAAGCTTTCAGTGCGGCTAGTTTTGGTGCACAGGGCAATGCCCTACCTGAAGACCCTTTCCTATAAACTTTTACTAAAACCTTCACACTGGTGGTTGTAAAGGCACAAGGTTTTTTTATACTAATGCATTCTATGCATTAAGATAAAAAACCTTCTATGTGCAGCAGCCCCCCTCAGCCCCCTAATACTTACCTGAGCCCCATTTTGATCCAGCGATGCTGCACGATAGACTCAGCTGTCCAGGACTCCCCTCCTCATTGGCTGAGACAGCAGCGCAGTGCCATTGGCTCCTGCTGCTGTCAATCAAAGTCAGTGAGCCAATGGGGAGAGAAATTGGTCACCGCGGCCCCGTGTCTGAATGTGGCTCGGCTCAGGATGAGGGCAGGAGCACTGAAAAGGAACCCGACTATAGTATCACTTTAAGCTGACCATACAAACAGCGGGTTGAATGAAAAAAAAATTACCTGATTCCATCATCCACGTATTTAATGTGGGTGGAGGAATCACTCCCACTGTGCTATTGTGTTCTGGTGATGGAGAGTCTTTCCCACCATCAGAATACACTGATCAGTGTTTCTCCGGCTATAGCCAGAGACACTGATTGATTGGGAAAAACCTGATAGGCTGGTCAGGCTGGTTGTACAGAAGCAAATCAACATCTCTACAACCAGCCTGCCCATACATGGATCAAAATTCATCCGGTCCCTGCTGATCCAACCAGATTTTGATTCATGTATAACTGTCCTAAGCCTCATTTTAACCCAAACCCTTACACCAACCCCTCCTATAACCCTCCTACTAAACCAGCCTTAAAGTTGACCCTCCTTCCTCCACCACATAGCAAGGGTTAATTTTGTGTGGAAGAATTTTAATAATCAGCAATATTTACCTTATTCATTGTTCCTCACCAACTGGTATATGCTGACACTGCAAAGCTTGGGACTGGAGGGGCAAGGAACAAAAGCAGCTTCAAAGAATATGTTGCATAGCCATGAGGAAGCTCACGTAGCAAGGAATATAGAGTCACTGCATATTTCTATCTCCCTGGACTAGACGAACATTTAACACTTGCACTGGATTGGGTGAGGGCGCTTCAAGCTAATTATTTTTCTGCTGCCCAGAGTTAGGCGTTAAATAAACTGAACTCCTTTATGGAATTCTCCCCTGAATGCTCCCCTCGCATGTATTTGAAACTTCTGTTTGAAGTCTAACATTCCTGCTCAGAATCCCTTTATTCTGCAGCTGCAGGCATTTCCTGGTTGAACCAGGATCTTCAGGGGGTAGAAGCAGGGATGGGGGTAACAGCAGAGCTACATTCCCACCAGGCCTGGAAAGAAAGAAGAACCTGGAGGCTGCCGGGACAGGCAGAAAGTGAAACTGGGTTGCTTGGTCCCCAGCCAGGGGACCGGATAGGAGGGAATAACCAAAATCTTGACATTGCATGACTTTGAAAAGGACTGCATGCTATCAATCCTGAGACTTCTGGCACAGAGCACGGACAGTATACAGCATATTTAGGCTCCCCATGTACACTAGTATTTTTTCATTAGTTCAAAAAAAGCTAGAAAAAAATGCTGAATGAATAATGCTGATAATAGAATTTTTGTGCCAGCTTCTAGTGGCATTCTAGTAGCTTTTAGAAGCATTTAGAAGCTTTTAGGAGTATTAACATTTTATCAGCATTTTTTGCAGTACATGAAGAAAAAAAGGTGTTAGGAGCCTTTTAGTAGCGTTTAGAAGCAGTTAGGAGGATTTGGGAGCGTTTAGGGGCATTCAGCATTTTTTTTTCTGATAGAAAAATGCTCCAAAAAACTCTACAAAAATTTTTTTTATTTCTGCTCCTAGATGCTGAAGCTCAAAAAATGCTATTACCCTAAAGTAGTGTGCATGGACACACAGGATAACACTTTTTAGCATCAAGGAGCAGAAAAAATGCAAATAACAGCTTCTAGGAGCTAAAAAAAAAGCTAGTGTGCATGGAGGCTTAGGGTTATTACCAGAGCTAAATTTTAGGTGTTAAATTAATGTCAAAATAACTTTAGGGATTAGGTTAAATGTTAGGGTTCAGAGGTCAGAGGGAGGGGCTCATTTTAGGGGTTAGTTGTTAGGATTGGTGGGTTAATTGTAAAGGGCCTATTTAACAGATAGCTTAAGTATAAAAATAATAATAATTGTAAAAATACCACTAACTGTTTCGCTTCACTCTGCAGCTGAAGGTTTATTCAATCAAACATTCATTTGTTCCGTCTTTCGCACAAAACTCTCCATAGACTGCGCCCAGTGCTGAAATTTCCCAAGTTTCCCACACATTATGTCCTCTGATGGATGAATGTTCTTTGCCTGTTAACTCTCATGGTTGAATGTTCTTAAGCCATTTTTTTCTCTTATGATTGAATGTTAGGGCTGTTATTTTTGCATGGCGAAAGGAAACTATTACATACACATATTACAAACACTAGGGAAATTATTTGATATGCTTGCAAAAATGCATATACAAAATGTTAAGTGTTCTGTATGGGTTGGGGGGTTGCTTTAGCATAAGGGAATAAAAACTGCTATCTACTATGCACATTATTTCTCATCTTCAGAAGCCTCTCATTAAAAACTAACAGCACTAGGATTCCAACACAGAGAACAGAGATGCATCCTTTGTAATACTGTACATGTTTCCAAATTTTAATTGTCTCTGGAGAAACAGCTACATGGAGTGCTTCTTACCTGAGGCAGGAGACCGCAATGCATGGAAATAAAGCTGGAACAAACATTATACTGCTCCTATACTGGCTGTGCAGTGTTGCGGAAGGAAAGGACAGTCTTTAATATTTTGTTAAGCAGGCTAATGCTAGTTTAATCTTTCAGTGTGCTGTGAAAGCCCATTCATCCTTTAAGATCATCACCCCTTTAAGTGCTCTGCTGTTAGTGACTTCAGTCTTTAGCTGTCTAGTCTATTAGTTTTGCTTTATTAGAATCATTCTGTTTGTAAGCATGTGGGAATTATCCCCTTGTCTCAGTATGTGTATAAACGGTCAAAAACAATGAATAGATGTGTGTACTTAAGCGTAACAGATGCCCTACTTCCTAAAATTTAATAATAATTTGAACTTTTTCAGGGAAGGAGTCTGCAAAGTAAATTATTGCAGGTTTGAGCACCTCAGGTCTCCACAGTCATGTGCAGTAATACACTGTGGACCAAAATTGCTCTATGCCTCAATGATCTCTGTTTCATGTTTTATGTCAGTTCCAATGCAATGAATCAGATCTGACAAGGAGCAAACACACTTGTGTGGACAAGCAGCCAGAGTAATAGAAATTATTTGAGTCTTATCCCAGGTGACAAAGAAACTTCTACAGAATCAATGGACATGAAGCAAGTTAAATTACTGGTAAATGCAGCTGTGATGGGATTATGCATGAAAACAATTAAATACAGTTTAGTATTAAATATTCCTTTCTTAAATAATTACTTTGAGATGGATTAAAGTGAATAAAAACAATGAAATACACAACGTAGGTTTTAAATTTCATAAACCTATTTAGAGTACAGATCCTGTATAATTAAGAGATATCTATAGATTATGTTTTTTGTGTGTTTTGTGATTTCCGTTAACACATACAAAAGCATGCATTTTTGCACACGTTGGCAGAACATGCAAAAAACACGAATCCTGGTTGTAATGCCATTAACTGTTAATAGCACCCCAGAGGCAGCCAGCAGACGCGTGTTTCTGCACACACCAAAATGTGTAACAAATGAGCTTAAAAATGTGATAAAAGAAGATAAAGCTCAACACCCAAAAAGGAACAGGAGCTTCTTTGGCGTGTTTTGTATATATAGGACAGCCCATTAAATTAATTCAGAGGTGTGAATAGAGCCTAAAACCATATACTGTATGTATTAAAAATCCCCCCAAAAATATATCAGAATATACAAAACATAGAATAAAATTCCAACTAAATGTAAAAAATGAAACCAATAATACACACCACACATATGGCAACAAGGGTTGGACAGGATAATTTGTTACTTCAAAAACCTTTTAGGTGTCCATTGACACAGCACAGTACCATCTCCACTTAGTTTTTGTCTAATATGTTTTCTTGATTAAAAGATAGATAAATAGATAGACAGATAGATAAAGTAGATAGGTAGATCTGAAGTAATTATGATGTGATTATATACATTTGTTTTTACAACTTTACGTTAATTATATTTATAAAAATATTCTCAACATCAGTTACTACTCACAACAAGGCTAAATGCATAGTAACATTGCTTAAATTCCATATGGTGTTAGTGATTCTATACATCTGTTGACATACAGTATGTTTGATATGAGTTTTAATAGCTGCATCATTTTCTAGTAGTTTGGATAGTTTGAAAATAAAATGTTAAAAATATGCCTGAATAAATATGCTATGGTTTTACTGAGGGTTACATTATGACCACCCCACGATCAGCCAAAACATTATGAGCACCCCATGATCAGCCAAAACATTATGACCAGCCAAAACATTATGACCACCCCATGTTCAGCCAAAACATTATGACCACCCCACGATCAACCAAAACATTATGATCACCCCACGATCAGCCAAAACATTATGATCAGCCAAAACATTATGATCAGCCAAAACATTATGACTACCTCATGAAAAAAAATAATAATAATTAAAAAAAATAATAATAATTTTTGAAAAAAAAAATAATTTTTGAAAAAAAAAAGTCATGAGTGCGCATGCACGAGAGCTCCGTTATTGCTGCCTGAGCCGCGAGCTCCGTGCCATCCCGGACCGACAAGTCGCACACGCCCCGCTGTACCCCTTTGGGAAGCGGTCCACATACCTGCACAGGTTTGGCAGCCTTTGGGGATCACTCCAGGATGTCCGGTCCCACCGCATGATGGGACCTGGAGCCGCAATTCAACTCGTCGGTGGAGGATAGGTGTACCAAGATGGCCACTGCCACTGATTCTACGCAGCCTCATGCGGCCTACCCATCCAGGGCTCCAGAGAACAGGCAACCCCAGCCACATTGACTTATGCACAAGCGGCCCAGGGCAGCCCCTCATGGCCTCCACAAGCCCCAGGCCTCCTCCCCGGCATCCACGGAGTCCTTGATCAGCCTTCACATGCAGGAGTATGCAGTATCTCCGTCCGGGCCTTCTCCTCTCCACTTGCCTGCTAACCCGTCCCCGGGCTTTTCAATTAGGGACATCACCACACTACAAGAAGACCTTTTTGCTAAATTCTCTACACTATTGGAGAGAGGACTGGCCAACACAGCAACCCAAATCACTAACACCATTAAATCGTATCTCGCTAGCTTGGGATCCAGAATGGAGGCCATGGAGGACAAAATAGAAAATGTAGTATCCAGAACCAACCAAAATGCAGCGCACATTCAGACCCTGCAGGAACAACTTGATACGGCCCTCTCCAGAATCGATGACCTTGAAAATAGGTCCAGGAGATATAACTTTTCGAATTCATGGCCTACCGGAATCCTTCACTGATATCTCCCTCACAGTTCAGGACATTGTCTCAGAGCTCATCCCAAACATACCGCCACACCATCTAGAACTAGACAGAGCGCATAGGGCCCTGGGACCCCCTAGAAAAGATGGAACCCCAAGAGATATCATTAATAAACCGCACTTTTTTGCTGTCAAGGAGGAGGTCATGCGCCAATCTCGCCTGAAGCCTAAACTACGGCACCAGATGCAGATATTTGCTGATTTGTCTCCATCCACCATTCAAAGAAGGAGATCTCTCTAAACCACTCCTTACGGTCCTAGCTCAACGGGACATCAAGTACCGCTGGACCTTTCCTTTTGCTGTGAAGTTCACGAATAACGGGAAAACACACTCCTTTTCCAACCTTCTGGATGGTGAGAAGCTGTTTTTGACCCTTAAATTGACACAGGAGGCATCCATGGACTTCTCTACGATGTCCTCGGGGTCATTCAAACGTCCCCCTCCTACTAACCCGGTCTCCCTTCTTTGGAACAAGGGTCCCTCCAAGAAGTGCAAGGAAGGAAGACCGCCATAAGATGACATACAGGACTCCTCACTCCTCTGCCCTATCACGGGCACCTTCTTTTGGGACAGGAGTCCCTTCTGTTGATGGAGCTGGAGCTCCAAACTCAAGTTTTGGATCGGTTCGGTCCCCAGTTCTCTGTTCTACTTTGTTACTTGTGGACCATCTCCCTCAAGTTTTCACTAGCCAAAGCAGAGAGACTTTAGTAACTTTCCGCCTACCAGCACTACAGCCGTTTCAGGAGCAAGATTTCTGTTCCCTCTCTCCTCCTGTCTGGGAGACGAATCTGATTGGAACTGGAACCCCTGGGTGGCAAGGGTTTTTTCTCCTTCAGGACTGGTCCGTGGTGATTTGAGCAGATAGGTCCAGACCTTTAGGGGGTTTCTTCACAACTTTTCTTCAAGGAGCCCTTACTCCTACATTCGGGTGTTGGGGCCTGGATTCTTTTTAACCCCTGGACCCCTGACCTCTCCGGCCTCTTCCCCCTTCCCGGCAGGGGGGGGCGGAGGGGACCCGGGGGGCGCCTTGTGCGGGTTGGTTGTCCTAGAGTGAATAATTGTTATTATTTTTATCTGTATTTTCTATTCAGTGAAAATGGTAGATTGACCGAAGACTAGCATATTTTAGTTGTGCAAAGTTTATGTTTTAATCACATCTTGTTGCAAGGGTCCGGGGTGGCCCCCTTGCGCCTCCACCCATTTCTCGGAAACCAAATGTGTTTCTCTGGCATGGGTTGTCGGTCAGCCCCTAGGGGCGACCGACGAATAAGAGTAGGTGATTGGCGGATATCCCACCCGCCACTCACCGCGGGTCTTGTTAGAAGACCCATGTTTTTGTTTTCGTTTTTGTATTATTTACCTCCCCTCTATACCCCCCATTTATTCTTCTTCTCTCTTCAACGGGAGATGACTTCATTCAGTCTCCAAACTGCCAACGGTCTTTTCAAAGCCTATCATCAACACCTCATAGGTAGAAGTCATGGAAGGGTAAGTGGCTGCCAGTATGGTGGTTTCCCCCCCCTCTGTTCCTATGGCTGACAAGACATCAAAAGGAGTGGATCTCAGGGTGGCATCTCATAACATTCAGGGCCTGAATTCCCCTAGGAAAAGGAGAGTGGCATTCGAACACTACCGATCCCTTAAAATGGAAGTAGTGTTGCTTCAGAAACACACTTTCCGATTCGATAAAAACCCCAAGTTCCTCCACTCATACTATCCGTCATTTTTCCTTGCGAACGCACCAAACAAGACGAAAGGGGTTGCAGTTCTTTTCTCAAAAAACAGTAAATTTTCCCACATCTCCAATTTAAGGGATCCAGAGGGCAGGTTTATTCTCGTAAAGGGCACTATAGAAGGAATACAATATTCTATAATTTCCTACTATGCCCCTAATAAGGGACAAGCCACATTCTTCCAGAACCTCTTTACAACTCTAAACCCCCTCCTGGAGCGTAAGGTCATTTTTGGAGGAGACTCCAATGTGGCTTTTGACCAGGGACTATACAAAACGAGACCCCCTAAGGACCAGCTTACGCACCCCACAAAACTGAGCAGCAGAATAGCTAAAATCCTTCACACCAATGGCCTAGTTGACATTTGGAGGGAACTCAACCCCAAGAGAAGAGACTTTACACACTTCTCTTCCCCCCATCTATCCTATGCCAGGATTTATCACATACTTATCCCAACCAACCTCATTTCCCTGTCTAATAAGGCTACTATAATGGACACAACATGGTCGGACCACTCACTGGTCCTCCTTTCCTTGAGGAACACTCTTACTAGGAAGTAGGGTTCATACTGGCGACTTAATGAATCAATACTTAGCGACCCAATACATAACAAAGTAATAGCAGATGCCATCAAAGATGATTTTCACTTAAATGATGTAGACAACATCTCCCCTGAAACCCCATGGGCAGCCCACAAGGCTACCATTAGAGGCGAGCTTATCCGGATAGTGACCCAGGTCAAGAAGGAGCATCTGATAGACATCCAAAAGTTGGAAACATCTTTTATGGCCTTAAAAGCCGAACACAAAAAACAACCATCTAAGGTCTTAACGGACCTATTGGATGCAATCAGGCTGGAACCCAATCTAGCTCTAAGAGCCAAAGCGGAGAAACACGTCCGCTGGAGCAGTGCCAAATATTATTTTCAAAAAGACAAAATAGGCCCGATGTTAGCCGCCAAGCTAACCCCCAAATACCACACACATTCTTTCCCCAAACTTTGTATAGCAGGACAGCCTCTAACAGCTAACCTGAACAAAATCATGACTGCCTTTCACAAATTCTACTCCAAGCTCTACAATTCTACCCAAACAGACAGAGGCCCCTTGACCACTTCTTTCCTTCAGAGCCTCCAGTTGCCCTCCATTTCAATGGAACACAAAGACTTAATGGAAAAAGCCTTTTCAGCAGAGGAGATAGGGGAGGTTATCATAGGCCTTAAGACAGGTTCAGCTCCAGGTCCCGACGGACTCTCAGTCCCCTACTACAAGACATTTGGTGAAATTTTAGCCCCACACATTGCAAAATTCTTTAATTCCAAAAGATTAGGCTCCCCCTTAGATCCAAACCTGAACAATGCATTCATTTCAGTAATCCCCACACCCAACAAAAACCATGAAGAAGTTAAAAATTACAGACCCATCTCCCTAATTAATAATGACCTGAAAATTATGACAAAAATTCTTGCCAACGTCTAGCCTCCTTTATTAATTGTTATGTTCACAAGGACCAGGTGGGATTTATTCCGGGCAGGTAAAGGCCAGGCACAATTAGGAGAGCGGCCAACATTGTCTCCCTGCTCCAATCTAATTGGAATGGAGGCTCCAGGCAAGAAGGAATGATCCTATCACTAGAATTACATAAGGCCTTTGATTCGATCGAATGTCCTTATCTATTCACCCTTCTGGAGAAATGGGGATTTGGGTCCCGATTTATGGGGGTCCTCAGATCCCTATATTCCACCCCGAAGGCTGTGATCCTCCTACAGGGCCAGTACTCCAATCCCCTTAGTATTGCAAGAGGCACTAGACAGAGCTGTCCTCTCTCCCCTTTAATTTTTGCTATGGCAATCGAAACTCTCGCAATAGCAATACGTTCTAATCCAAACATCCACAGCGTGACCTGTGGGACTCAAGTCCACAAATGCGGTCCCTTTGCGGACGATATGCTTCTATTTATCACATCCCTGATCACCTCCCTATGCAAACCTATGCAAACTCTTGAAGGAGTTCTCAGTGATATCAGGGTTAAAGGTGAACTACACTAAGTCCTATGCCCTAAACATCTCCCTCAGGACAGAAACAGTAGTTTCGCTTCAAAGCGCCTTTGACTTTCAGTGGAGTGATTCCTCCATTGATTACCTGGGGATCAAGCTCACAGCAAAAATGGAACAATTATACCCAGCTAACTTCCCACCCACATACCGCAAGCTTGAATCTGATCTAGAAAACTGGACCAAGGGGGAGGTATCCTGGCTAGGGAGAATCCACGCTATAAAAATGACACTACTACCAAGACTCCTCTACCTTTTCAGGGCCCTTCCAATAAACATTATAAAGGCTCACATGACAGCATTACAAAGAAAAGTCAACAAATTCATCTGGGGAGGGAGAGGACATAGAGTCCTGCAAAAAACCCTTTTCCTATCCAGATCTTAGGGGGGATTAGGGATGCCCCAGCTATTCTGGTATTTTCAAGCTGCCAGGTTAGCCCAGCTCTCCTCTGTCTACTCCAGAGCAGAGAAACCCGACTGGATTCAAATAGAAAGGCAGGCAGCTTCATCCTACACCCTAGACTTATTAATTTGGGTTCCCCCAAGAGACCGCCCCCCAATCCTATCCCCTACTCTCTCCCAATCATTGAATTTCTGGGACAATTTGAAATCCAACCCTGCATTAACCTTGAGTAGCCACCCTCTAGCTCACAATAGCCCGGACTTTATTCCAGGCCCAGACATTAAAGCTTTTAAATGGTGGTTGGACAAGGGGTTGTATCGAATTGGACACTTCTTCACTCCCAATGGTCCTATTTCCCTGGATTTCTGTATGAATCATCTAGAGATCCTGAATTCAGAACGTTTTAGATTTCATCAAATAAGTCACTTTCTTCACAAAATCTGGCTGGGGAAACCCTCACCACCCAGATTCACACCGTACAAATTATGGTGTGGGCAGTCCACGGAGCAGAGGGGCGGAATCTCCATCATTTATCAGTCACTGGCCCATCAATCCGCAAAGACCCTATACATGACCGCATGGGGGTGCGACCTATCCCTCAACTGGGACATAGAGAGATGGAGTGTCTCCTTTGCTAGATCCTACAAGGGCATTAGAAATGTCTCACTAATAGAATCCAGCTTCAAGGTCATCACCAGATGGTACCTTACCCCGGACAGACTAGCCAAAATGTTCCCTTCAGCAGACCCCCGGTGCTACCGAGGCTGTCAACTCACAGGCACCATGGCCCACATATGATTGGAGTGTCCGAGATTAAGGTCGTTTTGGAGCAAGATATTCTCCCTGATCAGAAAAGTTTCGAATTTTCAGATTCCGAAAATCCCAGCCATAGCCCTACTTAATGCAAATCTCCCCAAAACACCAAAACAGACGCGCAAACTAATACACTTCATTCTCCTTGGAGCTAAGCTGACCATTGCCAAAGCTTGGAAATGACCCAGGGTTTCCTTCAAGGCTGCTATAGGTAAAATATCCTGGATCATGTCCTAAGAGAAACTCACAAGCATTCTCCACAACACCAAAAAGCAGTTCGAAGCTACCTGGGAACCATGGGCCCATTTTATGGGCATTCCCCTTATACCAGGAGTTCAACCGTAAAGTTCTTTGGCCCAATAGAGGCCGCGTGGTCCTCTCCCGTTGATAGGCTCTTTACACTCTACCTCTCTTTTTCACCCCCTCTTCTTCTCCCCCCTCCTCCTTCTCCCCCCCCTCTTAGCCCTCGTAAGTACACTGAGAGACCCTCTGACATTAGCGCAACTTGTCCTTCATTCAGAGGTCTAACCCGTTGGGGCTAGCGAATCAGGTCATAGCAACCTTATTGTACTTGTTATACTCCAGGCCTGACAGGTGATGTTTTGAAACTGGGGGCTCGTAGAGATTCGGCCGGGCACAGCATGAACCCTTTAGGGGTGCTGGCGGAATCTCTCCTTGTCCCCTCCTATTTTTGTCCTCAGGCCGGTCAGATAAAATAAAGTCGGAAGAGATATAATGGCTTCTAAGATATCTTTCTATTTGCTTGACGCTTACCCGATATCTGTTGTTTGTCTCTGGCATTTATTGCACCCCCAACGGGTATTGTATTGTATTGTATTGTATTGTATTGTATTGTTTTGTTTTATTTAGATTTAAGGTACCGAAAAATATCTTAATACATATTAATCATAAAATTAAATATATTTTATCTGTACATAACATTAAAAACAAGGTGTTACATTGATATAAAATGCAGGCACACTTCACAAGTCATGTCTTATTCAACATGATGATGGAATGCAGACATATTGTAGCTTCACAATATAGTTTAACAATAATTTATAAAGTGTGTTCATATTATAATAACAATGGTGAAAGACTAGCTAAGCAGTACTCATTTTGTTGAGATGATTTCTTCAAGAGTAATGATAAGCGATAAGTAATAAGTGGATGTAAAATTTAGGATAATAGGCAAAATACATACTGTACATCATCAAACGCATAAATAGTCAAACATGTTCACTAGAATAGATTAAATCCAAATATTATTTACAAAATCATCATGACACCTGTTTGTGACAAATTAGTCTGTGAGTATTGGCAGGACTAACAGACAGGAAACGAAGGGGGTCTACAAAACACCCCGGACATAAATTGTCTAATCAAAGAAAGTATCTGTATGAATAATTATATGACAGTCAGAAAAAACCTGCAAGACAGTGGCATAATGTGCTAGTATGCATCGCATACTTCTACTACAACAGGTAAAGATGTTCTTAACCCCTTCATACCTTTACCCCTTCACACCTAAGGGTAAAACACATCTTAATGCCTTAACACAATTTTGCAACTTTGACATGTGTTAGTAAAACCGTACATATCATCACAACTATTTTGTGCATCCAGGTGCATTATACCTTGTTTTTTTTTAGGACAAATCAGGCTTTTATTTGGTGGTAATTGATTATGGATATCTGCTAATTTTTTTTTATTATCAAAGAAAAACTGGCCCAAAATAGTAAAAAAATATATATATTTTTTTTAATTCAGCTGTAAATTTCTTGTTATTACCATAGCCTACCACCAAAGAACAATCCAAAATAAATTTTCCTGCACCTGACAATTGCAGTAATACCACATATGTGTATGTTATTTGTTGCTTGTAGCCGTAGTACAGCCCAGTACAGCTTTTGTATTGTTATTTTCTTGGATTTTAATGTCCATTTTTGATCATCCAACCAATTATGTTTGTATTTTCAATTGAAATTATGTCTGTCTGTATGGTGTTTCACCTCTGCAAGTAACTTTGGTTATCTACTAATTGACCAATTAATGACATGTGCTGCCAGGAGGCACTATACACTATATATTGTGGCATTTTTGTACATGGCACTTGTAGTGAACAAGGCCCACAAGGCTGAAATGTGTTTACATCTGCTATCTGTTCCTTTGTCTTTTATGGAGAATCAATACATTTTTAAGATTTTAAAGAACAAGCAAGGAGTTGCAAACCATCTTTTCCCAGAAACAATAGTGCTCATTTTGCTTTTTTTGTCCTACCTAAAACACACTGACACTAACTGACACTGATGCTAATTAAAAAAAAACAAAAAAAAAAACTTCCCACACTTCCCTAGCATTGACCTAGACCAAACCTTGATCTAGGTATTTTTTATTTATTTTTTATTTTATTAAATGTTCATTTGTTTCTCTCTGCAAGGAGGGAGAAACAATACTTTGAATCTTTCCTCTCTATTTACAGAGAGAGAAAAACACAGGGGTGGGCTTCACAGTGACTGATCACTGTGGTAGCCAATAAGAGGCTACCACAGGGATCAGGTAACCTGGAATCAGTGAAACCTTGGTCTCTGTGCTGGGAGCTCCCTGAGGACCTCCTAATATGTCGGTGTGAGCCAAGTCAAGCACCACATGCATCTAAAAGACTTGGGAACCAGTAACTAGTTGACAACTTCACCCCAGACTTCAGTGACTCGGTAAAGCAACTCACTTATGAACACAAAGTGTGGAAACCTTCTTTTAGTCTCAAGCAGTTGCGATACCCCATTAATCACAGTAACCTGTTCCCTGGCATTTTTTAATGCAGGGTCCTGCAATTGAGTAGTACCAAACAAACCCCTTGACACTTCCAGGTCCGCATGTGTGGGGTTAGAGGAACCTTCCTCCTCTTCTTCCTTGAACATTACCTGCAGTGGGGAAGTTTCCTCTACATTCTTCCCAATGATCTGCACAGGAAGATATTCCCCCCAGATGTCTTCTTGGTGTGTGACTCATCTATCATACGTGCAGTATTCTCTAGAGTCACAATAATCAAAGGGAACTGAATTATCATCCTGTTGAGGAAGTCCTTGGCTCACATAGTTCCATAATTCCACAAACAGTGGACAGTCCCGCTCCCCTATTTTGTCATGAATCAGAATGGGTACCACTCTGATCTCTTCAGTAACCATTCCACAAACAGTGGTTATTGTCACTGGCTACAGTGGGTACTCTTTAGTGTTCCCATGTATCCACATTACGCACACTGTTTTACTTACAGGGCCCACTCTCCCAACCACCCCAGTATAGACAATGGTTACCATGCTACCTAAGACTGATTATGCTAAGACATGAAGCTGGTTCACCCAGATGTCACATTTAGATTATTCCTGTACAGCTCCACCATCTTTACTAGGGAGGAGCCCGATGTTCTAGTCGAACTTAAGTTCGACCCGAACATCGGGTGTTTGCCTGTTCGCCGAATAGTAAACAATTTGGGGTGTTCGCAGCAAATTCGAAAGCCACAGAACACCCTTCAAAAGTCTATGGGAGAAATCAAAAGTGCTAATTTTAAAGGCTTATATGCATGGTATATAAAATATTGAGTTTTTTTCAAAATTGTCGCTCTTTTTTGTTTATAGCGCAAAAAATAAAAACCGCAGAGGTGATCAAATACCACCAAAAGAAAGCTTTATTTGTGGGGAAAAATATTATCAAAATTTCATATGGATACAGTGTTGCATGACCACACAATTGTCATTCAAAATGTTAACAGTGCTGAAAGCTGAAAATTGGTCTGTGCAGGAAGGGGGTGAAAATGCCCTGTATTGAAGTGGTTAATGAGCTGCAGTGTTTGGTCAGTCATGAGGAACCCTTGTGATGGACCAACTGGTAGAGATTAGGGAAATGCCATATTGCTCTCGGACTGTTCTAAACATGGAAACATGCGCCACTTTACAGGCATACTATAGACATCCCCCAGGTCCGAAATTTAAAGGAATATTGATACATTGATACATATCCCCTGGGGCAGGACCCAGGTCCCCAAACACTTTTTATGACAATAACTTGCATATAAGCCTTTAAAATTAGCACTTTTGATTTTCATGTTCGTGTCCCATAGACTTTAACGGTGTTCGCGTATTTAACCAAATTTTTTGCCTGTTCGCATGTTCTGGTGCGAACCGAACTGGTGGGTGTTTGGCTCATCCCTAATCTCTACCAGTTGGTCCATCACAAGGGTTCCTCATGACTGACCAAACACCGCAGCTCATTAACCACTTCAATACAGGGCATTTTCACCCCCTTCCTGCACAGACCAATTTTGAGCTTTCAGCACTGTTACATTTTGAATGACAATTGCAAGGTCATGCAACACTGTATCCATATGAAATTTTGATAATTTTTTCCCCCACAAATAGAGCTTTCTTTTGGTAGTATTTGATCACCTCTGCAGTTTTTTTTTTTTGCGCTATAAACAAAAAAGAGCGACAATTTTGAAAAAATTGGCCTAGGCCGATATATATTCTTCTACATATTTTTGGCAAAAAAAATCGCAAAAAGCATATATTGATTGGTTTGCGCAAACATTATAGCGTCTACAAATTAGGGGATAAATTTATGGCATTTTTATTGGTATTTTTTTACTAGTAATGGCGGTGATCTGCGATTTTTATTGTGATTGCGCTATTGCAGCAGACTCTTCAGACACTTTTGACACTATTTTGCGACCATTTACATTAATACAGCGATCAGTGCTATAAAAATGCACTGATTACTGTGTAAATGTGACTGGCAGGGAAGGGGTTAACACTAGGGGGTGATAGAGAGGTTAATTATGTTTCCTAGGGAGTGATTCTAACTGTAGGGGGCAGGGGCTCACAAGGGGAGGAGACCAATCGGTGTTCCTCTGTTCTGGGAACACACCATCAGTCTCCTCTCCTCTGACAGGACATGGATCTGTGTTTACACACACAGATCCATGGTCCTGCTGTGTTCATGGGCAATCACGGGTGCCCGGTGGACATCGCGGTCACCGGGCACGTGCACCTAGTGATGTGGCGCGCACGCCCCCTAGAGGCTCAGGAAAAAAATACGTCATATGACGGCAGTCCCGGAGGGACAAAGGGTTCCTGCCGCCGTCATATGACTATACAGGGTAGGGAAGTGGTTAAGTAGTACCCATAAGTATTCATCCATAACAACCCAATCCACAATCTGTGGTCCTGTTAGCTTTTCCAGCTGCAACCACTTCATAGCCAGTTGTAAGAGGTCACCGTGGTGACTAGCCAGCATGAGCTCTCTAGCAATGCATCTGGTGTGCTTGGACAGCCAGTCATTCCATGGTGGGCTAAGATCTCCCCTTGAATTTCACATAGTCCTTAGTTATAGTATGCCTCCTGTGGGAATAGGGTGATAAGGTTTGCCCACTTGTCCTGAGACCAGCCCTCTCTCACAGCCATGTATTCAAATGGGATCAGGAACACTTCCATATCATCATGGAAAGTATGTTTCTGTAAGAAATGGCCAGCTTTTGCTGTCACTGGGTTTCTAGAGGCAACAACCATCTTCAGCTGCTCCACATGATTACCTTGGTCTGCATCGGCTACTTCTATACCTTCAGCTGTACTGCTGCGGTCTGCTGAGTCTGTATTTGTTAGGGACATAGTTTGGTCCTGGCATGTCTGTGCTTCCTTGTGGTGAAGGTTGGCTTCCACAGATGCCTATATCGGGCTTTTACAATCTCTGCAATGCTTTTGGTGGTTTGTAGCACCTGTACTGCTCTGATGCAGGACATCCAAGGCAAACCATGGCCCTTTAGGTGCCAATCTTTTACTTCACATTGTTTTCCCAGATAGAACCTGCCTGCATTCTCCACCAGTTACAATCTCTGTGGTTCAGAATAAAAGGCAGCTGCTTATAAAAGTAAACAGTCTTCATTTTTCTTCCAAAAAACAGGTAAACAAAAACAGCTTTCTTCATCATTAAAATATCATCATTAAAATAACAGCAGTTTTAGAAGCTATGGTATATAACAAATAACACCGCAGCTCACCACTAGTATACTAATCCGATATCAGGGTTTAAGGTTTCTGGCTTTAGGGTGCAGGAAAGAGCCACAGGAGCCCAGGCAGTGTCTCATTAGCCAGATAGTTCACAGTCCTCTCACAACTCTGTTCTCTTCCACTCAATACCTCACATATATTTGATGACAGCTTCCTACCCTTTTTAGCCCTGTCTTGCAGATGGGTTTACAGGGCCAAAGTACCTGTATTAAGGGTTGGAGGCTTTTTCTTGCCCATATAAGGACATAATAATCCTGGGAAATCTACAAATCAGCTTTCTCTCTCTATTGGATAATACCAGAACCACTAACTCAGCATGGGTGAGAATCCCTGAGTATTTCAATGCAGCTTCCCCCCTCCTTAAAGGGAACACAACCTAAATAATGGGGATATATATCTCCAGTCCAGGACCCATCCTTGGTTTTCTGTACACTGTATCATGTGCCACTGGGAGTAGAGCAATAAGAGAAGGCTGTTTCTTGGATCTCCCCAGATACAGGTATAAGTAAAAATACTGTAATGGGTGTGCTGGTCTAGTATGTCATCCAAGAATGTGTACTAGGAATACTCCATCACTCTTTCACCTGTTACAAGTTTCTAAGTGATTGACTGGAGAAGATAAATATTCATAACTCAGCCACTGACCCTTTTCACTGTAACTACTGGAGCTCCCTCAACAGTGAGAAGTAGAAAACGTAATAGGCTAAGCTCAATAATACCAACAGAGAATTCAAAGGTGAACAAAGCTCAGGCTGGTTACAAGCTAGCTGCATCTAATAGGTACTAAATAAAATAGTAACACTATCTCTTAATGGTGCCTATTAATAAATATGTCAAATGGTCATTAGCCAGTAGTGATGAGCTGAACTGCCCTGGGTTAAGTTGGGTAGGGGTTTGCAAAGCTTCAAAGAAGTTCAGATGCCTAACCCAAACCCCGCCGAAACCAAGGAGCTAAATCTGTCAAAATGAAAATTCTAGTTTTCTGGGTAATAGGCAGGGGTGTCATAAAAAAGCATTGAGGGAGGGTCACTCCCCTGAGAAATGTACCAATGCAAAAAAAAAAAAAAAAAATTCCGTGCAGCTGTGAGCAATGCTTTTTTTTAGCACTGACATTTACCAAGCAATTTTTTTTTAATTGATTGTAAACACTTTAAACATGTTATATTTAGCTGCTCTGTGCAATGGTTTTGCACACAGCAGCCCCTGTCCTACTCTTCTCAGGTTCACCACCAGTGCTCCTTGCTCCTCCCCCCTGTCAAGTGCTCTCCATAGCAAGTCACTTGCTTTGGGGCCACTCATGTGGGCTTGCTTCCAAGCCAGTTCTGTATGTCCATAGACACAAAGAGCATGGCTCAGCCCGGCCCCCACTCACCCTCGCTGCTATCTCTGAGTGTATGAGGAAGGAGAGAGCAAAGAGAGCAACAGCGCAGTGCTGGGCTGAAATTGGGCTCAGGTAAGTATAAGGGGGACTGGGGGGAGCGGCATGCAGAGAATGCATTAAGTTAAAGAATTTTCAGCCTTTAACCACTTCCCGACCAGCCACCTCAGTTATACTGCATCAGGTTGGCGTAGCTGTACATCAGCTCTTTAAGACGCTGGAGCAGGCATGCGCACGCCCCCGCATTGTGTTCCTGGAGCCAATGCGTGTGACCGGCGGGCGTGATGACCGTCGGGCACCCGCGATCGCTTGTGACACAGTGAGAACTGGGATCTGTGTGTGTAAACACACATATCCTGGTTCTGTCAGGTGAGAGGAGAGAGATTGTGTGTTCCTACTAAGTAGGATCAATGATCTCTCCCCTCCTCTAATCAGCCACATTCCCTGCACAGTTATCAGTGGCTATTTTCACTGTATAAATGTCATTGGTCCCAAAAAGGTGTCAAAAGTGTCCGATGTGTCCGTCGCAATGTTGCAATCCTGATAAAAATCACAGATCACTGCCATTACTAGTAAAAAAAAATAATAATAATAATGCCATAAATCTATCCCCTATTTTGTAGACACTATAAATTTTGCGCCAACCAACCAATATACGCTGATTGCGATTTTTTTACCAAAAATATGTAGAAGAATACATATCGGCCTAAACTGATAAAGAAATTTGTTTTTGTTTTTTTACATTTTGGGGTATTTATTATAGCAAAAAGTACAAAACATTGTGTTTTTTTTAAATTGTCGCTCTTTTTTTGTTTATAGCGCAAAAAATAAAACCCACAGAGGTGATCAAATACCACCAAAAGAAAGCTCAAATTTTGGGGGAAAAAGGACATAAATTTTGTTTGGGTACAATATTCCATGACCACGCAATTGTCAGTCAAATCGATGCAGTGCCGTATTGCAAAAAATGGCCTGGTCAGGAAGGGGGCAAATCCTTACAGGGCTGAAGTGGTTAAAACTACTTTAAATTGCTGGCAAATGACATCTCCTTCCAGATTCTTTTTTGTAGATAAAATAGGACACATGTCCCAAAGGTCCCCAAAATACATAGCAGACCTCTAAGGGTCTGTTATTTACACAGTTACATAGTTGGTTGGTAGGGTTGAATAAAGAAACAAGTCCATCCAGTTTAACCTGTGTGTGTTCATGAAAAAAAATCATATATCCACTTATCCACTTCAGCTCCAGGCCATGTCTGGCACTTATTGTTTACATGTAACAATCAGTATTGTTTGCTATAAAACATCTTAGAACCCCAAACATTATATATTTTTTTAAAGGAGAGGCCCTAGAGAATAAATTGGTGGACTTTGCAATTTTGTATATCATACGGTATTTGCGCAGTGGTTTTTCAAATAAAATTTTTTGGTAAAAAATATTTTTTTGGAAATATGCAAAAAAACACAATACATAACCCACTTTTTTTGTAAAATATAAAAGATCATAGATACCAAACATGTCAAGCTTTAAAATTTTACATAACAACATTTTTACTATCCATTGGCAACATTTTAAAAGCCTTTACAGGTTACCACTTTAGATTTATAGAGGAAGTCTAGTACTAGAATTACTGCCCAAGATCTGACATTCACGGTGATACCTTACATGTGTAGGACGATCGCTGTTTGCATGCTGAAACATGCATTTTCCTTTGCTCGTGAGAACAGGGGGACGGAGGGGGCACTTAAAAAAAATTCATTATTAATTTTTTTTACTACTTTTGAACTGTTGCTTTATTTATATATTTTCTTGGATCACTTTTATTGCTGTCACAAGGAATGTAAACACCCCTTGTGACAGCAATAGGCACGTGACAGGTACAATATATGGAGACATCTGGGGACAAAAGGACTCCAAATCCCTTCTCTGCACTTCAAAGCTTTCAAAACACCAAGATCTTTGTTTTTGAATTCTTGGCCAGCCGGTGGACAGACGCCAGCTGGTTGTTTGGGTTTCCTGGTGAAAAGAGAGAGTCAGAGCAAGCCATGGAAGGCGGAGGGAGGGAAGGATGTCCCCTCCTGCTGCTTGTAACAGCAATCAAGCGGCTATTTAGCCACTCTGATTGCTCTTACAAGTCCACGGCTTTAAAAAACGGTACCACCACTTGAGGTCAAGCAACATATTGGTACATTGATAGGCTGCAAGTGGATGTTGTTCTCGCTAAGATGCCCATCTAAGCGTTTATTGAAGCTATCAATAAAATTGTAAAAAATCTGCCGGATTGTACCTATATAGGCTCCACCTCTGGCACTCAGCTTGCGGGCACATGGGAGTGGCTGTTCTAGGACGCCATCATATGATGGAAACCCAGAATGAGAGCCGCACTGCCCTGCCACCATTTGACGGTGGGTGGGCATCAAGCAGTTAAACAAGTGGGATTGTGAGTTCCACATCCTTACCTCCCTAACAGTGAAAAAACCCTACGTAGTTTAAGGTTAAACCACTTCTTCTCCAATTTCATTGAGCAGCCCCGTGTCTTCATATACTCCCTGAGACTGAATAGTTTATTCCCTAGGCTAGAATCACCATTGAGATATTTTTATATCACTATTATATCTCCTCTCAAGCGTCTTTTCTTCGGGGAGAGGAAGTGTAACGTTTGTAGTCATTCCTTGTAACAGAAATCCTCCAGTCCCCTTATTGACATTGTTGCCCTTCTCTAGACTGAGCTCCAGCACATCCTTTCTGAGGATTGGTGACCAGAATGGGATGGCATACTCCAGATGTGGCTGAACTAGAGTTTAATAAATTGGCAGGATTATAGTTTTATCTTTTGAGTAAATACTCTTATTATGCATGCTAATATTCTGCTAGCTGTGCTTGCTGCAGTTTGGCATTGTATGCTATTGCTGAGTTTGTCATCTACTAGGACAGCCAGATCTTTTTCCATCCTGGATTCCCCCAGGGGTTTTCCCCCTTAGTGAGTAACTTGCATTCATACTCGTTAATTCAAATTGTTTTTATTAAGTTTTAACATAAACATGAGACATAGTGATTACTTGAGTTCATAGTTTAAAATAATACAGGAAGATCTGTATCAACATGACTTTTGCAAATAGGAATGGTAAAACTTTATGGGACAAATGGCCATGTGGCTAATATAACAATGGGAGCGAGAACTCGAGGAAGGATGGAGTAAGATGTTGAGAGGGTAGGGGAGAGGGTGAGGGAGAAAAGGAAATAAAAGAGCTAAGGGGAGAAGCGGGAAGAAACATAGGTCAGAGTACTTCAGAGAAACAATATACCAGTCAGATATAGCATGGATATCTACATATTCACTTTAGTGTGGAAAAAATTATCAACATATCACTGTACAATTACCATGTTCAGACAAATTTGGAGTAGTTAGAAGTTATGTAAGGCAAATTTCCTTTCCATATCACATTGGTAATTGAGTTCTGTGACTGTTTCGGGTATTGTGAGTATTTTGGATGATTCCCATAGTCCAGTATTTACTAGTTTTGCTGCATGAAGTATGTGGATTGTAATAGTCCTGGTGTTGGGAGGGAGTACCTCTATGCCTATATGGAGTAAGGCCAGAATAGGGTCTAGGTTGGTTATTTTTCCCGTGACACCTGCTATTAGCTTGGAAATTTCATGTCAATATGAAGTGAAGAATTTACATGACCACAGGATATGTAGTAATGATACTTGTTCTCCACAATGGCGCCAACAGTGGGGTGAGTTGTTGGGATACATTTTAGAGTTTCAAGGATGCTATATACCAGAGATGAAGGATTATTAAGTGAGACTCCCAATGATTCATACATCGGGAGGCTTTGGCAGTGTGGGAGAGTATTTTCTGCCATGAGAGATCAGATGTATTACAACCGAAGGTCAGTTCCCACTTGTTTAAAGTGTTTGTTAACCCCCAAAAAATTATAAAATCTTGTTCCCTTAAAGCATGTTATACAGCATAGTGCTTGTGCTGTGTAATTTGGCCCCCTGTAACACCTAAAATACCTAGCTGATCCTGTCTGGCTATACCCTTCCCCTTGTATGCTGACTCTGATATATCAAGGCTGCTGAGCCCTGACTCCGTTATCAGTGTACATGCCTCCAACATATGCTGCCCTGCTCTCCTGTGTATCCTCTGTCCTCATCCCCCCTCCCCTCCCTGTTTGCTTGTACTGGTGCCCACCCTCACCCCGTCCTGCTCCTGCAGCTCTCATATCTGCAGCTAAATCCTCCAATCCTCTCTGTACTATAATAATAAGTGTCCCTGTGCCTGTGTAATGTAAAACAAATCTGTAATGTACCTATATGGCTGCGGCGCTCAGCTGACTGTTGGCTCTCTCTCTCCTCTCTCCCCCTCCTCCACTGCTGATGTCAGTGGAGGGGCTCAGCCCCACCCACTGAAACCGTGAGCCAAGAGAGAAGAGAGATGACAAGTCAGCTGATCGCCGGGAGCTGAGCTTATATAGGTACAATCCCTGTAGATTTTTTACAATACACAGGCATAGGGACACCTATTATTAAGGTACAGAGGGGATGAAAGTGGGTTAAAAGCCCCTTTAAAGAAGGAGATCTGGTGGGGAATTTTAGGTTGTTGAGGTAGGAGTAAAAAAAGGAGATTCTGTCTTTCAAGTATTTAGGAGTTTCCTAGAATTGCAGAATTGGGACTGGGAGGGTGGTGCTAGGAGGAATTGCACATGTGCGTAAACAGTGGTAAATTCTTATATAAGTGTAAAACTCAGAAGAAGGTAAGGCAGAGGTATTCTGCAAGGCACGGAAGGGTGTCAATTTATCATCCCTATGAAAGTGTTGCAGGGTCTGGACCCTACATTTTATACAACGTTGTTAAGTTTAGAGCAGGTATTATGGCTTTAAGGATATTAATAAGTAAAGCTATCAATGGCTATAGGTAAAGCTATCAATCTGAGAAGTTGAGTCTTCTAAGATAGTAAGGATGTCCATACTTTGAGAGATGTTTTAATACATGGATGACTTAAGGCACATTGTATAGGGTATATAGAGTGCAGGAGTAGGAAGTTACATGGAGTGATTGGATGAAAGGATGGGATTTCCATCTGTGACCAAGTTTTTAGTTTTAGTTGGATGCCACCGGAAGTACATCTTGTCTAGGAGTGTGGCCATGCAGTATAGGTGAAGATGAGGGAGGGCGGCTCCTCCATTTTTCATTGGTCTATGTAAAAGATGAGATAAACATCTAGGACGTTTAAATTCCCAAATATATTGGTTTATATGCTTTTGGACAGTATGGAAAAACTTGGAGGGAAGTGAGATAGGGACAGTCCTAAATAGGTATAGCAGTTTAGGAAGTATGAGCATTTTGACAATTTGCTATGCGTCCCAGTTTGGACATGCCAAAGGAATGGAAGGATAGAAGATCTTTGGGTAAGGAGGACTGCATTATTGGTCTATAGTTACATTCAAATAATTGGGCAGTTATGGGGGTTAAGTTAATGCCTAGGCAAGGGATGGATTGTTTAGCCCAAGTGAATGGGAAAATTTTCGACAAGGCATTTTGTGTGGTCTAGGGTGTATGTAGGTTTAAGATCACAGATTTTAATTTGTTGAGTTTGTAGTAGGAAACTTCAGCATATTGGGATAGGATATTAAAAATAGAGGGACTGAGTGGGATTGGTAACCATCAGGATTATATTGTCCTTTTGTTGAGTCCCTTGGAGTGAAATTCTTGAGATGCGGGGTTCAGCTCCAATTTTTTCAGCAAGGGGTTCTATGAGAAGTGCAAATATAATGCATCCTTATCTTGTACCATTCGATATGTTGAATGGTTTGGAGAGTACAATAGCTTGGTCAATGGAGAAGTGTAGCCTGCCATTATACCAGTTTGTAACCATCCTGTGATCCCAAATTTCTCCAGTACATCCTGCAAGAATCCCTAATGAGAGGGGGAATGGCTTGACCTCGTGGAAGATGGCTGCCTAACTTGAGAGCTCCCACTGACAGGGATAGATTACTGCTTACAACGGAGGGTTAATGGACACCCACACATCAAGAAATTATGGGAACAGCTTCTAGAAGCTCCTCGGCCTCCCTGTCAAGTGCTCTCCATAGCAAGTCACTTGCTTTGGGGCCACTCATGTGGGCTTGCTTCCAAGCCAGTTCTGTATGTCCATAGACACAAAGAGCATGGCTCAGCCCGGCCCCCACTCACCCTCGCTGCTATCTCTGAGTGTATGAGGAAGGAGAGAGCAAAGAGAGCAACAGCGCAGTGCTGGGCTGAAATTGGGCTCAGGTAAATATAAGGGGGACTGGGGGGAGCGGCATGCAGAGAATGCATTAAGTTAAAGAATTTTCAGCGGAAGGCGGAGGGAGGGAAGGATGTCCCCTCTTGCTGCTTGGAACAGCAATCAAGTGGCTATTTAGCCACTCTGATTGCTCTTACAAGTCCACGGCTTTAAAAAACGGTACCACCACTTGAGGTCAAGCAACATATTAGTACATTGATAGGCTGCAAGTGGATGTTGTTCTCGCTAAGATGCCCATCTAAGCGTTTATTGAAGCTATCAATAAAATTGTAAAAAATCTGCCGGATTGTACCTATATAGGCTCCACCTCTGGCACTCAGCTTGCGGGCACATGGGAGTGGCTGCTCTGGGACGCCATCATATGATGGCATCCCAGAATGAGAGCCGCACTGCCCTGCCACCATTTGACGGTGGGTGGGCATCAAGCAGTTAAACAAGTGGGATTGTGAGTTCCACATCCTTACCTCCCTAACAGTGAAAAAACCCTACGTAGTTTAAGGTTAAACCACTTCTTCTCCAATTTCATTGAGCAGCCCCATGTCTTCATATACTCCCTGAGACTGAATAGATTATTATTCCCTAGGCTAGAATCACCATTGAGATATTTTTATATCACTATTATATCTCCTCTCAAGCGTCTTTTCTTCGGGGAGAGGTAGTGTAATGTTTGTAGTCATTCCTTGTAACAGAAATCCTCCAGTCCCCTTATTGACATTGTTGCCCTTCTCTAGACTGAGCTCCAGCACATCCTTTCTGAGGATTGGTGACCAGAATGGGATGGCATACTCCAGATGTGGCTGAACTAGAGTTTAATAAATTGGCAGTATTATAGTTTTATCTTTTGAGTAAATACCCTTATTATGCATGCTAATATTCTGCTAGCTGTGCTTGCTGCAGTTTGGCATTGCATGCTATTGCTGAGTTTGTCATCTACTAGGACAGCCAGATCTTTTTCCATCCTGGATTCCCCCAGGGGTTTTCCCCCTTAGTGAGTAACTTGCATTCATACTCGTTAATTCAAATTGTTTTTATTAAGTTTTAACATAAACATGAGACATAGTGATTACTTGAGTTCATAGTTTAAAATAGTACAGGAAGATCTGTATCAACATGACTTTTGCAAATAGGAATGGTAAAACTTTATGGGACAAATGGCCATGTGGCTAATATAACAATGGGAGCGAGAACTCAAGGAAGGATGGAGTAAGATGTTGAGAGGGTAGGGGAGAGGGTGAGGGAGAAAAGGAAATAAAAGGGCTAAGGGGAGAAGCGGGAAGAAACATAGGTCAGAGTACTTCAGAGAAACAATATACCAGTCGGATATAGCATGGATATCTACATATTCACTTTAGTGTGGAAAAAAATTATCAACATATCACTGTACAATTACCATGTTCAGACAAATTTGGAGTAGTTAGAAGTTATGTAAGGCAAATTTCCATTCCATGTCACATTGGTAATTGAGTTCTGTGACTGTTTCGGGTATTGTGAGTATTTTGGATGATTTCCATAGTCTAGTATTTACTAGTTTTGCTGCATGAAGTATGTGGATTGTAATAGTCCTGGTGTTGGGAGGGAGTACCTCTATGCCTATATGGAGTAAGGCCAGAATAGGGTCTAGGTTGGTTATTTTTCCCGTGACACCTGCTATTAGCTTGGAAATTTCATGCCAATATGAAGCGAAGAATTTACATGACCACAGGATATGTAGTAATGATACTTGTTCTCCACAATGGCGCCAACAGTGGGGTGAGTTGTTGGGATACATTTTAGAGATTCAAGGATGTTATATACCAGAGATGAAGGATTATTAAGTGAGACTCCCAATGATTCATACATCGGGAGGCTTTGGCAGTGTGGGAGAGTATTTTCTGCCATGAGAGATCAGATGTATTACAACCAAAGGTCAGTTCCCACTTGTTTAAAGTGTTTGTTAACCCCCCAAAAAATTATAAAATCTTGTTCCCTTAAAGCATGTTATACAGCATAGTGCTTGTGCTGTGTAATTTGGCCCCCTGTAACACCTAAAATACCTAGCTGATCCTGTCTGGCTATACCCTTCCCCTTGTATGCTGACTCTGATATATCAAGGCTGCTGAGCCCTGACTCCGTTATCAGTGTACATGCCTCCAACATATGCTGCCCTGCTCTCCTGTGTATCCTCTGTCCTCATCCCCCCTCCCCTCCCTGTTTGCTTGTACTGGTGCCCACCCTCACCCCGTCCTGCTCCTGCAGCTCTCATATCTGCAGCTAAATCCTCCAATCCTCTCTGTACTATAATAATAAGTGTCCCTGTGCCTGTGTAATGTAAAACAAATCTGTAATGTACCTATATGGCTGCGGCGCTCAGCTGACTGTTGGCTCTCTCTCTCCTCTCTCCCCCTCCTCCACTGCTGATGTCAGTGGAGGGGCTCAGCCCCACCCACTGAAACCGTGAGCCAAGAGAGAAGAGAGATGACAAGTCAGCTGATCGCCAGGAGCTGAGCTTATATAGGTACAATCCCTGTAGATTTTTTACAATACACACGGGCATAGGGACACCTATTATTAAGGTACAGAGGGGATGAAAGTGGGTTAAAAGCCCCTTTAAAGAAGGAGATCTGGTGGGGAATTTTAGGTTGTTGAGGTAGGAGTAAAAAAAGGAGATTCTGTCTTTCAAGTATTTAGGAGTTTCCTAGAATTGCAGAATTGGGACTGGGAGGGTGGTGCTAGCAGGAATTGCACATGTGCGTAAACAGTGGTAAATTCTTATATAAGTGTAAAACTCAGAAGAAGGTAAGGCAGAGGTATTCTGCAAGGCACGGAAGGGTGTCAATTTATCATCCCTATGAAAGTGTTGCAGGGTCTGGACCCTACATTTTATACAACGTTGTTAAGTTTAGAGCAGGTATTATGGCTTTAAGGATATTAATAAGTAAAGCTATCAATGGCTATAGGTAAAGCTATCAATCTGAGAAGTTGAGTCTTCTAAGATAGTAAGGATGTCCATACTTTGAGAGATGTTTTAATACATGGATGACTTAAGGCACATTGTATAGGGTATATAGAGTGCAGGAGTAGGAAGTTACATGGAGTGATTGGATGAAAGGATGGGATTTCCATCTGTGACCAAGTTTTTAGTTTTAGTTGGATGCCACCGGAAGTACATCTTTTCTAGGAGTGTGGCCATGCAGTATAGGTGAAGATGAGGGAGGGCGGCTCCTCCATTTTTCATTGGTCTATGTAAAAGATGAGATAAACATCTAGAACGTTTAAATTCCCAAATATATTGGTTTATATGCTTTTGGACAGTATGGAAAAACTTGGTGGGAAGTGAGATAGGGACAGTCCTAAATAGGTATAGCAGTTTAGGAAGTATGAGCATTTTGACAATTTGCTATGCGTCCCAGTTTGGACATGCCAAAGGAATGGAAGGATAGTAGATCTTTGGGTAGGAGGACTGCATTATTGGTCTATAGTTACATTCAAATAATTGGGCAGTTATGGGGGTTAAGTTAATGCCTAGGCAAGGGATGGATTGTTTAGCCCAAGTGAATGGGAAAATTTTCGACAAGGCATTTTGTGTGGTCTAGGGTGTATGTAGGTTTAAGATCACAGATTTTAATTTGTTGAGTTTGTAGTAGGAAACTTCAGCATATTGGGATAGGATATTAAAAATAGAGGGACTGAGTGGGATTGGTAACCTTCAGGATTATATCGTCCTTTTGTTGAGTCCCTTGGAGTGAAATTCTTGAGATGCGGGGTTCAGCTCCAATTTTTTCAGCAAGGGGTTCTATGAGAAGTGCAAATATAATGCATCCTTATCTTGTACCATTCGATATGTTAAATGGTTTGGAGAGTACAATAGCTTGGTCAATGGAGAAGTGTAGCCTGCCATTATAGCAGTTTGTAACCATCCTGTGATCCCAAATTTCTCCAGTACGTCCTGCAAGAATCCCTAATGAGAGGGGGAATGGCTTGACCATCGTGGAAGATGGCTGCCTAACTCGAGAGCTCCCACTGACAGGGATAGATTACTGCTTACAACGGAGGGTTAATGGACACCCACACACCAAGAAATTATGGGAACAACATCTAGAAGCTCCTCGGCATCATAATCATTTTCGATTTTCGATTTTATGACTGGGAGAATGAGTCTAAACATCCCGGAGATGTTCCGGACCCAGGCGGGCAATATGGCACCTGCTCCCTCCACACAAGGCCCTCAGCCACCAGAGAATAGCTCTAGTGGAGCCGCCTCTTCCTCACAGAACGACAACGTTAATGGAGGGATTGTTCTTATCCCACACCAACAGCCAAGCCTGAATGATCTCCGCTCTGTGGCAGCAGACATCAATGACACCTTGACGGCAGCCATCACAGATCTGTGGATCGATAGTCAGGCTATCACAGGCAGAGTTCAGGCGGTGGAGAAAATGGTGGAGATACCACCATCTAGAAGACCTGGACAACCATGGCAGATGCCACAATCTTTGTTTGAGGGGTCTATCGGAGAACATTGATGCCAAACACCTACAGGCTGAGGTCACAAGCCTCTTTAACAATATGATGGAAAGACCCAGGGACACGCCAATTATCATGGAACAAATCCACTGTGCACTAAGATCGAAGGGAAGAGACAAAGACCCACCTAGAGATGGTATGCTGCATAGTGGATTACCTCCTCAAAGATGAGCTACTGCGGAAAGCCCGTAATTTGACGCCATTACTACACAATGGCATTGAGCTTTGTTTATTCCAGGACCTTTCCAGTATCACGTTACAGCTCAGGAGGGAACTGCGACCCCTCTTAGCGGTACTCCGCATGAAAAGCATCACATACCGCTGGAAATTTCCCTTCGGCCTTGCTGCAACAACGCAAGGCCGCTCTGCTCTCCTCAGAGTGCCAGAAGACCTCCAACATTTTTGTGAGACACTGGAGATCCTGCTCACGGAGGTCCCCAAGTGGTATGCTGAGTTTCGCCCTCCTATGGCTCACGCAGTGCATTCCAGATCCGAACCATTCCAGATCAAAACCGATGGAGACCCAGGATGTCCACTATCACAGACACCATTCACCCTCGGAAGCAAGATTGCAACATCCCGGTCCACATCCCTCATCACTCAACAGCCCAACAAAACCTCTGCATACCCACAGAGCTGGAAGGGATTGATAGATGACCAGCCCCTCCACAGTAGTATCGAAAAACATTCCTCAGACAGTTAAGGTTTTCGTTTTTTTTACTCCTACCCTGCCTTATTTCTCCAGGCCCTGTTTGCTCAGTCCATTATCAGACGAACTTCCCCATTATATTAAGGCAACCCGTTTTCACAATATAGATTAACTGAATCGCCTTCACGTATAGCCTTAGCAGGGGTATGAACACCCTCATGGACATGGACGTTGATTGAACATACTGGACGTTACACCTCTCAATGCTGGTAAGCAATTTTTTTTTTACATAGGATAGCAGAGACTTCGACAGTCTGAATACACCAAAGTCCCGCTTCCGCTATAAGATTGTAGGATTGTAGGACTGCAGCGGGCAGAGATGTATCCTTTTTACTATTCACAGTAATAGCGTTCAGGACTGCCGGCACTACCACAACCCCGATTCTCTTTATGATAGACTGTTAGGTGCCATAGCTTTACGTTCATGAAATTGTGGTTTTATTATTCAATAATTTTAACTAGGTATGTTCTTATGCCAGGGGGTGGGGCTCGAAGGACGAACCACTCATTGTCATGACAATGAACAACACATTATACTAACAATCACCCCTTTCAGTTAGGGGAGGGAGTCATGGTTAGTGACTTGACGAGCACAAACTACTTCAGAGCGATCACCTTGAAATAAATTATTCATTGCGCTTAGCAGTAGTATAGCAATGGTCTGGGCACAGCCCCAACCTACCCCTTAGGATTAACATATTTGATGGGCGGGTGGTCCTCCGAGCTCATCCCTCTGTGATCCGCAAATGAGGTGGTAGTTCTTTGTATTGATTTAGCCCTGATTGTCGCTTGTGCTATAACATACACACGTAGAGCTCAGGCTGAAATGATTCCCACCTCTGTATCAGGATGACACGCCCACGACATACTTCTCTTAGGGGATAAGGTTAATGTTATCTAATTTGAATAGGAAGAAATGTGACACAGCAAGCTGCCTTTACAATACCCCTATGGGCAAGGTCCAAGCGTATGTTGAGGATCCTGACTGACAGTCAACAGCTCACTATAGGCCAGAACTTGTCCATAACACCAGGCATCGTAAGCACTGCTATGCTAGAAAGCCATTATATTAGTCCCTAGATGGCACACACACGAGAATCACTTTCATCTACGCTTGCCAAACACTGTATATATACCCGGGAGGAGAGAAATGCCCTTTGCTTTACCAAGCTTTTTCTGACCAGAACGGCTCCCCACAGCCTTAGAAGTACCGAGTACCACAATCACCTAAGATAAACAGGGGTGCCAAGTTCATAGATCATTTACCACCGACGAATGACCCCACCAACATGAGGCGACAACTGTCCAGTATGATTTATCACTCATCTCCCCGCTCACCATAAGAAATAGTTTAGCTTACATGTAAACATTAAGTGGATACAAGCAATATACTTACCACATAATGTTTAATTGAGCCTTGCAGTTAGCACAGGGGGTATCTCAAGTATCTACACGTTGCATGTGAAATGCTTTTTGAATCTTTGAACCTCTAAAGTTTTATTATTATGAGGTTTTACGTTCTTTGTTCTATTGTTCCTGGTTATTCAGATCACATTCTTTTGCTCTTAGAGTTCCTCACCTCACCATGTTCGCCTTTGTACGAGGCAGTACCTTACCAAAATCTTCTGGATAATGCTTCTGGATAATGCTAAGACCAAATTAGACTAAGTTGCACTTACAGCAATCTGGAAGTTCTGAGGCACTTGATCCAAGCACATCACTCCAATCCATAAATCCACTAACTTTTAGGTTTCATAATATAAACACACACATGGAAGCACTCTAAATCTCCCAGCAGAGATGTGAAATCCCAACTGATATGGTTTACTAGCCTCACATGAACCGTCCTCACATACCACATTTTATTCCCTAAGTCAGTGGGACATGACCTATTTTGAAAGGTTATATTTTACACCAGAGTCAACCTATCCTCCCACACAGTGGCATCAATTTAGTCCCAGAATCACATACTTTATAATCCTTCACACCACTGACCCAATCCAGATTCATGTGTCTACAGGTACAAATCGAATTCGGACTAGCGAGCAGGCCTCGCAAGTCACTGGAAACACTACTGACCTCCCAAGCTTCAATCGCTCTAACATACCAAACACCAATGCAACCAAATCTCCTCTCTTTCCCTTGTCCAGTTTCTCATATATTCCTATCTCCCATCCCTCTCCCCTCACAGTTTAGCAGTTATTTGATATTCCTTATAGGGATTTCTGCTTCTGCTGCACTCCTCTTCTTAAAACCCCAACATAAATCTTCAAAATCTTACTATTTCATTACCGGAAGTTTTTAGGCTGATATTGGAGAGTGACCGAAGAGGTATTGTTCAGACCACACAATGTCAACTACCAAGAAAGCTAACCAGCCAAACATTAGCCACGACAATGGTACCAAGATAGCCTCCCTAAATGCGCGGGGCCTCAACACCCCCAAAAAACGTTCACAAGTCCTCCTGTCTATACGCAAAATTAAGGCGGACATCGTGTTCATCCAAGAAACACACTTCAGAACAAATTGTGTCCCCAAACTTTCAAACCTCCATTACCCAACAGCGCTACACTCTACCAATAGAGAATCCAAAGCAAAAGGGGTCTCTATACTTTTCTCAAAAAATTGCCCATTCCAAATAGCACTTCACTCTTGGATGAAGAGGGGCATTTCCTGTTCATCAAAGGATCATTGTTAGGTAAGCGCCTTACCCTAGCTAATATATACGCCCCCAATGTCAAACAAGTGCCTTTTTTCAGGCACACCTTGCAAAAGCTTGCATCTTTTCAGGAGGGTATACTGACAGTAGGCGAAGATTTTAATATTCCTTTGAACCCCCTCCATGACACATCATCTGGCTCGTTTAAGTTACCCTTCAAAGCGCTACATGCTATTGAAAAATATCTTCAAGAATTAACATTACACGACTCCTGGCGCACACTAAATCCTAAGACTAAAGATTACATTGTTTAACCCACATGGCAGATATTCCAGACTTGCCTACCTTTTTCTATCGCAAAGGGATCTCCCCATGCTCCTCAAAGCCAACATTGAGCCAATGTTTATATCGGATCATCACCCTATCACCATGTTCATTGAATTCACGACAGCTCAGTCTCATTCCCCCCGATATGGCACCTAGACCCGTCAATACTTACAGGCACCCTGATAGCATCTACAATTCACAATCGACTTACACAAGATAATGATGCCCCAGAAATCTCCCCTATGATAAAATGGAAGGCCCATGAATGTACTATACAGGGGGAATTAATAGCCATTGCCACCAAAAGAAGACGTGAGAGACAAGCTCACATATCAAATCTCTCACACCACATTTATGAGCTAGAAAAAGCACACAAAAAGACCCAAGCGATCTCCACTTTCCAAGAACTCACTCAAGCAAGAACCAAACTGGTAGGTGAACTGAATAAGAGAACAAAACATAATTATATACTGTCACAAAAAATTTTCTACCAATACGGTAATAAAGCAGGTAGATGCTGGTGCTTGCTCTAGCAGGTGCTTGCCAGAGCAGTCTAGGTGAAAAAAACTACAACAACGATTCATTCTTTAAACAACTCTTAGGGGACAAAACTAACTACCAATGACCAAATAGCGGACCAAGTTGTCCAATACTATACAGAACTCAACAATATTAAGGCAAAGGCCCCCCAGACAGACACAGTAACTAGACTACAGTTGATTAAAGACTTTCTTTACCAACACAGCCCCAAGCCTCTCTCAGACACGGTAGCCTCAGATTTGGAACAACTACTGTCAAAGGCTGAACTAGAAGCCATTCTCAAACAATTAAAACCAGGCAAGAGCCCAGGTCCGGACGGCCTGATGGCAGGGTACTACAAATCATTTATAGATACGCTTCTTTCACACTTCCTTAACGCATTTAATACCCTTTCCTCAGACAACCCTCCTCCCCGAGATCTCCTTACAGCACATATCACTGTAATTCCAAAACCCAACAAAGACCCAACGTCAGTTTCAAATTATAGGCCAATCTCATTATTGAATGTGGATCTCAAAATGTACGCAAAACAGACTCTTGCCCCTCTTACCCAACGTTATTTCCCTAGACCAAGTAGGCTTCATACCAGGGAGAGAGGCAAGAGACAAAACCCTGAAAGCAATTAATATACATAAATGGCTGACTTCAACATACCAACAAGGATTTTATCTTTCCTTGGACGCAGAGAAGGCATTCAACAGGGTGGCTTGGGATTATATAGCAGAAGTTCTCAAAAAGATTTGCATTCATGATGGTATGTTTTTCATACTAGCACTATATTAGAGTCCGAAAGCTAAGGTTCGAGTCAACGAACACCTGTCGGGTGCCTTCTCCATTTCCAATGGGACACATCAGGGATGCCCACTCTCCCCGCAAATATTTGTCCTCACTCTAGAACCTTTCCTCACACGCATCAAAGAAAATTAGGACATCAAAGGTATCTCAATAGCAAGCTAGCAGCGTTTGCAAATGCAATTGCAAATCCTCTTATTCTTAAAAGACCCACATGTTACGCTAACCAATCTTCTCAAAGACCTAACATTATTTGACACCTTGGCTGACCTAAGAATCAACTTCACTAAATCAGAAGCATTAAATATATTATTGACAAAAGAGATCCAGACGCAATGTCAAACAAATTTCCCATTCAAATGGCAACCAAATTCAATTACGTATCTTGGAATCCAAACACCGGCCCTTTATCTGACTTATATAGCAAGAACTATATCCCAATCCGCCAAAATATTCAGAAAGATCTTATATCATGGTCGACAGGAGTATTTTCATGGTTCTGTAGAACATCTATTATTAAAATGACCATTCTACCAAAATTACTCTATGTGTGACAAACGGTCTCTGTAAAATTGCCACAAGCAATTTTTGCTTCCTTTCGCAAAGCCTGTATGGAATTCATTTGGAGTGGGTCTCAAGCTAAACTGAGCTTTGACAGATTAACTCTACTCAAACTGAAAGGGGGTCAAGGACTACCGGATATTCGCAAATTTTATTAGGCTAGTCAGCTGACCAGAGTAGTAGACCGAAATATCCATGCACGCACCAAAGCTTGGATCACCACAGAACATGCTTTCTCACATTTACCACTTAGGATAGCCACAGGATAACCCTGGATAGCCACAAGCCACATTCCACAACGATAGAAACAGCACTCATTAATTGGCAACACGTTGCAAATTTTCAGTAAAATGTGTCACCAATTTAAAATCTCTTCCTCTCGGGCCCACTCACGCCAATACCCCAAAACCCAGATTTCCCACCTGGTAAGGATGTCTCCTTCCTTTCAGGATTGTGGCCACACTCTGACCTGAGAGCAGGAGACTTCTTCTCTGGTGATTAGGGATGAGCGGAACACCCCCCTGTTCGGTTCGCACCAGAACATGCGAACAGGAAAAAAGTTTGTTCGAACACGCGAACACCGTTAAAGTCTATGGGACATGAACATGAATAATCAAAAGTGCTAATTTTAAAGGCTTATATGCAAGTTATTGTCATAAAAAGTGTTTGGGGACCTGGGTCCTGCCCCAGGGGACATGGATCAATGCAAAAAAAGTTTTAAAAACGGCCGTTTTTTCAGGAGCAGTGATTTTAATAATGCTTAAAGTCAAACAATAAAAGTGTAATATCCCTTTAAATTTCGTAGCTGGGGGGTGTCTATAGTATGCCTGTAAAGGGGCGCATGTTTCCTGTGTTTAGAACAGTCTGACAGCAAAATGACATTTCGAAGGAAAAAACCCATTTAAAACTACTCGCGGCTATTGCATTGCCAGTCCGACAATACACATAGAAGTTCATTGATAAAAACGGCATGGGAATTCCTCACAGGGGAACCCCGAACCAAAATAAAAAAAAAATTATGTGGGGTCCCCCTAAATTCCATACCAGGCCCTTCAGGTCTGGCACGGATACTAAGGGGAACCCAAGCCAAAATTTAAAAAAAAATGTCGTGGGGGTCCCCCTAAATTCCATACCAGACTCTTATCCGAGCACGCAACCTGGCAGGCCGCAGGAAAAGAGGGGGGGACGAGAGAGCACCCCCCCTCCTGAACCGTACCAGGCCACATGCCCTCAACATTGGGAGGGTGCTTTGGGGTAGCCCCCCAAAACACCTTGTCCCCATGTTGATGAGGACAAGGGCCTCATCCCCACAACCCTGGCCGGTGGTTGTGGGGGTCTGCGGGCGGGGGGCTTATCGGAATCCGGAAGCCCCCTTTAACAAGGGGACCCCCAGATCCCGGCCCTCCCCCCTACCATTTCACTAAAAAACTGTTAAAAATGACAAGAGACAGTTTTTGACAATTCCTTTATTTAAATGCTTCTTCTTTCTTCTATCTTCCTTCATCTTCTTCTTCTGGTTCTTCTGGCTCTTCTGGTTCTTCCTCCGGCGTTCTCGTCCAGCATCTCCTCCGTGGCATCTTCTATCTTCTTCTCCTCGGGCCGCTCCGCACCCATGGCATGGGGGGAGGCTCCTGCTCTTCTCTTAATCTTCTTCATCTTCTTCTTTTCTTCTCTTCTTCTCTTCTTCATTTTCTTCTCCTGGCCGCTCCGCATCCATGCTGGCATGTAGGGAGGCTCCCGCTGTGTGACGGCGTCTCCTCATCTGACGGTTCTTAAATAACGGGGGGGCGGGGCCACCCGGTGACCCTGCCCCCTCTGACGCATGGGACATGATGGGACTTCCCTGTGGCATTCCCCGTTACGTCACAGGGAAGTCCCGTCAAGTCACCATGCGTCATTAATTTAGGAACCGTCAGACGAGGAAACGCCGTCACACAGCAGGAGCCTCTCTTCATGCCAGCATGGATGCGGAGCTGCCCGGAGAAGAAAATGAAGAAGAGAAGAAGAGAAGAAAAGAAGAAGAGAAGAAGATGAAGAAGATGAAAAGAAGAGCGGGAGCCTCCCCCATGCCATGGGTGCAGAGTGGCCCGAGAAGAAGAAGATAGAAGACGCCGCGGAGGAGATGTTGGACGAGAACACCGGAGGAAGAACCAGAAGAGCCAGAAGAACCAGAAGAAGAAGATGAAGGAAGATAGAAGAAAGAAGAAGTATTTAAATAAAGGAATTGTCAAAAACTGTCTCTTGTCATTTTTAACATTTTTGACAGTTTTTTAGTGATGAAATGGTAGGGGTAAGTACCCCCTTACCATTTCACACAGGGGGGGCGGGATCTGGGTGTCCCCTTGTTAAAGGGGGCTTCCAGATTCCGATAAGCCCCCCACCTGCAGACCCCCACAACCACCAGCCAGGGTTGTGGGGATGAGGCCCTTGTCCTCATCAACATGGGGACAAGGTGTTTTGGGGGGCTACCCCAAAGCACCCTCCCAATGTTGAGGGCATGTGGCCTGGTACGGTTCAGGAGGGGGGGCCACACTCTCGTCCCCCCTCTTTTCCTGCGGCCTGCCAGGTTGCGTGCTCGGATAAGGGTCTGGTATGGATTTTTGGGGGGACCCCACGCCATTTTTTTTATTTTTTTGGCCGGGGTTCCCCTTAATATCCATACCAGACCTGAAGGGCCTGGTATGGAATTTAGGGGGACTCCCACGTCTTTTTTTTTTTAATTTTGGTTCGGGGTTCCCCTTTGGGAAATTCCCATGCCGTTTTTATCAATGATTTCTATGTGTATTGTCGGCAATGCAATAGCCGCAGGTAGTTTTAAATGGGTTTTTTCCTTCAAAATGTCATTTTGCTGTCAGACTGTTCTAAACACAGGAAACATGCACCCCTTTACAGGCATACTATAGACACCCCCCAGCTATGAAATTTAAAGGGATATTACACTTTTATTGTTTGACTTTAAGCATTATTAAAATCACTGCTCCTTAAAAAAACGGCCGTTTTTAAAACTTTTTTTTGCATTGATCCATGTCCCCTGGGGCAGGACCCAGGTCCCCAAACACTTTTTATGACAATAACTTGCATATAAGCCTTTAAAATTAGCACTTTTTATTTCTCCCATAGACTTTTAAAGGGCGTTCCGCGGCATTCGAATTTGCCGCGAACACCCCACATTGTTCGCTGTTCGGCGAACTTGCGAACAGCCAATGTTCAAGTCGAACATGAGTTCGACTCGAACTTGAAGCTCATCCCTACTGGTGATACCTTTTTACCGCTATCCACACTTGAAGCACAGACACCAGGCCACTATGTCTCTTTCTGGTCTTACATGCAACTTCGACATTTCCTCACCGACACCCGGGTACCCCCAGCATTTTCAAGACAACAATCACAATTAGAATCACTCTGTACCAACACTGAACCTCAATGTCTTTTGATCTCCCTCATTTACGCCATCATCTTTGATGAACACAGTGCTAATTCTAACATAGCGAGCGTAAAATGGGAAAGAGACCTCTCCATCAATCTTTCAGAAGTAGAGTGGAGGAAAATATATGCTAACATACACAAAGGTTCGATCAATGTATCGGCCCAAGAAAATGGTTTTAAACTATTCTCCAGGTAGTACAAAACCCCTCTCGAATTACACAAACTTAACCCTGCGATTCCACCCACTTGTTGGAGATGCCATGCCAAGGAAGGCTCGCTTCTTCACACCTGGTGAGAATGTCCCTCAATCCTAAAATTCTGGACAGATATCCACTGCCTCACGATCCAAATTACAATGCTCCAAATAGACTTCTCTCCAGCCCAAGCGCTTCTTCACCACTCCACATTACCTATGAATAGTGATGAGCTTGATGTTCGAGTCAAACATGAGTTCGACTCGAACATCGGGTGTTCGCCCGTTCGCAGAAGAATGAACATTACCGAGCATTTGCAGGAAATTTTTTGGAGCGCCCAAGGAATGCCCCATAATGCACTGTGAGATCACAGTGCATTGCTGTATGATGATTGGCCAAAGCATGCACCTGACCTGCATGCTTTGGCCAATCCCAGCACCCTCTGCTAAGAGAGCCATAATTGGCCAAAGGGAGGGTGCCTTTGGCCAATCATGGCTAAGGGGGACTAAGTCCATGCCCCACACTATATAAGGCTGCCTACACAGTGGCCCTGTGTAGTGTTGTTGGTGTGGACGGAGAGATAGCTTGATTTAGATAAAGCAGGCAGGTTATTCAAGTTATTCAGTTAGTGGCAGTGTATTATATATATATATATATATATATATATATATATATATATATATATATACTGTATATATATATATATATATATATATATATATACTGTATATATATATATATATATATATATATATATATATATATATATATATATATATACTGTATATATATATATATATATATATATATATATATATATATATATATATATGCTCTGCATCCAGTCAGTTTAGCCTATATCTACATTTGCACCGTTGCTGTTTGCAACTTATGTTTGAAGCGGATCAAGTGTGGCCAGAACAACAGCCGCTTGGGCACCACATGCATGACCAGACATATGATGACCTCCCATGCAGTCTGTTGGCAACAGCACTTTAAAGACCCACATCAAAGAAAAAGGCAGACTTCTCCTTGCTCTTCATCTGGGATCTCCAACCCCACTATACCTCCAGTCCTCTCAAAAACCTGCACTGAGAGGAATGAAGGTATAGCAATAGGTGTCCCAAGTATAGCAACCAATCTGCTATCAGTACACCTCCATCTGATTTTAGCAAGCAAATTTCCCTATCCCAGTTGCTAAACCGTAAAAAGAAATTCGGTCCCAGCCATCCACATGCTCAGCGTCTGAATGCTAGCTTGGCCAATTTTCTAGCACTGCAACTGGTAGACTCTGCCCCCATTCGTGACGTTGTGGAATGTGCTGTACATCAATTTCTTTTCACAGAAGGCTATTCCACCTCTCTACCGGCATGTGGAAGGCAATGTTTTGGCCTTGTTGGACAGGGCGGTCAGCAGTAAGGTGCATATTACCAATGATTCATGGTCTAGCAGGCATGGGCAGGGACGTTACATTTTCCTTCATGGCACACAGGGTAACTCTGTTGGCAACTGGGAAGGATGCAGAACAGGGTTCAGTATTATTGAAGCTTGTTCCACCACCACGCCTCCAAAAGGCTAGTGGTGATTCTGCCACAGCTCTCTCTTTTACCCCCTCCTCTTCTTCTTCCTCTATGGCCTCTTCTGCAGATTTCTCCTCTGAACCAGTGGTGCTCTGTAAGCGTTCAAGGGCCTACGCAAGCACTCAGGCAAAAAGATGCCATGCTATGCTTGAGTTGGTCTGCTTAGGAGACAGGAACCACACTCTGCAGGGGCAGGCTCAGAGGTAGTTGATGCCACGCCAGCTTCAGCCAGGAATGGTTGTACGCGACAATGGCACCAACCTTCTCTCCACCCTCTGACATGGACACTTGACCCATGTTTGGCACACGTCCAGAATTTGGTGGTGCAGCAGTTCTTGAGCAGGTACCCAGGCTTACGAGATCCCCTGAGGCAGGCCAGGAAAGTCTGTGGTCATTTTTGCCTTTCATACAATGCCAGTGCTCAGCTGAATGACATTTTCAAAAGGAATGCAACCTGCCCACCAACCGCCTCATTTGTGACATGCCCACCAGGTGGAACTCAACATTGTCAATGCTGCAGTGGCTGCACTAGCAGCAGAGGGCCGTCAATGAGTACCTGTGTGAGTATGGCACCAGGACAGGGTCAGGTGAGCTTGTTTTTTTTTGCCACGCCAGTGGCTACTGATCAAGGATGCATGCACTGTCCTATCACCATTTGAGGAGGCCACGAGGATGGTGAGCATCGACAATGCATGCATCAGTGATACTGTCCCTCCTGTCTTCCTGTTGGAGCACACACTTTGTGGAATAATGGACAGGGCACTTGAGGCAGAACAGCGGGAAGAAGAGGAGGACTTCCTTACCTCTCAAGGCCCCCTTTATCCAGATAGCATTCCGCCAAACACACAGGAAGAAGAGGAGGAGGATTATGTCAGCATGGATGTAGAGGCTAACACTCCGCAGCAGTCTTCAAGGGAGGGTTTTCAGCCCCCAGAAACCCAAGGAGTTGTACGCGTTTGGGAGGAGGTAGTTCCTGACAACGTCATCCTCAGTGATCCAAAGGATTCACAATTGAATGCGTCTGCAAACTAATGCTGTGTGGACTCCTTGATTCTGCAAAGCCTGCAAAAGGACCCTAAGGTTTATGATATCAAGGAGAGGGATCATTACTGGCTGGCAAACCTTCTTGATCCACGTTACAAGGGTAAGGTTGCAGAACTCATCCTGCCTTCGCAGAGAGAGCAGAGGATAAAACATTTTCAGAAGGCCATGAAGAAAAGTTTGTGCAATGTGTTTCCAGACCCTGGGAGGTTACAATTGCCTGGTGATGGACAACGTGTTGCTGAGGCTTTGTTCGGTCAGAGGAAGAGCGGTGGAGAAGGTGGCCGGCTGACCGATGCCTTTAGACAATTTTTCAGTCCTCAGCACCAAGGTCTGATCAGTTCAAGCAACCATCGCCAGCGTCTGCATTTCCAACAGACCATCCACTGGGTTACTGGGTCTTGAGGATGGACCACTGACCAGAACTTGCTCAATATGCAATTGAGCTACTGGCCTGTCCTGCATACAGTGTTCTTTCTGAACGCACATTCAGTGCTGCTGGAGGGTTTGTAATGGATCATAGAGTGCGCCTCTCCACAGACTCCATTGATAGGCTCACATTCATAAAAATGAATCAGTCTTGGATCAGCAGCAGCTATCAAGCACCTGATGCTGATGTAACTGATTGTTTTTTCTATGTATGTGGGATCACTTGAAAACTGCCTATGCTGAGTGACTATCCTATTCCTCCTCAATCTTGATGATTCTAGCTTCCAACAATATTTTTGGTTTAGGGCACCACCACCACTGCCTAAGGCCCAAATTTTTCTGCCCATGTTTAACAGGGGCATGTAATTACAATTTTTGATCTAATATTTCACAGCAGTGCCCATTTCTACTCCCACCGAGCTTGACTGTGAGGGTTTACAGTGTTGTGGCACCACCAAAGGCCCAATTTTTCTGCCCCTGTTTAACAGGTGCATGTAATTACAATTCTTGATGTAATATTTCATAGCAGGGCCCGTTCCTGATAAGCGTAACTGTGAGGGCTTACAGTGTTGTGGCACCACCACCACCAAATGATGATGCTAGCTTCCAACAATATTTTTGGTTCAGGGCGCCACCACTGCTTAAGGCCCAATTTTTCTGTAATTAAAATTTTTGATCAAATATTTTACAGCAGGGCCTGTTCCTGCACCCAACAAGAGTATCTGTGAGGGGTTACAGTGTTGTGGCACCACCACTACCACTGTCTAAGGCCCAATTTTTCTGCCCCTGTTTAACAGGGGCACGTAATTACAATTTTTGATCAAATATTTCACAGCAGGGCCCATTCCTACACCCAACAAGAGTATCTGTGAGGGGTTACAGTGTTGTGGCACCACCACCACCACTGCCTAAGGCCCAATTTTTCTGCCCCTGTTTAACAGGGGCATGTAATTACAATTCTTGATCTAATATTTCACAGCAGGGCCCATTCCTGCGCCCACCAAGCTTAACTGTGAGGGCTTACAGTGTTGTGTCACTACCACCACCCAAGGCCCAATTTTTCTGCCCCTGTTTAACAGGGGCATGTAATTACAATTTTTGATCAAATATTTCACAGCAGGGCCCGTTCCTACACCCAACAAGAGTATCTGTGAGGGGTTACAGTGTTGTGGCACCACCACCACCACTGCCTAAGGCCCAATTTTTCTGCCCCTGTTTAACAGGGGCATGTAATTACAATTTTTGATCTAATATTTCACAGCAGGGCCCATTCATGCGCCCACCAAGCTTAACTGTGAGGGCTTACAGTGTTGTGTCACTACCACCACCCAAGGCCCAATTTTTCTGCCCCTGTTTAACAGGGGCATGTAATTACAATTTTTGTTATAATATTTTAACCCAGGTCCTGTTCCTGCACCCAACAAGAGTAACTGAGGGCTTACAGTGTTGTGGCACCACCACTGCCTAAGGCCCAATTTTTCTGCCCCTGTTTAACAGGGGCATGTAATTACAGTTTTTGATCTAATATTTCACAGCAGGGCCCATTCCTGCGCTCACCAAGAGTAACTGTGAGAGCGTACAGTGTTGTGGCACCACCACCAAAGGCCCAATTTTTTTAGCCTTTGTTTAACAGGGGCATGTAATTACAATTCTTGATAAAATATTTAACAGCAGTGCCCATTCCTGCACTCAACAAGAGTATCTGTGAGGGGTTACAGTGTTGTGGCACCACCACCACCTAAGGCCCAATTTTCTGCAGAGTATATAGGGCAGGCCATATATTATATACTTCTGTTCAGAGTATATAGTGCCTGGGGGCCCCCCAACCCCATTTATTTTTAAATTTGGGTGCGGGGTTCCCCTTAATATCCATACCAGACCCAAAGAGCCTGGCCATGCCATTTTTCTCAATGATTTTCATCTATATTGCCATGACCCCACAATACAATACATTACAGCCGCAAGACATTTTAAATGACTATTTTTCCTTTAGAAATGTCATTTTGTTGTGGTACTTTTATAAACACAGGAAAACTGCGCCACTTTACAAGCACACTATAGGCACCAGGCACGATATTTAAAGGAATATTTCATTTTTATTGTTTCACTTTAAGCATTCTTAAAATCACTGCTCCTGAAAAAACAGCCATTTTTAAAACTTTTTTTTTCATCCCTTGGGGCAGGTCCTGGGTCCCCAAACACTTTTTAGGGCAAATTTTTGCATATAAGCCTTTAAAATTAGCACTTTTGATTTTTCACGCTCGTGTCCCATAGACTTTAACGGTGTTCATGCGTTCGAACAAACTTTTTTGCATGTTCGAATGTTCTGGTGCAAACCAAACCGAGGGGTGTTCGGCTCATTCCTACCTATGAAAACATACCATCGATCTTGAGCCCTACATCTACCTAATGGCGCAAAAATGTGTATCCCAGTTTAATCTCCTCACCCGCCTACAATAGTGGAATGGATTAAGAGAGTGAACAAGGTAGCTGCAATGGAAGACCTAGTACACCAAGCCCATGACTCTTCCACCACATATTGGAAAACATGGGCTTGTTGGCAACATTTCCAAACAACGCCCGAATAAACCACGTTTCAAAATTAGCACATCAGATTAAAACGCAGGGAGGAGGGAAAAGACTGAGATTTGCTAGTATGTCTCTACTCTCTCAGTCTCTCAGTCCCCCCACCCATCCCTTTCGGCTATATGCCGCCTACATGTTATTCCTATACAGCCCTCAAGGTACCCCTCAAACATTAAATACGGTCTTCATGTGGCATCTGAGGCTTGTTGGCCCGGAACTAATCCTACCTGGTCTGGATGTATTAGTGAGGGCATGAAGGTAAGTAATCTTCTAGCTATGACCATGGCACACAACTTAACATCTGTATTGATAAGTGTGATAGGTCTATAGTTTTGTACCTCTTGGGGATCCTTGCCAGGCTTAGGGATTGTTGTAATGATAGATTGTAACATCTCTTTAGGAAGGGAGTCAGAGGATGCGGCATGATTGAAGAGGTCAGAAAGGTGTGGATAAACGATGGAGGCAAATTGTTTGTAATACTCGTTAGTGTATTCGTCACCTCCAGGGGATTTTTTAGAAGGGAGAGATTTAATGGCTAATTCGATTTCTGCTGGAAGGAAGGTTTTTGATAAGGAATGAATTTGGCAGGTCGATAGGGTAGGGAGAATCACTGATGTCAAAAACGTCTGTATATCTGATGGGTTTGGTTGAGGGGTCATTCTTAAGATTGTATAGAGATTGGTAGAAATCACCAAACGCATCTGCAATATCTAAAGGGTTAACTACTGGGGCTCTGGTAGTGGGGTGGTTGACTGAGCTGATTTTAGCTTTTAAGCGTTGTTGATTGGCTGACTATTCCTTTAAATATCGTGCCCCCCAGGCACAATATTTAAAGGAATATTTCATTTTTATTATTTCACTTTAAGCATTCTTAAAATCACTGCTCCTGAAAAAACAGTCGTTTTTAAAACTTTTTTTTTGCAAACGCATCTGCAATATCTGATGGGTTAACTACTGGGGTTCTGGTATTGGGGCGGTTGACTGAGCTGATTTTAGCTTTTAAGCGTTGTTGATTGGCTGACTATTCCTTTAAATATCGTGCCCCCCAGGCACGATATTTAAAGGAATATTTCATTTTTATTGTTTCACTTTAAGCATTCTTAAAATCACTGACTTTGGCTGACTTTGCTAGAAGAGAACCAGCTTTGTTCCCTAATGAATAGTAGTTTGCTTTGGATTGTTTCAAGTTACAGTCAAATTGATGCATCAAAAGGGAACAAAGCTTGTTTCTGTCATTTAATAGGGAAAAGATAAAGTGGGGGTTTGATATTGTTTGTTTTCATCCTCCTTATTTTTAATCAAGGATAGGACCTCTTCAATTTGCTTCCTCCTCTGGTTTTTAGCATTAGCTTGCAGTTTTATGAAGATACCTCTCATGAAGGCGAGGTATGTGGCCCATAATAGGGGAGTAGAAATGTCCGGGGATGAGTTTGTTTATAAGAATAGGGTGTGGGCTTTTGAGATCGCTTGGCAGTGGTCAGGGATTGCTGGGAGATTGGCATGCAGCCTCCAAAGGCAGGTGAGATTAGTTATTTTACAGTCACCAAGTTGTATTGATACAGGGGCATGATCAGACCATGTTATCGTACCTATTTGGGAGGCAGTAATGAGCTGAAGGGTCCATTTGTGCGTAAAAAAAAAGTCAATCTGGGAGTATGAGAGGTGGGGAGGAGAGTAGTAAAAAAAAGTCCTTTTCTGCTCCATCTTGCCATCTCCAGATGTCATATAGATCATGAGTGTGTAGGAGATAGTTAATGGTTTGGTGGGCAGCTCTTTTACCTGTGGAGGAATCAAGGGTAGCATTTCCAATCGTGTTGGAGTCCCCTCCGATAATGAGCATGCTGATTTTGATGTCTATATAGGCATTTGCAGAACTTGATCTGTTTAGTGTTTGGGGAGTGTAAACGTTGAAAATTGTGTATGTAATTTGGTTGATGCCTCAGATGAGGATGTGGTAACGGCCCAAGGGATCTGCGATTTCAGAATGTGGTTGAAATTGGACTGAAATTGGACTGAGTCTCAAATAGCTGTTAGGACCCTGTTTTTCTGATGAGCGTTAGAGGCCAAGAATACATTGGGAAAGTTCTTCAAGGTGAGGGTAGGTGATTTAGCCGAGACAAAGTGCATTTTCTGAATCAGAAGAATGTCCGCTTTTAATGAGCGAACCTGTCTTGTAAGGGATGAACGTTTGAAGGGAGAGTTGAGGCCACGCACATTTAGAGAAGTGAATTTAATTGACATAAGGTTGCAGGACTTTGTGAGAATCTAGTTGGTGTGTGGATATTCTCAGAGATAGTAAGTGTTCTATGTACTTTTGATAGTACTTCAAATTTGGTCATAATTCAATTGATAGTTGTGGAAGAGAATGTAGTGAGGTCTCAGCAGGATTGTTAGATTCATGGGAGATTATTTCCATGGAATGAATATTCCTATAGAGGAATCCTGTGAACATAATACATAGTGACTAATTCAGACCATATAATAGGGATACATAGGGAGAGAAGTTTAAAAAGGACTTGTAGAAAAAGTAAGTTATGATCAGCATGGACATCTGCTAAATCATTGTGAGCAGTGCAGATCTGCCTCATTTTTGTTTTCACATGGGAGATTCTCACTTCATGTTCTTGCACTGTTTGTGTGTGAGGGGCTAGGACTGCAGTCATATCAGTGTGAAAAGTCCTTCTCAGGGATAGAAGCACACTGGCTGTTCAGATGCAGGGAATGAGTCAATGGCTGACTGCATCTGCAGAGTAGGTATTAGGGGTGTGAGAGAGAGCTGTGCTTTGATCAGGGACTTCCGTCCGGGGCCTGGATTTCAGTGGGCTGCGTGAAGTAAGAGACGGGGGAGAGATGACTTACCGGGTTCACCTTCATATAGAGGGAATGCCAGCCTGTGATCCTGGGTATGTTCTCCCTGTGTCTGAAGAGAAGCCGACAGTCTCCATGCTGTGCTGGCGCCATCTTGGAGAAGGTTTTGCACACGGCTGGATGCAGGTATTGCTGCGATGGTCGGTGTGATGCCGCTTTAGACGCTGGGGATGTACAGAGTCTCAGAGGAGAGCAGCCATTTTTTTTTTCATTTTTTAACATAAAACGTCATTTGCCATGTAGTTGCCCTCCCCTTTATTTTATTGAGGTCTTCCTGTACAGTATCAATATCCTGCATAGAAGTTATCGTCCTGCTTAGCTTTGCATCATCAGCAAACACTGAGATTGAGATATTTATCCCATCCTCATTTATGGAAAAGTTCAACAGAATTGGTCCCAGGACAGGGCCTTGGGGTACCCCACTTACCAGTCTGAATACTTGCTATTTATCACCACCCTTTGGACATGCTCCTGTAACCAGTTTTTCTATCCATGTACAAACCCTGCTGTCTATGCCTACGGACCTCAGTTTATAAATTAAGCATTTGCGGGGGACTGTGTCAAATGCTTTTGCAAAATCCAGATACACTACATCAACAGGCCTTATCTTATCAAGATGAATGCTCACTACCTCATAAAATGTTAATAGATTGGTTTGGCAAGAATGACCTTTCATAAAGCCATGCTAATTTCTACTAATGATACTGTATTCATCAGTGAAATCTTGGATATAGTCCCTTATCATCCCCTTCAATAGTTTACATACTATCAATGTTAGACTGACTGGTCTGTAGTTTCCAGGTACATGTCTCTGCCCTTTTTTAAAATATTGGTACTATGTTGGCCCTTTGCCAATCCACTGGTACCATTCCTGTCAGTATGCTGTCCATAAAAATTAGGGACAACAGTCTGGCTATAACTGGCCTGACTGAGTTTGAGGGCTCTCGGGTGTATGCCATCTGGTCCTGGTTATTTATTTGCATTTAGCTTTTCAAGCTTTTTTGGATACCAGCTTCTGTAAGCCACAAGGGTACACTCTGTGATGTGTTACTAATGATTCAGTCATGATTACTATACCCCTCTTTTTTCTTAGTAAAAACTGAGAAGAGTGCATTTAGTACAGTTGCCTTCTCCTTGTCATTTGTAACCAAATTCCCTTCATCATCCCTTATGGGGCTTATATGCTCTGACCTTGCTTTTTTACTATTAATATATTGTTCTGGAAATATTATAGATGGGCAACTCCTATCCTCATATTGATTAGTGGTTCCAAATTAATAATAACCACTGCAGTAGGGAACAGACACAAAAGATATACTCAGCATCTTTCCACAATAACTGTTCTGTTTTATTTGACGCAATTGAAGGTTTTCATACACATGATTACGTAAGTATCACATTGATATTACAATTGTACTTCTATGGTAACAAAGGGCTTAACATAGTTAGGCTAATTGTAATCAGGACTCAAAAGAATAAAAATATGTAATGAAAACATTTTTAGTGCTGTGTGCCCAATGAGTGCAATGTACAATACATAGGCAAACCATACAAAAATAGAATCCAGTTTCATACAGAATTTACAAATTTCCTTTACAATGGGGAGTTTTTGGGATTCTTTGTTGGGATTTTTTTTAACTCTCTTCCGCTATGTATCTCTCGTGGTCTATCTTAGCCACCCTGAATGCACTTCTTACTGCATTCCTTGTAGTGTTTGAATGCCAACAATGACCCCTCTGCCTTATATTTTTTAAAGGCCTTTTTTTTCTCTTTAATATGTCTTTGTACATTAAAGTTTAGCCACCCAGGTTTAATCTTAGCTCTTTTATATTTGTTGCCCATTGGGATGCACTGGCTAATACCTCTATTTAATATGTTACTAAAATACTCCCATTAATCTTCAGTATTCATTGTTTCTAAGATTTGGTTCCATTTAATATCTTGTAGTATTGAGAGCCGTTTAGAAAAATTGGTTCTCTTGAAATTTGGTGTTCTTGTACTACCTTTGTGCCTCCTTTTCCTATGATTTATGATGAATGTAATTATCCTGCGATCGCTGGATCACAAGCTGTCCCTAATTTCCACATCCATGATCAGATCTGTGTCATCTATAATTAATAGGTCTAACGATGCATCATTTCTAGTCAGGGCATTCACCAATTGCCACATGAAGTTGTCCTGTAAGACATTTAAGAAAAAACAGGCCCTAAATGAGTGAGTTATTCCTACTGCCCAGTCAGTATCTGGATAGTTGAAGGCTGTAGCATACGCCCACTATTCATTCCCCACTTGTTTCTTCTCTTTGGAGTACCACTCATAGGGACTCCACCTCCCCAAGGAGTGTATTGCAGGTGAACTTTGGAGTGGTCTGTCTGAGCATTCTATAAGTTCACTCAGTAGCAGAGCATTGCAAACACAATGCTTCCACATATGACACTAAACAACTTTCTGTGATTTTGTGGCAAGTATGAAGCATCTCTGTCTCCCCCTGCAGCAATAGATTGCTATATATGCTATATATGACTTATTGCTGACTGATTATAACAATTACAGCAATTCCAAATGAGTGTATCCAAGATGGCTACCTCACCTCCTAAGCTCTTTGAGTCCCAGGGGATACAATTTCTATAGAGATACAAGTTAGAAATAAAATCCTGTCAACTGGGTTAAGTGTATATAGGAGTATTTACATATACACAGCTAGATCTGAGGATTCTTACTGTACACCAAAATAGGTTCTTCAAACTGCAATATACATGTATTGATAGGGTTACATCATATATACAAATTACACACTAAACAGTATTTACAGAACAATGTACAGCATAAGTACACTGTGTTACATAATATGTACACATTAAACACAAAACCACCTTTATAATACAATGTACAGTACAAGTATGAGGTTAGTTTACCTCTCAGCTTCAAGTCTGTTCATACTGAGTGTCTGTGTGTCCCCAGGACAAAACAAAAACACAGCTTGGTAACTGTTCCTTATATCTCCCTCTCCTTTTTGAAAAAAAAGTGGCTAATATAATGCACCCTAATTGGTTACTATACCTAGCAAATGTATATTGGGATCAGCATGATTGGAGGATCCAAATAAGGCTTCTGTACAACACATGTGAAATGTGATAAGGAAAGACAATAGACAGACCTTGGAATTAGAAAACTATTTAAGGTAACACCAACAGGGTAGCTAGGAATGGTTTGATGCTGAAACACACTCAATGGTTTAAATATACTCCCACCTAACTAAAATATATTTCTAATTATAATATCATGTGCATCTGTTAAATGAGATTTCACATAAATTCATTATCTAACAAATTTTCCAGTAGGGGCACCTGTTCTAAGGACAATTGTTTAATGCCGCATACACACAATCAGAATTTTGGTCGGAAAAAGCTATGATGGTTTTCCGATGGGATTCTGCTCAAGCTTGTCTTGCGTACTCACGGTCACACCAAATTCCGACCGCCAAGAACTCGGTGACATACAACATGTACGATGGGACTAGAAAAAGGAAGTTCAATACCCAGTGTGCCACCCTTTGGGCTCCTTCTGCTGATCTCGTGTTTATCTTGTGTTAGTAGAAGTTTGGTGAGAGACGATTCATGCTTTTCAGACTCGTGCTTTTTCAGATCGTTTTACTGCTGTTCAGTTTGTTCTTGTGGGTGTGTACTTGTTTTTCAGTGCATGTAGTCAGTTCGTATCTGTTTTTCAGTGCGTTCTTGTCCGCTCGTTACTGATTTTCAGCTCGCTCTTCACAGGCCTTGCTGTTCTTCAGTGCGTTCTGTTTAGTTTGTTCTGACCAGTCGACCATTTTGAAACCATGTTGCGGTTACATACTCGTCGTAGAGTTCATGCTGTGCAGGGGCGTGGTGTTGGGGTTCTTACTTTGACCCAAGCCCAGTCCATGAAGAGGGTGGGGAAGAGTTCATGGACCAAGAATTGGTTACTCCAGCGTGACCCATTCTCTCATATACCTTTGCTGCGGGAGATCCAAGAGAATAACCCTGATGGTTTCAGAAATTTTCTGCGGATGACGGACCCTGTTTTTCACAGTTTGTTGGCTTTGCTCACCCCTTATATTACGAAGCAGGACACCTACATGCGGCAAGCCATCACTCCTGAGCAGAGGCTAGTCGCCATGTTGCGGTACTTGGTGACGGGGAGAAGTCTACAGGACCTCAAGTTCTCTACACGCATCTTCCCCCAGTCCCTGGGGATCCTTATTCCAGAGACCTGTTCTGCCATAATTCAGGTCCCTCAGAAGGACTATATTAGGGTAAGTTTTCTCCTTTAACATCACATTATATGTATTTAATGTTTGCTAATGTATTGTATTCCTTTCATCATTCCATAATTACCTTGATTGTAATATACTATGAATGTCCTCTTTATCCTCATGCATGCTGTAATCTTTTAATGCTCCTTGTGACAGACCTAGCCGGGACAGAGGCTTTTGGAGGGGACTGAATGCCAGCCTCTTGCTGACCGATTATGGGCCCTGGCATTTGGGGGAACGGTGCTCGTTGTGAGCTGTATGCCTGGGGACCCTGGAAGTAATATTACTTTGGATTCAAGTCCATGTCCCCCCAAAACACAAAACTCTGGGAACCCTGTATGTGCCATATTATAGATAGTGACTGCTTCACAATGTTGTGTGTATATATTGTGTGTTGTCTCATGCTGTTGTGTACTGGTTGCTGTGCTGGTTTGGGGTGGGGCTGTATTCCAATGCTCTATTGTGTCTGTCTGCCTTGGATCACAGGATGTGTATCTCTATGGAGGGAGGGGGGATTCCTCCAGCAGCCCCCTGCTGATAAGACTGTGAACTGATGAGAAGTTTGAACACACCTGACCTGTGTGTCTATTGTCATTGGACAGTTTAACCCGCCCTCTTTTCCAAGGGTGGGGAAAGGAGTCTCTGAGTTATTTTATCTGTTGTGTCCATGTTTAAAAATAATGAGTTGATTCCCGGTTGACCCTCAAGACAGAGCTTTGTCTCGTATTTGGGGGGAGAGTTATTCGTATGGGTTTCTTGTTCGGCTGATCGGAGTGTTCGGTAGCTGCCTTGGTGTTCGGGAAGGGAATGTCCTAAACGACTTTAAACCCTTTCATACTCAGGGTGTCAACTGGTGGCAAGCAGCGGGATGATTCCCACAGCCCAGAAGGACAGCTACAAGAAGACGTCCAAACCTCCACCTTAATCCAAGATCGGCATAGCAGACTTCAGTCACCCCAGCGGAGATATGGATCTGGCATCAGGGTTCCCAGGGCTACTGCAGATCGTCCTTTCAGCAATCCCCAGGACTGTGTCTGCAGATGAATACCTGGAGCTCAGGCAGAAGATTTGGGTAAGACACCGGATTAGAGCCCTCCAGGTTATTGGAATGCAACAGGGCAAGTGCTTTCCAACCCCAGAGCAGCAGGGCAGTGAACAACAGGAGTTACAGATGCAATTCCTGGGAGAGCGGCCCCAGGAGCAATAGGTGACTGAGTTGGACACGCTGGTCCAGCAGGAAATAGAGCTGGACAATTGGTATCAGGCTCTGCAATGGCACGCAGAGCAGGGATATTTAGGGGAGAGAACAGAATACTCTCCGGAGGGATATGACTTTGGTGGCCCTGGATTGCTGTGGGAGAGCCTTTCAGATTGTTTTGTGTTTGGCGATAAAGGGGAACCTACCCTTGAAGACTTGTGAGAATATAGAGAGGCTATGCTCGGTCTTGCAGGGGTCTCAGAGCTTAAACCTGATCTAGACTATTTGCTATGGAAGGAACAGCACCTGGAAAGGGCATACAGAAAACTGCTAGAATGCTGTGTTGCTGACAACAGGGCAGAGCTCTGATAACCTCTGCCCAACACCAACAGCAGCTTCAGCCTTCCTGAGAGAAGAGGCAGTTGGCCTTTCTCCCACAATACTGACAGAGACATGGGATTTGCTGCCAGCAGCATCGGTGGAGTTACCAGAAACTTATGCAGCTGAAAATGGAATGTAGAGCTGAGTATAAGGGATTATTGCGGTGCCAAAAGTACAACAATACAAGTTTATAAAAATAATTGAGTTTATTACAGTTGATTAAAATTACAGTTCATAAGGGGTACAATGAACAAAGGAGCATAGGCAAATCTGTATAACCAATAGGTAGAGGTAGTTGAGGTGTCCCTACTAGTTTCACCAAAACATTGGTTTCCTCAGGGAACAAGGTATGACATAGAATGGTTGTAGTTCTACAGAAAGAAAAAATCTTTTATTAATCAGACAGAAAATGAACAACACTGTGCATGTTACTGAGCGACTGTGCAAAAAGACTAGACAAGTGCGGTCCCCCCATACAATTGATCCTCCCCCAGTTGGAGAGCTGTCCCAAAGACACCAAATCAAATGGACATCACCACCACGTACCCATGGAGCCCAGCAGGGCAAGATGGACATAATAGAATGTCAGGAGAATGGTCGTCCTTCACTGCCTACAATCTAGTCCACAGCCTCTGGACTAGATGTTCTCAATGCATCTTCGACTCCTTTAACGGAGGAACAGATCTTTGTGCTTAAACTTGGACTCACGTTTTGCCCTTCTACTGACCTTGATAGATTTCAACTAATCAAGGATATACATTTATTTGCCTGACGTTTGATGTTCAAAGTTATCTATGACCAGCCCATGGCCAATGAATCTCCGCATCCTTCTCCACTTGAACTTTCTCTAATTGAATGACAGACTATGGATGATCTTATGTCATTATGGGAGGAGGGACACACTGGTGATGACGAACCATCCAATATCCCCTTGTCTAGTGTCGTCGTCCCTGGTGTGTCCTTTCCCCCACCTACTTCTTTTAAGCCCAAGTTTTGAGCGTTTCCATCACTTCAGTCCAACCCCAATATTTGGGCGTTTTTCCAACAAACTACCCAGGAGATAAAACATCTTAACCTGGATAACTCCCAAGGACATCATTTATCCTTTAAGCATCGTAAAGCTCTCAGGGACCTTCAATGTCACCCTGATTTAATCATTAAGCCGGCTGATAAAGGTGGTAATGTCATTCTCATGGATGTCCAGGCTTATAAGCACATGTGCCTGGACATCCTAGACAATTGACATTGGTACCGGCCCCCGTGAGTATTACAGTCTAATTTTTAAAGCTTACCATTTGGGCACAATTGATTTAAATACCTGGAATTATTTGAATGTAAAGGATCCAAAGATACCCACATTTTTTATTCTCTCCCAAAAGTGCATAAGTCCTTACAACATCCCCTGGGCGACCGATCATTTCAGGCTGTTCCACTGAGAATGCAAGTGCCTTAGTAGACAAGTATCTAAAACCGCATGTCACGTCTTTATTTTCCTATGTTCAAGATACCAGTAATTCCCCTGAAGAAGTCACGTGATCGGTGACGTCACGCGTAGGGACGGAATAGGCTTTTTCACACTGCTAGACACAGAACGAGTTCGCTGCTCGTAGGAGAGAGGCTTGCTCTGCGCTGTTTTTATGTGAGTACGTCTGCTTAAAGATTCTTAATAAAGCATTACCTGGTTTAAACATACTTCACTATCAAGTACCTTTGTCCTGCATATTCCTGCATATATATATCTGAAATGTGGAGGCTGAGCTAGGACCCCAGGTAGGACCATAGCCACTTGTAACCAGCTGCCATTAGGATTACTCAACACCGGCAAGCGTGGATATAGGGACACGATTGAGGCTCAGGACCTCAGAGTCTTAGCTACATTTCTTGCGGTTGACCTAGCACCGCTAGGTAAGGGGCCACTGCTTACATTAGTGTTTTATGCACAAAGAGGACACTGAATGAATTGCATCCCAGACACCCCACTGTTGTCTTATTGAAAACACCAGAATTTGTTTTTGCACCTTAAATGACTTTTACACTGGCACTTTAAGTTTGCTGCACCTACTGGCATGTCATTTGTCATTTGACTGCAGGCCAGCACAATATATTTTAAATCACCACTGTTGGGACATTTATTTATACCATTTATTATTCATACTGCTTTGGATTGATTTGTTTGAATAGCGATATCTTGATCACCAAAAAGCACTGGCACTTTGTACGTTTTGCACCATTTATAAGGATACGTTTTTTATTTTTTTTTATTTTATGTATTTAATGTGATTTAAAGATATTCACATGAAGAAGTGTTTGTACACCTTTTTCCACTAACACATGATGTTGATTAGCACGATTTGAATGTTTTTAGTGTCAACACATATGTATGCGATTTATTCATTTATTATGCGATTTTATGGTATTTAGTATATATAAATTGATCACAGATAGAGACAGCTTTCTTCTGGTTAGTGCAGCACCTCCCCCTCTTATATTACTCAGAAACATAGATGGTAAACAATTTCCTGCTCATACTTGGTTGGTAGCTTTGGATGTGCAAAGTCCTTACAACTGCATTCCACATACCAAGGGTTTGGATGGTATTCATGACCAATTGAATGAACATGGACCTTCTTCCAGTTCATACAGTTAGTTTGTTCTTCAGTTGTTAGAGTTTATACTAACGAGAAATGTATTTATGTTCAGCTCCTCCCACTACCTCTAGGTGCAGGGTCTGGCTATGGGGACCAAGTGTGCGCCCTCATGTGCCAACTTGTACCTGGGGGGGTGGGAGAGGAATCTTTTTCAAATGACTGCTTATCGGAACTACTCAAACATATCATTGCCTGGCATAGGTATATTGATGATATTTTAATATTCTGGTTTGGAACCCGGGATGAACTCACACAGCTGATTGACCAACTGGCTATTAATGACTACAACCTTACTTTCACCATGAAATGCAGTCAGTCCAGGATTAGTTTCCTGGACTTGCAGATCCATGTTGACAATGACAGAACACGTCCTTGTACCACAAGCCCTCTGCGGGCAATACATTATTACATGCCACTAGTGCACATCCGCAACCTCTTTTAGACAGTATTCCCTACAGCCAATTTCTCTGACTCAGGAGAAACTGCACTTTGGATCATGATTTTCATCAGGCGTCCAAAGATTTATATGATAGATTCCATCAAAGAGGCTACAGCCGATCCCTACTCAAGCGGACATTCAATAACAGACGAGATCTTATTCACTCTAAACAATCCCCCAAATCTGATCGATCAGTCCAAATTATAACTCAGTTTTCTAAACAACATATGCAGACTAGAGCCATTCTCAAAAAGTTCTGGCCCTTGTTGACTGCGGATACCACTATCAGTAAGTATGTAAAGGCCTACCCTGAGATTACATACCGTCGGGCTCCCTCTATGAGGGACCGATTGGTTACCAGTCATCACTAAAATACCCAGTCAATGTTGTCAACACTGGCACTCTTTCCTGTGGGCGTTGTGATATCTGCCCCTTCATTATCAAAAGTTGTCACTCTTCCCAATGGTCAAACTCATTCTGTTAAACATTAAATTACTTGTAATACTATTGGAGTGGTCTATTTGGCTCTTTGCGTTTGTGGATGTTTCTACGTTGGTAAGACGAAACGTCCATTTGTTAAACGTATTAGGGATCATATTATGCCACTTCATAAACGACTCGCCACCACTGCTCTTAATAGACATATTGTCATTCAACACAACTGCGACCCAAATGTTGTGCAATTCACGGTGCTTGAGCACGTGCCCGCACATGCCCGAGGAGGCAGTATTGATGTTGTCCTTTTACAGTTGGAAACAAGATGGATACATTGTCTAGATGCCATCAAATATCCTGGCTTGAACGAATATATAAGCTTCAAATCCTTTCTATAAAATCCATAAATACTATGTAGCCTGTCCAGTTTGGTCCCTTTTGGGTTTCGATTCATTTTCTGCATTTGGTTCCTCCCTATTTTTCATCTTGTTTCCTTTCCATTATCATGATTATCGCTGTTTCACTGGCCCCTTTAACTTCTCAGGGCCCAACACATGTGCCAGTCCCCCATTTTGTTTTCGTTCTTTATTTATTAGTTTTTAATTTTTTTCTTTTGTTTTGCATATTCTTTTTTTTCCTCTTTTTGTGTTTTTTTTCCCTTATTTTTTCCTTTTTTATTGTTTAGTTACTACACATCCTAGATATATTTATATATCCATATATTAATTTGTTGTTTATTTTGTCTTTTTTTCTCTCTTATCTTTATTATTGCATCAATATTTATTGTGATTTGATTTTAAGCACTGTGCACTTTATCACTTAGTGACTGTGTAATCGGCTGAAATGCCCGGCTTTAGGAGCATTGCTCTGCATTTCCTTGTTCGGTCCTCTCTCCTTCCTTTTTCCTGCCCCTGCCACTTCACTGTCATTTTCCTATTTGCCCTGGTCTCCCTCAGGGCTTGCTGGCTTCTCCCATGTTTCGGGTTGGTTCGCCCAGTCACAGCCCTTGGCTGTATGGACACCCAAGGGCTGGCTGTCTATGGCAGCCAGCCCGCCTTAAAGCCTGTCTCCGCCCCCTGCCCTCCGTTCTCTACATCTGCCTTTTCACGATCTTCCCCATGGTCCTTGTTTCTTCCCGCCTCCTGGGCTGACCCACAGCCAAGCCTCGCCCCTGTTTGATTGCGTTGGATGCACTCACCAGGCGCTAGGCCTTTTGGGATTTGTAGGCTCTGTGCGGCGGTCAGTGTGCAGGCACACGGGCCGCTTTTTGTCCGCTCCTGATTGGCTTATTGTAGCCGTCAATCAGGTGGGGGGCTTTAAATAGGATTGCCAGCAGTCAGTTTATGCGAACTTACCGGGATGCTGTTGTGTTTGATTTTCTGTCGCAGTTAAACCTGATCCTTGACTTTTTGGTGATTGTATTGCCATTTCATATGACCCAATAATTAGGACATTATTTGTTACGCTTACTCATTGGGGTTTTTGTTTGTATCAATTAACAGGCTTATGCACCGTAGCTGGTATAAATACCCCCTTCCTCTACCTCAGCCTTTGTTTGAATCTGCAGTCATTTTATATTGCCTCTGGTCATTATTAACATTGATGGGCTCGTCTCCAACTTCCCTTATGGAGGTAGGATTCTCTAACTAAGTTTTTGTCAGGTCACCTTGAGGCTAGGTGACAGATGCACTCTGTAGGAGTTGGAAGTGCATCACTAGGTAGTGGACCCTAGGACTGACTGCTGCGGATTGAACCTTGGGAGGTTCAGGAAGCAGGTCTACTGGATCACTAACACAGATCCCACTGGAAGCTAAAGCATAGATTCCCCAGGGCGCGGAGTCTAAGAGCCAGCAGGTGTTCACCAGAGCCCCTAGTGGTGAGGATGGGCTGAGCTGCAGTCTGGCTCCAGGTCGCGACCCCCAGGGTCTCACAGCTCACGGTAGACTACAGGAGAAGAGGAAGGAGGCAGCAGGCTGGAACAACAAGTAAAGTAAGGAATAAGCCAAATGTCAGAGCGACTAGCAGACAAGGATAAACATAACATGCCAAAGGTCATGGTCACAAGCAGACAGGGAAAGTCGAGAACAGGCCAAAGTCGGTAACTGGAATCAGACGTAGGAAACACAGCAAGTACATACGAAAGCTAACACACAATGGTTGATCAGCACTGCTGGCTTGCAGTCCACAGGTTAATATAGGGTTCCCTGATAGGAGCTGGGGTGGAGCCATGCTAGAGGAGAGATTGTAAAAGCAGTCAGGTGAGGGTCAGCTGGTCTCTAGAGATGAACACATGGAGACAGGTAAGCTGACAGACAAACTCTATTGCATAACCATGACAGTACCCCCCTCTTATGAGACCTCCCTCTCCCCCACCTGGGCCCTGGCTTAAAGGGAAACTCCAGATGAAACCTCCTCAACAGACGAGGCACAAAGATCTCAGATGCAGTGATCCAAGACCTCTCCTCAGGACCAAACCCTTCCCAATGTATGAGGTACTGAAGAATGCCTCTATGGCGCCGGAAATCCAGAATTTGACTAACCTAGTACTTAAGATTATCCTCAGAGACCGAGACCGAGGTAGGGAGCGAACGAGAGGACTTATTGAGGGCTAAAGGCTTCTTAGGAATGGGTAAAGGCATACGAAGACCATCAGGAGCCTGAGCAGGGTCCCCCAGACCCTTAAAGATGAGCTGGACATCCAGCACAGGATCATCAGACTGGGCAGAAGTCAGTGGATCCCTGAGACCAGGTTGCTTAGAAAGTCATGTGTCACAGAAGTCAAGCTGGATAGCTTCACTGGGCATAGGCTGAACTGGTGCAGAGGCCGATTGAACAGCATTGCCAGGTGCAGTGACCACCAGAATCGCATCACAGGGCGTAGCGACTGTGGAACTGGTGGACGAGTCAGCCTGGGTGTGCGTCCAAGGGGGTCCAGGAACAGGCAAAGGTAAATTACCATGCAAACTGGAGTAAATGATCGGCTCAAGTTCACAGGTGGGCTCCTCATCCAGAGTGCTACATGACCCAGAGAGTGCCTCAGCCCGACTATTGCAGGAGACATTCCAGGAATCGCTATATGCAGCGGGAAGAGCAGGAGATACTGGGATGGTGGCAACAGGAAGTTTCTCTTTTGGGGTAACCTTGAGTAGGCAGGAAGAGGAACAGGAGGAACCCCAAGCCAGGATCCGTCCAGCAGTCCAGTCAATGTGTGGAGAATGGAACCGTAACCAAGGAAGACCTAATGTGATAGGAGATGAAGCCTTAGGTAAGACAAGGAAGGATATCCACTCCTGGTGGAGTGTCCCTACCGACATCTTAACAGGGAGGGTCTGGAAGCGGATAGGACCCCCTGGGAGAACAGTGCCATCAATCGCCAAGCCCACCAATGGCGTTGAAAGGGGCAAAAGGGTAAGTCTCATGGAAGATGCAGTTTCCCAATCCATGAAATTGCCAGCAGCTCCGGAATCCAGATGTGCTGAGACCGAACAAGAGAAAGCATCGACATGAAGGAACACAGAAAGAAGAAGACGAGAAGGTGAAGGTGATATTTCAGGGTCTAATACTCCACCCTCCAGATGTATTAGCCCCGAGCGTTTTTCCGGACGAAGAGAACAAGTGTCACGAAAATGACCTTTGGCCCCACAATAGAGGCACAGACCCAGATTTCTGCGCCTAGCGCATTCTTCAGGAGACAACTTGGTCCAGCCCAGCTGCATAGGTTCCTCAGCGGGCAGGGGGTGCTCCTCAGATCGAAGAGAAGGGACTGGACACTCAGACTGCTTAACGAACGGGGAGTGCTGGTGTGTTTTTTCCAGGGCCCTCTCCTGAAAGCGAATATCGATCTGGTTACACAAGGTGATGACACCGTCCAGATCAGCAGGAAGGGATCTTCCTGCTAATTCATCCTTCACTCTATCAAAGAGGCCATATAAAAAGGTTGCAACTAGGGCCTCATTATTCCAGCTTAATTCAGCTGTGAGGATACGGAACTGAAGAGCATACTGTCCCACAGAAGCGGACTCTTGACGGAGATATAAAAGAGCGCTAGCCGCTGAGGAGACATGACCCGGTTCCTTGAAGATATTTCAAAAAAGTTTCAAGAAATCAGACAGGCTAGAAACCACTGGATCATTCAGTTCCCACAGAGGGGCAGCCCAAGTTAGCGCCTCGCCAGACAGGAGGGATATAATATAGGCTACTTTCGCCCGATCGGACAGGAAGTTTTGGGGCTGAAGTTCAAAATGAATTGTACACTGGCTAAGGAACCCCCTGCAAGCCTTGGAGTCCCCAGAGAAATGGGCCGGAGCTGGCAGTTGTAATGAATGTGTGGCTATGACTGGTGCGATAGGTGCAGCAGCAGATAGCGGTTGAGGTTGTTGGACCGGGGGTCCTAATGAGGCCTGAACCTGTTCAAAACGGGATGCCAAATCCTGAAGGAATCACATCACCTGGGTCTGATGCGATTTCTGGGTCTCAAGTCTGCAAACTAAGCCCTGCGATGGATCATCTGCGGGTAGCGGCACATCAGCCGGGTCCATGGCTGATCAAACTGTCAGGTCACCTCTAGGCTAGGTGACAGATGCACTCTGTAGGAGTCGGAAGTGCACCGCTAGGTAGTGGACCCTAGGACTGACTTCTGCGGATTGAACCTTGGGAGGTTCAAGAAGCAGGTCTATTGGATCACTAACACAGATCCCAATGGAAGCTAGAGCATAGATTCCCCAGGGCGCGGAGTCTAAGGGCCAGCAGGTGTTCACCAGAGCCCCTAGTGGTGAGGATGGGCTGAGCTGCAGTCTGGCTCCAGGTCGCGGCCCCAAGGGTCTCACAGCTCACGCTCACGATAGACTACAGGAGAAGAGGAAGGAGGCAGCAGGCTGGAACAACAAGTAAAGTAAGGAATAAGCCAAATGTCAGAGTGACTAGCAGACAAGGATAAACATAACACGCCAAAGGTCATGGTCACAAGCAGACAGGGAAAGTCAAGAACAGGCCAAAGTCGGTAACTCGAATCAGACGTAGGAAACACAGCAAGTACATACGAAAGCTAACACACAATGGTTGATCAGCACTGCTGGCTTGCAGTGCACAGGTTAATATAGGGTTCCCTGATAGGAGCTGGGGTGGAGCCATGCTAGAGGAGAGATTAAAAAAGCAGTCAGGTGAGGGTCAGCTGGTCTCTAGAGATGAACACACGGAGACAGGTAATCTGACAGACAAACTCTATTGCATAACCATGACAGTTTTTTGACTGGATATTTCCTTTGCATCATTTTTACCGTTTTTTACTGTCACTTTTGGTAATTTATATACTCTTTTCTCTGTCTCCTTTATCCAGTGAAGCTAGTTAATTTACAAGCTCATTTGTTCCATACGATCATTCATTATTGATCTCTCCAGCGTCCTGGTTATTTATTAGTATACCTGTGTATTTGGTAAGGAGCTAGGTTTTGTCCTTTTCCTATTATTATCAGTTTAAGCTGTCTATAGCCTTACACTTATATATTTTTACAGCTATATACCAGGGTTTATTATATCAAGCCCCCTGCAGCCATACTATAGGCAGTGAAGTACGACCATTCTCCTGACATTGGATTGTGTCCACCTTGCCCTGCTGGGCTCCGTGGATACGTGGTGATGATGTCCATTTGATTTGGTGTCTTTGGGACAGCTCTCCAACTGGGGGAGGATCAACTGTATGGGGGGGACCGCACTTGTCTAGTCTTTTTGCACAGTCACCCAGTGACATGCACAATGTTGTTCATTTTCTGTCTGATTAATAAAAGATGTTTTCTTTCTGTAGAACTACAACCATTCTTTGTCATACCCTGGCCCCTGAGGAAGCCAATGTTTTGGCAAAACTAGTAGGGACACCTTAACTACCTCTACCTATTGGTTGTACAGATTTGCCTATGCTCCTTTGTTCATTGTACCCCTTATGAACTGTAATTTTAATCAACTGTAATAAACTAAATTATTTTTATAAACTCGTATTGTTGTACTTTTGGCACCACAATAATCCTTTAGGCCCCTTTCACACTGGAGCGGTTTTCAGGCGGTATTGCGCTAAAAATACCACCTGGAAACCGCCCCTAAACAGCCTCCGCTGTTTGTTCAGTGTGAAAGCCCGAGGGCTTTCACACTGAAGCGGTGCGCAGGCAGGGCGGTGAAAAAAGTCCAGCAAACCACTTTTTTGGAGCGGTGAATTCACCGCTCCTTCACCGCTCCTGCCCATTGAAATCAATGGGACAGCGCGGCTATACCGCGGCAATACCGCGGCAATAGCCGCGCTGTACGAGGGATTTTAACCCTTTTTCGGCCGCCAGCGGGGGTTAAAACCGCACCGCTAGCGGCCGAATACAGCTGCAAGAACGACGGTACAGCAGCGCTAAAAATAGCGCTGTTGTACCGCCGACGCCCCCACCGCCCCAGTGTGAAAGGGGCCTTATACTCTGCTCTACATTCTATTTTCATTGCTGGGATGAGGTGCCTTATCTATTAGGGACACATATGCCACCAAATCTTTTTTCTTATGCAGCTGAAGCGCTGACAACTGGACAGAGGGTCCAAGACCTCTGCTCCACACCTGTGGCAGTTCTGGAGGCCCAAGGTGAGGTGGTCACTCCTGAGCAGCAGATCAGGACCCAAGGAGAGAATGCAATCTGCACCTCACAACTGCAGCTTGAGCTGATATCGGTGGATGGGACTGCGGTCCCCACTCACAGAAACCCAGCAGTAGGGCTGGCAACAGAGCAGAGTGCTGCTAGCCCCTGTCCTCACCTAACAGCAGAGGGAGTTCCTGTGGTGGTGGAGGGGACTTTGGTCTTCATTGACACAACCCCAAGGATTGGTGCGGCATTGGGACAGAAGGATGTTAGCCATGCTTTGCAAGCACTGGGGGATTTTCGCCTACTGGGGGTGGATGGGACTTCAGTCTCCACTTGTATACCCCAGGGATGCTGGGCGGTTGGCTCAGACCCCCCAAAGGCATGATGGAGTGAGCCCAGTTGTCAGAGGACTAGTAGAAACTTGACCTGCCAGCATCAGCGTCTTCCTGTGCGCCCGCACAGAAGAGTTGCGCTACGGCACATGCGGGTGCGCGATCCGGCGGGTTCTCGCTTCCAAACACTCAGCTCTGCGGGTCGGCGCATGCAAGTGCGCGATGTATCATATAGCACAGGCACGTGCACACCGTCATGCACACAGTGGAAGTCCCTTGGGCAGGCCTATAAAAGTCAGCTTCGTGTATGGTATCATTGCTGGTTTGTCTTTTCAGCTCCTGTAACCTGTTCCTGAACCTGTGTACCTGTGCCTGCCTGTTGTGACCCGGATCAACCTTGACCTCACCTTGAACCTCTCCTGTGTTTGACCCTTGGCTTATCTCTTGGACTTTTCTATCTGCCTCATCACCCGTGTTTGACCCTCGGCCTGCCCCTGGACTTTGCCTCTGCCTTATCCCAGTGTTTGATCCTCAGCCTGCTTGACTACCCATGTTTGACCCCTGGCCTGTTCCTGGACTTTTACCTTTGTGTTGGACTCTCATCCTCCTCTTTAACTGGCTTCAGTCTTCATCTACAGACTCTGTTCAAGCTCCTGCCTGGCCAGTTCCAGTGAGGTGTCAGCCACCCTGCATGGATCACTTCTCTACTTGAAGTACGTTCCAGCTGCTCTGCTACCTGCTGGTGACCCATGCTTCTTCGTGCCCAATACACACTGTGCCACTTCCAGAGGGTATTGTGTGCCCAGCTGCAAGGGGAGCCTCTCTCAGCAACTCGGACTTGGTGAGTACCTGACACCAGTCACCCTGTCTTCTCTCCAGTGGCTGAAAAGACTCCAGGGATAAGGGCCAGTCCAGGCCTCTCCCCAGCGGTGGGCGTGTTCTCTGAGAGAGGCAAAGGTTGGCTGGGTAAGTAATGACCTGTTTGGGACAATTTGTTTGGGGTACTGTGTGGATACCAGCATTGGGGGACTGGAACTATGGACTAACTTCAGAATCAATCCATCTGGGGTCTCCTCCTGTGTTAGTCTCCTGCCAAAAGGGGAGAAATGTGACAGACCTAGCTGGGACAGAGGCTTTGGAGGGGACTGAATGCCAGCCTCTTGCTGACCGATTATGGGCCCTGGCATTTGGGGAAACGGTGCTCGTTGTGAGCTGTATGCCTGGGGACCCTGGAAGTAATATTACTTTGGATTCAAGTCCATGTCCCCCTAAACACAAAACTCTGGGAACCCCGTATGTGCCATATTATAAATAGTGACTGCTTCACAATGTTGTGTGTATATATTGTGTGTTGTCTCATGCTGTTGTGTACTGGTTGCTGTGCTGATTTGGGGTGGAGCTGTATTCCAATGTTCTATTGTGTCTGTTTGCCTTGGATCACAGGATGTGTATCTCTTTAGAGGGAGGGGGGATTCCTCCAGCAGCCCCCTGCTGATAAAACTGTGTACTGATGAGACCTGACCTGTGTGTCTATTGTCATTGGACAGTTTAACCCGCCCTCTTTTCCAAGGGTGTGGGAAAGAGTCTCTGAGTTATTTTATCTGTTGTGTCCATGTGTGAAAATAAATTAGTTGAATCCTGGTTGACCCTCAAGACAGAGCTTTGTCTCGTATTTGGGGGGAGAGTTATTCATATGGGTTTCTTGTTCGGCTGATCGGAGTGTTCGGTAGCCTTGGTTTTACGGGAAGAGAATGTCCTAAACGACTTTAACCCCTTTCGTACTTGGGGTATCATTACACTCCTTATTTGTCCTTCATGCATATTTGCCTTCACTAACCTCCCCAGCATGCTATCCTGGGCCCATATACACCTAGCCTAGTCACTTAACAATGTATTTTGTTAGCTCCATTGTAGTGCTTTACCCTAAACACCCCCTAAAATGTGTCCAAATGTTATTGTTGTCCTTAAATTCAGGCAAAGTGCCAGAGGCTTTTGTTGGCTCCCAAACTCATTTAGAACCCCCTTACATTTTTTACAATGGGCCATCAGAGGGGCTGAGGAATCTGATAAGTGGACCTTATATTTTTGTCTTTAAATACTCCTTAAAATAAATGTTATACTGATATTAGCCAAGAATGTTAGTGTCTAATCTGCTTGCAATGTTTATGTGCAAAATTACTATTTTTTTTGGTTTTACTCCACAGTTTTCTTCAACGCCACAGGAATGGCAGACTGTGGCCTCCCATTTTGCTCATCGTTGGGACTTTCCCAACTGTGGAGGGGCAATCGATGGGAAACACGTCCATATCGTCCCTCCATTCCATTCAGGGTCATACTATTTTATCCATAAGGGGTTTCATAGTATTGTGTTGATGGCGGTGGTGTCGGTGACATATGAGTTTCTCTATGTGGACGTGGGGAAGAATGGCCGGATGTCAGATGGTGGAGTCTTTGGACAGACCGAGTTCTAAGGACATTTCCAGAGTGGTGGCTTGGGATTGCCACCTGTTGAAGAGAACATGGAAGGACTCCCATTTGTTTTATAACTGATGAAGCATTTGGTCTGGGTGATAACATGATGAGGCCATTCCTCAAGAGGACTGTTACCCCAGAGAAAAGGGTTTTTAATTACCGGCTGGCCAGAGCCAAAAGAGTCGTGAAGAATACCTTCGGGATAATGGCCAGCCGGTTCCGCTTATTTCTAACATCAATCAACATGACGGAGTACAAACTTAACCACATTGTTTTATCCTGCTGCATACTGCACAACTTTTTAAAGCGAAATGCACCTGGTTATGTTGCTACAGTTGGGCCTGAGGCCGGACTTCATGAAAATTCAATGACGGCCCTGGAAGCTGGCTGTCCTGGTTTGCCCCCCCAAAGGGCCCATGAAGTGTGTGAAAAATATGTGGAATATTTTACAGGTAGGGGGGGCATTGCTATGCCAGCTAATTTTTAAATATTTACAAAATTTAAAAAAATTAATATGATAAAATCTTTATTTGGATTTACTGTTTGTGTTTCTTTTATCTGTCTCCTAGGTTCTCCTGTTGCACTTGTAGTGCCAAGTGGTTTTAACATTATTTAAATAACATCTATCGTCACTGTAAACACCAACTTAATACAAAAAGTGTTATTGAGCATTGAGAGAAGAAGCCACACATTGTTGAGTAGAAAGCCCTTTACTCCGTGCACATTCACATGTGCGTTCTAAAACATTTTATGGTAAAAAAACACTTTTTCTTTAAGTTTTACCTTGAAAGTTTTGAAAAAGTACAGAAACAGGCATGTTTCCAAACATACACTACTCTGGAACTTACAAAGTTCAACGTTGCAAAAATGAAGGCAATATCAGACATTATAGTGTGAAAAATGTCTTGATGTTGCCTTCATCAGATGGGGTGAAGTCACCCCTGTAAAAGCCAAATTTAGAAGATGCACACAAATTGTGAGTCAAAATGGGGATTTCCTTTCTGATCCCATACCTAATGTCAAAACATGCTATCTCCCATCATAGGGGATCAATGGACGTGTTTTGGGGGTACAACCACTTCCTCTCACCTACTAGAGTTGGGAGGAAGGGGTTGCACCCACAGAACGTGTAGCATATTTGATATTTCACCTCGGGTGTGAGGAACTACGGAAGATTTTTCTCTACTGCACCCTCATCTCTGCTATGGCCCTTATTTGCACTTTTTCTTGATTTATCATGGACTCTTTGTTTTACCTTGGATTCTATCTGTCTATTTCATTAGTTTTGGGACATTGAATTATGTAATTTTCAATTTTCACTAATATTTTGATTATTGTATCTTATTCACTATATTTGTTCTTAGCGCCGCATCTTTTTTGTATTACTATTTTGGTGGGATTTGGAGACTAGATCTCGATGCAGGCTGCTTTGTTTTTCACTACATTGTATTTTTGGTTCACCTTAAGCGCAGCTTTTAATTTTGTTTTTGCATACACTACTCTGGAACTTACAAAGTTCAACGTTGCAAAAATGAAGGCAATATCAGACATTATAGTGTGAAAAATGTCTTGATGTTGCCTTCATCAGATGGGGTGAAGTCACCCCTGTAAAAGCCAAATTTAGAAGATGCACACAAATTGTGAGTCAAAATGGGGATTTCCTTTCTGATCCCATACCTAATGTCAAAACATGCTATCTCCCATCATAGGAGATCAATGGACGTGTTTTGGGGGTACAACCACTTCCTCTCACCTACTAGAGTTGGGAGGAAGGGGTTGCACCCACAGAACGTGTACATTGAAATCCCCTGATGGCAGATAGCTCATGTTGACACACTGGGATTGATTTACTAAAGGCCAATAGACTGTGCACCTTGCAAAGTGCAATTGCACTCTGCAAGGGCAGTTTCTCCAGAGCTTAGTAAATGAGGTAAAACTTCACTTTGCAAAGAATACTTAATCACATGCAAGGAAAATAAAAAAAACTACATTTTTGCTTGCACATGATTGGTTGATGAAAGTCAGCAGAGCTTCTGCTCATTTACAAAGCTCTGGAGAAACTGCTCTTAAAGTGTGCAACTGCACTTTGCAAAGTGCACAGTCTTTTTGCCTTTAGTAAATCAACCCTGTTGTGCGCATCTTCCAAATTTGGCTTTTAAACTGTATTAAAAGATTAGAGAAATTTTAAAAAATGCTGTAATCTTCTTTTTGGATTTAGATTCTCCCTAGTACATCAATCATGTTCTGCAGTCTTTGTTCAATCTCCTTGTTTTTTTCTTTGATAAGGTCTAAATCCCAACTACACCATATTATGTCCTGGATAAGTGGTTGTGCACTGTCACTGGTGAAATGAGCAGATTGTTCTTCTACAACTTGCACATCACCTAAAATAAACACACCATGTATTATAAATATGCAGGCATACATCTATTACCTGAATCTGTGGTGTCAGACACTCACCTGTTGTGGTGACAATCTCAACCACTTCTTCCACCTCTCCTTCCTTCACATCCTGAGGTTGTGGTGTCCTCTGCTCCCCTTCTTCCTGAGGTGTGGTGTTGCTGGTGTCCTCAGACAGACCAAGTCTTTTCTCCCCTATGAGAATGAAACAAAAGGTATACTTAGCATGCTGATATTTGTGGCCAGAAATATGAATGTGAAACATTGCTTGGAAGTGGGGTACAATTGTCTGTTTGGGCAGAGTTCCAAGTTGAAGACATGATTCATTCCCTTAACCAAGCTTAAATATTTCCTTTTTTGGACAAGTTTCACACATGTAGACACCCCAAGTATCCACTAGAGTACCTGTGTGGGACACCTTAAAAAGTTTGTTCTTGTGTCCCACACTAATGCTCCTGAGTCTGGATGTGTAAACAGCTGCTGAGTGTCCTCTCCTTACATTACACTGAATCAAGTTTGCAATTTCTTCTAGTTACAAAAACATCTAGACAACAATGTCCTAAACTTCTTTTAATACAAATTAGCATGACCAAATGTCGTTAACTCTGTATCTGCCCAAATCATTGTATTTAGTTGGCAAACGATCAATGTTTCTTACGACCGCTTACTGTGCCCATGAACATGAAAGTAGCCATTTTAAACTGTACAACAGTAAAGAAAAGCACATGGAGCAGCATGCAAGTAATAATAATAATAGGAACACACCACAACTACTTACTTTTTAGAAGCACTTCCTTGATCCTTCTGTACTGATCCTGCTCCCTCAATTTCAGGTCTGACCAGCATTTCCTCAATTGCTTCTTGGATCGTCGTACCCCAAAATTACAGCGCAGACTCTTTACAACTTTAGTCATGATCTTGACCTTTTTTAGAATTGAGTTTAGGTACGGTCCATACTTCCAATCACAATCCTCTCCTCCGGGATCGGGACGTTTCTTGCTCTGGGCTTTCCTCTTCCTCATTACTGCTATTATGCACCTGCTGTGTCTCCGCCATGTCATCTCCCACTGCACCGAAAGAGAAGGGATGGGGAATATTCTAGAAAGAACGTCAGGGGAGTTTCACGCATGCGCAGTGTATATAAAGCTAACACGCGTGTGTCGTACGTATGAGCTGTGAGTGGAGGAAGCACCGAACGTTATAACGAAGGTAACATTTTAATTTGGGACATCACTGGCCTATACTCATTCTATATTGAGGCCAATATTGGGATAAGATTAGGAGAGTTTAGCCTGATATTATAGTGTTTTGTCTTTCAGCAAATATGAACAATTCAAAGACCCTGAATTCATGGGCCAGTTCATAGACAGCTACAGGGATATGAGAAATTTGTGGGAGGTCAAAAACCCCTTATATTGCAATAAACCAGCTAGGAAGGCATCGCTGGAGAAACTGCTGCAATTTGTGAAGACGCAGGTCCCTGATGCAGACATCGAGTTTGTGGAGAAGAAAATTGGTAGCTTGAGAAGCACATATAGGAAGGATTGGATTCCCTTTGTAATAATAAGGGGATTGTAATCCGGCCCGCTGATAAAGGTGGGGGGATAGTAATTCTCGACAGGAAAGATTATTTACGGGAAATGTCCAACATTGTGGGAGATCAGGATACGTATACCCCCTTACCTGGGAATCCGGTGATTAAATATAAGAGTGATATGGAGAAATTAGTCACTAAGGGATATCGAGAAGGGATACTTAATGACCATGAAAAAACTTTTCTGGTCCCTAGGGCTCCAAGAGTTCCGATTCTGTACTGTTTGCCTAAAGTTCATAAAAGTTTGACTTGCCCCCCGGGACGACCTATAGTCAGTGGCATTGATTCGGTTACGTCCCGGGTGGGCAAGTATATAGACTTTTTTTTGCAACCCCTGGTACAACAGATGCCTTCCTACATAAAAGACACGAAGCATGTGATTAATTTGTTGTCTCAGTTGAAACCTAATAGTCGAACATGGTTGGTGACAGCTGATGTGACTTCATTATACACTATAATCCCACATCACTTTTGCAGCCATAAAATATTTTTTGAATACCCTTTCCAAAATCCCATTAAGACAGCAGGATTACATCATTGAGTTATTGGATTTCGCGGCAAATCACAATTACTTTTGGTACAACCATTGTTATTATCGACAACAAAGAGGTGTTGCTATGGGCGCTAAGTACGCCCCAAGCTTGGCTAATCTCTTCATGGCCAAGTGGGAGGAGGACGTCATCTATAAGGACCGCTGTCCACACCTGGTCTTTTGGGCCAGGTATATAGATGACGTCCTCCTCCTTTGAGAGGGGTTTATCCCTGAACTAGAAGTCTTTTTCTCTCAAGTTAACAACAATGAGAGGGGTATCAGATTTGTTCATGAAGCTAGTCAGGAAAAGATCAACTTTTTAGATTTAACTATCTATAAAGAAACAGACTCTTTTAAAACGATCACTTTTTTTAAGCAGACAGATCGAAATGCATTTATACCCCTTGACAGTTGCCATAAGGACAGCTGGCTTCAGTCGGTACCTAGGAGCCAGTTCGTCAGGATGAGACGCAACTGCTCAAATGTGGAGGACTATAGAGTCCAGGCAGACATTCTAAAAAAGAGATTTTTAGAGAAGGGCTATGAGAGAGATCCACTAGAGACCATCATAGAAGAAGTGGAAAGACGTGACAGATCTGAACTTTTGAATATGGCCCCTACGAAAAAGAGGGAGAGTCCAGTCATCCCTTTTATTACAGCTTATTCAACCCAACATTATCAAATTAGGAAAATCATCAGTAAACATTGGCATCTGTTGGGTAATGATACATTGATCAACACTTTTTTGCCTAAGAAACCCCAGGTGATATTTAGAGGGGCCCCCTCGTTGAGGAATATTATTGCCCCCAATGTAGTAGACCCCCCTGGTAAGAGATTGTCTTTTTTTCAAGGTCTCTCTGGTTATCACCAATGTCGCAGATGTCAAATTTGCACACTAATTCGGATTAAAACCAAAAAGACATTATCATTTGTCTCAACCAGTACCTCCAAAGAGCACAAAATAGAACCATTTGTTACATGTAGCTCCACTGGGGTGGTATACCTGCTCCGATGCCCATGTGGTCTACAATACATAGGTCGAACCAAACGGGCCATGCAGGTACGTTTAGGGGAACACATAACTAACATCAAAACGGGTTTTAAATTCCATTCTGTTTCCATACACTATGATAGGGTCCATAATCGTGACCCAGCCAATACTATTTTTTTAGCTATCGACAAATATAATGCCCATTGGAGAGGTGCATCCCTGGTTAGGGAACTGCCCAAGATGGAGATGGCGTGCATCCATAGGGTATGGTGTTACACCCCCTATGGCCCTAACATAGATACAGATGTCAACTCGTTCATTGATAACAGCTAGGGTGAATATATGTAAGCCAGTCCTGAGTCCCTTGCAGCATTTGGGGTGCGGGGATGTGGGAGGTACATATATGTTTCTAATTCCTAGTCATATGTTTACATTATATGATTTTTGGATTGACCTATAGGGTATCAACTAACATAGAGTATTCGGTAACATGAAGATTTACCTAACTTATACATGGGCCAAAGTGATTTGTTACGCTTGAGCCTACTTTTGGCTTAGTATAACCATCTAGACGGGCTCCCATCATGCCTGGTGCTGAATACTGTAAGCTCCATGTAACCCGGTAAACAGTAATATAAAATTTTCTTTTTTTTAAACACTTTTCTGTTTTTTTCCTCCTTGTCTTTTTCTCCACAGTGGGAGGTCAGTGAAAGACCGAATATAATTTATTTCAATATTTTTTTGTATTTTTTGAATTTTAATTAATGCATGTATGTGACTCTATGAATGGGATATAAAGGTTTAAGGCCATGCCATATAGAGTTTGGCCACTAGATGCCTCCACTCCGCTCTGCGGGTTATATTTATATATTATTAACAATAATTAGTTTACATACAACCGATATGCACAGTTTTCTACATTGAACACTGGGTATACAGTGAACATTAGTACGGTACACTTTTTTAGATAAGGGAGGACATTGACTAATACCGGGGTCTCTCCCTGTTTACATACTGGCATCTGCCCCATTGCAATATGGCGGCATTTGCATCATCCACTGCTCGGACCTTAGGACTGGGCGGTTCCTTCTGTAATCAACTGGCATATAATTGGTGGTGATCAGCACGCCGCCCGTGCCCCTGGACGACGTCAGGTTTGACGAAACGACGTAGGGAGAGCGGCGTGCTGACGCCACCACAACACTTACACGCAGTCCCGGATGCTACGGGCGCTTGCAGAGAGAGAGCCGGCCGGCTCGTATATCCATTGTTGCATGAACCATTTCGAATATATGTAAGTGCATTACTTTTTTATGAATAAAGTTTTATACATTTTTACACTATGGGAGCCCCTTTCTCTTTTATATGACTGGCCATTGGATAAGCTGCTTGGGGGTCATTTAAGACAATAGGAGGACCTGTTCTGACGTTACATCTATCCCGATTTGTGACTGTGGCTGGGTTATAAGCCAAAAGGCGCATTTGATCTCCTGACCAGAGATCAAGGGAGCTGGTAAGAGGCAGTTATTTTGAAGGTGAAGGACTGTCCTATCTCCAACACTATTTTCTATGGTGAATTTGAGTGTGATGTCACTTTTGCTGGGGATGAAGATGTGTGTCCTATGGTGATCTCCTGCCGGATAACAACTGACACTATTTGTATGTTTATGATGGACTCATTAATTTGATGTACACTTATTCTCTTTCAACTCAAGTTTATTTAGCGCGGTTTCTTTTATTATTTTAACATATAGGAAGGAGCTTAATAAGGTCCAGGCTTCCATGAGAACAGGAGCTGCAGCAGAGGATGTGTATGTACCCAGTCTATGGTACTACAACAGGATGCGGTTTCTGGAAGACCAGATGGAAGCCAGGGAATCACTTTCTACACTTCCTTTCAGCCTTCCCTCAACCCTTCCCTCAACCCCAGCTGAGGCTTCTGAGGACCAACCTGGGCCTTCCATCCTGGAAGAAGTTGAGGAGCCCAGCTGGAGGCAGGTATAGTATTTTTTAAAATATTTATTGTCCAAAAATGATTGTTGTTAACTAGATGTTATTATTGCTAACAAATTAATGATTTAACAAAAAGTGTTTGACATATCAATAGACAGTAGGGGCCAAAAATGAGCGTGACAAGAATGAAAAATGTTGGGGTCAGAATGATAGTCTTTTCTATTTACTAACAGTCATGAGCTGAAAATTGTGTGTGATTGATGAACCAAAAACTAAAACTATGTCCCTTTTTCATACACAGGAAGACCTCAGCCAGAACGAGGCTCTGGAATGTGGCAGCCAGGAGGAGGCGGGGGTAAGTGTCAGCCAGGAGGTGGCCAGGCCCAGTAGCTTCATTCAATTCCAGGTGCCTCCCCTACGCCTTACAACAAAAAGGGCCAGGAAGAGGACTAACGTAGAGGAGGCAGCACTGGGTCTCATTAAGGACGCTAATGCGGCTCTGAAAAGCCCCCCCCCGATGCTGAAGAGGCCTATGGCTGCGGTGTAGCTGCTAAATTGCAGCAAATGGAGGGCCAATGCTTCAGGTGGGAGACATTTATTTGCGAGGCAATTCAGAAGGGGTTGAGTAGCCAAATAAATGATAACATGCACTTATGTGTGCTCGCCCATCCTCCTCCTCCTCCTCCTCCCCCTCCTCCTGCCACAAGTCCACCTCCAGAGCCACAGCCTTCAAGGAAGGCTGCAGAGAAGACTGCAGGGAAGCGTGAAGGGAAGGCTGCAGGGAAGACAAAGTGATGGCCTGGGTTCAGTCTGGTCTGACAGAAGATGCAGGCTGTTGTAGTACCACAGCCTGGGGATATATATGTCATCTGCTGCTGTTCATGATCTCGGGGAGTCCAGGACCAGATTGTGCTCCCCATTATATGGACTTCTCAAGATACCAATTTTATTTTCAAAATTGTTGATGTGTGCCCTGGGGTAGAAAGGCTTCACAAATTCCAGCAGTTTCTCTAGCGTTGCCTTCCCCTTTATTTTGTTATCAGCCGGAATAAATGGAGATTTTTTTTTCTGAAAATACTTGCCTAAATGTTTTTCTTCAAATAGGACAGTTTGTGAGTAGGCAGGTACATTTCAAAAATACAATGTCAAACTAACAAGGGACACCAACCTCCTTGAGCTTTAAAAATACAAGAAAAATACAAGATAATAATGTTGTTGTGTAAACTTGACACACAAAAAAATTATTATAACGATGACTAGAAAATAATTTCAAAATATTCCAAAAAAAATGAGTTCTTGATTAATCATTTTTATGGAGATCTGGCTTTAAAAACAAAAAAAAGATTATTCATGAGATCACGAGAAATAATAAAGAAAGAAGTTTGTGAGAACTCTGTGTGAATATGAGCAGCAAAACAACTTCATTCTTCTAGCGCTATAAAGAGGAAGAGAATGCGCTGCATTAAACTATTGAAAAAAATTCTGCATGACGAATGTGCCATCTCCATTATGAACGGTAGTTTTACCAGACCGAGCGCTTCCATCTTGTACTTGAATCTGACCATGCGTGAGTTTTTGTGCATCGGAATTGCATACACACTAATGCATTTTCGGATAGGAACTTTTTCCGACCGAAAAATTGAGAAAAGGGGTTCCACCGCTCAGGTTCAAATCAGTGGAAAAGAAAGCAAGTATGAATCCTTCAAAGGAGAGAGTCCCAGGTGCTGGCTGATGCAAGATGAAGCAGAGAACGAGGAAATCTGGAAGCCGCACACCGGTCTGATGATAAAAAAAATTGAGAACCTGCTCTCAATCTTTTTCTGGTGGGAATTCCGCCAGCAAAAGTCAGATGGAGCATACACACGGTCGCATTTTCCGACCAAAAGCTCTCATCGGTCTTTTGTTGGCCGAATTTCTGATCGTGTGTACGCGGCATAAGAAGGATATTCCTCTCAGTTTGGAAGATTTCCTCTATCCCTTGGTTTTGTCTCTGGGGAATTAGTGGATGTTATGCCGTGTACACATGAGCGGACTTTACGGCAGACTTGGTCCGACGATCTTTCCAATGGACTTTGTAGTGTAGGACAGACTTGGACACACATAATCACACCAAAGTCCAACTGATTCGTACGTGATGACGTACAACTGGACTAAAATAAGGAAGTTGATAGCCAGTAGCCAATAGCTGCCCTAGCATCGGTTTTATTCCGTCGGACTAGCATAAAGACGAGCGGATTTTTCGACCGGACTCCAATCCGTCGGAAAGATTTGAAACATGTTTCATTTCTAGGTCCGTTGAACTTTTGGGAAAAAAAAGTCCGCTGGAGCCCACACGTTCTAATTATCCGACAGAGTCCGGTCTGCCGGTCCAAGTCTGCCGTAAAGTCCGCTCATGTGTATGCGGCATTAGAGGTATTTATCTTCAATGCTACACAGATGGCATAAAGTAAATTGAAATGGATTTTAACCCTCCCTAACTTTATTGAAAGCCCAAAAAAGTTTACATACATATTAGTGATTTGCCTTCACCTAATTTTAAAACACCCCACAGAGATTTATTCGACAAAGAAGTCCCTACTGCAGAAATATTATCAGTAATTTACTAATGTGTTCACCATTGCTTATTAAGAAGCATTCAAGAGTATTTTCCTCATATCTATGTAAATGCTTAAATTATTAGGAAGGGAAAATCTCTCCACCTAGAAGATAAGGTTGCTTTAATGAATAAAATCCTAAACCAGGCATAGACTCCATGGATGTTGCAGATTTCTGTCAATTGTCAGTTAGAAATCAGGACTTAGATTCTATAGGATAAATAACCTTTTCAGCATAATAAATGAGCTATGCTCAAGCAGGATTGAAACCCAGTAGCCTTGTCCCCGACTAAACCATAAGAGTCACTAACTTTCTTTCTTTCATACATTTCAACTAGGGATCAACACCCTTGCTACTCTCCAAAGGCCTTCATAAAGCATATGCTGACTTTGTTTTTGGTTTATCTATTGTTTGTCTTTGTTGTTGGCTCTACAAGGTAAATCAAAGACTTAAGATGTGGTGGACACAGAATGTCAATGTTTACCTCCTCATCTCTGATAACCTTACCAAATCTTCTTAGAGTTCTTGTTTAGATTATGGTAATATCAGAACTGAGGGTGAACAGATACAAACCTCTAGCTCCTAACATGAAAGTAGATCCAACTTTAATAACTAAAATCTAATACAAGCATTACCAAGTTAATATAATTTAATGTAATCTGTGATTTTGTCTCTCAGTGCTGCTTATATCTTCCAGCTTCTTCCTTAAAATATACACTACAGCAAGTTCTGCATGGCATTTCTCAGGCAAGGATTTCTGATGATAACAGCAGTGGACAATGACTTTGCAATGAATGTCAATGCAGCCACTAATAGGCTACACTGGAAGTGCAACATGACAGGGTGAAAATATAAATGGTATTTGAATAAAAAACTGCAGATTTTAAAAAAATATTAAAATTATTTTGAAATTATATTAACATGTTAAAAGTATTTATGAGATTTTATTGATATGGTTTACATATGCTGTACTCTAACCTTCTGGGAACAGGATCTCCGTAAAACCCTTGAATTACAGAAGCAACAAAGGCTGGCAAATACAGTGTCCAAAATTGTATTTATTTAAAAAAAATGTAAAAAATAATACAGAGGATCAACATATAGTACAAAAAATATGATTAGTGACATACAGAATAGCAAGATACTCCACTTATTCAAGAGGACCTTTGTAAATTCTGTAACACATATTAGACTCAATTCACAAAGCTTTAACACAAGGATGTCTTTATTTTTTGATTTTTTTAATGTAATCTTTTTTTATGACAAAAATAAAGAGAATACACATGATGAATATTTACCCCAACATACTTGAAAGGCATGAGTCAGTTAAACTAATTGATGTAAAAGCCATTATGCCATGTACACCTTTTCAGTATAAAACAAACCTTTCCCATTAAGGGAATTGACTATATGGCTGGTACAGAAGTTACCTAGGCTAATAGAACTGTGATTAGGTGGAGATGTTTTGCTTCCTGGCGTGAGTAGCTATTCTAGGCTTTTAGGTCCAGCAGAAGCCCCGGCCTCCATGTCCTCAGTGAATTGAGGGAGTTCAAAGAACCTCCATCTGACCCTCTCCAGCCAAAGTTCGGCCCAGGGGACAAACAGGAACAAGGCATCCTACCCTTATGAGCCCCATCTGCGTAGGAAATCAACCACTTTGGGAAGTGTACCTTATGACAACCTTGTATAATAGGTATGCGCCGCCAGATAGCACAATCAGGTTAAACATATGTGAATCAAAAACTATGCTGACCAAGATGTCCTCTAAGGGAAGGCTCAGCAAATTCTGACAAGGTGACATCCAAGCTGGAGGAAGTATGCCCCGGGTCAGAGGTATGTTCTAGCCATGGCGCCCAAATAGTATTAAAACGTTCCCTCGTGCCTTTGCATTCTTCCACTTCCCTAATCTCCTTCACCCTCCGGATCCATTCTTCTTGGCTTGGAACATGGGTACGCTTCCAGTAGAGCAGGCGTAGAGCAGGTGTTTAGCAGCATTCTTGAGATGTTGCAAGGCACTCTGCTTATATTAGCTAACTGGTATTGAGGGAACATGGAAGAGGCAGTGCAAAAGAGAGAAAGGAATGTCAAAGCCCAATATTTCTTTTATCTGTGTTTTCACATCCTCCCAGAAGGGTCTGACCACTGGGCACTCCCACCACAGGTGTAATAGGGTACCACATTGGCCACAGCCTCTCCAGCAGTGGTCAGATACGGAGGGGTAAATCTGCGACAAGACAACCAGCACCCTGTGCCAGCGTGTCAATATCTTATAATTAGTTTCCTGAGTTCTAGACTCAGTAGAGCTAGAGTGTGTAAGCTGATACGGGTGAGCCACCTGTGCCCCGGAAAACTCCATCTCCAGGTCTCTTTCCCATTCCCTGATATATACAGGCTTAATCTTTGATGCAGCTGAACCCAGTAGTTGGTATAACTCGGAGATCATGTGAGGGATAGGTTCATCAGCAGCAAAGAGAAGCTCAAAGGGTTTAAGCGCAGAGGTGGCTCTAATGGAGTGACCCCGTGTAGCAAAGAAATTATTAAGTTGTTTATAAATAATAAAAATATACTAAAGCGCTGATATGCTATTTGGTAGTGGCCTGGTGTTAAAATTCAATACACAATGCAAAGTGCATACAGTGGAACAAAGTGAGAAAATATAAGTAGAAAAAATGGTGAAAAAATGAAAATATTAATAACTCAAATATAAATCAGTATCCATTAATTAAAAGTGAAAATAGGAATAAGCAAATAATGAAAAGCTGCTCTTATGTGAAAGTGCTCTGATACCCACTAAAACAATAATGAATTAATACATATATAAGTGCGCTAATAATTAACTTCCTACTAAAAAGATTGTGTATCCGTGAGAGTAAAAAAACATAATAATGATCCCTAATCAATACAGGGAAATAAATAAAACCTTAATAATGGTGTCCAAAATGTGAAAAACAATTGATTGGATATCTTCCTAAAACATCCAAAGTAAGAAACAGGCTCAAAATATGGAGAAATATACCAGCAATTAAAACTCAGTCTTTAAATAAATAAAACACACGTTCTCTAATGCTCAGATATGGTGGAACTGATTTTCTTCAATAAATCCAAAACGGAACTGCACAAATCAGCCCTGCAGCTCTGAGGCTAACTCAGTAATTGGATAATAATCCTCCCAGTTCGTCATTGATATTGCAGAGAGAGGGAGAAGAAAGAAATATATCATTGCGCAATGACAGCTAACTTATAAAGTAATCAGCATCCGCATTATATTCACTCACATAATGTAGGAGAAATAAACAGCGCTTAAGAAGCAACCAGACAGCAGTATAGTATTGTCTTCCTCTCACGGCTCACTGTGTGTCAGGTGATGTCACTGGCTCCTCCCAACGCATTGCGTCACATGTCACCTGACTTTATCATAAGTTGTTTATGTCACCAAAAGTCCATTTGGAAGCTTTCATGGTGGGCCCTAAGGGCCTCAAAGGTAAGGAGTCTACTATTCTCCAGGAATTTACCACATATAGGGTTAGGGTCATCTTCCCACTTCTTAAAGAATGCCATCTGTTTTCTGAGGGGAAACCAGGGAAAGCCCCTGAGTGGGCCAGTGGGGACACAGGGGGGGCGCGATAAGTATAAACCCAACCTTCATCCCCTTAATGCCCGGGTTAACCTGTATCTTTTGCAGCAAAGGTTTTAGAGTAAGTAAGGAAAAAGAAGGGGCAAAAGGGGGCACCCCGGTCTTGTGCTGTTCCAAATTGGGAATTGGGAAGAAAAGAGGCCATTCACCTTGACCTGGGCACAGGGGGTAGAATAGAAGGCCATGATCCAGGTCAGTTGGTACAGGCCCAGTCCTAGGGTCTCCAAGACCGTCCTCAAGAAGGACCAGTCCACCTGGTCAAAGGCCTTCTCTGCGTCCGTCGATAGGACGAAGTAAGGACTGGGTGCTGAGCTGGTGCATGCCCAATGGACAAGGTGGATAGCCCTAAGGGAGTTATCACGTGCTTTACGACCTGCAATTAAACCCATTTGGTCTGCGTGCACAATGAGGGGTTCAAGGTGTTTCAGGCGGTTCACCAATATTTTCGCCAAGATTTTAACGTCTATGTTCTGTAGCGAAATCGGGCGGTAGTTCTGAACTAAAGTAGGGTCTTTGCCCTCTTTTGGAAGAACTGAGATGTGAGCCAACAAAGCTTCCAGGGGGATTGGGTTACCTTTGGCTATCAAATTAAAGTATCTACACATAGGGCCAATTAATAAAGGAAGGAAAGAGCTGTAGTATGCCTTTGTCAGGGAAATGGCCATGGAAGTATTGGCAATCTTGCCAATAGGCGCATCATGTGACAGATGGATCCCCCTGCTGGCCTATAAAAGACTGCCTCTGTCTGACTCAAGTTGCTGGATTGTTGTCAGCTTCCTGTATTCCTGTGTTATTCCTTGGATCTCCTGGTCTTGACCCGGCTCATTCCAGACCTGTTGACCTCCTCTCCTGGGCTCATGCCCTGGTTTGCTCCTTTACCTTACTTCTGCTGATTATCCCTGTATGACCTTGGCTTGCTATATGGACTTTGCCTCTGCCTGATTACCCGTGCATGACCCCGGCTTGCTACTGTATATAGACTTTGCCTCTGCCTGATTACCTGTGCATAACCCTGGCTTGCTATATGGACTTTGCCTATGCCTGATTACCTGTGCATGGCCTCGGCTTGCTATATGGATTTGCTCCTGCTTGATTACCAGTTTATGACCTCAGCTTACTTCATGGATTTTCTCTTGCTTCTTGCCGCCCTGTGTTTGACCCTTACCTGGGTGTCCATTGGCCATCCTGTGTTTGACCCTCAGCCAAGTGTCTACTGGCCATCTTGTGTTTGACCTTCAGCCGGGTGTCCACTGCTGTCCTCTAAAGCATGGTTTATTCCAAGCACAGCTGGGAGTTCCTGACTGCCTGTGCACCACTACGCCCTGGCAGTCCTCACAAGGTGATGCTCTTCTGGACCCATCCAGATCCTGCTGGCACCCCGTGCTTCTTCGGGCCGTATACCTTCTGTAACACTTTCAGAGGTATACTGCACCTAGCCGCAAGGGGAGCCCCTCTCTGCATATTGGCTTTGGATCAGGTACGTGACAGCCTTCATGTACCCATCAGGACGAGGGCTCTTACCATTGGGCAAGGATTTTATTGTCGCTTCAATTGCAGAGTGCGTGACAGGGGACTCCAAAGCTCTCTGTTGCTCCTCTGACAATGGGGGGAGCCAGATAATCTTAAATGTCGACTGTCTGGAGGACTGGGCCTCAGGTGACAGTCCAGCATCCAATGATGAAAGTTTAGCATAAACTTGCATCTGGCCTTCTGCAAAATCAGCTCTCCACGCACCATAGCCTTGTGTCCCTCCCAAATATCCCTTCACTCACATCGCCAGTAGAGTTCTAGCTAAAGTAATCAATGAGAGTATCAGAAACCCCCACCACCACTACAGTGTCATTCAGGAGATTCTCATTCAGTTGCCAAGACCATGCACGGTGGGTGCCTTGTGGCAAGGTAAAGGTAGCAGACACTGGTGCGTGGTCCGAGATAGTAATATTCTCCATGGATGCTGTCTGTAGTAAATCAAGGGTAAACTGGTCCACATAGAGGAGATCGATTTGGGTGTACACATCATGTACCTTAGAATAATAGCTGTAGTCCCTGTCCGAGGGAAATAATACCCTCCAGCTATTGAAGAAGAGATGGTTTTTCGAAAATGTTTAAGAAAAGCATACAAATGTGTGGGACGGCTATGGGATGTGTCAAGAAATAGATCCAGGCTTACATTAAAATCCCCCCCTAAAATCAGGTGGCCCTCTTTAAATTCAGCTAGCCGCTCTAGAGTGGCGTCCAGAAAGGTGAGCTGATTGGCATTGGGGGCGTACACAGTCACAAAAATGTATACTGTCTCAGCTATTTTCTCTTTCAGGAAGACAAACCTGCCCAGAGGGTCAGAAAAATGGCCTATAGGCAGAAAGGGGCATGATTTGTGAATAGCTTTGGCCATACCCTTTGACTTAGGGACCGTGGATGTGCTCAAGAACCATTGGTTAAATAGGTGGGTGGGTAGCTTAGGTGTGGACTGGGAAGTAAAATGTGTCTCCTGTAGAAAAACATACCTGAGCCCCTAGCATTTTCAATTCTACCCATAGTTTGCTTTGTTTGTGTGGAGAGCAAAGACCCCTTACATTATAAGAGATTACCTTAATAGACGCCATTGAAATCTAGGTATGTATTTGGACCGGGAGAGCTACAAAGATGATGGTGTGAGCGAAGAAGTAGTAGGTAGCGTGCCCTAGAAAACTCCAGACAAAAAGGAGGAAGGAAACAGAAAAAAAGCATTAAAACATAAATCAAGGCAACAGAAAAAGTTAGAAAAAAGTTAGAGAATACAACCTATCATAGCAAGTGGGATCTAACTGGCCTGCTACTAGAAATAACAGTAGTCCAGGCATGGGGCACCCCCCCCCCAACTGTAAAAAAGTGAATAAGTGAACAGAGGGTGATAATTATTAGTGTACATAGTCTTACACCTGGAGAAGAAAAAGTAAACCTGCAACATAAAAAAAACAACAACGGCACATTCCCAGTACGTGAGTTTTTTTATACTGTGGCATCTGAACCTGGCCCATCAAGACCATGAATTGCTGGGCCCAGCAAGTAAAGTTATGCGGGGCACCCGAAACCACACAAAAAAGTTCCGTCAGTTCCTGGTGGTAGGAGGGCTGGGAGAGTTGCCGGAAGTATGGCGTTTTTTGCCCCTGTAGCGGCCTGTGCCTCTTGCGGTCAGCCATGACTGGGGAAGGGAGACAGAAGGGAGATCCAGGTTGCACCTCCATTCCGGGAAGTCCACATCTCTGAGCTCCAAACAGAGAGGAATTGCGGTAAATCATCTTTACTGTGTAGCGTAACTTGTCACCCCTCTTTCATCACTTGTAGGCTAAAAGGGAGGCCCCAGCGATAAGTGAGACCAGCATCCTGGATAGCAGTTAGCAAAGGGTGCAGAGGCCTGCGTTGCATAAAGCTGTGCCTGGAAAGACCTTGGAAAGACTTTGGAAAAACAGCTTTGCCCTATCAAAATCAAAGTATGATTTGTTCCACATATTCCACATGCGATCTTTCAGCGTATACTTTTGGAGCTTGAAAATAATGTCCCTTGGGTTCTCAGGATCCTGGGAGGGCGGCCTCAGAGCTCTATGTGCCCATTCAATTTCAGTAGAGGCAGCATTAGGGAGACCCAGCTTTTCCTTGAACACTCCAACCAGGGTGGGCATGATATCTCTAGGTGCAGTAGCCTCCAGCAGGCCACGGATGTGAATATGCGTGCCTACTACAATTTTCAAAGTCATGTAGCTGGGATATCAGGGCTCCTTTTTGATCTTGTGCAATGCATCTGTCCTGCAGCATGAAAATGTGGGGGAGAGCATCATCAAAACGCTGTTGCAGTTTCTATCCTGCCCCCAGGTGTGTAGTGTCTGTTTTCAGATGAGTAAGGTCCTGTGAGAACGTTTTCTCCACCATGGTCCTGAAACGCTCCAGATCCTCTTTAGTAGGGAGGGACCAGATATGGCATTTAAGGTCACCATCCCCCATCAGTGTACAAGGTCAGGGCCATGATCCTGGGAGGACACAGAGCCTGGGGAAGCAGGGGGTGCAGAGTCACTCACCAACCGTGGTGATGGGATCGGGGATGCTGTCATGTCTGCAAGCGGAGCCTCGTGTTGCTGTGAGGCCTTCTGCTTTGGCGCCATCTTGGAGCCTCCCCTCCTTGTCCATTGGGTCTCCCGGAAGTATTGTACCAGTGAGCCCTGTTGCTTCTGATCCGCCTGCGGTGGCTGGGAGAGTGTCCACTGGCGCTGGGACATGTATGGACTGGATAGAGCAGGAACCGTCCCTGTTATAGCTGATTGAAGCTGTGGTGGAAGCGGAGCAGAGGAGACACATGTTCACGCTTCCATAGCCTGGCCATGCCCCCCATCTTTTTATTTTAATTTTATGACAGTTATTACCAACCACTGTTTTTCTATTCTGTTTTACTTGTTGAAAAAGATTTAAAAAAATGAATGAAAAGAACATAACTCTCCTGATTTTTTGTAGACTATACAGTATGTGATCACCTTCCTTAGAGGGGCAAATAAAGCGATAATAAGAGCAATATAACTAACTGTAGCTTTTAAATGTTTATTTTAAACATTTTGATAAAATGATTGCATACTATTAATCATTTTGTTTTAGACCAGCCCTCTAAAAATGCCTCTAAAAGACTAAGACTAGATGAAAATCTTGCAGTAGTTCTGTCTGCATCAATCATCACTCTATAAGTTCCACATGAATACCCACAATTTAATCTCAGAGCAACATTACTGACATCCATTTTTTTCAGTCAATCCCCCAACATTATTTAATTATGTCAGTGCTTGAAACAGTAAATTCCAGTTACAGATTGCAAATTTATTTTTCTACCTTTGCTGTCATAAATTGGCTTATGTCCTCATCACAAGCCTCTCAGGGCATTTGATGAACTACTTATGATGAGGAAATCAATGATATAATGACAGTGTATAACTCCAAACAAGGTCATAATTCATCCAAATACATACTTTTCTCATTTGCTGTCACCAAGACATTGACCTTGATGGTTGGTAAATTATTAGTACATTTATTACCAATAAAAGCAATTACTCGAGAAACAAAGCTGCCATATCTCAAGCAAGATGCCAAGTACCTACTAAAGATTTATTTCACAAAAGATCAAATATCCATATCACAAACTTTGTATTTTTCATCTTTTAAATATTTATTTCAAAAGTCTGTTTGCAGATGTAGGCAGGCTTTCTACGTCATTATACCCCAAAATAATGAATACAAAAGAACAATTTATACCTTGAGCTAATGATGTATTTTCACAAAAAGTTTCAAAGTAATTTGCATAGTTTATAAAAAGCAAGCTTGAATGTTTTTACATGTTTGGAAATGAACTACCAAAAAAAACTTACCACCTTTAGGACAAGATTTGATCTGCAATTGAATTGACACTAACCTACAATATGTGCCTTTTTAGATTTGTGTTTTGTACAAGCGGTGGACAAAATAACATGAAAAAGTGTTTTTTTTTTAAATTGTATTTTTATAGATTTTTAAAAGCTAATCAAGAACAAACAGTTCAATACAAAGTACAAATTTTACAAAAAATAGGAAAAAGGTAGCACAAATGATCCTTAATGACCATAAAGTCAAAATATAACAAAAGTCATTGTACAAGAATGACAAGAAGACATCTGCATAGAGGATTTTACCATTGCTGAAAGTAAAGAGTTGGGGCATCACTATTTAACTGTTACATCAAATAAGAATAGGTCTGTAGATCAAATTGAAGCACAATCTGAAATAACAGATATTAATTATGTAAGGTAAATAAATAAATACACAAAAGAAAGTACACATGAAAGGGCAGTTAAAAAAAAAATCTGACTGTAATCAATGAGAGGATTTAAGCAATTATTTTGAAAATATTTTGGGTGAAAGTGGGAGACCATAGGGTGAACTAACTCAGAGAGCCCCTACATTCTTAAATAATTCAAATAAACCCTGGTCTTGGGCCATGGGGTGTTCCATCCATTTAATATTGGCAATATTGAACAGATCTGAAAAGAGGCTTTATTGGATAACCTGTGGAAGGATATGTCTACGGGCTGCAGTTAAAATATGAGCGGTAAGCTTCTTAGTGCTTTTAGATATGCCAGTAAATAGAAGACCTAAGAGAAAGTGGACAGGATCTGCAGGGAAGGAAACATCCAGGATGGTCGGATCAGGCTGGAAGACCGCATGAGGAAGATCATTCATACGCTATTGACCATTTAAAATTTATAAGCCTTGGCAGTGTGGTAAGAGGGTCTTTTAAATGGTGATTAAGGTGGTAGAAGCACATTCTCTCCTGCTGTAAAGTGGAAGACAATTGGTAAGAGCACAAGAATGTTTATAACATTTAGCAAGAACACAAGAATGTTTATTAATATTGTTGCTTTGCAATAAGGACTTTTTATTGTTTCTGTACACTTTATAGGGTTTTAGATATTTTGTGCACTTTCATTGCACACTTTGTATGAACTTCACACTTTTAATTCCAATCAAATATGGATTTTGCACTTTAATTTATTTTCCCCTTTTTGGATATTTGTAGTTTTTTAATTTTGTACTTAGCGCTTCTTAACTTTTTTTGTTGTTTTAATCCAGGATCTCTCATAGGAGTAAGGAAACAAATTTCCAGAAGGGTTGAATCTGGAGACATAGCCAAAAGATATAAAACAATGTACCTTTACCCTTTTGGCATTTCTAACACATCTCCGACTACTTTGGATTACAAGCATGTAATTGCTCAGGGGTTTTATACCAAAACATATATATACGTTCTCTTTACATACCATATGTTTGCATAATTTAGCAGCCGAGTCCCTTATTTTATTCCAGCATTTAAGGTTCTGGGGCACTGAAGGGCTGTTCGCATTTCCTTATATGAAGATGGAAGTCCTCAGTCAGCAGAGGAGCTTCATGAAGTTGTTGGAAGGAATCCTGAACACATACATGCTCAAAATTGGTGGGACAGTCTAGTGTTAAAGTAGATTCCATAAAACAAAAAATAGTGTGTGAAATGAAGATAAGAGTAAAACACATTGACCGTAATTTTTATTAGACTGTAATTCCTTGAAGAGGTAGATTCTTTGAGTCACTGGGTTACAGAGATGACATAATTTAAATACCTCCACCTTAGCCCAGGGTAGTATTTGGGTATTTGATAAACTATCTAGGACAGTGATGGGGAACTTATGGCATGCATGCCACAGCTGGTATGCAGAGCCATCTCTGTGGGCACGCGGGAGTGTCCAGGTTCATGGCGGGGAGAGTGCCGACAGCAAGCAATGGCGAGGTGCAGGAAACTGTCTGCATGAGTGAGTGGGCTGCCCCGCAGCCTCCGTGCGGAAGGCTACAGGCCTGAGAGCACGGGAAGGAGAGAAGAGCTTCACCGCTTACTTGATGGCTGAAGAGGGATGCAGCAGGCGCAGCATCCCTGGTGCTTTCCAGAGCCTGGACTCATCAAACCTCCTCTTCAACAGTGAGGCCCAGATACCCCCCTCTCTCTCTGTCCCCCTCTCTCTCAGCCCCCTCCCTCTCTCTGTTCCCCCTCTCTCTTAGCATATCTCTCACACCCCCCTCTCTGTCCCCCCTCTCTCCGCATCTCTCTCACACCCCTCTCTCTCTGCCCCACCTCCCTCTCTCTCAGCCCCGTCCCTCTCTCTGTTCCCCCTCTCTCTCACACTCCTCTATCTCTCTCTGTCCCCCCTCCCTCTCAGCCCCTCTCCCTCTCTCTGTTCCCCCTCTCTCTCAGCATATCTCTCACACCCCTCTCTTTCTCTCAGCCCCCCTCCCTCTCAGTATCTCTCTCACACCCCTCTCTCTCTCAGCCCCCCTCCCTCTCAGCATCTCTCTCACACTCCTCACTCTCTCTGTCCCCCCTCTCTCTCATGCCCCCTCTCACCCCCCTCTCTATCTCTCTAACACCCCCCTCTCTCTCTCACACCCCCCATCTTTCTTTCTCACACAACCCCTCTCTTTCGCTCAGCCCCTCTCTCTCGAAAATTGCTGTGTTGGCACTTTGCAACACAAAACCAACTTATTTATTTCAGTTTGGGCACTCGGGCTCAAAAAGGTTTGCCATCACTGATCTAGGAGTACAGGATTATACAAAACTTTAAATAAAGGTGTGCAGGGGAGGGAAGGGAACATTTCATTACATTTTGTTTTAATAGAAACCATGAAATGCATAGGGGCAAGGCATAGATGTGATAAAGATTTGCAGCCTCTGTCACTTCGTGGCCAAATTAGCAAACAGAGATGAGTCAGGTATAGTTGCCTGAGTTCCAATCAGTATTAATTTTGACCTTAAATTTCAATTTAGTTTTAGTCATAGTCTTTTTTATAATGTTAAAATATTTCTCTATTGAAGTTTAACAAAAGGGACATACATGAAAAAAAGCCATACCAATAGTTACAAAAACATGTTATAGGAATAGGAGCATCATATTAACAGTTCTAGACTAAAGGAAACTGTCAATGCCTGAGTAAAATTGGTAGTTCTTAGACACTGGTTCTATAGGGATCTAGACGGGGAAACCAGTTAGAAGCAGTAGAAAGTAACAAACATTACAAACATTAACTTTTTACTTGACCATTACATTTTGGATGCTGCAGCCAATGCGACCATGCAACTGTAAACTTTCCTAATGAAGGTTTTTTTCTAGCTACAAGTTTTTCTATTTTGCATTGGAAGTTGAAATCAGCAATAATGTTTGAGATGGTGGGGGGGTTTCAGAGGTTTTCCACAGCCTAGTGATATTAAAGCATAACTCCATTTTTGTTGAAAAAAAAAAAACATTCCCCTCTGGGTGATCTATGTACATTACAAAGATTTTAACAAACTTGGTTGCAGATTCCTACCTTTTGTTATTCTGAAGAAATCATTGTTTTTTCCTCTGTGCCCCTGTGCGGAGTTAGTCTAATAGAAGTGGTTTTGTAATTATTAATCAGCTGTGCACCTGTAAGGCTCTAATGGGGGGGGGGGCTGCATCCCTTTAGCCGTGATTTTCTTGTGAAAGTATCTCACAAAAAATACATTTTTGTTGAAGGGGATGCTCGAAATCTGACTTATATCTTAGTGCAGACTTCTAGTAAAAGCAATGAGCCGGGGGCGTGGCCTGGAGCGGCATGGTGTAGGACGCTAGGGAACAGAGCTCAGCCGGCCGTCTGTCCGTTCTATTAAATCCTGGGACTATTTGAACAGCTGAATACCCGAAAATCATCCCTACTGCTCTGGGAACCCCCTCGGATTATGTCGCCGCTGAAAAAATCTACTTCTGCGGTTGTAAAGCTGGGACAATACCGCCGTCAAGAAGCTGAGTCCCAGGGGGAAGATGGTGCCGCCATGCAGGGGGAGGAGGGGGCCGTCGGAGCAGATACCACTAAAGTGCTTGAAGCTATAACAGCATGCCAAGAAGCAGTAACAGCCTGCCAGACCACTGTCACAGCAAAGATTGAGGAAGTAAAAGTGGACATCTCTCTTGTAAGACAGGATTTTCAAAAGCTGAGAGAGAGAGTGACAGAAGCAGAGACCAGACTGAGCAATGTGGAAGACTCCCTCCCCCCACTACAGAACTCCACAGCAGAACTGCAATCCCAGGTAAATCAGCTCCTGCAAAAGCAGGACGAGATTGAAAATAGATTGAGGCGATGCAATTTAAGATTTATTGGCCTCCCAGAAGGAGCAGAGGGGAAAGACCCCCCACATTCTTGGAACATCTGCTTTGTGATACCTATGGGAGAGATTCCCTATCCCCTACATTTGTAGTTGAATGTGCGCACCGTCTGTCGGGGAAAATACCACCTGCTGGAGCGCCCCCACGCATGTTCATAGCAAAGTTCCTTAACTTTAGAGATCGCGACGCCATTCTTCATCTCAGCAGGGAAAAAGGCAACATCCCCTTCAGAAAATAGATGATCGCTGTTTTTCCAGATTTTTCTGCTGAAGTACAGCGCAGAAGGCGAACCTTCACGGAAGTTAAAAGACATCTCCGATTAAAAAATTTAAAGTATGCTATGCTCTTCCCGGCATGTCTACGCGTTGAAGGAGAGGATCGGGCGCACTTTTTTGAGGATCCGGAGGCGGCCATTGCTTGGCTGGAGCAGAGAGACGCACACAGATAAGTGACACTGTTACTTTCCCTTGTCTTTTATTGAACCCTCACTTGCTTGTGGGGGAAGCAGGACCTAAATCTTCTACAGGCTAGCAAAGTTGCTACCCTTACTGGCCATGGCACACACTGACTCTGACTCTTTCCCTCCCTTTACCCCCAGCAGCGCAATAGTGGGTCATGGCCGTAGCACAGCACACTGCCACTATTACCCCCTACCATGCCAATCAAAGGAACATACTTGTGTGCTCTACATCTTGCTGAATAAATACCTGCTAGTCAGGGATAGGCTTTGAACTGTTATTAAGTCCACGAATGCAACAATCTGGACGCCTAAACAGGTATTACAGGTATATACCTGACATATATCCGTATGGCACCTGTTTCTCACCTTATCTATTGGAATGCATACCTTGTCTACAAACCTCACTCAGGGTCAATCAGACCACTATTCTTATTTGACAGTAAATAGTCCACATCCATTACCAGCGGAGGATGATTCCCCCTTGAAAACCTCACTAATTAAAGTGAGCCAAGTCCTGAGATGTGTAACGTTACTCAGCGTAGTTTCGTCCCACACATCAAAACCCATGACCTGAGATGGAACAAACTGTTCACTGTTGTGCTGACCTGCTCTTATACCTGTAACACTATCCAGTTTATACTAGCCACAGTGATCACATCTATGAGTTGGTTTTTACTAAATCTTTTTTCCTCAGGTTGGACATTGTTCATGCCACGTTGGCAGTTTGGGATAAATGCTCGCACCAGTTTGGGATTGTGCAGAGCGGGGAGGGGGGTGGGGGGTTTTCAACAACGGAGAAATACGTTATGTTGCTATGTACTAACCACATGTTTGCATCACCATGACAGATACAATTTATTATTAGAAGATGTTTATTACCCGGAGATCTGTGTCACTGTGTTTACTGTATTGGGCTCTCTGAATCCTGGGGCTCGTCATTCCTATTACTTACCTCAATGGCCACCCTGAAATTTCTCACGTGGAATGTCCACGGTATTAGAGACCCGATCAAGAGGTCAGCAGTATTTACACAGCTTAAAAAACAAAAGGCGGATGTAGTGGTTCTGGTGGAGACCCATGCAGAGGGCATGGCACACAGAACACTCAAACGGCCTTGGATAGGGTGGGCTTTCCACTCGGTATATACCACACATTCCAGGGGTGTATCCATCTTAATTACTAAAACCACACACTTCGAGCTTCAGGGTTCGGAGATTGACCCACTTGGTCGATATGTGTTCCTAAGGGCCAAAATATATGGGGAACTGGTACTCCTATTAGCGTTTTATGTCCCACCACCATTCAGCTACGAGGTAATCACAGTTGGTTTTGAATATATGGCTATGTACCCTACTATTCCAGCGATATGGATGGGGGATTTTAATAATGTGTTAGACCCCGCTATGGATAGAATGAGCAGTTCAATGCCTTTGTCTCCCTCTTCCTTATTTAACAAGATTTGCTAGATTACTGAATAATTTTAACCTTGTTGATACATGGAGGGCCAGAAACCCCTCCAACATAGCCTATTCTTGCTTTTCCATGTCCCACCATGCTATGTCCCGAATAGATCTCATACTGATGTCTAAAACTCTTATTCCCAGACTTATAGACGCAGGATTTTCTCCTCGATCACTATCAGATCACTGTCCCTACTGGGTCTCGGTTTCTTTGTCTTGTGGCCGTCCGCCAGCTTCATGGCGATTAAATCCTTTTTGGCTGACGTTGCTCCCGGAGGATGATGACCTCCCAGTGGAATGGAAACAATACTTCAAGACAAATGATGACTCGGCCACAGTACAGTCAGTGTGGGAAATGTTTAAACTGCACACCCGCATGACTCTCACTAGGCGCATTAACCAAATTAAAAGAGAATCTGAGTTAAATATTGATAGGGCAGAGGAAAGTGTACGGGAAGCAGAGAGAGGATTTCTTAATGATCCCACCATTGATAGAGCAACCGATCTTAAATTATGCTCGAGAACACTTGATCAACTACAGTATGAAAAGTCCAAACGGACATTTTTTTTCCACAAACAGAACTCATTTGAACATGGGGAGAGGACTGGGAAACTTCTGGCCCATCTAGTACATTGTGAGGAGAGATCTCCTGTGGTGATTTCACTACGCTCCCCTGATGATGTACTGGAGACGGAACCTAGCAAAGTCTCTGATTTATTTAAGGATTTCTTTAGTAATCTATACATGGCCACAGTTACGGATGACATATTCACTATGGAGTCCTTCCTAGAGGGACTGACGATTCCTCGACTAAATGCAGAAAAGGTAGAGGAACTGGAAGCTCCACTGACATTAGATGAGATATCCAGTGCCATAGCAGGATTCCCCAGATCTAAAGCCCTGAGGTCTGATGGTTTACCTGTGGAATTCTATTCCACTTATTCAGACCTGCTGATCCCTAGGCTGCTTAAAATATATAATGCTATCTTTGAGAGATCTGAATTGCCTGCATCAATGCGAGAAGCAACTATTGTTGTGATCCCCAAACCGGGTAAGGACCCACATCTCCCGGAGTCATAACGACCCATATCTTTGCTTCAGGTGGATGTCAAGATACTCGCAAAAGTGCTTGCCATCCGCCTGAATAAGGTTGTCCTGTCCTTAGTGCATAATGATCAGGCCGGATTTATGCCAGGTAGAAATACCTCCTTCAATCTCAGAAGATTATTTATCAATTTACAGGCCATTCATGATTGTCCGGGATCCCGGGTGATAGTGGCCTTAGACACAGCTAAGACATTTGATTCAGTAGAGTGGAGATACCTATGGACCTGTCTTGGCATTTTTGGTTTGGGGCCCAAATTTATAAAGTGGGTGCAACTCTTAAATCAATCCCCGGTTGCGAAAGTGCTGGCCAATGGTTGGCCATCTGGACAGTTTCCCTTGACCAGAGGTTCGAGACAGGGGTGTCCTCTGTCTCCACTGCTATACGCGCTGGCGGCAGAGCCACTCGCGATAGCTATTCTATATATACTCCCTTTGGATAGTTTTCCACCACCTAGGAACAGGGCCTTATTACCTTTACAGAGGGTAGATGTCATTAAATACCTGGGGGTGAGGCTGACTAGAGACCCAGCAGACTGTATACTATTAAATATAAACCCACTTTACGAAATGCTTAGACAAAAGACTCAGATTTGGGCTTGTCTCCCCTTGGGAGTAATGGGCCGTATAAACATAACAAAAATGGTTATTTTACCCAAAATTTTATACATGGTATGGCACTCGCCAGTATATTTAATTCTCAGACACTTTAAGCTAATGGAAGCTATCCTAAAGCCATTCATATGGGGCAATAACAGGCACAAACTTTCCTGGCATAAGTTGAAAAATGCTACTGATTTAGCTGGTATGGCCCTCCCAGATTTCAACATATACTATATGGCAGCCCAATTGGCACAAATCTTTCATGTTGATAAGGTGGATAGGGAGAGATTCCTTAGTTTTCTATGTCCAGAATGGTCTCGGAAGACCCAGGATTCAATGGTAATGATAACAGGGGGTGCGAGGGGGGTGGCGAGGTTGGATAACCGTAGATCACTATTGTACCAATACAGGAGGATATGGAAACTTGCTTCTGATAAGTTGAGCATACCAGCAATACATGATTTTACCACTATATGGCACAATCCAGATCTGTCTGAGTTCTTTATGATCCCAGACAGTGAGGTGTGGAGCTCCAGGGGGATATTTTACTTGTCTCATATCATCAGTAATGGAAAACTGAAGAGCTTTGACAGGTTAAAATCTGAGTTTATGCTTCCAAACCAATTATTCTTCAGATACCTACAGCTTCGCCACGTCTTTCGATCGCAATTTCCCTCAGAGGATTTTGTCTCAGTTAATAATCCCCTCATGGAATCCATAAAATACCCAGACCCCAAAAATTGATCTCCCAATTTTACCTTATGTTGACAACCCCGTCAGCAACCAAAATGCATATGCACTGAAATCTAGGTGGGAGAGAGAGGTGGAGGTGGGCAATATGGAAGATGATGAATGGAGTGATGCTCTTGATGCTTGCAAACTGGTATCCCCTAAACTATCGGATAGGTTGACTCAGATTTTCATATTACATAGATCCTACCTCACACCATATAGAATTTCTAGATATAAACAGAATCAGTCTGTAACATGCATAATGTGCAATCAAGCAGTAGGCACCTTCTTTCACTTAATTTGGCAGTGCCCGAAGATTCAGGCCTTCTGGACCCAAGTGGTGAGATTCCTGCATGACACAATGGGCTCTTCTGTCACACTACAACCCAAATTGTGCATCTTAGGAATTTTCCCAAATACAGAGATCAACAAATTCCAAAAGATATTTCTTCATGAAACGCTCTTCTCTGCAAGAAAAGTTATAGCCAGACTTTGGATGAGGCCTGATCCGCCAGAGCTCACACACTGGGTTACAGAAGTAAATACAGTATTTCCCTATAAGAAACTCACATATTCACATAGAAGGTGTCCTACAAAGTATGAAAAAATTTGGGACAAGTGGCTTAAAGCACCTGAAACCTGTATATGATATGTAAAATTAAAAGAATGTTACAATAGGATGCGCAGACCAGTAGCCCTTTTGTTAGGGATGTATGTGGGAGGGAGAAGCGTTTAATGGAATGACGCTGTGCGCACAGTATCTGGAATGTTTTTTTTTTCTTTTCGAATGTCATTGGTGATATAAAAGATAACGTATCTTAATACTTATAATAGCGTAGACATAGCGAATTGCCTGTTACTACACATTGTATTACTTGCAATTTTTGATACAAGAAATGCATGGATGTATATATGTTTACTATATTTTCAATAAAAGCGTTTTTAATGAAAAAAAAAAAAAAAAGCAATGAGCCAATCACGCAAGCAGAAAATGATGTTTCTGTGGGGAATTCTGTACACATTCTGTGCACAGAACACCTCCAGGTAGTCATATTGCATTGCATTTTCAGAAAATTACAGAGCTACAGATTGAAAGGGAAAGGTAATTTTTAATAACATTCAATTACAATATGACTTGTGTTGCAATTGCATATGCTATATTATTTTTTCTTTATTTGCTATTTTTTTCCCTCACAAAAGTGGAGTTACCCTTTAAGATTCAGTTAGTCAGTCAGAGTAGAAGGGTGTGAAAGTGAGGCTTTCATGGTTGACCATAGTTTTTCATAGGTAGGGTTCTACCTATAATAGAGTTGATCTATAATGGAGGTGTAGTAGCAGTTACTAATTTGGTGTAGGCCCACTCCACCTATACTGTGGGGTCAGGTTAGGATATAGATAGCACATCTGGGTGGCTTGGAGTCCCAGATAAATTTAGTTAGCTGGCTCTGAATCAAAGCTAGGAGAGATTGGGGGAAAGGGACAATTAGCAGACAAAGCAAGTAGAGAAAGTTGGGCTGTACAATCATTTTGAGGGTGGCAATACGCCTAAGTTTGGAAAGACCTGCACAGCAAAGTGATTTTAAAAGGGAGGGCAGGCTTTGCAAGAAGCCATGGTGGTTCAAGTCAATCAGTTGATTTGGGTTGGGGTAATCTGCATTCCCAAGTACAGGAGGGATGTACTAGCCCACGTGTAAGATAGATTAGACCTTATTTGGGAAGAAAGCTGAGGTGGGAGTTGTATGGGGAGAACTAAGGATGTTGTGGTATTAAGCCTATAGAAAGATACAGAACTGAATTGAGGAAGGGTGTCTTGTATTGAATTTAGTGACGTCAGGGGGTTAGTGATCACGAGAACCACATCATCAGCGAACAAGCTGATTTTGCGGTTAACACCATTGCAGGAGATACCCGATATTTGTGGGTCAAGTCTGATTCTGGAGGCCAGAGGTTCCATCAGTAGAGCAAAAATAATTGGGGAGAGGGGGCACCTCTGTCTTGTTCCATTGGATATTTCAAATGGGGTGGACATGGTCCCCCCCAGGTAAGGACTCTAGCTGATGGATTGGAGTAAAAGGAAAGGATTGCATCTTGGAACCAACCTGTTATGCCAAATTTAGTAAGCACCGCCTTGAGGCTGTTCCAGTGGACTCTGTCAAATGCCTTCTCTGCGCCAAGAGAAGGCGTTTGAGTGCGTGTGGCATGGTGAACCCAGCATATATATCAGCACATTTTTTATAAAAAGCATTTGTGAACCCAGCTTCTCCTGGAGACTTATGCAGGGGGAGGGTCCTGATTGCACAGAGTATTTCATCTATTGTAAATAATTGGTAGAGGGATTCAGATCGATCCTCTGAAACTGAGGGTAGGTTAATTGAAACCAAGAAGTCATGTATATGCTCATCAGTAGGTTCGGGAGTGAGGGGGTTATTTTTGAGGTTATATAAGGATGCTTAGTACTAAACATGTTGGCAATGTCTTGTGGGCTGGCCAAGTGTTGTTTTGAGGTGGAATGAAGGAGGGAGGACATTTTAGCTTTAGCATTGATCTGCTTGGCTAAAAGTGTCCCTGCTCTGTTGCCCAAAGAATAAAAGTTGGCTTTGGAATGCTCAAAGATGCGTTCAAATTTATGCAGCAGAAGGGTCCTTAGTTTTTATCTCAGCTCTAGGAGCTCAGTGGCTTGCTTATGGGCAGGGGGTGTTTTGTTAAATTTTTCCAGTTGGGCTATTTGGTACAAGACCTTGTAAATCTGTTGGGTTTTCTGGCATCTAACTCTCTTACTAATTTTTATAAAGATTCTGCATAGGTAAGATTTTTAAGCTGACCATAGCGCAAATATGTTCATATCTGGCAATTCATTAAGTTCAAAGAAAGACTGGTGTTCGGCCACAGTTTCTAGTTGAACTTTAGCGTCTGTTACCAAAAAAGGTTCCAATCGCCAGAGTCTCAGTGGTGTAGTTCATAGGTCACCCAAGGTGATAGAGATGGGGGAGTGATCCAAACCATAAGATGAGAACGATGTGGGACTACATGACATTTTGAAGGGTCCCTTTATTGACCAGGATGGCGTCAATGTGTGAGTAGGACAGCTGTGAGTGGGAGAAGTATATGTTGTGCTCTCCATACATCAAAGAGACCTGAAGCCTGAAGCAGAGGATACAAGACCGGTTGGTTGCGGTGTTGTTTTGAGGAAGTGTCCATGGCAGGATCACCAACGATATTAAGATCGCCACCAATGATAAGATTATCTTGTTTCAGGCTATCAATTTTCTGAAAGAGACATTTGTAGAATTGAAGTTGTCTAGAATAGACATATACTGTACATTGACCAGAGTGAAGATGATTTGAGCAATGGAACAGGTGAGCATTGGGTATTGGCCTTGTGGGTCAGCATAGGTGAGGTGGTGTTGAAATTTAAGGGTATCCTTGATGTCAGTCAATACTCTATTATTTTTCTTTTGTCCAGAAGCAAGGAATACTGTGTTATAACCCTTGAGTCTGAGTGCAGAAGTTTTCTGCAAAATACGTCAACACTTTTTTTAGAGAGTTCTTTTTGGAGGTTAGCTCTTTTCTGTGGGCTCTTCAAAACCTTAACATTCAGAGACACTAATTTCAATGGCATAGTGGAACAGTGTTGTTACTAGGGAGTGTGGTGGTGCTTCAACGTTCAGGAAGAATACTTTTTGAGAGCGGTTGCTCTCTAGAGTGTCTAGAGTGACAGTTTCAGGTTAAGGCGGTAAGTCGATAAGGTGGAAGAATAAGTTTGAGGGACTTAAGGCTGGTGGGGAGTAGGGAGGATAGATAAGAAGTGGGAACCCAGTAACAGTACGGGTTCAATGGGCAGAATGACTGCTGATGAAATCCAAAGGGGGGAGGGGTTTACTCCAACAGATTCATGAAACTTGAGCCAGTGGAGCAAAGGTTAGGCTGGCAAGAACAAGGTCCGCCTCAACCAGGCAAATTGAAAAGTCGGAGTCACAGATGTGATTGGTGTACATAAGGCATCCTGGAGGGACCAGTCAGATTCAATTTGGGGGGGAGGAAGAGAAGGTGGTCTCTGAACTTATTCAGGAATTATTCTCCAGGATCTTAGTAGCTAGAGACCAGTGGAGAGCGTGTGCACAGCATGGGTATTGCCTTGATGAATGACCAGCCCCATCACATACTTATAGGGTATGTGATGGTTTTGAAGTGCCTTTGTTATAGCGTATAGTTGTTGGCGATTGTCCATAGTCGCCATGGATAAGTCTGCATAAAGGGCAATCACATTAAAAGGTTCTGGTAGATTTTTGGCACATTTTTAATCAAACATCACTTTTTTGAATTTAAATTCAATAGCTGTTATTGTTATAATATATGAGTAAACATTCAATGGTTTGCGGACGCAGCCGTTAATTGAAGGATAAGCATTTGTGGTAACATTATGTTCTGCTGTTCTGCATGTGTATCAAAGATAAAGGTAGCAGGTAAAGAGTACTTAGGCAAATCTTGTTTTCAAGTTATCACATTGTAAGGCACTTACCAGAATACAACTGCATCAGCAGGGTCATGGTTATCCGAACAAGAGATAACAAGGCAGCACCGAATATTTTGTAAACGAAAAAATCTCAAACATTAACATTAACGCTAATATTTATATATTTTAACTTGAACCAAAGGTTCTCTGGATCTTAAGGTGGATACAGAGAGACCCATGGTCCCCATATATATTCAAAGGCATGATAAGAACTTGTTTGTGGAATCAAGGACTTTTCATACATATAATGTTGTTGAGTAACATTCGCAATCTCTGACGGGCTAGGAGCCAGATCTTGTTTCCAATGCCTGGTGAGAATTAGCTTGGCTGAGAGTAAGATATTGGCTATTATACCACAAATGTAGGTGGAAATTGGTCTATGCCTATGTTAAATAGAGCTAAAGCGGGGTTTGTGGGAGTAATAATGCCAGTAACTTCCGAAATCAGTAGCAATGCTTTTCGAGAGAAACTGCGAATGCTATTACATTCCCATAGGATGTGTACAATGGTCCCTAAGTTACTACGACCACGCCAGTGAGAAGAACCTGTTTTGTATATGGATGCTAATCTAAAGATTGTAAGATACCAACAATGTGATATCTTAAGTGCTAGCTCCCAGTGGTTCACACAGTGAGTGGTGGAATATGTGTGTCTGATAGCTCTTGTCCACTGCGTATTGGTGAAGGGAGCTTTAAGATCTGTTTCCCATTTTATCATAGAATTCATCTTATGGAACATAATTTTGTCCTGTAGTAAACTATAAATAAGGGATGCACCTCTTACTGATTTAAGGGTATTCCCCATAGTATTGCCATATTTTGGAATGTACCTTGATTAGCGGGGGAAGTGAAGATGATAAGAAACTGTGTTTACAATACAGTAAGAAGTATGTTGAGTTGGGTAATCTGAATTTGGGATATGATATTCTCTGGTGTGATAAGGGACCCATCCAAGTAGAGATCATTTATCTGGTGTATGCCACAGTCCCCCCCAATGCAAGCATCACTTATTCTTTTGCATTATAAAAGTGGATGCTGCTAGTACATCACAAGGTTTCTCTGCCGGGAGCTGAGACGGTTTTGGTAGCCTGTGGGCTCTGTCAATTTCCAAGTCTCTGTCAGTCCAGTCAGGTACTACTGCACGCATCATGGATTGCAGGAATTACACCAGTTTGGAGTTCTTTACTTACTCAGGTATGCAAAAAAATGGGGGGACAGAGGCGGGACTTTGTATGAGGCATGTGGGTGAGTATGTTGGGCTGAATGGTAAGTGTTTATGATGTAAATTATGAAATCAGTATAAGTTCCACAAATGGTAATATGACATAATCATGGTATAAAAGTTTTATTGGCATGGGTATTGTGGCCAAATACAATCAAAAGAGAACACATTTGAGACCATGCTAAAAGCGTGTTGACGACAATCTATACATAGGCAGAATTCATGAATTGGTTATACAGTTGCAATAACACATATACATAGTACAATAAATAAGTGCATCAATAGATCTAAACTCAACGCGTTTCTTGGCTTGAAACCAATCGTCAGGAGTCCGATGCCATTTAACTGTATCAAAAACAATAAAGTACCTATTAATGTGTGAACAGATGTTTATAAAGAAGATATACTGAAAATGTGATTTTCCGTATACTCACAGGTTGTGCATTAGTTGATGATAATCTATGTGTTACAATGCAATATAAGTCTGGGTCCATAGAGTCTCCCCCGGGGTTGAGGCAGAGAGCGCACCCCAATAGACTGCCAGCACGGCAGCCAAAATGACAGAGGCACCCATGGAAACCGGCAGTCAGGGACGTCTGGCGGGGCCAAGGAGTGTGGATGAGCTGGGGAAAGAATGATGATAATGAGGAAGGGTGTGTGAGTTGGTAAGTAAGTGGTGAAGGGATGAGTGAAAACAGCATGTGATAGCCATAGGTGTGTGAAAGGAAACTAGAGTAAAACAGGTGTGAGGGTGATTGAAGAGATAGGATGTGTATGCAGCAGGAGGCCGTTGCTGTGATGGGTGAGCCTAGGTGACAGAATGTATGGAGGTTACCTGTGTAGTAGGTGCTCAGCCGAGCCAGAAGTCCAGCATGCATGACGGGGTCATGGGATGCCCGGCCAAAGACAGCCATTTAATGCCGCGGGCACAAGGCGCGCTCACGCCAACGTCGTGCGCGGGTGTGATGACGCGGTGAGGGGAGGAAGGGGAGGGCCGATATGTGCGGCCGCCCACCGTACCTTACAGCGTCTAAGCCCGGGGGTGGAAAACCACTCAACATCCCGTGTGCGGCGGCATAGACGCCGCAGGCGGGATGTAGGGAGCATGATGCCGATGCGCCGAGGCCAGGGCCCGCCCATGTCATAGACGAGAGGGTGATGGGTCCTAGGCTGGGCGCGTCGCAACCCCGGGGAGTAGACAGGACGGAACCCAGCATATCCAGTGTGCAGGAGACAAATAGATGACAAAAATATGAACTTGGAAAGAGAGAAAAAAAGTTAAAGCAACTCAAGAAAGAGTGCAAAAGTAATAACAAAAACAAGCATATCTTTGCCTTGAATAAAATCAATATAGCAAAGAAAACAATAACATGCTCAATCCCTGCACAGGATACGCTCTCTGTGCAGGGAAGTATAAGATGTAGGAAGCTTTAGCCCTGAATTAAATCAGTGTTTGTCTGACTAAAGAGAAGCAAGAAATAATAATAATGATTGATAAAAAATAGGAGTAAAAAAAGTAAGAAGGCTTTAGCCCTGAATTGAATCAGTTATTTGTCTAGCTAAAGGAATAAACAAAAATGGAGTAGAGTAGAGAAGAAACTTTAGCCCTGAATTAAATCAGTGGTTATCTGACTAAAGGGGAACAAAAATAAATATAAATAAACAAAAAAAAAAAAATGTAAAAAATTAATTAGAAAACAAAAACAGTTTTGTCCCTGGATGCAATCAGTATTAGTTTAACTAGAGGGGAAAAAGAAAAAAAGCAAGGTGGAGGAAGGAGGGAGATGGTTAACAAAAAATGAACATATATGTATCAATGATGAAGAAAGTTATATGGCATAGGGAACAGGACCAAAATAGTGTTGTACTGTGTAGGACAACAGATAAAACTGATGTTTTATACTCTAAGGAATCAGTATGCAAATGCCGTTATGAAGAATAAAGAAGTATAGGCAATAAGTTGTACAATACGGCTCTTGCATTGCAAACAGTCAATGAACAAGAGCAGGACCGTGGGTCTCAATAAGATGGTATACAATATGGCAAGTGAGAGGAGAGGAAGAGAGGAAGAGGGAGAAAGAACAGAGAATAGCAAAGTATCTAGTAAGCAATGTAATGAGGAATAGGGCAAGATAATAAAGCATAATAAACGCGTCAGTTATAGTAAGTGTGTGTGAGCATGAGTAGGTGGAATAATTTGGTCACAAAAGGCGGGTGTCTGCCACCCTAATTATCATATGTCAAGGGGGGTTGTGACCAATCCACACTGTTTTTACAGGAGAGCATCAACAAGCCTCCATCCCAATATATGCAAAAAAATGGGGGGACAGAGGTGGGACTTTGTATGAGGCATGTGGGTGAGTATGTTGGGCTGAATGGTAAGTGTTTATGATGTAAATGATGAAATCAGTATAAGTTCCACAAATGGTAATATGACATAATCATGGTATAAAAGTTTTATTGGCATGGGTATTGTGGCCAAATACAATCAAAAGAGAACACATTTGAGACCATGATAAAAGCGTGTTGACGACAATGTATACATAGGCAGGGTTCATGAATTGGTTATACAGTTGCAATAACACATATACATAGTACAATAAATAAGTGCATCAATAGATCTAAACTCAACGCGTTTCTTGGCTTGAAACCAATCGTCAGGAGTCCGATGCCATTTAACTGTATCAAAAACAATAAAGTACCTATTAATGTGTGAACAGATGTTTATAAAGAAGATATACTGAAAATGTGATTTTCCGTATACTCACAGGTTGTGCATTAGTTGATGATAATCTATGTGTTACAATGCAATATAAGTCTGGGTCCATAGAGTCTCCCCCGGGGTTGAGGCAGAGAGCACACCCCAATAGACCGCCAGCACGGCAGCCAAAATGACAGAGGCACCCATGGAAACCGGCAGTCAGGGACGTCTGGCGGGGCCAAGGAGTGTGGATGAGCTGGGGAAAGAATGATGATAATGAGGAAGGGTGTGTGAGTTGGTAAGTAAGTGGTGAAGGGATGAGTGAAAACAGCATGTGATAGCCATAGGTGTGTGAAAGGAAACTAGAGTAAAACAGGTGTGAGGGTGATTGAAGAGATAGGATGTGTATGCAGCAGGAGGCCGTTGCTGTGATGGGTGAGCCTAGGTGACAGAATGTATGGAGGTTACCTGTGTAGTAGGTGCTCAGCCGAGCCAGAAGTCCAGCATGCACGACGGGGTCATGGGATGCCCGGCCAAAGACAGCCATTTAATGCCGCGGGCACGAGGCGCGCTCACGCCAACGTCGTGCGCGGGCATGATGACGCGGTGAGAGGAGGAAGGGGAGGGCCGATATGTGCGGCCACCCACCGTACCCTACAGCGTCTAAGCCCGGGGGTGGAAAACCACTGAACGTCCCGTGTGTGGCGGCATAGACGCCGCAGGCGGGATGTAGGGAGCATGACTCCGATGCGCCGAGGCCAGGGCCCCCCCACGTCATAGACGAGAGGGTGATGGGTCCTAGGCTGGGCGCGTCGCAACCCCGGGGAGTAGACAGGACGGAACCCAGCATATCCAGTGTGCAGGAGACAAATAGATGACAAAAATATGAACTTGGAAAGAGAGAAAAAAAGTTAAAGCAACACAAGAAAGAGTGCAAAAGTAATAACAAAAACAAGCATATCTTTGCCTTGAATAAAATCAATATAGCAAAGAAAACAATAACATGTTCAATCCCTGCACAGGATACGCTCTCTGTGCAGGGAAGTATAAGATGTAGGAAGCTTTAGCCCTGAATTAAATCAGTGTTTGTCTGACTAAAGAGAAGCAAGAAATAATAATAATGATTGATAAAAAATAGGAGTAAAAAAAGTAAGAAGGCTTTAGCCCTGAATTGAATCAGTTATTTGTCTAGCTAAAGGAATAAACAAAAATGGAGTAGAGTAGAGAAGAAACTTTAGCCCTGAATTAAATCAGTGGTTATCTGACTAAAGGGGAACAAAAATAAATATAAATAAACAAAAAAAAAAAAAAAAAAGTAAAAAATTAATTAGAAAACAAAAACAGTTTTGTCCCTGAATGCAATCAGTATTAGTTTAACTAGAGGGGAAAAAGAAAAAAAGCAAGATGGAGGAAGGAGGGAGATGGTTAACAAAAAATGAACATATGTGTATCAATATACAAACAAAAAGGAGACAATACGCCCTACTCCAATCCTCCTATCTCAGCGCTAAAGGATATTCAGTATATGAAGATGGAAAATAATGATTGTAATAAACCGCAGTGATTTAACCTGATGTCACCATATTCTGAGTGAGATATCTCTCAGCAGCCACTTAATAAAAAATAAAAATATAAATATGGATGAATGAATGTACTATATGAAACAGCAATTAACCCATCAAAGCAGCGCTATTTTCAGTCCTCAATGCTGACTGATAAAACAAAGTCTTTGTAAATGCAAGCAAAACACATGCAGGCAGGTAAATTCCAACAAAGACACAGCGGTAGGAGCTCGGTCTGGATTCCCTTATATGAATAGTAGATCTGATGGGTGCACCTTTCACCATCTATTGGGACACCTTGTGCTGCACACACCCCATAGGGGTTCAAACTCACCGGAGCCAGGAGGTTAACAAGCCTTGGATCAAATCCTCTCTCTGTTTACTCCCGAAGTCCTCCAGGGTTGATGATCAAATAACAGCAACAATGTCCACATGTAAAAAAAGAGACCCCGAATAGTCCAGTACCGTTTTGATAATTTATTGTAAGTCACAAATCAGAGAAAAAAAAAAACTAATAAAGTAAATACACTGTAAAAATCAGTGGGCGCAGTTCCTTACAAAGGATAGCCTTCTAGCTTTCAGTTGGTTGGTAATAGTGGATAACTCAAACTGCTTCTCTCAAAGCACAAGGGTACTGGTTGCAGACTGGATGTTACACACTCACAGCTGATCAGTCCTTCATTCCACTAGTATACAACTACAAGCTTGGAGCGCACTGCGTGTCAACCAGGCACAGCTGATCCGCACTTCCCCCCTCTCGTGTCTGAAGCTTCAGGCTAAAAGCACACTGCGTCCTCACGTGATAACGGTTGCCGTGGTATCGTGCTCTGACTAGTTTTGTCAGGAAGACTTTTTCAAAGAGCATCTTTGCTCTTTGAAAAAGTCTTCCTGACGAAACTAGTCAGAGCACGATACCACGGCAACCGTTATCACGTGAGGACGCAGTGTGCTTTTAGCCTGAAGCTTCAGACACGAGAGGGGGGAAGTGCGGATCAGCTGTGCCTGGTTGACACGCAGTGCGCTCCAAGCTTGTAGTTGTATACTAGTGGAATGAAGGACTGATCAGCTGTGAGTGTGTAACATCCATCCAGTCTGCAACCAGTACCCTTGTGCTTTGAGAGAAGCAGTTTGAGTTATCCACTATTACCAACCAACTGAAAGCTAGAAGGCTATCCTTTGTAAGGAACTGCGCCCACTGATTTTTACAGTGTATTTACTTTATTAGTTTTTTTTTTTTCTCTGATTTGTGACTTACAATAAATTATCAAAACGGTACTGGACTATTCGGGGTCTCTTTTTTTACATGTGGACATTGTTGCTGTTATTTGATCATCAACCCTGGAGGACTTCGGGAGTAAACAGAGAGAGGATTTGATCCAAGGCTTGTTAACCTCCTGGCTCCGGTGAGTTTGAACCCCTATGGGGTGTGTGCAGCACAAGGTGTCCCAATAGATGGTGAAAGGTGCACCCATCAGATCTACTATTCATATAAGGGAATCCAGACCGAGCTCCTACCGCTGTGTCTTTGTTGGAATTTACCTGCCTGCATGTGTTTTGCTTGCATTTACAAAGACTTTGTTTTATCAGTCAGCATTGAGGACTGAAAATAGCGCTGCTTTGATGGGTTAATTGCTGTTTCATATAGTACATTCATTCATCCATATTTATATGTGTATCAATGATGAAGAAAGTTATATGGCATAGGGAACAGGACCAAAATAGTGTTGTACTGTGTAGGACAAAAGATAAAACTGATGTTTTATACTCTAAGGAATCAGTATGCAAATGCCGTTATGAAGAATAGAGAAGTATAGGCAATAAGTTGTACAATACGGCTCTTGCATTGCAAACAGTCAATGAACAAGAACAGGACCGTGGGTCTCAATAAGATGGTATACAATATGGCAGGTGAGAGGAGAGGAAGAGAGGAAGAGGGAGAAAGAACAGAGAATAGCAAAGTATCTAGTAAGCAATGTAATGGGGAATAGGGCAAGATAATAAAGCATAATAAACGGGTCTATTATAGTAAGTGTGTGTGAGCATGAGTAGGTGGAATAATTTGGTCACAAAAGGCGGGTGTCTGCCACCCTAATTATCATATGTCAAGGGGGGTTGTGACCAATCCACCCTGTTTTTACAGGAGAGCACCAACATGCCTCCATCCCAATATATGCAAAAAAATGGGGGGACAGAGACAGGACTTTGTATGAGGCATGTGGGTGAGTATGTTGGGCTGAATGGTAAGTGTTTATGGTGTAAATGATGAAATCAGTATAAGTTCCACAAATGGTAATATGACATAATCATGGTATAAAAGTTTTATTGGCATGGGTATTGTGGCCAAATACAATCAAAAGAGAACACATTTGAGACCATGATAAAAGCGTGTTGACGACAATGTATACATAGGCAGAGTTCATGAATTGGTTATACAGTTGCAATAACACATATACATAGTACAATAAATAAGTGCATCAATAGATCTAAACTCAACGCGTTTCTTGGCTTGAAACCAATCGTTAACTGTATCAAAAACAATAAAGTACCTATTAATGTGTGAACAGATGTTTATAAAGAAGATATACTGAAAATGTGATTTTCCGTATACTCCCAGGTTGTGCATTAGTTGATGATAATCTATGTGTTACAATGCGATATATTCACAGCAATGATCCCTTTCGGGGTGAATGGCCTCGGGATATCTTCACTTAACATTTCCCGCTATGACCGGAGATTCCATGCAGACCCCCCTTCCAGAAGCAACCTCTCAACACAAGTCTACTGATCTAGGTTTGGAATTTACATGTATTACTTTTGAATGATATGTTCCTGTGATAACGTTGCCAGACTAACGTATGCCTGTAAACGCTCTCTAATGAACACGGCATAAATACGAAGAATTTGTAATCTCACGGTTTGAGATGTATGTTACATATACTTTGTAAAAGTTGTAAAACTCAATAAAAATCTTCTTGAAAAAAAAAAAAAATCATGTCTGCACAGATGTTTTTACTGTACAGTACTGTACAGTATCTTATCAAATATCTCAATGCTGTTTCAGGGTCCTTTCATACAGTACATGCATCAAGCATTTCAGTATGGGCTGTATTACAGCACAGAACCCCCATGATCCCGGCCTGCAGACAGTGGGGAAATGACGTGCAGGATTGTTTCCCTACTGTACTGTAGAGTATAGTACAGTACCTGTACTCCTGCAGCCCTCCTTCGCCAGCTGAAGTCAGCATTGCACCCTGGCCAGGGGGGGGGGACTCTGCACGGACCAATTAAAGTGTGTCTGCTCCATGCTCTTACACAACTGCTGCCCAGCCCGTTCACTGTACAGTACTGTACATGTGTGCCGCTCCGCGCTCATGCACCCTTCAGCCGGCGTGGGATGCCATTCAGCAACACTACAGTATGAATTATGGTCTTTGTAATTCTGCCATGCAGTGACGTGTTCATGGTCTTTGTGGTGGAAGGGGCAGTTACCCTGTACAGTACTGTATTTGCTACAGGAAGTTATCACTGTCTTGTAAAAGCAGCCTAACCTACTGTAAGCCAGCGAGAAAACTGAATGTTTTTTTATTTTTTTCTTCTCAAAACCTAATGAGGTATAAACTAAGAGTACAGTACTGTACGTCCCAGTGCCTCTTGGATGCTTTTTTTTCCTTCGTCACAGGCATAGAACAAATCAAGACAGGCCGATCAACAGCTGAAGGCACGATACATCTCCGCCCCATAACTGTATCTATTTTCCCATAGAAATTTGCAACTTGCATTCCAATACACTGTACAGTACACGTGATGTACAGTACAGTACAACTGGCAGATACAGTACAGTAAGCAAGGGTTTGAATCTACTGTCAATCGGAAACCTTCTGGCTTTTAAAAGAATCATGGCGTGTTGGGAGACCGATGTCTGGGAGGTGCACATACTGTACTGTACAGTACTGTACAGTACACTACAGTACAGTTGCAATCATCAATTCAGAAAAAATGTGAACCTTTTTCTCTAGCAGAGTCCCAACAGCCATTGTTCATCAATCTTCAAAACCAAGTCCTGGCGACATCATGTCTGGCACCATGACAACGTTTCCATTCAAATACAGTACAGTACCTGTACTGTCCTGGCTCAGCATTCTACTGTAATGGTTCACATTGCTGTACAGTAAAGTACAGTACTGTATCTTGTCTATCTGCCCAGATTTGTAGGTACTGTACTGCTTTTAGTAGTGAACCCGAAATGATTTCCCAGGACATACTGTACTGTAAGTAGACGAAGGCGGGAGAGGAATCTTGCCGGACATACAGTAGCATGAAACAGATCCAATCATGGCTGCTGACGTGGGATATACAGTACAGTGCAAGCATCTCTAAGAGCTTGCAATGTGAACAGAGCGGGGGGAGGGGAGCGGTAATTTAAGCTTGCTGAGCCAGAGCTGTGAGCCACACAAATCAACAGCACATCCATGTCCTCCGCTGCCTATAGTGTTGCCAAACAGCCCTTTCCATGCTGTTTGCATTAAGGGTAAAAAGGTTTTAGATTATTATTAATATTATTATTACATTTTAAAGATACTGTACCTGTACTTTAGAGTATTTGTGTTTTTTTTATTTACTGTATGTTTAATGTGTACGGTAATTTGGTGTAAGGTTTTCCACCTGACAACGGGTTCAGTACAGTACTCTGCCACTCGAAAGGTTTGCTTGTGCCCCAAGGTCTGGCTCATGACATACAGTACTGTACTGTACAGTGTACAGTACTGTAAGCTGAAGGTTAGCCCATTTCAACTACAGTAGTAAGGTTGGCAAAGTGAATAAATATTACATTTTATATACTGTATAAATAAACATGGTCTCTCATACTGTTCATAAACTATTTTTATTTAACGGAGTCCAGCAAAAATAAACAGTACAGTACAGTAATCACATATTGGTTGCTGCACCATTCCTCTCAATCACCACCGGCAAGACCTTCTTTATGTGGTCAATTGTGTCACAGCAGATTTTAATGGTCAGAATGTCTCTTCAAAACTTAAGAATCCCATCAATTAGCTCCACCTTGTTTGTCGGTTTGTGTACCCTTTTGAGGTACCCCTTCAGATGTGCCCACACCATCTCAATGGGGTTCATATCCGGTGATCTGTAAACACAGTGAGCATACAGTAAGTACTGTACACAAGCAAAAAGGTTCAAATTGCAATCTTTGTACAGTGTCAAAAGTGGAAAATGACTGAGCATGGTTGTTGTTAATAATTACTGTAAGTGTTAAACGTGTCTTTGGACTCTTACAGTACAGTACTGTGTTTTGGGGATTGTTTACTACTGTATATACTGTACAGTAAGCACATAACATGTACAGGTACTGTACAGTACTGTACAGTACAGTACTGTACAGTATGTTTAGCACTGTTAATGCACTTTGCAACCTACTGTAACTGTTGGATGTCTAGCCCTTGCTACACAGTACTGTACTGTACAGTATGTTTTGTATGTAATTCTCATCTAAAAATATTTGTAATAAATATTGGTTAAAAAACAAAAGTGGCAAATGAAACACAGAGACCAAATGTTCAAAATATCAAAACAAATGGACAAAAATTAATTAGAAATCATTGTAAAAAAAATGACAACAGTAAAGAATAAAAAATAAATAAAAATTATTACTCTGGGGGTGTCCGCAACCAGTTAACCCCATTACTGGCCATAAATGGTGCAGCACAGGAATGTTTCCGATCATTGTCCATTATCACACGGCATCCATCTGGGTATACTTGCTTTAGGTATGGAACCAGCGCATTGGTGACTATATGCTCTTTGAAAAATGCGGTGTCCATAATACCTGTGAGGACAGAAGATGCACGACATTAAAGCAATTGAATAAAAAGATTGAGGGAGTTGTAATCAGGTTGTGGCAGCTGTACAGTACTGTACCTTCAAATAGCACCAATGGTCCAGGTCCAAACTTTGAGATGCCACCCCACACATGGATTTTAACGGGATGTTTTGGCTGTGGCTTAGTAGACAGGTGTCCTTTTTTGCAGAATGCCATTGTATTGAATCTCACAAGCGAAATTGTGGATTCATCGGTGAAAAGCATATGATGGAAATTTTCGCCTGTTTCCAACCAGAGCTTGGCGTGCGCCACCCGTTTCTGCTTGTTGATTTCTCTCGTCATTGGTGAAAACCTACGGTAACAATGTACAGTACAGTAAACACAGAGGATTGTCATACTGTACAGTATTATTTAAAAGCGCATTTAAAAATCACACATCATACAGTAAGTGGGGTAAATGGGGTAACGGATTATACATTAGTTATAATAAATTTTAAAATATTCATACTTAGCTCGTTGCCACTGCCAACCTAAAGCCCGACGGACTTTGAGAACAAGTCCTTTACACACGCTAATCCCATGCTCAGACAGCAGCAACCTCTGTACTTGTGCAGCAGTCCGTTCATCATCCTCACGCATTAATGCGTCAATATGCACAGACAGAACTCTGCAGAAAAAAGAGGGGTGGTCAGTCTGGTTTTCTTGAATTCATGTTTTTGTTAAAAAAGAAAAAAGGAAAGCTCAGCCACAGTGCCCCAGTTCAGTACAGTAACGTCCTGTGAGCCACCCCTACAGTAACTACAGTACAGTACTGTACTGTATAGTATGAGACCAATGAAGTCTCTAAAACCAGTGCTTCTACAGTGTTTTGAATCAGCTGCTACAGTAGCGTTGCACATGTCTCATAAATCATGCATTTATTTTTTTGAAGGACTTTGATTGCTTTAACATATAATAATTTTTCTGGAGGTTATACTTGCAGAATTTTTCACGTGAATGCACATTGTCCCTTTTTTTGCAATATTGGATTGCACGAATATCACTTTATTGTTGTTGATTTATAGCACAATAATATTTTTTATTATTTAGATTTATATTTTCATAGTGCAGTGTATTATACTGTGTATTTTAAAAACATTCAGCTGTGCCTGTCAGTGCGCTATGAATTCTGGTACTTGTGGTTCTAAATAAATTATCGTACAGATTGGTACAGTACTTACTTATCCAGATGTTTGATGGCACGTTTTCTTGGATGTGCATTGCCACTGGCGTGATATTGAACGACTCTTATAGGGCGTACACACGGTCGGACTTTGTTCGGACATTCCGACAACAAAATCCTAGGATTTTTTCCGACGGATGTTGGCTCAAACTTGTCTTGCATACACACGGTCACACAAAGTTGTCGGAAAATCCGATCGTTCTGAACGCGGTGACGTAAAACACGTACGTTGGGACTATAAACGGGGCAGTGGCCAATAGCTTTCATCTCTTTATTTATTCTGAGCATGCGTGGCATTTTGTCCGTCGGATTTGTGTACACACGATCGGAATTTCCGACAATGGATTTTGTTGTCGGAAAATTTTATCTCCTGCTCTCCAACTTTGTGTGTCGGAAAATCCGATGGAAAATGTCCGATGGAGCCCACACATGGTCGGAATTTCCGACAACACGCTCCGATCGGACATTTTACATCGGAAAATCCGACCGTGTGTACGGGGCATTAGAGATGCTTGTATATCCCACGTCAGCAGCCATGACTGGATCTGTTTCATGCTATGCCCAGCAAGACGCCTCTCCCGCATTTGTCTACTTATGTCCTGGGAAATCATTTTGGATTCACTACTAAAAGCAGTACAGTACCTACAAATCTGGGCAGATAGACAAGATACAGTACTGTACTGTACTTTACTGTACAGCAATGTGAACCATTACAGTAGAATGCTGAGCCAGGACAGTACAGGTACTGTATTTGAATGAAAACGTTGTCATGGTGCCAGACATGATGTCGCCAGGATTTGGTTTTGAAGATTGATGAACAATGGCTGTTGGGACTCTGCTAGAGAAAAAGGTTCACACCTTTTCTGAATTGATGATTGCACCTCCCAGACACCGGTCTCCCAACACGCCATTATTCATTTAAAAGTCAGAAGTGTACTGTACAGTGTATTGGGATGCAAGTTGCGAATTTCTACGGGAAAATAGATACAGTTATGGGGCGGAGATGTATCGTGCCTTCAGCTGTTGATCGGCCTGTCTTGGGTGGACAATTTCCAGTCAAACGCAACAGGAAGGTGGCAGAGAAAAACAAGGAAAATGTAAATCCGGTTCCTCAGCCCAAGAAACCGAGACGAGAGAAAAAGAAGAATTCTGTTATTGCTACAGTTGTGTTTGAGTTACTGAACAGTTCATATAGTAATACTGTTGCTGAGTGAAAATGCATGTACAGTACTGTACAGGTACTGTACTGCAATCTACAGTACCTGTAATTGGACTTACTATAGAGATACAGTACTGTACATTAGTATTCTGCTACTGTATATTTTGTAGTCTGATACAGTATAACCTGTACTTTGTTTCTCCCTTCATACAGTAATTGGTGTGGTTTTTTGTATGTAGATCTGAGGGGGACATGCAAGGAAAATAAAAAACAGCACTTTAGCTTGCACATGATTGGATGATAAAAGACTGCAGAGCTTCCCCTCATTTCAGATCTACTGTACCCCTCAGATCCACAGCGACTGCACTTCCAAGTGCACTTTCTGTGGAATTAACTTGTAGTGCAAAGTGGATTTGCCTTTTGTACATAACGTGTCCTCTAAAATCTAATGTTTTTAGAATGTTGTACAGTAATTGTGGTTTGTGAGAAATAGAAACATACAGTTTTAGAAATGAAGAAAGCATTATTACTACTGTACTAAAGACATTATTACAACTAAAGAACTGACCGCAATACTGTATTTATAATCAACAGTTTCAGAAGAGGGACTGGCTCTCGCAGAACGGCTGAGGAAGGGAGAGGAGCTAACATTTTGCCCAACACCTAAATTCCATGGACTCCATGCTGCACCTGAAATCTATGCACTGTTGGCTCCATCAGAAGCGCTTGCACATAATGTAACCCCTGCACAGCCAGCAACACTTGAAGTGGATGACCTGCCTGGGCTTTCTGCAGCATCTGCATCCATAGTGCCTGTGCACACTGTAACCCCAGCACAGCCAGCAACACCTGAAGTTGACAAACTCCCTGCATCTGAAGTAAAAAGGGTTCATGGACTTCAAAAGAGAAAGCATTTTTTGAAGCAGGCAGTTGACAGACAGCATAATAGTGAACCCCTTATGCATCTCAAGCGGCTGGAACACCAGGTGCGCTTACTGCGTAAAACACTAGTGGGAGCAGTGGAGTGCATACTGCAGATTCACACTGGACATGAAGAACTTAAGTCTGGACAGGAAGAACTCAAGGCTGGGCAAGAGAGGCTGGAGCAGGAGTTTGCGAACACTTGGTTGCACAGAATTAGCCAGATGAATTTGCAAGGGGATTACATGGCACCACAAGAGATGGGTGGCGATTCACAGATTGCTGCTGTGGCACCCTTGGATTCTATGACGACCCCAGTCAGAAGCAATCCAAATCCAGTGTCCTTCACATCTGTCACACCCATGGATTCTATGACCACCCCAGTCAGAAGCAATCCAAGCCCAGTGTCCTTCACTTCTGCCACACCCTTGGATTCTATGACCACCCCAGTCAGAAGCAATCCAAGCCCAGTGTCCTTCACATCTGTCACACCCATGGATTCTATGACCACCCCAGTCAGAAGCAATCCAAGCCCAGTGTCCTTCACATCTGCCACACCCTTGGATTCTATGACCACCCCAGTCAGAAGCAATCCAAGCCAAGTGTCCTTCACATCTGCCACACCCTTGAATTCTATGACCACCCCAGTCAGAAGCAATCCAAGCCTAGTGTCCTTGACATACCCAACGACAAGCGCTACAGGCAGCAGGGTATCGTCGGTGTCAAGGATGAAAAAGACCATGTCTCCATTACCAGACTGTGCCCTCCCAGTCATAACTGAAGAGGATACAGCCCTTATACTCCTGTATTCGGTCAACAAACCGGGCAATATGGCCCGGCTTGTTTTTAAACATTTAATATCATGGGAGCAATACCAGCAGTGGACCAAGAGGGTTAATTTTGATGGTGATAATCGCAAACCAGGAATCCCCGCAAATCTGAAAGCAACCATTCTTGACTTTGTCCACAAAAGATTCCATGGGGACAATGTGCAAGCTTGTAGGGACAAAGTTAACGAATTCCCCAGGATGTCACGAGAATGCCCTTGGTCAAAGTTGTAATAAAGACACTAAAGTTACAGTGTTAAATAATATCATGTACAGTAGTTACAGTAATGTGCTTTAGACACTGCAGAAACTGTACTGTAGCATTTTGCTGTGCTGTTGATTGGTGTGGGTGGGAGGAGGGACACCTTTCAGTGCTAGACAACCTTGTGGCCTACTGTACCTACAGTAACAGACTGCCTAAGGCTGAAACTTTTTATCTTTTTTCTCACAGCTCTGGCTTAGCAAGCTTAAATTACCGCTCCCCTCCCCCCGCTTTGTTCACATTGCAACCTTGAGAGCCGAGGAAGAGAATGAGCGCCATGGGCGGTGCCTGTAAATTGGCCCAACACCCCAACTGGCTGAGTAGTTGGGGGGGGGTGAAGTATGTTTCCTACTGTACTGTATGTCTATGGTACTTTTAATTTAGTCTTTCTACCATACAGTACAGTACATTATGTACAGTATCTATTCCTGGCACTGCTTAGACGGCAGAACCTCCTGGCAGGAGCAAAAAATAACTACTGTTATTAAACAATTTGTACAGTTTATTTTTGCTGGACTCCATTAAATAAAAATAGTTTATGAACAGTATGAGAGACCATGTTTATTTATACAGTATATAAAATGTAATATTTATTCACTTTGCCAACCTTACTACTGTAGTTGAAATTGGCTAACCTTCAGCTTATAGTACTGTACAGTATGTCATGAGCCAGACCTTGGGGCACAAGCAAACCTTTTGAGTGGCAGAGTACTGTAGAGAGTAGAGATGCTTGTACAGTATATCCCACGTCAGCAGCCATGACTGGATCTGTTTCATGCTATGCCCAGCAAGACGCCTCTCCCGCCTTCGTCTGCTTACAGTATGTCCTGGGAAATAATTTTGGATTCACTACTAAAAGCAGTACAGCACCTACAAATCTGGGCAGATAGACAAGATACAGTACTGTACTGTACTTTACTGTACAGCAATGTGAACCATTACAGTAGAATGCTGAGCCAGGGCAGTACAGGTACTGTATTTGAATGGAAACGTTGTCATGGTGCCAGACATGATGTCGCCAGGACTTGGTTTTGAAGATTGATGAACAATGGCTGTTGGGACTCTGCTAGAGAAAAAGGTTCACACTTTTTCTGAATTGATGATTGCAACTGTACTGTAGTGTACTGTACAGTACTTTACAGTATGTGCACCTCCCAGACATCGGTCTCCCAACACGCCATGATTCTTTTAAAAGCCAGAAGGTTTCTGATTGACAGTAGATTCAAACTCTTGCTTACTGTACTGTATCTGCCAGTTGTACTGTACTGTACATCATGTGTACTGTACAGTGTATTGGAATGCAAGTTGCAAATTTCTACGGGAAAATAGATACAGTTATGGGGCGGAGATGTATCGTGCCTTCAGCTGTTGATCGGCCTGTCTTGGGCAACTTCCAGTTAAACGCAACAGGAAGGTGTCAGAGAAAAACAAGGAAAATGTAGTTAAAATTGGCTAACCTTCAGCTACTGTAGTACTGTACTGTACAAGTAGGGATGAGCCGAACACCCCCCTGTTCGGTTCGCACCAGAACATGCGAACAGGGAAAAAATTCGTTTGAACACGCGAACACCGTTAAAGTCTATGGGACACGAACATGAATAATCAAAAGTGCTAATTTTAAAGGCTAATATGCAAGTTATTGTCAATAAAAGTGTTTGGGGACCTGGGTCCTGCCCCAGGGGACATGAATCAATGCAAAAAAAAGTTTTAAAAACGGCCGTTTTTTCAGGAGCAGTGATTTTAATAATGCTTAAAGTCAAACAATAAAAGTGTAATATCCCTTTAAATTTCATACCTGGGGGGTGTCTATAGTATGCCTGTAAAGGGGCGCATGTTTCCCGTGTTTAGAACAGTCTGACAGCAAAATGACATTTTGAAGGAAAAAACACATTTAAAACTACCGCGGCTATTGCATTGCCGACAATACACATAGAAGTTCATTGATAAAAACGGCATGGGAATTCCCCACAGGGCAACCCCGAACCAAAATTAAAAAAAAAAAATGATGTGGGAGTCCCCCTAAATTCCATACAAGGCCCTTCAGGTCTGGTATGGATATTAAGGGGAACCCCAGCCAAAATTTAAAAAAAGAATTGACGTGGGGTTCCCCCTAAATTCCATACCAGACCCTTCAGGTCTGGTATGGATTTTAAGGGGAACCCCGCGCCAAAAAAAAAAAAAAAAACGGCGTGGGGTCCCCCTAAAAATCCATACCAGACCCTTATCCGAGCACGCAACCTGGCAGGCCGCAGGAAAAGAGGGGGGGACGAGAGTGCGGCCCCCCCCCTCCTGAACCGTACCAGGCCACATGCCCTCAACATTGGGAGGGTGCTTTGGGGTAGCCCCCCAAAACACCTTGTCCCCGTGTTGATGAGGACAAGGGCCTCATCCTCACAACCGTGGCCGGTGGTTGTGGGGGTCTGCGGGCGGGGGGCTTATCGGAATCTGGAAGCCCCCTTTAACAAGGGGACCCCCAGATCCCGGCCCCCCCCCTGTGTGAAATGGTAAGGGGGTACTTACCCCTACCATTTCACTAAAAAACTGTCAAAAATGTTAAAAATGACAAGAGACAGTTTTTGACAATTCCTTTATTTAAATGCTTCTTCTTTCTTCCTTCATCTTCTTCTTCTTCTGGTTCTTCTGGCTCTTCTGGTTCTTCTTCCGGCGTTCTCGTCCAGCATCTCCTCCGCGGCGTCTTCTATCTTCTTCTCCTCGGGCCGCTCCGCACCCATGGCATGGGGGGGAGGCTCCCGCTCTTCTCTTCATCTTCTCTTCTTCATCTTCTTCTTCATCTTCTTCTTCTTCTTCATCTTTTCTTCCTTCTTCTCTTCTTCATGTCTTCTCCGGGCCGCTCCGCAGCCATGCTGTGGCATGGAGGGAGGCTCCCGCTGTGTGACGGCGTCTCTTCGTCTGACGGTTCTTAAATAACGGGGGGCGGGGCCACCCGGTGACCCCGCCCCCTCTGACGCACGGTGACATGACGGGACTTCCCTGTGGCATTCCCCGTGACGTCACAGGGAAGTCCCGTCATGTCACCGTGCGTCAGAGGGGGGCGGGGTCACCGGATGGCCCCGCCCCCGTTATTTAAGAACCGTCAGACGAAGAGACGCCGTCACACAGCGGGAGCCTCCCTCCATGCCACAGCATGGCTGCGGAGCGGCCCGGAGAAGACATGAAGAAGAGAAGAAGAAGAAGAAGATGAAGAAGAAGATGAAGAAGAAGATGAAGAAGAGAAGAAGATGAAGAGAAGAGCGGGAGCCTCCCCTCATGCCATGGGTGCGGAGCGGCCCGAGGAGAAGAAGATAGAAGACGCCGCGGAGAAGATGCTGGACGAGAACGCCGGAGGAAGAACCAGAAGAGCCAGAAGAACCAGAAGAAGAAGAAAATGAAGGAAGAAAGAAGAAGCATTTAAATAAAGGAATTGTCAAAAACTGTCTCTTGTCATTTTTAACATTTTTGACAGTTTTTTAGTGAAATGGTAGGGGTAAGTACCCCCTTACCATTTCACACAGGGGGGGGGGCGGGATCTGGGGGTCCCCTTGTTAAAGGGGGCTTCCAGATTCCGATAAGCCCCCCGCCCGCAGACCCCCACAACCACCGGCCACGGTTGTGAGGATGAGGCCCTTGTCCTCATCAACATGGGGACAAGGTGTTTTGGGGGGCTACCCCAAAGCACCCTCCCAATGTTGAGGGCATGTGGCCTGGTACGGTTCAGGAGGGGGGGGGCCGCACTCTCGTCCCCCCCTCTTTTCCTGCGGCCTGCCAGGTTGCGTGCTCGGATAAGGGTCTGGTATGGATTTTTAGGGGGACCCCACGCCGTTTTTTTTTTTTTTTTTTTGGCGCGGGGTTCCCCTTAAAATCCATACCAGACCTGAAGGGTCTGGTATGGAATTTAGGGGGAACCCCACGTCAATTTTTTTTTTAAATTTTGGCTGGGGTTCCCCTTAATATCCATACCAGACCTGAAGGGCCTTGTATGGAATTTAGGGGGACCCCCACATCATTTTTTTTTTTTTTATTTTGGTTCGGGGTTCCCCTGTGGGGAATTCCCATGCCGTTTTTATCAATGAACTTCTATGTGTATTGTCGGCAATGCAATAGCCGCGGGTAGTTTTAAATGAGTTTTTTCCTTCCAAATGTCTTTTTGCTGTCAGACTGTTCTAAACACAGGAAACATGCGCCCCTTTACAGGCATACTATAGACACCCCCCAGGTACGAAATTTAAAGGGATATTACACTTTTATTGTTTGACTTTAAGCATTAATAAAATCACTGCTCCTGAAAAAACGTCCGTTTTTAAAACTTTTTTTTGCATTGATCCATGTCCCCTGGGGCAGGACCCGGGTCCCCAAACACTTTTTATGACAATAACTTGCATATAAGCCTTTAAAATTAGCACTTTTGATTTCTCCCATAGACTTTTAAAGGGTGTTCCGCGGCATTCGAATTTGCCGCGAACACCCCAAATTGTTCGCTGTTCGGCGAACTTGCGAACAGCCAATGTTCGAGTAGAACATGAGTTCGACTCGAACTCGAAGCTCATCCCTATGTACAAGGTCTGTGCCCCCAGACCTTGGGGCACAAGCAAACCTTTCGAGTGGCAGAGTACTGTACTGAACCCATTGGCAGGTGGAAAACCTTACACCAAATTACCGTACACATTAAACATACAGTAAATAAAAAAAACACAAATACTCTAAAGTACAGGTACAGTATCTTTAAAATTGAATAATAATAATAATCTAAAACCTTTTTACCCTTAATGCAAACAACATGAACTGTTACAGATAAAGCTTTCCACAAGCTGTAAATTTTTATACTGTACTGTAATTGGTGAATGGAAACATCTCCACTGCTCCCTGTGGAGAGCATGCGGGGGATCTGAGAAACGCATTACGAGTCTGGAGTGAAGCAGTGTACTGTATACTGTACAGTACTATACTGTACTGTACTGTCCAGTACTGCAGATTAAGGTGGATTTGTATAACAAAACTAGAGTACGGAGGTCCAGTAAAAGCCCTGTCAGATTTGTTCTATGCCTGTGACGAAGAAAAAAAAAGCATCCAAGAGGCACTGGGACGTACAGTACTGTACTCTTAGTTTATACAGTATAAGGTTTTGAGAAGAAAAAAAAAAACATTCAGTTTTCTCGCTGGCTTAGGTTAGGCTGCTTTTACAAGACAGTGATAACTTCCAGTGGGTGCCCATAAGGTTACCAGAAAAATAATATGTACAGTACCAATAGGAGTGCCAGACCAATGATAAGAGTCCGAATTGATTTATTGGCTTGCATTAAAGACATTCAACACATTTGAGAGACCTGAAGTCCCCCCCAACTTCATCAGGGCATAAGGAAGTTACAGTACTTGCTGGACCAGGAGAGTTACTGTACAGTACTAGCCACCAACTTGGTGAACAGCGGTAAAGATCTTTTTGGGATGTTTTTTTTTTTTGCATACAGTACAGTATATATATAGTATATTTATTTCATTTTCATTTCATTTTCAAACAATGGAAAATCACTCCCGATTCTGCTACAGGTGAGCACAGAAACAGTGTTTAGTACTGAATACTGTAGCAAATACAGTACTGTACAGGGTACTGTAACTGCCCCTTCCACCACAAAGACCATGAACACATCACTGCATGGCAGAACTACAGTACAAAGACCATAATTTATAGTGTTGCCGAATGTTGTTCAGTACTGTACAGTGAACGGGCTGGGCAGCAGTTGTGTAAGAGCACGGAGCAGACACACTTTAATTGGTCCGTGCAGAGTCCCCCCCCAGCCAGGGTGCAATGTGTGCTGTACTGTGCCCACTGACTTTTTACCCGTAATGCAAACAGCATGGAAAGGGCTGTTTGGCAACACTACAGGCAGCGGTGGACAAAAAAAAAAGTACATACAGTACAGTAGGAGTACAGGTACTCTACTATACAGTACAGTAGGGGAACAATCCTGTACTGTACGTCATTTCCCCACCATCTGCAGGCCGGGATCATGGGGGTTCTGTGCTGTAATACAGCCCATGCTGAAATGCTTGGTGCATGTACAGTACTGTATGAAAGGACCCTGAAACAGCATTGAGATATTTGATAAGATACTGTACAGTAAAAACATCTGTGCAGACATGATTTGCATACAATTGCATTTACAATACTCTATTTAATAGGCATATATTATTAGACATTTAAAACATACAGTAACACATATCAAATACTGTACATACAGTACTGTACTCAAATATACTCTATTAAAAAAAAGACAATAAGGAGCGCATGCGCGGAGGCTAGTGGGACTGACATGTCTGGCTAGAGCTCTGCTCCGTGAGGGGGAGAAAGCCGAGATAACGAACTAACCCGGCGGCACAAAAACGAATAAAACATTATTCATCTGTTCCTGAAAGGTGAGAGGAGCATTTTGACACTAAAATGGTGTTGGGGGGTGCCAGAAACAAAACTAAACAGACCCCTAACAACGGCACACAAGCACAGAACACCACAAAAAAAGCACCAGTCTCCTCAGCTACATTTACCTCACAGAAAAGAAATAAGCCTAAGATGTTACAGCATATCTCCCCTGGGAACTCAGATTCAGAAAGTGAATTAACTTTACCACATACATCATTTCAAGAACATGTAGTTCCCTCAAATATATTAAAACAATTTGAAAAAATGCTTCATAAAGCGTTAAGGCAAACTTCAGAACAAATCACTAATAACCTGACTAAGGAAATTAGAGAATTGGGACAACGCACAGCCTCTCTGGAACTTAAAGTAGAGGATATTGAAAGCACAACCCAAGATTGTGTGTCTGAATTGGAAATATTAAAGGAAGAAAATATCACTTTGCAAAATAGGTTGGAAGATTATGAAAACCGAACCAGAAGGTCCAATATACGTTTAAGAGGAATTCCTGAAACTGTAATAGATTTGCAAGCAACTGTTACAGCACTGTGCCAAGAACTATTACCAGGCATACCACAGGAAAGGCTGGAAATGGATAGAGTGCATAGGGCTCTTAAGCCCAAGAAAGTGGATGGCCCCCCGAGAGACATTATAGCAAAATTTCATTTCTATAAAACAAAGGAACAGCTTTTAAACGCAGCCAGAGAAATGAACAATCTTGTATTTCAAGGTTATAACTATCAACTCTTTGCTGATATCTCTCAATTAACAATCTCAAAAAGGAGGTCCATGAAACCCCAATTGATAGTATTACAACAGCACAATATAAAATATCAATGGGGCTTCCCGTTTTCTTTACGCTTCACCCACCAAGGTAATAGAATTTCCTGCAGAACAGCTGAAGAATTGCAACAAACCCTCCAAGATCTCAATCTAGTAGAAGGGAACCTCACAACTACTGTATCAAGAAGAAGATCAGCTTCAACCTCTTCCCTCCAAAACGCACATCAACCTGAGGCAAAAAATGGAACTCAGCATCTGAATAAAAGAGGTCGATTTGCATCATCACCCCAAAGTCAAGAAGATTCCATGGACTGATGAATTTTTTCATTAATATCCAATTTAATACATGTTACTAATACTGAATCCTTTGGGGATAAGAATAATATTTAGATATTGCTCTAATTGGTCCCCTTTTTTGTTTTTCTTTGCTTAAATTACCCCTTATTGCTCCCTGATTTACGGGTTATAATATGGGATGTAATTAAATACATATACTACATATTATACATTTATGTAATTTTACTAATTATTCCTAAGCCTCAAAGGAAAATTTATTATTTTATGTGATCCCCCCTTTTTTTTTTTTTTTTTTTAATGTTCAGTATAAAATAATATTGGATTTTATATTATGAACATTTATTTTTTATAATCCTTTACTGGACTTTTTATTGTATTTTTTGAATTCATAGTAAATTATTTTTTTATTTATTTTTTCTCAGAAAGGGGGATCTATTATTATCAACAGCTAATAGGCTCAGATTAATTTACAGGTTAATGTTATTTAGCTAAAACGTAGTGAATTACTCTATAACAATATATCCCTTTTTTTTTTTTTTTTTTTTTTTTTAACTTTGAAACATATTAGCATAGTATGTGGGTAAATTGTATCCACTGTTATTAGTTCATTCTGGCTATTTCATTATAGAAGTAATCATTATAGAAGTTAGTTTTATTTATATAAGCCTAAACTCAATTTATTTTACTTATACAGATATTTTTTTTGAAATTTCTCATTCCATATTCACTTTCTTTATTTTGCCACATTAGACTCTAACATATGTATGACACCATAATACATATTTAGGGCTATTATCACCACATTTTTGTGCTGTACAATATTTATTTTTCATGCGGCTCCCCAGTGCACGGAAGCTTCATGCGCCTCCACCTGCTTTCCTCAGATCCCCACAGCGTTATGTGGAGATTCGACGAAGGCCCCTCGTCCCCTGATGGTGAACTCTACTCCCCATCACGGGTATTTTTTGAATACAGATATTTCTTTACTGTATTATTATGCTATATACTTCATTATTTTTCCTTTTTCGTTACTATGATTGACTGTGCTAAATTTTCTTTTCTTTTCTCCTTTCTTGTGTCCGCGAAGGTGAGTCTAAAAAATAATTGTGATAAATATATTCTAAAGAAAATAGCAAGACTGTGGATTACTTTGACATGGCTCCTTTAAACATATTATCACTCAATGTACAGGGTTTTAATGTACCTCAGAAACGTACAAAAGCATTTAGGTCATTTCAAACTAAGAAGGCACACATTGTCTGCCTGCAAGAAACGCATTTTACGCAGACTAATACTCCCAAATTTTTTAGTAACTCCTACCCTCAAGTGTATACAGCATCAGCTAATGTTAAAAAACGTGGCACTCTTATAGCTTTCCATCGCTCCACACCATTTATATTACAATCTGAATATAAAGATCCAGAAGGAAGATACCTATTACTAACAGGATTTGTGATGGATACAGCTATAACAGTGGTCTCTTATTATGCCCCTAATCGTCATCCATTACCATTCTTATCGCATCTCTTTCAAGTTATAAATACTCACAGAATTGGTTCAATCTTTGTGTGTGGTGACTCTAACCAGGTACTCCTACCATTTTTAGACAAAACACCTTATACCTCACCAAGATACAAATCCAAATGGTCTCTTTCTCAGCTTCTTTCCAGGCACAATTTGGTTGATGCCTGGAGAGAAGCGAATCCAACCAAAAGAAACTATACATATTTTTCAAACCCTCATCAAACATTTAGCCGTATAGATCACACATTCCTAACAATAGGTATGGTACCAGAAATAATTACGTCAATTATTATTCCTATTCCTTGGTCTGATCACAACGCAGTATATACCTCCGTTGCCTCTATTATACCTAAAGCGCACGACCCTACCTGGTACCTCCCTGACATAATAATCAAACATCCATCCCACCGTTTAATCATTGAGCAAGCATTAAAAGACTATTTGAAAAATAACACCAGTACTGACATCTCTTCACTCACATTGTGGGAAGCGCACAAGCCAGTCCTTAGAGGCATAATACAACAACAAACGGGTATTCTAAAACGTGAAAGTAGAACCCTAGCAAAACAATTAGAGACGGAATTTAATTCAGCATTTCAGTCATTCCAATCTAATCCTAATTCATCTGCAAAAACTCGTTTAGACAAGGCACGTATGGAATATGACCTTTTTCTCACCAAATCAGCAGATAAAGCAATACATAGAACTAAACATAACTTCTATGTAAAATCTAATAAACATGGTACATTATTGGCCAAAGCATTAAAATCCATTAATAAATCTTTTAAACCTATTAAACTTAAATTGGCCAATAATGTATATACCAGTAATCCCCAAAAAATAGTACAAAAATTTAAATCTCATTTAAAAGATCTATACACTGAAACAAATATATTTGATACTAAAGAAGCAGATTCCTTTTTCTCACAAATAAATATTCCACAAATGACTGAAGAACAAAAATCGCACCTAGAAAATCACATTACAGTAAATGATGTAGCAGAAGCTATTAAAGATTTAAAATTAAATAAGAGACCGGGTCCAGACGGTTATTCAACTTTGTATTATCGAACATATAGTGATATCATTTCTCCTATGCTCGCAGAAGCATTTAATGACATACTAAAAAACAGATCATTCAGACAAGAATCATTAATAGCCATTGTCTGCATGATCCCAAAATCACAATCAGATGATACGCTCAGCACAAATTATCGCCCAATATCCATGATAAACACAGATATCAAGATATTGGCGAAGATTTTGGCTGCCCGATTAAAATTGATCATTGGTACGCTTGTTCATTCGGATCAAGTCGGCTTTATGCCTTCAAGGCAGGCAGGTGACAATGTGCGTAGAGCAGTACTGTTAGTAAACTGACTTTGCTACCACGTGTCCTTTATCTCTTTAGGTCCTTACCTATACCAATCCCCAAAGATCACCTCAGGAAATTTCAATCCAAAATTGTTAAATTTACATGGGGCGGGAAGGGACATAGGATCTCCAAGGAGACTCTGTTCAGGAGCAGGGATCAAGGAGGAGTGGGTTTACCTAATCTTCTCTGGTATCATCAGGCAGCACAACTTTCCCAACTGTCCACTGTATACTCTAAGATTGCCCACCCAGATTGGGTACATATTGAACGACAGGCGATCCCTCAATTCACTTTAGATTACATTCTCTGGTCTCATCCAAGATCTAGACCTGCCATCATGGTTCCTACACTTTCCCATTCCCTGACAATGTGGGACTGTCTCAAACACAACCCCCGATTAGTTTCTAATTGGCAACCATTGTCCCACATCTTTCGAAATCCCCTTTTTCCTCCAGGTATGGATATTCAAGCATTCCACTGGTGGTTAGATAAGGGGATGTACAGGATAGGACACTTTGCTAACCCTACAGGACCCCTCACTTTGACCCACTGCATCAACAAACTGGATATGCCCAACACGGAAAGATTTCGTTTCAGACAGATATTTCACTTCCTGCAGTCTCTTAGGTCCCCCAGTCATAATCCTCTTTCGATCACGGAGTATGAACGGTGGTGTGGTCAGGCGGTGGAGCAGAGGGGCGGGATCTCAGTGATTTACCGAGCACTATCTAGGGCTGAGACTAAGACACTCTTCATGCGCGAATGGGAGAATGATCTCCATCACACCTGGAGTATTGAGGAATGGCATAGAGCTTCCATGGCTGCATCCAAGGGCATTTTGAATATAGCATTAGTGGAAGCAAATCTGAAAGTCCTTATGCGGTGGTATATGGTCCCTCTCAAAATCTCTAAAATCTACCCTAATGCTTCCCCTTTATGCTTTCGACATTGTGGGCATATCGGGTCCATGTTACACATCTGGTGGGACTGCCCTAGGATACGGGGCTTATGGAATAGGATCTTTCATACCATTAGGAAAATAACGGGTTTCCCAATCCAAAAATCTCCTCAACTGGCTCTGCTGAATTTTCCCTGTCCTAACATTCCTAAAGTAGTTCAACGACTTATTATGTTCATTTTCCTAGGGACCAAACTCACGATTGCGAGGGCCTGGAAGAGATCCACTGTTTCCTATCTATTAGTTCAGCGAAAGATTTCATGGATCATGTCCCAGGAGAAGACGGTTAGTATTCTCCTGGACACTTCCTCTAAACACGACGCCATCTGGGATCCTTGGGTGAAATACATTTCCCCGCCTCCCCTGTCTGTAGCTTGACCTGGACCACTGTGGTTGAGCGACTACCGCACCGTCATAGGATGTATTATTACATATTCTCTATCCTTTCTTTACTTTTCTCTCTCCTTTCCTATCTTCTTCTCCTTTTTGCACTATAGACTTCTAGCAGACAGGTTAGACTACCTTGTTAACATATACAGCATCTACTATAACCTATGCCTTTCTTATGGATGTTAGGCTTCTTCTATTGCTTAACTGAGCTTATTTCATGCAGACTGAACCTATAGTTTTATTTTCCTCTCTTATTGGACAGCCTCATGCAAATCTTACCATAAGCTCTACTAGTTATTTTGTCCTGCTGAGCATAACACTTTTGTTAGATACCTTATTCTTGAATTCTCTCACGCCTTTAAACACTTTACTTCATAATTTTTTCATTTTATATCATTGTAACAAAAGTTTTGATTCTCCTGGGTGGTGGACCTCCCCTCCTGGCACAGCTAGTTCCCATGAGGGGTGCAGGTGTAGGGGAGTGCCCATCTCTTCGGAGCCGGTCTTTGGGAATTCAACCCCACGCTGACAGCTTATATTGCTTAAGCCTACATACGGTTCATGTTCTGTCTGCTACTTTATAGGTATGTGTTATACCAGTGATTGTACCTGTAATTTTGAGCATTATTTTTTGTTTTGTCAAACTCTCAATAAAAACTATTGAAAGAAAGAGCAGTACTGTTAGCACACATTGCTAAAACACGGAATATCCCTGCTTGTTTTCTCTCTCTTGATATCAAAAAAGCTTTTGATTCCATATCCTGGCAATACTTACATTATACATTACAGAAATGGGGATTTGGTCCAAATTTCACAAATTGGATCTTTGCACTATATAATAAACCAAAAGCGTATGTTAAGTATGCTGGATATAAGTCGGATTCTTTTAACATAGAAAGAGGCACTAGACAAGGATGTCCACTCTCCCCATTACTTTTTGCCCTTCTTATTGAGCCCCTTGCACAGAAAATTAGAAATGATCCTACCATAACTGGAATTGAAATAGGGGGATATCAACACAAGCTTTGTCTATTCGCAGACGACATCCTCCTATTTCTCTCATCACCACAAGTGACAGGCCCTAATCTCACTCCAATTCTTAATAATTTTGCTGCAATCTCAGGCCTATACATTAACCCTAAAAAATGCCTAGCACTAAATATATCTCTTTCAAATCTAGAATTATCATCTGCAAAAATTGGACTCCCTTTTCAATGGACTGACAAATCAATTCCATTTCTTGGGATACAATTTACATCCTCTTTATCAGAACTATTTACTGCCAATTACCCACAGATATTGAAAAATCTTTCCAATATGATGAATTCATGGTCTCACCTCCCAATCTCATGGCTCAGAAGAATAAATGCCATTAAAATGACATTATTGCCTAAACTTTTATATTTGTTCAGAGTATTACCAATTCCTATCCCAGCATACTACCTAAGAATTATACAAAGGAAAGTAATGTCATTTATATGGGGCTCTTCCAAACCAAGAATACAGCAAAATACTCTTTATCTTCCTAAAACAAATGGAGGTTTGGGTTGTCCTAATTTTGCTTGCTACTATAGAGCAGCCCATATAGCAAGCATAACTAAGTACCATGCACAACATGAAGTCCCACTTTGGGTATCTATTGAAGCGGCTGAATGTGACCCTATCTCAATTTCAAACTTACTTTGGATGTCCTCAAAGGACCGTAGAAGGTTACGTAACCCAATTACCAAGCACTACATCTCCCTATGGGATAGATTTAAAACTAAAAATAAATTGAAATCCTTACATAGCCCTCTACTCTCCTTCTACAAGAATCCTACATTTTATCCTGCATGGGTGTATCCTAAAACCTTCAAGGAATGGATATCTCGTGATGTATTATATATGTACAATTTTGTAGATTCTTCATCATTTATCCCTTTTCAGACTTTAAGTGAAAAGTATAATATACCTTCATCGGAGCTGTTTAGATACCTCCAGATTAAAAACTTTTTCGCACCATTATTAAAGACTACAACCCCACTAACCCAACTAACTCCTTTTGAAACATTATGTAGGAACAACCCACATTCTAGAGGCATAATCTCCATTTTATATTCACATTTATTGGTTCAAACCAATAACAATGAACCACAATATACCCAGAAGTGGGAAAAAGATTTAAATCGAAAATTAGATAATTCTGAATGGAATCAAATATGGAATACTACAAAAGCAGCATCCTCTAATATATTAGCGATTGAGACGAGTTATAAGGTGTTAATGAGATGGTACCTTGTACCAGCAAGGATAGCAAAATATGTACCAAATTATTCTGCACAATGTTTTAGGGACTGCTCTGAACCGGGAACGTTGTTTCATATTTGGTGGTCGTGTCCAAAAGCACAAACATTTTGGAAGGAAATTTTTGAAATTGCCTCTAACCTTTTTGATAGAATAATTCCCTTTGATCCTGCAATAGCGTTAATAAATTTAAAACCTGTAAATCTAACGTATGTACAGTTCAATTTGCTAGTGCAATTATTCACAGCAGCTAAACAAACACTAGCAAGAGCTTGGAAAACATCTAATTTGATCATAAGTGAAGTGCTAATTAAAATGAATAACACCATGTCCCACGCTAAAATGATAGCTATTGAAAAGGACACGATCCAAAAATTTGAAATAACGTGGCAACCCTGGATTGATTATACTATACCACAAACCTTTGACAATCAAGTACTATTACCGTGGTAGTTTGAATGTTGAATTGTACAATATATATTTCATCATAGTAGTAAAGGTATATGGCCTCACTTCGCGGACTTTTCCTTTCTTCCTCCTTTCTTCTCTCTTTCTCCTTTCCTGTATTTTTCTTATGATTTAAACAATGATTTCGAAGCTCTCAGTTTTTCTTACTCAATAGTTTTTATGTATAATCTACATTTTGATAACTCATGTTGCTGCTTGACATTGTTTTATTATTTTTTAAGGAAAAGCCATTAGATTCTATATAAAAAAACAATTGAGCTTCCTTTTTGACTGTATTACTATTGCAACATGTAATTTGTGCATTGTTACTACTCTACTGAATTATAAAATAAAATATTTTGACAAGAAAAAAAAGACAATAAAAAAAAAATTAACTGGGGAATCGAACTCTGGACACTGGGCATTAAGGGCTGACACGCAGCCGCTGGTCCACCTTCACATGTCCTTCGTCTGCCACAGTAGTAGTGTGATGACCCATGAGATGCATCGTCATGAGACAAAAAAGATTGGCCATGGCTGGGATCGAACCGGGGTCTCAGAGAAAGACTGAACAAAAGCTGACATGCGCACAAAGGTTTTTGTCCAGCACCACCCTGCGGTTACGTGTAGCAACAACAGTTTGAGAATGTATTAATTAACAGCGCGAGACCCATCGCGGATGGTCTCGGGGCGGCGAGCGCGAGAAGCACAGCCTCGCAGCGGTGATTTCCAGCGCAATCCCATCGCGCTGGAAACACAATGTCAGCGGCACCTACTGTATGTCTTTCATTTCTAAATTTAAAGAAAATGATTCTATTCTTTTCTGGACTTTTTTTATTTGAATTCTTCTATGACCACGCAACAAGCACAACTAAACTTCTATTTGTTACTACTTCTTGTTTTTTTAAAAAAAAATATATTTTTTGATTATGTTATCAAGGACTATCATTTTTGGATGAACTTTAATGATTTATTCATATGGACTTGCATCATAAGCAACATATTGATCGGTCGATCATTATGTGAGGGGGAGTTGGGATGTGATTCTCATACATTAATTTTTTTTATGAATTGTCCGATATAGAATAAATATAAGTGACTCTGTGTTGACATTGAAATTTGATTTACACAATCAGGCAGTGTTTGCCAATTTTTACTCTAGCCCATGCGGTATGGAGGGAGGCCAAAATAATAGATGAGTTTAGCGATAACAATCTGCACCATCCAATCTGGCACAATCCCATGTTCCCCCATGTGTAGCAATTTACACACAGTTCTTACTGGGAGCATAAGGGTTTTATTACTTTAGATGACATATAGACTGATAATGTACTGTCCTCTTCTGAAGAAGAGAAAGTGTGAGCTCCCCCGCACTGCGTTTTATAGGTACTTACAGTTTAGACACGCCCTGCACACCCAGTTTGGTATATGATTAACAGGTAATGGCAATTTATAATAATGAAAAGCTACCTATATCTCCCAAAATTAAAGTGATTGTACACAATCACCTTGTAAAACAGCCCAATCAGTTTAAAATAGAAATGAAAGGCAAAACATTTTTATGTAGATATAAAAAAAACATTTATAAATACCTTTTTTTCCCTTTTTAAAAAATGATCACATTCCCTCTTTTCTCAGCTGCATAACAGCTGGGAGAGGAGAAGCAGCAGCACACTGAACTTGCCAGCAAATGGTTGTGCAGCGGGGGAGCAGTGGAGGAGAGTACACTGAGTTCCCAGCATAGCTAGAGAACTGACCACAGTGTGCTCTCCTGCTTAGTGTGGTCAGCTTTTAATAGGAAAGCAAGTGGACTAGCAGGAACACCAGGGATTTCACACAAAGTAAGCAATACAAAGAGAACAGGGTACTTTATCATACAAGTACATGGTACAGCAGGCACATATCAGGAATATAAAGTGTTGGGGTAACAAACATTTTAAATGGAGTCAATCTAATCCCCCTTCTGTGTGAAAATGGCTGCATATGAAAAACTTTTTTTTTTAAAAATGGGGGTTGCTGAAATGCTTGGTGCATGTACAGTACTGTATGAAAGGACCCTGAAACAGCATTGAGATATTTGATAAGATACTGTACAGTAAAAACATCTGTGCAGACATGATTTGCATACAATTGCATTTACAATACTCTATTTAATAGGCATATATTATTAGACATTTAAAACATACAGTAACACATATCAAATACTGTACATACAGTACTGTACTCAAATATACTCTATTAAAAAAAAGACAATAAGGAGCGCATGCGCGGAGGCTAGTGGGACTGACATGTCTGGCTAGAGCTCTGCTCCGTGAGGGGGAGAAAGCCGAGATAACGAACTAACCCGGCGGCACAAAAACGAATAAAACATTATTCATCTGTTCCTGAAAGGTGAGAGGAGCATTTTGACACTAAAATGGTGTTGGGGGGTGCCAGAAACAAAACTAAACAGACCCCTAACAACGGCACACAAGCACAGAACACCACAAAAAAAGCACCAGTCTCCTCAGCTACATTTACCTCACAGAAAAGAAATAAGCCTAAGATGTTACAGCATATCTCCCCTGGGAACTCAGATTCAGAAAGTGAATTAACTTTACCACATACATCATTTCAAGAACATGTAGTTCCCTCAAATATATTAAAACAATTTGAAAAAATGCTTCATAAAGCGTTAAGGCAAACTTCAGAACAAATCACTAATAACCTGACTAAGGAAATTAGAGAATTGGGACAACGCACAGCCTCTCTGGAACTTAAAGTAGAGGATATTGAAAGCACAACCCAAGATTGTGTGTCTGAATTGGAAATATTAAAGGAAGAAAATATCACTTTGCAAAATAGGTTGGAAGATTATGAAAACCGAACCAGAAGGTCCAATATACGTTTAAGAGGAATTCCTGAAACTGTAATAGATTTGCAAGCAACTGTTACAGCACTGTGCCAAGAACTATTACCAGGCATACCACAGGAAAGGCTGGAAATGGATAGAGTGCATAGGGCTCTTAAGCCCAAGAAAGTGGATGGCCCCCCGAGAGACATTATAGCAAAATTTCATTTCTATAAAACAAAGGAACAGCTTTTAAACGCAGCCAGAGAAATGAACAATCTTGTATTTCAAGGTTATAACTATCAACTCTTTGCTGATATCTCTCAATTAACAATCTCAAAAAGGAGGTCCATGAAACCCCAATTGATAGTATTACAACAGCACAATATAAAATATCAATGGGGCTTCCCGTTTTCTTTACGCTTCACCCACCAAGGTAATAGAATTTCCTGCAGAACAGCTGAAGAATTGCAACAAACCCTCCAAGATCTCAATCTAGTAGAAGGGAACCTCACAACTACTGTATCAAGAAGAAGATCAGCTTCAACCTCTTCCCTCCAAAACGCACATCAACCTGAGGCAAAAAATGGAACTCAGCATCTGAATAAAAGAGGTCGATTTGCATCATCACCCCAAAGTCAAGAAGATTCCATGGACTGATGAATTTTTTCATTAATATCCAATTTAATACATGTTACTAATACTGAATCCTTTGGGGATAAGAATAATATTTAGATATTGCTCTAATTGGTCCCCTTTTTTGTTTTTCTTTGCTTAAATTACCCCTTATTGCTCCCTGATTTACGGGTTATAATATGGGATGTAATTAAATACATATACTACATATTATACATTTATGTAATTTTACTAATTATTCCTAAGCCTCAAAGGAAAATTTATTATTTTATGTGATCCCCCCTTTTTTTTTTTTTTTTTTTAATGTTCAGTATAAAATAATATTGGATTTTATATTATGAACATTTATTTTTTATAATCCTTTACTGGACTTTTTATTGTATTTTTTGAATTCATAGTAAATTATTTTTTTATTTATTTTTTCTCAGAAAGGGGGATCTATTATTATCAACAGCTAATAGGCTCAGATTAATTTACAGGTTAATGTTATTTAGCTAAAACGTAGTGAATTACTCTATAACAATATATCCCTTTTTTTTTTTTTTTTTTTTTTTTTAACTTTGAAACATATTAGCATAGTATGTGGGTAAATTGTATCCACTGTTATTAGTTCATTCTGGCTATTTCATTATAGAAGTAATCATTATAGAAGTTAGTTTTATTTATATAAGCCTAAACTCAATTTATTTTACTTATACAGATATTTTTTTTGAAATTTCTCATTCCATATTCACTTTCTTTATTTTGCCACATTAGACTCTAACATATGTATGACACCATAATACATATTTAGGGCTATTATCACCACATTTTTGTGCTGTACAATATTTATTTTTCATGCGGCTCCCCAGTGCACGGAAGCTTCATGCGCCTCCACCTGCTTTCCTCAGATCCCCACAGCGTTATGTGGAGATTCGACGAAGGCCCCTCGTCCCCTGATGGTGAACTCTACTCCCCATCACGGGTATTTTTTGAATACAGATATTTCTTTACTGTATTATTATGCTATATACTTCATTATTTTTCCTTTTTCGTTACTATGATTGACTGTGCTAAATTTTCTTTTCTTTTCTCCTTTCTTGTGTCCGCGAAGGTGAGTCTAAAAAATAATTGTGATAAATATATTCTAAAGAAAATAGCAAGACTGTGGATTACTTTGACATGGCTCCTTTAAACATATTATCACTCAATGTACAGGGTTTTAATGTACCTCAGAAACGTACAAAAGCATTTAGGTCATTTCAAACTAAGAAGGCACACATTGTCTGCCTGCAAGAAACGCATTTTACGCAGACTAATACTCCCAAATTTTTTAGTAACTCCTACCCTCAAGTGTATACAGCATCAGCTAATGTTAAAAAACGTGGCACTCTTATAGCTTTCCATCGCTCCACACCATTTATATTACAATCTGAATATAAAGATCCAGAAGGAAGATACCTATTACTAACAGGATTTGTGATGGATACAGCTATAACAGTGGTCTCTTATTATGCCCCTAATCGTCATCCATTACCATTCTTATCGCATCTCTTTCAAGTTATAAATACTCACAGAATTGGTTCAATCTTTGTGTGTGGTGACTCTAACCAGGTACTCCTACCATTTTTAGACAAAACACCTTATACCTCACCAAGATACAAATCCAAATGGTCTCTTTCTCAGCTTCTTTCCAGGCACAATTTGGTTGATGCCTGGAGAGAAGCGAATCCAACCAAAAGAAACTATACATATTTTTCAAACCCTCATCAAACATTTAGCCGTATAGATCACACATTCCTAACAATAGGTATGGTACCAGAAATAATTACGTCAATTATTATTCCTATTCCTTGGTCTGATCACAACGCAGTATATACCTCCGTTGCCTCTATTATACCTAAAGCGCACGACCCTACCTGGTACCTCCCTGACATAATAATCAAACATCCATCCCACCGTTTAATCATTGAGCAAGCATTAAAAGACTATTTGAAAAATAACACCAGTACTGACATCTCTTCACTCACATTGTGGGAAGCGCACAAGCCAGTCCTTAGAGGCATAATACAACAACAAACGGGTATTCTAAAACGTGAAAGTAGAACCCTAGCAAAACAATTAGAGACGGAATTTAATTCAGCATTTCAGTCATTCCAATCTAATCCTAATTCATCTGCAAAAACTCGTTTAGACAAGGCACGTATGGAATATGACCTTTTTCTCACCAAATCAGCAGATAAAGCAATACATAGAACTAAACATAACTTCTATGTAAAATCTAATAAACATGGTACATTATTGGCCAAAGCATTAAAATCCATTAATAAATCTTTTAAACCTATTAAACTTAAATTGGCCAATAATGTATATACCAGTAATCCCCAAAAAATAGTACAAAAATTTAAATCTCATTTAAAAGATCTATACACTGAAACAAATATATTTGATACTAAAGAAGCAGATTCCTTTTTCTCACAAATAAATATTCCACAAATGACTGAAGAACAAAAATCGCACCTAGAAAATCACATTACAGTAAATGATGTAGCAGAAGCTATTAAAGATTTAAAATTAAATAAGAGACCGGGTCCAGACGGTTATTCAACTTTGTATTATCGAACATATAGTGATATCATTTCTCCTATGCTCGCAGAAGCATTTAATGACATACTAAAAAACAGATCATTCAGACAAGAATCATTAATAGCCATTGTCTGCATGATCCCAAAATCACAATCAGATGATACGCTCAGCACAAATTATCGCCCAATATCCATGATAAACACAGATATCAAGATATTGGCGAAGATTTTGGCTGCCCGATTAAAATTGATCATTGGTACGCTTGTTCATTCGGATCAAGTCGGCTTTATGCCTTCAAGGCAGGCAGGTGACAATGTGCGTAGAGCAGTACTGTTAGTAAACTGACTTTGCTACCACGTGTCCTTTATCTCTTTAGGTCCTTACCTATACCAATCCCCAAAGATCACCTCAGGAAATTTCAATCCAAAATTGTTAAATTTACATGGGGCGGGAAGGGACATAGGATCTCCAAGGAGACTCTGTTCAGGAGCAGGGATCAAGGAGGAGTGGGTTTACCTAATCTTCTCTGGTATCATCAGGCAGCACAACTTTCCCAACTGTCCACTGTATACTCTAAGATTGCCCACCCAGATTGGGTACATATTGAACGACAGGCGATCCCTCAATTCACTTTAGATTACATTCTCTGGTCTCATCCAAGATCTAGACCTGCCATCATGGTTCCTACACTTTCCCATTCCCTGACAATGTGGGACTGTCTCAAACACAACCCCCGATTAGTTTCTAATTGGCAACCATTGTCCCACATCTTTCGAAATCCCCTTTTTCCTCCAGGTATGGATATTCAAGCATTCCACTGGTGGTTAGATAAGGGGATGTACAGGATAGGACACTTTGCTAACCCTACAGGACCCCTCACTTTGACCCACTGCATCAACAAACTGGATATGCCCAACACGGAAAGATTTCGTTTCAGACAGATATTTCACTTCCTGCAGTCTCTTAGGTCCCCCAGTCATAATCCTCTTTCGATCACGGAGTATGAACGGTGGTGTGGTCAGGCGGTGGAGCAGAGGGGCGGGATCTCAGTGATTTACCGAGCACTATCTAGGGCTGAGACTAAGACACTCTTCATGCGCGAATGGGAGAATGATCTCCATCACACCTGGAGTATTGAGGAATGGCATAGAGCTTCCATGGCTGCATCCAAGGGCATTTTGAATATAGCATTAGTGGAAGCAAATCTGAAAGTCCTTATGCGGTGGTATATGGTCCCTCTCAAAATCTCTAAAATCTACCCTAATGCTTCCCCTTTATGCTTTCGACATTGTGGGCATATCGGGTCCATGTTACACATCTGGTGGGACTGCCCTAGGATACGGGGCTTATGGAATAGGATCTTTCATACCATTAGGAAAATAACGGGTTTCCCAATCCAAAAATCTCCTCAACTGGCTCTGCTGAATTTTCCCTGTCCTAACATTCCTAAAGTAGTTCAACGACTTATTATGTTCATTTTCCTAGGGACCAAACTCACGATTGCGAGGGCCTGGAAGAGATCCACTGTTTCCTATCTATTAGTTCAGCGAAAGATTTCATGGATCATGTCCCAGGAGAAGACGGTTAGTATTCTCCTGGACACTTCCTCTAAACACGACGCCATCTGGGATCCTTGGGTGAAATACATTTCCCCGCCTCCCCTGTCTGTAGCTTGACCTGGACCACTGTGGTTGAGCGACTACCGCACCGTCATAGGATGTATTATTACATATTCTCTATCCTTTCTTTACTTTTCTCTCTCCTTTCCTATCTTCTTCTCCTTTTTGCACTATAGACTTCTAGCAGACAGGTTAGACTACCTTGTTAACATATACAGCATCTACTATAACCTATGCCTTTCTTATGGATGTTAGGCTTCTTCTATTGCTTAACTGAGCTTATTTCATGCAGACTGAACCTATAGTTTTATTTTCCTCTCTTATTGGACAGCCTCATGCAAATCTTACCATAAGCTCTACTAGTTATTTTGTCCTGCTGAGCATAACACTTTTGTTAGATACCTTATTCTTGAATTCTCTCACGCCTTTAAACACTTTACTTCATAATTTTTTCATTTTATATCATTGTAACAAAAGTTTTGATTCTCCTGGGTGGTGGACCTCCCCTCCTGGCACAGCTAGTTCCCATGAGGGGTGCAGGTGTAGGGGAGTGCCCATCTCTTCGGAGCCGGTCTTTGGGAATTCAACCCCACGCTGACAGCTTATATTGCTTAAGCCTACATACGGTTCATGTTCTGTCTGCTACTTTATAGGTATGTGTTATACCAGTGATTGTACCTGTAATTTTGAGCATTATTTTTTGTTTTGTCAAACTCTCAATAAAAACTATTGAAAGAAAGAGCAGTACTGTTAGCACACATTGCTAAAACACGGAATATCCCTGCTTGTTTTCTCTCTCTTGATATCAAAAAAGCTTTTGATTCCATATCCTGGCAATACTTACATTATACATTACAGAAATGGGGATTTGGTCCAAATTTCACAAATTGGATCTTTGCACTATATAATAAACCAAAAGCGTATGTTAAGTATGCTGGATATAAGTCGGATTCTTTTAACATAGAAAGAGGCACTAGACAAGGATGTCCACTCTCCCCATTACTTTTTGCCCTTCTTATTGAGCCCCTTGCACAGAAAATTAGAAATGATCCTACCATAACTGGAATTGAAATAGGGGGATATCAACACAAGCTTTGTCTATTCGCAGACGACATCCTCCTATTTCTCTCATCACCACAAGTGACAGGCCCTAATCTCACTCCAATTCTTAATAATTTTGCTGCAATCTCAGGCCTATACATTAACCCTAAAAAATGCCTAGCACTAAATATATCTCTTTCAAATCTAGAATTATCATCTGCAAAAATTGGACTCCCTTTTCAATGGACTGACAAATCAATTCCATTTCTTGGGATACAATTTACATCCTCTTTATCAGAACTATTTACTGCCAATTACCCACAGATATTGAAAAATCTTTCCAATATGATGAATTCATGGTCTCACCTCCCAATCTCATGGCTCAGAAGAATAAATGCCATTAAAATGACATTATTGCCTAAACTTTTATATTTGTTCAGAGTATTACCAATTCCTATCCCAGCATACTACCTAAGAATTATACAAAGGAAAGTAATGTCATTTATATGGGGCTCTTCCAAACCAAGAATACAGCAAAATACTCTTTATCTTCCTAAAACAAATGGAGGTTTGGGTTGTCCTAATTTTGCTTGCTACTATAGAGCAGCCCATATAGCAAGCATAACTAAGTACCATGCACAACATGAAGTCCCACTTTGGGTATCTATTGAAGCGGCTGAATGTGACCCTATCTCAATTTCAAACTTACTTTGGATGTCCTCAAAGGACCGTAGAAGGTTACGTAACCCAATTACCAAGCACTACATCTCCCTATGGGATAGATTTAAAACTAAAAATAAATTGAAATCCTTACATAGCCCTCTACTCTCCTTCTACAAGAATCCTACATTTTATCCTGCATGGGTGTATCCTAAAACCTTCAAGGAATGGATATCTCGTGATGTATTATATATGTACAATTTTGTAGATTCTTCATCATTTATCCCTTTTCAGACTTTAAGTGAAAAGTATAATATACCTTCATCGGAGCTGTTTAGATACCTCCAGATTAAAAACTTTTTCGCACCATTATTAAAGACTACAACCCCACTAACCCAACTAACTCCTTTTGAAACATTATGTAGGAACAACCCACATTCTAGAGGCATAATCTCCATTTTATATTCACATTTATTGGTTCAAACCAATAACAATGAACCACAATATACCCAGAAGTGGGAAAAAGATTTAAATCGAAAATTAGATAATTCTGAATGGAATCAAATATGGAATACTACAAAAGCAGCATCCTCTAATATATTAGCGATTGAGACGAGTTATAAGGTGTTAATGAGATGGTACCTTGTACCAGCAAGGATAGCAAAATATGTACCAAATTATTCTGCACAATGTTTTAGGGACTGCTCTGAACCGGGAACGTTGTTTCATATTTGGTGGTCGTGTCCAAAAGCACAAACATTTTGGAAGGAAATTTTTGAAATTGCCTCTAACCTTTTTGATAGAATAATTCCCTTTGATCCTGCAATAGCGTTAATAAATTTAAAACCTGTAAATCTAACGTATGTACAGTTCAATTTGCTAGTGCAATTATTCACAGCAGCTAAACAAACACTAGCAAGAGCTTGGAAAACATCTAATTTGATCATAAGTGAAGTGCTAATTAAAATGAATAACACCATGTCCCACGCTAAAATGATAGCTATTGAAAAGGACACGATCCAAAAATTTGAAATAACGTGGCAACCCTGGATTGATTATACTATACCACAAACCTTTGACAATCAAGTACTATTACCGTGGTAGTTTGAATGTTGAATTGTACAATATATATTTCATCATAGTAGTAAAGGTATATGGCCTCACTTCGCGGACTTTTCCTTTCTTCCTCCTTTCTTCTCTCTTTCTCCTTTCCTGTATTTTTCTTATGATTTAAACAATGATTTCGAAGCTCTCAGTTTTTCTTACTCAATAGTTTTTATGTATAATCTACATTTTGATAACTCATGTTGCTGCTTGACATTGTTTTATTATTTTTTAAGGAAAAGCCATTAGATTCTATATAAAAAAACAATTGAGCTTCCTTTTTGACTGTATTACTATTGCAACATGTAATTTGTGCATTGTTACTACTCTACTGAATTATAAAATAAAATATTTTGACAAGAAAAAAAAGACAATAAAAAAAAAAATTAACTGGGGAATCGAACTCTGGACACTGGGCATTAAGGGCTGACACGCAGCCGCTGGTCCACCTTCACATGTCCTTCGTCTGCCACAGTAGTAGTGTGATGACCCATGAGATGCATCGTCATGAGACAAAAAAGATTGGCCATGGCTGGGATCGAACCGGGGTCTCAGAGAAAGACTGAACAAAAGCTGACATGCGCACAAAGGTTTTTGTCCAGCACCACCCTGCGGTTACGTGTAGCAACAACAGTTTGAGAATGTATTAATTAACAGCGCGAGACCCATCGCGGATGGTCTCGGGGCGGCGAGCGCGAGAAGCACAGCCTCGCAGCGGTGATTTCCAGCGCAATCCCATCGCGCTGGAAACACAATGTCAGCGGCACCTACTGTATGTCTTTCATTTCTAAATTTAAAGAAAATGATTCTATTCTTTTCTGGACTTTTTTTATTTGAATTCTTCTATGACCACGCAACAAGCACAACTAAACTTCTATTTGTTACTACTTCTTGTTTTTTTAAAAAAAAATATATTTTTTGATTATGTTATCAAGGACTATCATTTTTGGATGAACTTTAATGATTTATTCATATGGACTTGCATCATAAGCAACATATTGATCGGTCGATCATTATGTGAGGGGGAGTTGGGATGTGATTCTCATACATTAATTTTTTTTATGAATTGTCCGATATAGAATAAATATAAGTGACTCTGTGTTGACATTGAAATTTGATTTACACAATCAGGCAGTGTTTGCCAATTTTTACTCTAGCCCATGCGGTATGGAGGGAGGCCAAAATAATAGATGAGTTTAGCGATAACAATCTGCACCATCCAATCTGGCACAATCCCATGTTCCCCCATGTGTAGCAATTTACACACAGTTCTTACTGGGAGCATAAGGGTTTTATTACTTTAGATGACATATAGACTGATAATGTACTGTCCTCTTCTGAAGAAGAGAAAGTGTGAGCTCCCCCGCACTGCGTTTTATAGGTACTTACAGTTTAGACACGCCCTGCACACCCAGTTTGGTATATGATTAACAGGTAATGGCAATTTATAATAATGAAAAGCTACCTATATCTCCCAAAATTAAAGTGATTGTACACAATCACCTTGTAAAACAGCCCAATCAGTTTAAAATAGAAATGAAAGGCAAAACATTTTTATGTAGATATAAAAAAAACATTTATAAATACCTTTTTTTCCCTTTTTAAAAAATGATCACATTCCCTCTTTTCTCAGCTGCATAACAGCTGGGAGAGGAGAAGCAGCAGCACACTGAACTTGCCAGCAAATGGTTGTGCAGCGGGGGAGCAGTGGAGGAGAGTACACTGAGTTCCCAGCATAGCTAGAGAACTGACCACAGTGTGCTCTCCTGCTTAGTGTGGTCAGCTTTTAATAGGAAAGCAAGTGGACTAGCAGGAACACCAGGGATTTCACACAAAGTAAGCAATACAAAGAGAACAGGGTACTTTATCATACAAGTACATGGTACAGCAGGCACATATCAGGAATATAAAGTGTTGGGGTAACAAACATTTTAAATGGAGTCAATCTAATCCCCCTTCTATGTGAAAATGGCTGCATATGAAAAACTTTTTTTTTTAAAAATGGGGGTTGCCCACAGAAATATAATAAAGTGCAGAATGCCTGGTGTTCCACCTCTCTTACTATAACCAATACTTAAGAGTCACTTTAAAGGAGCAGTACAGCCAAAGCTCATTTAGCTGTACTTCTCCTATGGATCACAGGAGCGCAGTTGGTTTTGCACTCCTGTGGCCCATTTTCAGAAGAGAGTGGGCTGAAGTCCGCTCTCTGCTGATGTCACAGAAGTCAGTCCAGGCACCGCGTCATTGCGATAATGGAAGTCGGGAGCCACCAGGTGTCAGATCATGTAGTATATATAATACATTGCAGAGTATATAGTGCAGTCAGTGTAGTATATAATATATATAATGCAGTGCAGAATATGTAGTGCAGTCAGTGTAGTATACATATAATACAGTGCAGTGTATATAGTGCAGTGCAAAGTATATAATACAGTGTACTGAAGTGGTTAAGGGGAATTAATTCCCCTTTTTTAAGGGGAACTCCATGCCAAAATTAAAAAAAAACAATGTGGGTGATGGTCATGAAAAAAGCCTCCAAAGGGGACCTAGAGTGGTGTGGGGGGGGAAGGGAGGGATGGGGGAGGTGGGAAGAGGAGGGTAACGATTATAATATGAAGATACAAAAAAGGGCACGTTTGCACTTTAAAAAGAGAAAATAAATATGTTTGTTCCTTTGGGGTTTTTTTTTTTTTTTTTTTTTTCTCTCTTCACAAGGTTGCACTGAATACACTAGTAAATTATAAATAGTTATGGTAAATATGTACGTTGTTTTTATTATGCATAGGTCTTTAAGACTTGAAGTCACTAAAATAAAAAGGTTGTGGGATGGGGTAAAGCCCCTCTTTCCAGTAGAAATAAGCACTTTAGTTAATTGGGAATGTAAGGTGTTAGGGAAAGCCCCTGGTGATGGGGTGGTGACCCTCCCCTTTTTTTTTTTTTTTTCTTCTTGTTTTTTTTTTTTTTTCTTTTTTCCTTTCTCTTCCTCCCCTTTTATTTCTATCTTCTTTCTGTCTGGTGATGCCAGGCCCGCTTCAATTACTCAATTACTGCCTTCTCCTCTTAATTTAAGATCTCCTGCTTATAAACACAAGTAATAAACCATGGTCCTGAATATTGGCTCATGGAATGTTAGAGGGTTGGGTTCCCCTGTTAAAAGAGCAGCTGTATACGAGGGTTTAGATGCACTCAGAGTCGAAGTTGCCTGTCTGCAAGAGACACACCTGACAACAGATACTAAAAATAATTTATGGAAGAGGAGATACCAACATCAGTTTCACTCCACATATACCTCCTATTCTAGGGGAGTATCAATCCTGATTGGTAGTGGGATAGCGTTTACTTGCAGACAGTGCAGGTTAGACGATGAGGGGCGGTATGTATTCCTACATTGCGTAATGGATAATCTGGAATGTGTATTGGTAATTTATATATTCCACCCCCGTTTAAATTGGATATAATGTATAATCTTATGGAATTTATAGTAGACAAGACTGAATTACCAGTTATAGTTGTTGGGGATTTCAATATGGTTTTGGATAACAAAATAGATAGATTCCCTGGGGGGAAACAGAGTCAACGAAAGCAGGAAAACCGGTTGAAACAATTCCTTCAAGAAGCAGGGTTGCTTGATATGTGGAGAATGCGGAACCCGAAGGTTCAGCAGTTCTCGTGCTACTCGAGCTCCTGTGCTTCGTTGTCAAGGATAGATTTAGTTCTATGTAATAGTTTAGCATCACAAGTAATAAATAACATAAATTATCATCCTAGAGGGGTATCGGACCACTCTCCGCTCATAACCTCGTTAAATCCGGGTCTTAAGAAAACCTATAGAGCATGGAAGTTGAACCCAGCTTGGCTGGAAGTAATAGAAAATCAGGAAGGGGTAATAGCAGAACTGAAAGAATTCATAAAGTTTAACTCGGGTACCACATCGAGGGGGGTGTTGTGAGACACACTAAAGGCATACTTAAGGGGTCTACTCATACAAAAGGTGTCAAAAATTAAAAAAACGTCCCGGGATTGGGAGGAGAGGTTTAAGAGGGAACTAATTGCAGCTGAAAGAGAGTATACAAATGAACCTTCCCCCGAAAATCAGAGAGAGTGGGAAAATAAACAACAAAGGTATAAAGATATAATAATTAGGAAAGCAGAAAATAAAAGGGCTTTCCAGAAACAAGTCATGTACGGGGAAGGGGAAAAAGTAGGAAAGATACTGGCCCATATAGTTAGATCCGGCTCCCCCCCTTCCATGGTCCCGGCCATCAAGACTCTGGTAGGTGAGACAACATCTCAACTGGAAACAATTACTGAGACATTTAAAGAATACTATAAGAAGTTATACAAGTCGAGTGGGCCCAGGGATGAGGGGGAAATGGATAAATTTTTTCAAGACATTGATAACATTAGAGGAGATGGATGTTGAGGTATTGGAAAGACCAATTACTATAGAAGAGATCAAAATGGCAGTATCAGAAATGGCCAATCATAAATCACCAGGTCCAGATGGCCTCCCAGTCGAGATATACAAACAGTATGGGGAGGTACTATTTCAGGAACTTCTGGGCGTTTTCAACTGGGCAAAAGAGCAGGGGAGGCTACCCACTTCAATGACAGAAGCCACAATAATAGTACTACATAAAGAGGGGAAAGACCCCCTGGACCCTGGGTCATATAGACTTATATCTCTGCTCTGTGCAGATGTAAAAATCTTAGCAAAGATCTTAGCTATCAGGGTAAAGAAAGTGATTCACAAAATAGTTCACCCAGACCAGACGGGATTTATACCCCACCGAACAACCAGCATGAACATCAGGAGAGTTCTTTTGAACTTGCAGATCCCCACGGTAAATAGTGGCTCGAGAGCAATGCTTTTGCTGCACGTGGTAAAAGCATTCGACAGTATAGAATGGGAATATCTCTGGAGAGTATTAAAAGAGTATGGTTTTGGTCCCTCATTCATTAACTGGGTGAAAGTATTGTATAATGCACCAAATGCAAAAGTAAAAGTTAATAATGATTATTCGTCCGGGTTTAAATTAGAGAGGGGATCGAGGCAGGGATGCCCTTTGTCTCCCATGATTTTTGCTCTAGCTATGGAGCCATTAGCCACAACAGTAAGACAAGACAGGAAAATAGTGGGGTTCCAGAGGGAGGATGGAGAGGAGCGGATCGCATTGTATGCGGACGATGTCCTCATATTCATGGGAGACACGGAGGGATCCCTGTATCAAGTAATGGATATATTCTCAAAGTTTGGGAAAATCTCGGGGTTATCTATAAATTGGGAAAAAGCAGTTCTGTTGCCATTAGACCCAGATAGCTTAGATACCCCCTCAAATAATTACAAGTTAGAAGTAACAACGCTAACAAAATATCTAGGTATTAAGATAACCAAGGACCCAGAGAGTCACCTAGATAATAACTTAGCCCCGTTGTTAAAAAAATTTAAAGATAAGATCGAAATATGGAAAGGCCTCCCGCTATCAACGGCGGGGAGGTGTAATTTAATTAAAATGCTATGGCTCCCCTAACTGTTGTATATAATGCAGAACTCGCCAATATGGATAAGCAGGAAATGGTTCGATAAAATAGAAATAATATTCAGAGACCTTATATGGAAAGGGGGTTCTCCTAGGATAAGATTACAGACCTTACAATTACCCACGTGGGAAGGTGGGATGGCAGTACCGCACCCACGTGGTTATTTTCTGGCAGCCCAATTACAATACTTGGGGAAAGATAGCAACGAGAGATTGACGATCACGGGTACCCCTCATAGGACACTGATAGAGACCTTGGAAGCAGACTCTTTCGTATATAAAATCCCTACGGTTAAATTAATAAAAAAAGTGTGGAGAAAAGTCAAAGAATTATTAGGAACGGGGGGTTGGATCAAAAACACTCCCTTGTGGTATAATAAGAACCTACAAGAACTACAAGAAATAGGAATAATTAAAATATGGGAAAAAAGAGGAATAGAGAAATTAGCTCAGCTATATAATCAATCCTTACTTAAACCCTTTTCTGTATTAAAACAAGAATTTGACATACCGGATAGTTCATTATATAATTATATACAAGTTAAGCACGCCCTTAAGTCACAGTTTGGGGATCAGGGTCCGGTTTGGGACGAGTCCACCGTGCTTCAGAAACTGGGGGACCAGGAGGGCCAACGCGGGTTTATAGCTGAAATATACCCACACATCTGTAAAAACAGCATAGAGGCCCCAGGAAAACTTAGATGTAGAGGTAAATGGGAGAGAGAGCTGGGAGTACTGTCAGATGGGCAGTGGAGGGAGATACTAGCGGGGGGACAGCGGGTGTCGATTTCCCCAGCCCAGAGGATCTCACATCTAATGGTACTCCATAGAACATATTATACCCCTAAAAGGTTGTTCGAGTTTGGGAGGAGAGCGGATGCCAACTGCCCTAGATGTCAAGATGAAGGAGACTTGTTGCATATGCTATGGAAATGCCCGAAACTATTCCGGTACTGGTCGGAGATCATAGAATCTTTAAATAAAGTTTTTGCATTAGAACTTAAAATGGATCCGAAATTATGTATATTGGGAGTAGGAGAAGATATGGATATAGGAACCAGCAAAATTACAATAGTTCAGAGATGCCTCTTTCAGGCAAGGAAGTTAATTGCTCAAAGGTGGCAAGCAAGAAATCCCCCACGGAAAGATGACTGGTTTAAAGCAGTGACTGAAACAATGTGGAAGGAAAAGGCAGTGTATATAAAGAGGAGGAATCTAAAAAATTTTAAAAAACTTTGGAGACCTTGGTTGGAGGTAGTGGGATATCCACTATAGTGTAATATAGAGATAATGCCCGCACGAATAGGTACGTTAAAACGAGCTGTAATGATGTGAACGGGGGAGGGTGGATAGGGGAGGGAGTGGGGGGTGGTTTGAGGGAGGGATTGGGGCAGAGGCTTAGGGGTATGTAAGGAGGGGGGAGGGAAGGAGAGGGATGAAGGGTAAGGGGGAGGGGAAAGAGGGAAAGGGAAGGAGAGGGGAAGGGAAGGGAAAAGAAGGAAAAAGGGAATAACTAGAGCACCTTTGATATGGGTCTTTCTTTTTTTTTAGATACATCCAAGAGTGATGGTTTGTGTGTTGAATAACATGTCACTGTAAGATTACTGTACACTGTGATGTATAATGTATGTATACAAATAAAAATGATTAAATTTAAAAAAAAACAATGTGGGGTCCCCCCAAAATCCATACCAGGCCCTTTTGGTCTGGCATAGATTTTAAGGGAAACTGCATGCCAAAATTAAAAAAAAAAAAAATTGGCGTGGGGTCCCCCTTAAATCCACACCAGACCCTTATGTTAGCATTTCTATTTTTAGGGTCCATCAGGTGGCGTGATTGACGATGGATTTACATTGTGGGACACTTTTTTTTTTTTTTTAATAAAGGAATTGTCAAAAACTGTCTCTTGTGGTTTATACATTTGACGCCTTTTTTGGTGAATGGAAAAAGGTACAATGTACCCGATACCCATTCACATGGGGGGGTGGGATCTTAACCCATGGTTGCCAGGAAGAGGCCCCTGTCCCCATCAACATGAGGGCATGTCGCCTGGTATGGTTCAGGATGGGGAGGCACTCGCTCATCACCCCCCTATGCTGGCCTCCAGGCTGCATGCTCAGATAAGGGTCGGTATGGATTTTGGCCAATATTAAACATACTGCTCCTGAAAAAATGATTGATTCAAAAACTCTGAAATTAGGACTTTTGATTTTTCATGTTCAGGTCCCATGGACTTTAATAGGGTTTGCATGTTCGCTAGAACACCTGCTCAAGATATTCTAGTGCGAACTGAACCTGGGGTGTTCATCCCATCCCTATTTGTTATCCCAAAACTTCATATTCCTGATATGTGCCTGCTGTACCATGTACTTGTATGAGAAAGTATCCTGTTATCCTTGTATTTCTTCCTTTAAATGAAAATCCTGGTGTTCCCGCTAGTCCCCTTGCTTTCCTAGTAAAAACTGACCACACTAGGCAGGAAAGCACAGCATGGTCAGTTCTCTAGCTATGCTGGAAACTCAGTGTACTTTCCTCCAATGATCAGACTTGTCCAGACATGCATCCGCTGCACAGCCATTCACTGGCAAGCTCAGTGTACTGCTGCTTCTCCTTCCCCCAGCTCTTATGCAGCTGAGAAAAGAGGGAATGTGATCATTTTTAAAAAAGGAAAAAAAGGTATTTATACATTTTTTTATATCTATACAAAACTGTTTTGCCTTTCATTTCTATTTTGAACTGAATGAGTTGTTTTACAAGTTGATCATTTACAATCACATTAAGAGGAAGGAGAGGAATATAAAGTTCTAATTGCATGAAGGAAGGGTCCATGGAAGCCAAAATGCTTTTAAGTGGAAAACATAAAAGGCTTACTCAACCTTCAAATGCTTTTTGAGTGTCTAAGTTCAGAAGCAATGCTGGAGTTTCTGATTTGTTCACTAAGTCCACCAAATCTATTATATGCCTAATATTGTCTCTTGCTTGCCTGGAAAATGCAAAGCCTATTTTATCCCTGTTAATAAGTCAAGATAGAAACTGAGACAATCTGTTAGGCAGGATCTTCATAAAAATGTTATAATCCAAATTAAGTAAAGTGATTAGCCTGTAATTTGTATAAGTATGGTCTCTTTTGCTGTCATTTTTCATCAAACGTTTTTAGATATGTATATTTGTTTTGACTATTCTTTCTTGTTCAACTATTACCGATAAATTGATATACTAGTTTACTACTTTACTAATGTGTTATTACACATGTATTATAGAATACTCATGACTCTCAAAAAATGACATAAGCCTCCGAAGAAGGATTACAAGGTCCAAAACATGTTAGGCGTCATTTGCAGTATGTGTTCTTGCTAGCCCAATAATGTCTACAGGGCAGCTGAGCTTCATACCAATGTAACTTTGAGTACACTGTCATTTGTTATATAAAAATTTTATATGTAAGATGCAATTTCTACCCCTTTGCTAATGCATTTTTATTGTATGTTTATTATGATAAAAATCTGCTTATAAAATCCAGAGGGGTATTACTGTGCCTTGAGCACTAGGTTCTTCTTTTTTTGGTTTTCTTTATTGGATAAGACGGACCAGTTGTTTATACACACACTGCCAATCCCTTCCCTATAAACGCCTGTAATTTGCTGGGCAAGCTGTGTTTTTCCTAGGATTTAGGATTACTGTTATATAAGAATAGAGGGAGTGGGGGTGTGGGATCTCCCCTTTAAGTAAGGATCAATATAAATCTAATAAATGTGGGGCTAAGATAGAAAAGAGCACTTGTAATATAGATAAGCGAGACTATCTGGTCTTGGTGATTAATGTAGGGATGGATGGTTAACTACTGTACATTAGAGAGTTCTTCCAATGTAATGGGGGTGTTTAGAAGTTGTAAATCCTAAGAGGTCAACTTAGGGAGTCTAAGGGGGACCATGAATGTAATTAAAACGTACACTAGAATAATCTGCATGGTTATGTGAAGGTATCCGAGAAGGGGTCAGGTATTGTAGGCAAAAAAAAGGAAAGGAGTCCAGAACCCAAGTCCAAAGGATTGAGATGCTATAGTGTAGATATTATGTCTCACCAATCATGATCAAGTAGGAGGTCTTGAAGGTGACAGACATTGAAAACTGAGAGATTCCTTTTGATTTGGACTCGGAAGGGGTCCAGACCTTGCTGGGGGTCGCCATCAACTTAGATATGGAATGGTATAGGATTAAGGCTTCCTCTGGAAGTTGTGGTAGACCCTGGTTTTTAGGAAAAGCTTCACCTTCTTGAAGATCATGAATGCTGTGTTGAAACCCCTGCTTGGTGACCATTAGCCTGAAAGGGAAGCCCCATCTTTTTGACACTGTTGTAATATGTTGGCCAATTTATGTAGGATATTATATTATTATTATATATACAGTACAATATTGACACAGTGACCAGCCCAGAATTCAGTTGATAAGTGTTGAGTTCTCCAAGCCAACTCAATTTTAACATATCAATAGGACAGCTGATGACCATTTGATATGTTAATCTTATGCAAGTCTACCTAGGTATGTGAGGTATGGTCTGTTAACCTAATTGAACATTTCACAGGATACATTGCTTACATACTTAAGGATGATAAAGGACCATAGAAGAAGTATTTATTGATGGTAATTAGACTTGAGGGGGTAACAATAAGAACAAAGAATATTTTGGGTTGACCTAGCAGAACACCCAAACCCCCCCCCCCCAGTGTACTCATATTTAAGGGGGACAATTTAAGCTGGCAATCAGTCTTGTCATTCTCCATGAAGGCGACAGAAGAAACTGGGTTCTCTGAAGGTGTATGAATGCTGCACAAATAGCCTGTCACCTATTTTATATTTACTCTGTTGGATTTTGTCATCTGTTGCAAGTATCTTATGGACTTTGTTCTGTCTGAAGTTTCAATAAATGCATCTCCCTGGAATAATTCAGTTGCTGCTGGAAGTTATTCACATTATAATAATAACTAAATAATTAAGTATCATCATCCCATCACTACATCACTACACCTGATGTTGCTATAGGTGTGAGGTTATGGGTCTTAGAGAGTGCTGTTTAGGAAAGGTCAGCGGTGACATGTCACTGTAGATTCATAATGTTTCCCCCTTGTAGTCAATTGTAGGTCTGTTGCATATAGCCGCTAGAAGGGCTTCTTTACTGACATAGCAGTGAAATCTAAATATAGTGTTCCATGGAATCGGCTCCTGCTGGTGATTTTGGGCCCAATGACCTATGTGTCCAGTTTAGGCACCAGTCAATATTGGGGATATTGGAGGCTAAAGTTGTAAATAAGCTCACTGAACAGTGGTGAAGATCAGTGTCTCCAATTGACTCCTAAACCCCCTTATAGTTGGGAGACATTGTGTTTCAAAGAAAAATTTTCCTCTTCCAAAACATGCACATATTGCAATAGATCATCAAACTTTGTCTCTAGATGATTGGTACATTCTACAATTATGGCTATTTTATGGCAGGCTGGTGGCAAAGCTCCAATATTAAATGTCATTCTCTGCCACTGTGCATGTGCCCCTTCCAAAAAAAAGAAGTTTAACTAGATGAGGACACTGGACATGCTTCACATGCCCAAAATGTGTGTAGCACATCCAGTCCTTCTGCCCTTCTAGCATCTGATGCTCACAAAAAAGGACCATTACACTTGTCTTGCGCTGTTCAGACACAAAATAGAGAGACATAATGTAACATATTTACTTTTGTATCTACTCTGTTTAATGCATCTGCAAATCAAAAGTGTAAGCTTCAAGCAAGTGAAAAGCAAGTGACAAGTAAAAAAAAAAATTGAAATACTATTTTCTTTGCACACACACACACACATATATATATATATAGATATAGATATAGATATATATATATATCTATATCTATCTATCTATCTATCTATCTATATATATATATATATATATATATATATATATATATATATATATATATATATATATATATAGATAGATATATATATATATATATATATATATATAGATAGATATAGATAGATATAGATAGATATACAATATATCTATCTATATCTATCTATCTATCTATCTATCTATCTATCTATCTATCTATCTATCTATCTATCTATCTATCTATCTATCTATCTATCTATCTATCTATCTATCTATCTACCTATCTATCTATATATATATATATATCTATATCTATCTATCTATCTATCTATCTATCTATCTATCTATATATATATATATATATATATATATATATATATATATATATATATATATATATAGATATATAGATATATAGATATATAGATATATAGATAGATTTCTATATCTATATCTATCTATATATATATATATCTATATAGATATAGATAGATAGTATCCCACAAGAGTGTCACCTCACATTTTTGTAAATACTTTACTATATCTTTTCATGTGACAACACTGAAGAAATTATACTTTGCTACAATGTAAAATAGTGAGTGTACAGCTTGTATAAAAGTGTAAATTTGCTGTCCCCTCAAAATAACTCAACACACAGCCATTAATGTCTAAACCGTTGGCAACAAAAGTGAGTACACCCCTAAGCTAAAATGTCCAAAATGGGCCCAAAGTGTCAATATTTTGTGTTGCCACCATTATTTTCCAGTACTACCTTAACCCTCTTGGGCATGGAGTTCACCAGAGCTTCACAGGTTGCCACCGGAGTCTTCTTCCACTCCTCCATGATGACATCACAGAGCTGGTGAATGTTAGAGACCTTGCGCTCCTCCAACTTCCATTTTAGGATGCTTCACAGATGCTCAATAGGGTTTAGGTCTGGAGACATGCTTGGCCAGTCCATCACCTTTACTCTCAGATTCTTTAGCAAGGCAGAGGTAGTCTTGGAGGTGTGTTTGAGGTCATTATCATGTTGAAATACTGCCCTGCAGCCCAGTCTCAAAAGGAAGGGGATCATGCTCTGCTTCAGTATGTCACAGTACATGTTGGCATTCATGGTTCCCTCAATGAACTGTAGCTCCCGAGTGCCGGCAGCACTCATGCAGCCCCAGACCATGACACTCCCACCACCATGCTTGACTGTAGGCAAGACACACTTGTCTTTGTACTCCTCATCTGGTTGCCTCCACTCACGCTTGACACCATCTGAACCAAATAAGTTTATCTTGGTCTCATCAGACCACAGGACATGTATCCAGTAATCCATGTCCTTAGTCTGCTTGTCTTCAGAAAACTGCGGGCTTTCTTGTGCATCATCTTTAGATGACAGCCATTCAGACCAATTTGATGCAGTGTGCGGTGTATGGTCTGAGAACTGACAGGCTGACCCCCCACCCCTTCAACTTCTGCAGCAATGCTGAAAGCACTCATATGTTTATTTCCCAAAGACAACCTCCGGATATGATGCTGAGCATGTGCACTCAATTTCTTTAGCCGACCATGGCGAGGGCTGTTCTGAGTGAAACCTGTCCTGTTAAACCACTGTATGGTTTTGGCCACCGTGCTGCAGCTCAGTTTCAGGGTCTTGGTAATCTTCTTATAGCCTAGGCCATCTTTATGTAGCGCAAAAATTCTTTTTTTCAGGTCCTCAGAAAGTTCTTTGCCATGAGGTGCTATGTTGAACTTCCAGTGACCATTATGAGAGACTGAGAACGATAACACCAAATTTAACATACCTGCTCCCCACTCACACCTGAGACCTTGTAACACTAATGAATCACATGACACTGGGGAGGGAAAATGGCTAATTGGGCCCAATTTCAACATTTTCACTTAGGGGTGTACTCACTTTTGTTGTCATTAATGGCTGTGTGTTGAATTATTTTGAGGGGACAGCAAATTTATACCATTATACAAGCTGTACACTCATTACTTTACACTGTAGTAATATGTCATTCCTTCAGTGTTGTCACATGAAAAGATATAATAAATGATTTACAAAAATGCGAGGGGTGTACTCACTTCTGTAAAAAAAAAATATATAACTTTGTTGCTTTATTATCTTAAAGTGTCTTTAAACCCTCATCAATAAATGCTGTATTGCATGCTGTTAATACTTACTCCCTCCCGTCACTATGGGATTTTTTTCTGTACTGTATTCTGCAAAAAACCTGGTTGATCCTCCTGTCCATGTCCCTACTGCAACTGGGGATTTTGCAGTGTTGGCAGCTGATGCAAATGCTCAGTTTTCAGTGTATTTCTACCCTGAGCATTCCTTCCCTGATCACACCTGAGCAGTCTATGGGCTTTATTTACAAAAGGCAAATCCACTGTGCACTACAAGTGCACTGTAAGTGTACTTAGAAGTGCAATCATTGTCGATCTGAGGGGGACATGCAAGAAAAATAAAAAACAGCATTTTTGTGTGCGCATGATTGGATGATAGAAATTAGCAGAGCTTCTCCTCGTTTCAGATCCTCCCCTGAGATCTAAAGCAACTGTACTTCCAAGTGCACTTACAGTGTACTTGTAGTGCACAGTGGATTTTTCTTTAGTAAATCAACCCCTATGTGACTATAGAGTCACACATGTTAGCGTATACACAGTGGTAAATGACATCCCACTCCCTCACTCCTCTAGACATGTGCAGAATGAAAAAATGTGTTTTGTTTCATTTCAATTCATTATTTACATAAAGTTGTTTAGTTACATGTGTTTAGTTAATTTAATTTTTGTTTCGGAATTTATTTTGTTTATCCATTTTCAAATCGATTCAAAATTTTCAAATTCGAATTTGGATTGATTCAAAAAGTTTTCGAATCAATTTTGAATAGTTTTCGAATTCAAATAGTTTTCCAATTTCCAAACAGAATGAAATAGAATAGAAAATAAAGGAATGGAATAGAAAAAAAATAGAATAGAATAGAAAAGAATATAACAGAAAATAAAAGAATATAATATAATAGAGTATAACGGAATAAAATAGGATAGAAAATAAAAGAACAGAATAGAATTGAATAGAATAGAATAGAAAGGAAAACTAATAGAATAAAAAAGAATATAATAAAATAGAAAGATTATAACCATCTTCTGAAATTAGAATAGAATAGAAAAGAATAGAATAAAAAAAAACAATAGAATATAATAGAATAGATTATAAATAGTATAACCATTTTCCAAAATTCAAATAGAATCAATTTGAATTTGAATAGAATAGAAAAGAACAGAGTAGAAAAGAATAGAAAACACAATAGTATAGAAAAAAACAACAGAAACGAATAGAATAGAATGAATATAACCATCTTCCTATTCTAATCTATTCTATTCTCTTCAAATTTGAATTTAATCTACTTGAATTTTGGGAAATGGTTATATTCTTCCTATTCTAATCTATTATATTGTTTTGTTAATTCTATTTTTTTCTGTTTATTCTATTCTTTTCTATTTATATTTCTATTATTTTATTTTCTATTCTATTATTTTTTATTCTATTCTATTCTTTTCTATTTAAATTCAAATTTATTCTATTCGAAATTATAATTTTGGAAGATGGTTATATCCTTTCTATTCTATTCTATTCTATTCTATTCTATTCTATTCTGTTCAATTTTGTTTTTTTTCTATACCATTCTGTTATTTTCTATTGTACTCTAATCTATTATTTTCTATTCTATTCAAATTCAAATTGATTCTATTTGAATTTTGAGAATAGGTATATTTTTTCTATTCTATTCTATTGTTTTTTAATTCTATTCTTTTATATTCTATTATTCTATTATAGTCTATTCTATTGTATTTTTTTTCTGTTCTATTCTTTTCTTATGTATTCAAATTCAAATGTGTCCTATTAGAAATTCAAATTTCAGAAGATGGCTATGTTCTTTCTATGTTATTCTACTCTATTTATTTATTTATTTATTTTCTATTTTGTTCTGTTTTACTCTATTATATTCTATTATTTTATTTTCTGTTATAATCTTTTCTAGTCTAAGTTTTATTTTTCTATTTCATTCCTTTATTTTCTATTCTATTTCATTCTCTTTGGAAATTGGAAAACTATTCGAATTCAAAAAGTATTCGAAAACTATTCGAAAACTATTTGAATTCCAATTTTGTCTGAATTCTTTTTCATTATTTCGGATTGGTTTCAATTCAGTACTATTGTAATTTGGAAATTTGAATACATCCGAATTTCTGAAAAATGAAAGTTTGTTTTGAATTGCAATTTGGAACAAAACGTACCGCACATATCTACTCTCCTTCATGCCCACTAACAAGCTAAACAGAATTACATCTTGTTTGAATACATTTTTATTGGAATTTGAGAGTATACATTACAAAAGGAATAGAAACACAAAAACAATAGTTGCATAGAAATCGCATATAATCCTTAGCACATCATAATACGCTCTATAAAGATTTCAAGTAAACAATACCCAAAGAAGGAAAGTTAGTAGCTAGAATAACATAACAAAACAAATGAGTGTCAGAAGAGGGCTACAACCCTCTTGTATTCAGTCTACATCATTTTGCTTTTCAAACCAGGAAAGCCACATAGACCATTTTATTTGAGTTGTATGGAGACAATCTTTGCTAGATGCAAATAGGTGTTTATCTATGCCATGTGAATGAGTTAAAGCTTTGACTTCAGGTTTGGTAGGAGTAAAGGTAGACTGCCAATGACGTGCAATTACTAATCTTGCAGCTAAAAGACTGTGCAGAAGGATACATTTAAGAGGGGAATGGATATTCTCTACACCAATGTTCAGAAGTGAAAGTTCTGGGGAAGAGTTTATTTGGAGATTGATTATGGCATTAATTAGATGGAAGACATCCAACCAATATGTAGATAGTTTACCAGATGACCAAAAGATGTAGTAGTTATTACCAATGGACCCATATCCTTTCCAACATAGAGGGGATACAGAGGAATTTATTTTGTGAAGTACATGCAGCATTTTGTACCAGCGGAGGGTACGTTTATGGGTCAATTCCAAAAGATTTGAGGATTTAGAGGCTTTCAGTGTGATATTCAGTGCTGCCAACCATTGGAAATCTCTAAACAAAGCACTTATATCATGTTCCCATTGTAGGTGGGGATTTAATTTAGTAAAGAGTATTTTGTTCTGTAACAGGCCATGAAATACTGGTATGCCCTTTGTATACAAGTTCTCATCTGTTAACAATTTCCACCCTTGTTTATGAACGTGTTGGAAAAGGGCGGGAGAGTGGAGCAAGCAATGTGTTGCCTGAAAATATCTGAACTATTTTCAGAGGTTGGAAGGTTATACGCTCTTTGTAAAATGGCAAATGATTTAAGAGTTTTAGGGTATAAAGGTCCTCGGTATGGGTAATACCCTTTTCGATCCACGTCCTCATTGAGAAGTTAGGTGTGAGGATCATAAGGACGGAAAGCGGGATTGGCAGCGGTATGGAGGAGGTACCGGTGGGCATTTTATTTAGAAAGTATTTAAAAGAGGAACGCATAGCTTCTATAGTAGGAAAAAGGGATCTTTCTATAGTTAGTGTCTGGAGGTTACTAAATAGCCAACTATAGAGATCAATGCCTTGGACCTGAAGAGCTTCTATTTCCCTCCATATGCCGTTTAATAATATTATTATTATACACAGTTTATTTAGTGCAACAGTTTGCGCAGCACTTTACAATGTAAAGGGGGGACAGCACAATTACAATACAGTTCAATACAGAAGGGACAGGAGGGCCCCGCTTGTGGAGCTTACATTATAAAGAGAGGGGGATGCTAAATGTGGTAGATGTAAACCATGATTTAAGCTGTGCTATTAAGGTGGCATTATAGTAGTCTCTGGAGTCCATGTAAGTATATGGTATTGGGATGGGAAGTGACCTGAATAAGTATATTAGCTGTGGCAATTTGAGCATTTTAAAGGCTTCCAAACTGCCAGACCAAGAAAGGGTGAATTTGGACAAGTGAGATAATCATTTTGCAGCTGTTTAAAAAAGTATGTAATTTTCCTGATATAAGGAGGCAAAGGTTCTAGTAAGTTTAGTTCCCAGGTAAGTCTTCCTCAACCCAAATATAAAGATAATGGTTTTGAAGGGTTGATTTGGAGAAGGTATGTAAACCAAGATCTAGTATATAGGACTCATCATTTACCCTGTAATAGGAAATTGATCCAAAGTCAAGTAACAATTTTTGTAACACAGCTAGGGAAGGATCAGGGTTAGTCAACAGAAAGATGACGTAGTCAGCAAAATAGTTGATTTTATATTCTTTATGGCCAAGCTTAACACCTGAGATGGCCAAAGAGGACTGAAATGTCTCTGCTAAGGAATCCATAAGGAGATTGAAGATGAGGGGGCAGAGGGCATCCTTGCATGAGCGTCTGCTGAACTTTTTTAGGGGGGCATCATTTTAAGGTCACCCATGCTCCGTCCCTTTTCAACAATGTCATGAAGGGGAGGGGCTTAGTCATTATTACATAAAGTGCAGGTAGGCTCATATATATATATATATATATATATATATATATATATATATATATATATATATATATATATATATCTCCCTTTAGAGCAGGCCAGGTCACATACAGTATATCTTTCCACTGGAAAGTAATATGTGTGTGTTATATAAGAGATAATTCATCTTCACTTTGTATTGAAAGTTACTCAGGCCAGGCGTACCATGCCCATATAAATAGCTTAGAGAACGTACATCTTTTTATATTGCAATGTATTGCAATACATCTGTTGTGGCAATATTTTGATCTTGATGAAAACAGCCATACAAACTGTATAGCTGTTTTCATCAAGATCAAAATATGGCCACAACAGATGTATTGCAATACATTGCAATATAAAAAGATGCACATTCTTTAAACTATTTATATGGGCATGGTACGCCTGGCCTGAGTAAATTCCAATACAAAATGAAGATGAATTATCTTATAACACACACATATATCTTTCCAGCAATTATAGATGTCCAACTTTCCAGTGTATATACATCAAAATGTTCCTCCTAACTGCTGTTACCTGTGGTTCTTCACTGTTGGAACTGGTATATGCTACTTCTGGATTTCCTGTCTGTGATGAGTAAGTGGCCTAAGCACTGGCAGCATATCAGCCACTCCACTCAGGGGCATACCTAGAGCATTTGGCACCCGGGGCGGATCCTATATCTGGCACCCCCCCAAACTTTAAAATGTAAAAACACCCCACTGTGCCCCTGCATACCTCTGCATTCCCCAATATCTTTTTGTCACTACTGTGTACCCCTCTCCACAATTTCACCCCTGGACCCCTTTATATTACACAGCCTCCCCGCAGCTCTGGATCCCTGCACATTACACAGCCCCCCCAGCTCTGGACCCCCTGCATGTTACACAGACCTCCTCCCCCAGCTCTGGACCCCTTTCATGGTACACAGAACCTCCCAGCTCTGGATCCCCTGCATGTTACACAGAACCCCCCAGATTTGGACCCCCTGCATGTTACACAGAACCCCCCAGCTTTGGACCTCATGTATGTTACACAGAACCCCTCCAGCTCTGGACCTCCTGCATGTTACACAGAATGCCCCAGCTCTGGACCCCCAGTATGTTACACAGAACCCCCCAGCTCTGGACCCCTTGCATGTTACACAGAACCCCCCCCCCAGCTCTGCCCCTTCCTACCTTAATTATGCAGAGAGGGAGACACAACAGCACTAAACAGAGAGTGTGAACTGTTGGAGTTAATTTTTCATATCAACAAGCTAATGTTTGGTTGCTAGGACCACCTGCTGATTAACTTAGAAAGTTAACTCCAGCAGTTCATCTATTCATCACTGCTCACTGTTTCTCTCTCCCCTGCTGTACAGGAGGAGAGAGAGTGTTTTCTTTCTACTGCTCCGCTGTGTCAATCTGGCGGCCGGTCATGGATGTCACCCGGGTAGTGGTACAGTCCGCACCCGACCTGGGCCACCCCCGTATCCTGTCACAGCTCACCTCTCTGGGATCTCCCTGCCCTGTCACAATGCTGCTGTCACAGCTTTACTGACGGGGGAGCAGGGGGCGTCAGTTTGACACTGCCCCAGTGTGTGGCACCCAGGGTAAATCGCCCCCAGGTGGTACGCCACTGACTCCACTTGAGTGGGCGGGCCGGGGGTTAGGGAGGAGTGTCAGATGCCAGAGAGCAGCTAGCACAGGTGCAGCAGTCAGCAGACTCAGAAAAAAAGTCTGTGGTGACCGCAGTGGACCCTGCTGAAACACCTTCACAATTCCCGGGGGTGCTTGCCCGCCCTTGCCCCCCCATGTATGCCCATGCAACCTTGCCTTGAGCCATTCAGTATGTGGAAGGTAGATGATAACATAGGTGAGCAATACACTTTTTCCGCATCTAAAGAGAAAAGCAAAGAAGGCACTTTGTGGCTTTCTGCATGGTGTATGACAATAATTAAACATCACGTGGCGTCTGCAGTCTCTCCCCCCTTTGTAAATCCCAATTGATCAGGGTGGATTACTGCTGGAAGCAAATTAATTACCTTACTTGCTATTACTTTAGCATATAATTGAAGGTCGTGGGGCGTGGCTGAATGTAGAGTGAGACGGACGTCTGAGGGAAGAGCTCCGTGACATTCCTGCCTAATCCTGCTCTCCTTTGCCCTATTACTTGAGTGATTCTCCCCACCAGCCATACCAACGGCTCCAGCAACCCCTCATGCTGCCAGCAATGCCATCTAAGCACCGCTCATCTGCCCAGACTCCACACAAACAGCCAGGAAACCGCATGTCCAGATGCCATCTTGGCCCACAGACTAAGGGCCCTGCTTTCCAACACGGATCTCTCCACAGATCAGGTAAATTATGCCGCCTCCCCTGCTCAACCAGAGTGCACAGATACGACGCTGATCCTGCAGGCAACTGAACAGAGAAAAATTTCCATGCATGTTAAAATAAACCAATTTGCTACTGAGTGCACCACGTCCATAACGACTTAGATAAAATCAGAGGCAGACTCACTGAGGCCAAGTCCCATGTGGCGGCAATGGAGGACACCACTGCACAGCACGATCAGCTCCTGCAATCTCTGCAACAAACAATTCACACCCTTACAGCTAAATCGGATGATGCTGAAAATCAGCAGTGCAGGAATAATGTCCAGGTGCTGGGCCTGCCGGAGGGGTCAGAGGTGGAACACGCAGCAGAGTTTGCAGAATCATTCTTTAAATATCTCTCTGATCTCTCCCCAACCTATGTGATAGAATGGACCCATAGAGTAACGGGCCACCTTGTCCCAGGGACTCCCCCAGACTTTTCTTAGTCCAGTTCCTCAATTTCAGGGGCAGGGACAAAATCCTGAGTGAGGCTAGGAAACATCCGGATCTCGCCTATCAAAGCTTGGCAGTACATCTGTTCCCAGACTTCTCGGCAGAGCTCCAGAAGAAAAGAAAGTCGTTCAACAATACCCAAGCTAAACATTACACCAAAGGTATCCCATACAGTATGTTACACCCAAGTTGCCTCAGAGTTCCATATGAGGGATCGGTGAGGTTCTTTGACTCCCCAGAAGACACTGACAACTGACTCCTTACTCTAAGGAGAGGGGATGCTTGGTGAGCATTTCAACACCTATTTCCCACACATCCTCCCATATACAATGCTCCTGCTGAAAACTCTGCTTTTGTGTACCGACATCCCTATCTCTCCTCGCATTGGGTTTTTCCCCTTTTTTTCCTTTTTTTTTCTTTTTATTTTTTGCCCCACGTTTTCACATGGCATTTCTTTAACACTGGCTGCTGGAGACAACAGTATATGCTAATTTACTGTACACTACCTGCTATTTTTAGTTGGTCATTTCTGTAGTCTGTATTCTCCTGCCTGCCTAGGCTGTATTTCCTTAAAATGGGCATTGGATATATATATGATATATATGCTGCAAACATCTGTGATCTATATTTATTTTCTGCCAAAATTTTTATTTTCCCTGTCTTCTTCTTACCTCATTTCTGCACTTCCTCCTTTATAGTCCCTTTACATTGCCACAGCTTCCGGGTCTTGTAGCGTGCTCCCTGCCACTACGTCAGATGTGATTGTGAACTATGATTCCCTTAATGCTTAGCGGCATCGCGCATGCGCATTGCCGCTTTTTCCCTGTCTGCTTGAATGAGAACGAGCATTGTTCTCGTTCAAGGCAGGGCTGTGGTGATCAGCTCCTGATTCCCATGTCAATCAAAGGGCATAGGAGGTGGAGCTATAGTGTCTTACATGGCCACGCAGAAGTACAGGAAATTGGAAAGACGGACCCCCAAAAAACATTTAAAAATGAAAATGAAGGAAAAGATAAGTGAAAACACACTACACTACCTAAAAAGAGCAGGATTAGCAGAAAAAAGCCAAGGGTTTAGTATCACTTTAAAAAGAGAAGCTTGTCCACTCCCGAAAGAGTGCTGCTACAGGATGATTGGAGGCACTCCCTCCAGTCCCCCCAGCTGGACATGAGAAACTGTTTTGTGTCTGAATAGCAGACTTTTTCTTTTACAAGTGTTTAGGGATGAAACTGCTAGCCTAGTTATGTTGGGGTGTTGGCTAAGTAGTAGGGTGTTCTTTTCTAAGATTACAACTGCTCGGTTGTCTGATAATATTGTCATGCTTACCATCATTTCATTTCATTTCCTATATCACTGTTTACTAAGGCCGCGTACACACGATCGGATTTTCCGTTGGGAAATGTGTGATGACAGGTTGTTGGCAGAAAATTTGTACGCTCCTTTCCACGGACAAATGTTGGATGGCAGGCTTTAAAATTTTCTGTGGAAAAATGTCTGTTGTCAGATTTTCCGAGCGTGTGTACATAAGTCCGTCGGACAAAAATCTAAAAATCTAAAGTACAAACACACATGCTCGGAAGCGGTCAGTCTTGTAAACTAGCGTTAGTAATGGAGAATTAACATTTGTGACGCAGCAAATTATGAAATCTCAAAATACAGCGCACATTCTCTTCTTCTTTAATGGGATAATAATGAAGCTGCTTTGCTGGTGATACTGATGGAGTTATTGCAAACAGATTTTCAAAGGATTTTTTTATAGTGATATCAAGAATAATATTATTATGCTTTTTTTGGGGGGGGCAAGTTTTCACAACACCATTATCCCATATCCCATAGTTTTTAGGATCAACAACTATGTTGGTGTCCCTTGTCAATTTTACATTTATTTTTTTAAATGTAACTGCCTACTCCCAAACTGTCATTTGAAGTAAAACACATAGCCAAGTATTATTCTACACATTTTTTTTATTGTGCATTAAAAAAAGAAAACAAATAAAATTAGACATGCTATCTGTCAATGGAACGTAACCAAAAAGTTCCTCCAAAAAATATAGAAAATATAACAAATCAAATCATTATTATTCAACCAAAAAATATTAAAAAAAAGCCTCATGCATGTGTCCTGCTTCTTATTATAGGGGGTCAGCAATGTCAAGAGTTGGTGAAAGCAGGGGTCCGTCATTTGGAGATAATTGTGAAAATCATCTAGATTATTCTCCTGGAGCTTTCGCAGCAAAGGCATATGACATAATTGGTCATGATTAGTAAAGCAACCAATTTTTGGTCCAAAAAATCCTCCTTCTCCTGTTCTTGGACTGGACTTGGGTCAAAGCAATAACTCCAAGGCCAATAGTAAAAAACACGTTATCTCCTCCGATTCCGCAACATGACTGGTTGACGAACGGCTGTTCAGAAATGACTGAAAAGCATGAAATGAAAAGCACAAACTGAAAAGTGCAAAATGAAAAGCGCAAAAGGTGGCGCTAAAGAGCTCAAAAACCACAGTACGTCACTATGTTCGTGTTTGTTGGCTGACAATTCCTTGCCGTTTGTATGCAAGACAAAATCCCGGCACACACCTCCTGACAAAAGTCCAAGGTTTTGTCTGCAGAAAATCTGATCGTGTGTACGATGCTTTAGGGAAATCTTTCTGTGGTTACTACTGAAAGATTTAGCAATGGTCTTCACTAATTATCTGAAGTTATTGCATAATGGCTGTGTCTGATATTGGAACATACGAGGCCTGAATAATAAATTTAAACGTTCCTTATTGTTCAAATTTTTAGCATCCCACAAACCACACATCCTTGTTCTACAAGAAACTCATCTCACGGGCAGTAAGATATTGGCTTTGCATAGATCTTGGGTGAGACAAGCCTTCCATGCCACCTATTCTACCTACGCATGGGGAGTAGCTACGCCTATTAATAAAGCCCTACCGTGTAAAGCAAAAAGAGTGATTCGAGACCCCAATGGTAGGTACATAATTTTATTGCTGGAACTGCATTCAGTTATTTGGGCTTTCGTTAATGTTTATCTGCCCCACCAGTAGACCCCACTTTACTTTTCTTTATTTGCGAGAAATGAGCCCCATCCTACGCATATCATTTTTGCTGGTGATTTTAATTTCATCCATGACCCCGCCCTAGACTCTTCAAAACCTCAGCGTGCTGCTTCCCCATATCTCGCTCAATGGGCGGACACTTTTGCTCTAACTGAGCTATGGCACTGGAAACATACTGACTCCAAGGTTTTTTCACATCTATCCACAGCCCACAGATCTGGTTCCAGAATATATTTCGCTTTTGGTAGTGCTCCAGTGCGCTCTAAAATGTCAGAGGCCTTGTATCTTCCAGCGGGACTTTCCGACCACCCTCCACTTGTAATATGCCTCCAGTTGGGTAGACAGAAATATTCTGGTACCTGGAGGCTGTCTCCCAGATGGATTATTAAGGAAAGTGTAGATGATTTCAAATCCCCACATATTGAAACGTACTGGTCTCGCAACATGGACACAGCTTCTCCTGGGATGGTGTGGGATGCCTTCAAGACCACGACCCGAGGCTCTTATATTTTGGCTATTAAAGCCACCAGGTCTGATTGTGCCTCTGAAACTTTAAGGCTAGAGGGTCTGGAGGCTGTCGCTTCTGCCTCTTTTGCTGAGCATGAACTTGAGGTGGCACACCTCGGTTCCTATGAGGCGCTGAAAAATGCTTTGTATAGAGGTTTTAGGGCTCCCTTCCCCCTCACATGAAGGCGGTGATTAGGGTTTGGCAACTATTGGTATGTAAACATCATGAGGACCCTCCCACTAGACCCCCTTGTGGCTCAGCCCACAACTGTCTGAGTTTCTAACTATCCCGGACCCAGAATTCTGGGCTGCTAGAGATATTAAGAGACAAGAACATATCTGTACTAGTGGTTCCCTTCTATCCTTTGATTCCTTTAAGGAGAAATTTGGGCTTACTTATCACCAACTCTTTTGATATTGTCAAATTCTCCACACCTTTGTTACCCAATTTGGAGCTATCCCAGTGCTTCTCCTTCGGTCCAACCTAGAATCCACACTATGGGATATCCATATGGTTAAACCCACCTCTACCATTTATAAAGCTCTATTACCCTCAGTCCACTTTGGTCTGGAGGCCTTGTTTTCCAAGTGGAAGAGCGAGATCCCTGACCTGGATTGGGAGGATTGGGAGGATGCCTATGAGTACCCTTTTCTACAACTTATCCTCGTCAGAGATCGGTTGGTACAATTTAAATTGATTCACAGGGTTTATTTGTCATCACAAAGACTGACTAAGATTTACCCAAATTCCTCCTTCAACTGTTGGAAATGTAATTTTGTTTAAGCCGGGTGTCAGGTCACCTGAGGCCAGGAGACAGATGCACTCTATTGGGGTCAGGAGTGCACCGCTGTGGTGGTGGACCATGTGGCTGACTGCTGCTCATGGAACTCTGGGTGGTTCAGAAACAAAGGTCCACTGGAGCATCAACATGGATCCCACTGGGAGCTAGAGCATAGGATTCCCCAGGACGCGGAGTCTAAGAGCCAGCAGGCAGCAGGTGTTCACCAGAGCCTCTAGTGGTGAGGATGGACTGCGCTGCAACTATCTCCAGGTTTCGGCCCCCAGGGTCTCCCAAATCTTGCTCACGGTAGGCTACAGGAGGATAGAGAAGAAGCAGCAGCCCAGGACAACAAGGAATAGTCAGGATATAAGCTAAAGGTCGGGGCAACTAGCAAACAAGGATAAATAGAGAACATGCCACAGGTCAGGGTAACAAGCAGGCAGGGATAGTCAAAGAACAAGCCAAGATCAGTAACAGAAATAGACATAGAGCACAGAGCAAGCAGGAGACAGGATACCAAACACACAATATTGCTCGGGCAAGGCAGGCTTGGACAGCACAGTATTAAATAGTGTATCCCGTAGAGGCTAGGGTGGAGCCACGCTGAGGGAAGATTACTTAACCATGCAGGTGTGAGAGTGTAGCCCAAGGCTGAAACACAGACCAGGTAAGCAGACAGACAGGGCATGAAGGTATTTCTGGCAATTCATGACACTAGGTATGCCCAGAGGCTTTATTTTGTAACCCTTTTTTTCACATGAAAACCCAATAAAAAGTATTTTCCAAAAAAAAAAAAAAAGGTCATGGTTCAATAAAGAGATGGGATGGAAGTTTTGGGGGAATGTAGGATCCCTCCATGGTTTTGGCAACGTGACTATTAGAGCTTTTAGGATTTCATCCGGGAAAGGGTCAGCAGCAAGGTAAGAAATCCAAAAAGGAGGGATTTAAAGTGTTTGTAATATTCTCCCCCTAAACCATTGGACCCTGGAGATTTGTTTAGGGCGAGAGTCTACAGCTTTACCTATTTCAGTACTAGTAAATGGTGCATTCAGAATCTCTAGTTGAGAGGAGGTTAAGTTGGGCAGTTTAATATCCTTTAGAAAGGATTCTATGGCATGAGCGGTTGGTTGGGTACTGCTAGGGTCACCTTTAAAGTTGTCAAGAGAGCTAAAATATGCACAATACAATAAATATCACCAAAAAAGCCAAAACAAAACAGGTGATCAAGTAAAACACTCAAAAAGACAAAAAGTGAAAAAAACAAAAAACAAAAGAAGAGACAAGGATACCGAGGTGTTCAAGTATGAGTGCTGAAGTTGTACCTTGGGGAGGGAGTTCACTAGGCCAAGAAGCTTTTGGATGCTGGTCCGGAACATGAGGTATATTGAAAGCCAGGCTGTCCAAATAATTGGTGGTGTACTGAGTGTGCATGCTGCAGCAATTGCCAATCAGAGGAAATTCTATTGGATCTCTACTCTCCGAGAGGTGTATCTGGGGTTCTGGTATGATACTCCAGGAGTGGAGGAGGCACATGTGAGGCGATATAGTGATTGGAGCCATTATATGACTTGTAATTTTGCCGGGTTGATGCACTGGTAAATCAGATTGTGTAGTGCTTTGGTTACAGTGTTGAGTTGTGTGCGGACCTGAAATGTGTGCTGTGAGAGGTCAGCATATACACTATATTGCCAAAAGTATTGGGACACCTGCCTTTACACCCACATGAACTTTAATGGCATCTCAGTCTTAGTCTGTAGGGTTCAATATTGAGTTGGCCCACCCTCTTGCAGCTATAATACCTTCAACTCTTCTCGAAGGCTGTCCACAAGGTTTAGGAGTGTGTCTATGGGGGCGTTTGATCATTCTTCCAGAAGTGCATTTGTGCTGTCAGGCACTGATATTGGTTGAGAAGGCCTGACTCCCAATGGTGTTCTATCAAGTTGAGATCAGGACTCTGTGCAGGCCAGTCCAGTTCCTCCACCCTAAACTCACTCATCTATGTCTTTATGGACATTGCTTTGTGCACTGGTGCTCAGTCATGTTGGAACAGGAATGGGCCATCCCAAAAATGTTCCAACAAAGTTGGGAGCATGAAATTGTCCAAAATGTCCAAACGCTCTGCAATGCACTGCACACTGCACAGTACATTATAAGCCCAGATTGGGCAAAGCTTTGCCCAATCAGGGTGCAATGAATAGCTGGTTGTAAAGGAGTGAGCCAGGAAGCTGGCCACGGCACCCTTAACAACAGATGAGTCATCAGCTGTCAATGGGCTTTCCCGCTGACAGCTGAATAAAAAAAAAACAATGCCAGCAATAAAAAAGTGAAAAAAATGTCGTGAGGGTCCCCCCCAATCTATACCAGGTTCTTGTCCAAGCACGCAGCCTGGCAGGTGAGGAAAAGGAAAACGAGTGAGCACCTCCCCTCCTGAACCATCCCAGGCCACATGCCCTTAATATGGGGGGGTGGGTGCTTTTTTGGTGCCATTTTTTAAAATATTTTTCTATTGCTAGCATAGGTATTGTATTGCCAGCAATTTAAATGTCATTTCATTTATTTTTTTCAGTAGCTATGTCATTTTTGCTGGAGCATGTTCTATACATACTACAGACGTGCCACTTTACAGGCAGACCCTATTAAAGGGGACCCCCAGGCACTGTATTTAACCACTTCATCCCTGGAAGGTTTTACCCCCTTCCCAACCAGAGCACTTTTTATAATTTGGCACTGCGCCGCTTTAACTGCTAATTGTGCGGTCATGCAATGTTGTACCCAAACAAAATTTGTGTCCTTTTCTTCTCACAAATAGAGCGTTCTTTTGATGGTATTTGATCACCTCTACGGTTTTTATTTTTTGCGCTATAAATGGAAAAATACCGAAAATTTTGAAAAAAAATGATATTTTCAACTTTTTGTTATAAAAAAATCCAATAAACTCAATTTTAGTCATACATTTAGGCCAAAATGTATTCAGCCACATGCCTTTGGTAAAGAAAAGTCAATAAGCATATATTTATTGGTTTGCACAAAAGTTATAGCGTCTACAAACTGGGGTACATTTTCTGGAATTTACACAGCTTTTAGTTTATGACTGCCTATGTCATTTCTTGAGGTGCTAAAATGGCAGGGCAGTACACCCCTCCCAAAATGACCCAATTTTAGAAAGTAGACACCCCAAGGAAATTGCTGAGAGGCATGTTTAGCCCATTGAATATTTTATTTTTTTGTCCCAAGTGATTGAATAATGACAAAAAAAAAATATTTTACAAAAAGTTGTCACTAAATGAAATATTGCTCACACACGCCATGGTTATATGCAGAATTGCACCCCAAAATACATTTTGCTGCTTCTCCTGAGTACGGGGATACCACATGTGTGGGACTTTTTGGGAGCCTAGGCGCGTACGGGGCCCCCGAAAACCAATCACATCCTTCAGGATTTCTAAGGGCGTAAATTTTTGATTTCACTCCTCACTACCTATCACAGTTTTGAAGGCCATAAAATGCTAAGATGGCAACCCCCCCCCATGACCCCATTTTGGAAAGTAGACACCCCAAGCTTTTTGCTGAGAGGCATTTTAAGTCCATGGAATATTTTATATTTTGCCACAAGTTGCGGGAAAATGACAAGCTTTTTTTTTTTGCACAAAGTTGCCCCTAAATGATGTATTGCTCAAACATGCCATTGGCATATGTGGAATTGCAGCCCAAAATACATCCTGCTGCTTCTCCTGAGTACAGGGATACCACATGTGTGGGACTTCTTGGGAGTCTAGCCACGTACGGGGCCCCGAAACCAAGCACAGCCTTCAGGATTTCTAAGGGCGTAAATTTTTGATTTCACTCCTCACTACCTATCACAGTTTTGAAGGCCATAAAATGCTAAGATGGCACAAAACCCCCTAAATGACCTCATATTTGAAAGTAGACACCCCAAGCTATTTGCTGAGAGGCATGGTGAGTATTTTGCAGCTCTCATTTGGTTTTGAAAATGAAGAAAGAAAAGAAAAATGTATTTTTTTTTTCAATTTTCAAAACTTTGTGACAAAAAGTGAGGTCTGCAAAATACTCACCATACCTCTCAACAAATAGTAATTTTGGTGGGGGGGGTGTGCCATCTGGGCATTCCATGGCCTCCAAAACTGTGATAGGCAGTGAGGAGTGAAATCAAAAATTGACACCCTTAGAAACCCTAAAGGTGGTGCTTGGTTTTCGGGGTCCCGTACGCAGCTAGGCTCCCAAAAGTCTCAAATATGTGGTATCCCTGTACTCAGGAGAAGCAACAGAATGTATTTTGGGGTGTAATTTCACATATGCCCATGGCATGTTTGAGCAATATATCACTTAGTGACAACTTTGTGCAAAAAAAAAAAAAATTGTCTTTTTCCCGCAACTTGTGTCACAATATAAATTATTCCATGGACTCGACATGCGTCTCAGCAAAAAGCGTGGGGTGTCTACTTTCCAAAATGGGGTAATTTGGGGGAGTTTTGAACTGTCCTGGCATTTTATGCACAACATTTAGAAGCTTATGTCACACATCACCCACTCTTCTAACCACTTGAAGACAAAGCCCTTTCTTTTTTTTTTAATTCTTTATTTATATTTTATAAGTACAAAACGTAAACCATACAGGGTACATAAGCAGGCTTACAAAACATTATCATGGAGAGAGAGGTACAAAAATCCCTCTACAGTTGATACCCTACTCACCAGCCATTCCCACCCTCCCCACCCCCTTCCTGCAGGTGGTTACAATAAAGCAAGCAGTCATCCATATATCCTTCCGTACTTTCCCAAATCCCAAACACATCGAATTTAACTTATAACTCCTCAAGGTAACTCCATGTACTCTTAAAGCTTCGCCACCCTGCCCATTTATCTATGCGTACATCCCCCTCATCTGACTCCACTCCCAAACTATCCAGACACTCTATATTATAAATTTAGTTTACATAGAAGAGCCAGTCACGGATATTTGGACTCTCTGGATGCAACCATTTCTTTGAAATCTGCTTCTTAGAGGCATCCGATAATATAGGGACAATAGGTTTGATAACGCTTAATAGGCTCCTCAGTACCATGGAATAAACATATCCATGGGTCTTCTAATAAGGATTTATTAGTAATTTCCTTGGTTAGTTGTATACATTTTTTCCAATATCTCAAAAATGGGGGAAAAGAGGATGATGGGATTATTGCGGTGCCACCAAAATTCTAAATTACTAGAATGATATTTTATATAAAATCATTTATTTTATTTGATATCAAAAACATCTAAAATGTTTACATGAAAGAGTACAAAAAATATACAAAGCAAAAACAAAAACAAAAATACAGTTCAAATAAATGACCGTCACCAAAGATGTTGAGGGGTGATCATAGTCTTATGTTCCCAACTAGTTTCCCCAATACATTGGCTTCATCAGGGGAATGTAGAGATGTACTGCAGAGAGTAAAACCACTATAATAAAGAAAAAATGCATAATTGGATCAACATAATCTTGTACTGCTGGAGGCAAGCCAATCGCATCGCATAGTGGTCAGATTGCCGCCCCCCATATATCCCACGGTCTTCCCACGGTCTGACCACTATGCGATGCAATTGGTTTGCCTCCAGCATTATAAGATTATGTTGATCCAATAATGCATTTTTTCTTTATTATAGTGGTTTTACTCTCTGCAGTACATCTCTACATTCCCCTGATGAAGCCAATGTTTTGGCGAAACTAGTTGGGAAGATAAGACTATGATCACCCCTCAACATCTTTGGTGACGGTCATTTATTTGAACTGTATTTTTGTTTTTGTTTTTGCTTTGTATATTTTTTGTACTCTTTCATGTAAACATTTTAGATGTTTTTGACATCAAATAAAATAAATGATTTTATATAAAATATCATTCTAGTAATTTTGAATTTTGGTGGCACCGCAATAATCCCATCATCCCCTTTTCCCCCATTTTTGAGATCTTCGACACGGGATGAGGTGCCGTATCTGGTAGGACACACCACCCACCATCCAATTTTTTCCAATATGTTTTTATATTGGGACACTCCCACCATATGTGGGCCATCGTTCCTATATTTGTACACCCTCTCCAACATTTCTCAGATTTATCCAGGTAAAATTTGCTTGTTTTGTCTGGTGTGGCATACCATCTTGCAAGGCATTTAAAGTTTATCTCAGTCCTCTTAATATCAGCTGAAGAACCATGTATCATTTTCAAAATCTTCTCTAATGTGGGTTTACTACACTGTGACCCTAACTCCCTTTCCCATTTCTTGATATATGGAGGTACATCCAGTTCTTCCATCAAGGTCAGAATTTTATAGAGTTGGGAAATAATATTTCCTGATTTATCTCTCTTACAGAGCTGCTCCAGCGGCCTATACTCTTCCTCACCTCTGATTGGTTTCGGAAGTTTCTCAATAAAGAGCGACAACTGGATGTACCTCCATGGATCAATCACCATAAGATCTGTCTCAGCTTTCAAGTCGAGATACGTGCGTATTTTTCCCTCACTAGATAAATCTTTTAATTGTGTGCTTCCATTTTTTATCCAGTTCCCTCCCACCTCCCTCATCCCCGGCTCAAAAAATGTATTGTCTTTCATATAAATCAAAGGAAAATTGTGACACCATTTATTCTGTGCGTGAATCTGATCCCATAGTTTAAGAGTGTTTCGCGTTAAAGACGCTGTATTAGTGCTCAGTGTTCTATATTTTGGAGGGTTCCAAATAATGTGACCTAAATCTGTACTACTCAAACTGTGTTCAATATTAACCCATCTCCTGTCCGAGACCTCCTTTGACCACTCTATAGCCCGTGAAAGTATTACTGAAGCGTAGTATTAATTGAAATCCGGAAGAGCAAGTCCTCCATTTTTTTCCCCCATGATCAGGACTGAATGAGCAATTCGTGGCTTTTTGCCACACCAGACAAACCTTGCAATTAGGCCTCGTAGGGCTCTCAAATATGAATGTGGGAGTGGGATTGGGAGCATCTGGAATTTATACAGTATTTTAGGGGTTAGCATCATTTTTGCTGCATTGATGCGTCCAAACCAGGAGAGGGGCCGCATTGACAGACTTCTTGTTTCTTGCCTAATTTCATCCAACAAGGCAATGTAGTTAGTTAGGTACATTTTTTTCAGTGAGTTAGATAATTTAATTCCCAAATATTTAATTTCCTTTCTCCAAGGAAAGGGAAAACCCCCTGAAAGACTCTCTTCTTCTTGTTTACCCACATTTATATTTAATACCTCAGATTTGCTCAGATTTATTTTAAAGTTTGAAATATCTCCGTACCTTTTTAAAATCTGTAGCAAATTCGGAATTGTAATCCTAGGGTTTGTAATATAGAACATAACATCGTCAGCAAATGCCGCAAGTTTATGTTCTTCTGATCCTATCATCACCCCTCTACAATCTGGATTATTACGAATGGCAGCCAGCAAGGGCTCTAAGGACAGGACAAATAAAAGGGGGGACAGAGGGCACCCCTGCCTAGTACCATTCTCCATCCTAAAAGGTCTGGAAAGAACCCTGTTCACCTTTACGGGTGCCGAAGGGTGATTATATAGTATTTTCACCCAGGAAATGAATCTTGGGCCAACCCCCATCATTTCCAAAGTTTTAATCATGAGCCCCCAGTCTACCCTGTCAAACGCTTTTTCAGCTTCCATTGACAGGAATAGAACTGGGGGCCCCCCAGATTTAGGTGACTCTAGAAGGAGCAATGATCGCACTCCATTGTCCCTGCCCTGTCTACCCGGGACAAAGCCTACCTGGTCTGGATGCACCAAGGTGGTCATTTTGTCCTTCAGTCTACTAGCCCACACCTTGGCGTATAGTTTAACGTCCCCATTTAACAGCACAATGGGTCTATAACTAGAACAAAGCATATTGTTTTTCCCTTCTTTTAATATCAATGTTATGGTCGCTGACAGGGCATCTCCCTCCATTAAACAATTGGAGCCCAGTTCGTTCCAGTAGTGGCAGAGCCTTGGCACCAATGTATGTTTGTATTGTTTCAGGTAAAGGGTGGTAAACCCGTCGGGGCCCGGACTTTTCACCTTTGGAGAATTATTCAAAGCTGCATGGATTTCCTCTTCGGTTATGGGTCTGTCCAGAACTACTCTGTCTTCTTCAGACAACCCAACCACCCCTGCCCCCTTCAAGAATTGTTCCACCTTCCTATTCTCAGATTGATCCACCACTCCTTTTTGTCTAATAGAGTACAAAGAACTTCATAGAACTTCTTAAATTCTTCCGCTATCCCTTTAGTTGTGGCTACTACCTCTCCTTTTTTATTTTGTATTTTCTCAATGAAATTCGGGTCTCTTTTCTTTTTCAATAACCTCGCCAGGTGCTTGCTTGATTTATTTCCCCAAAAATATCTATCTCTTGTTATTTTTTTTAAAGCCCTTTTTGAGTCCTGCTCCATGCTGTCCCTTAACTCCTCCCTTTTAGAGGCTAACAGGCGGAAGCTTTCCTGGTTCTGTCCCTTGAACATTTTGTGGTTCTGTTCTAATAAAGAGATTTCTTCAATGAGTTTATCCCTTTCTTCTTTTCTCTTTTTTTTCACCCCAGCCCCGATAGAAATAAGGACCCCCCTAATATATACGCTTTATGTGCTTCCCAAAGAATGGGCGGAGAGGTTTCCCCTGTGTCGTTGACCTTAAAAATAGAAAATCAATTTCTTCCTGTACCCTTTTGGAAACTTGGTTGACTTTAAGTAAATTTTCATTCAACTTCCACGAAAATGGTTGTCATTGAAGCTCCGGAATCCTGACCCTCATTGAGACTGGGGAATGTTCTGATAGCGATGTCATTTCTATTCTAGTTTCCTCCACAAAGTCCAGTAGACTATGGTCCGTCAGAATGTAATCCAATCTTGAGTACGTCCCATGCACAGGGGAGAAGAAGGTGTAATCGTTTACTTTTGCATGCTGCACCCTCCACACATCCATCAGATGGCAATGATGCAGCCGTAGCCTGATCGTTCTTAATTGAACCTTACTTGTCCCCTGAGCCCAGGACGTACTATCTAAGATTAAAGTCCCTCGCCAGAACCACCTCCCCTTCCCTGAACTCCATCAATTTAGCCAACACCTGTTTTAAGAATACAGTCAGGTTTTTGTTAGGACAATAAACGTTTGCTAAGGTGAACGTTTTATTCCCTAAATTGCCCTTAAGGAAGAGATAGCGGCCGTCTGGGTCCGTCAATCTATTTAACAGTGAAAATGTTAATATTTTTGAAAATCCAATTGCTTCTCCCTTGGATCTCCTTAAGGGAGTATCGCTGTAAAACCAAGAGGGCAATGCTGGGGAGTGCAGCTTAATATTAGAATCCAGGGCCAGATGAGTTTACTGGAGGAATACTATATCAGCTGATAATGTTGGAGTTCCTTTAGTATTTTATGTCTTTTAGCAGGTGAGTTCAGTCCCTTAACGTTATAAGATAAGAAATTTAAGTCTAACATTTAATTCAATATCATCTATCCAAACTCATCTATCATCCGCTGCTTGTATATAACCTCCCCTGCAGGTTGAGACCCTCACCCCCCCATTCCCCTCCCACCCCCCCGGCCACGCACCAGCCCTTAGCCAGCAAGTAAGAATCGTACTTGATCCCATACTGCGTGCTTCTTTTCTAAGGGTGAGACTCCGGTAGCAGCCACTGATGTCCCCACTCCCACCACAAAAAGTGATGGGAAGGGGGACAGGAGGGACGAAGAGGGGCAGACCAACCCTGAGTACCAACCTCCCCAAGACCCCCAGCCCCAAAAGCAGCACCCTCTGTCTTTTTCAATATCACATATCACTACCCCTCCACCCCCCCTCAGTCAAAACATTCCTTCGTTTCAGATGCAATAGACCTTATAGCGGACCCCCCTGAGAGGAGAAAAAAAAAAAAAGTTCCTCCATTTATTTCAGTGTCCACAATATCCTCTCAAGAGACTCGCTTAGCACGGTATGTCCGGGGTGGGGATACCCAAACTTTGACAGAAGTCCTGAATCTCCTCCGGGAACCTCATCCTGTATGATCTGCCCTCTTTCATTGCTAGCAGGGATGTTGGAAACCCCCAGCTATATTTTATATTCGCCCTTCTCAGTTGATCAAGCAATGGTCTAAGTTGCCTTCTCCATGCCAGGGTTCCAGCAGACAGATCAGAGAAAATCTGTAGGTCTTTATTTTCAAAACAGACTGGGGAAGCGCCCCGAAGGTTATTACAGATCTTCTCTTTAACCTCATATGAGTGGAATTTGACTATTACGTCTCTGGGTATGTATTGTTTCATATTAGAGGGTTTTCTAATCCTATGCACCCTATCAATCCTTAGAGCCTCATCTTGCCGTCTTCCCAAAATAGGGTTAAATATTATTTGCATTTTATTCCCTAAGTCCTCATTCTGTTGTTCAGGAAGAGATCTAATCCGCAAGTTTTGACGGCGGCTTTGGTTTTCTTGTTCTTCCAGTTTATATGTCAGTATAATCGCTCTGCATTTTCCTCATTTGCGTTTTTAGTTTCCCGAAATCTCTTTAGCCTGGATTCCTGATGCCTCTTGTGCCTCTTCAACTCTACGCAACATGTGGCTCATATACGTGCATACATTTAATATTTCTGATTTTATAGAGTTTTCAAGTTTGGAGAACATTTCCAGCATTTCTGTCTTAGTAGGGATTAGCGTGATTTTTCTTTGCTCATCAATATCACTGATAGCGAACGCTCCTTCCAGCTCCGTGTCTTCCCTGGGCCTCTCCCCCATCCCCCCTTTTGTTTCAGCTGGTCTTTCTTTTTATCTTTCATTCCTGCTTGTTTCATATCCAAACCCAGACTCTTTGAACTCGCCTCTTTGAGGTATTTCTGAATTGAACTGGAGTTTAGACTCTCCCTAGGGGTCTTGGGTTCAGCTGTTCTTTGAGTCCGTCCTCTCATACTCTTTGCTTGCTCACCTGCTGCTATGATTAAGTGTGTCCGAACTTTATATACAGTCCCTCAGACTCACAATACAACAGGCAAGACCTTCAGCTACAGCGACTAGTGCGGCTTCATTCCAGGGCTCGCTGACTCCGTATTATAGTTGCTATAGTTAGCATACGGTCAATTTCTCACCCTTTACACCTGGTGGTCCCGGAAGGTACGACGGGATTATCCTGTTTCTAGGGCCGCTTGGCAAGAAGGGAATGAGGCCCTCCTAAAATTATCAAGCAAGCAAGTGCATGTAAGCCACCATATAATCATAAATCAGGGTTTTTATGAACAAGTCTCTATAAATCTTCTTTAGGATGCAAGTTCTTCAAAATAGGGAAGAGTTAAATTTCATACCTTAGGGAGATGTCTTTTCCTGCCTCTCTCGAGTCAAGCTGTTTAGATGCCCTCTCAGATGATCCTCTTCTCCTTGAGACCGATCCCATCGGGAGGCTTTCACTATGTCAGGAGGTTCCTGGAACACTATTTCCTTACCACTTCCCCAGCCAATGTGTCGCGGTGTAACCGGCTTGTATGTACTATAGACTACAGTGGGGGGGTCAGACAAGGGGGGGCACTCCACGCTGAGCCGAGGTATAGCCTATAATCCCCACGCCGGACCTTGAACGGAGTCAGCTCATCGCCAGGATGACACAGGCTGCCACCTCCACACTCGCCCTCGCAAACAGCCAGCTCCAAGTGACCACTCGTCCGCCCTTAATACTACCGCTCAGCGTGGAGGGGGGACCCGCACTTCCATTGGCGGTGCTGCGGTGGGGAGACCTAGGGAGTCCTTCAGGGGTCCTTTTGGAGATGAAGCACGGGCTCTCACCCTGTACCACACTCAAGCTGCCTGGGCAGTCCAGCCTGCCTTCGCTCCCTCACTCCAGTGCCACCATCAGGCCCTTTCCCCCGCTCAGACATCTCACGTCAGCATCACGTCTGAGTGACAAAGCCCTTTCTGACACTATTTGTTTACATGAAAAAAAAAATTTTTTTGCAAGAACATTACTTTGACCCCCCAAATATTATATATTTTTTTAAGGCAAAGGCCCTATAGATTAAAATTGTGGGTGTTTCATTTTTTTTCACACAGTATTTGCGCATTGATTTTTCAAACGCTTTTTTTGAGAAAAAACACACTTTTTTTAATTTTAATGCACTAAAACACACAATATTGCCCAAATTTTTGATGAAATAAAAAAGATGATCTTATGCTGAGTACATGGATACCAAACATGACATGCTTTAAAATTGCGCCGTGCAGTGGCGACAAACTACATACACTTTTAAAAGCCTTTAAAAGTCTTTACAGGTTACCACTTTAGATTTACAGAGTAGGTCTACTGCTAAAATTACTTTCCTCAATCTGACCTTCACGGTGATACCTCACATGCATGGTGCAGTTGCTGTTTACATTTGACGCCAGGCCGACGCTTGCGTTTGCCTTTGCGCGAGAGCAGGGGGGAACAGGGGTGCTTTCTTTTTTCTTTCTTTTTTTTTTTTGCTTTTTTATCTTATTTTTAAACTTTTCCTTTCATTTTTTTTATCATTTTTATTGTCATCTCAGTGAATGCAAATATCCCCTATGATAGCAATAGGTAGTGGCCATTAGACCCTAGATCTCTTCTCTGGCCTCAAAGTATCTGACCACACCAAGATCGGTGTGATAAAATGCTTTCCCATTTTCCCAATGGTGCTGTTTACATCTGGCAAAATCTAAGTCATGAAATGCTTGTAGCTTCCAGTTTCTTAGGCCATAGAGATAATTGGAACCATTCTGGTATCTGATCAGCTCTATGGTCAGCTGTCCGAATCACCGGCTGAATTCTCAGGTTCCCTGTTGGGACAGGAGAGCCAGAGAAAAACATGGAAGACAGTGGGACATTTCCCTCCCACTGCTTGTAAAAGCAGTCTAGAAGCTAATTAGCCACTAGGATTGCTTTTACATGAAAGCCGACTGCTGGCTGAAAAGAATGATACCAAAATTATACCTAAACCTGCAGGCATCATTCTGGTATAACCACTCAAAGTTCAGCAACATACCAGTATGCTGCTGGTCCTTGTTGGGCATATATTGTAATCTTTTTTTTCATGCAGCCTGTGGGCTGAATGAAAAAAAGAGATTGATCGGTGAGTATGCCCACCATTAGAATACCTCCCTTCATCCACCCACTTCTAATGATGGGCATACATGCACCATTTATATATGCCGAAGCATGGGGGCATCCGCCTCAAAAGGTAGGAGCAAATCGCTCCCCCGCCCCTGCTGCCCCCATGCTTCGGCATATATGCTGATGTATTTGACTGTGGTGGTGAATTCACCTCCGACAGTGCTGGAGTCACGGCTTTATGTATCGTGGGAGCAAACGCTGTTGCTGTCAAGATAAATAAATCCGCGCTGCAGCTGAATGGCGTACCTGAAAACAAAAAAATGGTTAACAATAAAACACAGTAAACAGTAAAGTATAAAAAAATTACATACCTGAAAAGCAAACATGATAAAACATAACAACAATAAAACATTGCAGAATAGAATACAGTAAAAAAGAGCAGAACAATAGAGAGAGAATAGAGAGAGAGAGAACAATAAAACAACAGCTATTTTTGTTTTTTTTATTTTATATTTTTTTGTGTATTTTTTTTTTTTACTTTTTTTTTTACATTTTTTTTTATAACTGTAACTTTTGTAACTGTAAACGTTTCCAGGTTTTGGTCTCTCAAAATGCGATGGCATCTTGGGAGACCCTGTGAAAGTGTGCCTAGTCTGTGCAATGCTGTACCCTACGCTAAAACTCAACTAGTGTATGGTAACGCTCAAAACATTCACCAATGCAAATAGCAGGATTGTCAGGACAGGAGGGACAATAATAGCGGGTGTCACGCCTATATCCGCGCTTTCTGCAGACACAACATTTTCTTTGGGGGGCTCATTGGGTAGGGGTACGCGGGAGGACATAAGTAAAATGCCTCTCATGCAGCCAGCTTACTGCATTTGGATTGGGAAGGTGAGGTGGAGCATCTTCTGGAAACAGAGGGGCTCTGACGATCTCTTCCTGGAATTTAAGGAAGCATCCAGTCCATCCTGAAGCTCTGTATAGCACATGAGCGTTCAGCAAAGCCAATTGAAATAAGTATACAGACACTTTTTATACCAGCGTCTGGTCTTACGGGCAACCAGGTACAGCGCCAACAACTGGTCGTTGAGGTCCACCCCTCCCATATTTTGGTTATATTCGTGGACACAGAGGGGTTTCTCCACAACACCAGTCGCTGTAGTAATTTGGACTGTCGTGTCTGCATAAAGGGAGGTAAGAATGAAAACATTCTTATTTTCCCTCCACTTCATAGGGAGCAAATTATTACACTGCAAGCAGGCTCTCTCCCCCAGCCTAAGACGGGAATATACAAGCTGCTGGGGAAAGTCCCGGCGATTAGGTCGCACTGTGCCACATGCTCCAATCTGATGATCAAAAAGGTGACTAAAAAATGGCACACTTGTGTAATAATTGTCCACATATAAGTGGTACCCCTTTCCGAATAAGGGGGACACCAAGTCCCACACAATCTTGCCAGCACTTCCTATGTAGTCAGGGCAGTTTGTCGGCTCTACGTGGCTATCTTTTCCCTCGTAAACCATAAAACTACATGTATAGCCTGTGGCCCTGTCACAGAGCTTATACATGTTGACCCCGTATCTGGCACGCTTGCTGAGAAGGTACTGTTTGAATGACAGGCGTCCAGAAAACTTAATCAGGGACTCATCAACACAGACAACTTGATGGGGAGTAAAGAAGTCTGCAAAACATTGGTTGAAGTGGTTTACGAGGGGCCGAATTTTGCAGAGCTGATCGTATCCAGGGTCTCCATGAGGACGACAGAGTTCATTGTTGTTGAAGTGCATGAACTGCAAGATCTGCTCGTATCATGCCCTGGTCATGGAGGTAGAGAACAAGGGCATATAGTGAATTGGGTCAGTGGACCAATATGACCGCAACTCACTCTTTTTAGTTATGCCCATGTTGAGGGAAAGGCCCAGAAAGTGCTTAAATTCGGAAACCGTAATTGGTCTCCAATCTCTGGCAAGGGAAGACTGGGGAATAGTGGCGATGTGTTGATCAGCCTACAAATTGCTTTGGTCCACAATAGATCTATAGAGATCTTCAGTGAAAAACAGTGAATAAAAATCAAGTGGCGTAAAATCAACTGTTTCTACCTGAATGCCGGGTTGGCCAGTAAATAGGGAAGTACGGGTGCTGCAGAAGTGGTGGGTTCCCAATTAGGATTGGCAAATGCAGCAGGAAGGGCACTATGGGCACGATGGGCCTGTGTTCGTCTTCTTTTTCAAAATAAATTTTTATTACTTTTTGCCAGTTGACAATAACGTAATATAGAATTACAGTATATCTTGCAATAGTTATTCAAAATCATTAAAGAACAGTATTACACATGTTACAATGTATAAAACAGACATTGTGGTACAATAACAATAGTGTAATATGGGGACATATTTAGGAAGTGGGATGAATAGAGTAGTAGGGGCAGGGGGAGGTGAAGGAGGGAGAAGGGGAAGGGTAATGAGAGCATTGTTTGTAATATGCATATATTAGGTCGTCCATTCCAGTGTGCATCATTTCAGAAGAATAATTTTGTGAAAAGAGATTTATGCTATTCTACTATTATACCAGTTTTTCCATTGGGACCAATTTGCTTGTATTTTGTGATGTGATGCCGAACCTCTTGTTCCTATGAGTTCGTAGGTATAGTGTGAGTGGACTAGGGTAATCACTTCCAGTATAGTGGGGACGTTATGTGTTTTCCAGTTTCTGGTTAGAAGTAGTCTGGTTGCAAGGAGAATGTGCGTGAGGATGGTTTTGAATGCGTGAGGAATCGTATCTGGTATCATGTTTAGTATAGCCAGTTGTGGCGTTAGGGTGATATTAAAGTTTCCAATGTCTTGTATTAAGTGTGTTACTTCTTTCCATAGGTTTGTTATTATTGGGCAGTGCCATAGAATGTGTAATAGAGTTCCTGTGTGGTTGCATTGTCTCCAACATAGGGCTGAGGAGTTGGTTTGGAATTTAGCTAGTTTGAGTGGTGTCAAGTACCATCTGAGTGTAATTTTGTTTGTAAGTTCCCATAGAGAGGTGCATCTTGTGGCTTTGTGAACCGTTTTTAATGCCTGAGTCCATTGTTGGTCTGAGAATTGTTCGTTGGTGTCTGTTTCCCAGTCAATAAATGGTTTGGATTTGTTAAAGGTATTTTTTTCTTGTAGTGTGGAGTAGATAATAGAGATGCCCTTAGATTGGGATTCTCGTGTGAAATAGAAGCTCCAGAGTTTGTTTGGTAGGGATCCTTCTATACTTGGGTTTCTGGATAAGCATGATTGAATGCGCAGGTAGGTGAGAAAGTCTGATGTGGGTGCTTTGTGGGTGGATTGGATTACTGTAAATGGTTTATGTTGAATTGTGTTTCTAAGTTCTTCCGTGGTTGACGTCTGTGGGAATAGCCAGTTGGGGATGGTTAGGTCAGGGGATAGTAGGCGTAGGGTTTGTATTTGAACGTGTATAGGTTTAGTGGTTAGTGATGACCATTTAGTGTTGTGGAGGATTTTCCAGGCTTTGACTGACGCCTGAATGGTTGGGGAGTACAGATGAGTATTCGTGATCAGAGCAGATGTACTGTATAGCCAGCATGCGAGGTTTGGCCCTGGCATGGCATTGTTTTCAATGTTGCCCCATAGTGTGTTTTGGTGGGTTTGAGTCCACTCTTGGAGTTGTGACAGGATAGTGGCTAGGTAGTAGTCTCTTATGTCAGGGTAGCCCATTCCCCCTACTAGTCTGTGTTTGATGATTTTAGAGTGACTGGATCTCGGTTTTTTATTTTGCCAAATATATCGACTAATTATAGTCTGCAGAGAGTTTAGGTAGGAATTGGATAGAGGAATAGGTAGTGTGCGAAATGTGTAAAGTATTTTAGGTAATATGAGCATTTTGAAGGCTGCCAGCCTACCTGACCATGTGATTTCAAATTTGGCTAGTTTAGCGGTTTCCTGAAGTAGCATTTGTTTAGTATATATGTAGTTGCTGTTGAAAAGACCTTTTGTTGATTTAGTGAGTATGATGCCTAAATAAGATATACCTGATTCTGCCCACGGGTATATATATTGATTGCGTAGGATATTGCTGGTTACTGCATCTAGGCCTAAGTCTAATATGTAGGATTTGGTAGCATTGACCTTGTAATACGAAATACAACTGAATTTCATTAGTACATCTTGGACCGAAGCCAGGGAAGAGATTGGGTTGGTGAGCATCATTACGACGTCATCCGCAAACAGGTTAATTTTATGTTCTATATGGCCGATTTTAAAACCAGTGATATTTCTGTGAAGTCTAATGTGCTCCGCCAGGGGTTCAATAATTAGGTTGAAAATAAGTGGCGAGAGGGGGCATCCCTGGCGGGTGCCATTAGTGATCTGGAATGGCTTTGAGATCATGCCTTCTGTGTAGACTTGGGCCTGTGTTCGTCTTCTTGATGGCAGCGGGACACTACTTGTGCTTGCCACCTCGCCAGCTTGAACTGCACTTATGGGACTCGCCACGTCACCAAGTGTTACTGCAGTGCTGGATGTACGACCAGGGTGTACTAGGCCGCTGGTGCTTGCCAGTTCACCAGAAGGAAGAGCAGCGCTAGTACTTCTCTGCTCCATACGAGAGCCATACGGTTCTTGCACCTCAACAGCAGAAGAAGAAGATTGGGTGTCTGGTACACCTGACCTTGGCAGGGACCACAACTCCATTGTCAGAGCTATCTGTCATGGAGCTGCTGCTGTTTACAGGTTTGTATTCTGAGCCTGAATCTGGCAGATGAGTGACTTCCTCTTCTCTATCTGTCATGCTCAGAAACGTGTAGGCCTCATCACTAGTGTACCTTTGATTAGCCATTTTGGGCTCTAAATTTAGTGGTACACTAGTGAGACTCACAGGCAAAAAGCTCCTGACTGTTAGCGACTCTATCAAAATGCTACCAAAAAACTGTTAATGATCGCAGGGATTAGGCCTGACTCTGCGAATGCTGCAGTTATGTGTTTAGTGTTTTTTAAGTGACAGTGATCGATCAATACTGCACTTGGGTGGGCTGGGCGGAGGGGCAAAATGCAGGTGCTAGCAGGTATCTGGGCTAATCCTGCTAACACTGCGTTTTTGGAACCCTAAACTGCTGGGGACGCTAGTATAGATCTGATCAGATCAGTAATTGATCTGTTAAGATACTATACCACTAAGGGAGGTGTATGCTGCATGCGTGGGTGTTAGCGGTACTGGCACTAACCTGATGCTGCCTGGGGCGATGCAGACCCTATCTGACCCTAAAACTTAACTTATATCACCGCCGGGCGATTAGGGGGTTAAACCTTTATTAGGCAATAAATGGCAGGTGCCCTGAAACTATAATAAACAAACTAACTAACCAGTGTCAACCGTATCAGTTATACGGTGATCACTGGTGAAAGGTTAACTAGGGGGCAATAAGGGGGTTCAAACCTTTACTAGGTAGTATATGGGGGTCCCTGACACTATAAAAAGCTGACGGTGAACCTAAATACTTACCTCCCTAACTAGCGTCACCTGTGACACTAATACAGCGATCAGAAAAACTATCGCTTAGTGACACTGGCGACGGGGGTGATCACAGGGTTAAAACTTTATTGGGGTTAGGGGGGTACCCTAGACCTAAAGGGACCTAACACTAACTGCCCTACCACTTATAACTGTCACAAACTGACACCAATGAATAATCAGAAAGAAAAACTGCTATTGGTGTCACTGTGACAGGGGGTACAGGGGGGTGATCGGGGGGTGATGGGGGGGTGATCGGGGGGTGATGGGGGGTGAAAAGTGTGCCTAGAGTGTTCTACTGTAAGTGTAGTGTTGGTGCAGACTTACTTGATGTCTTCTCTCCTCGGCGCCGGAACGAAAAGACCGACTCAAGGAGCAGTGACATCACTTCCTCTGCTGCTGTTTACATTACAGCAGCACAGGAAGCCTGTCATTCACCAGGAGCGATCGTAAGGGGGTGGCCATGAATCAGTGGCCTCCCCCTCACCTCGGATCGCCCCTGACAAGAATCCAACTGCCGAAGGCACCGGGGGGTCCGATTGGACCCCCTGCCCGCGGGAGGGACGTACAGGTAAGCCCTTATGCCTGCCCGTTCCATTGTGCCAACGTACATTGGCGTGCGGCGGTCGGCAACTGGTTAAAAGAATTTTTTATTTTTATTGTTGCACTTTAAGCATCATTAAAAGCACTGCTCCTGGAAAAAAATAACATTGATACATGTCCCCCAGGGCAGCACCCAGACCCTGTACCCTTCTTATGGCCAATTACTTAAGTATATAAGCCTTCAAAATGGGGACTTTCTATTTTTCAGGTTTGGGTGCCATAGAGTTTAATAGGGTTTGCCATTTGGGTCAGTGTTTTTCTCTGTTCGGGGGGTCCGGCCCATCTCTAGTGGATGGTGTATACGGTCAATTACCAATTTAATGTTTCTAAGTTCTGGTAGCAGGGATTTGATCAGAGCTTTAGTGTAGCTGGCCAGTTCAGCATTTTGGACAGATTCAGCAATTCCTTGTATTTAGATATTATTAAGGCGGGACCTCTCCTCTAGGTCTGTCAGTTTGTATGTTTGATCCACGTGTCTTTTTGCAGTTTATCCTAGCGCGCATCTTCAAATTAGTTGACTATCCTCGTAAAGTTCCCTATTTGTGATTCTACGGGAGTCACTCTTTCATCTAGTGGGGTAATATCGGAGTGAAAATGCTGCATGATGGATAACATATCAGCTTGCATCGAGCTTCTTAGAAACGTTAACATTTCCTTAAAGTAGAATTCCAGACAAAAATAAAAAGCTCCCCTTTATTTATTTGAACAATATAATGAACTTTTATATTAACAATTTTTTGGATTGCTGAATGCATAAATGGAAATAACTTTCCAATCCAGACATTCAGTAATACTCCTCTCTTCCATTGATAACGTCTGCTATGTGCAGTCGAATGTGACTGAAGACAAAATGCTTCCTCATTCCTTTGTCAGAGTTTGTCCTTCAGCCCTGCTCCATCTCTCCCCTGCTCGTGACCTCACATGCTTCTCTCTGCTTCATGAGAGAGATTCAACAGGGGAATGAGTTCTTCCAATGATCATAGCCTTGAATTGGTTTCTGAGAGTGAACAAGAGTCAAGAGTTAGACATGTCCACCGGCAGCTCTCAGACTCAGAAGGAAGGAGGATTGTGCTCACAGGACAGGCAGTAAACAATCAAAAATTAGGGTTGAGAAACAGCTAAAATTAAGTTTTTTGGAGCACATAAGTCAGTTTATATTGCATTAATAACTGTGTGGGAATATTTGGTTGCAAGGGTTCACACCAGTTTAACTAATTGTCACCTGCGCTGTAGCCGTCTTTTGGGCATTAATTGCCGGGAGGGCGTCCATAGACATCCTCCCATGCATGATCTGCCTGCATGTCCCTGAGGGTCACGCACGGCATGCTCTGTGATTACTGAGTCTATGAGTCACAGTATATTCCCACAGCTACCCCGGTTTGTTCCTCTGTTCATCACAATGGTTTTGGTCTGCTGTTGGCTGCACCCCAACCTACCCTTCCCCTCTTCCACCTCCTTTTCTTTCTTATACTTAATATGCTCTTATTCTCCTCCCCCTCTACCTTTTGTGGCCCAACTAGAGTGATCTTGTTACCTTTCAATCTCAATCTTTTCATATAAAACTTGCTATTTTCTCTCTTGCCCCCTGTTCAGAATTCTTTGGTTCCCTGTTTACCCCATACTGGTGCTTAGTAGGTAAAGGACTATCACATTGATCTATGGTACATACTGTATTGCTACCTTCAGATCACTGTTAAGTCAAAGCTATGCTTCTTTCATGTGATTACCTGCTCAAAGTTTCCTCTATATCAGTATGTCTGAATTCTAGCTGAATTTTACTGAACAGCTGATGTTCCTTTAAGCAGTATACTGCTTGGTTTGCTAATGTGCCTTGTACTTTGGTTTATCTTTCTACTGTTTTTCTATAAATAGAAAATGCATAAAACAAAAATTATTATAAAACAGAAAAAACCCTCTCCACATACCCGTGTTTATTCATCTATGTTGTTACCTCTGTTATATGTAGCATAAAATTATTCCAAACTGGACATACTTTATTATAACATGCTGCATACCAAAGCTGATTCAAAAACAATCTCCCACTGTGAAAATAAATTAGAAACTTATAACGTCTTATACAAGGACTTCTACAAATCATGGAACTGCACAATCTGACAGCATTGTAATGTAAGTACCATTGGATTATGGAAATAGACAGCAGAAAAATCTGAGGAAAAATACACCTGATAGGTTAATTACCCCCTATGGTGCACATTGGAGTAAATGTTATGCCATGCTCCAAAAACACTGGCACATCCATACAGTGAATCCATCAGTGGCAAAAGTGGTAGGACCAAGGTTGCACATTACAGACAAACAGGCAATATATTTTCAAGACAATTCAGTCAGTTCTGAGTATGTTTTATCACATCAAGAAACATGGCTAGGTAAGAGTAAGTTTAAAGACATGTGGCACTAAAATGGTTTGGAATCAAGTCATTTATTTCCTACATCTATGAGAGTTATCTATAAAATTTGCTGCCCTTGTGAAAAGCAATATATTGGTAAAACAAGTTTTGGTGCACATTTGAGAGATATTGTTAATAATAATAATAATAATAATAATAATAATAAAATAGTCTACTTGGACAACAGGTCTTACAGTTAAAGGGATCTATAATGTACAATGATCCTAGCAGAGAGGTGACTTTAATGCTGAATTATTAATAAAAGAAACAATGTGGATCTACTTGGAGATGAAAGTATATTTATAAAGTCATCTCTAATCTTTGTCCTTATATTGCATAATGTGTAGGAGAAAATGCTTGTACTACTTTTCAGTCTAAGCATTATTAATGGTCCGAATATCCATAAGATCTTATATTTTGATCATTAGTATTATAAATCAGTGTATTGACTTGCTTGTATGCCCTAAGTGCACACACCTTTTAGGTTTTTATTGTTTAGCCACTTCAGCCCAGGAAGGATTTACCCCCTTAATGATCAGGCCATTTTATGCAAAACGGCACTGCCTCGCTTTAACTGACAATTGCGCGGTCATGCGATGTTGTACACAAACAAAACTGATGTCCTTTTTTTTCCACAAATAGAGCTGTCTTTTGGTGGTATTTGATCATCTCTGTGGTTTTCATTTTTTGCGCTATAAACAAAACAAGACCGTCAATTTTGGAAAAAAAACACAATATTTTTTATTTTTTGCTATAATAAATATCCAAAAAAAGTCTTCATCAGTTTAAGACAATATTTATTCTACACATTTTTGGGAAAAAATCGCAATAAGCCTATATTGAATGGTTTGTGCAAAAGTTATAGCATCTGCAGAATAGGGGATATATTTATGGCATTTTTATTATTAATTTTTTTTCTTAGTAGTAATGGCAGCGATCAGTGATTTTTAGCAGAACTAAGACATTGCGGTTTAGATGAGAGTAGCATGGGGGTTAGAAAAGGTGGGCTGGGACTTTTTTTGTAATTGTACTTTGAATTATTAATGAAAAACATTGGGCTGAATTTCATATAACTTATAATGTATTTCATTTTTCATTCATGGCTGTTTTAACTATACACACTGCCAAATTGTTTCAAAACCTATTGAAACTGTAGATGTGATATGAAAGAAATATCTAATTCCCCAATGCATATACAGATGCTTTCTTCTATCATTTAGAAGAGTAACGGCAGAAAAAAGAGCAAGTGATGCATCAAGCCTGACCCCTTTTTCTTATTCATATATGTTGTGGAGGATTTTTTTTTTGTCTGAGTATAAATCTATGCTTGTCTCTAACATATTTGAGACCGCTTACTGCTGATTGACTTACTACCTCTGCTGGAAGTCTATTCCAAGCATTAATTACTCTTTCAATAAAATAATACTTTCTAGGACTACTTTTGAGTAAACCTCCTGCTATTTTGAGGTCATGTCCCGGTGTTCTTCATCTTGGCTTCATTGCCCTCCTAAGCCTTAGTCACACCTTTGATGTATTTAGAAGTTTTGAATCATGTCTCTTCTTTTCTTTCTTTCCTGCAGACAGTATATGTTCCTGAAGTCTCTACTGATATGTTTTATCTCTTGGATGTTTTGCAGCAATGTCCCACCCTACCTAACATTCATCAATTATTTAAAAAAAACCACACACACACAAATAATGTCCTTCTCTGAACCAGTCATTCAGTGTTGTATAATATTTGTTAGTGAGGAGACTCTTATTTTTTAGTACAACTTTTTTTTAATGACAATAGTAAGTGCTTGTAAAATTTGAGCATTAACGTAATGCCCCGAATCATAGTATTTAAAAAATATTCACACTAAAATTAAAAGTGTAATCTATATTTCCCAAAAGAAATTACACACCATAATCCCTCTTTAGTGTGTAAATGAGTTTGTGCATGTTATGTACTATTCCTTTCAGTCTGTTTTTAATGTCCTTTTATTTCACCTACATTAATTCATCACCATGTCTTCGGCTTCCAGTATTATTGTTGTGAATGAGTTGGTTAATACCTTGCAGATGAAACACCAGATGCTTATGCTGTTCAGAATACTAAGGCATATTAATGTAGAAAAGATTTTATTTTTGTTATTTTATGAGCTTATCAATCTTTCTGTAAGATGATACTGAACATTTGAATCAGAAAAACATGTAATGCATCTTGTATTCTTTCAATCAACACATTGAATATTGTAGTATATTTAGCATACTTAACCAAACCAGATCACCTTTTCATTTAAAATTATATATAGAAATAAGACATTTTTCTTTAATTCAAAAAATATACAAAGGAAAATAAAAAAGCAAAAATGCACATACTCAAGTTATATAAATATAAACACTAAATATTATATTTGCTTATTTTTCCATTTATTTTTCTCTGCCTTCCTCACAATAAATACATACCAATAGTACATGAGATTTCGGAAATATAATGACACTAATGCTCCAAAAGTAAAGGCACAGTTGCAAAACCCACTGAGTACTGAATACTAATAAATGTATTACTGTAAGGGGTTAAATGTGCTTAGATCTGGACAGTGGAATTCTTTCAGAGCTCCGTAAGCATCCAATGCAGACAAGAGAGTCATTCAATGAATGCTTAGTTTTAATGGCAGGTGAGCAGAGTAATATACAGGATATGGACAAAGAATATTTCACAACTTAAAGAGAAAGGAGGGAGGGAGGACAGAGTTCATTACATGAGGCATAATTCCTATATAAACATATAGCATCTCAGACATAGTATTTTAGCTGACGGTTAATATTATCTAAAAACATAATTTACACTATTTAATGCTGACGTTCTGACTTTGTCTGAAGACATCATTTCAAAACCAGTTCTTACCAGACCTTATTTATCCTGTGGTCATCATGACAAACAAGACCCTAAATTAAAGATATTCCTCTGTCAGCTATTTTAAAGTTTTAGTCATGTTAACTCTTTCTCCTCCTCCAATCCCATCTTAAATCACAAAGTGATTTCGCCATGATCACTTAATGTTCTCTGGAAGGAAGGAAGGAAAAAAAAACAGGCACATTAAAATTAACATTCCTGCCTGTCGGAACCAAGAGAAAATGGAACCAAAAAAATCACCGAAACTTCCTAGTCCCTTAAATGGGTTCCAACCATCTTTGGCAATATGGCAATATCTCTGGCTTCAGATTGGAGGTTTGACACCTCCTTTTGGTGTTTATCAATTATATCATAATAATCAGGTATTTCGATACTGGTATTATGAATCCATGTGCAGCACTCATAGTCCTCCGTTACTTCAGAGTCCAGTCAGAGCAGCACTAGATTCAGTAGCTACTTCGTGCATATCTAGTTGTTTACAAATAGCCCTTTTTTCAATACTTAACAGTTTGATGTCTACAGAATTCTTTTCCATAATTTCATCCATAATTTTGGAGTAGTTTTTCATAATTTCTATTCCCCATCCTGTCCATGAGGGAAACCATGCCCAGGCTTGGTCTTTATCATAAAAAAACTCTCTTTTCTCTATGTGTTTAATGGGGCACCTGGGGTATGTGCTAGCTCTCAAAAAGATGTTGGTGCTTTCCTTTTTCCTCCCCTATGGTTCTCATCACTAGAATCAATGAGGCCAAATAACAACACCCCCGCCCCCCATTATTTGATTAATGACAAGCATCTTCATATTTTTCTACAAGAAACACTCTTTATGTGTGTTTCTTTATGTGTGGCCAGGACTGGCCTGGGACTCAGGGAAGCTACTACCTGAGAGAGCTACATGTGGAGATCGCTCTGTAAGGAAAAGGGCAGTGCAGTATTAATGGCTGAAACCCAATTCCTGACGGTCTGTGGCGAAGCTCTGAGCTAAACCCTTGCAATGAACAATTTGGCCATAAAGAGTGTTTCTTGTAGAAAAATATGAAGATGCTTGTCATTATCTGAATTGGAAAGGAGGCCCAAAAGTTTTTTTCCTGGGGATCCATCCATCTGCACCACAGTCCCTGATGTCCCATCCCAGCTCTCATTTTGGCTTTATGGTGGTCCGGAACAGCAGGATTTAACAGCTTACTCAGACCCTCTGTAACGGGGGGTCATGGGTTTCTGGTAAGTGGCCAGGTACTCTATCTATGGTGGTGGACCCAAGCACTTAAGTTTCCATTTAATTGGACCTTCACTGGATTCTCACATCTGGACTTTTTAAATATATTTGGGTGTTCTTATATGGACTATTATTCACTATTTCATTTAATTATTTTGCACAATTTATTGTAGCCTTTGTTGCTTACACTTTTGGTACACACTTATTTTGGATATATGACTATATGCATGTTAGGTGATGTTTGATCACCTTTATACTTACATTCACTGTGTTCTGTTAAAAGCGCGAGTCACCAGTTTTACATTATTTGTGTTGTGTGTTTGTGTCACATATAGGATTTCACAGCTTGTTTTTCATAATTTACTTATAATCACCTTTTTGATGCGCAGTTATTTCCATCATTCTTATTTCTGCTAAAACTGTAGGCAGCACAGTTTTCCATTACAAATGTGCCACCTGTAGCCTTCCTTTTTTTATCTTTAATTTTTGGTTCATTCTTTCCACTATACCTGAACTCTGTGGGTGATATGCAATGTGGAATTTCCACTCTATTTGCAAAGTCTCGTGTTAACATTTCAGCTGTAGCTTTCCATCCTTTATGTCCTATGCCATGGTACTGTGAGATGAATAAAGGTGCACTTGCTTTTGGTATGCCTGGTTTCCCCTCTTTGGCAATGAGTCCTGTCTCACGACTCATTGTCAGACCCTGTTTATGCCAATAGGCCAGATCTTCTGGTGAAGCCATAGCCTATAGGTCCTGCAAAACCTGTTCCCAGGGCAAAATTGAGGGTGTAAGGGGGGGCATTTGGATAAAAGCTGGGATTGTCAAAGCAGCTTGTTTAGCAGTGGCATCGGTCAGTGCACTTCCCTTTGAAATGTCATCAGTACTGCATGTGTGTGCTTCCGAAGGGGGACCTAATGTAAATGATGTAGCCATTTCTACAGCCATGGCACAAGAGGCCAAAGCCCTCAGACACGTCGGCATGCCTTGTACCGGAACTGGGATTACTCTAGAAAAAAGGCTACAGGTCTCTGCTTTCCACCATGCTTTTGTGCAAGGACCCCAGCCATGGTTTTACAGTTGTCCCTTGCAAACAAATGAAACACTTTACAATAATCATGTAATCCTAAACCAGGAGCCATTAGCATAGCAGTTTTAAGATACACAAAAGCATTAACCATTTCATCATTCCATTTCACAAGATAAGGACTGTCAGGTAGAGCATCTTGTCTCAGCAAGTTATCATAGAAGGAGCAATCAGATATCCTTTAGTGGCAGTAACCAATCATACCTAAGAAAGTATGGTATGTGGGCAGGGCAGACACACGAGAGCCACAGCTCTCTTGTGACTGATTTTCCTTTCACCATGGGACAGAGTAAAATCAAGACACTCAACAGTTTCCTGACACCATTGCAACTTTTCCTTAGACACTTTGTGACCTGTCTGTGCTAAATGTTCTAACAGTAAAACAGAATCATTCTGACAGGCTTCCCAGGAGGGACATTAGGTCAACAGTAGGTCATTGACGTACTGCAGAGGGATGGAACCATGTCTAGGTGCCCAAGACTGTAAGGTGGCCTGGAGAGCTATTGAGTAGACTGAAGGTGAGTCTATATAGCCATGGCAAGTGATTCCAGGTTATCTTGCACCCTCTATAGGAAAAAAGCTAGTAGTAGTTGTGTCTCTTCATCAACAGGGACTGAAAAAAAACATTACCTAAATCAATAACTGAAAAACACACTACCGAGGCAGGTATGGAGGTAATGAGAGATGGCACATCAGGTACAATAGGGGCAATTGGAATCACAAGGTTATTTATGGCTCAGAGAGCCTGCATAAACCTGTATGATCCATCACTCTTTTTAACTGGGTTTATGGGGGTGTTATATGGTGATATGATGGGTCTTACACATTCCTTGTTTCAGGAAATACTCAATAATGGGTCTGATGCCTTCCTCCTTCTCTTTGGAGAGATGGTACTGATTGTGGTAAACTGGGGATACTTCTTGTTTTAGTCTGGCTTTGTAAGGGGTGCCTGAAATGTATCCTACATCAAGACTGTCTTTAGCCCAGAGGGGGTGGTCCTGCGGAAATGGGGAGGGACTTCAGTTTGAAATAACAGTGGTAATTCGTTGGCTACTCCCCCTCTTTGAGTCAAGAAAATTTCAATTTCTAAGACTCCTATTAAATCTCTTCCCAAAAGGTTTACCGAGCATGAAGGTATTATCCTGAAGAAATGATGTAAGAGTACAGTTCCAGTGACAAAGTCACTCACTATCAAGGATTGTATCTGCCAAAGAGGTGGCTTCCTCCTGGCCTATTTGAGTGGTGGGGGTCCCTGTTTCCTTCATGTACTTTATGTCCCACTCAGGGTCTCCTGTGTACCATGGGAAAGCTTTCTCATCCCCCAAACAGAGTCCCTTGACCTTATCCATATGGAATTGGTCATTTGTGCCTGTGCTTGGGAAGGGTGAGCTACTATACATACTTTCAGTCCATGCGGCTAGATTGTCTATGAAAGGATTTATCAAAAAATAATCTGTTCCACATACTCTGACCACAAAGTGTTTACATGTCTCTTCGGGATTAGGTGGGGGGTATTCTTTACTTTCTCCCTTACCCATTCTAATTTGGTTACAAACAACTTATACAAACTTACCAAAGGGTCATTGTCTTACCTTACAAGACCCTCTTGCAATGTACAACAATAATATAAGCTCTAAACAATATTTTTATACAGTACAATACAATATTCTTATACAGCAATAGAAAGAAAAAACAAAAAGGTTGGTAGAATTTCACTGATTGTCCGGCTCTTTCCTTAAGAGCCTCTATTTTACTATTTTCAAATCAGTCTCCCAAAGACTATAACTTTAATGTGCTTCCCAAAAGCACAGCAGTTTACAATTAACCTCTCTACAATTTTGCACTATCGGTCTTCCAAAGACTATTGCCTTAATGTGCTTGCCAAAAGCATGGCAGTTTGCAATTTTGCACTATACAAGGATGCGGTATTGTCAGAGCCAAGGTAAGAAGAACAGCGTCAACAAAGCAGACACAATTCACATACTTCAGATGATCAATGCATTCCACACACTGCCACCACTGTAAGGGGTTAAATCTGCTTAGACCTCGACAATCAGTGGAATTCTTTCAGAGCTCTGGAAGCATTCAATGAAGACAAGAGAGTCATTCAATGAATGCTTAGTTTTTATGGCAGGTGAGCAGAGTTATATACAGGATATGGACAAAGAATATTGCACAACTTAAAGAGAAAGGAGGGAAGGAGGGAGGACAGAGTTCACATGGTGCATAATTCCTTCATAAACATATAGCATTTCAGACATAGTCTAAACTAGTATTTTAGCTGACGGTTGATATTATCTAAAAATATCATTTAAACTATTTAGTGCTGACGTTCTGACTTTGTTTGAAGACATCATTTCAAAACCAGTTCTTACCAGACCTTATTTATCCTGTGGTCATCATGACAAACCAAACCCTAAAATAAAGATAATCCTCTGTCAGCTATTTTAAAGTTTTAGTCATGTTAACTCTTTCTCCTCCTTTAACCACTTGACGACCGCCTCACGCCGATATACGTCGGCAAGGTGGCACGGACAGGCAGAATCATGTACATATACGTAATCTGCCTTCCGTGGGTGGGGGGTCCGATCGGACCCCCCCCCAGTGCCCGAGGCGGTCGCCATTTCTTCCCGGGTGATGAGAGGTGAGGGGGAGGCCATCCATTCGTGGCCACCCCAGCGAATGAAAAGCTTCCTTTCCCTCTGTAATGTAAACAGAGGGAGAGGAAGTGATGTCATCCCTCCTCGAGCCGGTCTTTTAGATCTGGCGCCGAGGAGAGAAGACATCCAAGTAAGTGTATCAACACTACACTAACAGTAGAACATGCCAGGCACACTTTTCACCCCCCATTACCCCCCGATCACCCCCCTGTACCCCCTGTCACACTGACACCAATAGCAGTTTTTTTTTTTTTTTGCATTGGTGTCAGTTTGTGACAGTTATAAGTGTTAGGGCAGTTAGGTTAGCCCCCTTTAGGTCTAGGGTACCCCCCTTTAGGTCCAGGGTACCCCCCTAACCCCCCCTAATAAAGGTTAACCCCTTGATCACCCCCCATCGCCAGTGTCGCTAAGCGATCGTTTTTCTCATCGCTCTATTAGTGACACAGGTGACGCTAGTTAGGGAGATAAGTATATAGGTTCGCTGTCAGTGTTTTATAGCGACAGGGACCCCCATATACTACCTACTAAAGGTTTTAACCCCCTGATCGCCCCCTAGTTAACCCCTAGCTGGTTAGTTAGTTTGTTTGTTTTTGTTTGTTTGTTTTTTATAGTTTATCATAGTTTTAGGGCACCCGCCGTTTGTTACCTTATAAAGGTTTAACCCCCTAATTGCCCAGCGGTGATATAAGTTACGTTTTTAGGATCAGATAAGGTCTGCGTCGCCCCAGGCAGCGTCAGTTTAGCGCCAGTACCACTAACACCACGTACGCAGCATACACCTCCCTTAGTGCTATAGCAGCTGAACGGATCGATATCTGATCCGATCAGATCTATACTCCCCAGCAGTTTAGGGTTCCCATAAACGCAGTGTTAGCGGGATCAGCCCAGAAACCTGCTAGCACCTGCGTTTTGCCCCTCGGCCCAGCCCTGCCCAGCCCACCCAAGTGCAGTATCGATTGATAACTGTCACTTACAAAACACTAAGCACACATAACTGCAGCGTTCGCAGAGTCAGGCCTGATCCCTGCGATCGCTAACAGTTTTTTGGTAGCGTTTTGAATCAGTCGCTAACAGTCAGGAGCTTTTTTGCCTGTGAGTCTCACTAGTGTACCCCTAAATTTAGAGCCCAAAATGGCAAATCGAAGGTACACTAGTGAAGGGGCCTACACGTTTCTGAGCATGACAGATAGTGAAGAGGAAGTCACTCATCTGTCAGATTCAGGCTCAGAATACGATCCTGTAGAGGACAGCGGCTCCATGACAGATAGCTCTGACGACGGAGTTGTGGTCCCTGATAAGGTCAGGCGTACCAGACCCGAATCTTCTTCTTCTGTCCTTGAAGTGCAAGAACCGCAGGTCCCTCGTATGGAGCAGAGAAGTACTAGCGCCGCTATTCCTTCTGGTGAACTGGCAAGCACCAGCGGCCTAGTACACCCTGGTCGTATATCCAGCACTGCAGTATCACGTGGTGACGTGGCGAGTCCCATAAGTGCAGTTCAAGCTGGCGAGGTGGCAAGCACTAGTAGTGTCCCGCTGCCACCAAGAAGATGAACACAGGCCCATCCTGCCCATAGTGCCCTTCCTGGTGCATTCGCCAATCCGAATTGGGTACCCACCACTTCTGCAGCACCCGTACTTCCCCCATGCACTGGCCAACCCGGCATTCAGGTGGAAACAGTTGATTTTACGCCACTGGATTTTTATTCACTGTTTTTCACCGAAGATCTCTATAGATCTATTGTGGACCAAAGCAATTTATACACTGGTCAACACATCGCCGCTAATCCCCAGTCCTCCCTTGCCAGAGATTGGAGACCAATTACGGTCTCCGAATTTAAGATCTTTCTGGGCCTTTCCCTCAACATGGACTTGAATAAAAAGAGTAAGTTGCGGTCATATTGGTCCACTGACTCAATTTACCATGCGCCCGTGTTCTCTGCCTCCATGGCCAGGGCACGATACGAGCAGATTTTGCGGGTTCATGCACTTCAGTGACAATGAACTCTGTCGTCCTCGTGAAGACCCTGGATACGATCAGCACTGCAAAATTCGGCCCCTCGTAAACCACTTCAACCAACGTTTTGCAGACTTGTTTACTCCCCATCAAGTTGTCTGCGTTAATGAGTCCCTGATTAAATTTTCTGTCCGCTTGTAATTCAAACAGTACCTTCCCAGCAAGCGTGCCAGATACGGGGTCAAGATGTATAAGCTCTGTGACAGGGCCACAGGCTATACATGTAGTTTTATGGTTTACGAGGGCAAAGATAGTCACGTAGAGCCAACAAACTGCCCTGACTACATAGGAAGCGCTGGCAAGATAGTGTGGGACTTGGTGTCACCCTTATTTGGAAAGGGGTACCATTTGTACGTGGACAATTATTACACGAGCGTGCCACTTTTTAGTCACTTGTTTGATCAGCAGATTGGAGCATGTGACACTGTGCGACCTAATCGCCAGGGCTTTCCCCAGCGGCTTGTAGATTCCCGTCTTAGGCTGGGGGAGAGAGCCTGCTTGAAGTGTAATAACTTGCTCGCTATGAAGTGGAGGGATAAGAAGAATGTTTTTGTTCTCACCTCCCTTCATGCAGACACGACGACCCAAATTACTACGGTGACTGGTGTTGTGGAGAAACCCCTCTGTGTCCACGAATATAACCAAAATATGGGAGGGGTGGACCTCAACGACCAGTTGTTGGCGCCGTACCTAGTTGCCCATAAGGCCAGATGGTGGAACAAAAAAGTGTCTGTTTATTTATTTCAATTGGCTTTGCTGAATGTTTATGTGCTATACAGAGCTTCAGGACAGACTGGATCCTTCCTTAAATTCCAGGAAGAGATCGTCAGAGCCCTTCTGTATCCAGACGGTGCTCCACCTCACCATCCCCAACCAAATGCAGTAATCCGGCTGCATGAGAGGCATTTTCCTTATGCCCTCCCGAGTACCCCTACCCAAAAAGCCCCCCAAAAAAGATGTTGTGTCTGCAGCAAGCGCGAATTTAGGCGTGACACCCGGTGTTATTGTCCCTCCTGTCCTGGCAATCCTGGTTTTTGAATGGGTGAATGTTTTGAACGCTACCATTCACTAGTTGAGTATTAGCGTAGGGTACAGCACTGCACAGACTAGGACACACTTTCACAGGGTCTCCCAAGATGCCATTGCATTTTGAGAGACCCAAACCTGGTACCAGTTACAAAAGTTAAAAGTTACTAAAAAAATAAAAAATAAAAAAAATAAAAACACAAAAAAAAATAAAATAAAAAAACAAAAAATAGTTGTTGTTTTATTGTTCTCTCTCTCTCTATTCTCTCTCTATATTGTTCTGCTCTTTTTTTACTGTATTCTATTCTGAAATGTTTTATTGTTATTATGTTTTACCATGTTTGCTTTTCAGATATGCAATTTTTTTATACTTTACTGTTAACTGTGTTTTGTTGGTAACCATTTTATTGTTTTCAGGTACGCCATTCAGCTGCAGAGCGGATTTATTTATCTTGACAGCAACAGCGTTTGCTCCCACGATACATAAAGCCGTGACTCCAGCGCTGTCGGAGGTGATTTCACCACCACAGTTACATAGAAAAGGTAAGGCCTCAATTACATATTAATAGAAAACTGGTATAGGTACCATCATCCAGGAATTGCATAATAAAGGGAGATAAGGGGGTGGAGACGTGGTGGCAGTTGCTGCTACTGTCTCTTCACGACTGCGCCCCCAAGATTGGAAGTTGGGACTATTATGGTACTGGATAAAATTGTACAGTTACAGACATTTAAAAAAATATATGAATTTTAATAATTCAAAAAAACATAGTTACAAACAAGATATCTACATACAATCATAAAAGCAAAAAGAAGTCTACCACACTGAATACAGCGAGTGGAGCCCGCAATTTGTTTACGGGGGATGTAAATAAAGCTTTTATCTCGACTGAGTTCGCGGTTCAGACCGCTTCTTCAGGAGAACCACATCTATAAGACAATTTAGGGTAGCTTTATTATATACATACATATTTTTGAACAACTGCAGCAAACATAATTAAACACAAAGCAATTAACAAATCACATTAATACAGAATAGAATTGAGGACAAGCTCACCCGCTCAAACAGAGTCAGTGGGACAGCAGGACCCAGCACAATTCCCCCTGCGGCGAACACGGGGGATTGTGGACAGACTCTAATTAGATAAAAAAATGGATAAAAATGATATAATTGTTGGGGTACTGAGAATGTGGTGTGGGGTAAGCGGGAGTGCACTTCCAATAAGGGGGAAGTAAACCCAGGGTGGTGACAGGGGAGGGAAAAGGATAGGAAGGGAGGAAAAGGAAAGGGGGAACGTATAAGGGGAGGGGGGGAAGGGATGAATGGGAAAGGAAAGGGAAAAGGGAGGAAGGAAAAATGGAGGAGGGAGGGCAGGGGGAGGGGGGGGAGAGAGGAGGAAAAAAGGGGGGCTTTGGGTAAGGAAGGGGAAGGAAGAGGGAAAGGGGGGAAGAAAAAAAGGAGGAGAAAAGAAGGGGAAGGAGGAGGGAAAGGAGGGAAGAGGGAAAAAGGGGAGGAAGAGGGGGGGAGGGGGAAGGGGGAAAGGGGAGGGAAAGGGGGGGAAGGGGGGAGGAAGGGAAAGGGCCAAGGAAAAAGGAGGGAAAAAAGGGGGGGAAAGGGGGGAAGGAAGGGGGAGGAGAGAGAGAAAGCCACCAAGGGACACCAACCATGGAAGTGCTAAGAGAAAATGCAATGTTAATTTATAATTGCAGAATCTATAGCACAGGAACTGACACTCACCAGTGTTTAAATGAGCCACAAATATTCGCATGAGCTGTAGTTGATACAAGATACTCTAGATGGGTGGCATGAATGGAAAGCATGAAGGAAGATCGATATTTGGTGATTAAACCTCAGATTTCAGGGTTGCAGTGCTGGTGGGCACAGTGTAATATAGCTAATTCAGCTGAAGGTAGAAAATGTAAACATCATCACTTTTGTTGCCAGGAACATGAGGGGGGGAGGAGTAAGGAGGGAAAAGGCCAAAGGAATAAGGAACAAGGGTGGCTGCAGAAAAAGGAAAGAAGAGGGCAGGAAGGGAGGGGAAGGGGGAGGGAGAGAGAAAGGGCAGGGGCGAGGAAGGGGGGGGAAAGGGGGCAAGCAGGGAAAAAGGGATAAAAGGAATTAAGGGAAAAGCAAAAGGGAGAAAAGGGAAGGGGAAGGGAAGGGGGGAAAGGGAAGGAAAAGGAAGGAAAAGAAAGGGAGGGGGGGAGGGACATGGGAATTGGAGGGAGTGATGGGGGAGGAAAGGTAAAGGGAACCCGAGATTATCACAGGAACGGCTTATAGGATACTGTCTCATTGAGGCCAGGGGGAAAGGTGGCATTGAGTCGCTCAATCCATAGGGACTCCCTTTGGAGGACCGAGCGATCCCTATCGCCACCCCTGGGATTGAGTTGAACTACCTCGAGGACCAGAAATTGGACAACCGAGCTGTCAAATTTATGATACAGGCCAATGTGTCTACCAATCGTGGTCAATTTCCCATTCTCCGAGTAGTAGAGATGGTCGCCAATCCTTTGTCTAGATCCTCGGATAGTTTTTCCCACATAGAAAGCTTGGCAGGTGCATGTCATCAAGGAAATCACCCCCTTTGTGCCGCAGTTGGCAAAGGTCCGCGGGACCAGGGGCTCCCCATTGGGTAGGATGAAGCGCCTGCCCTCGCGGACCCAGGTGCAACGGGGGCAGTCCCCACATCTGAACGTACCGTTAGGTCCTGTTCTGGGAGGTTTGATGAAGGTGTAATGGCTGGAAGTTAGTTGTTAGTTGTTAGTTAGGCTCGTTCCCGCAAGGAACGAGCCCTGCGGAACACTAATTCCGGAGTGGGCTGTACATATTTGGCTAAAGTATGGTGCTCTGCCAAAAAGTGCCAGTTCTTGGTTAAGATGTTGCGAAGCATGTTGTGGTGTGCCGAGTAGGTGGTGATAAATCTCACGGTATCATTAGAGGAAGGGGGCTTGTTACGGTTGAAGAGTAGGGAACTACGAGAACGTGATGCTGCTCTATTGTATGCCTTTCTGAGATTGGTAGAAGAATAGCCACGTAAGAGCAAGCGTTCACGTAGCCCCTTGGCTTGGAGTCTAAAATCACTATCAAGTGTACAATTCCTGCGTAGGCATAGGTATTGAGCATATGGTATGCTGCGCACCAGGGGGCTGGGGTGAGCACTGGTGGCAAACAAAAGCGTGTTGCCCTTACAATAAAGGTCCGTGCCCAGGGTACCATCATGTTGTTTGATAATATTTAGATCCAAAAAGGAGATCTGGTCTGTGTCAATCTTGAAGGTAAATTTAAAGTTTAGGTCATTGATGTCCAATTCCCGGAGGAAATGCAACAGTTTTTCCCTAGGTCCAGTCTATACCAATAGTAGGTCATCAATGCAACGGTACCACAGAAGAATCTCATCCAGAAATTCGGAGAATCTATCGTCCAAATAAATATGTTGCTCCCAGCCACCTAGATATAGGTTTGCGTAGGCTGGGGCACAGGATGTCCCCATCGCGACTCCCTGTGTTTGCAAAAACAGTTGATTGTTAAAGGTAAAGTAGTTTTTGGTTAGTATGAAATGTAACAATGCAAGCACAAAGTGGTTTAAGGGCCACGTGGTGGTATCCTGTTCAAACAGGAAGGAACCAGCCATCCGTACGCCCTGCTCGTGGGGGATACTGGAGTAAAGTGCCTCAATATCTACAGCCACAAGTAGGGCATCCGGAGGGATCTGGATTCCCTCAAGGCGTTGCAGTAGGTCGGTGGTGTCTCTAATGTAGGACGGGAGGCTGTGAACATGAGGCATCAAGACTGCATCCACAAATTTACTGGCGTTGTCAGTTAAAGAACCTATCCCCAAGACTATGGGTCTTCCTGGGGGGGTTTTTACATTTTTGTGCTTCTTGGGTAAGGAATAAAACGTGGGGTCACGGGGAAATTTGGGGACCAGGAACTCCAGAGTGTCTTTGTCAATGAGGCCTGTAAAGTAGGCCTCAGTGCAAAGAATCCGGAGTTCCTGTGCAAAGGACGATACGTGGGATTGGGTGATGGGTGAGTACCAGTTCTCATTGTTGAGAATGGCCAGACACATCGATTGATAATGGTAGTGTGTCATGAGGACGATGTTCCCGCCCTTATCCGACTGTTTTATGATGACATCCGTGCGTCTCTGCAAGGATTGAAGTGCTCGAATTTGGCTGGGGTTGAGATTGGAGGGAAAATCAGGCCATTGTTGTTTTTTAAGGTCTCTAATAGTAGCTCGGAGAAAGGCCCAGATCTCCGGGCAGGTATCAAGATCAGGGAACCTGCGGGACCGCAAACGAAAGGGCCTAGATCATGAGACTTGATTAGATGCAACAGTAAAACCCGAGGAAGTAGGTATGGGGGTGTGGTGAGAGGGAGTCTCCGTAGGGGACACTCTCTGAAGAGTGTCACCAAATATATAAACCCCCCCCCCAGGAAGACCCATAGTCTCGGGGATAGGTTCTTTAACTGACAACGCCAGTAAATTCGTGGATGCATTCTTGATGCCTCATGTTCGCAGCCTCCCGTCCTACATTAAAGATACCACCGACTTACTGCAACGCCTTGAGGGAATCCAGATCCCTCTGGCCCTGCTCTTGGCTGTAGATATTGAGGCACTTTACTCCAGTATCCCCCATGAGCAGGGCGTACGGATGGCTGGTTTCTTCCTGTTTGAACAGGATACCACCACGTGGCCCTTAAACCACTTTGTGCTTGCATTGTTACATTTCATACTAACCAAAAACTACTTTACCTTTAACAATCAACTGTTTTTGCAAACACAGGGAGTCGCGATGGGGACGTCCTGTGCCCCAGCCTACGCAAACCTATATCTAGGTGGCTGGGAGTGACATATTTATTCGGACGATAGATTCTCCAAATTTCTGGATGAAATTCTCCTGTGGTACCATTTCATTGATGACCTACTTTTGGTATGGACTGGACCTAGGGACAAATTGTTGTATTTCCTCCGAGAATTGAACATCAATGACCTAAACCTTAAATTTACCTTCAAGATTGACACATACCAGATCTCCTTTTTGGATTTAAATATTATGAAACAACATGATGGTACCCTGGGCACGGACCTTTAAGGTAAACCCACGGCCGGCAACACGCTTTTGTTTGCCACCAGTGCTCACCCCAGCCCCCTGGTGCGCAGCATACCATATGCTCAATACCTACGCCTACGAGGGAATTGTACACTTGATAGTGATTTTAGACTCCAAGCCAAGGCGCTACGTGAACGCTTGCTCTTACGTGGCTATTCTCCTACCAATCTCAGAAAGGCATACAAAAGAGCAGCATCACGTTCTCGTAGTTCCCTACTCTTCAACCGCAACAAGCCCCCTTCCTCTAATGATACCGTGAGATTTATCACCACCTACTGGCACTTTTTGGCTGAGCACCATACTTTAGCCAAATATGTATGGCCCACTCTGGAATTAGTGTTCCGCAGGGCTCGTTCCTTGCGGGACCAACTAACTTCCAGCCATTACACCTTCATCAAACCTCCCAGAACAGGACCTAATGGTACGTTCAGATGTGGGGACTGCCCCCGTTGCCCCTGGGTCCGCGAGGGCAGGCGCTTCATCCTACCCAATGGGGAGCCCCTGGTCCCGCGGACCTTTGCCAACTGCGGTGCAAAGGGGGTGATTTACTTGATGACATGCACCTGCCAAGCTTTCTATGTGGGAAAAACTATCCGAGAATTTAGACAAAGGGTTGGCGACCATCTCTACTACTCGGAGAATGGGAAATTGACCACGATTGGTAGACACATTGGCCTGTATCATAAATTTGACAGCTCGGTTGTCCAATTTCTGGTCCTCGAGGTAGTTCAACCCAATCCCAGGGGTGGCGATTGGGATCGCTCGGTCCTCCAAAGGGAATCCCTATGGATTGAGCGACTCAATGCCACCTTTCCCCCTGGCCTCAATGAGACAGTATCCTATAAGCCGTTCCTGTAATAATCTTGGGTTCCCTTTACCTTTCCTCCCCCATCACTCCCTCCAATTCCCATGTTCCTCCCCCCTCCCTTCCTTTCCCTTCCCTTTCCCTCCCCTCCTTTCCCTTCCCTCACCCCCCCCTCCCTTCCCCTTCCCTTTTCTCCCTTTTGCTTTTCCCTTAATTCCTTTTATCCCTTTTTCCCTGCTTGCCCCCCTCTCCCCCCCTTCCTTGTCCCTCCCCTTTCTCTCTCCCTCCCCCTTCCCCTCCCTTCCTGCCCTCTTCTTTCCTTGTTCTGCAGCCACCCTTGTTCCTTATTCCTTTGGCCTTTTCCCTCCTCACTCCACCCCATGTTCCTTCCCCCCTCCCACCCCCTTGGATGATGTAGTCGTTACCATGTATTTTCTTTTAAAATAAATACGAATTTCGTATCATCTCACCATCTTAATTATGTAATTCTTTGACTGACCTTGCAGCTATGTTGGGACTGGTCACAGTCCCCTGGTGACAACCTGAGATTATTATATAATTTTTATATAATCTATGTATTTTTGATTGGTAATTTTTCCTTGTTTATTTCAATTTTGTTATTATTTGCTTTGAGAGGATGTGCTCCCCCCTCCCCATAGCAGCGGTACTGTGTGAAACCCATTTTTTTCTCCTGGCGGCGGACATGTGTTTGCCCTGGCAGCCTCGAGTAGGTCTGCTTGTGACTGTGTGTCTGGGAACATATTGCCCTTTGACACCGGCGCGTGCTTGCGCAGTAGCACGTGGTCGTGCACCTGCGCAGTGCGGGCAAACAGACCCGGCTATGTCAGAGGCCGCCCACGTAGGCGTGCCCTGACTTCCGGGTTGGGGAGCCCATATAGCGGCCATCTAATGACCGCTATGTGAGCTGACGGACGCCTGTGCTGAGCTGCCTGGATGGATCTCCCACCCTAAGGTTGGTTCTCTACTGCTCCCTCCTATGTAGCTGTTTACTATATCCACACTCTCTCTCTATTCCTTGTGCCGCTCTGCGCCTGTTTTAGGCACATCAACATGTCCTGCTTCACTCTTAGCTCTTTTTCTTCCTCACACTGCATGTCTCTGCAATGTTCACATGGCGGTTTCACCCCACACTGTTCTCCCCACTCTCCGGTCCAGTCATTTTCTCCTTTCTATTCTATCCCCACCAACTGCCCCACATCCGGTCTCTTCCCCTGCTTTCCTAGGTGCCTTACAGCCCACTTTCCTAACTTCTGACCCTGGGGTTGTGATCCTTTTATACTGGCCACACTGGCTGATTATGATGTTTACATTTTCTACCTTCAGCTGAATTGGCTATATTACACTGTGCCCACCAGCACTGCAACCCTGAAATCTGAGGTTTAATCACCAAATATCGATCTTCCTTCATGCTTTCCATTCATGCCACCCATCTAGAGTATCTTGTATCAACTACAGCTCATGCGCATATTTGTGGCTCATTTAAACACTGGTGAATGTCAGTTCCTGTGCTATACATTCTGCAATTATAAATTAACATTGCATTGTCTCTTAGCACTTCCATGGTTGGTGTCCCTCAGTGGCTTTCTCTCTCTCCTCCCCCTTCCTTCCCCCCCTCCCCCCCTTTTTTCCCTCCTTTTTCCTTGGCCCTTCCCCTCCCCCCCTTTCTCCCCCCCTTCCCCCCCTTTCCCTTCCCTTTCCCCCCCTCTTCCTCCCCTTTTTCCCCCTTCCCTCCCTTTTCCCCCTCCTTCCCCTTCTTTTCTCCTCCTTTTTTTCATCCCCCCCTTCCCTCTTCCTTCCCCTTCCTCACCCCTCCTCCTCTTCCTAAACCCCCCCTTTTTTCCTCCTCTCTCTTCGCCCCCCCCCTCCCCCTGCCCACCCTCCTCCATTTTTCCTTCCTTCCTTCTCCCTTTCTTTTCCCATCCATCCCTTCACCCCCCTCCCCTTATACGTTCCCCCTTTCCTTTTCCTCCCTTCCTATCCTTTTCCCTCTCCCTGTCACCACCCTGGGTTTACTTCCCCTTTATTGGAAGTGCACTCCCGCTTACCCCACACCACGTTCTCAGTACCCCAACAATCATATCATTTTTATCCATTTTTTTTATCTAATTAGAGTCTGTCCACAATCCCCCGTGGGGGGGGGGGAATTGTGCTGGGTCCTGCTGTCCCACTGACTCTGCTTGAGTGGGTGAGCTTGTCCTCAATTCTATTCTGTATTATTGTGATTTGTTAATTGCTTTGTGTTTAATTATGTTTGCTGCAGTTGTTTTGTATGTATATATTAAAGCTACCCTAAATTATCTTATAGATGTGGTTCTCCTGAAGAAGCGGTCTGAACCGCAAACTCGGTCCAGATAAAAACTTTATATACATCCCCCGTAAACAAATTGCGGGCTCCACTCGCTGTATTCAGTGTGGTAGACTTCTTTTTGCTTTTATGATTGTATGTAGATATCTTGTTTGTAACTATATTTTTTCAATTATTAAAATTCATATATTTTTTTAAATGTCTGTAACTGTACAATTTTATCCAGTACCGTAATAGTCCCAACTTCCAATCTTGGGGGCGCAGTCGTGAAGAGACAGTAGCAGCAACTGCCACCATGTCTCCACCCCCTTATCTCCCTTTACCACAGTTACATACTTCAGCATATATGCTGAAGCGTGGGGGCAGCAGTGGGTGGAGGAGCGATTTGCTCCTGCCTTTTGTGGGAGGATGCCCCCATGCTTCGGCATATATATATTTTAGGCACAGGTTGCGTTAAATGTTTTATTTTTTACTATGTTTTTTTTGTATTTGCTTTGCAGGTATGGTAAGTCTTACTGTTATACTGTAATGTTACTTTGTTTTATTGTTAACCATCATTTGCTTAGCAGGTATGCCATTCAGTTGCAGCGCGGATTTATTTATCTTGACAGCAACAGCGTTTGCTCCCACGATATATAAAGCAGTGACTCCAGGGCTGTCGGAGGTGATTTCACCACCACAGTTACATACTTCAGCATATATGCCGAAGCGTGGGGGCAGCAGTGGGTGGAGGAGCAATTTGCTCCTGCCTTTTGTGGGAGGATGCCCCCATGCTTCGGCATATATAAATGGTGCATGTATGCCCATCATTAGAAGTGGGTGGATGAAGGGAGGTATTCTAATGGTGGACATACCCACCGATCAATATCTTTTTTTCGTTCAGCCCACAGGCTGCATGAAAAAAAAGTTTACAATAAATGCCCAACACGGACCAGCAACGTACTGGTATGTTGCTTGACTTTGAGTGGTTATACCAGAATGATGCCTGCAGGTTTAGGTATCATCTTGGTATCATTCTTTTCAGCCAGCGGTTGGCTTTCATGCAAAAGCAATCCTAGTGGCTAATTAGCCTCTAGACTGCTTTTACAAGCAGTGGGAGGGAATGCCCCCCCCACCGTCTTCCATATTTTTCTCTGGCTCTCCTGTTCCAACAGGGAACCTGAAAAAGCAGCCGGTGATTCAACCAGCTGACCATAGAGCTGATCAGAGACCAGAATGGCTCCAAACATCTCTATGGCCTAAGAAACTGGAAGCTACGAGCATTTCATGACTTAGATTTCGCCGGATGTAAACAGCGGCATTGGGAGATTGGGAAAGCATTTTATCACACCGATCTTGGTGTGGTCAGATGCTTTGAGGGCAGAGGAGAGATCTAGGGTCTAATAGACCCCAATTTTTTAAAAAAAGAGTACCTGTCACTACTTATTGCTATTATAGGGGATATTTACATTCCCTGAGATAACAATAAAAATGATTAAAAAACATAAAAATGAAAGGAACAGTTTAAAAATAAGATAAAAAATCAAAAAAATAATAAAGAAAAAAAAAAAAAAGCACCCCTGTCCCCCCCTGCTCTCGCGCAAAGGCGAACGCAAGCGTCGGTCTGGCGTCAAATGTAAACAGCAATTGCACCATGCATGTGAGGTATCACCACGAATGTCAGATCAAGGGCAGTAATTTTAGCAGTCGACCTCCTCTGTAAATCTAAAATAGTAACCTGTAAAGGCTTTTAAAGGCTTTTAAAATGTATTTAGTTTGTCGCCACTGCACGTTTGTGCGCAATTTTAAAGCATGTCATGTTTGGTATCCATGTACTCGGCCTAAGATCATCTTTTTTTATTTCATCAAACATTTGGGCAATATAGTGTGTTTTAGTGCATTAAAATTTAAAAAAGTGTGTTTTTTCCCCAAAAAATGCGTTTGAAAAATCCATGCGCAATTACTGTGTGAAAAAAAAACTGTAGGGCATTTGCTTTAAAAAAATATATAATGTTTGGGGGTTCAAAGTAATTTTCTTGCAAAAAAAAAGTGTCAGAAAGGGCTTTGTCTTCAAGTGGTTAGAAGAGTGGATGATGTGTGACATAAGCTTCTAAATGTTATGCATAAAATGCCAGGACAGTTCAAAACCCCCCGAAATGACATTTGGAAAGTAGACACCCCAAGCTTTTTACATGCCATGGGGATATGTGAAATTACACCCCAAAATAAATTCTGTTGCTTCTCCTGAGTATGGGGATACCACATGTGTGAGACGTTTTGGGAGCCTAGCCGCGTACGGGACTCCGAAAACCAAGCACCGCCTTCAGGCTTTCTAAGGGCGTAAATTTTTGATTTCACTCTTCACTGCCTATCACAGATTCGGAGGCCATGGAATGCCAAGATGGCACCCCCCCCCCCATGACCCCATTTTGGAAAATAGACACCCCAAGCTATTTGCTGAGAGGTGTAGTGAGTATTTTGCAGACCTCACTTTTTGTCACAAACTTTTGAAAATTGAAAAAAGGAAAAAAAAATACATTTTTCTTGTCTTTCTTCATTTTCAAAAAAAATGAGAGCTGCAAAATACTCACCATGCCTCTCAGCAAATAGCTTGGGGTGTCTACTTTCCAAAATGGGGTCATTTCAGGGGGTTTTGTGCTATCTTGGCATTTTATGGCCTTCGAAACTGTGATAGGTAGTGAGGAGTGAAATAAAAAATTTACGCCCTTAGAAATCCTGAAGGCGGTGATTGGATTTTGGGGCCCCGTATGAAGCTAGGCTCCCAAAAAGTCCCACACATGTGGTATCCCCGTACTCAGGAGAAGCAGCAGAATATATTTTGGGGTGTAATTCCACATATGCCCATGGCATGTTTGAGCAATATATCATTTAGTGACAACTTTGTGCAAAAAAAAAACTTGTGCCAAAATATAAATTATTCCATGGACTCAACATGCCTCTCAGCAAATAGTTTGGGGTGTCTACTTTCCAAAATGGGGTCATTTGGGGGGGGGGGTTTGTGCCATCTGGGCATTTTATGGCCTTCAAAACTGTGATAGGTAGTGAGGAGTGAAATCACAACTTTACGCCCTTAGAAATCCTGAAGGCGGTGCTTGGTTTTCGGGGCCCCGTATGCGGCTAGGCTCCCAAAAAGTCCTAAACATGTGGTATCCCCATACTCAGGAGAAGCAGCAGAATGTATTTTGGGGTGTAATTCCACATATGCCCATGGCATGTTTGAGCAATATATCATTTAGTGACAACTTTGTGCAAAAAAAAAAAAATGTGTTACTTTCCTGCAACTTGTGTCAAAATATAAAATATTCCATGGACTCAACATGCCTCTCAGCGAATAGCTTGGGGTGTCTACTTTCCAAAATGGGGTCATTTGGGGGGGGGGGTTTGTGCCATCTGGGCATTTTATGGCCTTCAAAACTGTGATAGGTAGTGAGGAGTGAAATCAAAAATTTACGCCCTTAGAAATCATGAAGGAGGTGCTTGGTTTTCGGGGCCCCGTACGCGGCTAGGCTCCCAAAAAGTCCCACACATGTGGTATCCCCATACTCAGTAGAAGCAGCTAAATTTATTTTGGGGTGCAATTCCACATTTGCCCATGGCCTGTGTGAGCAATATATCATTTAGTGACAACTTTGTGCAAAAAAAAAATTGTCACATTCCCGCAACTTGTGTCAAAAAATAAAATATTCCATGGACTCAACATGCCTCTCAGCAAATAGCTTGGGGTGTCTACTTTCCAAAATGGGGTCATTTGGGGGGGTTTTGTGCCATCTGGGCATTTTATGGCCTTCAAAACTGTGATAGGTAGTGAGGAGTGAAATCAAAAATTTATGCCCTTAGAAATTCTGAAGGCAGTGATTGGTTTTCGGGGCCCCGTACGCGGCTAGGCTCCCAAAAAGTCCCATACATGTGGTATCCTCATACTCAGGAGAAGCAGCTGAATGTATTTTGGGGTGCAATTCCACATAGGCCTATAGCCTGTGTGAGCAATATATTATTTAGTGACAACTTTTTGTAAATATATATATATTTTTTTGTCATTATTCAATCACTTGGGACAAAAAAAACTATATTCAATGGGCTCAACATGCCTCTCAGCAATTTCCTTGGGGTGTCTACTTTCCAAAATGGGGTCATTTGGAGGGGGTTTGTACTGCCCTGCCATTTTAGCACCTCAAGAAATGAGATAGGCAGTCATAAACTAAAAGCTGTGTAAATTCCAGAAAATGTGCCAAAGTTTGTAGACACTATAACTTTTGCGCAAACCAATAAATATACGCTTATTGACATTTTTTTTACCAAAGACATGTGGCCGAATACATTTTGGCCTAAATGTATGACTAAAATTAAGTTTATTGGATTTTTTTTATAACAAAAAGTAGAAAATATCATTTTTTTTCAAAATTTTCAGTATTTTTCCTTTTATAGCACAAAAAAAAAAAACGGCAGAGGTGATCAAATACCATCAAAAGAAAGCTCTATTTGTGGGAAGAAAAGGACGCAAATTTCGTTTGGGTACAGCATTGCATGACCGCGCAATTAGCAGTTAAAGCGACGCAGTGCCAAATTGGAAAAAGTCCTCTGGTCCTTAGGCAGCATAATGGTCCGGGGCTAAAGTGGTTAATTACAGTATTTGAATGTGAATTATCATGAATTATGTTAAGATAGATGTTGGATGCCAAGGAGCATGAGGTTCACATAGTATTCAGGTGGTGCTCTATCCATGTTCCAAACAGTTTTCCAACAGACTCCCCTGAAGGAGAAACAACATAGATTAAGTAACGTCATGAATGGTGCATCCTATTCAGGACAGTGAAACACAAAGCCATTGTGTATGTTGACTCTAGTTCTCTTAATTGCTTCAATTTGATCTGTTAAATATACTATTAAAAACACCTTGCACACAGGCATCATAATTTACTGTTGTTTACTTAGGAACTTGTGACGCCCATGTGCAAGGGGTAAAAAATTGTGTGTAAAGACCTGAGTAATGTTGAGTATGGATTTATAAAGGTGCATAAACATATAGATGAGTATAGACAGGTAAAATTCTTCTTCATTGCCAGTAGGGATGAGCCGAACACACCCCGGTTCGGTTCGCACCAGAACCTGCGAACGGACTGACAATTTGCACGAACGTTAGAACTCCATTGATGTCTATGGGACTCGAACGTTTGAAATCAAAAGTGCTCATTTTAAAGGCTAATTTGCATGGTATTGTCCTAAAAAGGGTCCTGCCCCAGGGGACATGTATCAATGCAAAAAAAGTTTTAAAAACGGACATTTTTTCAGGAGCAGTGATTTTAATGATGCTTAAAGTAAAAAAAAAAAGTAAAATATTCCTTTAAATATCGTTCCTTTGGGGTGTCTATAGTATGCCTGTAAAGTGGCGCGTGTTTCCCGTGATTAGAACAGTCCCTGCACAAAATGACATTTTTAAAGGAATAAAAGTCATTTAAAACTGCGTGTTTAGCTCCAGCCAAAAAATCTATTTTAAGCTTTTTGGAAAACATAGGGAAGGGTTATCACCCCTGTGACATTTTTTTTGCTGTCTGTGCTCCTCTTCAGAAGGTTTCACCTCACTTTTTGTTCCAATGACAAATGTTTTTTGAAAATGTGGGTTTTTTAGTGAGACAAGGATTGGTGATAAAACAGTGTAAAGGAGAAAAGTTTTTCCCATATTAACTCTTACAGGAGAGAATTTCCCTTCCTAGGGGTAGATTTCATCTCACTTCCTGTTGTCTCCTTCCTTTTGCAAGTAGGAGTCATTTGTAAGTTGGATGTTTGAAAGTAGGGGCCTGCCCTATATACTCAGCAGACATTTGGGCCTTAGATGCTGTTGTGGCCACAACACTGTAAGCCCTCACAGGGCCCTGCTGTGAAACATTAGATCAAGAATTGTAATTACATGCCTCTGTTGAACAGGGGCATAAAAATTGGGCCTTTGGTGGTGGTGGTGATGGTGCTGGTGCCACAACACTGTAAGTCCTCACAGTTACTCTTGGTGGGCGCAGAAACGGTCCCTGCTGTGAAATATTAGATCAAGAATTCTAATTACATGTCCCTGTTGAACAAGGGCTGAAAAATTGGGCCTTAGGCACTGGTGCTGGTGCCACAACACTGCAACCCCTCACAGATACTTTATTTGGAGCGCAGGAACTAGCCCTGCTGCAAAGAATTTACATCAAAAATTGTAATTACACATGTTTTAACAGGGGCTAAGAAATTGGGCCTTAGGCACTGGTGCTGGTGCCACAACACTGCAACCCCTCACAGATACTCTAGTTGGAGCGCAGGAACTAGCCCTGCTGCAAAGAATTGCATCAAAAATTGTAATTACACGCCACTGTAAAACAGGGGCTGAAAAATTGGGCCTTAGGCACTGGTGCTGGTGCCACAACACTGCAACCCTTCACAGATACTCTAGTTGGAGCACAGGAACTAGCCATGCTGCAAAGAATTGCATCAAAAATTCTAATTACATGCCCCTGTTAAACAGGGGCTAAAAAAATGGGCCTTAGCCACTGGTGGCGGTGCCTAGAACAAAAATGTTCTTACAAGCTATCAGCATGAAAATTGAGGAGGAAGAGGATTGTCACTCAGCATAACAGTTGAGTCGGTGGACAGACGCACCCTGTGATTGGTTACAAAGCCTCCAGCAGCACTGAATGTGCGTTCCGAAAGAACGCTGGATGCAGGACAGGCCAGTAGCTCAATTGCATACTGTGCAAGCTCTGGCCAGTGATCCATCCTCAAGACCCAGTAACCCAGAGGATTTTCGGTGAGAAAGGTGACCAAGTCAGATCTTGCCCCTAGGTATTCCTGCACCATGTAAAGCACGCTGGCGATGGTTGCAATTCCACATAGGCCCATGGCCTGTGTGAGCAATATATCATTTAGTGACAACTTTTTGTAAATATTTTTTTTTTTTTGTCATTATTCAATCACTTGGGACAAAAAAAAAGAATATTCAATGGGTTCAACATGCCTCTCAGCAATTTTCTTGGGGTGTCTACTTTCCAAAATGGGGTCATTTGGGGGGGTTTTGTACTGCCCTGCCATTTTAGCACCTCAAGAAATGACATAGGCAGTCATAAACTAAAAGCTGTGTAAATTCCAGAAAATGTACCCTAGTTTGTAGACGCTATAACTTTTGCACAAACCAATAAATATACGCTTATTGACATTTTTTTTACCAAAGACATGTGGCCGAATACATTTTGAGTTTTTGGATTTTTTTTATAACAAAAAGTAGAAAATATCATTTTTTCTTCAAAATTTTCGGTATTTTTCCTTTTATAGCGCAAAAAAAAAAAACTGCAGAGGCGATAAAATACCATCAAAAGAAAGCTCTATTTGTGGGACGAAAAGGACACAAATTTCGTTTGGGTATGCAGTGCCAAATTGGAAAAAGTCCTCTGGTCCTTAGGCTGCATAATGGTCCGGGGCTAAAGTGGTTAATTACAGTATTTGAATGTGAATTATCATGAATTATGTTAAGATAGATGTTGGATGCCAAGGAGCAAGAGGATCACATAGTATTCAGGTGGTGCTCTGTCCATGTTCCAAACAGTCTTCCAACAGACTTCCCTGAAGGAGAAACAATATAGATTAAGTAATGTCATGAATGGTGCATCCTATTCAGGACAGTGAAACACAAAGCCATTGTGTATGTTGACAATGCAGTTCTCTTGATTGCTTCAATTTGATCTGGTAAATATACTATTAAAAACACCTTGCACACAGGCATCATAATTTACTGTTGTTTACTTAGGAATTTGTGACGCCCATGTGCAAGGGGTAAAAAACTGTGTGTAAAGACCTGAGTAATGTTGATTATGGTTTATAAAGGTGCATAAACATATAGACGAGTATAGACAGGTAAAATTCTTCTTCATTGCCAGTAGGGATGAGCCGAACACACCCCGGTTCGGTTTGCACCAGAACCTGCGAACGGACCGAAAATTTGCACGAACGTTAGAACCCCATTGATGTCTATGGGACTCGAACGTTCGAAATCAAAAGTGCTCATTTTAAAGGCTAATTTGCATGGTATTGTCCTAAAAAGGGTCCTGCCCCAGGGGACATGTATCAATGCAAAAAAAAGTTTTAAAAACTGACGTTTTTACGGGAGCAGTGATTTTACTTTCAATAGTTTTTATTGAGTTATCAACAAAAGAATATAACATAAGAGTTAAGCTAAAATACAGGTAAAGCCATTGTACATCTATTAGCGACATAGTACTAGACCGAGTAAACATTTCAATAAAGATGGAGGCATGTATGGTTTCAATAGTAGGCTAAATCCATGGAGGCCAACTCCAGAGAGAGGGGCCTCTCCCCCACCCCAGAACCCCTCTGGGGAACTCGCTGTGCCGGGAGGGGAGGCCCGCCCCCCAGGCGGGGCCGAACATCCAGTATCATGGATTATGGTGAAACATCTGTGAATTGAAACCCTGAAGGAGGGGAGGAAGTATAGTGAAATGAAAGTGGAGAGTCTAGTATGACCATTGAGCCTAAACTGTGGAGAGGGTAGATCGCTGTTAGGGCTGTAGTTATATGTGTAGGTGCAATAAGTGGAGGTAGTGTAACCCGCGCTCCAATCTTCAACAACCAAGCTGTGGTAACAATCAGAGGAAGGCTTCCGCCTATCTTTGAGAAAAAAGTAGAAGTGGCTTCTCCTAGTGTTAGCAAATCATAAAAACCTGTACAAAGATAACATGAAGTATAAAAAGAGGAAAGGATAGAGGAAAGAAAAGAGAAAAGAAAGGAGAGGGTGGAGAGGGAAGAGAGAGGACATCGTAGGACGGTGCAGTGCTCGCTCAACTACAGAGATCCGGAAGACGTAGTGATAGTGGACGGTAGAGATATGTATCTACTCCAGGGATTCCAGATAGCATCATGTTTAGAGGTAGTGTCCAGAAGGATGCTAACTGTTTTCTCCTGGGCCATGATCCAAGATATCTTCCTCTTAACCAAAAGGAAGGAAACGGTCGGTTGTTTCCAAGCCCGTGCAATTGTGAGCTTGGTCCCCAGAAAAATGAACCTAATAAGTTGTTGGACTAATTTTAGGGTATTGGGGCAAGGAAAGTTTAGGAGAGCCAGTTGAGGGGACTTTTGGATTTGAAGTCCCTTTATTTTTCTAATGATATTAAATATCTTATTCCATAGATCCCTGATCCTGGGACAGTCCCACCAAATGTGCAGCATGGACCCAACATGCCCACAGTTGCGAAAGCACATAGGGGAGGCATTAGGGTAAATTTTGGATAGCTTTAGGGGGACCATATACCATCTCATGAGAACTTTAAGGTTCGCTTCAATTAATGCTGTATTCAAAATGCCCTTAGATGCTGTAGTAGAGGCTCTATGCCATTCTTCAATACTCCACGTGTGTTGTAGATCATTTTCCCACTCTCTCATAAAGAGCGATTTGGTTTCAGCCTTAGCAAGTGATTGGTAAATCACCGTAATCCCACCCCTCTGCTCCACAGCCTGACCACACGACCCCTTATAGTCCGTGATCGAAAAAGGGCTGAAATTAGGGGACCTAAGGGACCTGAGAAAGTGAACTATCTGTCCGTGTCGGAAACTTTCGGTGTTGGGCATATCAAGTTTGTTAATGCAATGGGTCCCAGATAGAGGACCGGCAGGGTTAGCAAAATGTCCTATCCTATACAACCCCTTATCTAGCCACCACCGGAATGCTTTTATTTCCATGCCAGGGGGAAAGAGTGGATTTCGGAAAATGTGCGACAGAGGATGCCAAGGTGAAATCAGCCGAGGATTGGTTTTGAGAGAATCCCATATTACAAGTGAGTGGGAAAGTGTAGGGACCATGATGGCAGGTCTCGATTTAGAAGAGGACCAGAGGATATAATCAAGGGTATAGTGAGGGATAGCTTGTCGTTCCATGTGTACCCAATCTGGGTGTGCAATCTTAGAGTAGATAGTGGAAAGTTGGGAAACTTGTGCTGTCTGGTGATACCAGAGGAGGTTAGGTAGACCCACACCACCCTGATCCCTGCTCCTAAACAGGGTCTCCTTGGCAATCCTGTGGCCCTTCCTACCCCATATAAATTTAATGATTTTAGATTGAAACTTCCTAAGGGGGGCCCTGGGGACGGGTATGGGTAGAGATCTAAAAAAATATAGGATGCGTTTAAGTAAAGTCATCTTTATCGAATTTATCCTACCCAACCAGGAAAGTCCCAGTTTATCCCATCGTGACAAGTCCTCACCCAGTTTGCGATATAGAGGGGGAAAATTTGCCTGATAGAGTTTGTCAAAAGACGCTGTAAGATTTATACCCAGATAGGAGATCATAGCCTCGCCCCATCCAAACCGGAAGCTATCTTTGAGCAGAGCTATCATGGATATTGGTAGATTAACATTTAGTGCCAATGATTTAGAGTAGTTAACCCTAAGACCAGACACCTTGCCGAAGTCATCAAGCACCCTGTAAAGATTTGGTAATGAGGTAAGTGGTGAGGTGAGGAAAAGCAACACATCATCAGCAAAGAGAGCGCACTTGTGGGTTTGTGGGCCACAACGCACTCCATGTATGTTCGGATGGTCCCGAACAGTGATAGCTAGTGTCTCGATGACCATGGCAAAAAGCAATGGGGACAAAGGGCATCCCTGTCTTGTACCTTTCAAAATCGGGAAAGAATTAGAATAATAACCCTGCATTTTAACTTGTGCTATCGGAGTGGAGTATAGCGCCCCTAAGATATTCATAAAGGAGTGACCGAATCCCCATTTTTGTAGTATCTGGATCAGGAAGGCCCAGGAGACAGAGTCGAAAGCTTTCAAGAGGTCCAGTGAAAGCAGGAATTCCTGCTGTGGGGGTCCCTTGTCCCAGCCTGAGCCTAGAAGTGAAACTACATCTATAGCTCTCCTGATCTGATCTGGGCCCTTTCTCCCAGGAATAAAGCCCACCTGATCCCTATGAATATATAGGCTAATAAAGGTAGATATTCTGTTTGCCAGGATTTTCGTTAAGATTTTTAGATCATTGTTGATCAATGATATGGGTCGATAATTGGCGGTGCAGCTAGTGTCCTTCCCTGGTTTTGGTAGTACAGTGATAAAGGCTGAGTGGAGCATCTCTTCTAGTCGAGAACCAGTTCGAAGCTGGTTAAAGAATCGGGCCAGGTAGGGAGACAACAGTGGGGCAAAATGTTTGTAGTACGGGGCTGAAAAGCCATCCGGGCCAGGAGCAGAGTCATTTTTAAGGTTCTGAATGACCTGAGAGACTTCCTCCGCCGAAATTGGGTTCTCGAGGCTGTCCCTATGGTGATCCCGAAGCTTAGGGATATTCAGTGAACCGAGGTAGGAATCTATTAAGCTAGGGGAAGGTTCATTCCCAGGTGCGCTGTACAGGGAGCGGTAAAAATCATGAAATTTTTCCATAATTTTCTGGGGATTCTGGGAAAGTGTACCATTACTCAATCGTAATTTAGGTAAAGCGCGAGCCCTCAACTTAGGAGTTAGCCTGTGAGCCAACATGGTACCCAGTTTGTCCTTTTGATGATAAAACCTCCCTCCATCCCATCGCAAGCTTTTCTCAGCTATGGTCGTGAGGGATAAATTAAGAGCTGTGCATGATGTTTCAAGTCTAGCTGCTGAGGCTGAGGTAGGATTACGTTTATGTTGCTTGCTTAAATGCGAGAATTCTGTTTCTAGTCTGTCTATATCAAGTCTGCGGGCTTTGTTTATCCTAGCGGACATTTGGATCAGTTTACCACGTACATAGGTTTTGTGAGCCGCCCATAACATGGTAGGAGAGATGTTATCAAGGTCATTAAGCAAGAAATATTCCCGGATATCTTGTTCAATCTCATGTACGTGAGAGGGGTTGCTAAGTAATGAGGCATTTAATCCCCAATGAAACTCACGTCGCTGAGTCATTGTTGTGTGAATTATCAAGAGAAGGAAAGAGTGGTCCGACCAGACAGAGTCCTTAATGATTGCTTTTTTTACCAGCGGGGTATGTTTTTGCAGAAGGAAAAAGTGATCAATTCTAGCAAAAGCATTGTGGGGACTAGAATAGTGTGTATAGTCCCTAGTCTTAGGATTTAATTCTGTCCAGGCATCTACTAAGCCCTGTTGGAAAATTTGTCTGGCTACATTGAGACTCTGTCTGCTGGGACGTACACCATCCCTTCCTGGGGGCTGGGACTTGTCCTTACCTATGTCAAACGCAATGTTAGAATCACCGCCATACAGAACCATGCCTTCCAGTAATGGAGTCAGGGAGAGAAAAAGGGAGCGAAAAAATTGTGGTTGTCCACGATTAGGAGCATAGTATGAGATTAGCGAGTAAAGCTGGTTATCTATGAGCCCCTTCACTAGAAGGAACCTGCCATCTGGGTCCTTGATTTCTGAGATGAGAGAAAATTGAGTTTTGCGGGAGAAAAAAAATACCCACCCCTTTATTTTTTTTGTTGGAATTGGCAAGGTAGAATTTAGGGAATTTGGCATGTATGAAAGATGGGGTATAGGTTTTTGGGAAGTGTGTTTACTGGAGGAATAGTATATCTATTTTTTTGGTCATGATAGAACTGAAAGACTTTCCGACGCTTGATAGGGGAGTTAATCCCCTGTACGTTGTGTGAAGCAAAGCGTAGAGCCTGCGTGGAAGTGGTGTGATCAGTCATGGAGCAGTGTAGGCTGAGATGCTAGAAAAACCCAACCACTTACCTTCCATCTGAAAGGTATTCCAGAAGTACCCTCCAACCTTAAGTCCAATAGAACAGGTTTCTGGAACCTGCAGGCAAGCGAGACCGCATCCATCCCTGAAAGGAGCAAATATTTAGGAAAGGGAGAAAGAGGAAAAGGAAGAAAAAGAGAGATGAGGGAATAAAGAAGAAACCGAGGACATGGGAGAAAAAATTTCGCCTTGTCCTGAGACACAAAAATGGTTCCTCCAACTAGTGGAAGAAATCCCAACTAGGAGCAGGAGAAGAAAAAAAAGGACTCCGGCTCCGAGTGTAGGATGAAGTGCATAGGTACCGTCCCTTGCACCGCACCCCCGGAAACAATGCGAACAAAAAATATAACGTGTTAGGGTACCTTCCCCCCACCCCAAACGTAACTTGCAATTAGGCATATAAAGGTGAACTCAGGGAGGAGCAAAAGCTGTAAAGGGTAAAAAGGGTAAAATCAAAAAGGGTTAGTGCCTTCTGAGGCCATCGATGGTTCCTTCCAAAGAGGAATCAGGTATCTAAGAACCCATGGGGTGCAAAAGGCAGTAGTTTTGTGAAAGCTGAAGTATTCAAGTCAGATAAAATAAAGTCCCACCATAGAGAGTAACCATAGCAACGTCCTGAATCCTCCCAGATGGGTATGTACTACAGGACAAATGAAAATGTCAGTGAAGAAGTCAACAAATGCGAGTAGGTGGGCACTAGTGCCTAAGAGAGTGATCGTGTCCCTATCCCAGAAGGGGATGCACATAAAGGGAAAAATAATGATGAGGTCTTCAGTTCAGGTAGTAGTGCCGTCTTTGGTCTTCTTGTACTTAGGTTGTTGCCACGTCGAGGTGAGAGGATTTGATGGAGAAGGTCTTTTGGTCAGAATGGATGGAGACGACTGCATCGGAGAGGAAGGCTCCGTGGGTAGGAGGCCAAGCTTCCGTAGCAAATGTTCTCCCTCCGCGAGCATAGAGAATCTGAAGGTCTTGCCTTTAAATTCAAATTTCAGGCTCAAAGGAAAAAGCCACCAATATTTGATATTCATCTGTTGTAGAATAGATAGAAGGGGTTTGAGCGCTCTCCTTCTTTGGATAGTGAAGGGCGAAATGTCAGCATAAACCTGAACTGTATGGCCCAGAAGCTGAATTTGCGGGATGGTTCGGGCTCTCCTCATGACTTCTTCTTTAACATTGTAATATTGAGGCTTCACTACAATGTCACGAGGTAGCCCATCAGAGTGAGGGGGGCCCAGAGCCCTATGGGCCCGATCAAGTTCCAATTTGTGAGCTCTGATGTCAGGTATCAATTGTTTGATTAAAGAGTGTACTGCTTCCGGTATGTCAGTGCAAGTTTCTGGAAGGCCTCTGATCCTAAAATTCAGCCTTCTGGACCTGTTTTCAAGGTCATCAATTTTGGCTATAGCCCCCTCCAGTTGTTCATGAAGCTCTTGAAATCGATCAGTATTTTGATTGACGCGCTCAATGGTGGCATCCATTTTAGTTTCAATATGCTCAATTCGAGAGCCCAGGAGGTGAAGGTCTGATTTAATGTTTGAGGTAATATCTGAGGTGATTTTAGCAGCTGTTTGAGCAAGTCCTTTATCAAGCATGTCAGCAAATCTTGAAAAAAGCAAAGAGAGATCATGGGGATGAGAGGTAATCTGGCTCAGTGTCTGTGGCTGCAGTTCAGGCTTCTGTGAAGTTGACAGAGAGGGCAGCAGTTGAATGTCATTAGGTGACTGATCAAGAAGAGACAATGTGGATGCTGGGGATGCAGGGCCTGTTGCAGGAGAAGGTGACAGAATCCCTCCACATACCTCCTCATGAAGAGCCACCCGCCATGGAGAGGAAGCAGCTGTGCCTGTGTAGGCTGTGTTGTGAGGCAGCTGCTCCGCCACCATCTTAGGTTTCACAGCGGCCTCCAGCGGAGCTGTGATCGTGGCTGTGGGGGTCCGTTTCGTCAGCACAAACACTGGATCTTGTGCCAGCAGGTAGCCAGAGGATTCCGGTCCCGAAAGAGGTGACAGGGGGGAGTGTACCCGTTGCTGAGGGCGCCGGTATCTCGGAACGGGACGGAGCTCTGTGACTAAGCGTCCATGTCACAGAGTTCCGCGCATGCGCCTCCGGGAGCAGTGAATTTAATGATGCTTAAAGTAAAAGAAAAAGTGAAATATTCCTTTAAATATCGTACCTGGGGGGTGTCTATAGTATGCCTGTAAAGTGGCGCGTGTTTCCTGTGCTTAGAACAGTCCCTGCACAAAATGACATTTTTAAAGGAATAAAAGTCATTTAAAACTGCTTGCGGCTTTAATGTAATGTCGGGTCCTGGCAATATGGATGAAAATCAGTGAGACAAACGGCATGGGTATTAAGGGGAACCCTGCACTCAAATAAAAAAAAGGAGAGGTGTGGGGCCACCAGGCCCTCTATACTCTGAACAGCAGTATACAGGCGGTGCAAACAAGACAGGGACTGTAGGTTTGTTGTTAAGTAGAATCTGTTTGTAATTTTGAACTGGTACATTTTTAACGTGTTTAGCTCCAGCCAAAAAATCTATTTTAAGCTTTTTGGAAAACATAGGGAAGGGTTATCACCCCTGTGACATTTTTTTTGCTGTCTGTGCTCCTCTTCAGAAGATTTCACCTCACTTTTTGTCCCAATGACAAATGTTTTTTGAAAATGTGGGTTTTTTAGTGAGACAAGGATTGGTGATAAAACAGTATAAAGGAGAAAAGTTTTTCCCATATTAACTCTTACAGGAGAGAATTTCCCTTCCTAGGGGTAGATTTCATCTCACTTCCTGTTGTCTCCTTCCTTTTGCAAGTAGGAGTCATTTGTAAGTTGGATGTTTGAAAGTAGGGGCCTGCCCTATATACTCAGCAGACATTTGGGCCTTAGATGCTGTTGTGGCCACAACACTGTAAGCCCTCACAGGGCCCTGCTGTGAAATATTAGATCAAGAATTGTAATTACATGCCTCTGTTGAACAGGGGCAGAAAAATTGGGCCTTTGGTGGTGGTGGTGATACTGCTGGTGCCACAACACTGTAAGTCCTCACAGTTACTCTTGGTGGGCGCAGAAACGGTCCCTGCTGTGAAATATTAGATCAAGAATTCTAATTACATGTCCCTGTTGAACAAGGGCTGAAAAATTGGGCCTTAGGCACTGGTGCTGGTGCCACAACACTGCAACCCCTCACAGATACTTTATTTGGAGCGCAGGAACTAGCCCTGCTGCAAAGAATTGCATCAAAAATTGTAATTACACGCCCCTGTTAAAACAGGGGCTAAGAAATTGGGCCTTAGGCACTGGTGCTGGTGCCACAACACTGTAACCCCTCACAGATACTCTAGTTGGAGCGCAGGAACTAGCCCTGCTGCAAAGAATTGCATCAAAAATTGTAATTACACGCCCCTGTAAAACAGGGGCTAAAAAATTGGGCCTTAGGCACTGGTGCTGGTGCCACAACACTGTAACCCTTCACAGATACTCTAGTTTGAGCGCAGGAACTAGCCCTGCTGCAAAGAATTGCATCAAAAATTGTAATTACACGCCCCTGTTAAACAGGGGTTAAAAAATTGGGCCTTAGCCACTGGTGGCGGTGCCTAGAACAAAAATGTTCTTACAAGCTATCAGCATGAAAATTGAGGAGGAAGTGGATTGTCACTCAGCATAACAGTCGAGTCGGTGGACAGACGCACCCTGTGATTGGTTACAAAGCCTCCAGCAGCACTGAATGTGCGTTCCGAAAGAACGCTGGATGCAGGACAGGCCAGTAGCTCAATTGCATACTGTGCAAGCTCTGGCCAGTGATCCATCCTCAAGACCCAGTAACCCAGAGGATTTTCGGTGGGAAAGGTGTCCAAGTCAGATCTTGCCCCTAGGTATTCCTGTACCATGTCAAACATGCTGGCGATGGTTGCAATTCCACATAGGCCCATGGCCTGTGTGAGCAATATATCATTTAGTGACAACTTTTTGTAAATATTTTTTTTTTTTGTCATTATTCAATCACTTGGGACAAAAAAATAAATATTCAATGGGTTCAACATGCCTCTCAGCAATTTCCTTGGGGTGTCTACTTTCCAAAATGGGGTCATTTGGGGGGGTTTTGTACTGCCCTGCCATTTTAGCACCTCAAGAAATGACATAGGCAGTCATAAACTAAAAGCTGTATAAATTCCAGAAAATGTACCCTAGTTTGTAGACGCTATAACTTTTGCACAAACCAATAAATATACGCTTATTGACATTTTTTTTACCAAAGACATGTGGCCGAATACATTTTGGCCTAAATGTATGACTAAAATTGAGTTTATTGGATTTTTTTATAACAAAAAGTAGAAAATATCATTTTTTTTCAAAATTTTCGGTATTTTTCCTTTTATAGCGCAAAAAAAACTGCAGAGGCGATCAAATACCATCAAAAGAAAGCTCTATTTGTGGGAAGAAAAGGACGCAAATTTCGTTTGGGTACAGCATTGCATGACCGCGCAATTAGCAGTTAAAGCGACGCAGTGCCAAATTGGAAAAAGTCCTCTGGTCCTTAGGCAGCATAATGGTCCAGGGCTAAAGTGGTTAATTACAGTATTTGAATGTGAATTATCATGAATTATGTTAAGATAGATCTTGGATGCCAAGGAGTATGAGGTTCACATAGTATTCAGGTGGTGCTCTGTCCATGTTCCAAACAGTCTTCCAACAGACTTCCCTGAAGGAGAAACAACATAGATTAAGTAATGTCATGAATGGTGCATCCTATTCAGGACAGTGAAACACAAAGCCATTGTGTATGTTGACTCTAACAATGCAGTTCTCTTAATTGCTTCAATTTGATCTGTTAAATATACTATTAAAAACACCTTGCACACAGGCATCATAATTTACTGTTGTTTACTTAGGAATGTGTGACGCCCATGTGCAAGGGGTAAAAAATTGTGTGTAAAGACCTGAGTAATGTTGAGTATGGATTTATAAAGGTGCATAAACATATAGACGAGTATAGACAGGTAAAATTCTTCTTCATTGCCAGTAGGGATGAGCCGAACACACCCCGGTTCGGTTCGCACCAGGACCTGCGAACGGACCGAAAATTTGCACGAACGTTAGAACCCCATTGATGTCTATGGGACTCGAACGTTCAAAATCAAAAGTGCTCATTTTAAAGGCTAATTTGCATGGTATTGTCCTAAAAAGGGTCCTGCCCCAGGGGACATGTATCAATGCAAAAAAAGTTTTAAAAACTGACGTTTTTTCGGGAGCAGTGATTTTAATGATGCTTAAAGTAAAAAAAGTGAAATATTCCTTTAAATATCTTACCTGGGGGGTGTCTATAGTATGCCTGTAAAGTGGCGCGTGTTTCCCATGCTTAGAACAGTCCCTGCACAAAATGACATTTTTAAAGGAATAAAAGTCATTTAAAACTGCTTGCGGCTTTAATGTAATGTCGGGTACTGGCAATATGGATGAAAATCAGTGAGACAAACGGCATGGGTATTAAGGGGAACCCTGCACTCAAATAAAAAAAAGGAAAGGTGTGGGGCCACCAGGCCCTATATACTCTGAACAGCAGTATACAGGCGGTGCAAACAAGACAGGGACTGTAGGTTTGTTGTTAAGTAGAATCTGTTTGTTATTTTGAACTGGTACACTTTTAATGTGTTTAGCTCCAGCCAAAAAATCTATTTTAAGCTTTTTGGAAAACATAGGGAAAGGGTTATCACCCCGGTGACATTTTTTTTGCTGTCTGTGCTCCTCTTCAGAAGATTTCACCTCACTTTTTGTCCCAATGACAAATGTTTTTTGAAAATGTGGGTTTTTTAGTGAGACAAGGATTGGTGATAAAACAGTGTAAAGGAGAAAAGTTTTTCCCATATTAACTCTTACAGGAGAGAATTTCCTTTTCTAGGGGTAGATTTCATCTCACTTCCTGTTGTCTCCTTCCTTTTGCAAGTAGGAGTCATTTGTAAGTTGGATGTTTGAAAGTAGGGGCCTGCCCTATATACTCAGCAGAAATTTGGGCCTTAGGTGCTGTTGTGGCCACAACACTGTAAGCCCTCACAGGGCCCTGCTGTGAAATATTAGATCAAGAATTGTAATTACATGCCTCTGTTGAACAGGGGCAGAAAAATTGGGCCTTTGGTGGTGGTGGTGATGGTGCTGGTGCCACAACACTGTAAGTCCTCACAGTTACTCTTGGTGGGCGCAGAAACGGTCCCTGCTGTGAAATATTAGATCAAGAATTCTAATTACATGTCCCTGTTGAACAAGGGCTGAAAAATTGGGCCTTAGGCACTGGTGCTGGTGCCACAACACTGCAACCCCTCACAGATACTTTATTTGGAGCGCAGGAACTAGCCCTGCTGCAAAGAATTGCATCAAAAATTGTAATTACATGCCCCTGTAAAACAGGGGCTGAAAATTGGGCCTTAGGCACTGGTGCTGGTGCCACAACACTGCAACCCTTCACAGATACTCTAGTTGGAGCGCAGGAACTAGCCCTGCTGCAAAGAATTGCATCAAAAATTGTAATTACACGCCCCTGTTAAACAGGGGCTAAAAAATTGGGCCTTAGCCACTGGTGGCGGTGCCTAGAACAAAAATGTTCTTACAAGCTATCAACATGAAAATTGAGGAGGAAGAGGATTGTCACTCAGCATAACAGTCGAGTCGGTGGACAGACGCACCCTGTGATTGGTTACAAAGCCTCCAGCGGCACTGAATGTGTGTTCCGAAAGAACGCTGGATGCAGGACAGGCCAGTAGCTCAATTGCATACTGTGCAAGCTCTGGCCAGTGATCCATCCTCAAGACCCAGTAACCCAGAGGATTTTCGGTGGGAAAGGTGTCCAAGTCAGATCTTGCCCCTAGGTATTCCTGCACCATGTAAAACACGCTGGCGATGGTTGCTGGAACCGATCATACCTTGGGGCTGCGAATTAAAAAATTGTCTGAACGCATCGGTCAGACGGCCACCTTCTCCACCGCTCCTCTCTTTGACTGACCGAAGCCTTAGCAACACGTTGTCCAGAAACAGGAGTTTGTAACCTCCCAGTCTCTGGGAACGCGTTGCACAGACCTTTCTGCAAGGCCTCCTGAAGATGTTTCATCCTCTGCTCCCTCTGCGATGGCAAGATAAGGTCCGAAATAGGGATGAGCTTCGAGTTCGAGTCAAACTCATGTTCGACTCGAACATGGGCTGTTCGCAAGTTCACCGAGCAGCGAACAATTTGGGGTGTTCGCAGCAAATTCGAATGCCGCGGAACACCCTTTAAAAGTCTATGGGAGAAATCAAAAGTGCTAATTTTAAAGGCCTATATGCATGGTATTGTCATAAAAAGTGTTTGGGGACCTGGGTCCTGCCCCAGGGGACATGGATCAATGCAAAAAAAAGTTTTAAAAACGGCCATTTTTTCAGGAGCAGTGATTTTAATAATGCTTAAAGTGAAACAATAAAAGTGTAATATCCCTTTAAATTTTGTACCTGGGGGGTGTCTATAGTATGCCTGTAAAGGGGCGCATGTTTCCTGTGTTTAGAACAGTCTGACAGCAAAATGACATTTCAAAGGAAAAAAAGTCATTTAAAACTACTCGCGGCTATTAATGCATTGCCGGTCCGACAATACACATAGAAGTTCATTGATAAAATCGGCATGGGAATTCCCCACAGGGGAACCCCGAACCAAAATTTAAAAAAAAAATGACGTGCGGGTCCCCCTAAATTCCATACCAGGCCCTTCAGGTCTGGTATGGATAATAAGGGGAACCCCGGCCAAAATTTTTTAAAAAAATGACGTGGGGTCCCCCTAAATTCCATCACAGGCCCTTCAGGTCTGGTATGGATATTAAGGGGAACCCCGGCCAAAATTTAAAAAAAAAATGACGTGGGGGTCCCCCTAAATTCCATACCAGGCCCTTCAGGTCTGGTATGGATATTAAGGGGAACCCCGTGCCAAAATTAAAAAAAAAACGGCGTGTGGTCCCCCCAAAAATCCATACCAGACCCTTATCTGAGCACGCAACCTGGCAGGCCACAGAAAAAGAGGGGGGGCGAGAGAGCGGCCCCCCTCCTGAACCGTACCAGGCCACATGCCCTCAACATTGGGAGGGTGCTTTGGGGTAGTCCCCCAAAACACCTTGTCCCCATGTTGATGAGGACAAGGGCCTCATTCCAACAACCCTTGGCCGGTGGTTGTGGGGGTCTGTGGGTGGGGGCTTATCGGAATCTGGAAGCCCCCTTTAACAAGGGGACCCCCAGATCCCGGCCCTCCCCCCTGTGTGAAATGGTAAGGGGGTACTTACCCCTACCATTTCACTAAAAAAGTTTCAAAAATGTTAAAAATGACAAGAGACAGTTTTTGACAATTCCTTTAATTAAATGCTTCTTCTTTCTTCTATCTTCTATCTTCCTTCATCTTCTTCTTTTTCTGGTTCTTCTGGTTCTTCCTCCGGTGTTCTCGTCCAGCATCTGCTCCACGGCGTCGGCGTCTTCTTCCCTTCTTCTCCTCGGGCCGCTCCGCATCCATGATGGCATGGAGGGAGGCTCCCGCTCTTCTCTTCATCTTCTTCTCTTCATCTTCTTTTCGGGCCGCTCCGCATCCATGGAGGGAGGCACCCGCTGTGTGACGCTTCTCCTCTTCTGACGGTTCTTAAATAACGGGGGGCGGGGCCACTCGGTGACCCTGCCCCCCTCTGACGCACGGGGACATGACGGGACTTCCCTGTGGCATTCCTTGTGATGCCACAGGGAAGTCCCGTCAAGTCACCGTGCGTCAGAGGGGACGAGGTCACCGGGTGCCCCCCCGTTATTTAAGAACCGTCAGAAGAGGAGAAGCGTCACACAGCGGGAGCCTTCCTTTATGCCATCATGGATGCGGAGCGGCCTGAAAAGAAGATGAAGAGAAGAAGATGAAGAGAAGAAGATGAAGAGAAGAGCGGGAGCCTCTCTCCATGCCATCATGGATGCGGAGCGGCTGAGGGAAGAAGACGCCGACAACGCGGAGGAGATGCTGGACGAGAACATCTGAGGAAGAACCAGAAGAACCAAAAGAACCTGAAGAAGAAGAAGATGAAGGAAGATAGAAGATAGAAGATAGAAGAAAGAAGAAAGAAGAAAGAAGAAAGAAAAAAGAAGAAGCATTTAAATAAAGGAATTGTCAAAAACTCTCTTGTCATTTTTAACATTTTTGACAGTTTTTTAGTGAAATGGTAGGAGTACTACCCCCTTACCATTTCACACAGGGGGAGGGCAAGGATCTGGGGGTCCCCTTGTTAAAGGGGGCTTCCAGATTCCGATAAGCCCCCCCACCCGCAGACCCCCACAACCACCGGAAAGGGTTGTGGGGATGAGGCCCTTGTCCTCATCAACATGGGGACAAGGTGTTTTGGGGGGCTACCCCAAAGCATCCTCCCAATGTTGAGGGCATGTGGCCTGGTATGGTTCAGGAGGGGGGCTCTCTCATCCACCCCTCTTTTCCTGCGGCCTGCCAGGTTGCATGCTCGGATAAGGGTCTGGTATGGATTTTTGGGGGGACCCCACGCCATTTTATAAAAAAATTTTGGCGTGGGGTTCCCCTTAATATCCATACCAGACCTGAAGGGCCTGGTATGGAATTTAGGGGGACCCTCCACATCATTTTTTTTTAAATTTTGGTTCGGGGTTCCCCTGTGGGGAATTCCCATGCTGTTTTTATCAATGAACTTCTATGTGTATTGTCGGACCGGCAATGCATTAATGCCACGAGTAGTTTTGAATGACTTTTTTTCCTTTGAAATGTCATTTTGCTGTCAGACTGTTCTAAACACGGGAAACATGCGCCCCTTTACAGGCATACTATAGACACCCCCCAGGTGCGAAATTTAAAGGTATGTTACACTTTTATTGTTTCACTTTAAGCATTATTAAAATCACTGCTCCCGAAAAAACGGCCGTTTTTAAAACTTTTTTTGCATTGATCCATATCCCCTGGGGCAGGGCCCAGGTCCCCAAACACTTTTTATGACAATAACTTGCATATCAGCCTTTAAAATTAGTACTTTTGATTATTCATGTTCGTGTCCCATAGACTTTAACGGTGTTCGCGTGTTCGAACAAATTTTTTGCCTGTTCGCATGTTCTGGTGCGAACCGAACAGGGGGGTGGTCGGCTCATCCCTAGTCTGCAACCTTACCCTTGTAACATGGATCAAGGAGGGTTGCCAGCCAGTATTGTTCCTTCTCCTTGATACCACGAAAATGAGGATCCTTCTGCAGGCTTTGCAGGATCAGGGAGGCCATGCAGCATAGGTTTGCTGAGGCATTCGGTCCAGAGTCCTCTGGGTCACTAAGGATTACATGATCCACAACCACCTCCTCCCAGCCACGTACAAGTCTATGTGATTCTTGGGACTGTAAATGATCCCTTAAAGACTGCTGCTGATGCTGAGTGCCAGGCTCCACCTCCATACTGACACAATCCTCCTCCTCCCCCTCCTCTTCCTGTGTGATCAGCGGGCACACAGGAACACTGTCTGGATAAAGGGGACCTTGAGAGATAAGGAAGTCCTCTTCCTGCCTCTGTTCTGCCTCAAGTGCCCTGTCCATTATCCCACGCAGCGTGTGCTCCAACAGGTGGACAAGGGGGAAAGTGTCACTGATGCATGCACTGTCACTGCTCACCATCCTCGTGGCCTCCCCAAATGGTGACAGGACAGTGCATGAATCCCTGATCATGGCCCACTGGTGTGGGGAAAAAAAAACAAGCTCCCCTGACCCTGTCCTGGTGCCCTGGTCGCACAGGTACTCATTGATGGCCCTCTGCTGTTTGTGCAGCCACTGCAGCATGGTCAATGTTGAGTTCCACCTGGTGGGCATGTCACAGATTAGGCGGTTCTTGGACAGGTTAAATTCCTTTTGGAGGTCTGCCAGCCGACCACTGGCATTATATGACCAGCGGAAATGCACACAGACTTTCCTGTCCCCCAAGCACACCAGCTCAAACACTGCATGGCATCTTTTGGCCGGGCTACTTGCGTAGCCCCTTGAACGCCTATGGAGCACTGCTGATTCGGGGGACAAAGCACAGGAAGAGGCCATGGAGGAAGAAGAAGAGGAAGGGGTGGAGGAGAGAGGTGTGTCAGAATCACTAGTAGTGGCATTTTGGAGGCCTGGTGGCGAAACAACCTCCAACATTACTGCACCTTGTCCTGCATCCTTCCCAGCTGCCAGAAGAGTCACCCAATGCACCGTGAAACTTAGGTAATGTCCCTGTCCATACCTGCTGGACCATGAGTCAGTGTCAGAGAGCTCACCTTGCTGGTCATGGTGTTGGCCGCCTTAGGGCGCGCCGGTGTGCGCTGGTGCGCGTTGGCACGTGTGCTCCTGTGCGTGCTGCTGCATGCGTTCCTGCAGGTGCTGGTGTGCATACTGGCGTGCGTGCGCGTGTGCATGTGCACGCGCGGGCGCACGCGCGGGCGCACGCGCGTTTGTGAGCATTGGCGTGCACGTGGGTGTCGTTTGGTGCCAAGCCGGCCTATTTAGGTTGGTCAGGCACTCTGTTCAGTGCTGCCTGATCATCAGCTTCCTGTGCCCTAGTTCCTGTTTCCTGTCTTGACTTCCTGTTTACCTGATCTCCCGAAGACCCGGATTGCCCTTGGATTCTCCTGTTTGCTGCCTGAACCTGACCTTGGCCTGTTTGACTCCGCGTCTGCCTGCTCCTATTGTACCTTGTTGCCAGCCTGTTGCTGAACCCTGCTTGTGTCCCGATCTGCCTGTCTTGCTCCTACTCAGCACCTGTTACCAGTGTTCCTGACTACTGACCTGTTGTCTGAAGATCATCTCTCATCCTGTACCTGGATCTCTTCAGCAGGCTCTCATACCATTCCGCACTCTCGTGCCTCCTGTCTGCTCTACCAGGGGCCGTGAGTCGGATAAGTAAGGGAGTCTACCCTCTGCCCAAGCGGACTCATCAGTCTGGTAAGTAAAAGTCTGACAGTCAGCGGTAATATGCACCTTACCACTGACCGCCCTGTCCAGCGGGGCCAAGACATTGCCTTCCACATGCCGGTAGAGAGCCGGAATTGCCTTCCATGAGAAAAAGTGGCATTTGGGAACCTGCCACTGAGGAACCACACATTCCACAAACTCACTAAAGGGGCAGAGTCTACCAACTGAAAAGGTAGCAGTTGAAGTGCTAGCAATTTTGCCAAGCTAGCATTCAACCGCTGGGCATGTGGATGGCTGGGAGCGAACTTCTTTTTGCGGTGCAGCAGCTGGGGCAGGGAAATCTGCCTGGTACAATCTGACGTTGGTGTACCGATAGAAGATTGCCCACAAGTACTTGGCTGTGACACACCTAATTCTACACCTTCATTCCTCTCAGTGCAGGTCTCAGAGAGAACTGAAGGTATAGTGGGGTTGGAGATCCCAGTTGATGAGGAGTAAGGAGAGGTCCTCTTTGTTTTTTGGTGTGGGTCTTTTAGGTACGCTTGCCAATAAACTGCATGGCAGGTCAACATATGTCTGGTCAAGCATGTGGTGCCCAAACGGGAGATTTTTTGGCCACGCAAGATACGCTTGAGACATATGTTGCAAATAGCAGCAGTGCCATCTGATACACTCGTCTCAAAAAAGGCCCACAACAAAGAACTTTTGGAATAACGCGCAGAGACAGCAGCACCCTGCACATGCAGAGCTCTGAGGTGTGTTGCAGTCAGTGTGCTGCCCTTAGGCTGGCCCCTGAAGGGCATCCTGCCTCGTTGATGACGTGCCTCCTTCTCCTCTCTCTTATCAGGCCCCCTTGTGTCAGTGACCTCATCATCCCCTCCCTCCTCATCACTCGAGCAAACCTGGCAGTATGCTGCAGCAGGGGGAACATGACTGCCAGATTGCTGTCCTTCTTGGGCACCCCCTCTGTCTGTGCTCATGTTACTGGCTTCATCTAGCTCAGTATCATCATCAGAGCCTTCAAAACGCTGGGCATCCTCCTGGAGCATGTACCCAACACTGTGGTCAAACAGTTCGAGGGACTCCTCAGGAGGACATGGTGGGGCTAGGGAAGTAGTCACTGATGCCATTGAACCGAGGGAAGAGGCCGCGTTGGCAGCTGCTTTGCCAGACAAAGTACCCTGAGCATGGGTGAGAGAGGATGAGGAGGATGAGGACGGCTTGGCCATCCACTCGACCAAGTCTTCCGCATGTTGCGGCTCAACACGGCCAGTTGCCGAAAAAAGGCCAAGCGTGTCCCACGGCCACATGCTGATGAGGATGCACCGTGTCCACGACCAGCACTGTTGCCTCTAGACACAGAGCTTACTTGCCCTCTTTTATTGGCTTGTGACTGTCTGCCTCTCCTTGTTGGCCTTCCAGACATACTAATGGCCTGCAGTGAGATGTAGCTGCACTAAGCTTGGATATATATATATATATATATATATATATATATATATATACTGATACTGCAGCTAGCAAAATCAACTGCCTGCCTGTAGTATTATTAATATGAGAACACCACCAATCTTCTACAGGTAGCTTTAACTGAACACTGTGCAGAGGTCGCACTACACTAACTTGTAGCTTTAGCTGAACACTGTGCAGAGGACGCACTACACTAACGTTTAAATAATGTAGCTGCCTGCGGTAGTGATAGGATCAGGAAAACACCACCAACCTTCTACAGGTAGCTTTAGCTGAACACTGTGCAGAGGTCGCACTACACTAACAAATCAGAACGAAGCAGCGCTAAACCCACCAAAAATTAGGATTATACAGTGAAGACCAATAAAACTGATATAAAAAAGGATCAATAATATAGATATAAATCAAATTAAATCAAATTAAATAAAGAATTTTGGGGGATAGGGACACCTATACCCCATTGAAACGAGATCATAAAATTCCTTACCTTGGTGAATTAACTAAAATTGTTGATAATGGTTTTTCACAGGGTATTATCAACAAAAAGGAGAAGTTGTACCTCATCCCCAAAGCACCTCGTAGGCCAGTGATATACTATTTGCCGAAAGTTCATAAGCATCCTACTTGCCCCTGGGACGTCCTATTGTGAGTGGGATTGATTCCCTAACGTCCTGGGTGGGCAATTACATTGATTTCTTCTTGCAACCTTTGGTGGCTAAAATGCCCTCTCTTATCAAGGACTCCAGACATGTAATAAATATCCTGTCTAAGCATACTCCCACTCCGTTCATGTGGATGGTTACCGCAGACGTAACATCTTTGTATACAATAATTATTCATGATCTAGGTCTTTTTGCGGTTGAATACTACCTAAGAAGAGATTTTGATTTGTTTGACGAACAAATTAATTTCATTATGGACCTTTTGAGGTACGCTGCATCACACAATTATTTCTGGTTCGACAAGCAGTTCTATCGTCAAGATCAGGGAGTGGCTATGGGGGCTAAGTATGCCCCCAGCCTTGTGAACCTTTTTATGGCTCTGTGGGAGGAGGACGTCATCAATGTTTGCCGAAAGCCCCAGCTCAAGCTGTTGGCTATGTACATTGATGACGTCCTCCTCCTTTGGGATGGTACCCGGAGTGATTTAGATATTTTCTTGGAAGACCTGAATAAAAACGATAGAGGTATTACTTTGAACTTTGAGGCCAGTCAGTCTGTCATTAGCTTTTTAGATCTCAACATAGCTATTCGTCAGAATCAGTTTAGTACCTCTACGTTCTTTAAAAGTACGGACCGTACCTCCTATATTTTTATGGATAGCTGCCATCATCAATCATGGCTTCAGTCTGTTCCCAAGAGCCAGTATACACGTTTGAGGCGCAATTGCTCCGATGTTGCTGAGTTTTTGAAACAGGCCGATGTTCTTACCAAAAGATTTTTGGAGAAAGGGTATTTGCAAGATATCCTTAATTCTACTCTTCACACAGTGGTAAATCTAGATAGGAGTGATTTGCTAAGGGACAGACCGCCCCGTGAGTGAAATTCCGCTTTGGCCCCATTTATCACCACTTACTCAGTACAACATAACCAAATTAGGAATTTGGTGCAGAAACATTGGCATATTTTGAACAATGATCCTATCCTCAAATCTATTTTACCTGCCAGACCTCAAGTGGTTTTTAGAGGAGCATCGTGTCTTAAAGACCGATTGGCTCCTAATGTCATAGATCCCCCCACTACAAAATTGAGTTTTTTTGGTAACCTCACTGGATACTATAAATGTGGGAGGTGTAGAGTGTGCTCCATTAATAGAGGCACACAAAGACGTACCCATAGGTTCACTTCCCATACTACACATATGGAACATTTGATTGAGCCATTCATTACATGTTCAACGGAGGGGGTCGTCTACCTGCTCCAGTGCCCTCGTGGGTTGCAGTATGTGGGCAGGACTAGGCGACCCCTCTCCGTCAGACTGAATGAACATATTTCCAACATTAAGAATGGATTCCCTAAGCATTCGGTCTCCAAACATTATCTTACTACTCATAATAAAGATCCCTCCAATACGATTTTTCTAGGGATAGATAAATATCGTCCCCATTGGAGGGGTAGCTCTCTGGTCAGGAGTATCTCCAGACTTGAGATGCTATGGATCCATAAAATAAAATGTTATACTCCGCATGGGCTCAATGTGGATATAGATACAAATGCCTTTATAGATAATTCTTGAGAATATGTGTACCTCAAGTTTTTATTTGATGTTTGCTTATTCTTTTTAATAATTTTTTCAATATCATGTGGTCTAATTTTTCCTGATTGAGAATCTGACTCTCTGTGAGCCAAAGGAAATCATCCCCGACCTCATCCGTAGTCTGATGATATGACATCTCATGTCAGGAAGAACCACGTGTAGGAATAGTTGGGGATGATGGCACTTTATTTTAAGTTGGCTTGGTTCACATGTGCCTATAATTAACTAAACTTCTAAGATGACTTTTAGTTTCTAAAAGGCTTCCTTTGTGGCCTGTAATGGTTGCATACTAAACTAGTAGGTCTATTTGTTTCTCTGGCCCTCTAAATTTGTCCTTCATTTTAACTGATGGTTTTTACTATATAAAAAAAATTTTTTTTGCATAAATTTATTTATTTTTATTTCATGTTTATTAATGTACCTGTTTTATTTTTAGGATATTGATTAATCATAATTAAAGTTCAGTTTTTAGGCTATAATATTATCATCCCTAGTTTCCACCCTCTGGTACAGAAGGCACACATGACTGATACCTGTAGGTTGTGGGCTTAGTGCTAATTTTTAAAATTCATTTTTTCTTGTTTTCATTTTGTCTGGTCTGCTGTATGGGATTATCTTTCCAGCAGTTAAAATGGCCGATAAGGACTTCCGCCAGATCTTGAGGTGGAACGCGGATGATTTCCGGATCTGGTTTCACATCGAGGCTTGGTTCTTCCTGTTTATCTATTTATACGCGACACGTCAGTGCGTCGCCCGTGCCCCAGACGATGTCATTATATGACCAAACGCGCATCGGTAGGAGCTGACGTGCTGACGTCTCGCGTGCTGTGTTCGAGGGATGGGTGTCCATACAAGCCGGCCGGCTGAATTGTTTTTACTGCTCTGATACATTGTAAGTGGCTTTCCTTTATTTTAATAAATGATGCATAAACAGTATTATGCTATGGTGATCCTTTTTTGTTCTGGGAACATCTGAATATCACCGTATTCCATCGGTCATGGTCCCTGGCTGATGAGTTTGGCGATCCCCATGCTGACCTCCTAGAAGGGTTTCTCCTGGAGATTTCCTGTATCCCCTGGATAAAGGCCCTGGCCGGGTATAGGTCGCAAGCACATTTAGCTTGCCATCTGGTAAGCGAGCATTTTTTATCACTGGTGGTGCGGTGGAGGATGAAATTTAAATATTTTGGACTATATTACAGTTTTTGGTTGATTTTTACAGCGCTTTTTATTCACCTATATGGATTTTTTGTCATTGATCTGATTACCATTGGTGCATGTTACTTGGTTTACTTATTGTGGAATTAAGAAGATGGACTTTTTAGTTTTATTTAATTTGATTTAATTTGATTTATATCTATATTATTGATCCTTTTTTATATTAGTTTTATTGGTCTTCACTGTATAATCCTAATTTTTGGTGGGTTTAGCGCTGCTTCGTTCTGATTTGTTTTATTGTTGTGTGTATCTCACTTTTAGCAGCAGCTCTTTTCTGGGTTATTGTATTTAGCTCTATTTTATATTTATTTATCACAGCGCGGTATTCCACTTCATTTACGCACTACACTAACGTATAAATAATGTAGCTGCCTGCGGTAGTGATAGGATAAGGAGATCAGGAAAACAACACCAACCTTCTACAGGTAGCTTTAGCCGAACACTGTGCAGGGGTCACACTACACTAACTTGTAGCTTTAGCTGAACACTGTGCAGAGGTCGCACTACACTAACTTGTAGCTTTAGCTGAACACTGTGCAGAGGATGCACTACACTAACGTTTAAATAATGTAGCTGCCTGCGGTAGTGATAGGATCAGGAAAACACCACCAACCTTCTACAGGTAGCTTTAGCTGAACACTGTGCAGAGGTCGCACTACACTAACGTGTAAATATTGTGGCTGCCTGCGGTGGTGATAGGATCAGGAAAACAACACCAACCTTCTACAGGTAGCTTTAGCTGAACACTGTGCAGAGGTCACACTACACTAACTTGTAGCTTTAGCTGAACACTGTGCAGAGGACGCACTACACTAACGTTTAAATAATGTAGCTGCCTGTGGTAGTGATAGGATCAGGAAAACAACACCAACCTTCTACAGGTAGCTTTAGCTGAACACTGTGCAGAGGTCGCACTACACTAACTTGTAGCTTTAGCTGAACACTGTGCAGAGGTCTCATTACACTAACTTGTAGCTTTAGCTGAACACTGTGCAGAGGTCGCACTACACTAAAAAATAATGTAGCTGCCTGCGGTAGTGATAGGATCAGAAAAACACCACCAATCTTCTACAGGTAAATTTAGCTGAACACTGTGCAGAGGTCGCACTACACTAACTTGTAGCTTTAGCTGAACACTGTGCAGAGGTCTCATTACACTAACTTGTAGCTTTAGCTGAACACTGTGCAGAGGACGCACTACACTAACGTTTAAGTAATGTAGCTGCCTGTGGTAGTGATAGGATCAGGAAAACAACACCAACCTTCTACAGGTAGCTTTAGCTGAACACTGTGCAGAGGTCGCACTACACTAACTTGTAGCTTTAGCTGAACACTGTGCAGAGGTCTCATTACACTAACTTGTAGCTTTAGCTGAACACTGTGCAGAGGTCGCACTACACTAAAAAATAATGTAGCTGCCTGCGGTAGTGATAGGATCAGAAAAACACCACCAATCTTCTACAGGTAAATTTAGCTGAACACTGTGCAGAGGTCTCATTACACTAACTTGTAGCTTTAGCTGAACACTGTGCAGAGGATGCACTACACTAACGTTTAAATAATGTAGCTGCCTGCGGTAGTGATAGGATCAGGAAAACACCACCAACCTTCTACAGGTAGCTTTAGCTGAACACTGTGCAGAGGTCGCACTACACTAACGTGTAAATATTGTGGCTGCCTGCGGTGGTGATAGGATCAGGAAAACAACACCAACCTTCTACAGGTAGCTTTAGCTGAACACTGTGCAGAGGTCACACTACACTAACTTGTAGCTTTAGCTGAACACTGTGCAGAGGACGCACTACACTAACGTTTAAATAATGTAGCTGCCTGTGGTAGTGATAGGATCAGGAAAACAACACCAACCTTCTACAGGTAGCTTTAGCTGAACACTGTGCAGAGGTCGCACTACACTAACTTGTAGCTTTAGCTGAACACTGTGCAGAGGTCTCATTACACTAACTTGTAGCTTTAGCTGAACACTGTGCAGAGGTCGCACTACACTAAAAAATAATGTAGCTGCCTGCGGTAGTGATAGGATCAGAAAAACACCACCAATCTTCTACAGGTAAATTTAGCTGAACACTGTGCAGAGGTCGCACTACACTAACTGTAAATACTGTAGCTAATAGGACTAATAAGATCAGAAGAACACCAGCAATTTTCTTCAAATACTGTAACAACACCTGCCTGCCTGTCAGTAGGAAGATAATAACAGGAATGGATCTAGCTAAACTAAATACAGTGTATATATATATATATATATATATATATATATATATATATATATATATATATATATATATATATATATATATATATATATATACAACACCTGGGATGTATATATATACACAATAGACTGTAAGTGCAGCTAACTGACTGACTGTCCTGCCTAATCTATCTAACTTAAATCAAATGACACTGTCTCTCTGTCTCTCAACACTGGAACACACTACACAGGGCCGACGTGCAGGCAGCCTTATATAGTCTGGGGTGTGTACTAAACCCCCTGAGCCATAATTGCCCAAAGCCACCCTGGCTTTGGCCAATTACAGCTCTCTGTACAGACGGCACTGTGATTGGCCAAGCATGCGAGCCATAGTGCATGCTTGGCCAATCATCAGTCAGCAATGCACTGTGATGCCGCAGTGAATTATGGGCAGTGACGTGCCACTCGAATTTGGCACTAACGGCCCATATCGTTCGCAATTCGGCGAACAATCGAACAGACGATGTTCGAGTCGAACATGGGTTCGACTCGAACACGAAGCTCATCCCTAATTGCCAGTATGCAAGTAAATTATTTCACCCAAATGAAAAATGTTATATTATTTATTTTACTGCTCTGTACTCAATACTGTTTTATTGATCTTTATTCAGCTGTTTGCAATGTCCCATAGACAACAATGCATCTCATTTCAGATGATTAAAAAACTCAGCATTTTTTACTCCTGTATGCAATCTGTTCCAGCAGTGCAAACAAATAGCTGTTCATCCAGCCGGAAATCTTGTGAGCATTGTCCCTTGCTGAAAAACACCTCCCTCTGATATGTAGGAGAGTAAGAGGTGTTTTGTAGCGCTATGGTGACAATGGTACTCGGTACCGTTGTCACCATAGGACAGGACGTTTGAATGGTAGGACTGCCTGGTGAAAGTAGAGGATAAAATTGTGCAAAAATTAAATTAATACAGTCACCTAAGGATCAGGCCTTTTCCGACACTATTTGTTTTCAAGCAAAAAATCTTTTTTTTTTGTTATAAACTTACTTAGAACCCCCAAAACATTATATTATAATAACGAACATGTCATGCTTTAAAATTGCACATGCCTGTGGAATGGAGCCAAACTTCAGTACTTAAAAATCCCCATAGGTGAGGTTTTACAAATGTCTACAGGTTTCCAGTTTAGGGTTACAAAGGAGGTCTAGCGCTAGAGTTATTGGTCTCACTTTGAGGTTCCCTGTGATACCTCACATGTGTGGCGCAAACACCATTTACATATGTGGTCATGGCCTACATATGCATTCACCACTGCTCGTGAGCACGGGAGGATGGGGGCACTTTACTTTTTTTTATTTTTTTTTTATTTTTTTTTCACACTGTCCTTTTAAAAAAATGTTTTGATTACTTTGATTGCTATCACAAGAAATGTTAGCATCCTTTGCGATAACAATACAGCATGGTATGGAAATGGAATGGATTGCAATGGAAAGCATTAGATTAAAAAAATCATTGATCTAATGCTTTAAAAATGCCATTGTTTACATTGGGCCAGAACCAGAAGCCATACAGATGAGCAGAGTTCATCTTTCCTTCATTCATCTCTGTGATCAGCCGCTGTCAGCAGCAGATCGGTTCTCAGGGCTGCCAATTATCCAGGTAAGCCTGGGAACCACTGGAATCCGCCACTCGAATCACTATTATCAGAAAGACCGGCGTCTGAGGAAAATTTCAATTAAGGGGTTATGGCATCAAGCTGCAGCCCTAACCCGATATTAAACTTCAAACTTAAAACGTATTTTCCCAGTGAGGCGGTGGGCTAGTGGTAAGCTGCAATACTATACATTTTTTGTTTTGGGGTTTAGATACACCTAATGTCATCTGTTAGCATTATACCCAGCTACAGTGCCTTGAAAAAGTATTCATATTTTCCACACTTTGTGATGTTACAAACAAACTTGTAAATGTATTTTATTTTTTTTTTTGTGATAGACAACACAAAATGGTATATAATTGTGAAGTTGAAGGAAAATGATAAATGATTTTCATTTTTTTTTTTTTTACAAATAAATATCTGAAAATGTGGCATGCATTTGTGTTCAGCCCCTTTACACTGATACATCTAACTAAAATCTAGAGGAACCAATTGCCTTCAGAAGTCACCTAATTAGTAAATAGAGTCCACCTGTGCAAAATGTAATATCAGTATAAATACAGCTGTTTTGTGAAGCCCTCAGAGGTTTGATAGAGAACTTTAGTGAACAAACAGCATCATGAAGGCCAATGAAAACACCAGACAGGTCAGGGATAAAGTTGAGGAGAAGTTTAAAGCAGGATTAGGTTATAAAAAAATATCCCAAGCTTTGAACACCACATCGAACACTGTTGAATCCATCATCCAAAAATGGAAAGAGTATGGCACAACTGCAAACTTACCAAGATATGGCCATCCACCTAAACTGACAGGCCAGGCAAGGAAAGCATTAATCAGAGAAGTAGCCAAGAGGGCCATGGTAAGTCTGGAGGAGCTGCAGAGATCCACAACTCAGGTGAGAGAATCTATCCACAGGACAACTATTATTTGAGCACTCCACAAATCTGGCCTTTATGGAAGAGTGGCAAAAAGAAAGCCATTGTTGAAAGAAGGCCATAAAAAGTTCAGTTTGCAGTTTGCGGGAAGCCATGTGGGGGACACAGCAAACGTGGAAAAAGATGCTCTGGTCAGATGAGATCAAAATTGAACTTCTTGGCCTAAAAGCAAAATGCTATGTGTGGCGGAAAACTAACACTGCACATCACCCTGAACTCACCATCACCACCGTGAAACATAGTGGTGGCTGCATCATTTTGTATGGATGCTTTTTGTGGCTGCATCATTTTGTATGGATGCTTTTGTTCAGCAGAGACAGGGAAGCTGGTCTTAGTTGATGGGAAGATGGATGGAGCCAAATACAGGGCAATCATAGAAGAAAACCTGTTATGCCCCATACACACGGTCGGATTTTCTGACGGAAAATGTGCGATCGGAGCGCGTTGTCTGAAATTCCGACCGCGTATGGGCTCCATCAGACTTTGACAGAGCTTGAGCTATTTTACAAAGAAGAATAGGCAAAAATTTCACTCTCTAGATGTGCTGGTAGAGACATGCCCAAAAAGACTTGCAGCTGTAATTGCAGAGAAAGGTGCTTCTACAAAGTATTGACTCAGGGGGGCTGAATACAAATGCACGACACACTTTTCACATATTTATTTGTAAAAAAATTTGAAAACCATTTATCATTTTCCTTTCACTTCACAATTATGTGCCACTTCGTGTTAGCCTAGCACATAAAATCTCAATAAAATACATTTACATGTTTAGTTGTAACATGAGAAAATGTGGAAAATTTCAAGGGGTATGAATACTTTTTCAAGGCACTGTATCTGTGAGGACTACAGGACGCTTTGTTTAAGGTTTGTATATCTTTACATCTTAGGGTGGAATGAAGCAACCCTGAGCCCATAATGTTGTATGGGCCCCCCCACAAAAAAATGAACTAATGCCATTGAACAGCAGATTACCACACCCATGTGGCACAGTACCCAGGCAACAGCTTATATTAATTTAGAACAATAAAGTATGCAGTATACTGTATGCAGCCCCTGAAGGACACACATTGCTGACCTCCATGCCTTCTGTTCTGATTAAACTTATGTGTAAATACAAGACAAATAGGAGAGAAATAAGACAGCAATAATGGACAGTGTCCCAGTGCTGAAAACTATGTTCCTTCGCAGGCGCGCTCGAGCATTATGCCCCACCCACTCTGCTCTCTGCTCCTGCCTCCTGCTGTATGCGGCTGTGTGTGTCGCGACAGGGCGGGAGGCTTAACAGTAAACTTACATTCCTCATCCTCACCGCAGGGGCGGATCCAGAGTCTAGTCTCGGGAGGGACACTGCGGTTAACATCAGTCCATTTCCCAAATAAATTGGTGGCAATTTATTTGGGAAATGGCTAATGTTAACGCTTCAAGTATCCCGACACCATGGTTGTTATGTGTCAGGATGATTGTAGCGCATTATTTCTATTATTACACTGTTATAGAAAATGAAATAGTTCAACTCATCATAATGCAGAATCAGTGGGAGCCCTGAGCATGTCACTTGCACGTCGCCTGTCACCAGATGCAGATTGTCACTTGCCACATCACCTGCCACACGTTGCCGATTGTCCACTTGTCACACATTGCAAATTGTCACTTGCCACATCACCTGCAACAAGTTGCAGATTGTCACTTGCCACAAGTTGCGGATTGTCCACTTACCACGTCACCTGCCACACATTGTGGATTGTCCACTTTCCAGTTCACCTGCCACAAGTTGCAGATTGCCACTTGCCACAAGTTGCGGATTGTCCACTCGCCACGTCACCTGCCACAAGTTGTGGATTGTCCACTTGCCACAAGTTGCGGATTGTCACTTGCCACGTCACCTGCCACACGTTGCAAATTGTCCACTTGCCATGTCACCTGCCACAAGTTGTGGATTGTCCACTTGCAAAGTCACCTGCCACAAGTTGCAGATTGTCATTTTCCTGCTAAGGTGGGGAATAGGGATTGTCACTTCCTGTGTCCCAGTCTGAGTCAGGCAGCAGAGAGATGATGTAATCTCTCTGCTGCCTGCACAATGAGTGAGGGCAGAACTGTCGGGATGCAGGGCAGGTGCCGGGCGGTGAGAGATGATGTCATCTCTCTGCTCCGCCACCCGCTGATTGGCCAGTCCACCCACCAAGCCTCCCAGCTGGCAGCTTCCCATCTGCTCTCTCACCTACCACCGAGCCACCCACCGAGCGGATGGGCAGCTCACCAACCAAGCCGCAGTCACTTGCACGCCGCCTTACTGGGCCCCATTCGGCTGCGGGCCCCATAGCGCCCGTGTGGGTCACTATGGCAGTAGTTCTGCCACTGACCCTGACATACCAATACCATCAAGGACTGTCTGAATCTCTCAAAGATGAGTTAACCAGAGTTCAGTCCCCCGCTACCCTGGAAGGCCTCATTCAGCTTGATATTCAACTTAATAGACACCTACGGGAGTGACGGTCCGAAAGTGCCCAAGCCTTCAAACCCACCTGGATGTTGCCCAAGGTTTCTACATCTCCAGCATCCATGCCTCCCATCTCATCGATGTCTGAGGTTGAACCCATGCAGATTGGCTTAGTCCACTCAGCTCTGACTCCTGAAGAGAGACCCCATCGTTGGTAAGCTAACCTTTGCCTTTACTGTGTGGGAACTGTACATTTCTTACGTAATTGCCCCATAAGACCCAGTAAGCCCTCTTCACATATTCCAGTATATTTCCAGGTGGCAGGACAGGATCTCCCCCATCTTATCTTGTTCTTCCTGTCTATTTGCAGGAAGATTCCAGGGCCTGTAGCTGTTTTCTGGACTTGGCTTTGGCAGCAAAACTGGGCATTCCCCTTTTCCATAAGAAACAACATCTGACAGTTCACCTAGCTGATGGCTCCATGCCCAGTACTGGGCCTGTTACCCAAGGGACTGCACCTCTCCTTACCATAACTGAATCTGGTCATCGAGAGTTCCTATGCTTTGATGTTCTGAGCTCACCGATGTTCCCGGTCATCTTAGGAATTTAATGGCTGCAGGTCATCTTAGGAATTCCATGGCTGCAAATTAACTGGTCCAAGAGAGAAGTCATGCTTCCTTCTTCCTACTTCCGACAGCATTGTTTCACTCCCATGTACAGGGATTCTGCTAGTTGCTTGGCTGTCCAACCAGTACCCAGCACTCACCAGAATGTGCCATCTGCCTACCGAGAGTTCTTGGATTTCTTCGACAAGAAAAATGCCAATGTCCTTCCTCCCCACTGGCCATATGATTGTCCAATTGAGCTACTCTCAGGTTCTGAGATACTCTTTGGCTGCATATTCCCTCTGTCTGAAAAGAAGCTTGAGACATTATGGCTATACCTAGATGAGAACTTAGAAAAGAGGTTCATCTGTGTCAGAAACCATGAAATCAGACCGAGACAGAAGTACAGTTAAATCACACTTGTTTAATAATAAAAATAACTAGAACAAACATAGTCAAAACATAGCCAGAGTTCAGGAACCGGAACAGATAGTCAGACAAGCCAAACGTCAGGGAGCCGAGATGAGCATAGAAAAAACAGCAAACAGAATCTGGAGCCAGAAGGAATGTCAGCCAAGTCTTTTGAACGGGAATGCAGGAGAGCGTCTCTGTGATGTTGACTAAGGCGAAGGCAAAGATCCTCCGGGCTGGACGGCTTAAGTAGGCAGGACTGACGAGCAGGAAATCATCAACAGCTGAGTACCTGTGGAGAGATAGGAGCTGGCAATTAGCCGAAGCTGAGTGGCCAGCTCAGAGAAGGAAGCGCTGGTATCTTCTTCGTGGAAAAAAAAGACTCTAAGACCATGTGTGGATTACAGGAAGCTTAACAAAATCAGCATTAAAAACTGTTACCCGGTCCCTCATATTCCAGAACTCTTTAAAAGGTTCCCCAATGCCCGAATCTTCAGTAAGTTAGATCTACGAGGTGCCTATAATCTGATCTTCATTCGTGAAGGTGACGAGTGGAAAACAGTTTTAAGAACACGGTTCGGGCACTTTGAATACTTGGTGATGCCTTTCAGGCTCTGTAATGCCCCAGCCACATTCCAGCATCTGGTAAATTACATTTGTCTACCTTGACAACATTCTCATTTTCTCGGCTACTCTGGAGATCCACAGATCACATGTGGGAAAAGTACTGTCTACCTTGTGAAAGCATGGACTATATGTAAAAGCTGAGAAGTGTGACTTTGAAAGGACGTCAATCCAGTTCTTGGGGCTCATCACTTTTACAGAGGGAATTGCCAAGGATCCACAGAAAGTAAAAGCTATCCTGGAATGGCCAGTTCCAGTAGATAAAAAAGGAATCCAAAGGTTCGTAGGCTTTGCAAGCATTTACACCCATTACCCAAGTAACCCGCCAGCATACCCAGTTCCAATGGTCCTCTGAGACCCAGGCAGCCTTTGACAAACCAAAATCTTTGTTCATTTCAGCTCCAGTTCTTCAACACCCTGACCCCACTCTAACTTACGTTTTGGATGTTGACACCTCAAAATTAGCCACAGGGGCAATCCTGCCATAGTGCCAATGATCCAAGGCATTACTGCATCCCGTAGCCTTTTCATTACGTAAGATGAGTCAGCCAGAAAGGAACTATGATGTGGGGGACAGAGAGCTCTTGGCCATAAAGATAGCTCAGGAAGAATGGAGAGGAGGAGTGCCTCCTCTCCTGGAAGGTGCCGCACACCCCATTATGATTTTCACTGACCACAAGAATCTGGAGTACCTTAGCACAGCCAAACGCTTAAAACCCAGACAGGCTTGATGGGCTTTGTTTTCCTCCAGATTCAACTTTCATCTTACCTACCGGCCAGGTTCAAAGAATGGGAAAGCTAATGCCCTGTCACAAATGATTTCTTTTTTTTTTTTTTTAATTCTTTATTTATATTTTTCCGAAAACAAAAATAAAATCCATACATTGGCAAACATCTAATACAAATCCTTCTCTAATATCCCTCTTCTTACAAAATGCCCACCCCCCTCCCATCCCAATCCTGCTGAAATACTATAGTGCAAATCAAAACCTGATTTCTTCTCATAGTTCCCCATAGTTCAATGGGTTATAAACCCATTTGAACTTTAGCCAGTAATCTCCTCCACATAACTCCATGTATTCTTAAACCTTCGCCACCCTGCCCATTTGTCTTTTCGTTCAGCCCCCTCATCAGGTTCTGACTCAGTACCCTCCACGCACTCGACACTGTACATTTCATTTACGCAGAACAACCATTCTCGGGTTTTAGGGCTCTCCGGCTCCTGTCATTTTTTTGGGATCTGACTCTTAGCAGCATCCAACAAGATGGGAACTATAGATGTTTGGTATTGCTTGATTGACTCATCTGTCCCATGGAATAAACATGTCCATGGATCTTCCTGCATAGTCTTATTGGTAATTTCCTTTATTAAGAGTATAATTTTATTCCAATACGCTTTAATGATGGGACACTCCCACCATAATGGGCCATTGTACCAATACTTTTACACCCTCTCCAACATTCCCCCGATATCTCCGGTAGGAATTTACTAAGTTTGTCTGGTGTCGCATACCACCCTACTAGACACTTAAAATTTGTTTCCGTCATCTTAATGGTGACTGATGAGGTATGCATAATTTTCAAGATTTTTCCTAACATGTTATTACTACATTGTGTCCCCAATTCCCTTTCCCATTTCTTGATATAGGGAGGCACAATCAGTTCTTCTTTTGACATTAAAATTTTGTACAGTCCATAAATGATATTTCTAGGTTTTTCTCTCTGACAAAGCTGCTCAAGCGGCCTATAATCTTCTTTGCCTCTAATTGATTTCGGAAGTTTCTCTACAAAATGCGACAACTGGATGTACCGCCATATATCAATATCCTTTAGATCTGTCTTGGTTCTCAAACCGTGAAATGTGCAAATTTTCCCTTCTTTTATCAAATCTTCTACTTGTGTATTTCCATTCTTAATCCAATTCCCCCCCCCACCTCCCTCGTCCCTGGTTCAAAAAATGTATTATTCTTTAAGTAAATCAAAGGAGAGTCATAATACCATTTATTTTGTATGTGAATCTGATCCTATAATTTTAATGTGTTAAGTGTTAAATCGGATGTATTTGTGCTTAGTGTTCTGTATTTTGGGGGGTTCCATATCATGTGTCCTAAGTGTGTACTGCTCAAACTGTGTTCAATGTTAACCCATCTCTTATCTGAGACCTCCCTTGACCATGACCAAATGATTTCTGACACCCCAGAAGAAACAATACCTGACACAATCTTATCCAACCAGAACTTTTTGTTAATCCAACATGACCTAAGAGCTTCGATTGAACAAGCCTCTGTCCAGTGCACAGAACCAGAGGCATCGTCCTTAAGAAATCAGGAGGGGTTCCTATGGCATCAGGCTAAGATTTTTGTCCCACAGCAACCCAGACTGCAGGTCCTAAAAACATTCCATGACCACCAACGTGCCGGGCATTTCAGGGTTCGAAAGACAATGGAACTCATTCAATGGTCCTTGTGGTGGCCCACCTCGGATAACCTTCATCCAAACAAATTACCAGACTCTCCAGTAAACCATGCAGAAGGCCAAGATGACTTTAAAAGACAATATGACAGAAGAAGAAGTAAACCTAGTTTCAAAGTCAGAAACAAGGTATGGCTCTCTTCTGTTAATCTTAAGTTGTCTTGTCTTTCCCGGAATTTGGGGCAAAAATTTGTTGGGCCATTCGAGATCAAGAGAGAAGTTAATCCTGTGGCGTTCGAGCTTGCCCTGCCGAACTCTTATAGGACTCATCCAGTATTTCACGTGTCTCTGCTTAAGTCAGCTAAATCAAGTCCCTTCCCAGGGACAGAAGAAGTACCACCTCCATCAGTCTCTGTGGGTGATGAACCAGAATTTGAAGTGGAATCCATCCTGGATAGGGATGAGCTTCGTGTTCGAGTCGAACCCATGTTCGACTCGAACATCGGCTGTTCGACCGTCCGTCGAATTGCGAACGATATGGGCCGTTCGCGCCAAATTCGTGTGGCGCGTCACGGCCCATAATTCACTGCGGCATCGCAGTGCATTGCTGGCTGATGATTGGCCAAGCATGCACTATGACCCGCATGCTTGGCCAATCACAGCGCCGTCAGTAGAGAGAGCTGTAATTGGCCAAAGCCAGGGTGGCTTTGGCCAATTATGGCTCAGGGATTTAGTACACACCCCACACTATATAAGGCCGCCTGCACGGCGGCCCTGTGTAGTGTGTGTTCCGGTGTGCTGAGCGATAGAGAGAGAGAGAGACAGTGTCATTTGATTTGAGTTAGATAGATTAGGCAGAACAGTCAGTCAGTTAGCTGCACTTACAGTGTATTGTGTATATATATGCATCCCAGGTGTTGCATATATATATATACACTGTATTCAGTTTAGCTAGATCCGTTCCTGTTATCTTCTATCTAGACTATTTACATTCAGTGCAGTGTGTCCTGCTCACAGTGTTCAGCTAGATCCGTTCCTGCTATTTACATTCAGTACAGTGCTTCCTGCTCACAGTGTTCAGCTAGATCCGTTCCTGCTATTTACATTCAGTGCAGTGCGTGCTGCTCACAGTGTTCAGCTAGATCCGTTCCTGCTATTTACATTCAGTGCAGTGCGTCCTGCTCACAGTGTTCAGCTAGATCCGTTCCTGCTATTTACATTCAGTGCAGTGCGTCCTGCTCACAGTGTTCAGCTAGATCCGTTCCTGGTATTTACATTTAGTGCAGTGCGTCCTGCTCACAGTGTTCAGCTAGATCCGTTCCTGCTATTTACATTCAGTGCAGTGCGTCCTGCTCACAGTGTTCAGCTAGATCCGTTCCTGCTATTTACATTCAGTGCAGTGCGTGCTGCTCACAGTGTTCAGCTAGATCCGTTCCTGCTATTTACATTCAGTGCAGTGCGTCCTGCTCACAGTGTTCAGCTAGATCCGTTCCTGCTATTTACATTCAGTGCAGTGCGTCCTGCTCACAGTGTTTAGCTACATCCGTTCCTGCTGTTTACATTCAGTGCAGTGCGTCCTGCTCACAGTGTTCAGCTAGATCCGTTCCTGCTATTTACATTCAGTGCAGTGCGTCCTGCTCACAGTGTTCAGCTAGATCCGTTCCTGCTATTTACATTCAGTGCAGTGCGTCCTGCTCACAGTGTTCAGCTAGATCCGTTCCTGCTATATACATTTAGTGCAGTACGTCCTGCTCACAGTGTTCAGCTAGATCCGTTCCTGTTATTTACATTCAGTGCAGTGCGTCCTGCTCACAGTGTTCAGCTAGATCCGTTCCTGCTATTTACATTCAGTGCAGTGCGTCCTGCTCACAGTGTTTAGCTACATCCGTTCCTGCTGTTTACATTCAGTGCAGTGCGTCCTGCTCACAGTGTTCAGCTAGATCCGTTCCTGCTATTTACATTCAGTGCAGTGCGTCCTGCTCACAGTGTTCAGCTAGATCCGTTCCTGCTATTTACATTCAGTGCAGTGCGTCCTGCTCACAGTGTTCAGCTAGATCCGTTCCTGCTATATACATTTAGTGCAGTACGTCCTGCTCACAGTGTTCAGCTAGATCCGTTCCTGTTATCTTCCTACTGACAGGCAGGCTTGTCTGGTTACAGTATATAAAGCTACCTGAAGAAAATTACAGGTGTTCTTTTTGATCCTATTAGTACCACGGTCAGGCAGCTAGACTATTTACATTTAGTACAGTGTGTCCTGCTCACAGTGTTCAGCTAGATCCGTTCCTGTTATTTACATTCAGTGCAGTGCGTCCTGCTCACAGTGTTCAGCTAGATCCGTTCCTGCTATTTACATTCAGTGCAGTGCGTCCTGCTCACAGTGTTTAGCTACATCCGTTCCTGCTGTTTACATTCAGTGCAGTGCGTCCTGCTCACAGTGTTCAGCTAGATCCGTTCCTGCTATTTACATTCAGTGCAGTGCGTCCTGCTCACAGTGTTCAGCTAGATCCGTTCCTGCTATTTACATTCAGTGCAGTGCGTCCTGCTCACAGTGTTTAGCTACATCCGTTCCTGCTGTTTACATTCAGTGCAGTGCGTCCTGCTCACAGTGTTCAGCTAGATCCGTTCCTGCTATATACATTTAGTGCAGTACGTCCTGCTCACAGTGTTCAGCTAGATCCGTTCCTGTTATCTTCCTACTGACAGGCAGGCTTGTCTGGTTACAGTATATAAAGCTACCTGAAGAAAATTACAGGTGTTCTATCCCAGCTTAGTGCAGCTACAGGCCATTAGTATGTCTGGAAGGCCAAGAAGGAGAGGCAGACAGTCACAAGCCAATATGAGAGGGCAAGCAGGCTCTGTGTCTAGTGCTGGTCGTGGAGACGGTGCATCCTCATCAGCACGTGGCCATGGGACACGCTTGGCCTTTTTTTCGGCAGCTGGCCGTGTTGAGCCGCAACATGCGGAAGACTTGGTCGAGTGGATGACCAAGCCGTCCTCATCCTCCTCATCCTCTCTCACCCATGCCCAGGGTGCTTTGTCTGGCAAAGCAGCGGCCTCTTCCCTCAGCTCAATGTCATCAGTGACTCCTTCCCTAGCCCCACCATGTCCTCCTGAGGATTCCCTCGAACTGTTTGACCACAGTGTTGGGTACATGCTCCACGAGGATGCCCAGCGTTTGGAAGGCTCTGATGATGATACTGAGCTCAATGAAGGCAGTAACATGAGCACGGACAGAGGGGGTGCCCAAGAAGGACAGCAATCTGGCAGTCATGCTCCCCCTGCTGCAGCATACTGCCAGGTTTGCTCCAGTGATGAGGAGGGAGGGGATGATGAGGTCACTGACTCAACGTGGGTGCCTGATAGGAGAGAGGAGGAGGAGGAGGAGGAGGAGGAGGAGGAGGTGGCACATCACCAACTAGGCAGGATGCCCTCCAGGGGCCAGCCTAAGGGCAGCACATTGACTGCATCACACCCCAAAGCTCCACATGTGCAGGGCGCTGCAGTCTCTGCGCGTTATTCAAAAAGTTCTTTGGTGTGGGCCTTTTTTGAGACGAGTGCATCAGATCGCACCGCTGCTATTTGCAATATATGTCTCAAGCGTATCTCGCGTGGCCAAAACATCTCCCGCTTGGGTACCACATGCTTGACCAGACATATGTTGACCTGCCATGCAGTTCGTTGGCAAGCGTATCTAAAAGACCCACACCAAAGAACAAAGACGATCTCTCCTTGCTCCTCATCAGCTGAGATTTCCAACCCCACTAGACCTTCAGTCCTCTCTGCGACCTGCAGTGAGAGGAATGAAGGTGTAGAATTAGGTGTGTCACAGCCAAGTACTTATGGGCAATCTGCTTTTGGTACACCGACGTCAGATTGTACCAGGCAAATTTCCCTGCCCCAGCTGCTGCACCGCCGAAAGAAGTTTGCTCCCAGCCATCCACATGCCCAGCGGTTGAATGCTAGCTTGGCAAAATTGCTAGCACTTCAACTGCTGCCTTTTCAGTTGGTAGACTCTGCCCCCTTCCGTGAGTTTGTGGAATGTGCGGTTCCTCAGTGGCAGGTACCCAAACGCCACTTTTTCTCACGGAAGGCGATTCCGGCTCTCTACCGGCATGTGGAAGGCAATGTCCATGCCTCGCTGGACAGGGCGGTCAGCGGTAAGGTGCATATTACCGCTGACTCATGGTCCAGCAGGCATGGACAGGGACGTTACTTAAGTTTCACGGCGCATTGGGTGACTCTGCTGGCAGCTGGGAAGGATGCAGGACAAGGTGCAGTAGTGTTGGAGGTTGTTCCGCCACCACGCCTCCAAAATGCTGATTGTGACACACCTCTCTCCTCCACCCCCTCCTCTTCTTCTTCCTCCATGGCCTCTTCCTCGGAACCAGCGGTGCTCCGTAGGCGTTCAAGGGGCTACGCAAGTACGCAGGCCAAAAGATGCCATGCGGTGCTTGAGCTGGTGTGCTTGGGGGACAGGAGCCACACTGGGGCAGAGGTTCTGTCAGCTCTGCAGGGGCAGGTTCAGAGGTGGTTGACGCCACGCCAACTTAAGGCAGGAATGGTGGTTTGCGACAATGGCACCAACCTCCTCTCTGCCCTCCGACAGGGACAACTGACCCATGTGCCCTGTTTGGCTCACGTCCTTAACTTGGTGGTGCAGCGGTTCTTGGGCAGGTACCCGGGCTTACAGGATGTCCTGAGGCAGGCCAGGAAAGTCTGTGTGCATTTCCGCCGGTCATATAATGCCAGTGCTCGGCTGACGGACCTCCAAAAGGAGTTTACCTGCCCAAGAACCGCCTAATCTGTGACATGCCCACCAGGTGGAACTCGACGTTGGCCATGCTGCAGCGGCTGCACACGCAGCAGAGGGCCATCAATGAGTACCTGTGCGACTATGGCACCAGGACAGGGTCAGGGGACCTTGGTTTTTTTTCCCCACGCCAGTGGGCCATGATCAGGGATGCATGCACTGTCCTGTCACCATTCGAGGAGGCCACGAGGATGGTGAGCACTGACAGTGCATGCATCAGTGACACTGTCCCCCTTGTCCACCTGTTGGAGCACACGCTGCGTGGAATAATGGACAGGGCACTTGAGGCAGAACAGAGGCAGGAAGAGGAGGACTTCCTTAGCTCTCAAGGCCCCCTTTATCCAGACAGTGTTCCTGCGTGCCCGCCGATCACACAGGAAGAGGACGAGGAGGAGGAGGAGGAGGAGGAGGAAGATTGTGTCAGTATGGAGGTGGAGCCTGGCACTCAGCATCAGCAGTCTTTAAGGGATCAGTCCCAAGGAACACATGGACTTGTACGTGGCTGGGAGGAGGTGGCTGCGGACGTTGTTGTCCTTAGTGACCCAGAGGACTCCGGACCGAATGCCTCAGCAAACCTACGCTGCATGGCCTCCCTGATCCTGCAAAGCCTGCGTAAGGATCCTCGTATTCGTGGTATCAAGGAGAAGGACCAATACTGGCTGGCAACCCTCCTTGATCCACGTTACAAGGGTAAGGTTGCGGACCTTATCTTGCCATCGCAGAGGGAGCAGAGGATGAAACATCTTCGGGAGGCCTTGCAGAAAGGTCTGTGCAACGCGTTCCCAGAGACTGGGAGGTTACAAACTCCTGTTTCTGGACAACGTGTTGCTGAGGCTTCGGTCAGTCAAAGAAGGAGCGGTGGAGAAGGTGGCCGTCTGACCGATGCGTTCAGACAATTTTTTGGTCCGCAGCCCCAAGGTATGATCGGTTCCAGCAACCATCGCCAGCGTCTGTTTTACATGGTGCAGGAATACCTAGGGGCAAGATCAGACTTGGACACCTTTCCCACCGAAAATCCTCTGGGTTACTGGGTCTTGAGGATGGATTACTGGCCAGAGCTTGCACAGTATGCAATTGAGCTACTGGCCTGTCCTGCATCCAGCGTTCTTTCGGAACGCACATTCAGTGCTGCTGGAGGCGTGGTAACCGATCACAGGGTGCGTCTGTCCACCGACTCGGTCGATCGGCTGACCTTCATAAAAATGAATCAGTCTTGGATCACCACCAGCTACCAAGCACCTGATGCAGATGTAACCGAATAATTTTTTTTGAAATCTCAGATCCCTTCAAAGACTGCCTATGCTGATGCTGAGTGACTATCCCTGAGTAATTATCCTCTTCCTCCTCAATCATCACGCTGATAGCTTGTAAGAACATTTTTGGTTCTGGGCGCCACCACCAGTGCCTAAGGCACAATTTTTCAGCCCCTGTTTAACAGGGGCGTGTAATTACAATTTTTGATGTAATACTTTGCAGCAGGGCTCGTTCCTGCATTCCAACTAGAGTGTCTGTGAGGGGTTGCAGTGTTGTGGCACCAGCACCAGTGCCTAAGACCCAATTTTTCAGCCCCTGTCTAACAGGGGCGTGTAATTACAATTTTTGATGCAATACTTTGCAGCAGGGCTTGTTCCTGCATTCCAACTAGAGTGTCTGTGAGGGGTTGCAGTGTTGTGGCACCAGCACCAGTGCCTAAGACCCAATTTTTCAGCCCCTGTCTAACAGGGGCGTGTAATTACAATTTTTGATGCAATACTTTGCAGCAGGGCTTGTTCCTGCGTTTCAACTAGAGTGTCTGTGAGGGGTTGCAGTGTTGTGGCACCAGCACCAGTGCCTAAGACCCAATTTTTCTGCCCCTGTCTAACAGGGGCGTGTAATTACAATTTTTGATGCAATACTTTGCAGCAGGGCTCGTTCCTGCGTTCCAACTAGAGTGTCTGTGAGGGGTTGCAGTGTTGTGGCACCAGCACCAGTGCCTAAGGCCTAATTTTTCAGCTCCTGTTCAACAGGGGCATGTAATTACAATTCTTGATCTAATATTTCACAGCAGGGCCCTGTGAGGGCTTACAGTGTTTTGGCCACAGCAACACCTAAGGCCCAAATTTCTGCTGAGTATATAGGGCAGGACCCTACTTTCAAACATCTAACTTACAAACGACTCCTACTTGCAAACGGAAGGAGACAACAGGAAGTGAGATGAAATCTACCCCTAAGGAAGGGAAATTCTCTCCTGTAAGAGTTAATATGGGAAAACAATTTTTCCTTTCCACTGATGCTTTCCAATCCTTGTTCCACAAAAAAACACAAATTTTCAAAAAACATTTTTCATTGGGACAAAAAAGTGAGGTGAAATCTTCTGAAGAGGAGGAAAGACGCAAAACAAATGTCACAGGGGTGATAACCCTTCCCTATGTTTTCCAAAAAGCTTAGAAAAGATTTTTTGGCTGGAGCTAAACACATTAAAAATGTTCAAAATTACAAACAGATTCTACTTAACAACAAACCTACAGTCCCTGTCTTGTTTGCACCGCCTGTATACTGCTGTTCAGAGTATATAGGGACCTTTCCTTATTTTAATTTGGGTGCGGGGTTCCCCTTAATATCCATACAAGACCCAAAGGGCCTGGTAATGGACTGGGGGGTACCCATGCCGTTTGTCTCACTGATTTTCATCCATATTGCCATGACCCGACATGACATTAAACCCGCAAGCAGTTTTAAATGAGATTTTTTCCTTTAAAAATGACATTTGGTGCAGGGACTGTTCTAAACATGGGAAACACGCGTCACTTTACAGGCATACTATAGACACCCCCCAGGTACGATATTTAAAGGAATATTTCACTTTTTTTTTTTTACTTTAAGCATCATTAAAATCACTGCTCCCGAAAAAACGGCCGTTTTTAAAAGTTTTTTTTGCATTGATACATGTCCCCTGGGGTAGGACCCGGGTCCCCAAACCCTTTTTAGGACAATACCATGCAAATTAGCCTTTAAAATGAGCACTTTTGATTTCGAACGTTCGAGTCCCATAGACGTCAATGGGGTTCTAACGTTCGTGCGAACTTGCGGTCCGTTCGCGGGTTCTGGTGCGAACCGAACCGGGGGGTGTTCGGCTCATCCCTAATCCTGGACTGCCACAAGAGAGGTAGGCAAAACCAATTTCTTATTAATTGTAAAGAGATCCACTGTGTTTGATCTCGGCTTGGCTCACTGACTCTGCTGCAACCTGTCTCACCGTGTATGACTCTGGCTTGTTCCAATTCTGCTACTTGAATCTCACATTGACTTATTTAAAGTGCATGAACCCCAGCAAGGCTCCTGGTTCTGTTTCTGGATTGTCCATCTGCCAATTTCGCCTGGTACTCCGCAAGTACACCTGCCCTATAGTGCATCTTGCTTGTTCCAGCAACCTTCCAGGTGATCAGACCACATCAACTGGCAAACCATGCTTCTTTGGGCACTGCACTCCCTGTACCACTTCCAGGGGTGAACTTAACTTAGCCGCAAGGGGAGCCCTCTCGGCACCTCGGCCTCACACCTGGTACTTGACAGTCACCCAACATTCGGCCCATGTGTACTGCAGCTGGTCCAACATGAGCAGGCCATTCAGCTGGCTTCTGTTGAAGGGGCATAGCTGTGAAAGGTCTGCTCGTTTCATATAGACCAGCTTTTATCAGAAGATAGTGGTCAGTAGTTCACTTTGGTTGTCCCTATTCTGACTGATGCAAAATTATGCTGCTGCTGGCTAGTTTTAATCAATCTCTCAAAAACAGACTGCAAACGATATAGCAGTGTAAAGTTGGCTAGCATTAGGATAGTTTTCTCAGGGAGAATTTTCTAAAATGTATTAGAAAATAAGGTTACAGGCAGGCTACAAGAATTAGGAAACCACAGATGACACAGCAATTTAAAATTTGCCAGTACAAGGACAATTTTAATCATAAATCAACAAGTTAACTGTTTGCTTTGAACACTCCATGTTTACCCTTTTGTGACTCCTGCCATGTTTCTTGAGCTCTGCTGTCCCAACTGTGGGGACCAAGGACCGTAATGGCAGGATACATTCTTTTTCTGATCTCCACTACCTATTAAAAACTTTGAAGCTAATTGACCATAATCTGCACTCCATTAGCTTACAATGGCGGACAGATGAGGCATTGGGGGGTGATTTACTAAAACTGGTTCGCTCAGAATCTGGTGCGTTTATGCATGGTAGTCAGCTTCTAACTTCAGCTTGTTCGCTTAAGCATTGGCAAAAAAACTGGGGAGTTGATTGGTTTCTATGCAGAATGCTCCAGTTTTAGTAAATAACCCCCTAGATGTCAGAGCCCTGATTTCTCCTTAAAGACAACCTGTTTGAAAAATAGTGTCACATAGGGGACCTTTTAGTGAAAAAAGTGTAAAAAAATAAAATTACACCCCAGCACCCTCCTCCCCAGATGGGCTGAGGCCATCATGTATTGCACTACTCTTTAGTTTTCATTAAATTTAGTTTTGTTTTAATTAGTTTCATTTAATAATTTTCTAACGAATTCCAACTTTTCAGAGCGATTAGAATTCGGATCGGTCGAAAAACAATTGACCGATTCAAGGTCTGTGTGAAGAAATAGCTGGTTGTTAAAGCGGAACTTAAGTCATTTTTCCATTTTTCCATCTATTAAATCTGCTGCCTTTGTTGTTTTAACTTTGGATAGTAAAACCTTTTCTGCCAGTAAATACCCTATATAGCCCACTTCCTGTTTCTTGTCTGGCGAAAAGCCTAGGTCTATGACATCATGCACAGCTCTCTCTCCCACTTTCATGAGAGTTTGCCAGGAAGGGAGGGGGATGAGTCATAAGCGGGCCAATGAGACCTATAGAGCTGGAGGTGTGCCTCTGCGTGTCTGTGTAAATCCAGGGAGTGAATAGGCAGCAGCTTCAGCTGCCCACAGTTAAGATGGTTGCAGCCAGACTCAGTGGAGGGAGATTTCTGCAGCATATTTGGTAAGTACAGACTCACAGTATATATAAAATAATATGCAAAGTGATTGGAGGGAAGCTTCAAAATGGCAAAGATGTTTTTGTTACAAATTATGTGAGCAGACTGCAGTTCCTCTTTAAGCAGCAGGCCGGGAAGCCGGCCGTCCACGTCCTTAACAACCATGAGTCATCATCTGTCAGTGGGCTTACCCACTGACAGGTGAATGTAAAGACAAAGACTGCTGACAATTGCCCGGCAATAGAAAAAAGTTAAAAAAACGGTGTAGGGTCCCTCCAGTCCATACCAGGCCCTTCGGGTCTGGTATGGATTTTAAGGGGAAACAAACACCAAAATAAAAAAACGGCATGGGCCCCCCCAAATCCATACCAGACCCTTAATTGCACATGCAGCCCAGCACCCCCTCCTCCTGAAACATTCCAGGCTACATGCCCTTAACATGGGGGAAGGTGCTTTGGGGTGGGGGGCTCTATGCCCCCTACCTTGTCCCCTAGTTGATGGGGACAAGAGCCTCTTCCTGACAACCCTGGGCTGTGGTTGTTGGCGTCTGCGGGTGGGGGGCTTATCGGAATCTGTTTCAATATTTTTTATTTTCAAAAATTAAAGGAAAAGGGATGTAGGGAAAACATTACATGTCATAACTACATCTTGAGTCAGCAAAATACAGATGACCAACACGGTCGCATTACGTACAACTTAATGAGGCTTTGGTGTACAGAACATTGTAGTATAGAATGAACAAAGTCAGTCATGAGCTTTGAGCAAGGCGAACATAAGAAAACTATGAATCAGATATAGAATATTTTATATGCGATATTAGGAGGGAGAGGTTCGCCCCCCCCAATTGGGGACACACTGTGGCGGGGCTTCCCCACCCCCAACACCCCTCCAACTAGAGAATGTAAAGTGTCAATTATCTAGGAGGAAGGACGGTGAGATTGTCCAAGGCTATCAAATCTATGCTCACCACAGTAGATGTTTGAACTGTTCCGATGTCTTCTGATTTTTAAAGAGCAACTTCATAAACTGTTTAACACTGGCATCTAAGTAAATAAATATAGAAGCAAATGAAATAGAAAACAAGGAATAGGAACACCTATATGGCTGTTCTAGTCTAGGCCAGGATCGGGGACCAACTCAGGATGATTCCCGTCCGAGGCCCAGGTTTTGACTGTTCGATTACAGGCCAAAGCCCAATACCATCAATAAAGAGGGAAAGTGAGACGAGATAGGGAAGATAGAAGTAGAGAGAGAAGAAAAGGGGAAGTGGAGGGAGAAAGAGTAGAGGAGATAAGGGTTGAGAGAGATGCGTATGAGTCGACTGGGGGGAAGAGACATGTCGAGGTGCAACAGCTCTGGGGAAGAGTCAAAGCGTGACCCCAATGTATGTTGCCCATGGTTCCCAAAGTTGTTGGAATTTGGCCGAGCGTTCCATTCACACTTGCCATTTTTTCTTGGTTCATAATCCAGGAAATCTTTCTTTTGGCTAGGATGGTTGAGACTGATGATTTTTTCCAGGCTTTAGATAGGGTGAGCTTAGCTCCCAGAATGATAAAGAAGATGAGGCGTTGTGTGATCCTGGAAATTTCCCTTACTGGGAAATTGAGGAGTGCCACTAGAGTGGACATTTGAACAGGCCTTTCGGAAATCCTACTAATCCAAGTGAAAATCTTGTGCCAGAATTGTCTGATTCTGGGGCAGGTCCACCATGTATGAAACATATCGCCCTTAAGGCCACAAACCCCCGAAAACAGAGGGGGGAAGCTGAAGGGTAAAAGCGAGCTATTTTGGAGGGTACCAAGTACCATCTAGTTAGCACTTTCAAGCTAGGTTCTACTAGCCCAGTGTTTAGAATGCCTTTGTAAGATTGGGAAAAGTTCTTATGCCAAGTTTCCAGCTGCCAGCTTTGAGATAGATCCTCTTCCCAGGCTAGCATGTAAGGTGCCTTGGACTGCGCAGAAGATAAAGCCCTGTAAATCACCAAAATGCCCCCCCTCTGCTCGCAGGCCTGGCCACACCATAGTTCATAAGGAGTCATTTGGGGTCCATTCGGGAGTGACCTACACTTATTGTGTAAGTAGCTTGATATTTGGGAGAATCTAAAGAGTTCAGACTGTGGCATATCGAGATTGCTGACACAAAAAGCTTTAGAGAGTGGGCCTAATGGTCTCAGGAAGTGTCCTATTCTGTACATCCCTTTGTCGAGCCACCATTTAAAGTCAGAAATGTTAAGACCGGGGGGAATTCGGGATTGTGGAATAAGTGCTGTAATGGTGCTATGGGGGATGTTAAGCGGTTGTTGCTTTTCAATCTGTCCCATAATGCAAAGGAATGTCACAACGTTGGGGAAAGAATGGGGGGTCTGAGTTTTCTTAGGCTCCAGAGGAGGAAGTCTAGGGTGTGGAGGGGGACCGCTTGCCTCTCTATGTGGACCCAGTCAGGTTGTTCTCATCGAGAGTAGACTGTAGATAGCTGGGCTAATTGTGCTGCTTGTAAGTACCAGATTAGGTTCGGTAAACCCATGCCGCCTTCTGACCTAGGTCTAAACAGGATCGCTTTGGAGAATCTGTGACCCCCATTACCCGATATATATTTAACAATGTTGGCTTGAAATCGTTTTAGGCGGTTATTATCAACCGATATCGGAAGAGCTCTAAAATAGTTTAGGATGCGGGGGAGTAGGGTCATCTTGACCGTGTTGATTCTACCTAGCCAGGTCAGGGACAGCTTGGACCAACGTGAGAGGTCCTCCTCCAGTTTTTTGTAAAGAGGAGGAAAATTAGCTTGATACAGGAGTTCAGTCTTAGGAGTCAGCTGTATCCCTAAATAGGAGATGGATGAGTCGCTCCATGAGAACCGAAAGCTGTCCCTGAGTCTGGCCAGGAGAGGTTCTGGAATATTGACATTAAGCGCCTGGAATTTGTCGTAATTGACCCTGAGGCCCGAGATCTTTCCAAAGTCATCCAGGAGACGGCATATATTGGGGAGCGAAGTTAGCGGGAAGATACAAATAGTAAGATGTCATCCGCAAATAATGCGCATTTATGACACCTGGAGCCACTTTGAATATCTTGAATGTTCGGGTTGTTTCTGATGGCTATCGCCAGGGACTCGATCGCTATGCCGAAGATCAACGGGGAGAGTGGGCACCCCTGGCTTGTACCTCTAGATATGGGGAAAGAGTCCGAGTAAAACCCCTGCAGATGCACCTGAGCTGAGGTAGTTGAGTACAGTGCGTGAATGATATTGAGAAAAGAATCCCCAAATCCCCATTTTTGAAGCAAATGGAATATGTAGGGCCATTGGACAGCGTCAAACACTTTTTGTAGGTCCAGAGAGAGTAAACAACCCTGCCTGGATGGGCCCCCATCCCAGTTGGAATTAATAAGGGATACTATATCAATCGCTCTTCAAATTAGGTCGGGACCCTGTCCCCCCGGTATGAAGCCCTCTTGGTCTTTATTAATGTATAAGCTAATGAAGGAGGCCAGGTGGTCTGCAAGGATCTTAGTCAGGATCTTCAAATCATTGTTAATGGGAGATATTGGTCTATAATTGCTGACCAAGCTGGTGTCTTTATCTGGCTTTGGGAGGACCGTAATGTAGGCCGTGTTTAGTGAGGTATTGAGTGGATCCCCCTTCCTAAGAGCATTGAAGAATCTAGCCATATATGGGGCGAGCAAAGTAGAGAATGACTTGTAATATGGTATGGAGAAACCATCAGGGCCTGGAACCAAATGTGATTTCAGGTTTTTAATGACCGCGCAAATTTCCTCAGCTGAAATAGGAGAGTCTAGTTTCTGACGGTGCCTAGTTTCTAATTTGGGAATCTGTATGTTATTTAGGAAGAAGTCCATTGCCTCTGGAGAAGGGCTGTTTCCACCACTGTATAGGGATTTATAAAAGGTTAGGAATTCCCCCATGATCCGTTGAGGATTTTGGGACAGAGTGCCACCCTGAATCCTGATCTTTGGTAGGGCCGGAGATCTGAATTTCGGGGATAATTTGCCTGCAAGCATAGGACCTATTCGATCGCCATTGCTATAGAATCTGTTTCTGTTCCACCTAAGCCATTTTTCAGCCTTAGTAGTTAAGGCGAGGTTTAAGGCCGTGCGTGTTGCGTCCAGCTGAGTGATAGGAACAGTATTTCGATCCGCTTTGTGTTGTTTAATTAAGGCTGTATACTCCCTATCCAGCTTTTCTATGTCAGTTTTGTTTTCCTTATTAATTTGAGAGGCTAGTTGGATCAGGTGACCTCTAATTACTGCCTTATGAGCTGCCCAGAGACAAGAGGGTCTAGTGTCTGGTGTATCATTATTGAGAAAGTAGTTGCGTATGTTAGTTTCGATTTCTTTCGTTCTGATCGGATCACTCAGGATGGACTCGTTAAGCCTCCATCGCCGGATAGGTTTATGTCCCCTCGGGCACTGAAGTACAAGGATCACCAATGAGTGATCCGACCAGACTACATCTTTGATATATGCCCTGTTCGTTAGTGAAATGGATGCTGAGGCTATAAGGATGTGGTCGATTCTCGCAAAAGACCTATGGGGGTTAGAGAAATGCGCGAAGTCTCGCAGCGTAGGATTTACTTCCCTCCATATGTCTATGAGGCCCTGCTGGAAGATAAGTTTAGCTATGCATAGGCTCTGTTTCGTCGGTCTAGTGAGGCGTTTGCCTGGGGGTCGTGACTTGTCCAAACCCTGGTCAAAGGCCGAGTTAGAATCGCCTCCATAGATCACTGTGCCCTCCAATAGTGGCGTTAGTGTTGCGAACATAGTTTGGAAGAAGGCATACTGGCCCCTATTGGGAGCATAATACGAGATTAGAGAGTATAGTTGGTTGTCTAAGTCCCCCACTAAAAGGATGAAGCGCCCGTCAGGGTCCCTGAATTCAGATTTGGGGGTAAATTTGCATTTTTTAGAAATAAAAATACCCACCCCCTTAGTTTTGTTCTCAGCATTGGCAAGTTTAAAGAATGGGAATTTGGAATGGATGAATGAGGGGTTGAAACTTCTGGGAAAGTGAGTTTCCTGCATAAGGATCACACCTGCTTTTTGGGAATGTAAGTATTGGAAGACTTTGCGCCTTTTGGACGGGGAATTCAGACCTTGGGCATTATGGGACACTATTTTAAGGGGCGTATTTACTGGTGTGTCATTAGCCATCGAGCAGAGGTAAGAGCAGAGCTGGGCAATCCACAGCACTCACCAACTGCTATCCACGGGGTCCAAGGCACCTCAAACGACAGGCGGAGAGCGGCGAGGGCATCAGTTGATGTCTGGGTTGTCCCCCCAGTCGACTCCTGTGGTAAAAAGCATGTTAGAATATATGCGGAAAAGGGGAAAGAAAAGACAAAGAGGAAAGACGGGGAGCAAGGGAGATCCCCGGAGAATGGAGGGGACAGGGTCCTCCATCAAGAGGTGTGAGTCACAAAAGAATCCCTCCAAGGGGTAGGGATTTATCCTGTCCAGTGGCAGTTGGAGTACCAAATCCACTAAATAGAAAGGGGGGCATGAACACCACCCCAGCAGAGAGAGCGCCTAATATGGTAGTTAAAATAACAATCTAGAAGTAGGCACTTGGTCCTACAGTTACACTTAAGCCTCCATCAAAATATGCTTTAACACTAAGTAAAGCCCGGGGGAGAAAGTGTATTGACCAGCAAACTATGAATATAACTAATAAACAATTATTAGAAATGTACCAGCCGGGGAGAATCACTACGGGGGGGAGCCCCCAGATTCAGCATGGTTTATATAGGGAAGTTTCCAGGGTCGATCTGGATAGACGGGTATCTGCCCTCCCTCCTCCCCACCAGAACCGACCAAAAGCTATGATGAAGTAGTTCAGAGTCAGTGTACCAAGAAAAACGTGAGTTAACAGCGTCTCCGAGAGTTGTGTCCCCCGAGATCGCCTCAAAAGAGGCGTGGGGTGTCCCAACATGACACTCATCTCAGGGGTCACAAACGGGGAGGCTCCCACCCCTCAGCTAGTACCTGAAGGGGGGAGATGGAAGGAAACAAAAAAAAATTTAGTGGACGTCAAAGGAATAATATGCCATAGACAAAGTGAGGACTGAGAGTCATGGAGGTTTAGTTTCCTTGGACTTCTTGGTTCTTGCCTTCTCCCAAACCGGATTCAGAGGACTCGTGGGCAGATGTCTCTTTGCTGAGTTAGGTTGAGATCCTGTTTGGCGTGCATTCGGGTCCTGGTTGAAAAAGCCTAATTGTAGGAAAAGCTTTTCTCCTTCCTGTAGGGATTCGAAGGTATATGCCTTGCCTTTGCGGAGCAGTTTAAGTTGAAATGGGAAGAGCCAGTATTTGATTTCTCTATCCATCAGGATTTGAAGTAGTGTTTTTAGTGTTCTCCTTTTTTGTATAGTTGAGGGGGATAGGTCAGCAAATATTTGCAGATGGTGCCCTTGAAACACTATTTCAGACATGGATCTTGATTTCTTCATAACTTCTTCTTTGATAGAGAAAAAGTGTGGTTTTACCACAACGTCGCGGGGGAGGCCGCCTGCTCTGGGAGGCCTGAGGGCTCTGTGGGCCCGATCCAGCTCAAGTCTGTGCTGTGGTGTATCTGGAAGTAAGCCCTTAATGAATGATTTTATAGTTTCAGGGATGTCCTTGTAGGATTCAGGGAGCCCCCTGACCCGAAAATTGTACCGTCGATTACGTTTTTCAAGGTCATTAATTTTAGCATTGGCAGTTTCTAGTTGTTCCTGCACGGTCTGTATACATGCAGTATTTTGGTTTGTTCTGGAAATAGTGGAGTCTAGATTAGATTCAATGATTTCCATGCGATTGCCAATGTTCTGGAGATCTGCTTTAATGTCACTTGTTATTTTGCGAGCGGTATTATGAAGGCCTCTGTCCAGTAGTTCTGCAAACTTTGTATATAGTCCGCCACTGAGACCGGCTGGAGCAGGCCTGGATCCCCATGCTGTATTAGCTGGTGAGACTGGGGAGGGCCTGCATCCATTGGGGAAAGCCCCAGACCTGCCAGATTGTGGTCTAGGAGAGAAGCAGTGGATGCTGGAGAGGCTGGGTTTGAGGGGATGTTGCCTGCAAGAGATTCTGGCTGAAGCAGGGAGGGGGATGCCATGTATGGGGAATTCGGCTTATAGGCCACAGAGGAGCTGTGAGGAGCGGTCGCCATCTTGGCCGTCTCGGCCTGCGGTAAAATGGCTTCAAAAGCCGGCTTCAGGTTTCTCCTTACTGCTCCTGAGTACATCGGGGATGTCCCCGGGGTTTCAGGTGACTGTGTGGGGCTGGTCCAGGGTTCGATCGCCGGTCCAAGTCCTGCTATTTCGGGTCCGGTCTGCTGAGGTGGGACGGAGCTCCAGGACTAAGTGTCCATCTTAGGTGCCCCCGCGCATGCGCCTGCCGCTTATCGGAATCTGGAAGCCACCTTTAACAAGGGGGGCCCCAGATCCCATCCCCACTTATGTGAATGGGTATGGGTACATCGTACCCATACCCATTCACCAAAAAAGTGTCAAAAATAAAAAACCACTAAAAAACATTTTTGATAAGTGCTTTTTAAAAAAAAAAAATATAAACAATAGTGTCCCTCGATGTACATCCATCATCAATCATGACGTCCGCCGACCCAAACAATTGAAAAGAACACTTTGCCTCCTGGACACAAATTTATTTTTAATATGATCACATATAGTTTTTTATTTAATAGAAATAGTTGCTGCATATTTTGTTTTTAGTTTGAATCTGCACATTTGTTAAGAAAGCAAATCTCAAAGCAGCAGGATTTGACATTAACCCATGGTAGACAAGTTAATTCGTCAGGTCACCTAGAGGCTGGGTGACAGATGCACACCATTGGGATCAGGAGTGCACCGCAAGGTAGTGGACCCTACGGCTGACTGCTGCGGATTGAACCCTGGGAGGTTCAGGAAGCAGGTCTACTGGATCACTGACACAGATCCCACTGGGAGCTAGAGCATAGATTCCCCAGGGCGTGGAGTCTAAGAGCCAACAGGTGTTCACCAGAGCCTTTAATGGTAAGGATGGACTGCGCTGCAGTCTGGCTCCAGGCCGTGGCCCCCAGGGTCTCACAGCTCACGCTTACGGTAGACTACAGGAGAAGAGGAAGGAGGCAGCAGGATGGAACAACAAGGAAAGTAAGGGACAAGCCAAGGTCTGGGCCACAAGCAGACAAGGACAACAGAGTACACGCCAAGGTTCAGGGTCACAAGCAAACAGGGATGGTCGGGAACACGCCAAAGGTCAGGGTCACGAGCAGACAGGAATAGTTAAGAACAGGCCAAAGTTGGTAACAAGAATCAGATGTAGGAAACACAGCAAGAACACACAGAGGCTAACACACAATGGTTGATCAGCACTGCTGGCTTGCAAGGCACAGGTTAATATAGGGTTCCCTGATAGGGCCTGGGGTGGGGCCATGCTTACAGGGGAGGTTACAAAAGCAGTCAGATGAGGGTCAGCTGGTCTCTAGAGATGAACACATGGAGACAGGTATGCTGTACGACAAACTCTATTGCATAACCATGACATAATTATTGACCATTACTGCTATAGTAGCCTTGGAAATTGATTTGTACATTTTATGAGGAAAGGAAAGGAATCTTTCCTCTCCATAAAATAATTTCTGTCCTCTATTCCAGCATAAAGTTGAGTTTAAATTCAATGAAAGATGAATAATTAGCCAGTGTTGCTCATTTGGCTAATAGGATTTTGTGGACAAAGCATGTGAAGTTCAAAGCTCACCTTCCTTCTCTGAACTGGCCACTCAGCTGTCAGCTAATTGCTAGCTCTCATCTCGCTCCACAGTTAACCAGCTGTTGTGGATCTGCTCGTCAGTCCTGCCTACTTAAAGATCTCCAGCTCACTTCATTCCTGCCTTCGCCTTGGTCACATCACAAGAAAACATCTCCTGCGTTCCTGTTTAAAGACTGGTTTTGCTGACATCCCTTCTGGCTCCTTATCCTGCTTGATGTTCCTCTACTTGAATCCCTGACTTCTGGCCTTGCTGATTACCCGATCTGGTTACTGAACTCTGGCTTGGCTGACTACCCAATCCGGTTACTGGACTCTGGCTATGCTTTGACCATGCTTACTCTATTTACCTTTTTATTTTTATTAATAAACAAGTGTGATTTTACTGTACTTCTGTCTCGGTCTGGTTCATGGTTTCTGACAAGTGGTTCTGCATCCACTCACAAATCCTATGTTAAGTATTAGTTAAAAGAGCTGTGCGGTTTTCTGAAAACAATAACACTGTATATGATAGCTATGCGTAAGTGTGTGCACACTCTGTTTAAAAGCTTTGCTTTCAAAAAATCATTTAAACCACCTTTTAACAGATTGAATGAATAGCATGGTAAATAGAAACAGATAAGGAACCAATTAGGACTTTATTCAGCATAGCTCTGTTAATAGAAGATGTGAATACCGAAAGAACTATTAGCTAATCTCCTACAAAATTCCCTGAAATGTAAGAATATACTCAGTTATGTTTATCTGATCAAAGCTTCTATATTTCATTACATTTTATCTCTTATATGCAGAAACAATTTTCATTTAGGTAAGGAAATTGAGATACATAAATCAGTTAAGTTGTCATTATCATGTTGTGGAGCACAAAGCTACAGAATCAGCCTTTGCTTGTTTGTGATATTCTGCATCCATACAATGTCATTATACTCAGTATAAATGCCATAAAAAGTAATAAGCTGTTTTGAATTTTTTTTTATTTTTTAAGCAGATATTCCCTACATATATATTTTATTTTAAAACAAAATAAAAAAATAAACCTTTGTATTATGTAGCAGAAATGTCTCAAAGGACATACCTAACATAACTGATACTGAAGTAAAAGATGAATACAGTATATTCACACAAGAAGGGAATCTTCTGGCTGTTTCAAAATGCAGAAACATACAGTATTTATGACTGTTCCAAAATGTAGAAACATTTTTAAGAATGTGATGTATTTATATATGCTTACAGCACAAATTCCACATTATTTAAAGGTGTTTTCTCTGTTGAAAATTTCTGAAACCTATATCCTTGAGACAGAAAATTAAATGTTAAAAAATATAGGGTTCCCTGATAGGGCCAGATGACGGCTCCTTAGCTGAAACATGTCAGGTGGAGCCCTCACGATTGCCGCTATATGATATTTGAGCTTTTTTCGGTCTTCAAAATGTGAGTTTGTTTTTCAATTATTTTAATAAATTAGTGTTTTTAAAAACGTTATTACGCTATGTGAGTTTTCTTTGCTCCTCGCATGGCATATGAGTTATACGTTTGGCTTATGCTGGATTGTCCATGGGTGAGGAAGCCGTGCTGTTACCCCTTTCTCCACCATATACTGATGACATCTGACAAGACACACTCCTCAGAATCGTTGGTCATTAAGCCTTTCTGACTTGTTTGGCGTATGCCATTTCAGGTCATTACAGTTACAGTTCCGGTAAGCCTCTTCAACTCTTGGTGATGGCCCCGGCACTGATGTAAAATCTTTGTACACTTGTGGTTCTTCTACTGTCTATCCATTTGCCAGATTTGGTGAAACCATCCATTTGTGAACTTGGGAGATTTTTTCCATCACTGGCCATATAATACCCCCATAGACCTTTAGTGACGTTTTTCTCACAATTTTTTCACAAATTTTTACATACTCAATATGGACTGTTATGTTTTATGATTTTTTTATTTTGAGGTGTTTGGTTCATGGAACCATCACGGGTTTCTTATTACTAATCACTGGTATAGGGCGTACACACGGTCGGACTTTGTTTGGACATTCCGACAACAAAATCCTAGGATTTTTTCCGACGGATGTTGGCTCAAACTAGTTTTGTCTACACACTGTCGCACAAAGTTGTCAGAAAATCCGAACGTTCTAAACGCGGTGACGTAAAACACGTACGTCGGGACTATAAATGAGGCAGTGGCCAATAGCTTTCATCTCTTTATTTATTCTGAGCATGCGTGGCACTTTGTCCATCGGATTTGTGTACACACGATCGGAATTTCCGACAACGGATTTTGTTGTCGGAAAATTTTATCTCCTGCTCTCCAACTTTGTGTGTCGGAAAATCCGATGGAAAATGTCCGATGGAGCCCACACACGGTCGGAATTTCCGACAACACGCTCCGATCGGACATTTTCCATCGGAAAATCCGACCGTGTGTACGGGGCAGTACACTTGATAACAAAGTACATTTATTGTTTAATTAAATTTTTCTTGTGATCAACACAGTTGTTAAATAACAAACATGTTATACTTACCTTCACTGTGCAGCTCGTTCTGCACAGAGTGGCCCCAAACCTGGTCTTCTGGGGTCCCTCGGCGGCTGTTTCAGCTCCTTCCTTGCAAGCATTAACCACCTTAATGCGAGCTCCCTCACATGGTGGTGAGTGCTTGCGGGCGCGCTCCCGTGATACAGCCAGCGGCTATAGCCGCTCGCTGTATCACTCGGCCCCGCCCCCCGGCGCGCCGCGTCATCGGATGTGATTGACAGCAGCGCGAGCCAATGGCTGCGCTGCTTTCAATCCATCCACTGCAGCCAATCAGCGACCAGGCTGAGCTGCAATGGAGATGACGAGAACGAGCAGCGGAGATTTGAGGTGTCAGGTAAGTAAAACGGGGGGGCTGGGGGCGGCGGTATTGTCAAAAGTTTTTTCACCTTAATGCATATAATGCATTAAGGTGAAACATTTTTTACCTTTACAACCCCTTTAATTATTTGGTATTATCCATATTCATGGTCATATATGTTTTGTCAGCATTCACCCTATATATGCACTTATGTATTGTGATGCACACATTTGTGGATTATAGCGCTACACTTTTATTTTTTTGATGTTTTTTTTTGCCTTGAGTCTATAGGTGTGTTAGCTGCTATTCTACCTTTCTTTGGCTTAGCGCAGCACTGTACTTATTTTTTAGTTTTGTTTCCTAGAAAATTAAATGTTGCTGTTGTTCTTCTTCTTCCTCTTCTTTTTTTTTCTTCAGCAAACTTATGTTAAAGTTAAGCTGGTCATATGTGGTTCAGTTTTTTTTCTTCAGCCATTGGGCTGAACAGAAGAAAAACTGAACTGATTCCTCCATGCACACATTCAAGGTGGAAGGGGGAATTGAGCAGCTTTTATCCAATAGGGCGGTTAAACTAAAGTTGATCAGTAAATTGACTTCTGTTCAATAGCAGTAGCCACACCTGGATCAAAAATCAGATGATCCCTGCTGAATTTAAATCAATCTACAGACACCTTTAGAATATAATAAAAATGATAAGGCAATGTCAAAAACATCCTTACTCTGTCATAAATAATAGTGCCAAGACACAATGATTAAAAATAGAGAAAATTTTTAAACAACATTAAACATCTGCAAAATATTTATCAAAAGCCTGACTGTTCAAGTGTTGAACAGGTGCCACATCCCAATGTATATATGCAAAAAACAAACTGGATGGAGGAATGGACTTTAAAGGCACCAACAAACACTGTTATATGTAAAAAGATTTTATTTGAATAAAAACATATTAAAATTCTATTTGAGATAAAACATCATGAACCTGGAAGTTCAAAGCTACAGAAAAAAGTAGTGACATATCCTATTCAAATGCAACATAGAATTTTTATACCCCAACGTTTCGACTACAGGAAGTCTTCTTCAGGGAGTTCTTTGTGGATGAATACAATGAATAGGCAAATGTTTATGTAGAGATATCAGATACGGATGCCAATAACGGCTCAATACACAAGAGTTTGGAAGCAATTCAAGGGAAGGTTTGCTTGCTAATTCTAAAAAGAGTCATACGCAGCTAAATGTGGAAAGATCCAGAGGTATTCAGCGCAGTGGACAAAAGGAAGGAGGGAAATATTCTACTTCCAATTTTAAACACTTGAGAAAGAGGTACCTTTGAAGGGGACAGCAGCGCAATCCCAATGGGAAAATAGTTGCCTGCATAGAGAAAGCCCCCAAATGCAGTCTGGTTTTTCAAATATAGGACAGCAATCCGCTATATGTTGCAGGGTGAGCATCCGCCTATTATTGGCTTAAAAGCAGAAGTGTTAAATACAAAAAGAATTGCTCTGCAAACAAAGAATGCACAAGAATGGATAGCGACCAGTCTTGCACTTGGAGGATTGGGGGATTAGGTGAGTATATTTTGGCTCTCCAATACCCTGCACAAAAACGAGAATTTGGTAAATAGTGAAAATGCTATGCTTACCAGAACAAGAGGTCAAGATGAGTTTTTGTTACAGTTTGGTTCCACTCATTACTCAAAATGGACTTGGAAAAATGTGTAATTTTCAGAACCACAAATTAATCTTTTGTTTTCAGTTTTGTCTTTATCTCCATGATTTACAACATGATTTGTAGCTCTATCTAATGCCTAGCTGAAGGCCAGGTTCTCCGATGTGCCTCTCATTCTGCTCCACTCTCATTTCCATCCCTGCCAGGTGGCTATTAAATAGGCTCAGGTACCAAGTGGAATGAATTGCCTCATTGATAGGTCACAAAAATGGGGAGTCACTCAACTTCTGGGTGGGAAGTAAACAAAGCAGAAATCTACAGCTACTTGTTTTGGACTGGGTGCTTCCTAAGGGCATCAATAATGCCAATCATCCAGGACAAATCTCATGTAGGATGCCCCAAGTCCTGAAGCCATGACCTTCCACAGTTTTTTTGAATTTATTTTTATGTTACAGTTTCGGCCCTGCAGTTCCATTACAATTTGTATTGCACTTCATAGCTAAGGTAAGGCTTCCTTAGGCTTCTCCTCAGCTTTAATCAGATCGCTTTGTACTGAGGAGGAATTTGGGGGTGGTGAGATAGCTCTGTCCTGGGGAAAGTGAGAGAGAGCTTTGTAGTAGGGGATATGGGAATGATAGGAGGATACTTCTCACTGGGGGGGGGGGGATTTTGGGGTAAATCTGTGTACCAGGGAGGTTTTATAGGAGATTTTTGTATTACCTATTCTTAAGCTCTGTACCTTGTATGATATGCACTCCTGATTCCTGTGCAGTACACACACCGAGTCCTGCGCCCTGTGCAATATACACTCCTGAGCCCTGTGTGATATGTACTTATTTTTTCAACTTTACATTTTGTTTAAATTTTGGTATTGATCAATTCCAACAGTTATAGCATAGGATATTTCCATAGCACATTGCAACAATGTCTGGCATAGTATTAAACATCAATAAAGAACAAGGAACAAGAATGGAAATACATTTAAGGTAGTGTCTAATTTCTTGTTAGTTAATTTCCGCCTACCCCTAATGGGACCTGACTGTAGGTGGAGATCTACCCCCAGGACCTTATATTCCGTGAGAAGAAAAGAAAGAAGAAGAAATTAAATTTAGGTTGTACTTCACAATAACAAAATCCCATTGTTACCATCCAGTGACATATTTATATTTCACAGCTTTTTTTTTTTAATATTTAGAGACTCTTAAATTATTTAGCCATTCTTGCCGTTTTTTTTAAGTTAGCTATAGAGTAATTTTTATACACTAGTAACAATTCATATGTGCTTGGATATTGAGTCTGGTGATGACATTCGTAAGGTTAGGAGTTTCATTAGATTTCTATAAGCTAGTAACAGTAAGTCTTGCCGCTATTGATATATGTACTACAATTGTTCTATAGTACAGTGGATATACTTCAAGATTTATTCCTAGTAGTGCCATATCGGGAGTTAATTTTAATAAGTTGCCTTTAATGGTAGCTATGAAGGAGGAGATAGACTTAGCAAAAATGAAGTAGGTTTTTACATGACCATAAGGTATGATAAGGGCTAGCAAATATATATCAGGAGTCTAAGTAATGCTACCAAGACTCAAAAGGTGGCTTCCTCTGCAGCAGAAATTATTGACCGCTTGGTTTAAAAAATACAAAATGTATTATTTATCTATGATAGATCATCATGTGTAAACAAACACAATACAACTCCATGCAAAGTGGTTCACGGGTCTCATACAACTGATGAGTAACCCGGGAAATCAAAAATTACATACAAACACAGACAAACACATCAACACACAACACAGTTATATTGTCCTTGTGAGGGTTTGACAAGGAAGGACACTCCACTCCCACGCACACACACACAACACATGTCCGGACGTCAACTGGTAAGCATTTACCCGCAAAGGAAAAGAGGACAGCAGCATTTAATGAAAAATTATCAATTAGGAAAAATCCATGGAAAGGTGATTAGGCATTGCCCAAAGAAAAATTCACCATGCTATACTAATTTCCTGCGGGTAATCCCCGGTGGAAGATTTATGACCTGTCTTGTGATCACAGATATCTATATTTCTAAATTTCTAAAGGTTCGATTCACCTAACTACAGTAGTCAGGATTCCTGAAATATATATACAGGTAGGGTTGGATCACTAGCTGGAATGCACTGGTCATGAAAAGTCACCGGTATCTTATCTATACAGCGTAATAACCAATGTATAGCGGATCAAGAGTGTGGGCTGTTATACAAGTGATGAGTGAGGCAGACTAGACCAGCTGTTTGTGAATCAATCACTGGTAATTGCTACACCGGCTGATTTACCGATGTACAGGTCTGCCCGGCGTTCGTTTCATCCCTTGCAAAGTCTAGTTCCATGGACAGGTACAAATACTGCTGGTGTATAGGCGTCTTACCGCTCCGTTGATCGTCCTGGGCCTCTGTTTTGCTTCTCTGATCACTCGCGCCGTCTGTACATTCTTTGTCACTAGTTGTAGAGATGGCTTCAATTGATCCCAGCCTACATCCACAGATCTGGTATCGCTTGTGGGTTTAAAGTACGCTGAGCGTGTGGGTATGAAGCGCGGCTGCGCTGATCCAGCGGCTTTCCTGATACTTCCCGTGCACGGGGGATATCGCGTGACTTGACGTCACATGACAGGTGTGACGTCAACGCGTTTCGCTTCCTTCAATGGGCGTAGCTTCGTCTGGACATAGTGAGGGTAGGGGCTGGTCGCTTCTTATATTGGAGGGGATTAACCCCTATTACACCCTCACATCTACAGCAGTGTTGAAACTATTCAATTAAGTTCTGGTTTTCTGTGCTTTTCCACTCAGATTCATCCAGGACACTTGAGTTTCATCCACTAAATGGCCATATCTCAGAGAGTTAGATACGGCTGAGACCATTTGTTTTATTCATGAGTACACGCTGTGATATTGCCATCTTAATGTAACTTTAATTCAGATGGTTTGTTTATCTAATGATTTACAGGTCTTAATCACTTCTTCTTTTAGTTGTCTGAATGGTCAGCTTTTAGCTACCCTGTGTCACACCGATTTACACCAACATACACACGATTTCGTTCTCATGTAATCTGTGGATATCTTAACCTCCAAAAGGCAGATGGTAACAGTTTATGAGATGGGTGGATGGTCAGTTCTCCAGGAAAACCTGGAGGTTCAACTCTGTGTTGAGGCCTTGGGGGGCAAGGGACCCCAAGCGGTAGATCCATCTTTTTTCCTTCTGTAGAAGGATCCGATTAAAATCACCCTGCCTTGGGGACAGCTTAAGTGAATAGATGCCCTTTACCTTCAGTCCATCGGGTTTTCCCTGATGGCAAAGGGCAAAATGCCTTGCCAATGGTTTTTCTCGGCTTTTTTCAGGGTCCCTTTCTTTTTCTCCCTTTATTTCCCTCAGATGCTCACCTATCCTTGTCTTCAATGCCCTCTTGGTTTTTCCAATATATATTTTTGGGCAAGGACACGTGAGCATGTAGATTACCTTGCACGTAGAGCAGTTAATGAGATCTCGTATCTCGAACGAGTGTTCCCCCCTGGCATCATGGAAAGTAGATGTTCTATCTACAAAAGGGCAGATTTGACATCTGTTACAGGGGAACATTACTTTACTTCTGGGGTATTCTGATAGCCAGGTTGAATTTGGCTCCTTGGTGAATTCAGAATGGATTAAGATGTCACCCAGATTTCTAGCCCTCCTGGCCACCATGTTTGGTGATTCTCCAACGATCGCTTTCAAACCAGGGCCACTGGTCAGTATGTTCCAGTGTTTTCCCAAAATTTCTCGTACGGATTCCCATTGGGATCCATATGTAGTAATTATCCGTACTGGGCCTGGGTCAAATTGACCTTTGGCTGCTGGCTTGAGGTCCAGGGTGAGAAGATTTTTTCTGTCTCGGCTTGCTGCCTTTGCTCTAGCTTTTCGAATTTGTCCATGGGAGTATCCACGTTCTCTAAAACGTTTATATAGGTCAATGTTTTCCCTTCTGAGATCACTTTTCTTGGTACAGTTCCTTTTTAATCTTAGGAACTGGCCAACCGGGATGCCGTTTTTGAGCCATGGGGGATGATGGCTATCGGCCCTCAATAGAGTATTGGCTGCTGTGGCCTTGCGGTAGGTAAAGGTACTGAGTTTATCCCCATCAATGGTAATTTGGAGATCGAGGAAAGGGATCTGTCTTTCGTCAACAAAGTGGGTCAGTCGAATGTTACGATCATTGGCGTTCAAATGTTCAATGAACACATGTGCCTCCTCTTTTGTGCCCCTCCAAACTACCAATACATCATCTATATATCTCAGCCATGTATGTACATATTCTGCATACATGGCTGAAGTATACACGTCCTCCTCTTCCCATCGTCCCAGGTGAAGGCACGCGTATGCAGGTGCCCACGCGGCCCCCATCGAAGTTCCTCTGATCTGCTGGTAATAATGTGTTGTGAACTGGAAAAAATTGTTTATCAAAGCGAACTCCAGTAGTTCCACCAGGAACTCGTTCTGAGGTCCGAATTCGGGGTACCCAGACTCCAAGAACCATCTTACTGCCTCCATCCCGCACTTATGCGATCGAGGTATAGAGAGACTCAACATCAATGCTCAGGAGTAGGAGTCCCTCCCCAACTTGCAGGTCAGCTATTTTTGACAATACATGCCGTGTGTCTTGTATGTAGGATTTGAGTCCCACAACCATTTCTTTAAGAAGGGAATCCAAGTAAACACCTATTCTCTCCAGGGGCCCCTGGATGGTGGAGACAATTGGCCTTCCCGGTGGTTTCTTCGGGCATTTGTGCACTTTCGGGATTATATAGAAAGTGGGTATATTGAACTCCCTTACAATTAGATGTTCATATTCCTTTTTGTTTAAGATTCCTGCTTCTCTGGCCATAAGCAGCTTGAAGTTTAGGTTCTGTACTAACTCAGGGAACCGGTCATGGTCTAGTTTTTTGTAGGTCGTCAAGTCGCCTAGTAGTCTTTTGGCCTCTGATTCATAGGATTTGTCGTCCATCAGGACAACATTTCCTCCTTTGTCGCTTTTTTTGAAAATAATATTTCTGGCTTTTTTCAGGTCCGTCAAGGCTTTACGTTCATCGTCTGACAAGTTGTCTTTGCATTTCCGGGTCCAGTTGATTTTACCAAGATCAGTCTGAACCATATCCAGGAAAATGTAAAGCCATCTGTTCTTACTTAGTGATGGCATCCTCTTAGAGCGGATTATCAAATCCGCTACTCATTTTGTGGGACCATCAGTTGTTGTGACTTCATAATTTTCTTCCAACAAAGCGTTCAAAATATCGAGGGCCCGTTGGTCCTCCTCATCCAAATGCTCTGTCTCATCCTGATTGAGTTCTTCACTGTTTTTATAAAGTGACCTAAAGAAGACTTTTCTCAGGAAAAGGGCTATATCTTTATACACTGTGAACTCATCCATATTGTCAACTGGGGAAAAAGACATCCCTTTTGTAGTAGGCTAACATGTTTAGGTTCCAGTGGAAAAGTTGAGAGGTTAATGACTTTCATGTCCAGATTTAGTGGATCTCCACCGGAGGCTAGTTCCTCTGGCTTCGGGTACGTGGTGCCGTCTGTTGTCTTGGGGTCTTTCCCTTGTCTTTGTTGTCTGTTTTTTGGTTCTGTGTATTTCTCTGAGGTAGGGGGTGGTGGTCCTCTCGGTCCATCACCCCCTCTTCCTCTAAAAAAGTCACCACTTTTGGGGCCCCGTCATTGGCAGTCTCGTCCGTTGTTTTTTCACGTCGTCCTCTCTATTGTGATCTCTGTCCCCTTCTAGCTGACTGACTCCTACTCCTTCGTGCTGTCACATCAAAGGCCTGACCGTTTTCGAAATCAGTGAAGTCCCTCCTATATTTGGACTGTTTTGTTGTTTTTAGGCTGAGTTGTACTTTCTCTATTTCTTTTTTCAATATATCATTTTGTTTAGAGAACTCATCAAGGTCTTTTAATGGGTCTAGGCCCTGGGTGCTCAGTTCAATCTGTTCCCTAAGTTCCTCTAATTGGATCTTCTCCTCCTCTACAATCAAGCCCATAACCGCTATCCCGTGATTTAAGCACAGTTCTTTCCACTTGGTGAGGAATCGTTCATTATGGAGATGTTCTGCTGGAACCGTTTGGTCCCTGAGTCCTCTCGGAACAATTTTGTGATTTATATAGGTCTCTAAGAAGGAGACATCCCACTTGCGATTCAGGTGTTTTATTAACAACTTTTTATGTTCTTTAAATTTAATTCTCAAATCTTCATCCTGATTCGCCAAGTGGGGTGAGTCCCTCTGAAAGGCAGATCTTATCTCCTGATCAATTTCCTCACCAAGTACAAACGCCATAGTGGGGGTTAATCGTCTTTTGGTGAATCTGAGATATTTTTTCTAACATGGAGTTGTATTGTTGCTGGGAATAGCTTTAGGAAAGGACCATAGGATCCCAAGTTTAACGAGAACCAAAAAAAGGAAAACAGTCAAAGGAAAGAAAAAGAAGAAAGCTTATCCCGCAAAACCTAGCGTGTATATTGGTTGTCTCACATTTTTACCAACAAAGTACACCTATTTTGGTGCTGCTGCTGTAGCCAAAGACAACTAGCAAATATATATCAGGAGTCTAAGTAATGCTACCAAGACTCAAAAGGTGGCTACCTGTGCAGCAGAAATTATTGACCGCTTGGTTTAGAAAATACAAAATGTATTATTTATCTATGATAGATCATCATGTGTAAACAAACACAATACAACTCCATGCAAAGTGGTTCACGTACAACAGTGGTCTCATACAACTGATGAGTAACCCGGGAAATCAAAAATTACATACAAACACAGACAAACACATCAACACACAACACAGTTATATTGTCCTTGTGAGGGTTTGACAAGGAAGGACACTCCACTCCCACGCACACACACACAACACATGTCCGGACGTCAGCTGGTAAGCATTTACCCGCAAAGGAAAAGAGGACAGCAGCATTTAATGAAAAATTATCAATTAGGAAAAATCCATTGAAAGGTGATTAGGCATTGCCCAAAGAAAAATTCACCATGCTATACTGATTTCCGAGAGGACCACCACCCCCTACCTCAGAGAAATACACAAAACCAAAGAACAGACAACAAAGACAAGGGAAAGACCCCAAGACAACAGACGGCACTACGTACCCGAAGCCAGAGGAACTAGCCTCCGGTGGAGATCCACTAAATCTGGACATGAAAGTCATTAACCTCTCAACTTTTCCACTGGAACCTAAACATGTTAGCCTACTACAAAAGGGGATGTCTTTTTCCCCAGTTGACAATATGGATGAGTTCACAGTGTATAAAGATATAGCCCTTTTCCTGAGAAAAGTCTTCTTTAGGTCACTTTATAAAAACAGTGAAGAACTCAATCAGGATGAGACAGAGCATTTGGATGAGGAGGACCAACGGGCCCTCGATATTTTGAACGCTTTGTTGGAAGAAAATTATGAAGTCACAACAACTGATGGTCCCACAAAACGAGTAGCGGATTTGATAATCCGCTCTAAGAGGATGCCATCACTAAGTAAGAACAGATGGCTTTACATTTTCCTGGATATGGTTCAGACTGATCTTGGTAAAATCAACTGGACCCGGAAATGCAAAGACAACTTGTCAGACGATGAACGTAACGCCTTGACGGACCTGAAAAAAGCCAGAAATATTATTTTCAAAAAAAGCGACAAAGGAGGAAATGTTGTCCTGATGGACGACAAATCCTATGAATCAGAGGCCAAAAGACTACTAGGCGACTTGACGACCTACAAAAAACTAGACCATGACCCGTTCCCTGAGTTAGTACAGAACCTAAACTTCAAGCTGCTTATGGCCAGAGAAGCAGGAATCTTAAACAAAAAGGAATATGAACATCTAATTGTAAGGGAGTTCAATATACCCACTTTCTATATAATCCCGAAAGTGCACAAATGCCCGAAGAAACCACCGGGAAGGCCAATTGTCTCCGCCATCCAGGGGCCCCTGGAGAGAATAGGTGTTTACTTGGATTCCCTTCTTAAAGAAATGGTTGTGGGACTCAAATCCTACGTACAAGACACACGGCATGTATTGTCAAAAATAGCTGACCTGCAAGTTGGGGAGGGACTCCTACTCCTGAGTAGGGATGAGCCGAACACCCCCCAGTTCGGTTCGCACCAGAACCTGCGAACGGACCGAAAGTTCGCACGAACGTTAGAACCCCATTGACGTCTATGGGACTCGAACGTTCGAAATCAAAACTGCTCATTTTAAAGGCTAATTTGCATGGTATTGTCCTAAAAAGGGTTTGGGGACCCGAGTCCTACCCCAGGGGACATGTATCAATGCAAAAAAAACTTTTAAAAACGGCCGTTTTTCGGGAGCAGTGATTTTAATGATGCTTAAAGTAAAAAAAATAAAGTGAAATATTCCTTTAAATATTGTACCTGGGGGGTGTCTATAGTATGCCTGTAAAGTGACGCGTGTTTCCCGTGTTTAGAACAGTCCCTGCACCAAATGTCATTTTTAAAGGAAAAAATCTCATTTAAAACTGCTTGCGGGTTTAATGTAATGTCGGGTCATGGCAATATGGATGAAAATCAGTGAGACAAACGGCATGGGTACCCCCCAGTCCATTACCAGGCCCTTTGGGTCTTGTATGGATATTAAGGGGAACCCCGCACCTAAATTAAAATAAGGAAAGGTGTGGGGCCACCAGGCCCTATATACTCTGAACAGCAGTATACAGGCGGTGCAAACAAGACAGGGACTGTAGGTTTGTTGTTAAGTAGAATCTCTTTGTAATTTTGAACGGGTACATTTTTAACGTGTTTAGCTCACCCCTGTGACATTTGTTTTGCTGTCTTTCCTCCTCTTCAGAAGATTTCACCTCACTTTTTGTCCCAATGAAAAATGTTTTTTGAAAATTTGGGCTTTTTTGTGGAACAAGGATTGGAAAGCATCAGTGGAAAGGAGAATTTTTTTTCCCATATTAACTCTTACAGGAGAGAATTTCCCTTCCTAGGGGTAGATTTCATCTCACTTCCTGTTGTCTCCTTCTGTTTGCAAGTAGGAGTCGTTTGTAAGTTAGATATTTGAAAGTAGGGTCCTGCCCTATATACTCAGCAGAAATTTGGGCCTTAGGTGTTGCTGTGGCCACAACACTGTAAGCCCGCACAGGGCCCTGCTGTGAAATATTAGATCAAGAATTGTAATTACATGCCCCTGTTGAACAGGAGCTGAAAAATTAGGCCTTAGGCACTGGTGCTGGTGCCACAACACTGCAACCCCTCACAGACACTTTAGTTGGAACGCAGGAACGAGCCCTGCTGCAAAGTATTGCATCAAAAATTGTAATTACACGCCCCTGTTAGACAGGGGCAGAAAAATTGGGCCTTAGGCACTGGTGCTGGTGCCACAACACTGCAACCCCTCACAGACACTCTAGTTGGAATGCAGGAACGAGCCCTGCTGCAAAGTATTGCATCAAAAATTGTAATTACACGCCCCTGTTAAACAAGGGCTGAAAAATTGGGCCTTAGGCACTGGTGCTGGTGCCACAACACTGCAACCCCTCACAGACACTCTAGTTGGAACGCAGGAACGAGCCCTGCTGCAAAGTATTGCATCAAAAATTGTAATCACACGCCCCTGTTAGACAGGAGCAGAAAAATTGGGCCTTGGGCACTGGTGCTGGTGCCACAACACTGCAACCCCTCACAGACACTCTAGTTGGAATTCAGGAACGAGCCCTGCTGCAAAGTATTACATCAAAAATTGTAATTACACGCCCCTGTTAAACAGGGGCTGAAAAATTGTGCCTTAGGCACTGGTGGTGGCGCCCAGAACCAAAAATGTTCTTACAAGCTATCAGCGTGATGATTGAGGAGGAAGAGGATAATTACTCAGGGATAGTCACTCAGCATCAGCATAGGCAGTCTTTGAAGGGATCTGAGATTTCAAAAAAAATTATTCAGTTACATCAGCATCAGGTGCTTGGTAGCTGGTGGTGATCCAAGACTGATTCATTTTTATGAAGGTCAGTCGATCGACCGAGTCGGTGGACAGACGCACCCTGTGATCGGTTACCACGCCTCCAGCAGCACTGAATGTGCGTTCCGAAAGAACGCTGGATGCAGGACAGGCCAGTAGCTCAATTGCATACTGTGCAAGCTCTGGCCAGTGATCCATCCTCAAGACCCAGTAACCCAGAGGATTTTTGGTGGGAAAGGTGTCCAAGTCTGATCTTGCCCCTAGGTATTCCTGCACCATGTAAAACAGACGCTGGCGATGGTTGCTGGAACCGATCATACCTTGGGGCTTCGGACCAAAAAATTGTCTGAACGCATCGGTCAGGCGGCCACCTTCTCCACCGCTCCTTCTTTGACTGACCGAAGCCTCAGCAACACGTTGTCCAGAAACAGGAGTTTGTAACCTCCCAGTCTCTGGGAACGCATTGCACAGACCTTTCTGCAAGGCCTCCCGAAGATGTTTCATCCTCTGCTCCCTCTGCGATGGCAAGATAAGGTCCGCAACCTTACCCTTGTAACGTGGATCAAGGAGGGTTGCCAGCCAGTATTGGTCCTTCTCCTTGATACCACGAATACGAGGATCCTTACGCAGGCTTTGCAGGATCAGGGAGGCCATGCAGCGTAGGTTTGCTGAGGCATTCGGTCCGGAGTCCTCTGGGTCACTAAGGACGACATGGTCCGCAGCCACCTCCTCCCAGCCACGTACAAGTCCATGTGTTTCTTGGGACTGATCCCTTAAAGACTGCTGCTGATGCTGAGTGCCAGACTCCACCTCCATACTGACACAATCTTCCTCCTCCTCCTCCTCCTCCTCCTCGTCCTCTTCCTGTGTGATCGGCGGGCACGCAGGAACACTGTCTGGATAAAGGGGGCCTTGAGAGCTAAGGAAGTCCTCCTCTTCCTGCCTCTGTTCTGCCTCAAGTGCCCTGTCCATTATTCCACGCAGCGTGTGCTCCAACAGGTGGACAAGAGGGACAGTGTCACTGATGCATGCACTGTCACTGCTCACCATCCTCGTGGCCTCCTCAAATGGTGACAGGACAGTGCATGCATCCCTGATCATGGCCCACTGGCGTGGGGAAAAAAAACCAAGCTCCCCTGACCCTGTCCTGGTGCCATAGTCGCACAGGTACTCATTGATGGCCCTCTGCTGCGTGTGCAGCTGCTGCAGCATGGCCAACGTTGAGTTCCACCTGGTGGGCATGTCACAGATTAGGCGGTTCTTGGGCAGGTTAAACTCCTTTTGGACGTCCGTCAGCCGAGCACTGGCATTATATGACCGGCGGAAATGCACACAGACTTTCCTGGTCTGCCTCAGGACATCCTGTAAGCCCGGGTACCTGCCCAAGAACCGCTGCACCACCAAGTTAAGGACGTGAGCCAAACAGGGCACATGGGTCATTTGTCCCTGTCGGAGGGCAGAGAGGAGGTTGGTGCCATTGTCGCAAACCACCATTCCTGCCTTAAGTTGGCGTGGCGTCAACCACCTCTGAACCTGCCCCTGCAGAGCTGACAGAACCTCTGCCCCAGTGTGGCTCCTGTCCCCCAAGCACACCAGCTCAAGCACCGCATGGCATCTTTTGGCCTGCGTACTTGCGTAGCTCCTTGAACGACTACGAAGCACCGCTGGTTCCGAGGAAGAGGCCATGGAGGAAGAAGAAGAGGAGGGTGTGGAGGAGAGAGGTGTGTCACAATCATTAGCATTTTGGAGGCGTGGTGGTGGAACAACCTCCAACACTACTGCACCTTGTCCTGCATCCTTCCCAGCTGCCAGCAAAGTCACCCAATGCGCCGTGAAACTTAGGTAACGTCCCTGTCCATGCCTGCTGGACCATGAGTCAGCGGTAATATGCACCTTACCACTGACCGCCCTGTCCAGCGAGGCATGGACATTGCCTTCCACATGCCGGTAGAGAGCCAGAATCGCCTTCCGGGAGAAAAAGTGGCGTTTGGGTACCTGCCACTGAGGAACCGCACATTCCACAAACTCACGGAAGGGGGCAGAGTCTACCAACTGAAAAGGCAGCAGTTGAAGTGCTAGCAATTTTGCCAAGCTAGCATTCAACCGCTGGGCATGTGGATGGCTGGGAGCAAACTTCTTTGGGCGGTGCAGCAGCTGGGGCAGGGAAATTTGCCTGGTACAATCTGACGTCGGTGTACCAAAAGCAGATTGCCCACAAGTACTTGGCTGTGACACACCTAATTCTACACCTTCATTCCTCTCAGTGCAGGTCTCAGAGAGGACTGAAGGTCTAGTGGGGTTGGAAATCTCAGCTGATGAGGAGCAAGGAGAGGTCCTCTTTGTTCTTTGGTGTGGGTCTTTTAGATGCGCTTGCCAACAAACTGCATGGCAGGTCAACATATGTCTGGTCAAGCATGTGGTACCCAAACGGGAGATGTTTTGGCCACGTGAGATACGCTTGAGACATATGTTGCAAATAGCAGCGGTGCGATCTGATGCACTCGTCTCAAAAAAGGCCCACACCAAAGAACTTTTTGAATAACGCGCAGAGACTGCAGCGCCCTGCACATGTGATGCAGTCAATGTGCTGCCCTTAGGCTGGCCCCTGGAGGGCATCCTGCCTCGTTGGTGATGTGCTGCCTCCTCCTCCTCTCTCCTATCAGGCACCCACGTTGAGTCAGTGACCTCATCATCCCCTCCCTCCTCATCACTGGAGCAAACCTGGCAGTATGCTGCAGCAGGGGGAGCATGACTGCCAGATTGCTGTCCTTCTTGGGCACCCCCTCTGTCCGTGCTCATGTTACTGCCTTCATCGAGCTCAGTATCATCATCAGAGCCTTCCAAACGCTGGGCATCCTCGTGGAGCATGTACCCAACACTGTGGTCAAACAGTTCGAGGGACTCCTCAGGAGGACATGGTGGAGCTAGGGAAGGAGTCACTGATGACATTGAGCCAAGGGAAGAGGCCGCTGCTTTGCCAGACAAAGCACCCTGGGCATGGGTGAGAGAGGATGAGGAGGATGAGGACGGCTTGGTCATCCACTCGACCATGTCTTCCGCATGTTGCGGCTCAACACGGCCAGCTGCCGAAAAAAAGGCCAAGCGTGTCCCATGGCCACGTGCTGATGAGGATGCACCGTCTCCACGACCAGCACTAGACACAGAGCCTGCTTGCCCTCTCTTATTGGCTTGTGACTGTCTGCCTCTCCTTCTTGGCCTTCCAGACATACTAATGGCCTGTAGCTGCACTAAGCTGGGATATATATATATATATATATATATATATATATATATATATATATACTGCAGCTAGCAAAATCAACTGCCTGCCTGTAGTATGAGAACACCACCACCAACCTTCTACGGGTAGCTTTAGCTGAACACTGCGAGGTGGACGCACCCCACTAATTTGTAGGTTTAGCTGAACACTGTGAGCAGGACGCACTGCACTAAATGTAAATAGTCTATCTGCCTGACCGTGGTACTAATAGGATCAAAAGAACACCAGTAATTTTCTTTAGGTAGCTGTAAATACTTTAACAAGACAAGCCTGCCTGTCAGTAGGAAGATAACAGGAACGGATCTAGCTGAACACTGTGAGCAGGACGCACTGCACTAAATGTAAATAGTCTAGCTGCCTGATCGTGGTACTAATAGGATCAAAAGAACACCAGTAATTTTCTTCAGGTAGCTTTATATACTGTAACAAGACAAGCCTGCCTGTCAGTAGGAAGATAACAGGAACGGATCTAGCTGAACACTGTGAGCAGGATGCACTGCACTAACTGTAAATAGTCTAGCTGCCTGACCGTGGTACTAATAGGATCAAAAGAACACCAGTAATTTTCTTCAGGTAGCTTTATATACTGTAACAAGACAAGCCTGCCTGTCAGTAGGAAGATAACAGGAACGGATCTAGCTGAACACTGTGAGCAGGACGCACTGCACTAAATGTAAATAGTCTAGCTGCCTGACCGTGGTACTAATAGGATCAAAAGAACACCAGTAATTTTCTTCAGGTAGCTTTATATACTGTAACAAGACAAGCCTGCCTGTCAGTAGGAAGATAACAGGAACGGATCTAGCTGAACACTGTGAGCAGGACGCACTGCACTAACTGTAAATAGTCTAGCTGCCTTACCGTGGTACTAATAGGATCAAAAGAACACCAGTAATTTTCTTCAGGTAGCTTTATATACTGTAACAAGACAAGCCTGACTGTCAGTAGGAAGATAACAGGAACAGATCTAGCTGAACACTGTGAGCAGGACGCACTGCACTAAATGTAAATAGTCTAGCTGCCTGACCGTGGTACTAATAGGATCAAAAGAACACCAGTAATTTTCTTCAGGTAGCTTTATATACTGTAACAAGACAAGCCTGCCTGTCAGTAGAAAGATAACAGGAACGGATCTAGCTGAACACTGTGAGCAGCACGCACTGTACTAAATGTAAATAGTCTAGCTGCCTGACCGTGGTACTAATAGGATCAAAAGAACACCAGTAATTTTCTTTAGGTAGCTGTAAATACTTTAACAAGACAAGCCTGCCTGTCAGTAGGAAGATAACAGGAACGGATCTAGCTGAACACTGTGAGCAGGACGCACTGCACTAAATGTAAATAGTCTAGCTGCCTGACTGTGGTACTAATAGGATCAAAAAAACACCAGTAATTTTCTTCAGGTAGCTTTATATACTGTAACAAGACAAGCCTGCCTGTCAGTAGGAAGATAACAGGAACGGATCTAGCTGAACACTGTGAGCAGGACGCACTGCACTAAATGTAAATAGTCTAGCTGCCTGACCGTGGTACTAATAGGATCAAAAGAACACCAGTAATTTTCTTCAGGTAGCTTTATATACTGTAACAAGACAAGCCTGCCTGTCAGTAGGAAGATAACAGGAACGGATCTAGCTGAACACTGTGAGCAGGATGCACTGCACTAACTGTAAATAGTTTAGCTGCCTGACCGTGGTACTAATAGGATCAAAAGAACACCAGTAATTTTCTTTAGGTAGCTGTAAATACTGTAACAAGACAAGCCTTCCTGTCAGTAGGAAGATAACAGGAACGGATCTAGCTGAACACTGTGAGCAGGACGCACTGCACTAAATGTAAATAGTCTAGAAGATAACAGGAATGGATCTAGCTAAACTGAATACAGTGTATATATATATATATGCAACACCTGGGATGCATATATATACACAATACACTTTAAGTGCAGCTAACTGACTGACTGTCCTGTCTAATCTAGCTAACTCAAATTAAATGACACTGTCTCTCTCTCTCTCTAAGCACACCCTAACACACTGCACAGGGCCGCGTGCACGCGGCCTTATATAGTGTGGGGCGTGTACTAAATCCCCTGAGCCATAATTGGCCAAAGCCTCCTTGGCTTTGGCCAATTATGGCTCTCTGTTCAGGCGGCGCTGTGATTGGCCAAGCATGCGGGTCATAGTGCATGCTTGGCCAATCATCAGCAAGCAATGCACTGCGATGCCGCAGTGAATTATGGGCCGTGACGCGCCACACGAATTTGTCGCGAACGGCCCATATCATTCGCAATTCGGCGAACGACCGAACAGCCGATGTTCGAGTCGAACATGGGTTCGGCTCGAACACGAAGCTCATCCCTACTCCTGAGCATTGATGTTGAGTCTCTCTATACCTCGATCCCGCATAAGTGCGGGATGGAGGTAGTAAGATGGTTCTTGGAGTCTGGGTACCCCGAATTCGGACCTCAGAACGAGTTCCTGGTGGAACTACTGGAGTTCGCTTTGATGAACAATTTTTTCCAGTTCACAACACATTATTACCAGCAGATCAGAGGAACTTCGATGGGGGCCGCGTGGGCACCTGCATACGCGTGCCTTCACCTGGGACGATGGGAAGAGGAGGACGTGTATACTTCAGCCATGTATGCAGAATATGTACATACATGGCTGAGATATATAGATGATGTATTGGTAGTTTGGAGGGGCACAAAAGAGGAGGCACATGTGTTCATTGAACATTTGAACTCCAATGATCGTAACATTCGACTGACCCACTTTATTGAAGAAAGACAGATCCCTTTCCTCGATCTCCAAATTACCATTGATGGGGATAAACTCAGTACCTTTACCTACCGCAAGGCCACAGCAGCCAATACTCTATTGAGGGCCGATAGCCATCATCCCCCATGGCTCAAAAACGGCATCCCGGTTGGCCAGTTCCTAAGATAAAAAAGGAACTGTACCAAGAATAGTGATCTCAGAAGGGAAAACATTGACCTATATAAACGTTTTAGAGAACGTGGATACTCCCATGGACAAATTTGAAAAGCTAGAGCAAAGGCAGCAAGCCGAGACAGAAAAAAGTCTTCTCTCCCTGGACCTCAAGCCAGCAGCCAAAGGTCAATTTGACCCAGGCCCAGTACGGATAATTACTACATATGGATCCCAATGGGAATCCGTACGAGAAATTTTGGGAAAACACTGGAACATACTGACCAGTGGCCCTAGTTTGAAAGCGATCGTTGGAGAATCACCAAACATGGTGGCCAGGAGGGCTAGAAATCTGGGTGACATCTTAATCCATTCTGAATTCACCAAGGAGACAAATTCAACCTGGCTATCAGAATACCCCAGAAGTAAAGGGATGTTCCCCTGTAACAGATGTCAAATCTGCCCTTTTGTAGATAGAACATCTACTTTCCATGATGCCAGGGGGGAACACTCGTTCGAGATACGAGATCTCATTAACTGCTCTACGAGCAAGGTAATCTACATGCTCACGTGTCCTTGCCCAAAAATATATATTGGGAAAACCAAGAGGGCATTGAAGACAAGGATAGGTGAGCATCTGAGGGAAATAAAGGGAGAAAAAGAAAGGGACCCTGAAAAAAGCCGAGAAAAACCATTGGCAAGGCATTTTGCCCTTTGCCATCAGGGAAAACCCGATGGACTGAAGGTAAAGGGCATCTATTCACTTAAGCTGTCCCCAAGGCGGGGTGATTTTAATCGGATCCTTCTACAGAAGGAAAAAAGATGGATCTACCGCTTGGGGTCCCTTGCCCCCCAAGGCCTCAACACGGAGTTGAACCTCCAGGTTTTCCTGTAGAACTGACCCTCCACCCATCTCATAAACTGTTACCATCTGCCTTTTGGAGGTTAAGATATCCACAGATTGCATGAGAACGAAATCGTGTGTATGTTGGTGTAAATCGGTGTGACACAGGGTAGCTAAAAGCTGAAGATTCAGTCAACTAAAAGAAGAAGTGATTAAGACCTGTAAATCATTAGATAAACAAATCATCTGAATTAAAGTTACATTGAGATGGCAATATCACAGCGTGTACTCATGAATAAAACAAATGGTCTCAGCCTTATCTAACTCTCTGAGATATGGCCATTTAGTGGATGAAACTCAAGTGTCCTGGATGAATCTGAGTGGAAAAGCACAGAAAACCGGAACTTAATTGAATAGTTTCAACACTGCTGTAGATGTGAGGGTGTAATAGGGGTAATCCCTTCCAATATAAGGAACGACCAGCCCCTACCCTCACTACGTCCAGACGAAGCTACGCCCATTGAAGGAAGCGAAACGCGTTGATGTCACACCTGTCATGTGACGTCAAGTCACGCGATATCCCCCGTGCACGGGAAGTATCAGGAAAAGCCGCTGGATCAGCGCAGCCGCACTTCATACCCACACGCTCAGCATACTTTAAACCCACAAGCGATACCAGATCTGTGGATGTAGGCTGGGATCAATTGAAGCCATCTCTACAACTAGTGACAAAGAATGTACAGACGGCGTGAGTGATCAGAGAAGCAAAACAGAGGCCCAGGACGATCAACGGAGCGGTAAGACGCCTATACACCAACAGTATCTGTACCTGTCCATGGAACTAGACTTTGCAAGGGATGAAACGAACGCCGGGCAGACCTGTACATCAGTAAATCAGCCGGTGTAGCAATTACCAGTGATTGATTCACAAACAGCTGGTCTAGTCTGCCTCACTCATCACTTTGGACTGTATAACAGCCCACACTCTTGATCCGCTATACATTGGTTATTACACTGTATAGATAAGATACCGGTGACTTTTCATGACCAGTGCATTCCAGCTAGTGATCCAACCCTACCTGTATATATATTTCAGGAATCCTGACTACTGTAGTTAGGTGAATCGAACCTTTAGAAATTTAGAAATATAGATATCTGTGATCACAAGACAGGTCATAAATCTTCCCCCGGGGATTACCCGCAGGAAATCAGTATAGCATGGTGAATTTTTCTTTGGGCAATGCCTAATCACCTTTCCATGGATTTTTCCTAATTGATAATTTTTCATTAAATGCTGCTGTCCTCTTTTCCTTTGCGGGTAAATGCTTACCAGTTGACGTCCGGACATGTGTTGTGTGTGTGTGCGTGGGAGTGGAGTGTCCTTCCTTGTCAAACCCTCACAAGGACAATATAACTGTGTTGTGTGTTGATGTGTTTGTCTGTGTTTGTATGTAATTTTTGATTTCCCAGGTTACTCATCAGTTGTATGAGACCCGTGAACCACTTTGCATGGAGTTGTATTGTGTTTGTTTACACATGATGATCTATCATAGATAAATAATACATTTTGTATTTTTTAAACCAAGCGGTCAATAATTTCTGCTGCACAGGTAGCCACCTTTTGAGTCTTGGTAGCATTACTTAGACTCCTGATATATATTTGCTAGTTGTCTTTGGCTACAGCAGCAGCACCAAAATAGGTGTACTTTGTTGGTAAAATTGTGAGACGACCAATATACACGCTAGGTTTTGCGGGATAAGCTTTCTTCTTTTTCTTTCCTTTGACTGTTTTCCTTTTTTTGGTTCTCTATGATAAGGGCTACCTATTTGTTCATTACATCTCCAACATATAGGGGAAGCAGATGGGTAGATCTTTGTTATTTTGTAAGGGGTCAAGTACCATCTTTTTAGTATTTTTTGTAAGTTGTCCCAATGGTCGGTGCAGGAGGAGGCTTTATTAGTAATTGATATAGCTTTCTTCCATTGTTCCTTTGTAATGTTAATTGAAAGGTCTTTTTTTAATTTGGTCATGTTGGCAGTTTAATATTCTATAGGGGGAGATATTAAAAGATTATAGAATAATGTGAGCCCTTTCTTCATCTGTTTTTTTTGTAGTGTGAAGTATTGCCATATTTCAATAGGGATTTCAATATCCTTATTAGGATCAATATCTTTCAAGCGGGAACTTTTGCTAAATTTACTAATTACATTTTATTTATTATTTTATTTTATTATTATTATTTTTTTAATATGGACAGGTAAATATTTAAATAAATGGTATCCTTTAGTAAACCATTCTCCCTCTGACATTCAAATTTTGTGTAATATGCACTTATGAAGTTTGCGCTTTGTGTGTTATATGGTTCTAAGCCCTTCACTCTGTATGTTATGCACATCCTGAGACACTTTGTTTTATGTTTCATAATTTTTTCATACTGATCACTACCCTTTTTATGCTGGGCTATATAGGATATACTCATGGCCACTGCACCCTTTATGCTATGAATAAATAGAAATATATAACAGTGCTAGCCCCAACGGGTATATCAATAAATATATTAAGTGAAACCAAAGCCATAGATCCCTATAGTCCCAGTAGCATATACAAATTGATTTATAAACAAATCATGAGTAAGTATTCATATAGCAAAAACTATGTGTGAAAAAAAGTACATAAAAATAAACTCAAAATGTCAAGTGCTTAAAAGTACTTAAAAATATGTATATCACAAGTAATGAATAGTGCTCCAAAAAGTGTCCCATGCTTCAAATAATCCAATATAAATCTTTGTTCATATCACAAAAATTTCCACCACATACTGTATGTTAATTCCAGGTTGAAAATCCTCAAGTGAAATCTTCACCAGTTACACAAATGACTTACCAGCTTTCTTGACCCTCTAATCAATGGCTCTTATAGCACTCAGTCAATAAGCCTCTAGTCTAATTTGATTTGTTAAGAAGCAATTTCAATCAATGTCTATATACAGTATTAAATCCTCCAGGTTGTAGTGTCCTGAACTCATATATATATTTTGTTTCTAACTTTGACATTTCCTCTCCAATGAGAGTTTATCCAACCTGTGCTATAGACTACTAAACCACTGGGATCTTTATGATGCTTTTCTCTAGCATGTCTAAAAAAACTGTGCTTTTTACTTTTTTTTAATACAAACGATTTTTATTTAGGGGTTGAACATAAAAAAGGTTACAAAACAGTTTTGTTATGTGAGAGACATCTAGTACATGCTGGGATGCAACCCAAGTGACATAACAATATCAAATAGAGGCTCCATTTATCAGTTTGGAGTCACATTAGGAGTTACCCTTGTTCCTAGTAGTGGGAATAATAACATACCAAAAGAGGGAGGATTAAAAAAAAAAAACTTAAAAACAACAATAACCACTATGTATTAATTTTTTATAGTGATGGTGTACTTCAGGAATCATGTGAGTTTTGCACAAAGGCATTTGGGTGGGTCCTTGGTGGTAGTAAGGTTCATGGGTTTTGGCTAAGACACAGATCCGTTTCTAAATAGGTGGAGGTACTTCTGATATAGGTGTGAAAAGCAGACACATTGGGGCTGTCAATGTGATTATGGTACCTGAGATCTGTGCTACCCTGGTGGCTGCCTGGGACCATATGTGATTCAGTTGTGGGCAGCTCCAAAACATATGGAGTAAAGTACCCGGGACCTGGCACCCTTTAAAGCAAGTGGCAGGGACTCCAGGGTAAAACTTATGTACTCTGTCTGGAGTGAGATACCACCTTGTGTGTAGTTTAACTAAAGTCTCTTTAACGGCCATTGAGTGGGAGCATTTGTGCATGTTACTCAGCATGTCAGACCAGTCTTCTGTAGAGAATACCTGGTCTACATCAGTTTCCCAATGGGTCATGGCTGTCGATTTCTCTGGGAGGTCTATTTCATTGAGGTGTCTATATATCATAGAATTTGTCCCCCGTTCTCTGGACAAATTAAGGCATAAGTTTTCGTATAAAGAGAATATGGGATTACCATGTATCGAGAATAGGGATTCAAAGAAATGCCTAATTTGAAGATATCTATAGAACTCATTTCTAGGGCTTTCGAACTGTACTTGTAATTGTGTAAAGGAGTAAAATTGTGATCCGTTAGTTAAGGTCCTCAACTTGGTGAGGGACCTAAGATCCCACCATTGGAAATCCTTGGGTAGATCAAAGGCAGGGGAAAGTCTCTTGTTTCCTAAAAATGAAGACAAGAGGGGCCTGTCAGATTGAAGTTTAAATTTCCGGTGGTATAAGTTCCATAGGTGGATAGTTTGGCCTACAATATTATTTAGCGTGCCAACCTCTCTAGATTTTATACCAGATTGCCATAAAAGCCCGGGTATATAAAATGGGCGAGTTGAGATTATCTCAAACCTCAGCTATGGAATCATAGCCGGATTGGCGTGCCACTGGGCAGCTTGTGCGAGTCTGGCAGCCAAATAATATAGCCAAATATTTGGCAACCCTAAACCTCCCTGAGAAAGTGGCCTGTGTTTGAGCAATATCCCGTATATGGGGGGTTTGTCTTTCCAGATGAATCTGTTAATGGCTATCTGGATCAAGTTAATTGTTTGGCATGACATATATAAGGGGAAAGCTCTAAAAAAATATAATAGTTTTGGGAGGATGGACATTTTAATGGCCGTGATCCATCCTAGAAGGGGGATGGAAAATGTAGACCAAAGCTGTAACCATTTTTTAGTTTGGAGGAAGGTGTGAGGATAGTTAGCATTATATATAGCACGGAGGGAAGGTGCCAGACGCACTTCTAAGTATTGTAGGGAGTTATCCATGAGATTGATCCCAAATGAGTCCCTAAAGCTGGTGGCTATATGTGGTGGGATGTTGATGGGGAGAGCAGAGCATTTTGCTAGATTTACTCCTAGCCTGGAGATGGAGTGGAACTCTTGCAGGGTGGACATTAGGTTGGGGAGTGAAACCAATAGATCATCTGCATAGAGATTCAGTTTGAATTCCTCTTCCCCTTTCATGTATCCCTTTATGTTCGGTTAGTGATAATCACCCTGGCCAATGGTTCTATGGCCAGGGTGAAAATCAATGATGCCAATGGGCAGCCTTGCCTTGTTTCCACGGTCGAGCGGGAAGTACTCCAAGGAGCATCCTGGGAGTTTGATACGGGTGTGTAGGTTGTGGTATAATGCTTTAAAACCATTGACAAATTCCCCCAGAAAACCAAATTTAGTCAGAACAGCATCTATATATGGCCAGAGGATGCTGTCGAAGACTTTATGTATATCTAGGCCCAGAATTAACACCTTGCGGGAACAGATATCCGCATCTTGTATTATGTTAGGTACTAATCTGATGTTATCTGTGATCTGTCTCGTAGGGATAAACCCGGTCTGTTCTGGATCTATTAGTGTGGAGATAATGGGAGCAAGTCTGTCTGATAACACGCGGGCTAAAATTTTTGTATCATTATTCACGACTGAGATTGGTCTATAATTTTGTGGCAGGGAATGGTCCTTATTAGATTTAGGTATAAGGGTCATATTACCAGAGAGCATTTCTTCTGAGAGTTTATGTCCCTGTAAGATGTGATTGATTACTTTTGTAAGTATGGGGGAAACTGTGCTTTTTAAAACAATTTTTTAAATGTTTTATATGTTCACTAACACCCAATTTTCTTGTAGCTCTTCCTACACATTGTGGCCCACATGGGCCTTTCAGTATTTATACAATGTGTCATATCACAAAAAATACATTTCCCAGTCTCATATTATTTGCGTAAATAAAAACGTATTATTGTTCTACTGCAATGTTGTCTCCTGTTGATTTTGCTAGATCTGCATCTGTTACACTTCTAAAATCCTTGACCCTCAAAAAATGAGGTTGATGTTTTTGGGGGTGCTCTATACTACTATGAACTATTCTTGTGTGCAATGAATGGGCTGCCTATACACAAATTTTGATCTCATGGGAAGAAGTTTCTTGAATTCTTTAACGTTTAATAAAATTGGCCTGTTTCTTTAATTAATTTTTATAGATCCTTGTATTGTTTACTATAATCTGTAAAAAAAATTGCACTCAACATTCTTCTTCTTTTTATCCATCTTATTAAAAAAATTCTCTCTCTGTACTAAGTAACTCTATTTTCAATATTTCCAATTGTCTTCTCTCATATCCTTTCACAGCAAACCTATTGAGACATTAGTTGTTCAACATAGTCCCAACCTAAATCGCAATTCCTACTTATGTGTATGAGTTGCACTTTAGGTATATTGTTCAACCATTTCAAGTGGTGGCAACTGGTGGTTGAAATAAAACTGTTATAATCTGTCTTTTGCACATACAGTATTCTCTGGCCATTTTTTACCAAAAATGTCAAATCTAAATAGTTCACCCTTTCTTTGTTGTACTCTCCGGTGAATGTTAATCCATATCTATTGCCATTAATATAATCAAAAAAGCTTTCTACTGTTTTTACTGTTCCCTCCCAGGCAATCCACTATATCATCTTTATAATGTTTGTATAGTTTCAATTGTGGCATTTATCATAAATCTCTTTTTTTTTCTCCCATCTTGTCTTCACTAACTTGGCCACACTTGGAGCAAATTTTCTCCCATAGCAATGTCTTTTAAATATATAAACAATACATGGGCAATTAGGAACTAATAGTAAGTAACAAATATACACATCAAAGCGGCGCTCCAGTCAATTGGCATAATAACTGACAGGTTCATCATCATACATGTTCATCATCATATATGACACAATGCTTATACCAGATAGACTAATGAAAATTATTAGGGTAACAGTCTCTAGTGGACACAGATGAAATTTGCAGCTGAACAATGATGAGTGCACCTTTCACCAAAAATTCTTCTACCGCTTGCTCAACACTCCCCCCAAGGGGTTTAAACTCACTGAAACCAAAAGGTTATCAGGCCTCTATCCACATCCTGCAGATTGCTCGGTCTGGATGTCTTTAAAAAAACCACCAAAGTCCAGGGACATAGGGAAAGAGACTCCACATAGTCTAATACTGTTTAACCATTTATTAAGTAAGTAGCTTGAAAAAAGTTCATAGTTCAATGACACTGTGCACATCAGATAAGTGATCATATAGCTCAATGTCGGTGTCATATGCGCTCCGCATGGTTCACTCTTCCTGAAAGCTTTTTAGGGACCGAGTGTGCTTCAGTGGAGATCAGAAAGATCTCGGCACTTCCTCCTTCCGGCTAGCTCTCTAGGTCCTGGAACGCACAGCGTCAATGACGTGATTTTCGGTTGCCGCAAGGTCATGAACTGACGCGTTTCATCATTCTGACTTTGTCAAAGGGCGTGGCTTTACAACAAGGTGTCCTGGTATTTATCTCAAATGTGTTTAATTGGGATTAACCTATTATGTGCTGTCTGCCCCCTGTTTAATATGGTGCACAGCAGTGACGGTTGCACAATATTGTAATATTTATATAGAATACTATCAATCTAATATCCACCGACATTAAGACATAGACCATTACAATCCTGACTTAGAACCTGTCCTGGCAAATATATAAAAAAGGTTTATAATCAAAAATTGCAATTTGATATAAAACATTAAGCAGATTGCAGAGAATCCGATATTCCTTATAAATAACATTCCCAACATTAATAAAATTGCAGAAATATACAAACAAAAAATAAATAAAAATAAAATCAAAACTTTACAGATACTAAAGCAAATAAAATCACAGATTATAGTTAAAAACAAGTCTAAAAACACATACAGTGGGGACAGAAAGTATTCAGACCCCCTTAAATTTTTCACTCTTTGTTATATTGCAGCCATTTGCTAAAATCATTTAAGTTCATTTTTTTCCTCATTAATGTACACACAGCACCCCATATTGACAGAAAAAACACAGAATTGTTGACATTTTTGCAGATTTATTAAAAAAGAAAAACTGAAATATCACATGGTCCTAAGTATTCAGACCATTCATCTTTCCCTCGATTGCAACCAGTTGTTCTGTCCCTGCAGCTGAAAAACACCCCACAGCATGATGCTGCCACCACCAAGCTTCACTGTTGGGACTGTATTGGACAGGTGATGAGCAGTGCCTGATTTTCTCCACACATACTGCTTAGAATTAAGGCCAAAAAGTTCTATCTTGGTCTCATCAGACCAGAGAATCTTATTTCTCATCTTGGAGTCCTTCAGGTATTTTTTAGCAAACTCCATGCGGGCTTTCACGTGTCTTGCACTGAGGAGAGGCTTCCGTCGGGCCACTCTGCCATAAAGCCCCGACTGGTGGAGGGCTGCAGTGATGGTTGGCCTTCTACAACTTTCTCCCATCTCCCGACTGCATCTCTGGAGCTCAGCACAGTGATCTTTGGGTTCTTCTTTACCTCTCTCACCAGGGCTCTTCTCCCCCGATAGCTCAGTTTGGCTGGACGGCCAGCTCTAGGAAGCGTTCTGGTCATCCCAAAAATCTTCCATTTAAGGATTATGGAGGCCACTGTGCTCTTAGGAACCTTAAGTGCAGCAGAATTTTTTTTGTAACCTTGGCCAGATCTGTGCCTTGCCACAATTCTGTCTCTGAGCTCTTCAGGCAGTTCCTTTGACCTCATGATTCTCATTTGCTCTGACATGCACTGTAAGCTGTAAGGTCTTATATAGACAGGTGTGTGGCTTTCCTAATCAAGTCCAATCAAGTCCGGGGTCACCCGTTACATAACCCAGCCCCCCTCTGGTGTCACAGGGAGAGCCACAGAGAAGTCCCCGTGTGTCAGAGGGGGCCCCACCCTCCGTTATTTAAAAACCGTCAGAAGACGAGAAGAGTCACACAGCGGGAGCCTCCCATCATGGATGCGGAGCAGACTGAGCACGAAGAAGGTAATAAAACGCCGCAGAGGAAGATGCCGGACGAGAACACCAGAGCAAGAAGCAGAGGATCGGAGGAAGAAGAAGAAGATGGAGGAAGAAACCGAAGGAAGATAGAAGATAGAAGAAAGACAATAGCAGATAGAAGAAAGAAGAAGCATTTAAATAAAGCAATTGTCAAAAACTGTCTCTAGTCATTTTTAACATTTTTGACACTTTTTTTGTGAAATGGTTACCATTTCACACGGGGGGGCTGGGATCTGGGGGTCCCCTTGTTAAAGGGGGCTTCCAGATTCTGATAAGCCCCCCCGCCCGCAGACCTGCACAACCACCGGGCAAGGGTTGTGGTGATGAGGCCCTTGTCCTCATCAACATGGGGACAAGGTGCTTTGGGGGGACCCCCCAAAGCACCCTCCCAATGTTGAGGACATGTGGTCTGGTAAGGTTCAGGAGGGGGGCCTCTCCCATCCCCCCTCTTTTCCTGCGGCCTGCCAGGTTACGTGCTCGGATAAGGGTCTGGTATGGATTTGTGGGGGGACCCCACACCATTTTTTTATGGTGCGGGGTTCCCCTTAAAATCCATACCAGACCTGAAGGGTCTGGTATGGATTTTGAGGGGGACCCCCACGCCTTTATTTGGGGGGGCGGGGTTCCCCTTAATATCCATACCAGACCTGAAGGGCCTGGTATGGAATTTAGGGGGACCCCCACGCCATTTTTTTTTACATTTTGGTTCGGGGTTCCCCTGTGGGGAAATTCCATGCCCTTTTTATCAATGAACTTTTATGTGTATTGTCGGACCGACAATTCATATAGCTACGAGTACTTTTAATTTTTTTCCTTTGAAATGTCATTTTGCTGTCAGACTGTTCTAAACATGGGAAACATGCGCCCCTTTACAGGCATACTATAGACATCCCCCAGGTATGAAATTTAAAAGAATATTACACTTTTATTGTTTCACTTGAAGCATTATTAAAATCACTGCTCCCGAAAAAGCGGCCTTTTTTAAAACTTTTTTTGTATTGATCCATGTTTCCTGGGGCAGGACCCAGGTCCCCAAACACTTTTTATGACAATAACTTGCATATAAGCCTTTAAAATAAGCACTTTTGATTATCCATGTTTGAGTCCCATAGACGTTAACGGTGTTTGCGTGTTCGGTACAAATTTTTTGCCTGTTCACATGTTCTGGTGCGAACCGAACCGGGGGGTGTTTGGCTCATCCCTGGTCCTCCCTATATACATTAACCCACAAGGGTATTATAAGGCATAGACAACATGAGATGTATTACATGTTATGAACTGTTTGATGGTAAACTCCTTATTATTTGAGGCAGAGGTAAATTTACCTACTCCCTTCATTGGTCTAGACACCTCCTTACATGCTTTACATTTTCTGCATGTGATCAAATCTAATCTCCAAAGCTTGGGGCCTTACGGTAAATAAACTTTGGTTTAGTGGAGAGTTCTTTTTTCAAAGTTTTATTAGGGCATAATACATGGCAATGTGTATGGAAGATGTTCTCCACCTCTCTGAACTGTGAGTGAAAGGAAGATATGAACCCCCACTCATGGTTCATATTGTGAGTCTCGATAACTCGATTCCTCAGATACAGTTCTCAAGGCAGGGCCCTTATTTTCTCCACTATAGGGGTCTAATTGTTGTAGTTTGTATCCCTGTTCTACAAATCTATGTTTCAGCACCAAGGCTTGTTGGTAAAAGTCTTCCACTGTAGAACAATTCATCTTTACCCTCATCATTTGGCCCTTAGGCACATTTTTCAACCACAGAGGGTGGTGTCCACTATGTGTGGGCAAAAAACTGTTCCTGTCAGTGGGTTTGAAAAAAACTCTGGTCTGCAGCCTATCTTCAACTCTAGAAATATTGACAACCAAAAAAATGGATTTGCTCTGTACTCCATGGTCAATTTTATATTACGCACATTATCATTCAAGTGATCTAAAAATTATTTAAGTGAGGATTCAGGCCCTGTCAGGAGATCATTGATTGATATAGCGCCTATAAAATAGAAGATCTGGTGTCCTATTATGGAATACCGCCTTATCCTCCCACTCACCCATAAAAATGTTGGGCGCAAACTTAATGGCCATTGGCACTCCCCTCTTTTGGGTAAAAAAATTGTTACCAAACCAAAATTAGTTATGTGATAGACAGAAGTCTAATGCATTTCTTAAAAAAACTTTGTGGGTAATGCATATAGGGAGGACTAAACGTATATTGAAGATCAGAATCGCAGAACATGTGCTCAATATTGCTACTGGTTTTAGGGACCACAATGTGTCCCTGCATTTTAAACTGCATCATGGCCAAGATCCATCTGGTCTGAAATTCTGGGGTATAGACCATATCAAATCTGTGTGGAGGGGTTGCAATTGGGTGCGGAAGCTTTCTAAAAGAGAAACTCAATGGATTTTCTTGGCAGATACACTTAGCCCAAAAAGGTTAAACATAGAGCTTGACATAAACTGTTTCATAAGCGACTATTAGGTCTCCTTAATCTTTGGTATAATTCTGTACTGAGATATTTGCAATAAGAATTAATGAATGATAGGAGGTCTGTTATAATTTTTATGGTTTGATTAGATACGCATGTTTACTTACCTGTTGGAGAGGTGCCCTTTTAGATTCTACTACATCCTTGGGTTTTTTTTTTTTTTTTTGGGAGGAGTGCCCTTTTAAAGTTGACTCCTTGAAAAATATGGAGTGGAACTTCCCTTTGAAGAAAAGAAAAAGAATAGTCAATTTTATTGATTGAAGATGTATGAAATGTATAGATAGTATGTTGTTGGCTTGAATTGCTGTTGCACTAACACATCTACCACTAAGACTTGTTTTTAACTATAATCTGTGATTTTATTTGTTTTAGTATGCGTAAAGTTTTGATTTTTTTTAATTTATTTTTTGTTTGTATATTTCTGCAATTTTATTAATGTTGAGAATTTTATTTATAAGGAATATCAGATTTTCTGCAATCTACTTAACGTTTTATATCAAATTGCAATTTTTGATTATAAACCTTTTTTATATATTTGCCATAACAGGTTATAAGTCAGGATTGTAATGGTCTATGTCTTAATGTCGGTGGATACTAGATTGATAGTATTCTTTATAAATATTACAATATTGTGCAACTGTCACTGCTGTGCACCATATTAAACAGGGGCTGAACAGCACATAATAGGTTAATCCCAATTAAACACATTTGAGATAAATACTGGGACACCTCGTCATAAGGCCACGCCCTTTTTTCAAAGTCGGAATGATGAAATGCTTCAGTGCGTGAAAGGTGCACTCATCATTGTTCAACTGCAAAATTCATCTGTGTCCACTAGAGACTGTTACCCTATTATTTTTCATTAGTCTATCTGGTATAACCATTGTGTCGTATATGATGATGAACATGTACTAACCTGTCAGTTTTTATGCCAATTGAATGGAGCGCTGCTTTGATGTGTATATTTGTTACTGACTATTAGTTCCTAATTGCCCATCTATTGTTTATATGTATGATAATTTTTTAAGTGGCTGCTGATTGAGATATATCTATATCTATACTTTGTTCATTTATTTAACCATCTGTGTTGAGGAACTTGCTACTCCATAGAACTGAGATAGGAAGAGTGGGGTAGGGCGAGGTTTTTTCTTCCTTTGTTTAACAATGCCCTTTAACCACTTGAGCCCCGGACCATTATGCTGCCTAAGGACCAGAGGTCTTTTTCCAATTTGGCACTGCGTCGCTTTAACTGCTAATTGCGCGGTCATGCAATGCTGTACCCAAACGAAATTTGCGTCCTTTTCTTCCCACAAATAGAGCTTTCTTTTGATGGTATTTGATCACCTCTGCGGTTTTTATTTTTTGCGCTATAAACGGAAAAAGACCGAAAATTTTGAAAAAAAATGATATTTTCTACTTTTTGTTATAAAAAAAATCCAATAAACTAAATTTTAGTCATACATTTAGGCCAAAATGTATTCGGCCACATGTCTTTGGTAAAAAAAATGTCAATAAGCGTATATTTATTGGTTTGCGCAAAAGTTATAGCGTCTACAAACTAGGGTACATTTTCTGTAATTTACACAGCTTTTAGTTTATGACTGCCTATGTCATTTCTTGAGGTGCTAAAATGGCAGGGCAGTACAAAACCCCCCCAAATGACCCCATTTTGGAAAGTAGACACCCCAAGGAAATTGCTGAGAGGCATGTTGAACCCATTGAATATTTATTTTTTTTGTCCCAAGTGATTGAAAAATGACAAAAAAAAAAAAAATATTTACAAAAAGTTGTCACTAAATGATATATTGCTCACACAGGCCATGGGCCTATGTGGAATTGCACCCCAAAATACATTCAGCTGCTTCTCCTGAGTATGGGGATACCACATGTGTGGGACTTTTTGGGAGCCTAGCCGCGTACGGGGCCCCGAAAACCAATCACCGCCTTCAGGATTTCTAAGGGTGTAAATTTTTGATTTCACTCTTCACTGCCTATCACAGTTTCGGAGGCCATGGAATGCCCAGGTGGCACAAAACCCCCCAAAATGACCCCATTTTGGAAAGAAGACACCCCAAGCTATTTGCTGAGAGGCATATTGAGTCCATGGAATATTTTATATTTTGACACAAGTTGCGGGAAAGTGACACTTTTTTTTTTTTTTTTTTTTCATAAAGTTGTCACTAAATGATATATTGCTCACACAGGCCATGGGCCTATGTGGAATTGCACCCCAAAATACATTTAGCTGCTTCTCCTGAGTATGGGGATACCACATGTGTGGGACTTTTTGGGAGCCTAGCCGCGTACGGGACCCCGAAAACCAATCACTGCCTTCAGGATTTCTAAGGGTGAAAATTTTTGATTTCACTCTTTACTGCCTATCACAGTTTCGGAGGCCATGGAATGCCCAGGTGGCACAAACCCCCCCCAAATGACCCCATTTTGGAAAGTAGACACCCCAAGCTATTTGCTGAGAGGCATGGTGAGTATTTTGCAGCTCTCATTTGTTTTTGAAAATGAAGAAAGACAAGAAAAAACATTTTTTTTTTTCTTTTTTCAATTTTCAAAACTTTGTGACAAAAAGTGAGGTCTGCAAAATACTCACTATACCTCTCAGCAAATAGCTTGGGGTGTCTACTTTCCAAAATGGGGTCATTTGGGGGGGTTTTGTGCCACCTGGGCATTCCATGGCCTCCGAAACTGTGATAGGCAGTGAAGAGTGAAATCAAAAATTCACGCCCTTAGAAAGCCTGAAGGCGGTGATTGGTTTTCGGGGTCCCGTACGCGGCTAGGCTCCCAAAAAGTCTCACACATGTGGTATCCCCGTACTCAGGAGAAGCAGCAGAATGTATTTTGGGGTGTAATTTCACATATTTCCATGGCATGTTTGAGCAATATATCATTTAGTGACAACTTTGTGCAAAAAAAAAAAAAAAAAAAAAAATTTGTCTCTTTCCCGCAACTTGTGTCGCAATATAAAATATTCCATGGACTCGACATGCCTCTCAGCAAATAGCTTGGGGTGTCTACTTTCCAAAATGGGGTCATTTGGGGGGGTTTTGAACTGTCCTGGCATTTTATGCACAACATTTAGAAGCTTATGTCACACATCACCCACTCTTCTAACCACTTGAAGACAAAGCCCTTTCTGACACTTATTGTTTACATGAAAAAGTTATTTTTTTTTGCAAAAAAATTACTTTGAACCCCCAAACATTATATATTTTTTTAAAGCAAATGCCCTACAGATTAAAATGGTGGGTGTTTCATTTTTTTTTTTCACACAGTAATTGCGCAGCGATTTTTCAAACGCATTTTTTGGGGAAAAAACACACTTTTTTAAATTTTAATGCACTAAAACACGCTATATTGCCCAAATGTTTGATGAAATAAAAAAGATGATCTTAGGCCGAGTACATGGATACCAAACATGACATGCTTTAAAATTGCGCACAAACGTGCAGTGGCAACAAAATAAATACATGTTTAAAAGCCTTTAAAAGCCTTTACAGGTTACCACTTTAGATTTACAGAGGAGGTCTACTGGAAAAATTACTGCACTCGATCTGGCCTTCGCGGTGATACCTCACATGCATGGTGCAATTGCTGTTTACGTTTGACGACAGACCGCTGCTTGCGCTCGCCTTAGCGCGAGAGCAGGGGGCGACAGGGGTACTTTTTTTTTTTTTTTTTTTTCTTTATTATTTTTTTGCTTTTTTAATCTTACTTTTAAACTGTTCCTTTCATATTTTTTTTTTTAATCATTTTTATTGTTATCTCGGGGAATGTAAATATCCCCTATGATAGCAATAGGTAGTGACAGGTACTCTTTTTTGAAAAAATTGGGGTCTATTAGACCCTAGATCTCTCCTCTGCCCTCAAAGCATCTGACCACACCAAGATCGGTGTGATAAAATGCTTCCCCAATTTCCCAATGGCGCTATTTACATCCGGCGAAATCTAAGTCATGAAATGCTCGTAGCTTCCGGTTTCTTAGGCCATAGAGATGTTTGGAGCCACTCTGGTCTCTGATCAGCTCTATGGTCAGCTGGCTGAATCACCGGCTGCATTCTCAGGTTCCCTGTTGAGACAGGAGAGCCAGAGAAAAACACGAAAGACGGTGGGGGGGGGGGCATTCCCTCCCACGGCTTGTAAAAGCAGTCTAGAGGCTAATTAGCCGCTAGGATTGCTTTTACATGAAAGCCGACCGCTGGCTGAAAAGAATGATACCAAGATGATACCTAAACCTGCAGGCATCATTCTGGTATAACCACTCAAAGTCGTGAATGGCGTACCTGAAGACAAAAAAATGGTTAACAATGGTTAACAATAAAGCACAGTAAACAGTAAAGTATAAATAATTACACACCTGAAAAACAAACATGATAAAACATAATAACAATAACAATAACAATAAAACATTGCAGAATAGAATACAGTAAAAAAAGAGCAGAACAATAGAGAGAGAGAATAGAGAGAGAGAGAACAATAAAACGACAACTATTTTTTTTTATTTTATATATTTTTTTTTTTTTTTTTTGTAACTAACTTTTATAACGGTAACCGGTTCCAGGTTCGGGTCTCTCAAAATGCGATGGCATCTCGGGAGACCCTGTGAAAGTGTGCCTAGTCTGTGCAATGCTGTACCCTACGCTATTACTCAACTAGTGTATAGTAGCGTTCAAAACATTCACCAATGCAAAGGCCAGGATTATCAGGACAGGAGGGACAATAATAGCGGGTGTCACGTCTATATCCGCGCTTGCTGCAGACATGACATCTTTTTTGGGGGGGTTCGTTGGGTAGGGGTACTCGGGAGGACATATAAATGCCTCTCATGCAGCCGACTGCATTTGGTTGGGGATGTGAATGGGGGAAGTACGGGCGCTGCAGAAGTGGTGGGTTCCCAATTAGGATTGGCGAATGCAGCAGGAAGGGCACTATGGGCACGACGGGCCTGTGTTTGTCTTCTTGGTGGCAGCGGGACACTACTTGTGCTTGCCACCTCACCAGCTTGAACTGCACTTATGGGACTCGCCACGTCACCACGTGTTACTGCAGTGCTGGTTTGACTACGACCGGGGTGTACTACGCCGCTGGTGCTTGCCAGTTCCCCAAAACGCTACCAAAAAAACTGTTAGCGATCGCAGGGATCAGGCCTGACTCTGCGAACGCTGCAGTTATGCGTTTAGTCTTTTGTAAGTGACAGTGATCGATCGATACTGCACTTGGGTGGGCCGGGCGGAGGGGCAAAACGCAGGTGCTAGCAGGTATCTGGGCTGATCCCGCTAACACTGCGTTTTTGGGAACCCTAAACTGCTGGTGACACTAGTATAGATCTGATCAGATCAGATATTGATCCGTTCAGATACTATACCACTAAGGGAGGTGTACGGTGCGTGCGTGGGTGTTAGCGATACTGGCGCTAACCTGACGCTGCCTGGGGCTGGTGCTTGCCAGTTCACCAAAACGCTACCAAAAAAACTGTTAGCGATCACAGGGATCAGGCCTGACTCTGCGAACGCTGCAGTTATGCGTTTAGTGTTCTGTAAGTGACAGTGATCGATCGATACTGCACTTGGGTGGGCTGGGCTGGGCCGGGCGGAGGGGCAAAACGCAGGTGCTAGCAGGTATCTGGGCTGATCCCGCTAACACTGCGTTTTTTGGGAACCCTAAACTGCTGGTGACGCTAGTATAGATCTGATCGGATCAGATATTGATCCGTTCAGATACTATACCACTAAGGGAGGTGTACGGTGCGTGCGTGGGTGTTAGCGGTACTGGCGCTAACCTGACACTGCCTGGGGCTGGTGCTTGCCAGTTCACCAAAATGCTACCAAAAAAACTGTTAGCAATCGCAGGGATCAGGCCTGACTCTGCGAACGCTGCAGTTATGCGTTTAGTGTTTTGTAAGTGACAGTGATCGATCGATACTGCACTTGGGTGGGCTGGGCGGAGGCGCAAAACGCAGGTGCTAGCAGGTATCTGGGCTGATCCCGCTAACACTGCGTTTTCGGGAACCCTAAACTGCTGGGGACGCTAGTATAGATTTGATCGGATCAGATATTGATCCGATCAGATACTATACCACTAAGGGAGGTGTATGCTGCGTGCGTGGGTGTTAGCGGTACTGGCGCTAATCTGGCGCTGCCTGGGGCGACGCATATCACCGCCGGGCGATCGGGGGGCTAAACCTTTATTCGGTAATAAACGGCGGGTGCCCTGACACTATAAAAAATAAACAAACTAACCAGCGTCAACCGTATCGGTTATACGGTGATCAGTGGTGAAAGGGTTAACTAGGGGGCAATCAAGGGGTTAAAACATTTATTAGGTAGTATATGGGGGTCCCTGACGCTATAAAACGCTGACGGCGAACCTAAATATTTACCTCACTAACTAGCGTCACCAGCGACACTAATACAGCGATCAGAAAAATGATCGCTTAGCGACACTGGTGACGGGGGGTGATCAAGGGGTTAAAACTTTATTAGGGGGGGTTAGGGGGGTACCCTAGACCTACAGGGGGGTAACAGTAACTGTGCTAACACAGTAACTGTCACAAACTGACAGCAGCAGTAATCAGAAAAAAAAAAAAAAAAAAAAAAAAAAAAACTGCTGGTGTCAGTTTGTGACAGGGGGGGGGGTGATCGGGGGGGGATCGGGGGGCGATCGGGGGGGGGATCGGGGTGTTTAGTGTGCCTGGCATGTTCTACTGTGTGTGTAGTGTTGGTGCACTCACTCACATGTCGTCTCTCCTCGGGCCGGAACGGAAAATACCGACCCGAGGGGAGATGACATCACTTCCTTTGCTGCTGTTTAGCATACAGCAGCAAAGGAGTGTTCCTATTGGCCGGCGGCGATCGCGAGGGGGGGGCCACGATCGGATGGCCTCCCCCTCGTCTCCGATCGCCGGGGGACAAAACGGGACCGCCTCGGGCGGCGGGGGGGGGTCCGATCGGACCCCCCACCCGCGGGAGGCAAATCACGTACATGTACGTGATTTTGCCTGCCCGTGCCGCCTTGCCGACGTACATCGGCGTGAGGCGGTCCTTAAGTGGTTAAATGTTGGAAGTACTAATTGTTATACCAAAAAAGTTGTTATGCATTTCCAGTTCTAATCCTTCCATAATACATTCAAATTGTTTCTTTTTTAACCCTGTTTTTTTTCCCCCAGTGCCCATCTCACCAGAGGTGGGGGACTCGAGTCACATGACTTGACTTGAGTAAGACTCGAGTCACCTGTTTGAGGACTTGCGATTTGCTTGACAAAATTAAATAAATGACTCGACTTGACTTTGACTTGTCACTAATGACTTGCGACTTGACTTTGACTTGGGCTATTTGACTTGCAATGACTTGGCACCACCAGTGCTGTGTCTTGGCCTAGGCAAAAGCCGCCCCCCCACAAAAGAAAGCTCCCCCCAAGTCCCGGCTTCGGGGTAGATCAGTATTTTGACTTAATTTGTGACTTGACCAAAATAAATGACTTGACTTGACTTGCTTCACTTCTAGCAGGGACTTGACTTGACTTGCTTTTTTTTTTTTTTTTTTTTTTTTAGCCACATCAGTAAACTTTTATCCAGAGACTGTTTTCAGAATAGTGTTCATATATGTCTCTACATCAGTCACATCATTGTGGCATTCTCTTTTTTTTTTTTTTCTTTTCTCCTCTCCTTGAGTATTGTTACAGTGTGAGTTACAGGATATTTGTGATTGTAGCAGTGCCACACTGCAAAATACATAGTGTATATTCTATACCTTAAAAAAGCCACTTAATCGCGTACCCTCGTGTTGCTACTATGGGTATAGTGTAGTTAATACTTTTCTTTCTGTGAAGTCCCACCCCACCTCCCTCCTGTGACCCCCCATCCTCCCATAGTCCCCCCCCTTGAACCCCTGTGATTCCAAAAAACGTCCAGTAGACAGCGTAAGGTCCTGTTTTGTTCTCTCTCCGCTCTGGGCTCTGAGCTGTTCCTAACTCGACCCTCCCCATTGGTAGGGAGATAAGTATTCTCAGCACTAGGATAGCACTGTTGACGGGCAAGGCATTGTTTGAGCCCACAGATTCCACATTCTTGCAAACTTATTGTAGTTGCCAGACCTAATGTAGAATGTTCTTTCGCTCCACACTGAAGAGTTGACAGCTCCTATCCACTCTTCTGGGGCAGGGGGAGTTCTGGATTGCCAAGACTGTGCAATTAATTTTCTAGCTTGGAATAGACATCTTACTACCGCTACCCCAGTACTGCTGTCTCTCAGTCCGCTGGTAACACATCCCAGCACACAGATCTTAGGGTCTAGCTCTAGATTAACTTTAAACGTGGTGTTTATTTTTTTTAGGATCTCGGGCCAATACCTAACTAGTTTTGGACACCTCCAAAACATGTGGATCAGGTCGCCTGTTCTTCTACATCTAGGGCATTCGTCATTAGTTCGGCGACCAAACATAAAGAGCTTTTTTGGTGTGTAGTAGGCTCTATGCAGCAGCATCAGATGGGAGGCCTTTTGTGAGGGAGAGACCGACACCTCTGGTCCCAGATCCAGAATCCTTTTCCATTGTGTGTCCGTTATCTCCCCCACATCAGCCGCCCACCTGTCTCTGCACCCCGAAGAGCACGCTTGCATATTTGTTTTCTTTATTAGCTGAGTGTATATCTCTGTGGTTAACCCCTTAAAGGTCTCTGATTTGATTATTGTTTGTAATAGTGGGGTCTTGCACCATGTGGGGGGTAGCCTTCCAAACTGCATTCCCAAGGTGTGTCTGATCTGTAAATAGCTATAGAGTGCACGATTTGGCAGCCCGTACTCTTGCTGCAGTTCCTCAAAAGGCTTCAGGGTGTCCCCCTCATAAATCTGTATCAGCCGACGTACCCCATTCCTCTCCCAATGCTTGTTCCTATCCACAGGTAATAGTTCCTGCAAGTACTTGTTATTCCAGATTGGTGAGTGTTCTGAGATTCCCTTATACCCCATTATTTGCTTGGCAGTCTGCCAGACCCTAGTGATCATTTTAAGTATCGGAATCTCTCTTTGTAGTGAGTCTGCCTCCAGCGCTTCTACTAGTGAACCATGTGGGCTTCCCTGTAGGATAACCTGGGCGTTCTTGTTACCCCCTCCGTCGATGGCGCATCCCCCGAGTTGCTGTAATTGGGCTGCCAGGAAGTAGGTAAACGGGTGGGGGACCCCCAGTCCCCCCTCCGTGACAGGGCACTGCAGCTTTTGTAGGCCTATCCTGGCCTGCCCTTTTTTCCAAATTAATTCCCTAAAAAGGGATTGGATTTTTTGGAACCACTTCTCCCCGATCCATACTGGGGAGTTGTGGAGCAGGTATAACAACTGAGGCAGCCATACCATTTTAATCAAATTGGCCCGGCCTGCCACGGAGAGGGGGAGTCTACTCCAAATATCGCATTTTTTTCTGAATTTTAATAGAAGAGGGACCAAGTTGTCCTCAATAAACGCACCGGGGTCCTTGGACAACACAACGCCAAGGTACTTCATTTTCCCCGTGATTCTCAGTTGGGGTAGGCTCATTGGAATAGAATTGGCCAATGGGTCGACCGGCAGGAGCGATGATTTCTCCCAATTGCTGGTCAATCCTGAGAATTTCCCGAAGTCCTTCACAGGTGCATTACTTCCTCCAATGAGGAGGTTGTATCCCCAAGGAAAAATAGGACATCGTCCGCGAAAAGGGCTATTCTCTCCTCCTCGCCCTTCCTGTGAAAGCCCTGCAGTTCAGATGATGATCTCACCGCTCCGGCCAATGGCTCCATGGCCAAGACAAACAACAAAGGGGACAAAGGGCAACCCTGTCTAGTCCCTCTTTCGAGGGGGAAGCTTTCTGAGTAGTCGTTATTTATCTTGAGTCTTGCCTTTGGGTGATTATATAGGATTTTTAACCAGCTAATAAATACGGGGCCGAATCCAAACCTCTCTAGTGCCCACCAGAGGTATTCCCACTCCAAGCTGTCGACGGCCTTGGCGGCATCCAAGGACAGTATGGCTCTAGACCCCGCATTCTCCGCTGGGACCTGAAGGTTCAGATATGCCCTTCTGATATTGATGCTGGTAGACCGACCGGGGATAAACCCCGATTGGTCTGGGTGTACAAGTTTTACAATGCACTTATTTAACCTGGACGCCAGCACCCTTGCTACGATCTTGGCGTCCGAACACAGCAGTGATATCGGTCTGTATGAGGTGACTTCCAGTTGGTCTTTCCCCTCTTTTGGTATCACCTCTATGTCAGCCTCCGACATTGACAGAGGTAACCTTCCGTCCCCCGTCGTCTGTTCCAGTACTTTTAAAAGCTCCGGGAGTAAAACCTCCCCGTACTTCCTATAGATTTCCAATGGCAAACCGTCCGGGCCAGGAGATTTCTGGCCTGACAGCTCTGCGACAGCCATTTGCAACTCCTCCAGGGTCAGAGGAGACTCCATCTCGCTCCTGTCCCCCTCCGAGAGCACAGGCAAAGCTACCCCCTCCAGAAATCTATCCATATCACGCCGGTCCGACCCCCGGCGTGACCTGTACAAGTCCTTATAAAACGTGGAAAAGGTTTCTAGGACCTCGGCGGGGTCTAAGGTAATCTCTCCAGCCGGCGTCCTAATTGAAAAAATGGCCGATGGGGATAGGTTAGACTTGGTTATAAGTGCCAACATCCGACCTACTTTCTCCCCTTCGCCATAATAATTTTGTTTCTGGAAGAGTCTTTTATTTTCTGTTCTTCTATTAATTATCTCTCTGTACTCCTGTTGTTTACTGAGCCATACCTCCTGTTTTTCGGGGGTTGGGTCTGCCACGTATTGTGCTTCTGATTCCATGGCTTCCCTACTGGCTCTCGCCTCCCATTCCCTTGACGTTTTCTTTACTGTAGTGACCTGCTGGTGGAGCAATCCCCTGAGGTATGCTTTTAAGGTGTCCCACACTACCCCCGGAGGGGCTGTACCTGAGTTGAATGTTACAAACTCTTTTAATTTAGATATAACTTCTTCTGGACTACTTATTAAGTCCAACCATAATGGCTTTATTGTCCACCTTTTCCGATTAGGTCTAATGCTAAGATTCAAAGTCAAGGTCAAAGGAGAATGATCAGAAATACCCCTCGGCCTATACTCTATATTCCCTATTAGTTGCAAAGCCTCATTGTTGCCTACTGCCATATCTATACGCGATAGGGTAGAATGTGATCCTGAATAGCAGGAATACTGCCGAGTTTTTGGATTATGGGATCTCCATAAGTCACACCACCCAACCTCTGCCAGGAGTTGGCCTAACCGGCCTTTCCACCCGGTTCATAGGTGGAAACCGGTCCATTTTATTATTCAAAACTGCATTGAAATCTCCCACCAGTATTATCGGTACGTCTAACCTGCTTTCCACGAATTCCAACAGATCTAAAATGGTTTCTGTTTTAAACGGAGGAGGAATATATATGTTTGCTATTACTAGAGGCTTATTTTCCACAACGCAGCTCAGGAAAACATAGCGTCCCAACGCGTCAATTCTGGCTTCCCTGCAGGAAAACGAAATACTTCTCCCCACCAGTATGCTCACCCCTCTTGAGTACGAAGTGTAAACTGAGTGGTACTGTTCTTGAAATTTGTAGTTCCGAATATGCAGTTTAGTGTCATGGGTAAGGTGGGTTTCCTGCAGGCAAGCCAGCTCAACGCCATAGGCTTCCAATGCCATGAAAACTGCTGCCCTTTTAGCGGGGTCAGCCATGCCCCTGATGTTCCAGGAGCCTATCTTTAAGGTTTTACAAGGCATCTAGAAAAAGAAGGCAAGAAAAATAAGCAAGAAAGGTCAAGAGAAAGAACAAAAAGAGAAAGTGCCAATCAGAAGGAAAAAAAAAAGGCAACTCCTTAGTACATTTGTAAGTGTCAAAATTAAACGTGGGCGCTGTGATTGTGCTGACAAAAGAAAAGAAAGAAAAAAAAGAACAAGAAGAAAGAATAATAGATGGATAAAGTAGAAAAGGGCAGGGGGGCCCCCGCGTCCAGGGGCCCCCCCCCACATTTCTTTGACTGCAAATACAAACCACCTGTGCTAATATACTTTACTTTTACTATTGTGAACCCGCCTATCATAGCTCTGTGTACCTTACAATCACCCCGTTGTCTACCCCTATGACTCATTGTAAACCCCCCTTCCCCCCCACCCTCTTGCCTAACCTTATATCTTTCTATAAACCCCCCTTCCCCCCCACCCTCAACTTTGTGCATCTCCCTACTTACCACCCTTATTCGTGACCCCCCCTTCTGCCTAACTAGGCTAGCCCTAGGGGCTGTACTTGTGACCTTTTTCCCCCCTCCCAACCATACAAAAAATGCCTCTCCACACATATGCTGAAAAAGTACATTGTGACTTACTACCACACTCTTACCCCCCTCCCCCCCTCCCACCACCCTCCTCCAAACCCTCAGAACAACATTTAAAACGTGCAAAACTAGTGGGATCGCATCCCTCATCCGTACTCTCACCCTCCATCCCTCGCTCCCCCCAACCTCCGGCCCATGCTGAAAAAAAAAAAATGCCCCAGACCCCCCTCCCCCCCCCAACCCCACCCCTTATTTAACAATTAATAATTCAACATTTTTTGAATTTTGATTCTCAGCTCTATAAGTTCTTTTTGTTATCCTCCAACCACACTGTGGCCCTGTCGGCTGCATCGAAAAAATGGACTGTCCCCAGGGCCTCTACGCGTAAACGCGCTGGATATAACAGAGCATATGAAATTCTGTGAGACCGTAAGGCACGTTTCACGTCTGTGAATCCTGCCCTTCTTTTTTGCAGGTCCGGAGAGTAGTCAGGATACAGTGAAATCCTAGTGCCGTTGTAGATAATATCTCCCTTCTCTCTGGATTTTTGCATCAGTGTCACCTTGTCCTTGTAGCAAAATAACTTGATAATCATTGGTCTAGGGCGGCCCCCCGATGCAATGGGCCTAGTAGGGATTCGGTGCGCTCTCTCTACGGCAAAAAAAGGTGAAAAATTGTCAGACCCGAAAAGCCCCTTGAGCCAATTTTCCATAAATACCTCAGGGCGCGGGCCCTCACTTCCCTCCGGGAGACCCATCACCCTAACATTGCATCTGCGCATCCTATTTTCAATTTCGTCCATTTTGTTTCTGTATGTTTCAAACTGCGCTTGCATGTTCTTAAACTCACGTTGCATTGGGTATACTGTGTCCTCAACTTGGCTCAGTCTTTCCTCTATAAGGGTGGTCCTCTCTAACACTTTCTGGAGCTCCTGGCCCATAGTGCGTAGTTCTTCCTTAAGGCCCCTAAGTTGACTACACAAATCGTTTAGGGATCCCTTACATGCGTTTACTGCGGCCAGTACCTCCTTTAGTGTGGGCTCAGATTCGCCAGCTGTGCTTATATCTGGGGAAGCGCCATTAGTGGGTACAATACTTTTCTCCATAGAGACTGACTTCGGGCTTTTCTTATTTGCTATTTTAGTGCTGGCTGGAGGTGCAACTAAAGCTGCTGACATTCTGCCCACGCTCTTTCTATCCCCAGCCACTCCTGACTGCCTCTTCTCATGTGATAATTGGTTGCTTTTAGCAGGGGAATGTGAGGGGGTGTGTGCGTATTTTTCTAACTTTGCTGCTGCTGTGGCCGCTGTAGATACCGGCACCGCTGTTTTCCCCTTTTCCTTAGAGGAGCGGGTAGTCTGTGCTGCTGAGCTCTCCTGTGGCTGTTGGGGGTCTTCGCCTTTCTTCCTGGTCATCATTGGGGTATAATGCAACAGCAAGATAAACTTTCAACAGTTCCTTTTGCCCAATTTAGTGTTCCCGGGTGTTGCTACTGTCACCACCTTTATGTCCCGCTTTCTACAGAAAGTATGGTGTCTGCAGTCCGCAGCTGTTACCTGGCTTCTTCACCCCTTAGCAAGTATTTCCTTTTTTCTTTTTTTCCCCTACTTTCCCCTCTCCTGCTTTACACTTTTATGCTTCTCCTCTTCTTCTGTGTTTACTGTCGTCAGAGTGCTGTATAAGCTCGCTTTTATTACTCCCGGTCTTCCTGAGCTAATTATCAGCAATAACCAGATACCCCCGTACCTGTCTTGGAGTTTTCAAGGGTTGTATGCCCTCCTGGTAAACACACTCGGCGTCTGCTGTAGCGGGGGGGGGGGCCAGAACGCCTGGCCAGCGCGTCCGATCCGGTCCGATCCTCCGACTTGTAGCTGAGTCACATGGGGCTCTCTCGGCTCTCGGCGGGATCCCGGCCGTTGCCGGGCAACGGAGCGGGACAACAACAGGAAGGTACGGGCTGTGTGGGCTGAGCCAGATATACAGCAGCCCAGCGGCATGAGCGACGAGCCGCCACACCGCAGCAGCCACGAGCACTGGCGTCTGCCGTTCCACACCGCCTTACTCACAGGTGGGACGCTATCCGCCAGGCACTCATGCTGTATTTAGGCTGACGAGTTGGGCCATATGCTGGGTGCAGTTGTTAAGGATGGGGCTGGCAGCATGGAAGCCGGAGCAAGGGGAGAGCTCACTCACTCCTGTTCACACCAGCATCCGGTCACGCCCCCAGACCTTGACTTGACTTGCTTGCTTTTCAACACAGTAACTTGGGACTTGCTTGTGACTTGAAGGTTAAGACTTGAGACTTGCTTGTGACTTGCACATGTGTGACTTACTCCCATCACTGCATCTCACTGCCTCCATTGCATCTTTATGATCAATGCTTTTGTGTATACTGCATTAACATAATTTGTTGCTAAGATATAAATTCTCACTATAGGTGCTATCTTTTAGAAGGGAGATCAATTCTCTGTCAGCTTTTAAAAAAGACCAATTTTCTGCCACTATACCCAATAAATAAAAATCAGTATACTCTTCTATTCTATTTCTATTCTTAAAAAAAAAAGAATCAATTGCACTAACGATTGGTCTCCCACAGGGATGTTCCTGAGTCTTGCGTATTTTGGTAAGTAATAAATGCTGAGAATTTTTATGGTATTTGATACTAAATATTTTTCTTCTTTCCCAGTCAGGATTTTTAATTTACTTCCCTTTTGAATAATGCCTTCAATTTCTTTTCTAAGATGATTTTTATGTGATTTATTTTTATATGAATATTCACACATGATTTGTATATAAATCAGTTTGTATATGCTGATGGGATGATATGATTTATGGTTTAGGGTTCACTTGATATATTTATTGATATAACCTTTGGGTTAGCACTGTTATATATTTTCATGTATTCATTGTCAGGAGGCATCTTTTTGATACTTCTTTAAACAGCAGCTGCTGTTTCTCATATATAAAGGATTCATGGTACAGACATTCACACTTTATGTTAAATTTTCTGAGCAAAGGTAGGGTAAAAATCATATGTGATGCATGTTGTGTAGGTAAGGACAGGGACATATCTGTGCCATGTATACAGTGAGTAAATATAGAATAACCATACCCCTTGAAGACCCTCCTATTGTTTTGCCACACCCATCATTCAATCTGGTATTCTGTGTGTGCTTTACTACTCTCCACCAGGGCTCACAGAGGAGGGAGTGAGTACCTGTACTTTTTTTTATAAGAAAAGCCCTAACTTTTTCTATTTAGATCAGTAAGTAATCAATTCTGTTTGGTTGTTATGGGTTACAACCCTCCACTGTACTTGCTTCTGCTAGCATATTTTACTTAAAAGTGATTTATGGTCTAGGCATTTTTTTAACCCCCACAATACAGACACACTATAAAGCTAATTATCCTCCCCTGTATGGAAAACTAACCACAGATTTATCCAGATGGGCTGTTAGCCCTCCGTCATGGTTCGGCAGACTGTACTCCATAAAAATGAATCTTTTGCCAAGATTGTTGTACTTGTTTAGGACTCTTCCGATTGCCATCAACAGATCTGATCTTGAAACACTTCAGCAAAAAATAATGAAGTTCATATGGGGAAACACAAGACCCAGGGTGAATAAGCTAACTCTACATACCCCTAAAACGAAAGGAGGCCTGGGCTTTCCCAACCTGATTAAATACTTTGAGGCAGCCCAACTGGCCCAATTAATTCGCTCCCATTCGGGGGCTCCAGCTCCGACCTGGATGAAAATGGAATCAGCTCCTTATCCCACAAAACCCATCAGCCACATGATGTGGCTTAACATGAAAGACAGACCAACCCTAATGTGCCCCACATTATCGTTCTCAATGAGTATGTGGGATAGACTACAAAAACCCTTCACTTTCCGTTCTACACATTCTCCCATGGCCCCCTTGGTGGGAAACCCAGATTTCACCCCGGGTCTTAATCCCCAAAATTTATCATGGTGGACTAATAAGGGACTGATACGCATAGCGGACATGTGTGACCACAGAGGTATAATACCGAAACAAACCTTAATAGAAAAGTACCAACTTCCTCACACTGAGTTCTATCGTTACCTCCAGATAGTTCACTTTTTGCATACTTTACAACGCAAAACCGACATTTTGTCTTCCACCCCAATGGAATATCTATGCAAGTCCTATGATAAACATAGAGGCCACATATCACTAATTTATAGTATTTTGATTTCCAAAACGGAGAAATTACTCTATATGTTGAGATGGGAAGGGGACATGGAGGTGACGATGGAAACTGATAGATGGTATAAAATGGCACAGCTAGCTTCAAAAGGTTACATTAATACCTCTTTGATAGAAGCAAACTATAAGGTTTTATTAAGGTGGTACATGGTCCCGGCGAGAATCGCAACATATGTTGCTGGTGCCTCTCCTATGTGCTTCAGAGGATGTGGCAAAGAAGGTACAATATACCATACTTGGTGGACCTGCCCTAAGGTTAAACGCTTTTGGATACGCATCTATAACTTTATATACTCACTGACCCAAGTGAACCTTCCCAAATCCCCACAACAAGCACTACTAGGAGCTCAAATAGAGGGGATACCTGGTCACACCAGGAAACTCATATCCTTTATTTTCACAGCATCCAGAATAGCGATAGCAGGATCCTGGAGAAGGCCCCTAATCCCTTTTGACAGGGTGAAAGCGAAATTGACATGGATCATGATTAATGAACGCCTCTCGACATCTCTTCTAGATAAACAGGGGGCTTTTGATAGAATTTGGGAACCATGGTTGTCCTACTTATCGACAGGCTTTGACAATTAACGATTCCTGAATGGGACCCCTAGGGGTGCACTCAACCCGAACTTTTCTCTCAACCCCCTTTCCCCTTTCTTCTTTCACTCTTCTTTATTATTTCTATTCTTTTTCTTTTCTTCCCCCCTTCCCTAACACACCTTGCGGGACTTCCTATTCAAAATGGTGGTCGTCGTAACAGATGCGATGATTGCTGAAATGTGAGTGGTGGGAGGGGAGGGGTGTGGGGCGGAGACCCCCCCATCCACAGTGGAGCCCCCAATTGGGGTGGGTGGTCGGGTCTCGGCGACACACCCTCTTTCCACACAAGATGGAGCAGTGGATGATGTACGGTTGAATTGATGTATAACTATAATTAGAACAATATGAACCCGAATTCACAGTGCTTGGTACTTGCTTTGGATGCCTATGCGGGTGAGGGGTGCCTGGCTGGCCTAATCTGAGCGGGCAGGCGCACTTGCCTTATAATGTGAAAGACAACAAGGCATGGTATGGTATATTCATAGGATTCCCGCAGGAAACATAAGCTGAGATACGCCTTCCCCCTCCCTTTATCCCTCTTCCCTTTTTTCCTTTATTACTATATAATTTCATGATGTATGAGTTGTGCATTCTGTAAATGTTATTATATAATCTTCAATAAAAATCATTGAAAAAAAAAGTGATTTATGGGATGTATAACTAGATTTTTGGATTCATAGCTATTCCTAAGGCTCAATCACACCATAAATGCAGGGAAGCTGAATGGAAAAAAAACTTGCAAATTTGACTTAGAATATATATAGAATAGAATATGTTGTCCTGTTTTCACACCATGTGCTGAGACGTGCATAATTTCTAGCATAAGTCTCTGCAGGAACACAAAAAAGCAATTCAATGTGCCCTGTTCACACTATAATGCCCCGTACACACGATCGGATTTTCCGACGGAAAATGTGCGATCGGAGCGTGTTGTCGGAAATTCCGACCGTGTGTGGGCTCCATCGGACTTTTTCCATTAGATTTTCCAACACACAAAGTTTGAGAGCAGGCTATAAAATTTTCTGACAACAAAATCCGATTGCGTCAATTCCGACCGTGTGTGGACAATTCCGACGCACAAAGTGCCACGCATGCTCAGAAGAAATTCCGAGACGGAACAGCTCGGTCTGGTAAAATTAGCATTCGGAATGGATACAGCACTTTCATCACGCTGCAATGTTTAAAATTGATTAACACAGCGCATTCTCTTCTTCTTTATAATGCAGGAAGAACGAAGTAGTTTTGCTGCTGATATTCACACAGACTTCTCACAAACTTCTTTCTTTCTTATTTATCGTGATTCCCTCAATATATTATGATTTGTCACATCTGACCAAAAATCGATATCATTTTTTTTTGTGTTTTTCTTTGTTTTTTTCAAGCCTGATGTGATTTTTTTTAGGTTTGTATTTTTATCAAGGCTGATCTTGTTTTTTCTTAGTTATTTAACATCCAGAATATTTTTGGGTGTGTTTTGTGTGTCAAGTTACCACCACACCATTATTATCTTGTTTTATTTAATCTCAAGGAGATTGGTTGTTTTTGGTGTCTCTTGTTAATTTCGCATTGTATTTTGAAATGTATCTGCCTCCTCACAAACAAACTGTCCTTTTTGAAGGAAAACACACATAGGCGAGTCTAATTGAAACCAAAAAACCTTTATTAAGGGCTCATAACCAAACAAAGAGGGAGGCAACGCTGGAGAAACAGCAGAAGTTGGTGAAGCCTTTGGCCCCCAGGGCACACATCAATTATTTTACTGCAAAATTGGTGGCCTGAGGAGTCCATATATAAGGGAGTGCAGTCTGGTCCAGAAGTCCCAGAGATCCTGAAAGCAGCAGATGACATCTGTGTTCCCAGGCTGTGGTCATACAAGAGCCTGCATCTTTTGTCAGACCAGACTGAACCCAGGGTCATCACTCTCTGGTCTTCCTTCCATGCTTCCTTCCACGCTGTGGTGGTGGAGTTGTGGCAGGAGGAGGAGGAGGATGGTCCAACTCACTCACGTGGGTATTGGGTGTGATTTCGCCCCTCACCCCCTTAGTTAAGACATTATAAAGAAGGTCCTCACACAGCTGGTGTTGGCTCTCCTGCATGCCCTGCAGTTTGGTGGCAGCCATGCAGGCAAAGGCCTCTTCAGGAGTGGGAGTGGCTCTGAGGGAAGCAGAAGCCTCCTGAATGAGCCTGATTGCTGAATCCTGCATGTGACTCCCCTTCCTGGGTCTTTTGGTTGGAAGGCGGAGGGGAGGGACCTGTGATTCGGTCAGGCTCCTACTGGCCCCAGGCTTCTCCTGGCTGCCACTTAGCCCCGCCTCCTTCTGACTGCCACTAACCCCTACCTCCTCCTGGCTGCCACATTCCACAGCCTCCTCCTGTGTGCCACATTCCAGAGCCTCGTCCTGGCTGAGGTCTTCCTGTGTATGAAAAAGGGACATGTTTTAGTTTTTTCTTCAGCAATAACACACAATTTTCATCTCATGACTGTTGCAAATTGAATGTTAACAAATATAACAGACTCATCATTCTGAGCCCAGCATTCTTCATTCTTGTCCCAATTATTTTTGCCCACTACTGTCTATTGATATGTAAAACACTTTATTAAATTAGCAATTAGTGATCAATAATAACATCTAGTAAACATAATTTATTTATTGACAGAAATCTGTCGAAGAATGCTATACCTGGCTCAAGCTGGGCTCCTCAACTTCTTCCTGGCTGGAAGTCCCAGGTTGGACATCAGAAGCCTCAGCTGGGGTGGAAGGAAGAGTGGAAGGAAGAGTTGAGAGGGATTCCCTGACTCCAGTCTGGTCTGACAGAAATCGCAGTCTCTCATAGTACCACAGTCTGGGGACATAGATGTCATTTGCTGCAGCTCCTGATCTCTAGGAATCCATGACCTTCTTCTAAGATAAGTGCTCCTCAGGCCACCAATTTTGGCTTTTAAATAAGGGATGGTTGCTGTGGGGACCACTGGCGTCACCAACTCCAGCAGTTTCTCCAGCGCTGCCTGCCTCTTTTGTTTATGATTATAATGAGGATGTTTCACCTGCCACAGACAGGGCAGCTCCCTGTATTTGTCTATGAACAGGGGGAGGAAGTTGTGGCCATTGAAGCCATTCATTTTATCTGCAAGATACAACACAAGACAAACCCTAATGACAGGCGAAACTCTCCTAATCTTGTTACAATATGGGCCTCAATCTAGAAGCAGTAAAGGCCCAAGTTTAGATCTTACCTTCGTTATCACGATCGGCGCCTCTGATACTCCTTCCTCCACTCACAGATCGTACGTACTACGCACGCGTGTTTCGCTTTATACACACTGCGCATGCGTGAAACTCCGCCCGCCCCTGACGGTCTTTCTATTCTATTCCCCGCCCCTTCTCATTCGGCGCAGTGGGGGGAAGAGCACATGGCAGAGACACAGCAGGTGCGTGCTAATTACAGCAACGAGGAGGAGGGGGAAGAAAGCCCGGAGCCTGAAACGTCCTGATCCAGAAGGAGACGATTTAAGGCATCAAATATGTCCTTTGGGGAGATGTTGGAGATGGTGGACATCCTGAAGAGGGCCGACTATGACGGGAAGTATGGACCTTACCCAACCCCAATGTCAGAAAGGCCAAGATCATGGCGAAAGTGGTCAAGAGTCTGCACCGGAATTTCAGGGCACTACAATCGAAAGATCAGCTCGGGAAGTGGTGGTCGGACCTGAAATTAAGAGAGCACAAGCAGCACAGAAAGATCCGGAGAGTGCTGCAAAAAAGTAAGTAGTTGTGCTGTGTTCCTATTCTTTATGTTTATTATGTTCGTGCTGCTCCATGTGCTTTTCTTAACTGTTATCCAGTTTAAAATGGCAACTTTCATGTTCATGGGCACATTATTCGTTCATAGAAAACACTGTTCGTTCGGCCTAGAAAACACCATTGTTTTGGCCATATGCATTTGACCACATTTTTTAGGGCCTACTTTTCTGAAAATAATTTTGTTGTGTAGATGGGTTTGTAACTAGAATGAAATGCTAACTAGATTCTGTGTAAGGAGAGGACACTCAGCAGTTTTCACATCTGGACGCTGGAGCACTAGTGTGGGACACAAGAACACCCTTTTTATTATGGGGTTCCACACAGGTGCTCCAGTGTATACTATAGGGGTGTCTCCATCTGTGAAGCTTGTACAAAACAGGTAAAGTATTGAAGCTTGACAAAGGACAATAAAAATTCTATATCTTGGAACTCTGCCAAAACAGACAATTGTACCCCACTTCCAAGCAAGGTTTCATATTCCTATTTCTTCCATCAAATATCTGTGTGCTAAGTATACCTTTGTTTTTACATAGGGGAGAAAAGACTCGGAGGACACCCCTCATCCGAGGAGACCACAGACCCCCCACCTCTGGAAGAAGGGGAAATCCACCCAAGCCAAGAAGAGCAGGAGGAGGAAAACGTGGTGGAGATTGTCACCACAACAGGTGAGTGTCTGCGACCACAGGCTCAGGTAAGAGATGGATGGTGGCAGATTTATAATACATGGTGTGTTTTTGTTTCTATCTTTTTAGGTGATCGTGATGTTGTGGATCCAGGGCATTTCACCTCGGAAAGTGCACAGATCCTGATCGTGGAGATCATGGGGTGTAATAGAGACTTGGAAAAAATCCTTAAAAACATCAATGATGTTCAACAAAAAATGAAGAACATCATTGATGTTTTAGGGAGAGTTTAAAACCCCTTCAAATCCCTTGGGTTTTTTGTGTGCTAAAAATTTTTACCATATTTTGACATATTGGCAAAAAGCCAAATTTTGAAGATGCACACAGTGTGTCAACATGTGCTATCCGCCATCACGGGAGATCAATGGACGTGTTTTGGGGTGCAACCCTTTCCTCAATAATAAAGTAGCTGTGAGGAAGGGGTTGCACCCCAAAAACACGTCCCTTGATCCCCAATGATGGCAGCTAGCACATGTTGACATTTGGCAATTTGTGTGCATCTTCAAAATTTGACTTTTCCTGGGTTGACTTCACCCCATCTGAACGCAATATCAAACACAGTTTGTAAATACTCATGTCTGATATTGCCTTCAAGTTCAAATGTGAACTTTGTAAGTTCAAGATTTGTGTCTTTCTTGTTGGTTTTAAACATGCCTGTTTTATCTTAAATGGACATTTCTACTTTTTCTAATGTGACCCCAAAAATTGTTATACAACAAACATGTTGGTTTGTTTTAAAAACCTTTTCTAAATGCACATGTGATTGTGCTGGTAATAAAAAGATTGTTAATCAAGAATGTGCGGATTATTGTCTCAACGCTCCAACACTTTGTGGTGCTCTAATTGGTGTTTTCTGTGACAATGGGTGTTGGTTCCTAAGGGCAAATCCACTTTGTACTACAAGTGCAGTTTCCTTTAGTAAATAACAACCAACAGTGCTTTGTAAGGTTACACAATCACGCCATTTTCAGGATTTGCCACATTTCTGTCAGGGTCAACTAAAAGAAACACAAGCAGTAAATGTCACCAAAGATTTGAGTAGTTATTTTTTTTTTATTTGAAAAAGGTTTCAGACATTGTCTGGCATATTGATGGCCCCCCTACCCGCAAAGTATTCAAGGTATCTTAGCCGGACATCACGGGCACTCAGGGGGGGCAAGCCAGGACGGCCACTTTCAAGCACCATCAGGGTTGGTTCATTATGAATTCCGGCCTCAGGCCCAACTGAGCCAGCATAGTTGGCAGAATGTTGCCGTAAAAAGTTGTGTAGAACACAGCACGCCAGGATAATATGATTCAGTTTGTACTCCGCCATGTGTATAGGTGTAAGAAATAGGCGGAACCGGTTGGCCATGATTCCAAACGTGTTCTCCACCACTCTTCTGGCTCTGGCCAGCCAGTAATTAAAAACCCTCTGGTGCGGGGTTAGGGTCCTCATCGGGAATGGCCACATAAGATGGTCCCCCAGCGCAAATGCTTCATCCGCAACGAAGATGAATGGGGGTCCTTCCACATTATCTTATGGAGGTGGCAAGTCCAAGCTGCCATTCTGGAGACGCCTGTAGAACTCTGTCTAGGTGATGACTCCATCATCGGACATCCGGCCATTCTTCCCCATGTCCACATACAGGAACTCGTAAGTAGCCGACACCACCGCCAACATCACAATACTATTGAACCCCTTATAATGATAATAGTATGACCCTGAATTGGGTGGTGGGACGATGTGGACGTGTTTCCCATCAATTGCCCCTCCGCAGTTAGGAAAGTCCCACCACTGGGCAAAGTGGGAGGCCACAGTCTGCCATTTCTGTGGTGTGAAAGGAAACTGTGGAGTCAAACAACAACAAAAAATTTGCAATTTTGCACATAAACAGAGAAAGCAGATTAGACACAAACATTCTTGGCCAACATCAAGATAACATTTATTTGAGGGAGCTTTTAAAGACCAAAGTCTAAGGTACACCTATCAGATTCCCCCTCCCCCACCTCTCATTAACATTCTTTTAGGGGGGAGCTGTTGGACAGGTAACCCTCTCCACTTCATTGAGAGCTGAATGCCTAAATAATGGGTATTACTTTGGCCAGACCCTCCTTAGTTACACTATTGGCAGCCCACTGGACAGGTAAGAAGTGTCATAATACAAAGATATAAATACACATTGTACACATTTGAGCACATTTAGAAATTCTACTATTACCTATCAAGATAATAATAGTATACAAAAACTTTAAACAGTACCATTTGAAAGTATACAGGCAGGCCCTTGCACTACATGCTTTGGGGAATTCATCCATAAATCTGACCACTAAAGAGATGGTGTCAGGAGATTAGTAGACCAGACTATGTGGACTGCACAGAGATAACCCAAACGCACGTAAATGAATAAATAATATTTATTAAAAATAAGTGATAACTCAGAAAATACAAACAGTGCAAAACCAACACAACAAACCCACAGCAAACAATAGTATATACAGCAAGGGGCAATATCGGAATCACAGATGTCAGCCAGGCCAGGGTCATACACAGCAGGTAAGCAGGAACAAGGGATAAACCAGAAACATAAACGTTAGCTAAGCCAGGGTCATACACAGGAGGTTAGCAGATGGGTAAGGACGGGAAACCAGCAGGAAGGGGAGAGGATGGATGGTAAAGCTGCAGGGTAGGGATCCAAGGGAATCAGGAGGGACAAGAACAGGCTGGGCCTGGGATAGGGATCGGATCGGATCAGAGCAGAGCGGGACAGAACAGGTTCACAATCAGGATACAGGCAGCAAGGTCAAGGCACAGGGAGAAAGATACCAAGGCGAGCATGTGAGGGCTTGCCGGGTATTTATAGGGCTGACTATAATTGGCTTCAAGTCACACCTGAGCGCAGGGAGTGTTGTCTGCTCCATACTGCCAGGATCCATCTGCTGGTGGACATCAGTACTGCGGCCAAAAGATGAAATGACACCAGCAGGGAAATATTCTCCTGACAGTTCAACACTGCCAGGAGACACCTGCTGGTGGACCCCAGTACTGCATGCCAAACGATATATCTTACCAGCGGATGGACCCTTACTGACAGTACCCCTCCCTAAAGGAGCGGCCTCCGGACGCTCCAACTGGTCTTAATTGTCCATAGTCTATGGCATCAGGCAGAATGGTGGAAGAAGGCATTTCAGGCTGGTCATCAGGCACATCCGGGCAGACGGCTGGCATGTCAGAGTCATTGAGCTGGGCAGCGGACAGGAACAAGCCGAGCTGGGCAGCAGACAGGAACAAGCCGAGCTGGGCAGCAGACAGGAACAAGCCGAGCTGGGCAGCAGACAGGAACAAACCGAGCTGGGCAGCAGACAGGAACAAGCCGAGCTGGGCAGCAGGCTCCGGGTCATCGAGCTGGGCAGCAGGCTCCAGGTCATCGAGCTGGGCAGCAGGCTCCGGGTCATCGAGCTGGGCAGCAGGCTCCAAGTCATCGAGCTGGGCAGCAGGCTCCCGGTCATCGAGCTGGGCAGCAGGCTCCGGGTCATCGAGCTGGGCAGCAGGCTCCGGGTCATCGAACTGGGCAGCAGGCTCCGGGTCATCGAGCTGGGCAGCAGGCTCCGGGTCATCGAGATGGACAGCAGGCTCTGGAACATTGGGCCGAACAGCGAGCACCGTAAGGGCAGGCCGGATTACAGGCACCGGCTCAGCAAGCTGGGTAACGGATCCCGGCCTAGTGGGCTGGGTAACAGGCCCCGACTCAGCGAGCTGGACACCGGGCACTGGTTCGGCAAGCCGGATAACAGATACTGGCTTGACAGGCCAAGTGACGGACTTCAGTTTAGCACACTGGGTAACGGGCACCAGTTCAGCAGACTGGGTAACGGGCACCGATTCAACAGACTGGGTAACGGGCACCGATTCAGCAGGCTGAGACATGGGCACCGAAACTCCAGGCTGAAACACGGGCACCGAAACTTTAGGCTGAGACACGGGCACCGAAACCTCAGGCTGGGATACCAACATCACGACATCAGGCTGGAAGACAGGTACCAGGATATCAGGCTGGAGGATGGACACATCAAACCGGAAAGCAGGCTCATCAGGCTGAACAGTGGGCACATCAGGCAGAACAGCAGGTACTGGCACAACAGGCTGAACAGGTACATCGGACTGGTCAGTAGTCGCTGGAGCGTCAGACTGGAACATGGACACTGGGATTTTGGGCTGAGCAGCAGGCACTGAGACCTCAAACTGGGCAGCGGACACAGGCATTGGCACAACTGGCTGAGTAGCAGACACTGGCACATCAGGCTGGAAAGCGGACTGGAAAGCCGGCTTCGAGACATCAGACCAGGCAGCGGGTACTGGAACTTTAGACTGGGCAGCAGACACAGGCGCTGGCACATCGGGCAGAACAGCAGGTGCTGGCATACCAGGCTGAACAATAGGTACATCGGACTGGACAGTAGTCACTGAAGCGTCAGACTGGAACATGGGCACTGAGATGTCAGGCTGAGCAGCAGGCACCGGGACCTCAAATTGGACAGCGGGCACAGGCATTGGCACAACAGGTTGAGTAGAAGACAATGGCGCATCAGGCTCGGTAGCAGGCACTGGACTGTCAGGCTGGGTAGCAGGCAGAGCTTTGACAGAATCAGGTGGGTTAGTTGGTGTGGAAGCAAGTTGGGTTACTGGCAGGATCGTGTGGGTAGGAAAGAATTTTTGTTTTTTTTTTGGTTTAGCCCGTGGAGTTTTGTATGTAGGTGCAGGGCTGAAAGAAAAGAAAGTAGATGGATCGAAGGAAGACCAAGGAACTGTAGCTAGAGAGGGGTTTTGTGGGACTGTTACAGGTGGAGGAGAAGAGACAGGTGGATTGAAGGCGGGATAGGTGCTACACTTGGAGACTGGGTAGTAGTATTTGGTAGGGGGTTGAGTAAACTGGGCTATAGCTGAGGTTGGCGATGGGGAGATACATTTTTGGGGAGACAGATGATTAATGACAGGGCTGGAATATTGTGGCTTAGCTAAAGACAGGAGAGCTGACCATGCCTGCAGCACAGGTTGAACAAACGCTGATTCACACACAGCCTGACTAATCAAGGATTGCACCGACTGGATGCAATTAGACAACAATTGCTGTGAACAGGAGGAATAATGTTCCATAAAATAGGCTGGATCATCCTCTAACAACCAAACCAGGGATTCAACTTGGCCATAATTGAAGGGGGGCGAAAAATCATCACTTCCCTCGGGAATGCATGACAGGGCTGGTTTTGCACATAACTGGATCAGGGGCTGAACATCCTCAAAGGACATATACCCCTGATCCACTAGGGAATGAGCTGATCGGATAGTTTCCGTCAGCTGGTCACTAGTCCACCCTTTTAAAATCTGGCGACAATATTCACCATCCTCTTCTGCTAGCAGAGAATAATAAATGATTTCATCGAAATCCATATTAGCAGACCCGATAAACCAGGATGGTTTCCTCAATGCAGCCACGTCTGGTCAGGGATGGCCTTGGTATACTGTCAGGAGATTAGTAGACCAGACTATGTGGACTGCACAGAGATTAAAAACTGGAAATGTCAGCGAAATAACAGTAGAGACGGCCGTACCCGGAAGCCTGAGTGTCTCTACTGTTATTTCGCTGACATTTCCAGTTTTTAATGTAAGTTACTACTCTTTTTAATAAACGTGTATTGGAAGTACTTTACTATGGAAGCATCTCCTTCTTCATTGTCATTCTGGGGTCGGTGGGAGCGCTGGTGACTTGTTAAAGAATCTGACCCAGGTACACCCATAGGAAGAGGGGGACGGCTGCTGGAGCACCATCACTCACAGAGGATTATTAACCACTGGCCTGACTTGGCCCACTGGGGGCCACTGATAGAGGAGAGAGGCTGGGGGAAACACCTGTGTGCTGCATCAGTTTTCCAAGTATATGAATCCAGCACAAAGTCACGCTACTGGCATGCTGATATCAACCATTTATATGGACACTATGAATCACATTGCATGAAGCATCATAATTTTGGACTTGATCACAGTTTATTGTCACCAATTTTTTTTTTTTTTCTAAAATTTTTTTCTTTGTTTTGGGGGAGATGTTGGATTCTGGGAGTCTATTTCCGAGTTGGATTATTATGCACGTCTTTGCATCTATGTCACTTTTTTGCACTTGATCACTTTGTATTTATATATGTGATATAGAGTTGCATTTTATATTGCAGTACAGTCTTCATCATTAATATTTATTTATTTTGTTTAGGATATTTTGGTTTTCATATATTGAGCTGAAGAATATTTTGCACTATGTATGACACATTTTGAGGAATTGATAATTTTCATAATTTTTTGACTGGGTTTTAAGTAGCACCTACAGTCACAGTTTCACATAGTCTGATTGAGGAACACTTGATTTATTGGATGATACATAGTTAATTTTGTTTTATTCACCAGTATCCTTAACCACTTGCCGACCGCCTCACGCCTATATACGTGAGCAGAGCGGCACGGGCAGGCAAAATCACGTACCTGAAACGTGATTGCCTTCCCGCGGGTGGGGGGTCCGATCGGCCCCCCCCCCGGTGCCAGCTGCGGTCGGCATTTGGTTGGGAGCGATGACAGACGAGGGGGAGGCCATCCGATCGTGGCCCCCCCCTCGCGATCACTCCCAGCCAATGAGAAACATCCCCTGCCTCTGTATAGTACACAGAGGCAGAGGATGTGATGTCATCTCTCCTCGGTCTGGCAGTTTCCGTTCCAGCGCCGAGGAGAGATGACATGTAAGTGCACCAAACACACACACACACAGTAGAACATGCCAGGCATACATTACACCCCCGATCCCCCCCCGATCGCCCCCCGATCCCCCCCCAATCACCCCCCCCCCGTCACAAACTGACACCAAGCAGTTTTTTTTTTTTTTTTCCTGATTACTGCATAGTGTCAGTTTGTGACAGTTAGCAGTGGTGGGACAGTTAGTATTACCCCCCTGTAGGTCTAGGGTACCCCCCTTACCCCCCCTAATAAAGTTTTAACCCCTTGATCACCCCCCCTCACCAGTGTCGCTAAGCGATCATTTTTCTGATCGCTGTATTAGTGTCGCTGGTGACAGTAGTTAGGGACGTAAATATTTAGGTTCGCCGTCAGTGTTTTATAGCGACAGGGACCCCCATATACTGCCTAATAAATGTTTTAACCCCTTGATTGCCCCCTAGTTAACCCTTTCACCACTGATCACCGTATAACCGTTACGGGTGACGCTGGTTAGTTCGTTTATTTTTTATAGTGTCAGGGCACCCGCCTTTTATTACCGAATAAAGGTTTAGCCCCCTGTAGGTCTAGGGTACCCCCCTTACCCCCCTAATAAAGTTTTAACCCCTTGATCACCCCCTGTCGCCAGTGTCGCTAAGCGATCATTTTTCTGATCGCTGTATTAGTGTCGCTGGTGACGCTAGTTAGGGACGTAAATATTTAGGTTCGCCGTCAGTGTTTTATAGTGACAGGGACCCCCATATACTATCTAATAAATGTTTTAACCCCTTGATGGCCCCCTAGTTAACCCTTTCACCACTGATCACCGTATAACCGTTACGGGTGACGCTGGTTAGTTCGTTTATTTTTTATAGTGTCAGGGCACCCGCCGTTTATTACCGAATAAAGGTTTAGCCCCCTGATCGCCCGGCGGTGATATGCGTCGCCCTAGGCAGCGTCAGATTAGCGCCAGTAACGCGAACACCCACGCACGCACCGTACACGCACTGTACACCTCCCTTAGTGGTATAGTATCTGAACGCATCAATATCTGATCCGATCAGATCTATACTAGCGTCCCCAGCAGTTTAGGGTTCCCAAAAACGCAGTGTTAGCGGGATCAGCCCAGATACCTGCTAGCACCTGCGTTTTGCCCCTCCGCCCGGCCCAGCCCAGCCCACCCAAGTGCAGTATCGATCGATCACTGACACTTTTCTTTGTAGCGTTTTGGTGAACTGGCAAGCACCAGCGGCGTAGTACACCCCGGTCGTAGTCAAAACAGCACTGCAGTAACACTTGGTGAATGTTTTGAACGCTACCATGCACTAGTTGAGTATTAGCGTAGCGTACAGCATTGCACATACTAGGCACACTTTCACAGGGTCTCCCAAGATGCCATCGCATTTTGAGAGACTCGAACCTGGAACCGGTTACAGTTATAAAAGTTACAGTTACAAAAAAAAAGTGTAAAAAAAAAAAAAACACAAACAAAAATAAAAAAAAATAGTTGTTGTTTTATTGTTCTCTCTCTCTCTCTATTCTCTCTCTATTGTTCTGCTCTTTTTTACTGTATTCTATTCTGCAATGTTTTATTGTTATTATGTTTTATCATGTTTGCTTTTCAGGTATGTAATTATTTATACTTTACCGTTTACTGTGCTTTATTGTTAACCATTTTTTTGTCTTCAGGTACGCCATTCACGACTTTGAGTGGTTATACCAGAATGATGCCTGCAGGTTTAGGTATCATCTTGGTATCATTCTTTTTAGCCAGCGGTCGGCTTTCATATAAAAGCAATCCTAGCGGCTAATTAGCCTCTAGACTGCTTTTACAAGCAGTGGGAGGGAATGGCCCCCCCCCACCGTCTTCCGTGATTTTCTCTGGCTCTCCTGTCTCAACAGGGAACCTGAGAATGCAGCCGGTGATTCAGCCAGCTGACCATAGAGCTGATCAGAGACCAGAGTGGCTCCAAACATCTCTATGGCCTAAGAAACCGGAAGCTACGAGCATTTTATGACTTAGATTTCGCCGGATGTAAATAACGCCATTGGGAAATTGGGGAAGCATTTTATCACACCGATCTTGGTGTAGTCAGATGCTTTGAGGGCAGAGGAGAGATCTAGGGTCTAATAGACCCCAATTTTTTCAAAAAAGAGTACCTGTCACTACCTATTGCTATCATAGGGGATATTTACATTCCCTGAGATAACAATAAAAATGATTTAAAAAAAAAAAAATGAAAGGAACAGTTTAAAAATAAGATAAAAAAGCAAAAAAAAATAAATAAAAAAAATAAATAAAAAAAAAAGCACCCCTGTCGCCCCCTGCTCTCGCGCTATGGCGAACGCAAGCGGCGGTCTGGCGTCAAACGTAAACAGCAATTGCACCATGCATGTGAGGTATCACCGCGAAGGTCAGATCGAGGGCAGTAATTTTAGCAGTAGACCTCCTCTGTAAATCTAAAGTGGTAACCTGTAAAGGCTTTTAAAGGCTTTTAAAAATGTAGTAATTTTGTTGCCACTGCACGTTTGTGCGCAATTTTAAAGCATGTCATGTTTGGTATCCATGTACTCGGCCTAAGATCATCTTTTTTATTTCATCAAACATTTGGGCAATATAGTGTGTTTTAGTGCATTAAAATTTAAAAAAGTGTGTTTTTTCCCCAAAAAATGCGTTTGAAAATCGCTGCGCAAATACTGTGTGAAAAAAAAAAAATGAAACACCCACCATTTTAATCTGTAGGGCAATTGCTTTAAAATAATATATAATGTTTGGGGGTTCAAAGTAATTTTCTTGCAAAAAAAAATAACTTTTTCATGTAAACAATAAGTGTCAGAAAGGGCTTTGTCTTCAAGTGGTTAGAAGAGTGGGTGATGTGTGACATAAGCTTCTAAATGTTGTGCATAAAATGCCAGGACAGTTCAAACCCCCCCCAAATGACCCCATTTTGGAAAGTAGACACCCCAAGCTATTTGCTGAGAGGCATGTCGAGTCCATGGAATATTTTATATTGTGACACAAGTTGCGGGAAAGAGACAATTTTTTTTTTTTTTTTTGCACAAAGTTGTCACTAAATGATATATTGCTCAAACATGCCATGGGAATATGTGAAATTACACCCCAAAATACATTCTGTTGCTTCTCCTGAGTACGGGGATACCACATGTGTGGGACTTTTTGGGAGCCTAGCCGCGCACGGGACCCCGAAAACCAAGCACCGCCTTCAGGCTTTCTAAGGCCGTAAATTTTTGATTTCACTCCTCACTACCTATCACAGTTTCGGAGGCCATGGAATGCCCAGGTGGCACAAACCCCCCCCAAATTACCCCATTTTGGAAAGTAGACACCCCAAGCTATTTGCTGAGAGGTATAGTGAGTATTTTGCAGACCTCACTTTTTGTCACAAAGTTTTGAAAATTGAAAAAAGAAAAAAAAAATTTTTTTTCTGGTCTTTCTTCATTTTCAAAAACAAATGAGAGCTGCAAAATACTCACCATGCCTCTCAGCAAATAGCTTGGGGTGTCTACTTTCCAAAATGGGGTCATTTGGGGGGGGTTTGTGCCATCTTGGCATTTTATGGCCTTCAAAACTGTGATAGGTAGTGAGGAGTAAAATCAAAAATGTATGCCCTTAGAAATCCTGAAGGTGGTGCTGGGTTTTCGGGGCCCCGTACGCGGCTAGGCTCCCAAAAAGTGCCACACATGTGGTATCCCCGTACTCAGGAGAAGCAGCTGAATGTATTTTGGGGTGCAATTCCACATATGCCCATGGCCTGTGTGAGCAATATATCATTTAGTGACAACTTTTTGTAATTATTTTTTTTTCTTTTTTTTGTCATTATTCAATCACTTGGGACAAAAAAAATAAATATTCAATGGGCTCAACATGCCTCTCAGCAATTTCCTTGGGGTGTCTACTTTCCAAAATGGGGTCATTTGGGGGGGGTTTGTACTGCCCTGCCATTTTAGCACCTCAAGAAATGACATAGGCAGTCAGAAACTAAAAGCTGTGTAAATTCCAGAAAATGTACCCTAGTTTGTAGACGCTATAACTTTTGCGCAAACCAATAAATATACGCTTATTGACATTTTTTTTACCAAAGACATGTGGCCGAATACATTTTGGCCTAAATGTATGACTAAAATTTAGTTTATTGGATTTTTTTTATAACAAAAAGTAGAAAATATCATTTTTTTTCAAAATTTTCAGTCTTTTTCCGTTTATAGCGCAAAAAATAAAAACGGCAGAGGTGATCAAATACCATCAAAAGAAAGCTCTATTTGTGGGAAGAAAAGGACGCAAATTTCGTTTGGGTAGAGCATTGCATGACCGCGCAATTAGCAGTTAAAGCGACGCAGTGCCGAATTGTAAAAAGTGCTCTGGTCAGGAAGGGGGTAAATCCTTCCGGGGCTGAAGTGGTTAAGCTTGTTGATTTTACTGCCCCCTAATGGGTGAAGTGATTATTGTCTATTGAGAGTTTTTGGTTATTGAGCAGTAAGGAAGCATTTAGTTTTGGATTTTCATTAAGTAGTAAACTTAGACTGGCGCCACATAATTTTGACCTTTTTTACGCTACTTATTAGGGTGGGTGAGGCCACCTCATATGTTGGCAGCTTCTCTAATCTTTGTTCTAGTGCCCTTGATTCTGTGAGAACTTGGTTGTGCGCATTAGTTTTTTATCACTTCTATAGGTTCACAATCAGGATACAGGCAGCAAGGTCAAGGCACAGGGAGAAAGATACCAAGACAAGCATGTGAGGGCTTGCCGGGTATTTATAGGGCTGACTATAATTGGCTTCAAGTCACACCTGAGCGCAGGGAGTGTTGTCTGCTCCATACTGCCAGGATCCATCCGCTGGTGGACATCAGTACTGCGGCCAAAAGATGAAATGACACCAGCAGGGAAATATTCTCCTGACAGTTCAACACTGCCAGGAGACACCTGCTGGTGGACCCCAGTACTGCATGCCAAACGATATATCTTACCAGCGGATGGACCCTTTCCTGACAGATGGGTATAGTGTGTATGGGTTTGGCAAAGTCAACAGATAGATGATTGAGGATAGAGAATTGGTATCAGCTGACTTAGCAGTTGGGGGAGGGAGGGTTCCAAATGATTTGGGGACCCCCCAAAAAAAGCCTCTGGCACTCTGCCTGAATTTAAAGCACAAATCACATTTTAAAACATTTTAGGGGGTTTTTAGGGTAAAGCACTACTATGGAGCTGATAAAATACATTGTTAAGTGACTACATGAGGTGAATATAGGGCCAGGAGACCATGCTGGGGAGGTAAGTGAAGGCAAATATGTATGAAGGAGAAAAAAAATAATTACATAAAAATCCAGCATGCATGAGGACAAAGGGACATTCACAGCATATTACAATCATGGTAATTTGGGAATGAGGAAAGAAATACAATATATTATCAAACATTAAATACAATAAAATGTGATGTTAAAGGATAAATCTTACCTTAATATACTCCTTCTGCAGGACCTGGATGATGGCAGAACAGGTCTCTGGGATAATGATCATCAGGGCCTGGGGGGAGATGCCTGTCGAGAACTTAAGGTCCTGCAGGCTTCTCCCCGTCGCCAAGTACCGCAGGGTGTCGGCGAGCCTCTGCTCCGGAGTGGTGGCTTGCCTCATGCAGGTATCCTGCCTGCTAATATAAGGGGTCAGCAAAGCCAACAAATTGTGAAATACGGGGTCTGTCATCCGGAGAAGGTTCCTGAAATCATCAGGATTATTCTCACGGAGCAAAGGCATATGACAGAACTGGTCACGCTGAAGCAACCAATTCTTGGTCCATGAACTCCTCCCCACCCTGTTCATGGACTGGACTTGTGTCAAGGTCAGGACCCCAACACCAAGCCCCCACACAGCACAAACTCTACGAGGAGTAAGTATACGCAACATGGCTAGAAAATGGTCGGCTGCTCAGAACAAAATAACAAAACGCACTGAAGAACAGCAAGGCCTGTGAAGAGCGACCTGAAAAACAGTAACGAACGAACAAGAACACAATGACCAGAGTCATACGTAACTCGCTGCACGCACTGAAGAGCAGATACAAACCCACAAGCACAAACTGAACAGCAGAAAACGATCTGAAAACCACGAGTCTGAAAAAGCGCGAATCGTCTCTCACCAAACTTTTACTAACACGCGATTAGCAAAAGGAGCCCAAAGGGTGCCGCGCTTGGTTCGGACCTGCCCTTTTCTAGTCTCGTTGTACATGGTGTACGTCACCGCGTTCTTGGCAATTGGAAATTTCGACAACTTTGTGCAACCGTGTGTACGCAAAACAAGTTTGAGCCAACATCCGTCAGAAAAAATCCATGGAGTTTGTTGTCGGAATGTCCGATCAATGTCCGATCATGTCTCCGGGGCATAACACTGCTGTCATTTGAAGTTTTTCTCAGGGGAGAAATGTGCAGCATAAATTCTTTGCAAGGGCACAGAGAAAATAACGTGTTCTCTATGTGTCTTGTTCACACTACAAAGTTGATTTCATGTGAGGTTTTTTTCTGTGCAAAAAACTGAATACATTTTTTATACACATGGTACAAATGCTATGGCAAGAACAGGGCACATAGAAATTTTTTTTTGTGCCCTTGCAAAGACATCTCTGCACATGGTGTGAATGATGCCTACAACTTCTTATTCACTAAAATTAACATGTCCCAAATGTTAAAAAGTGAAAGGTAGCCAAAATGAGACTATATTTTCCTCTCTGAATATAACACAAACACATGTGAACATTTAAAGTTTATAATATAATTTCCTTCATCTTTGATAATCCTTTGTGTTTTGACAGGGTAATGTCAATTAATCCAAGGATTGGGTGAGCCTATGTCAGTCTATTTGCAATTAGTGGCATGCTATTATTATACTAACAATTGCAATCCTGTTGCAAATTAGCCCTGTCCCAATTTGAATAAGAAAAATAGTCAGTCTAAGGAGAACAAAGACCATCCTAGGACATGTCTCGATTACAAGTAATGCGTTATTACAATTTTACTCCACAATGTCAGCTTCTATTCTTCCAGCAACTTTCTTGCAGGTAACATACATCTTGCAGATAATAATGCCATTATACTATCTACATGCCTTATTCACCAAAAAAATGTTTTCCATTCTATTCTAAAGAATGTAACATTTTTGGAACTTAAAAGAACTAAAAAGAGGTTATGGCAGAATTACTTGTCTTTTTTTTTATTCTCTTCTCTTCTCCTCTTCCTAATACTAATTGTATCACTACTTTTATTGTTATTCTAATATTGCTACATACTTGATCTTATTGCAATAACTAGATTTAATCTCCTCTGAATTTCAAATCCCTCCCTAAGAAAGGTATGATATATTGGTGCAGAATATGACCAGTGTGGAGTTTCTCATTAATGTAATTATAGTATTTTTTTAAAGTGACCCCCTTTTGAACAATTACATAGTTTGAATTGCATTGCATTGCATTGATTATTTTATCTCTGTGTTATCTGTATATGTCTGAATATCGAATATCTGCAATTTTTGAGAAGTAAACTACTATGAAGGAGTATGCAAGGAAGTATGTAATGCATTATTCTCTGCTGCTACTTCATCTTTGTCTCCTGTTAACAAGCAAAGGCATTGAATAAAGCCTCGTACACGTGATCAGATTGTTGGCCAACAAAGCTTCAGACTTTTGTCTGAAGGGCATGTGCCAGGAACTTGTCTTGCATACAAACGGTACACAATTGTCGGCCAACAAACAGGAATGTAGTGATGTACTACGTGGAATTTCAACTTTTGAGCTCCACCCTTTGGGCACTTTCTGCTAATGTCGTGTTTGGTAAGCATTGATTCCGAGCATGCGTGTTTGTACTTTGGACTTTTGTGTGATGGACTTGTGTACATACGATTAGGGATCAGCTGAACACCTCCCTGGTTCAGTTCGCACTAGAACTTGCAAACAGGCAAAAAATTTGTCAGAACACATGAACACCATCAGTCTGGAGGTGTCGGGTGTCCTGTTCCTGAGTCTGAAGCAGAAGCTGTAATGTTTAAAGGTAAGGAGGGGAAAGGCACTGCAAATATTATCAAAACCATGCTGGATCCAGGAGGATTGGGAAGCACTAGTGTAGTGCCCCCCCCTCTTACCTCTCAAACCAGAGCTATTACAAGAGTTGACAGAGCAATATGGAATGTCACCCGCCATGAAGGCATTAACCTGGTCCAAGACCATAATGGACAATTAGAGGAATATGGGTGGTCCCCGGCAGTGAGGGACCCTGCCTGCAGCTGATTAAAACGGATGCCCAGCTGACTTTGAACCCCTGTGATAATGAATGCCCCCATTGTCTTCATCCTCTTCTTCACCCACTGTGTGAATGCAAATACGTCTACTGTTCAAACTGTCTCTATTCATAATGTCTCGACTCAGAAAATAATTGAAGGGGAGAATACAGCAGAAGAGGTCTTTCAACCCACACTAAGGGATGTTTATTCTTTGATACAACGCTGTTCCTCCTCCCTTTCCCTGCTTACAGGCCAGGTACAGGCCATACAGGAAGAGGTCGTTCATATATGTGGGGATCATCAAAATGTACATGAATGTACTAAAGCATTAGAAAGTGGCCTAGAGGCAAGAGACCTTTCCTCTGTTGGTAACAGAGATGAAGTCTGCTACACGTAAGCTTAATACTACTATTTCTAAAGTCGAAGACATTGAGAACCATTTACGTTGTAATAACATTCGGGTACTGGGTATACCAGAGAAGGCCGAGGGTAATGACCCAATTAAATTTGCTAAACAGTGGCTTATTGAAATCTTTGGCAAGGACTATCTTTCTTCATTACTTATTGTAGAACGGGCTGATCGGGTCCCTACCTGGCTTCAGAAACCAGGAAATATACCACGGCCCTTTCTAATACATCTTTTAAATTAACGAGACAAGGAGAATATTTTGCGAAGAGTGCAAGTCCTAAATGATATCAGATTTAATGGATCTAAAATTATGTTCTTCCCCGACTTTTCACCAGAGGTTCAGAAATGAAGGGCAAACTTCCAAGAAGCTAAGAAACATCTGTTACTCCAAGGGTTAAAATACTCTATGCTCTATCCTGCTCGCTTGAGGGGGGTCCATGAAGGCAACATACAACTATTTAAAACACCCCAAGATGAACAGGACTGGCTTGACAGTCAATTAAAAAATTAGACCTTGGGGCGATGGGCCTATTCTAGTAGGAAATGCACACAAAGCTGGATTTGGGGACAAGGGTGCACATTTAAGTATAAGCCAGGTTGTCGGAGGCTTAATCAGTGATAGCTACTAGATGTTCTTTTTCCTTTTTCGATGGCTTTCTCCTGTGTGGAACTGTTTTTTTTGTTTGGGGGGGGTGTTATGTGTTTTTTTTCCCTTCTTGGAGTATCTATTATGTTTTATACCTATGTGCCATTTATTATTATACTTAGTGCAGGCTGGCTGGCTAGAGAAGGGATAGGTCGAACACCCCCTGTTCGTTTCGTACCAGAACATGTGAACAGGCAAAAATTTGGTTTGAACACGCGAAAGTCTTTGGGACTCGAACATGAATAATCAAAAGTGCTAATTTTAAAGGCTTATATGGATAGTATTGTCTTAAAAAGTAGTTGCCTGCCCTAGGGGACATGTATCAATGCAAAAAAAGTTTTAAAAATGGCCGTTTTTTCGGGAGCAGTGATTTTAATAATTTTTAAAGTGAAACAATAAAGTGTAATATTCCTTTAAATTTCGTACCTGGGGGGTGTCTATAGTATGCCTGTAAAGTGGCGCATGTTTCCCATGTTTAGAATAGTCTGAAAGCAAAATGACATTTCTAAAGGAGAAAAAGTCATTCAAAACTACTCGCGGCTATAATGAATTGTCGGTCCAGCAATACACATAAAGGTTCATTAATAAAAACGGCATGGGATTCCCCCACAGGGAAACCCCGAACCAAAATTAAAAAAAAAAAATGCATGGGGTCCCCCCAAATTCCATACCAGGCCCTTCAGGTCTGCTATGGATATTAAGGGGAACCCTGCAACAAAATAAAAAAAATGGCATGGGGGTCCCCCTCAAAATCCATACCAGACCCTTCAGATCTGGTATGGATTTTAAGGGGAACCCCATGCCAAAATCTAAAAAAAAATGGCATGGGGTCTCCCCAAAAATCCATACCGGACCCTTATCCAAGCACGCAACCTGGCAGGCCACAGGAAAAGAGGGGAGAGAGCCCCCCTCCTGAACCATACCAGGCCACATGTCCTCAACATTGGGAGGGTGCTTTGGAGTAGCCTCCCAAAGCACCTTGTATCCATGTTGATGGGGGGAAAGGCCTCATCCCCACAACCCTTGTCTGGTGGTTGTGGGGATCTGCGGGTGGGGGGCTTATCAGAATCTGGAAGCCCCCTTTAACAAGGGGATCCCCAGATCCCAGCCCCAACCTGTGTGAATTGGTAATGGGGTACAAATGTACCCCTACCATTTCACAAAAAAGTGTCAAAAATGTTAAAAAAATACAATAGATGGTTTTTGACAATTCCTTTATTAATGTCTTCTTCTTTCCCCGCTTCTTCTTCCATCTTCTTCTGGTCTTCCTTCGGTGTTCTTCTTCTTCCTCCATCTTGTCCTTCCCCTGCAAGTGAATGCTTGCATATAAGGTGTTGCCAGAGAGACACATAGACACCAAGTGAGGCAAATTTCTATGCTCTCAGCTGATACAGCGTGTCCCGCCCAGCGTCACGTGGATGTAGCAAGAAATGCGAGGCATCCGTGCCAGAGCAAAAAAATCCACCCCTACAGGCTAAGGCACCTTCCCAATGTCAGCCTAGATGGAAAGAAAAACCTACTCATGTGGTGCGGCATCAAAAGGTGTTTCACCACATGTGTTGTAATTTACTATTCAGCAGTCTGCAAAGCCCCTTTCAATTGCATTTTTGCAATCCATGATAGACCCAGTCATGGCTTTATTATACTTTGTACTCTCTTGATTCTCATGACCTACCCATATAAATAATTTTTTATTTCAATTTTACCAAAAATATGCAGAAGAATACATATCGGCCTAAACTGGGCAAATTTTTTTGGGGGGATATTTATTATAGCAAAAAGTAAAAAATATTGCTTTTTTTCAAAATTGTTGCTCTTTTTTTGTTTATAGCGCAAAAAATATAAACCACAGAGGTGATCAGATACCACCAAAAGAAAGCTATATGTAGGGAAAAAAGGACATCAGTTTTGTTTTAGTGTAACGTTGCTTGGCCGTGCAATTGTCAGTTAAAGCAACGCAGTGCCGAATCACAAAAAGTGCTCTGGTCAGGAAGGGGGTAAAATCTTCTGGGGCTGAAGCGGTTAAATTCGCCTTACTTGTTGTCTATGTGTCTCTTTGGCAACACCTTATATGCAAGCATTCGCTTGTGATTTTGATTCCCAAGTTCCATGTGCACCAACAAAGTAAATCACCATAGGTTTCACCTATACTTTTAGCGCTTTATTCATCTTTCTCTCTGGTTCCTTTACTATCTCACCCAGGATATATTTTTCTTTTCTTTCTTCCACTTTCATACTTGGTGGCTTTTTGAGTATCTGTTTTTTCATCTATGCTCAGTTCTTCCCATCATCTGACCTGGTGTATGGGCTTTTCACACTTCTCATTAATAATATTATACATTCAATATACTGATCTCAATCCACAGAAGTGTTGGCTCACTGTCACCTACATTTGCACATTGGCCTTGGGGAAACCACAGTGCTCCCTGCTTGTCCATGTGTCTCTACCTCAGCTCCCATGCCAGACATTTCTAACAGCTCTAGTCCTCTGTTCACATCTATGCAGTTGGTGTCAGTATTTATGGGGATGTCCATCCTGTCCCTTACACCTTTTACTTATTTCTATTATTCAGCTACAATATTATACCATATGGTTATGTTTATTTTATTTTATTTTATTTCAGGTACTTATATAGCGCCGTCAATTTATGCAGCGCTTTACATATACATTGTACATTCACATCAGTCCCTACCCTCAAGGAGCTTACAATCTAAGGTCCCTAACTCACATTCATACATACTAGGGACAATTTAGACAGGATCCAATTAACCTACCGGCATGTCTTTGGAGTGTGGGAGGAAACCGGAGTACCCGGAGGAAACCCATGCAGGCACAGGGAGAACATGCAAACTCCAAGCAGGTAGTGTTGTGGTTGGGATACGAACAAGTGACCCTTCTTACTGCTAGGTAAGAGTGCTACCACTACACCAATGTTTCTTTATAGATCACCATTGCATTCACCCCTGAAGAGTTGGTACACCCCAAGGAAATGCATTGGGTTTACATAGATCCATGATGTCCATACAGTTGATTTTATGTTTTTTATATTGTTTTACTCTAGATTTTCCAACACCATCCAGCCCTTCCAGTGGCCCATGTTGTGCAGGACTCGTCCTTACCCCAAGATATGCCAAGTACCATGGCGTCAATATTTATATGTGGTTCTTAGCTTGCCCTGCATTCATGTGATTCTGTGTATGCTTCTTTTTTTGTGTCATTTAATATGCCGTACATGATCTCACAAGGTGTAATAAAATGTTCTTTGCTAAGACTGCCTTTTGGTATACATCTCTCATTCACAGTCCCCAAAAACTCCCCCCTTTTTTTGTCAGAATCCATATAAGCAATACTGTATTTTATATCCCACATGCCTACTCTATATAGTGATTGGCCTAATTTAAAGTCCCGCCGACCAAACCTTCTCTCTTTTTTTTCAAATTTGGGATGGAGGCCAATTACATTTGGTGCCTTGGACCAAATATCGCTTAGCTAGGCAGAGGGAGAGGCGAATGGTAGACTGTTGGCTCAGATAGTAAGGTCTCAATCCAATCCCACACATGTCTCAGCTTTAATGAATGGAGAAGGAGAGGTTATTGACCAGACTAGCCCTATTGTATCTGCCTTTAAGCTCTATTACCAGGATCTATACACTTCTAGGGCAGACTATACGTTAGTCGAGTTAACTATTTATCTGGCTACTATTAATCTCCCGGCCCTTTCAATGAAAGAGGGGGAGACTATTAATGTCCCATTTACTCTAGTGGAATTGGAGAGTGCGATGGCTAGTTTTTCTAATTCCAAAGCTCCAGGGACTGATGGTCTCCATATAGAGATCTATAAAAACTATAATAAGAATATGCTTCCTGCCCTTCTTGATACATTAATTGAGGCTTTCAATTTAGGTTGGCTTCCAGACAGTATGGACCAATGTGTTATAATAGTTATACCTAAAAAAGAGAAAAACCTGTTACACCCTGAATCCTATAGACCAATTTCCTTATTGTCTACAGATGTTAAAATTATTGCCAAAGTACTCTCTACCAGATTAAACAAGATTTTTAAACATATTATTCACTCAGATCAGGTAGGATTTATGCTCAATATGTCAACAGCAGTTATTATTAGATGTGCACATTTAAATATGCAGATCATCCAAATTGTGCCTTTTTGGCACTGGATGCCATAAAGGCCTTTGATAGTGTTGAATGGCCTTATCTATGGGCCATTCTGGAAAAATTCAAGCTTGGTTCTAATTTCTGCCAATGGGTACGGTTGTTGTATGCAGCTCATATGGCATCAATTAGGGTTAATGGCCTCCAATCTTCTAGTTTCAGACTTTGCTGGGACACTAGGCAAGGGTGCCCATTGTCCCCCCTGCTCTTTGTCCTAGTTATAAAGCCCTTGGCTTGTCTTATGTGGGCTTCATGTGATGTTCTTTTTTTGACCAATATCCGCTCATCTTTACTGGCATTAATGAAATACCTTAAGGTGTTTGGTAGGTTTTCCGGGTTAGATATAAATTGGGAGAAGTCCACGTTGATGCCCTTAAATCTCCCCAAGGACCCACTACCATCCTCACTTTCTCAGCTCAGAGTTGTATCTTCTATAAAATATTTGAGTATAGTTTTTTCTGATTCCCCTAAATCATATATTGTAGACAACATACTTCCACTACTTGCTAGATTCCAAGACCAAAGTAAAATCTGAAATAAACTCCCTCTCATTAATAGGCCGTATTAATCTAATTAGGATGATATGGATGCCTCAGCTTCTGTATTTCTTCCATAATGTTCCGATCTGGATACCTTTACAGATTTTTTTACTAAGATTAATAGTATAGGCATTTAATATGGCAGAATAAAACCCCCCGTATTAAATTGGAGACTGTTCAACATCCCAAAAATGCAGGTGGATTGGCAGTTCCTAAACCAAGGATATATTTCTTTGCATCACAACTACAGCATTTTGCTGGATGAGAGCTTGATAAGCTACCTCTTCCTGCGTGAAAATTATTTTCCTATGTATTTAAGTGTCGGTCAATACTATATGTTTTAAAGGGGGTAAGAGGGGATATTTTGTGTATGGATATGCCCACTTGTAAGTTAATGTGTAAAATGTGGGATACAGTCAAAAAAGGATGAGTATTTCATACCCCACTAGATATACTCCGATATGGAAAAATGATAGACTCCCCCATCTTTTAGTTCTTAGAGGCTTTCAGAGGTGGGAAAAATCAGGAAAAACAATGTTAGTTCAGCTGTATGAGAACAGTTTACTTAAGTCCTTTGAAGAGTTAAGGGGAGAGTTCCCTTTACAATCAAATTGGTTTTATCAATTCCTTCATTTGAGACATGCTCTGCATGCTCGGTTTTCGTCTGCTGAAATACTCTTTCCCCCTACACCTGTTTTCAACAAGATCGTACAAGCAAGGATAACTAAAGGTCTTACCTCTGTTACATATAGGGTGCTGTTGGATAGATTTCTGTTGAGCTTTCCTTTTCGTTCTAGGGCCGGATGGGAACATGATCTTGGTCCCATCTCGGAAGAAGTATGGGAAGAATCTCTCCGATCTTTGCCTCGAGTATCCCTTTCTCCACCACACAGACTGACCCAGATCTTTATCCTTCATAGGGTTTATATAACTCCTCAATTGTTGCATACCATTGGCCTGAGATCTGAGCCAGCCTGTGCTAGATGTGGTAACACAGGTACGTTAATACATCTTCTCTGGTGGTGTCCTAAACTCCAGAGATACTGAGCGGAGGTGATGAGTACATTAACTCGGCTGCTGGATATCAATATCTCAGCTGAACCACTTATGTGCCTACTGGGATACTGTGATATCTCTACTTATACTTTTTCTATAGGCAACACTATTAGGCGAGCACTTCTTGTTGCCCGCAGACAGATTGCCCTTAGGTGGACCTCCCCCCATCCGCTGACTGTATCTGACTGGATTTCAGGACCTTAATAGGTTTATAATATTTGAAAAACATACATATTTTTTAAGGAAGGCCATGAATAGGTTTGATGGTATCTGGTCAAAGTGGCTTGAGTCTATGTCCCTGGCATCAGTATGACCAATCTGTATTATGTATGTTGTAATATCAGATATTGGCCTGTAGGTGAATCTTAATATAGGTATTTATGGGTAAATACTGTATATAGGTTTTTGGATTTTCATTTTTTTCTGTGAAAACTGTACTTTGTGGCCTCTCTCAGTGCTTCTAATGCATTAAAGGTTTTTTTTTTTTTCTTTTTTTCTCTTATACTCCAAGAAATAGGGTGGGGGGGTTCTCTCTCTTTTTTTTGTTGTAGTGTTTGTTTGGTCTATTTGATTTTGTTAGGATAATTTTTTGTTTGTAATGTTTTAATGTTTTGCATATACAAATAAAAAGAATCTGTTTAAAAAAATGCCACAATGTTATTTAATACAAAAGTCTAAAATAGAAAGTTTTGCAAAAAATAGATATTTGCAGTCCTTTTTCTTACATTGGATTAACCGATTCAATATTTTCATAGTAAAGTCTGGCAGTATCTGTGGGATTATGCATTTTAATTACATGCATTTTTTTCCTGCCAGACAGAAAAAATATATATCTATAGGTATATATAGATATATCTATAGATATAGATATATATATTGTAGATATATTATATATTTTTTTTTTCAATTACTAATAATAGTTGCTAACACTGAACCCCACAGCTTTGTTTTCCACTTCAGATATTTTTGATCAGAATTTATAGTCATTCATTTTAATATTTTTGTGCAATGCAGATCTGCTCTATAGAGTATTAAATTGAATATTTTCCTCATACTTTGCAATGGATTACAAAACATTTTCAGACTAAAATAGTTCAACATTAGGCGAAAGCAAAGGGGAAAACATTTTTGTGCACTCAGGGATTTTTGTAAAACTTATAAATATGCATTATGGCCTGTTGATAAATGGGTATTATAATAAGCTGTCAAGTTAAAAAGCTGATACATCATTCCTCTGAGTACAAAGGTAACTTAAATAAATACACTTAAAACAAGTTTAATAACAGTTTTACAGTTTTTCATTCTGAATTGCCACTGAGTTTTAAGCAGGCCAGAGATACAAACATCGTTTTTTTAAAAGCTGTTAGGAAAAAAACAGTGTGTATTCTGTAGATTAATAGATAGATAGATAGATAGATAGATAGATAGATAGATAGATAGATAGATAGATAGATAGATAGATAGATAGATAGATAGATAGATAGATAGATAGATAGATAGATAGATAGATAGATAGATAGATAGATAGATAGATAGATAGATCTTTTGCCTCTTGTCCTCATATTTTTCATGGGCTTTAGATTTTTCTATGCAATTTATTTTACACAAGAGCCATGTCATAGACATTCCTGAATGTTACAATTTAGATATATGCTAATATTTATCTTGCAGCACATAATAGCCAGTCTGCTGTGTTTTAGGTATAATAGCTGTGCATTTCATTTCAGTCTGAATGAAATATGTCTCTTAAAAAACAAGTTACAGGTCATTTATTCAGTTTTCAGTCAATGTTTCTTTGCATTGTGTGACCTATCAAACTTAATCTTCTCAAATACCAAGGAGGACAAAGAACCTAATATGAATCAGAAAGCCCAATATTACAGCACATTTTAAAGTGAAACTATGCTCAAAAAATATATAGTGTATATAATGCAGCCATTCACAAGCATTTCTTTTTCTGAGTCTTCTGTAATGTAGTTTTAATACATGTTGATCCTGCTAGTAGATATGTCATGTTTTTACTTCCTGTAAAAATATGACAACACTATTGATTCTGAAATTAAATTGTACAGCAAGGTTGACATGGTAGTCCTAAATTAACATTTAGTAAAAAGACTTTAAGAAAGAGACAAACACATTAAAGCATTAAAACATAACTTTAGCTAACATTTTTTTTTATTTTGTTATGCATGACAAAAAGTAAGTACATGCATAATGTTATGGGGGTGAGAACATCTCACAACAATTGGCAGAGCAATATCTCACTAGGTATGAATAATGCAAAAGCAAGATAGATAAACAAATACAAAATAATTTGTTGAAAAAAAGCAATGGGGTTGATTTACTAAAACTGGAGAGTGCAAAATCTGGCGCACCTGTGTAGGGTAGTCAATCAACTTCTAACTTCAGCTTGTTTGTTTAACCTCCCTGGCGGTATGATTATTTCTGATTTTAGGTGCTGAAAGCGGTACAATTATTTTGCACAGAAATTTGGCGTTTTATATTGTAGGCCTGTAATTCTTAGGAATAGTTCACTTAAATCTGTCCAAACAAGAGTCTAGTAGACATCCCGGGTATGATAAAGTTTGAAAAACGAAATAAAAAGGCAGAAAGAACAGTTTTATATATATAAAACTGCATGCAGGACACTGGGCAGACCACTAGGGACCAAGGGGGATGTGTAGTTATTTGATACAGTACTGTAATCTGTAAGATTACAGTATGCTGTATCTATACTATGTGTTTCACTTTTGAATTTACCGCCGAACTCCGTCCCCGTGCGTCGCACCGCTCACAGGGAACGGAGCTCGGCACTGTGAATCGAGCGAGACACAGCGGCTCGCCGATCACAGCGGGGAGACATCGCAGGATCCAGGGGACAAGGTAAGTATGCTCTTCCTGGATCCTGCGATGCAAGCCCGAGTCTGGCTCGGGGTTACCGCTTTTGGTATGGAAAAATCCAACCCGAGCCAGACTCGGGAATACCGCCAGGGAGGTTAAGCTTTGACAAAAAAAACTGGAAGCTAATTTCTGTGCAGAGCTGCACCAGATTTTGCACTCTCCAGTTTTAGTAAATTAACCCCAATGTGTCTGTATCTCATTTATAATAGGTTCAAGTGCAATATTCCCTACTCACACATTCAAGAAACTGGCTATTCAGTAATGCCGGGTGCTGTAATGACCATAGGCTGGAAACTGTGGATGATCAAAGTGAAGTAAATGTCATGATTTATTTTCGTGGTCACATGAAAAACATACAGCTATGCTGTATATATATCATGTGACCATGAATATAAATAATTTTCAAGGAATCCTTGGTGTGCTGATGACATTTTCTTCACTTTGGTCATTTATATTAGGGGTTCAGGTAGAGGTGGTCTCAACAGGGAACAAAAAATGGTTATCTGTTAAGGTGTTGAGCTACCACAAGGTTAAGAGGCACCAAGTGTCCAACCACCAGACCCTTTTCTTGAATGCTGGAGAGGAAACCACAAGCCAACACATTGCTATAGACCTGTGAATCAGAATCAAAAATATTAGTTCTGAGATTACAATTACAATAATTTTGGATCCAGGGAAACTGTTCAGCCCATACAGTCAGGATAAATAATAGTGCTTTGAAGCCACTAGGCCTGTATATCCAAGCACGTCCATTATAGATGGTAAAAAGAAGCATCTAGAGAGCCACATTTAGGGTAATTTAGGTCTGAGTGAGTTAAGTAAGTAAGTGAAGATAAAGGGAGACCAATTTTGGGGTCTACAAGACTTAATCCAATTTCAATGCATCTAACATAGGAATATCTTCCTGCAAAGATAGCATGGATAAGTACAGTAAATAATTATTTGTTCAATAACAGGGCATTATAAATGTCTCCAAAACATTTTGGCAACCTTTGTGCAGAAGAGCAATTTTATGAGAAACAAACACACTTTACCTCTCTACCTGAGTGGCGCCTAAATTTTGTCTTTTTCGAGTGACTGAAATTAGGACTTTAAAGCCTAATATTTCAGGTATCTGTGAAACTGGAAACAAACCAGTGGGCATCTGGTATCTGGTATCTGCAAAACTGCGAAACTGGAAACAACCCAGTGGGCAGTTGGAATTGAAGAATTGGTAAGGTGCAAACTGACCATGCTCCTACAATTTGGCCAAAAAGAGCAAGCCTGCTCCAAACCAGAGTTGAGATTCTGTAATGACCTGTAGTTCAGGAGCTGGAGATTATGCCATAAGGGAGTGTAAAATATGTTCTTGAGATGCGAGTCATTATAGAAGATTTAAACCAAATGATTGTAGCATGACATAGAATAGTATTCATAGCATTGTAAAGATCCAAATTTAGGGAAACAGCAAAGTAATTGAGCTGGGGGAATAGTGGATGTAGGACTTTGGTCTATGGCAAAGATTGTTGTTTTAGAGTAATTGTTGTTGAAGCCTTAATAATAATCAGATTGGGCCTGTCACATACCTTGTAACAGAGCCTGATGTGTAGAAGGAGACCTCTTACAGCCCTGGCTCAGGAACCACTGGAGTTGCGACAGTGGCTGTGAGAGCACAGTGAGGTAGGAGTGTCTGTGCAATCTCTTGTTGAAGGTAGAGATGACCAGGCTTGGTCTTGAGCAGCAGGTGGTGGTAGCAGCAGCAGGGTCTGGTGCACAGCGGATGCAGGACAGCATCACCAGGTACTAGATGGAGCAGAATGGAGCAAGACTGGAGCAGGGTCAGACAAGCCAGGTCAATCACAAATAATCAGATATGGCATAAACGGTAAGCAGAGATTGGTCAGTAGACAGGCAGAAGTTGGCAGCAGGATACCAGGTAGAATGGCAGGTATAACAAGTTTAAGGCAAGCCAGGTTCAGGACTGGAGATAAGCAAGCATAGTCAAGGAAGCCAGGTCAAGCACATGTAATCAGGTGCAGACACAGGATCAGACTCAGGTAAAGCTGCAGATCAGACAGTACTGCACTAGTGCAGCTGCTGTCTTTATATAGGCCATTTGGCACCAGCATTAATGGCTAATGTATAGGCATTAGCCTATGTCCAGCAATACGGGCACCTGCAAATGCACCTCTGCGCATCCCTATTTGCCTCTGCCTAAGAACTTCAGCTACATTATGGTCAGCACGTCCCTGACAGGGCCACTGTAAGTGACTTGTTGGGATCAGCTAAGAAAAGAATATTATCATATGTCTATTTTATCACTCTGTGAGTGAACAGTAAGGCCTTTATTATCAGGGTGCAAGCAGCTATTGGTTTAGTGAAGAGTGTATAATGGGGTGATAAAGGGCAGCCCTAATTTGAACCATGTTAAAGAGGGAAGGCTCAGAATATCCAACCATTTGTACAAATTCTAGCCATAGGAGAAGTATAGAGTAGCTTAACCCAGAAAATGAAGCCCTCACCAATACCAAACCTGGCAATAACGACAAAGAGATATAGCCATTTTATTGAGCTGAAGGCCTTTTGATGTTTTAGAGAGACCAGGATTCTACCACCTGTGTTTGAATGCTGGCCTTGGATGCGTTCAAAACTTGCCACATATTGTTAGAGGTGAGAGAATTTTCCATTTTTATTGTTGCACTTTTTTTTTATTGAAACATATCCCCAGCGCAGTACATAGACCCCCATACACTTTTATGGCTAATTACTTATAACTATATAGGATAGACTGCGCTGCTTGATAAGTGAACGTGATCGTGATCGGTTATTATGACCATACCAAAAACATCCTAGTGATAAACAACATTAAATATAAATAGATAGAAATAAAATACACACAGAGCGAATGAATGTTTGCTGACAAACAGTATAGGCTAAAGTCCCAAAAACTGCACGATTCCAGTAGTGGAAATAACCTAGATGGAAGCTCGGAATCAAGGACCAGGTAATGTTAATAAGTCCATACAGTCAGACAACAGTCCTTATTGGAAAAAAAAATAACTTGTTTGATAAAAGAAGAAAGCAGCAATCTTCAAACAGAGTGAGGGATGTAAAAAACTGTCTCCCTGGGGAGCGTGATGATATAGGAAGTTCCTCCACCTCAGACAAAACTGCCCCTTACTGGATCGACAGATCTCCTGTCACAGAGATCATGCGAGCAAGTGGCTGTGTCCCCCAGCCACTGGGTCTCTGCTGTGAAGTGTCTCACAGGTCCCCGCTCAGGAATTCCACTGTATTGGGGTATTAAGGCTCAGATCCCTGTTACGCAGAGTAGAGGTGGCAGAGGAAGCATCAGGAATCCAGGCCAATGAAATCCTGAGAGAAGAAGACCTTCCCTGCGTGTTTCCTATATTTCCTAATTACTTATAAGCCATAAGCCTTCAAAATGGTCACTTATAGAATTCTAAGGTAAACTACCAACCACTGAAGTTTTACAAGCAGAAAAAGAAGCTATGGAGTATACAATTTCCTGAATTGTGAGGGGGGAGAATTCACACTGTGCAAATCCCAGTCTGGAAAAAGGTATACAGGCTACTATAATAGATATGAAAGACCTGGTTCACATCACTGGGGGCTGTTACCAAAGCGCTCTTATGGGCCGTACACACGATAGGATTTTCTGACAACAAATGTTGGATGTGAGCTTGTTGACGGAAAGTCCAACCGTGTATATTCTCCATAAAACATTTGTTGTCGGAATTTCCACCAACAAATGTTTGATAGCAGGTTCTCAAATTTTCCGACAACAAGACGTGTCAGAAATTCCGAGCGTGTGTATACAATTCCGATGCACAAAAGTCCACGCATGCTTGGAATCAAGCAGAAGAGCCGTACTGACTATTGAACTTCATTTTCCTGGGCTCGTCGTACGTGTTGTACGTCACCGTGTTCCTGACATTTGGAATTTCCGACAACATTTGTGTGACTGTGTGTCCTGTTCCTTCCTCAAGGACTCACAGCAGGACATGTCCTGCCTTTCTACTCTTCTCTCTGGTAGCCCTGAGAAGGCCAAATTTAAAATTGATGACCACAGCGGGAGACATGAGGTGAGCAAAAATGTGGGCTCTGGGGAAGACACGAGGGGGCTTCCTGACTCCATTGAAGAGTTCCCTACCACAAATCAGCCTGTGCTTGACACAGTAATAAAAGATACAGTGCCTTGAAAAAGTTTTCACACCCCTTGAAATTTTCCACATTTTGTCATGTTACAACCAAAAACGTAAATTTATTTTATTGGGATTTTTTGTGATAGACCAACACAAAGTGGCACATAATTGTGAAGTGGAAGGAAAATGATAAATGGTTATCCAAATCAAATTTTTTACAAATAAATATGTGAAAAGTGTTACGTGCATTTGTATTCAGTCACTTTTACTCTGATACCCCTAACAAAAATCTAATGGAACCAATTGCCTTCAGAAGTCACCTAACTAGTAAATAGAGTCCACCTGTGTTTAATGTAATCTCAGTATAAATACAGCTGTTCTGTGAAGCCCTCAGAGGTTTGTTAGGGAACCTTAGAGAACAAACAGCATCACGAAGGCCAATGAAAACACCAGACAGGTTAGGGATAAAGTTGTTGAGAAGTTTAAAGCAGGGTTAGGTTATAAAACAATATCCCAAACTTTAAATGTCTCACAGAGCACTTTTCAATCCATCATCGGAAAATAGAAAGAGTATGGCACAACCACAAACCTACCAAGACATGGCTGTCCACCTAAACTGACAGGCCGGGCAAGGAAACCATTCATCAGAGAAGCAGCCAGGAGGCCCATGGTAACTCTGGAGGAGCTGCAGAATTCCACAGCTCACGTGGGAGAATCTGTCCACAGGACAACTATTAGTCATGCACTCCACAAATCTGGCCTTTTTGGGAGAGTGGCATAAAGAAAGCCATCGTTGAAAAAAATCCATAAGAAGACTAGGGCAGAGGTTCACCTTCCAGCAGGACAACAACCCTAAACATACAGCCAGAGCTGCAATGGAATGGTTTAGATCAAAGCATATTCATGTGTTATGCGGCGTACAGACGATCACAATTTCCGACAACAAATGTTCGATGTGAGCTTGTTGTTGGAAATTCCGACCATGTGTAGGCTCCATCGGACATTTTTTGTCGGAATTTCCGACCAACAAAATTTGGGAGCTGGTTCTCAAATTTTCCAACAACAAAATCTGTTGTCATAAATTACGAGCGGTGTACACAATTCCGATGCACAAAATTCCATGCATGCTCTGAATAAAGTACGAGGCAGAAGCTCTCGGTTCTGACAAACTGATTTCTTTATTATTTTTTGTGATCTCATGAATAATCTTTTTTTTTTTTTTTTTTTTTGCCAAACCTCCAGAATAATGTTTTATTTATTTTTAAAGTGATCTCCATTATATTTTTTCTCATTTTGTGTGTCAAGTTACCACAACACCATTATTATCTTGTATTTTTAACCTCAAAGATATTGGTTGGTGTTTGGTGTCCCTTGTTAATTTGACATTGGGGGTTATTTATGAAAGGCAACTCCACTTTGCACTACAAGTGCACTGCAAGTGCACTTGAAAGTGCACTTGGAAGTGCAGTTGCTCTAAATCTAAGGGGTAGATCTGAAATGAGTGGAAGCTCTGCTGATTTTATCATCCAATCATGTGCAAGCTAAAATGCTGTTTTTTATTTTCCTTGCATGTCCCCTTCGGATCTTCAGCGACTTTACTTCAAGTGCACTTGCAGTGCAAAGTGGATTTGCCTTTAGTAAGTAACCCCCATTGTCTTTTTGAAATGTACCTGCCTACTCACAAACAAACTGTCCTTTTTGAACTAAAACACAAGTATTTGTGAAAATAAACTAGGAATTTATTAGTGGTCAAAATAAAGAGGAAGGCAACGCTGGATAAACTTGTGAAATTGGTGAAGCCTTTGTACCCCAGGGCACACATCAATTATTTGACAGGAAAAATTGGTAGCCTGAGGGGTTCATTTAATAGGGAGCACAATCCGGTCCAGGACTCCGAGAGATCAGGAGCAGCAGCAGATGACATGTATGTCCTGAGGCTGTGGTCATGCAACATCCTTCGTCTTGTATCTGACCAGACTGAACCCAGGCTATCACTCTCTTGTCTTCCTTACATGCTTCCTTCCACGCTTGCTTCCAGGCTGTGGTTCTGGTGTTGGAGTTGTGGCAGGATGTAGAGGGGGTGGAGAAGGAGGAGGATGGTCCAAATCAAACAGGTGGGTTTTGCTTGTGATTTCGCCCCTAAACCCCTTATTTAGGGCCAGATAGATCACTTCCTCACAAAAGAGGCGTTGACCCACCTCCATTTCCTGCATTTTGTTAGCTACCATGCAGGCATAGGCCTCTTGAAGATTGGGGGTGGTTCTGAGGGCCGCAGTAGCCTCCCGAATCAAAGAAAGCACTGACTCCTGCATGTTTCTCTCCTTCCTGGTACTTTTTGTTGGAAGGCGGAGGGGAGAAACCTGGGATTCAGTCAGGCTACTGGGCCCAGCCACCTCCTGGCTGACACTTTCCCCGTCACCTCCTGGCTGACACTTTCCCCTGCCACTTCCTGGCAGCCACTTTCCACAGCCTCCTCCTGGCTGAGTCTTTCCTGTGTATGAAAATGGGACATAGTTTTAGTTTATTGTTCATCAATCAAACATAATTTTGAGAAATATGTTAAACAATGCTATACCTGACTCAAGCTGGGCTCCTCCACATCTTCTTCCTGGGTGGAAGGCCCAGGTTGGACTTCTGAAGCCTCATCTGAGGTGGAAAGAAGAGTGGAAGGAAGCATGGAAGGAAGGGTTGAGAGCGATGGCCTGATTTCAGTCTGGTCTGACAAAAACTGCAGTCTGTCATAGTACCACAGCCTGGGGACATAAATGTCATCTGCTGCTGCTCCTGATCTCATGGAATCCTGGACCTTCTTGCAATCCCTATTATATGTGTTCCTCAGGCCACCAATTTTGGCCTTCAAATGATGTTTGCCGTGGGGATCTGCGGCTTCACCAATTCCAGCAATTGATCCAGCGCTACCTGCCTTTATTATTATAAAAGGGGTGTTTCACCTGCCACAGACAGGGCAGCTCTCTGTACATATCAATAAATTGGGGGAGGAAGTTGTGATCATTGAATTGATCCATTTTATCTGCAAGACACAACACAAGACAAACCCTAATGTCAGGCTAAACTCTCCTAATCTTTTCCTAATATAAGCCTCAATCTAAAAGCAGTATAGACCACTGATGCCACAAGTTCAAATTGTACCTTCAATATCACGTTCTTCGCTTACGCTACTCCATCCTCCGCTCACAGATCGTACGCACGACGTACGCGTCTTATGCTTTATATACACTGCGCATGCGTGAAACTCCGCCCGCCCCTGACCTTCTTTCTAGTCTATTCCCCGACCCCTTCTCTTTCGGCGCAGTGGGAGAGCACATGACGAAGAAAGTGTAAGTGCATGCAGAGGAGAGCAGCAAGGAGGAGGACGATAAAAGCCCGGAGCCACAAACGTCCCGATTGAGGAGATTTAAGGCCTCTAGTTGTCCTTTGTAGAGATGGTGGACATCTTGAAGAGGACTGACTATGATGGGAAGCATGGAACTTACCCAAACCCAAATGTGAGAAAGGCCAAGATCATGGCTAAAGTTCTGAAAAGTCTGCAGAAGAATTTTGGTGTACGGTGATCCAAGGATAAACTGAGGAAACAATGGTCAGATCTCAAATTGAGGGAGCACGATCAGTACAGGAGAATCAAGAGAGTGCTGCAAAAAAGTAAGTATTTTGTTGTGTGTTCCTATTATTATAATTATTATTATGTTCATGCTGCTCCATGTGCTTTTCTTTACTGGTGTACAGTTTAAAATGGCAAGTTTCAGGTTCGTGGGCACAGTAATTGTTCATAGTAAAGATCGTTCATTCGCCCACTAATGCAATGTTTTTTGCAGAAGCAGGTTAACTACATTTGTTCATGCCTATTTGTATTAAATGAAGTTTATTACATTGTTGTCTAGATGGGTTTGTAACTAGAATGAAATGCAAACTTGATTCAGTGTAAGGAGAGGACACTCAGCAGCTGTTTACACATCTGGACGCAGGAGCACTAGTGTGGGGCACCAGAACAAACTTTTTAGGGTTTGAGCAAAAAAAAGGAGAAATGAATGGTGGGACTTTATATGCAGTACATACATAAGTCAGACGAGCCAATCCATGTAAAACATAGTAATTTATTACAAAGGGTGTACATACACATATAAGGTAATAGAAGTAATACAATAATGTAATATAATATTGAATCTCATTGGATAAATAGCATTCCTAGATAGTTCATGATAAAACAAATGTCTCAACATAATGTGCATAGTAATAATATAGTATTAGATTTCAGTATATAAAACCTGAACAATACATAATGTAAAGCACTTGTCTTGACATCTTGGTACATGATAGTAGACTTATGGTATGTAAACTACAATTGTAATGGTAGCATATAAGTATAGTAACAGTAAAGAATTAGTTTGTTCTTATAGACTTCAATATGGTAGATATTGGGCCTAGAAACTGTGACGTAGCATCATAAAAAAGCTCTATGCGTTTCGTGGTTACATTACCACTCGTCAGGAGCAGATGCATGGTTTTAGGGGTATCTATAATAAAAAAATGCCAAAGGGAAATATATAAGAAATAGTAATAAAAAGTAAAGCAAAAAAGAGAAAGAGGGGGAACATAAATGTCCCAAACACTCTCACCTATCTGTAACATATGGGTACGACTAGTGATGATATTGATGGTAGAAGGCACTGCAGGAGACGCTGTTCTCCAGTGGATACTAGGGGTGTCTCCATGTGTAAAACTTGCACAAAAAAGGTAATTATTCTAGCTTTCTAAAGGCAAAAAAAAATGTTACAGCTTGGAACTCTGCCAAAACAGACAATTGTACAACACTTCAAGCAATGTTTCATATTCCTATTTCTGGCCTCAAATATCTGTGTGCTAAGTATACCTCTTTTGTATTCACATAGGGGAGAAAAGACTTGAGACGTCTGAGGTCACCAGGGACCCCCAACCTCCGAAAGAAGGTGAACTCACAACACCACAACCTGAGGATGTGGAGGAAGGAGAGGTTTATGAAGTGGGGGAAATAGTGACAACAGGTGAGTGTCTGAGACCACAGCTTCAGGTAATAGATGTATGCCTGCATATTTATAATACATGGTGTGTTTTTTTTATTTTAGGTGATGAGGATGTTGTGGAAGAAGAATCTCACAAGTGCACACGTCCTCATCGGGGAGATCATGATGTGCAATCGTGATATAGCACCTCATGTATCAACTAAATTACATTTGCACTATTGCAGAAAATGGCCAAAAAGAAAAGCCCATTGGAGAACCTAGGAGACAGCTAAAAGAAACACAAGCAGTAAATCAAATGAAATATTCTTTCATTTTAACCAAAAATTTTATTTTAAAAAGGTTTATCTAACATTTTCTGGCATGTCAATGGCCCCCCTACCCGCAAAGTATTCCATATATTTTTGACGGACCTCGCGGGCACTTTGGGGGGCAAGCCAGGAAGGCCAGATTCAAGCTCCGTCAGGGTTGTTGTTTGTTCTGGAAATCCTGTCTCAGGCCCAACTGAGACCACATAGTTTGTAGCATTTCTCCTGAGAAAGTGTAGAATACAGCATGCAAGTATTATATGGTTTAGTTTATATTCCTCCATGTTGATTGGCATCAGGAACAGGTGGAACTGGCTGGCCATTATCCCGAAAGCATTCTCCACCCCTCTTTTGGCTCTGGCCAGTCGGTAGTTAAAAACCTTCTGGGGGGAGATGTTTTGGACAGGTAACCCTCTTCACTTCATTGAGAGCTGAATGCATAAATAATGTGTGTTACTTTGGACAGACCCTCCTTACTTATACTACTGGCAGCCCACTGGACAGCTAAGAAGTGTCATAATACAAAAATATGAATACACACTGTCCAAATTGGAGCACATTTTTACATTGTGCAATTACCTATCAAGATAATAGAAGAAAAAAACTTTAAACAGTACCACAGTATTCAGGCAGGACCTTTCACTACATGCTTTGGTGAGTTCATGGTGAATTCATCCATAAATATGACCACAAAAGAGGTAGGTATACTGTGTGTGGGTTTGGCAAAGTCAGCAGATAGAGTATTGGTATCGGCTGACTTAGCGGTTGGAGGGAGGGTTCCAAATGAGTTTGGGTCCCCCCCAAAAAAGCCTCTTGCACTCTGCCTGAATTAAAGGACAAAAATAACATTTGTGCACATTTTAGGGGGTGTTTAGGGTAAAACACTACTATGGAGCTGACAAAATACATTGTTAAGTGACTAGGCTAGATGTGCATGGGCCCAGGATAGCATGCTGGAAAGGTTAGTGAAGGCAAATATGCATGAAGGACAAAAAAGGACAATAAAAAAATTCAAGCACACATGAGGACAAAGGGGACATTCACAGCATATTACATTCATGGTAATTAGGGAATAATGAAATAAATACAATACATTAGCAAACATTAAATACATAGAATGTGATGTTAAAGGAGAAAACTTACCCTAATATAGTCCTTATGCAGGACCTGAATGATGGCATAACAGGTCTCTGGAATAATGATCCCCAGAGCCCGGGGGGATGCCTGTCGAGAACGTGATGTCCTGGAGACGTCTCCCTGTCGCCAAGTATCGCAAGGTGGCCACTAGCCTTTGTTCAGGAGTGATGGCTTGCCGCATGCAGGTGTCCTGCTTAGTAATATAAGGGGACAGCAAAGCCAACATACGGTGAAAAACGGGGTCCATCATCCAGAGATATTCCTGAAATCATCAGGATTATTCTCACGGATCTCCCGCAACAAAGGCATATGAGAGAATCGGTAACGCTGGAGTAACCAATTCTTGGTTCATGAACTTCTCCCCGCCCTGTTCATGGACTGGGCTTGGGTCAAAGTAAAAACCCCAACACCAAGTCCCCGCATAGCATGAATTCCATGACAAGTATGTAACTGCAACATGGCTTCAAAACGGTCAGCTGGTCAGAACGAACCAACAGAATGCACTGAAAATCAGAAAGAACCTGAGAAGAATAAGTTGAAAATCAGAAACGAGCGGACAAGAACGCACTGGAAATCAGATACGTACTAGAAAATAGCAAGCACTGAAATCCAGATGCAAACTGACTACACAAACTGAGAACCAGATACGAACCCACAAGCACAAACTGAAGAGCAGTAACAATCGGAAAAGCACAAGTCTGAAAAGCGCGAATCATCTCTCACCAAACTTTTACTAACACGAGATAAGCAGAAGGAGCCAAAAGGGTGGCGCACTGGATATTGAACTTCCTTTTTCTAGTCCTGTCGTACGTGTTGTACATCACTGCGATCGGAATTTCAAAAAACTATGTGTGCGACCGCGCGTATGCGAGACAAATTTCAGCCAACATCCGTCGGAAATAAATCCATAGTTTGGTTGTCGGAAATTCCGATCGTCTGTACATGGCATTAGAATGGCCCAGTCAAAGTCCAGACCTAAATCCAATTGAGAATTTGTGGCAAGACTTGAAAATTGCTTTTCACAGATGTTCTCCATCCAATCTGACAGAGCTTGAGCTATTTTGCAAAGAAGAATAGGCAAACATTTCACTCTCTAGATGTGCAAAGCTAGTAGAGACATCCCAAAAAGACTTGAGGCTGTAATTGCAGCAAAAGGTGGTTCTACATGTAGCGGTACCCTCTTAAGGGCTGCTGAGTGTTGAAATCCATCTGTCACCCTTCCCAGCCAGGCACACAGTTCTAATTCACCCTCAGGCAGAAAACCAGTCCTTGATCTTTGTTTTTATTTTTATTGAGGGGAATAAACTTGGATGGGGATGGGATTTTCATGAGATGCCCAAACTGATTTGCAGAACAATATTTATGGGACCGAATATATACACCTCCGGTATATACAACTCCAATCTTCAACTCCAGCACATCACTTGGTTGCACTTTCTGGACCAGCTAGCACTGATTAGTAGGCCTGACACTGATTCAGCCAGGCCTAGATTGAATGCCTTTTGCAGACAGGGACAGTGGGCCCCTTTAGTGTAGAAAAAATATGGTAGTCCTTAGTGCTAGCTGTCCATGTGGCTACTGAGCCCAATAACATATCTTCAGGCCCTGCCAGCCCTCATGGCTGCAGCTGCCTCTCTCCACTGCTTGTGACACCCCAGTCCACTCCTCTGGCTCTGCACCCATCTCAGACTGCACTCTCCCAGTCCTCTCAGGCGTGACACCCCATTCCTCTCCCGACTTTGTCTCACTCACCAGCCCTTTTGGCTGTTACCTGTTGTTCCTCTCCTGGAGACTTTGCCTGTCATGAGAAGGGTCCTGTCCACAGGCCCCAGATCCCAGACCCAAGGTCACCCCCCAGACTGGGGAGCACTCTCAAAGGCCCCTAAAGCCTAGCCCTCTATCTCCAGCTTCCACCCAAACAACTCCACCCCAGCTGGGCTGACTCTAGGTATTTAAAGGAGGCCTGACCCCGGCCAAACAATATTGGGGATTGGTCAGGGCTCCTTAGAACACCCCAGACAGCACCACCTCCCCTCTCCTCCTTCCTTTCCAGAAACCACTAGAACATTCTGGAAAGAAGTGGGAGGTCGTGTCATGCTGCCTGTGAGTCATCCAGCTCTACTCTGAGTCCCTCCCAACCCAGATCAAAACACACCCAGGCTTGGCTGCCAGCCAAGCCTGAAAATTTTCCTACTCTCACAAAAAAACATACTATCCTTCTAGCACACTAGAGTGTGCTACATACAAAGTATTGACTTAGGGGGTCTAAATACCAATGCACACCACACTTTTCACATGTTTGTAAACAATTTTGAAAAACATTTATCATTTTCCTTCCACTTCACAATTATGTGTCACCTTGTGTTGGTCTATCACAGTGATGGCGAACCTTTTTGAGCCCGAGTGCCCAAACCGCAACACAAAACCAACATTCATTCATTTCAAAGTGCCAACACATACAGAACTTGATAAGCGTGTGCTGTGAAGTTTGGGGGTGAACATGGGACACATCAGAAAGCATCGTGTATTCACTATGTAGTCATAGTGTTTTGTACAAGAAGATCTAAAACTAGAACACATTTTGACAAAAGTTACATTTTTTGGAAGCTGTCCTAGCATTATGCAATCAAATTCCAGTATCACTCTTCTACTAACTATACATTAATATTCAATACACTCAAGTTGCATGACAGGTGCACTTTAAATTACTAGTTGTTCAGTAGAAGCACCGGCTGGATGATAAAGAAATCCTGTTACAGGGGGTGACATGCAACCAGCAACTCTCCAGCTGCAGCAGAACTTCCAGTCCCCCCATGCCCTGCTGGGGCACATTATGCACTCTTTGTTTGACAAGGTATGTTGAGATCTGTAGTTATACTCCAGCTGGAGACGTACTGGTTGCCTGCATTGCTGTAGCAGAAGACTACTTGAAAAATCTCTCATTCCTGACTATGTTCACAGTCCTATATGTCCAGGAAACATCCTTCTGTACGTGAACACTCAAGGACAACTGTAGCAATGCTTTACCAATGCGGTTCACTCACAATGCCTGTGCAGTTCATTGCATGTCTCAGCAGCTCTACACCTCCTCCCTGTATAATGTCAGTGATTCTAGACTGTCTGTCATGTGACTCTGGTGTCATGAAGTACAGGGGGATGGCAGGGACTAAAACTATATGTATTTATATCTCACCGTACTGCAGTGGTCTCTGCTAAATCTAGCAGGCATTCCCAGCCAGATAAACCTGAATAGCCAACACAAAGCATCATGGCATCAAAGCTCATATCCTACAGAAAATGCTTCTCTGACAGCTTTGATAGAGAGTAACACAGACAGCATATACACAAAATTATTCTGACCATACCCTTCCATAATTTGTGGCAATGTTGGGAACAAGAAGAAAAAAAAAGATCCCCAGGGAATAGATTCTATTTAAAGAGACACAGAAACAGTGTACACAGCTAAACACATTTATTCCCCACTAGGGATGAGCTTTGAGTTTGAGTCGAACATCGGCTGTGCGCAAGTTCGCCGAACAGCGAACAATTTGGGGTAAGTTTGGGGCAAATCCGAATTCCGGGGAACACCCTTTAAAAGTCTATAGGAGAAATCAAAACTGCTACTTTTAAAGGCTTATATGCAAGTTATTGTCATAAAAAGTGTTTGGGGACCCGGGTTCTGCCCCAGGGGACATGGATCAATGCAAAAAAAAGTTTTAAAAACTGCCGTTTTTTCAGGAGCAGTGATTTTAATAATGTTTAAAGTCAAACAATAAAAGTGTAATATCCCTTTAAATTTCTTACCTGGGGGGTGTCTATAGTATGCCTGTAAAGGGGCGCATGTTTCCCATGTTTAGAACAGTCTGACAGCAAAATGACATTTCAAAGGAAAAAAGTCATTTAAAACAACAACTTGCGGCTATTGCATTGCTGGTCCGACAATACACATGGAAGTTCATTGATAAAAACGGCATGGGAATTCCCCACGGCATTCCCCGTGACGTCACAGGGAAGTCCCGTCAAGTCACCGTGCGTCAGAGGGGGCGGGGCCATCCAGTGACCCCGCCCCCTCTGACGCACGGTGACTTGACGGGACTTCCCTGTGACGTCACGGGGAATGCCGTGGGGAATTCCCATGCCGTTTTTATCAATGAACTTCCATGTGTATTGTCGGACCAGCAATGCAATAGCCGCGAGTTGTTTTAAATGACTTTTGACTGCTATTTAAGAACTGTCAGAAGAGGAGACGCTTCACACAGCGGGAGACTCCCTCCATGCCAGCATGGATGCGGAGCGGCCCGGAGAAGAAGATGAAGCAGAGAAGAAGATGAAGAGAAGAGCGGGAGCCTCCCACCATGCCATGGGTGCGGAGCGGCCCGAGGAGAAGAAGATAGAAGATGCCGCGGAGGAGATGCTGGACGAGAATACCAGAGGAAGAACCAGAAGGGCCAGAAGAAGAAGAAGAAGATGAAGGAAGATAGAAGAAAGAAGAAATAAGAAGCATTTAAATAAAGGAATTGTCAAAAACTGTCTCTTGTCATTTTTAACATTTTTGACACTTTTTTAGTGAAATGGTAGGGGTACTTTTGTACCCCCTTACCATTTCACACAGGGGGGGTGGGATCTGGGGGTTCCCTTGTTAAAGGGAGCTTCCAGATTCCAATAAGCCCCCCGCCCGCAGACCCCCACAACCACCGGCCAGCATCAGCATGGGGACAAGGTGTTTTGGGGGGCTACCCCAAAGCACCCTCCCAATGTTGAGGGCATGTGGCCTGGTATGGTTCAGGAGGGGGGGTGCTCTCTCATCCCCCCTCTTTTCCTGCGGCCTGCCAGGTTGCGTGCTCGGATAAGGGTCTGGTATGGATTTTTAGGGGGACCCCACGCTGTTTTTTTTTTTTAATTTTGGCACGGGGTTCCCCTTAAAATCCATACCAGACCTGAAGGGTCTGGTATGGAATTTAGGGGGACCCCCACGTCCTTTTTTTTTTAAATTTTGGTTCGGGGTTCCCCTGTGGGGAATTCCCATGCCGTTTTTAATCAATGAACTTTTATGTGTATTGTCGGACCGGCAATGCAATAGGCCGCGAGTAGTTTTGAATAACTTTTTTTCTTTGAAATGTCATTTTGCTGTCAGACTGTTCTAAACACGGGAAACATGCGCCCCTTTACAGGCATACTATAGACACCCCCCAGCTACGAAATTTAAAGGGATATTACACTTTTACTGTTTGACTTTAAGCATTATTAAAATCACTGCTCCTGAAAAAACGGCCGTTTTTAAAACTTTTTTTTGCATTGATCCATGTCCCGTGGGGCAGGACCCAGGTCCCCAAACACTTTTTATGACAATACCTTGCATATAAGCCTTTAAAATTAGCACTTTTGATTATTCATGTTCGTGTCCCATAGACTTTAATGGTGTTCGCGTGTTCAAACTTTTTTCCTGTTCGCATGTTCTGGTGCGAACCGAACAGGGGGGTGTTCGGCTCATCCCTATTCCCCACACAGCATGTACACTTACTTTAACAACACTTGTCACAGCACTCCAATAGTACACCCATCAGCCGACTCAAGCACGAGAACGGCCTGTGATTGGGCATCTCCCCACCACATGTTCCACCTGTCATCCAACCCGGAGCAACTCTTCTTCTCGTCCACGCCCATCCTAGACATGGCCCCCCATTGGCTCAATCCCCACCACATGTTCTGCCTGCCATCCAACCCGGAGCAACCCTTCATCTCGTCCACGCCCATCCTAGACACATCGCCCCTGGCCCCAGGGACTTGTGGGAGATGTAGTTTTATGGGGAGAGGAGCTGTGCATGAGATACAGGATTTTCTCAGAGATACAGGATTTTCTTATGTGCCCACAGAGAGAGCTTGGCGTGCCAGCTGTGGCACGCGTGCCATAGGTTCGCCATCACTGGTCTATCACATAAAACCTCAATAAAATACATTTACAGTACGTTTTGGGTTGTAACATGACAAAATGTGGAAAATTTCAAGGGTTATGAAAACTTTAAGGCACTGTATGCTAATGTCCCTGCGAAGCTCATTACAAGCTGACATGATGGTCTGCATGCACAAAGTTTAATACTGAATTAACTGAAGTGGAATCCAGGATCGATCATATTGAAGTCAAAATGGGGGCATTTGCCACCGTCTTTAATGATCTGGTCGATGCCTCAAGGGGAAAGATGATGAGATGGAGTGGGTTAAAGCAAAACATGCTGATTTAGAAGACAGATCCAAGAAGAACAACTTGAAATTCAGGGGTGTACCTAAATTTGTCCAGCAAGCAGTTTCAAAGTCATATGCTACTGCTATGTTTAAAGCTATTCTCCCTGACCTCTCTGGTATGGATGTTACGATCGACAGAATCCACCTTCTCCTTAAAATCTGACCATCTTCCCTCTTACATCCCTAGAAATGTGATACTGAGGCTTCACTTCTATCATGTCAAAGTAAGCCTCATGTTGGTTATGCATAAAAAAGATTATATTTTTCTGCAGTATTCAGAGCTCCAAATGTATACGGATTTATCCCAATTCATACATTAAAAAAAGGAGAGAGTTTAAATCGGTGTTCCAGCCGCAATTTTTTTTTAAAGTCAGCAGCTACCAACACTGTAGCTGCTGAATTTTAATAAGGACACTTACCTGTCCAGGGAGCCCACGATGTCAGCCCCCTGAGGCCAATCTGCCCATTTGATTGGGTGCCGGCACCGCCATCCTAACGAAGGGAAACGGGCAGTGGAGCCTTACGGCTCCACTGCCCGTTTCCTACTGAGCAGGCGCGAGTCGTGCGGCGCTTTGTGAATGGGCGGCTGTCTGCTGGGACACACACAGGTCCGAGAAGACAGCGCGCCCCATTTCCCAGGAGGCAATGCAAGGGATGAAGAAAAGAAACAGTTCCACGAAGAAGGAAGTGGCAGATTAGGACGACTGCCTAGCAACAGCCATTTCTGGTGAGTACATTTTTTTTTTCAAATGTTTTTTAATATATTTTAAATAGACTGTTATTGTAATTTTTTTATGGTGGACCTCCGCTTTAACACTACCACAAAAGCCCTCCGAAATCACAATCTCAGCTACAGATGGGGATCTCCATCCAAGATTACCATCAAAAAAGATGGTTCCACACATGTTATTGATTCCATGGAAAAAGGTCTCTCCTTGTTGAAATCTTTGATGATAGTGTATTACTCATTCATGTCTCCTGTGAGATGGAGGACACCTTTCATGCTCAAGTTAACCCCCAAACAGCCTGAGCAGTGAAGTTCTGCACCCGGGTTTGATAACCCTTCCATGTACTCTTTTAAACAAGCAGAACTCTGTTATTGCTTTACCACATTGCTTTTATGTTTGTTCATCTTGTTTTTGTTCTCATTTTCTGCAATACAGTCAAGCTTAATGGATAACCCACTCCTTTTTTAGACCTTTACAGTAGACCTTGGTTCACCATTGACCGAAAAATGTGGTATTCTTAAAGTGTCCTCTTGGGGGAGCCCCTACTTCACAGTGAGTACATACAGCTATAACGGTTTACAACACAAAACTCCATACACAACAACATGGAAGTAACTTTTTGGTCAATTAATAAAAGGGGCCTAAACCAGCCCTCAATTTCCACTTGCCTGTGATTGCGGAGGGGAAGAGAGAGGAGAGCAGGCAGCCGGATGATCAGAGCCCCAAGGCACATCACAGCTTTCATCTCAATTGTGTCACATACAGCCCCCCTCCTTGTCCTGGGACTTTGATAGACAGATGACCCATCCAATCCCAGGACGTGTGACATATATCAAAGTTCCTTGGCCAGGAGGTGGGGCTGTATGTGACGGTGAGCGGTACAAACATACTGCAATTGAAATGAAAGCTGTAATGTTCCTCAGTGCTCTGATCATCCAGCCGGCAATTCCTCTCCTCTTTTCCCTGCACGGGTAGGCTGCATTGTTAGGCACAGGCTGAATTGTTAGGCACAGGTTGCATTGATGGACACAGGCTGCATTAGTTGTCACAGGCTGCATTGGTGGTCACAAGCTGCATTGTTAGGCACAAGCTGCATTGGTGGACACGGGAAGGCTGCATTTTTTGGCACAGGTGAGGCTGCTTTGATAGACACGGATAAAGTTGTTGTTATTATTTAATTCTGGATAAAACATTTTAGTGTCATTTCATGAGATAATTTATGAGGGTGTGTTTAGGGGTGGGATTAGGGGCAGGGCAGGGTAGGGGTTGGGTGGAGCAACTGGTGGCAAGTAACCTTTGAGGCCTAGCTAGTATCTCAGGACTTGACATTTTAGTCCCTGGCCTAAACCACCCAGATAAATGTAAATCACTGTGGCAAGAGGCATTATAATACAAATGTGACATTCTGTGTGCACAGGAAATGCACTTCAGTAGCCTCATCCCTTCAAAGTGTACACATAAAGACTTTCTTTTTATCTCTACTGCAATTGCGGACACAAAGAAAACCTAACCCAAAGCGAATTGACAAATTTTTATGGAAGGTAACTTTACCACAGCTAACCCAAACCTCATTTCTATCCTCAAATTCTCCATTCACTAGCACTGAAATTCAACGAGTCATTTACAACCTATAAACAAATCCCCAGGCCCAGATGGCTTTACAGGGGAATATTTTAAAACATTTAAAAATATTTTAACACTATATATGACCGGTATATACAGCTGCTGCCTCTTCATCCTTCCAACCTGAGATGTTACAAGCCTTAATCATAACTCTCCCTAAGCCATGGGAAAAGCCAACCACACCCCAGAACTTTAGGCTGAAATCCCTTTCAAATATCGATTTAAAGATTTGTGCTAAACTGATTGCCCAATGCCTACTGAATATGCTGCCTCTGCTTGATCATTCCAGGTTTACTAAAGGGTGTCAGACCTCAGATGCCACCCGCCGACTGATTAATATCATACATCTAGCGAATTTACAGAAGCAGCTTTCTCTGCTTCTGGCCTTGGATGCAGAGAAGGCCTTTGATAGAACCCTGGCTAAGTAATCCCAGTGGATTTTATCGGCCTTTGGTTTTTATGGTCCAATTTACTCCGCTATTATGGCCCTGTACTCCAAACCCTCGGCACAAGTTTACTCCTCAGGGTTACTCTGCACCCTTTTTCCCATCACCAATGAATAGCTATACGAGAATCACACACTTTCTTAGGGACCCTCCACCATGTCCTCTGGGCTTGACCTTTGGTGTTTTCCCTCTGGGTAGCTGTTTCTGGCAGTTCCAGTATCAGCTAGGACAGAAACAAACATGGGGGATGTTGGCGCTGTCACTTGGTATGAAATGATAAAAAGAGTCCATCAAATAAGTCCTTGTTATAAATTCTTTAAACAGATAAACAGATGAAAAGGGATAAAAACTAGAAACAGCCAGGAAATGGTGGAAATAAGGGAAGGAAAAAAGACCTGTATATAATTAGCAACAAGCCTTCAGGAGGAAGTTGAGAGCAGACTCAAGAACATGCAAAAAAGAACAGAAGAGGCGCCTCCAGGTTAGAGCCAGTTTCATTTAATATATTACAGATGCATAAATGCACTTACATAAAAGAAAAGAGACTTCCAGCACATGTCCTCTAAGTGTGGCTCAGCAGTGGAATGCAGGCATCGGGTGCGATGATGTCACAGGCAATCGCGACGATGCTTCAGAGCATGCACTCTCTCTGCATGCTCTGAAACGTCATCGCAGTTGCCTGTGACGTCACCGCGCCCCGCGCCTGCGTTCCACCGCTGACCAGAGCCAAGCCTCTGTCTCAGCTCTCCCAGATCATCCGGAAATCCTGCTGGACAATACTCCCCACACTTGAACAAGCTGTAAATAGGCTCAAAAGCGCTGGACGGACGCCACACTTAGAGGACATTTATGCACCTGTAATATATTAAATGCAACTGGCTCTAACCTGGAGGTGCCTCTTCTTCTTTTCAGCTAGGACAGCGTTATTCTCCTTAGACTTAAGACTCAATACCACATGAATTAAGGAAACCGGTAATCCATATATTATTTGCAGCTCAACTCTCTCTGGTAAGACATTGGAAGGACCCCCAACTAGGGATGAGCCGAACACCCCCTGGTTCTGTTTGCACCAGAACATGTGAACAGGCAAAAAATTTGCACGAACAAGCAAACACCGTTAAAGTTTATAGGACAGAAACATGAAAAAGTGCTAATTTTAAAGGCTTATATGCAAGTTATTGCCATAAAAAGTGTATGGAGACCTGGGTCCTGCCCCAGGAGACATGTATCAATGCAACAGTTTTTTTTTAATGGCTGTTTTTTCAGGAGCAGTGATTTTAATAATGCTTAAAGTGAATCAATAAAAATGAAATGTTCCTTTAAATATCTTGCCTGGGGGTGTCCTTAGTATGCCTGTAAAGTAGCGCATTTTCCCCATGTTTAGAACAATACCACAGCAAAATGACATTTCTAATGGAAAAAAAGTCATTTAAAACTGCTCGCAACTGTAATGAATTGTTGGATCCCACCAATATAAATAAAAATCATTGAAAAAAATGGCATAGGTTCCCCCCAGTCCATTACCAGGCCCTTTGGGTCTGGTATGAACATTAAGGGCAACCCTGCGCCAATTTAAAAAAAAATGGCGTAGGGGTCCCCCAAAATCCATACCAGGAATAAATAAGGGGACTCCCAGATCCCAGGCCCCCCCATGTGAATGGGTATTGGGTACATCGGGTACACATTCACCAAAAAAGTGTCAAAAATAGTAAAAATGACGGTAGACAGCTTAGGACAAATCCTTTATTAAAAAATAAAAATGTCCCATGATGTAAATCCATTGTCCATCACGCCGCCCGATGAACTGAGAAGGAAAAAAATTAAAATGCAACATGGGAGGCTCCCGCCGAACTGAAGCCTCTTCACGATGACAGCTGTTATATAGCTGAGAACGGAGTCACCTGGTGACGTAAACGGGTGACCCCACCCCTGACACCAGAGGAAGGCAGGGCCACCCAGTGACGTTAACGGATGATCCTGCCTTCCTCTAATATCACATGGTGTGGCCACTCATTTACACCGGGTGGCCCCAACCTCAGGTATATAACAGCTGTCATTGCGAAGAGGCTTCAGTCAGCGCAAGCCTCCCATGGAGGCGGAATTTCTTCAGTTTTTTTTCTTTGGTCATCAGATGCTGTGATCAAAGATGAATGGACATCGCGGGCAGTTTTTTTTTAATAAAGGACTTGTCCCAAATTGTCTACTGTCATTTTTACCATTTTGACATTTTTGATGAATGTGTAGGGGTACATTGTACCCATACCCAATACCCATTCACATAGGGGGCCAGGATCTGGGGGTCCCCTTGTTAAAGGGGGCTTCCAGATTCTGATAAGCCCCCTGCCCACAGACCCCCACAACCACTGGACAAGGATTGTGGGGATGAGGCCCTTGTCGTCTTCCCCATGTTGAGGGCATGTGGCCTGGTATGGTTCAGGAGGGGGGGCGCTCTCTCACCGCCCTTTTCTTGCAGCCTGCTAGGTTGCGTGCTCGAATAAGGGCCTGGTATGGATTTTTTGGGGGGGGCATACGCAATTTTTTTATTTTTGCACAGGGTTCCTCTTAAGATCAATACCAGACCTGAAGGGCCTTGTATGGATTTTGGGGGGACCCCTATGCCATTTTGAAAAAAAAATTGGTGCAGGGTTCCCCTTAATATCCATACCAGACCTGAAGGGCCTTGTATGGATTTTGGGGGACCCCACACATTTTTTTTTACATTTTGATACAGGGTTCTCCTTCATATTCATACCAGACCCAAAAGGCCTGGTAATAGACTGGGGGGAACTCATGCCGTTTTTTTCAATGATTTTTATCTATATTGCCGACAATTCATTACAGCCGTGAGCAGTTTTAAATGACTTTTTTTCCTTTAGAAATATAATTTTGCTGTGGTATTGTTCTAAACACGGGGAAAATGCGCTACTTTACAGGCATACTAAGGACACCCCCCCAGGCACGATATTTAAAGGAATATTTCATTTTTATTGTTTCACTTTAAGCATTATTAAAATCACTGCTCCTGAAAAAACAACTGCTTTAACCACTTTAATACCAGGCACTTAGGCACCTTCCCGCCCAGACCAATTTTCAGCTTTCAGCGCTGTCACAATTTGAATGACAATTGCGCGGTCATGCTACACTGTGCCCAAACAAATTTTTTTATTATTTTGTTCCCACCAATAGAGCTTTCTTTTGGTGGTATTTGATCACCTCTGCGGTTTTTATTTTTTGCGCAACAAATGAAAAAAGACCGAAAATTTTGAAAGAAAACAAGTTTTTCTTTGTTTCTGTAAAATTTTTTTGTAAATAAGTACGTTTTCTCCTTCAATGACGGGCAGTGATATGGCTGCACTGGCGGCACTGATACGGCGGCACTGATGGGCACCGATGAGGTGGCACTGATGAGGTGGCACTGATGGGTACTGATAGGCGGCACTGATGGGCACTGATAGGTGGCACTGATGGGCACTGATAGGTGGCACTAGTATGCGGCACTGATGGGCACTCAAAGGTGGCACCGATGGGCACTCATAGGCGGCACTGATGGGCACTCGTAGGTGGCATTGATTGCTACATATGGGTGGCACTGATGGGTACTTATGGGTGGCACTAATGTGTGGCACTGATGGGCACTGATAGGTGGGCACTGATGGGCACTGATGGACACAGATGGGCACTGACAGGTGGCACTGATGGGCAATGACAGGTGGCACCAATGGGCAATGACAGGTGGCACTGATAAAACATTGGGGGCATTGCTGGGCAGATCTTTTACATAATAGTGCCAATCAGTGCCCATTTGTGGGCACTGATTGGCACAGATTGGGCACATGTGGATGGCCATGGGGTACATACCTGGCCATCCACATGTTGCCCCTTCCCTGGTGGTCCTGGTGGCGATCCCTGGTGGTTCCATGTGGTGATCTGAGGGGGGGCTGTGCTGATAAACAATCAGCACAGACCCCCCCTGCCAGGAGAACCGCCGATCGGCTCTCCTCTACTCGCGTCTGTCAGACGCGAGTGAGGGAAAGCTGATCAATGGCTCTTCCCATTGACAGCGTGATCAGCCGTGACTAGAGACGGCTGATCACGTGGTAAAGAGCCTCCGCCGGTGTAGCGGTGTGTCAGGCTGACACACCGCTCCACCGATCGCCGCTCCACCGATCGCCGCGGCGGCATGTTATCCTGCTGGACGTCATATGACTTCCTGGATGTCAATCCGATATAGGGCGGGCGGGAAGTGGTTAAATACTTTTTTTTGCATTGATACATATCCCCTGGCATAGGACCCGGGTCCCCATACACTTTTAATGGCAACAACTTGCATATAAGCCTTTAAAATTAGTTTTTAGTGTCCCATAGACTTTAACGGTGTTCCGTGGCTTTCAAATTTTCCGTGAACACCGTAAAATGTTCGCTGTTTGGCGAACAGGTGAACACTCGATGTTCGAGTCGAACTTATGTTCAACTCGAACACCGGGTTCATCCCAACGCCAACCAACATCTATCATTGAAATAATACAAATAACTCACACTCATGCTACCTATGAGTTACTCTTCACATCCTCTACGGGGAGATACCAAATTGCTAGTCTCTCTTGGAAAAAGTGGATTGATTGGCACGCCTAACCTCATTTTCTTGACTGTACTGGCTCAATATTCGGTTTTGTTCTGTTATATCTTATTTATTTTACTTTCTCTTTTCATTTCATTATAATTTCTTGGCATGGTATTAAACAGATGCCGTATTGGATACAGCGCATGTTTCAAATATTGCTTTGCTGATAACCTTGTTACAAATGTACATTCTATATCCTTGTCAATATTTCACGCCTGACATCACACTGTTGTAATCTCTTTTTTCATTTGCAAAAATAATAAAAACTTATTGAAATAAAAAAAAAATTGACTGCCTCTTCAGAAAAAGCAAGATCCATCAAACACATCTCCTTTGCCCTGAGATTATGGTTAAAGTTGGTCATACACTGTGCAACTGTTGACAGGTTTCTGGAAATCTGGCTGCAAATTGCTCATTGGGTGGTCCTGCCGACCCCACTCCATTCAACAAACATTGACTGCTCAATGTATTTGATTCACAGAGCCTACTGGAATTTTTCAGCCAAACAGCAGCAATAAGATGCAATTTCCATTTGTTTTTGGGGCCAGTTGTCAAAATACAATAGCCATAGTGGGGATTCATTCATCTGCAATGTATATCATGGATGAAGGATTCTTTTTCCTTTTTTTTCTATCAGTGCATGGCCAGCTTAAGAGTTTCTTAATTTATAAACCTTATAACCATATGCTTTAAGGCTGGGTTCACACTATCTTTTCATGTGGTTTACAGCAGGGGTCCGCTTGCCTCACCATTCACCGTTTCAGGTCTGATTTCAGCCCAAATTTTTAACTGAATTCAGACCTGAAATTAACCAAAAGACGCACAGGGCTCCTGTGCAAATTTGCACCAGAGCCACACCAGAGATATGTGAACTGACTCCATAGAGATGCGGTCAAAATCTCCTGCTATTGTGAATTGGATGAATCTAAATGCATTTTTGGGGTGTGTCCCCCAAATATGTTTTTGTATATTGTAATAGACCCTGACCATGTTTTTTGGGCTGGAGCACCCCTCCTCCTCTTCATTACCTCTTATTTAGTGGCCACCAGTGCATAGGAGGAATCCCCTTCAGTTCTCCCACATAGAGGAGTTCAGCTCCCATGGTTGAGACACAGGATCTTCCATTCTATTACTAGGGTAGGACCCACTAATTCGGGGTACTTTGTCGCCGTAAGTGGGCTTAGCACTATATGACCTTATTGTGTGACCAAACCCCCATATTTTTTTGAATATGCTCAAGTGTTTTTAACTAGCTTTGCAGGAAATGTCATTCTTGAATGTGTGAGCTGTAATATGTTTTGTATTGGATGTGGGTAACCCGCATCCAATTCGCAATAGTGTGAACCCAGCCTAAAGGAATATCAGGTCATTGGCCAATTAGTATTATCTAAAAGTTTAAAGTATTCAGACCAGGTGAGGGAAAGGTTCTCAACTTCTGGAAAAATGGAAAACCAAAATGGGTTAAATGTCCATACTGATAAAGGAGGACCTAGACCACCAAAGTGAGATACATAGAGGGAAAAGATCTGAGTGTTACCAGGGCAAGAAAACAGCTTTGTGCAGTAGAGGTAAAATGTATTGAAAATAATTTAAAATAAAATGCATAGTCCATCCTAGACAATGTGTAGTGAATATTGGAGTAGCAGGAGAACTGTTGGGAGTTGGGGTGCAAATACTACCATTGCTACACTAATCTCAGTGATATTATTGTTTTTTTTTTTTGTTTTTTTTTATAAATATTTTATTAAGTTTTCACAAATACAGAAAGTTCAGTACATCAACTGTTGTGACATAAGAAATGGTATTATACAGAGTTAGCATATATCTTGAAGTGTAAGCGAAATCACAGTACACAAGAAAAGTTGTGGAGGCAGAAATAAGCAACCTGTAGGGCAAAAATCATGGAGGGTATAAACAGTCCATGTCCCTGGTTGCCTAAGTCTCTGACCAATCCTATATGTATTAGCGGGAGTTGCTAGTTAAGACACGTGGGTTATGAGAATGTTATCATATAAGCCCGCCTGTTGGGAGTGTGAGTCTTCGTCAGAGTAGGATCTCAGTAATGAAAGAGAGTCGGGTATAGCTTTGCCGACCGTGGTAGTTCAACCCTCAGTCCTGGGCACCCCTAATGGGATCTATCTGTGCCCAGAGAGGGTGTATACAAGCATCTTCTGGTTATAAATGTCGGTTCGGTATGCTTGTAGAGAAAGGGTTCCCATCTAGCCGGAGAATTCCCTAGTATGAGATGAGACAACTTGTATACGAACAACTAGGAGTTGTCGTGGGAGAGAGGGGGACATGAGGGAGACGGAGGGTTAGGGTTGAGTATATATAAATTTATGTATCAATGTGCTCAGTTGTGCATGGCCTTTCATTGCCTTCAGAGTCAGCGGATGGCTGACTGGTGGGGGTAGGTGTCTGTTGCGTTTCTTTAAAGTGGGCCCAGCAAGCCCAAATTTCCCTGTATTTAGATGGAGTGTCAGCAGACTGGTGTATGAGGTTTTCTATCTCAGCGATTCTGTCCACTCTCCGGATCCATTCTGGGATCGAGGGAGGGGACGTGCTTCTCCAATGAACTGGGATGCACAGATTTGCTGCGTTGATGAGGTGTAGAGCTAGCGACTTCTTGTAAACCCGTTGAGGAATGGAGGTGTGGTGGAGCAGGAGTTGAGCCGGAGTATAATCTGGAGTAAACGTCGTAATATGTGTGATTAGGCGGTGGATTTCAGTCCAATATGGTTGAATGAGGGGGCATTCCCACCAAATGTGTAGAAGAGTGCCTCTGGCTGCGTTACATCTCCAGCATTTAGGGGATATGGTCGGCATAAATTTATTAATTTTGTCGGGGGTCCTGTACCATTTTGTGAATAATTTGTATCTGCATTCTTGTGTCGCTACATTGATTGAGCCTTTGTGGATGTGGTTGTGTATGTTTTTCCACTCATCAGGGCTAAGGGAGAGATTTAAATCAGTTTCCCATTGTCTGATTAAATTGTCTTCCTTGATATCGTTAGGTGGATAGAAAAGGGCATGAATGGTTGAGATGAGGTGTCTTTGAGGTTCAGGACTGATGCATAGGAGTTCGAAAGGAGTGAGATCCCTACGTATGTCTGTTTCGTGTTGGAAACTATGAAGGAAGTGACGGATCTGGAGGTATTTGTAGAATGGAGTGTGCAGTTCTGGGAAATTGTCGGACATGGCTTGGTGTGACATAAGGTTTCCATGATGGAACAATTGTTGCACTCTGAGACGGGGTCTATGAGGGTCATTCAATGGGTGGCGTAAAGACACACCCGGTGGAAAATCCGGATTGTCTTCCACAGGGGTCATTGGGCCCGGTGTAGGTCGTATCTGGAGCACTTTGCATGCCGCTCTGAAATTCAGTAGAGTGGAGTTAATTATGGGGTTTGCCGTGGCTGTTTTCGGCACTCGTTTTGGGTTTAGCCAGGGCAAAAGTCGTAGCGGGGTCGAGGTGAATGCATTTTCAATATGTACCCATTCTTTATTTTTGTCGTGTAAGTGCCAGTCCACGATTCGGGCTAAATGGCACACCCGGTAGTAGGTCTGTAAGTCCGGTACCTGTAGGCCTTCCCGCAGTTTAGGGGACGTCAGTCTGCGCCAGTTCAGTCTGGGCTGTTTGGCGAACCAGATAAATTTCCTACATATCTTTGTGTAGGAAGAGAAGAAGGAGGGTGGAAGGAGTATGGGAATGGATTGGAGGAGATATAGTAACCTGGGTAGTATATTCATTTTTAGAATAGCAATCCTTCCGAACCAAGAGAACGGTCCCACTTGCCACTTCTGCAGGTCGGTCCGGATGTTGTGGAGGAGTGGAAGGAAGTTTAGCCTAAATAAGTCTGCTAGTTTGGTGGGGATTTTAATGCCAAGGTAGGTTATTGCTTGAGCTTCCCAGGAAAAGGGAAAGTTTTGTTTGCACTGTGCTACGGTGTCATCGGACAGTGATATGTTGAGGGCTTTGGATTTGGAGAAGTTAATTTGTAAATTTGATAGAGATTTGAATAGTGCAAAGTCTTTAAGCAAATTCGGGATGGTAGTGATGGGTTCGGAAAGGAAGAGGAGAACGTCGTCTGCGTACGCCGCTACTTTGTACTGTTTACGATTAATGTCAATGCCTTTAATGTCTGGATTCTCTTTAAGTCTGCGAAGTAGGGGTTCCATTGTTAATATGAAAATCAGGGGGGACAAGGGGCAACCCTGTCTAGTACCGTTGGACACGGAGAAGGCATCCGACAGGCCGCCATTCACCCTTACCCTGGCACAGGGGGAAGAGTAGAGGGCTATAATCAATTTGATCATCTGTGGGGGAAGACCTATAGAGTGTAGGGTAGCTTCCATGAAGTCCCAAGCCACCCTGTCGAAGGCCTTCTCCGCGTCCAAGGATAGAAAGAAGCCCCGAGTGGAAGTGGATGTTAGCCAATGGTGTACATTTAGAGCTTTAGTCGTGTTGTCCCTTGCCTCTCGTCGGGGAACAAAACCTACCTGATCTGTGGAAATTAAATTGGGAATTAAGGGCAGTAAACGGTTGGCTATGGCTTTGGCGTACAGTTTGACGTCTACGTTTAGTAGGGAAATGGGACGGTAATTGGAGATTATCTTGTCATCTTTCCCTGTTTTTGGAATGAGGGTAATGTGGGCCTCTAAAATATCTTTGGAGGCTGTGTTGGTGGATGAGAAACTGTTAAATGCCTCGACTAAGTGTGGCGTAAGGATGTCAGGGAAGGCCTTGTAGTAGCCGACCGTCAGTCCGTCAGGACCAGGGCTTTTGCCTGGTTTCATGTGTTGTAGTGCTAGTAATATCTCTTCCTTCGTCAAAGGGGCGTCTAGAGATGCAGCCTCGTCAGTTGTGAGAGGTGGAGGTGAGTATCTAGCGAGAAAGGCATGGATTGCTGCTTTCCTGACCTCTGGGTCTTGCGACGTCTGGGGGGTGCGGAGGTTGTACAGGTCTGTAAAGTAACGAACAAATTGTTTCGCTATATCCTCAGATGTGGCTAGTGTTTTACCTGAAGGGTCTATGATTGAGTGTATAGTGTGGGCCACTTTTTTAGCCTGTAGCGCTCTGGCCAACAGTTTCCCTGACTTATTACTGAACTCATAGAAACATTTTTGTGTTAGCATATATTTACGCTTAACGTTTTTGTGCAAAACCTCTAAGAGTTCGTTTCTTAGTTGTGTCAATTCAGCCAGGGTGTCAGAGGCTAGAGAAGCTTTATGTTTCCGTTCCAGTTCGGAGATGCGGTCAGTCAGTTCCTCCAATTCTGCTCTGTGAAGTCTGTTTCTGATCGCGGCTTGGGACAGGAAAGTACCTCATATAACGCATTTATGTGCGGCCCAGACTACTTCGGGGGGGGATTCGCCCTGTCCGTTTTCTGTAAAGTAGGTGCTGAGGTGTTGGGAAACGGTATGTGCGACTCCCGCGTCAGTGAGGAGGGAGTTGTCTAGACGTCAGATGCGAGAGCGTGATCTCACAGTGGGAATATGTAAGGTCATAGTAATGGGGTTGTGGTCCGAGAGAATCATCGGTTCAATCGTGGAGTTTTGAAGTAAAGTCAGGTCCTTTTGGGAGAGAAAAAAGTAGTCTATTCTTGAGTACTTGGAGTGCATTGGGGAGAAGAAGGTGAAATCTTTACCATTTGGATGGAGCGTACGCCATGTGTCGTGTAGGAGTAGGTGGCAGAATTGTGTTTTGATCGCACGTAGGGCCCTAAAGGTAGAGGATGAGGTACCATTGGAGGTATCAAGGGAGGGATTGAGAGGAACGTTAAAGTCTCCGCCGACTATTAATGCGCCCGTGCTGAAAGTCAAGAGCAGTTCTAGTGTGGTGCGAAAAAATGACACCTGTTGTGTATTTGGAGCGTATAGGTTTGCAATGGTAAATGTGGTATTGTGTAGAGTACCCTTAATGAAAAGAAATCTACCCAGAGGGTCCTGTTGTACATCCGTCACTACGAGAGGGCAGTGCTTCGAAATAAGGATGCTCACCCCTTTCGATTTAGCTTCTTTGTTGGTGGCATGGTATACTGTTGGGAAGTTTTTGTTCTGTAGTTTGGGGATCGCGTCTGTTCTAAAGTGAGTTTCTTGGAAGAGCGCAATGTGGGTTTTAGATTTGTGCAGGGAAGCGAGTATAAGGGAGCGTTTTTCGGGAGTGTTTAGGCCGCGTATATTCAAGGAGCGTAGATTAAGTCCTGAGAATGTTGGGTTCTGGGCAATGGGTGACTTAGTGTGATCCATGACCTCCGTCGGGGTCGGGGTGGGGTGACGTACCCGGGGCTCGGGCACAGGGGAGGTGCGCCTCCTTGGTTATTGTTGGAGTGCAGGAGTGCGCTGTAGATGGCGCAAAGAAAAAAAAAAAAAAAAAAGACCGATGAGGCAGCTGTGGGACTGATCAGTCCAGCTGTCTCGGTATATGTACAGCACAGTGAGAGCTTCCAGCCCGTGGAGTCCGGTCTGGTGCACTGCACCGCCGCTGTGTGGGGGTTGGACAAGACCTGTCACTAGAAAGTTTGTGGTGTGAGAAGGTGGAAATGTGTCAAGCACCTACTATCCTGTGACTATGAAGCGAGGTGTAAGGAGATTGGGGAGTGGTGGTAGAGGCTGTCGGCTTGGAGGTCTATGTTGTTTAAGATGATCAGGGGTGGGCAGGGACCCCGAAACTGGTCACTAGCATAAGGTTAGAAACTGGGGTGGAACTGGCATGTAACTTGGTAACATAACAATACCTTATAGAATAATATAAAACCTGCCTGTGCGTGCGTGACCCTTGGTGTAGGTGTCAGGCCAGGCCCCCACAGGACTATGCTGGGTCATCCGAAGTCACCGCCGCAACCCCATGAGGTTGCAACCGTGGGTCCAGACAACGAAGCATTTTGAACTCCGTGTGACACTCTGAGTGAGAGGGAGGTCCCTCTACCTGTCCCTGTCCAATGCTCAGTTAGTATGCATGACAGGTTGTACCGCCTCATGACAGAGCCATGAGAGCCGCACAACCATACGGTGAGGCTCTGCTAGGTAAATAACATCACATCTAAACTAAGTACCTGCGGGATAAGAACCATTGTAAGGTTAGAGTTCAGTGAGGCAAGCTCGCTATTCAATAGAGTGCTTTCGAGATCTTTCCCCCGGGTCTGCATCTGCAAGCTATGAAGTGCGGCTGCAGGCAGTGTTGATGACTCACCGGGGTACGGAGAGCAGTCCAGTACAGCATATCGCCGGAACGTGTATGGCGCTGCGGATGTGCACGGAGTCACCGGTGTCCTGCGTGGGTGGGCCCGAGGAGTGCTTGTTCCGTTGCCACTAAAGTTCCAGGTCTCCTTGACCTCGCTAGTCCGTCCTTTATGCCGATGGATGATCCTGTTGCTTGGCTCGTGTGCGGGTCTCCGATCCCAGAATGGTATAGTACAGTAACTTAGGATCAAAGGCCTTAGAAGAGAGTTCAGGAGTCGCGTTGCAAGGGGGGATCCGGACGCTGCCCGTCCCCGCAAGAATCGTTGTGTCTAGGAAAATTCCAGTGACGTGGGTGAGTGTTCGGGTGCGGAGGCAGCGGTGTTGGACAGCAGAAGCATACATAGGGTCTTCTCAGAGGTGCCGTAGTTCCCGGTGTGTCATGACGTTATGTTGGAAGCGGCAGGATGCGGAAATCTGTGGTAGTGGTGGATGGGCCTGCAGTTTACTTCCGCAATTGGCGCAGCTTCGATGACTCTGAAGGGGGAGGTCCGAGGGTTGGCTGTGTGTCATCCGAGACACGTTGCATCAGGTCGTGTCGCCGTCGCTGTGCATTTTGGGGATTGTAGTGTTCAAGGGCCCAAGGCAGATGCCATAGACAAGGGTGTGGTAGCTGTCAGAAGGCTTCTTCTACATATGCCCGGTATTGTGGGTTCCGCACCGCACAGTCTTATAAACCGGAAAAGTAGCAAACGATAAACAGATCAAAAAATAAAAAACTCCAAAAGAGAAAACTAATACCTGCGCCCGAAGGTGTGGGGGCCGAATTAGGCAACCGAAGGGGTGTAATGATCCGCAGGTAGTAATTACCATTGGAGGTTGTCAGCGATCCCTTCTGGCCCTCCTGGAACTAGGAGAGTGAGGGCTGGGATCAATGCGGTTGGTGCAGTGAGCGCTGTTAGGTGTGATAGACGGGGATCGCCTTCTCCTCTGTCTTGTGTTTGAGGCCTCCATGGGTTCTTCAGGCGGGTGATCTCTACGCACTGCAGAACGGCGGAAGTCCGCATACCAATTGGGGACCTCAACCCTCGGGATGTTAAGGGTATCACAGAAGAAGGGGAGATCCTCCGGTACCTTTAGGTAAGCCGTGCGGCCCTGCGAGGTGGCGGCTAAACAGAAAGGGAATTTCCATTTGTAAGTGATGCTTTTTGCGCGGAGTGTGTCCAGTAGGGGTTTCAAATCCCTGCGGTGTTGCAGGGTGATGCCTGACAGATCCTGGTATATTTGGATGTGTTTCCCTTTATGGACTATCTGTGGGACTCCTCTGGCCTGCCTGAGTATCTCCTCCTTCAGCTTGAAGTCCGTCAAGCAGCAGATGATATCCCTCGGTGGGTCTGTGTCTTTCTAAAATGTTATCTGATCCAATATATCCTTAAAATCCAACGAACCTTCTCCTAGATATATCAGAGCAAATAAGAGGCGCTCATATCCCTAGTGCTAGAAATCGCATGTGCTGCAATTTCATCAAAAAAAAAAAAAAAAAGTTGATAATATCTTAAGTGTGCAAATTAATGCATGAAACTTAATGGTGTTTAACAATGCTAATCAAACCATGCAAAAATACATCCAAAGTGCACGTGAAAAAAGCTGTGACAGCAGAATAATTCATAAATGGCTAAAAATCCCCAGTTAGTGTGATTCATAAAGTAAAATTAAAGTGCAAAAAGAATTGTAATTATATATATAATTATATTACAAACAAATTAATTAATTGAAGCATAAAAAATCAGTCCTTTACAATCTTGTGACAAATAACGTGATTAGATTTGTGACAGAAAAGTGCATAAAAATCGCACAAATCTTCTAAGGTGCAGTGATCTTGATAATGTTGAATTCCACGTGTCCTTCACCTCACCAACGTGAAACGTGAATCCACTCCCAAAGGAATCTCACTCACCGAATAATTTTGCCAGCACTCTCATGCATGGCAAAAAACGCTTAATAGCCACACTCCAGAGAACTCCAGCAAGCAGCAATACCACAGTGTGTAGAATCAATCCACATGTAAAAAAATTGAAGAACTCACATAGCGTAAACCAGCACGGCAAGTTTATTTAAAACCACTACAATCTTCAATGGAAACACTCACATTTTAAAAGATAAAAATCAGCAGTAAAACCAATGTGATTCACAGCAAGCTTCAATCTTTAGTGGATACACTCAGAACAAATGGTCACGGCGGACCCGAGGTGTGTTGATGCTCAGACTCACGGTCTTTCTCACCCCCCTCCGTAGTGCACCGTGCAATGGCAGACTCTCCTTCGTATAGTGCGGCTCTCAGCGTTGCTTGTCACATCTCATAGCCACGCCCCCAACATGTTTCATCATCGATCAGACTTATTCATGGGATTGGCTAACTAGGCTGTCCCTCATCCCTTATATCTCCTCCTTCCTGGCCTCCCATAGGTTGGTGAGTCCGCATGCGCACATCTCGTGTCCCCGCTCCTATAATAGACAAGAGATTACGGCGCGCCGCTGTACAGGGATGCGGTTAGCCTTGATTTAACTGTGGACTGATTGCAGCAAATACCTTAGATGGATAACTCAGCCATCATACATCCTGCATAACAATGTGAACGGTCACAGCATTACTACCATGGTCACATCTGAAGCATACCTAATTAACACATACTGTATACCTGTATAAGTGATCATAGCATTACCCCCATGGTCACGTCTGAGGCATACTTAATCTGCATATTCCGCACACCAATGTAAGTGACCATAACATTACTGCTACGGCCACATCTAGAATGACCTAATTTTATATTTAACCAACAATATCTCATCACAAACATATCGGTCTATAATTTGCTAAATCAGAGGTTTACACTTCGATCGCTGAAATAATTCACCATTGGATGGACCTATACCCACAGGTAATTACATGTTGGATAAAATTCCAATAAAGTAGGAGTGTATTAAAACAAGATAAAATCATTAAAAAATCCTTGAATAATCCTACGAATGTCCCAAATTTTAGCAACATGGTGAGAATCTGATTAATTAAATACATTAAAATAAAACTTCATATCAAATAATACATGAATAATTACACAGTCCCAACTCAATAGCTACACTTATATGACGAAGCTGTAGCTCATGACAGGCTGTTGAGCTCCTATCAATTACTCCCCTGCTGTGAGGGTTTATTAATGAAACCCATATCTGGTACCTCACTCTCCCCCCCTCTTATTGTTTAGGGCTGCTTCGCCAATAAGCCATTAAAATGACCAAAATGAAGCCTATTACAATATACTCATGCAAAACCTATATCTGGAATACTTAAAATAATCTCTATCTCCATTAAAAAATATATATATCACATCCCAACCCCCATAATCCAGGGTCTCTATATAAGAAGAAATGACCAGATAATCATAACAGGGTCGCAAACTTCTGAATCTCCTACTAAAGTGTTCAACCAGACCGCAGCACATCAAATATAACTACCTTCAATCAAAAATTATTTATGAAGCAGTTTAAATCTGGTTCTATATTTAACCCCTTAGGGGCTAAACTTTTCAATAAAAAGATCCAGCGAGTCTCCCTCTGCGATAGATCCCTGACCCTGTTGGAACCCCTCCAAGAAGGATGGACCACGTTGATTCCACAGAATTGTAAAAGTGAGGGATCCTTTTGATGTTTTTGTTTGAAATGCAAGGAGACACTATGATACTTATAACCGTTCTTAATATTGGTTAAATGCTCTGAGATTCTGATCCTTAGTAATCTTTTTGTTCTGCCCACATAAAGTAGGCCACAAGGACACCACATTAAGTATACAACAAAAGAGGAGTTGCAAGTGCTGAATTCCTTAATTTCGAAGGATTCACCTTCCCTATTTGTTATGCTTGTCACTCCTCTGTGGCTAACTTTTACGGTCCTGCAGCAAATACATCTTCTGCAACAGTAAAAGCCCTTAAGGTGGAGTCTGAGATCATTATGTCCAGGTGGGTCCAAGATTTTCCTTACTACATGATCGCCAAAACTTGGAGCCCTCCTGTAAATGAATCTCGGTTGATTCGGTAGGATCTCTCCCAACTGCCTATCTTTCCGTAAGATGTGCCAATACTTTTTGAATATCCGCTCAATGTCTTTATATTGACAATGATATCCTGATATGAACCCCAACTGATGTTGGCCCTCCATCGTCTGGGGAACATTCCTTTTCTCAAAGCAATTCTCCCTCGGGGTTTGTGCAACCTCCTGAATAATCTTATTCAATACATCCGTATCATATCCTTTCTGTATGAATTTCTTTTTGAGGATACCTGCCTGTTCATAAAAATCATCTAACAATGTGCAATTGCGTCGGACTCGTACCATTTGCCCCTTCGGAATGTTTTTTATCCATCCGGGATGGTGGCCGCTTCTTATAGACAAATAGCTGTTACGATCTGTCGGTTTAAAAAACACTTTAGTCCTTAATGTGTCCATATATCTTTCGATCGTCACATCTAGGAAGTTAACCCTAACACTACTAATCTGATATTCCAATCTAATATTGTTATTGTTATTATTAAGTTCCTGTAAGAACTCAATTGCCGACTCCTCCGTGCCCTCCCATATAAATAGGAGGTCATCAATGAATCTCCGGTAAAATAAAAGCTGGGGTCTTCTGACATTAAAAACCTTCCTGTCCTCCCACTCCGCCATAAACAGGTTGGCGAGGCTGGGAGCAAATTTCGCTCCCATTGCCACGCCAACCTGCTGGGAATAAAAATCACCATTGCACCAAAAATAGTTATGGGACATGCAAAAATCCAGTACATGCCCCAAAAACCGCTTTTGTATACCTGGAATGTCCTCTCTCTTACTTAATGCCCAATTTAGAGCTAAGGATGCGTCTTCATGTTGTATAATAGTATACAAAGAGGCTACATCAGCCGTTACCAAGTATACAGGAGATGTAGCACTCAATCTTACGTTCTTAAGCAAAGTCAACAAGTCCCCCGTATCTTTCAAATACGCCCTTGTGATCTTTACACTGGGCTGGAGGAATTTATCCAAGTACTCCCCCAGTCTGGCTGTGACAGACCCAATGCCATTGACAATGGGGCGAGGCGGTGGGCATTGAGTGCTTTTATGTATTTTTGGCAGAGTGTAGATAACAGGGATTCTACACACGCTGGGGATTAGATACCTCTTCTCCTTAAGATTTAGAGCATCCATTCTAAACCCCCATTCTACCAAAATCGCCAGCTGGGTTTTATATGCATCCGTAGGGTCAGATGCCAATTTTTTATAGGTAGATCTATCTCCAACTAGTGCCAAGAGCTGGTTAAGATAAAATGATTTATCTAACAATACCACTCCTCCCCCTTTATCAGCAGGTCGTATTATGAGATCCTTCTTCTCTTCCAACGACCGAATCCCTTCTTTGATATAATACGGATTGACCCCCCTGCGTGGGGCGAGTTCCTCGATATCATTAAGTACCAAACTCTTGAACACTTCTATGAAGTGGTTGCTCGGATTCTGGGGGTTAAAGATGGATTTATTTTTGTGTCCTGTTTCAATTTTAGTGTCAGGCACTCTCGATTTGATAGTGGATTCCACTGGATGGCTTAGAAAGTACTTTTTAATGTTCATGGACCTAATAAATTTGTGTGTGTCTATGTAGACATCAAATTTATTCATTGCTTTTTTTGGGGCACATTTCAAACCCAAGTTTAAAATGTTGAGCTCCTTATGATTGAGCTCCACACTACTCAGGTTGAATATCCCCGTGTTCATGCGTCCCTCAGCCGCTTTCTTGGGTTGTTTCGATCGTCCTGCCCTGCATCCCCTTCTTCTCTTCGGGGGGGCATCTGATCGTAATTGTACCCCTGAGTGGGAGTGGATCTTCCTCTCTCTCTTTGGTATGGCCCTTTGGGGTTCCTCCTCGGGGTTCCCCTCCCCCTCCCCCGCTGCCCTAAAAAAGGCACATTGTAAGGTACATAGCCTGGTTGCTCATCATTTTCCAATGGGGCAAACCTGTTATGTAGTGGGACATCCGTATTACCAACAGTGTCTCGATGATACGGGGGGTAATGTTGCCATTGCCTATAATTTTGTGGGGTCTCATACCCATATGGACCATCCCTCCCATAGCTTCTAGGGGACGGGTACTCATTCTGGTACCTTACCGGGTATCCCCCTCTTCCTCGCGACATGGGCCTCGGGGATTGTTGATAATTCCGTCCGTAGTGGGCATCCGTTATGCCTCTTCCTCTGTCACTGGTCTTAGGGCCAGTGGCTCCCTGTATTCCCTTACCTTTACTCCCTGTTTTTTTGTTTTTTCCAGTATTAGGTAAGGGATTGCTGGAACCCACTGCTCCACTATTAGAAGCAAATGGGTTACTATTAGAAGCAACTTGATCGCCCATGTTACTCACGTTTGTTGTTTGCCAAGCATAAATTTTATTGGTTTTAAAATCATTGGAATCCCTATTAAATTTTTTAACTTTCTTCTTTTGCGTTTCCCGATCGACCTTATCCAGCTTTTTCTTAATATTAACATTAAAATCTTTCATTAGATTGGAATCCTTCATAGGTTCAAGCTTCTCTTGTAGAGCTTTTATTTTTTCATTTATCATATTTAGCTTTATCTGTTTCCTTTTTAAAACTAGAGCTTGTAATTCCCTTCCTACCTTGTTAAAAAATTCCAGCCATTCATTCATGAACGGCTGGTCATTCAGACCATCCTGGGGTGGGACATCCCACCTCAGACTTCTAAAAATAAAGATTCTCTCTACGGTAGTGCTCAAATGTGAACACATCCCACCATGTTTTAAGTTGTTTCTCAAGTAAATTCTCGAGCGTATTTAGTGCTCCTGAGAAATCCTCATCATTATCAGTCATTTGGTGATCAGTAGAAAACACTGTATCGGGATTAAGTAGCCTACTATTCAAAAAACTAAATGCGTCCATGGCTGCAAGTGGTTAAATGATAATAAATAAAAAAATGGGTAATCAGAATATTAAGCCGCCCTCAATTCAAAACTACCCCCACTGCGCCAATGAATAGAATTTGCAACAAACAGGAATAAGATCCAGTGAATGGCTCATTCAAGAAGCTATCAAACTAAAATGTTATCTGATCCAATATATCCTTAAAATCCAACGAACCTTCTCCTAGATATATCAGAGCAAATAAGAGGCGCTCATATCCCTAGTGCTAGAAATCGCATGTGCTGCAATTTCATCAAAAAAAAAAAAAAAAAGTTGATAATATCTTAAGTGTGCAAATTAATGCATGAAACTTAATGGTGTTTAACAATGCTAATCAAACCATGCAAAAATACATCCAAAGTGCACGTGAAAAAAGCTGTGACAGCAGAATAATTCATAAATGGCTAAAAATCCCCAGTTGGTGTGATTCATAAAGTAAAATTAAAGTGCAAAAAGAATTGTAATTATATATAATTATATTACAAACAAATTAATTAATTGAAGCATAAAAAATCAGTCCTTTACAATCTTGTGACAAATAACGTGATTAGATTTGTGACAGAAAAGTGCATAAAAATCGCACAAATCTTCTAAGGTGCAGTGATCTTGATAATGTTGAATTCCACGTGTCCTTCACCTCACCAACGTGAAACGTGAATCCACTCCCAAAGGAATCTCACTCACCGAATAATTTTGCCAGCACTCTCATGCATGGCAAAAAACGCTTAATAGCCACACTCCAGAGAACTCCAGCAAGCAGCAATACCACAGTGTGTAGAATCAATCCACATGTAAAAAAATTGAAGAACTCACATAGCGTAAACCAGCACGGCAAGTTTATTTAAAACCACTACAATCTTCAATGGAAACACTCACATTTTAAAAGATAAAAATCAGCAGTAAAACCAATGTGATTCACAGCAAGCTTCAATCTTTAGTGGATACACTCAGAACAAATGGTCACGGCGGACCCGAGGTGTGTTGATGCTCAGACTCACGGTCTTTCTCACCCCCCTCCGTAGTGCGCCGTGCAATGACAGACTCTCCTTCGTATAGTGCGGCTCTCAGCGTTGCTTGTCACATCTCATAGCCACGCCCCGACAAACTAATACCTGCGCCCGAAGGTGTGGGGGCCGAATTAGGCAACCGAAGGGGTGTAATGGTCCGCAGGTAGTAATTACCATTGGAGGTTGTCAGCGATCCCTTCTGGCCCTCCTGGAACTAGGAGAGTGAGGGCTGGGATCAATGCGGTTGGTGCAGTGAGCGCCGTTAGGTGTGATAGACGGGGATCGCCTTCTCCTCTGTCTTGTGTTTGAGGCCTCCATGGGTTCTTCAGGCGGGTGATCTCTACGCACTGCAGAATGGCGGAAGTCCGCATACCAATTGGGGACCTCAACCCTCGGGATGTTAAGGATATCACAGAAGAAGGGGAGATCCTCTGGTACCTTTAGGTAAGCCGTGCGGCCCTGCGAGGTGGCGGCTAAACAGAAAGGGAATTTCCATTTGTAAGTGATGCTTTTTGCGCGGAGTGTGTCCAGTAGGGGTTTCAAATCCCTGCGGTGTTGCAGGGTGATGCCTGACAGATCCTGGTATATTTGGATGTGTTTCCCTTTATGAACTATCTGTGGGACTCCTCTGGCCTGCCTGAGTATCTCCTCCTTCAGCTTGAAGTCCGTCAAGCAGCAGATGATATCCCTCGGTGGGTCTGTGTCTTTGCCTTTTGGTCGTAATGCGCGGTGGATCCTTTCAAGCTCAATAGGCGTCTGCAGTGGTCTATGGAGAAGACCGTTGAACAGGGCAGTTACCGATTGTGTAACCTGGGCTCCCTCTATTATCTCAGGCAATCCTCTGACCCTCAGGTTATGGCATCTGCCGCGGTTGTCTAGATCTTCAAGATGTCTTTGCATTTCCCTCATCTGGAGCGTGTGGGTATCGACATGTCTGGTAGTTTTCCGGATCTGTAGGTCTTGGCGGTCCGCCATTTGTTCTGCCGCCTGAACTCTATCAGAGAGGGTTCTGAACTCAATGCGTAGTTCAGAAATGGCCGCCGTGAGAGCGTCCTTGATGTCCGCGGCTATCATCCGTAGGTCCTGGATGTTAAGCTGAGGCAGGGGATGATCTTCCATTGTTGTGCCATTTGTCTGGCTGGGCGGGAGAGGAGGGGATGATGTTCCCAGATGTGAGGGAGCTGCGGCCTCAGAGTTTTTGTGGCGGGAAGGCGCCATGTTGCCTCGGCCCGCTCGGAACATTTCAGGGATGTTGTGCCCTGTGTTGCCCGGTTGTTCCCTGGGTGATCGGGACCGGGAGGTCGAGGTGTTCCGAGATGCTGTCCCCATGTGCTTTGCCGTGTGCAGGGTTTCTAAACCTCCGGTAAGCAGGTAGCAGGTCGATGGATAGCAGGAGCTACAGGATTAAGCAGCCATCTTCATGCCAGGTCAGGCCACACCCTCCTAGTGATATTATTGTTATGTCAAATGGTTTAGGTTTATTCTCCAGGGGGATAGTAGGGTGTGTATCTGACACATTGTAGCAATGTTATAGACAGAAAGGGCAATATACACAATGTGAGTGAGTTTAAGCAACCCGTCCTGGGTTTTTGTAGTGGTGATAGAGTAGCTCTAGTAGGGAGAAGCAGTAATGTTGCATTCTAGTATTAGAGTTGTGGCATCAGACAAATGGAAAGTCCATAGGTATACAAAGTGGCAAAAGGCATTATAGTGAAAAACAAGCAAACGTGATTAATTGTAAGATCCCTTTCAGGAGAGTGGAGGCACAAAATTACCCCTGTCATACTACCTAATGAACATAAAAGGAAACCCCAGTTTGTTACATAGAACAAACATATGCAACCATGTAGGAGAGGGAACCGGTGCATTCAAAGTATGGATAAATTAGAAACACTGCTTGTGTGCCAGCTTCACCACATGTAAAGATAGAGAAATAGGGACCCTTCAAAGGATGTGAAAAATAATGGATCTAATGGGAAAATGGAAAGGTAATAAAACTGTTACATTAGCTGCATAGAAAAACAAAAATGTCAGTGTTAACGCATCATATATTGAATTTTTTATCTTGCCCATAGTTTCACTATAAGACATTAAATAGGTAGGCTCTAATCCTTGCCTGTATGATTTAGCATTTCTATAACAAAGCAAATGCAGACATTCATTTCAATCATGTCTTTAGTTAAGAAAATAGTACATTTACAGTACATTTTGTTACAAAATGGTGTCTAGAACCATCAAACAGTTTTAATGGCATGGAGTGAGTCACATGTCCCTTAGATTATGAATGCAGAGTCAGTATGCCAATAACTGTATTTGGTTGCTCTAATGTTAAAAAAAGTGGGGTCAATTTACTAAAATAAAATAGCCTGTTCATTTTTTTCTTTTTTGCTACTTCAGCGCATACATTGAGAGGATTTAAATCACCAATTATGGCTCATTTTTTTGTCCCGTCTCATTATCATCACATCATAGTAGCATAACCTTGACTTTTTTATATTTTATTCGTTTTGAGAAATCTTTGTTTATTCTTTACACAAATTGCAAATCACTCTACTAGCACTAACCCACATATGCTACTTAAGATCCCATGCCCCAACCCAACTTGATCTCAGTACCCATTATCTCCTGTATTATCTTTAGCACCTCCTGCCAACATTTTTTAATGATTGGGCACTCCCACCTGAGGTGGGCCATTGTTCCCCTGATGGAGCACCCCCTCCAACAGTTTCCAGAAGTTTCCGGTTGCATCTTATTTATCCTATCTGGTGTCATATACCATCTGGCTAAACATTTGAAATTTGATTCAATCATTCTCATGTCCACTGCTGATTTGTGTGTTGCGTTTATGATGGCCTCCCAAGTCACTCCGCTAGGTGGTACAGATCCCAATTCGGCTTCCCATTTATTGAAATATAACGGTTTCGCTGTTTCACCCTCGTCCCGTACTATTTTATATAGTTCTTTTGTTTTCCTTGGAACTCTATTTTTCAGGAACAATTTCTCCAAAGGCCTGAGATTCTTCTTATCTCTAATGGGGCCAGGGAGGCTTTTAACCACTTCAGCCCCGGAAGGTTTTACCCCCTTCCTGACCAGAGCACTTTTTACAATTCGGCACTGCGTCGCTTTAACTGCTAATTGCGCGGTCATGCAATGCTGTACCCAAACAAAATTTGCGTCCTTTTCTTCCCACAAATAGAGCTTTCTTTTCATGGTATTTGATCACCTCTGCCGTTTTTATTTTTTGCGCTATACACGGAAAAAGACCGAAAATTTTGAAAAAAAATGATATTTTCTACTTTTTGTTCTAAAAAAAATCCAATAAACTCAATTTTAGTCATACATTTAGGCCAAAATGTATTCGGCCACATGTCTTTGGTAAAAAAAATGTCAATAAGTGTATATTTATTGGTTTGCGCAAAAGTTATAGCGTCTACAAACTAGGGTACATTTTCTGGAATTTACACAGCCTTTAATTTATGACTGCCTATGTCGTTTCTTGAGGTGCTAAAATGGCAGGGCAGTACAAAACCCCCACAAATGACCCCATTTTGGAAAGTAGACACCCCAAGGAATTTGCTGAGAGGCATGTTGAGCCCATTGAATATTCATTTTTTTTGTCCCAAGTGATTGAATAATGACAAAAAAAAAAAAAAAATTACAAAAAGTTGTCACTAAATGATATATTGCTCACACAGGCCATGGGCATATGTGGAATTGCACCCCAAAATACATTTAGCTGCTTCTCCTGAGTATGGGGATACCACATGTGTGGGACTTTTTGGGAGCCTAGCCGCATACGGGACCCCGAAAACCAATCACTGCCTTCAGGATTTCTAAGGGCGTACATTTTTGATTTTACTCCTCACTGCCTATCACAGTTTCGGAGGCCATGGAATGCCCAGGTGGCATAAACCCCCCCAAATGACCCCATTTTGGAAAGTAGACACCCCAAGCTATTTGCTGAGAGGCATGGTGAGTATTTTGCAGCTCTCATTTGTTTTTGAAAATAAAGAAAGACGAGAAAAAAATTTTTTTTTTTCTTTTTTCAATTTTCAAAACTTTGTGACAAAAAGTGAGGTCTGCAAAATACTCACTATACCTCTCATCAAATAGCTTGGGGTGTCTACTTTCCAAAATGGGGTCATTTGGGGGTTTTTTTGCCACCTGGGCATTCCATGGCCTCCGAAACTGTGCTAGGCAGTGAAGAGTGAAATCAAAAATTTACGGCCTTAGAAAGCCTGAAGGCGGTGCTTAGTTTTCGGGGTCCCGTACGCGGCTAGGCTCCCAAAAAGTCTCACACATGTGGTATCCCCGTACTCAGGAGAAGCAACAGAATGTATTTTGGGGTGTAATTTCACATATTCGCATGGCATGTTTGAGCAATATATCATTTAGTGACAACTTTGCGCAAAAAAAAATAAAAAAAATAAAAAATTGTCTCTTTCCCGCAACTTGTGTCACAATATAAATTATTCCATGGACTCAACATGACTCTCAGCAAATAGCTTGGGGTGTAACAAGTTATCGGCGCAAATAAGTGACAGCTGTATCCATATCAACAGTTGTGTACAGAACTGGATTTGGTATTAGTCAAAAGAGCACATAAATTCATAAGTCCGTGTATGACACTGTAGGTGGAAGAGATAAAAAATGCTGTGTGAAGTCCACATTCAGGGCAGCCATCCAGTGGGGGTGAAAGCCTTTATCCCAAAGTACTGTGAAGACAAGAGAGAGGAGGCGCCTCTGGGTGCAGACGTTTTAAAACAATTTTATTAAAAAAATTTTATTAAAAAGTAGCAACAGCTAGTAATACACTCACATTTAGGTGGTCTACTTTCCAAAATGGGGTCATTTGGGGGGGTTTTGAACTGTCCTGGCATTTTATGCACAACATCTAGAAGCTTATGTCACACATTACCCACTCTTCTAACCACTTGAAGACAAAGCCCTTTCTGACACTTATTGTTTACATAAAAAAATAATTTTTTTTTGCAAGAAAATTACTTTGAACCCCCAAACATTATATATTTTTTTTAAAGCAAATGCCCTACAGATTAAAATGGTGGGTGTTTCATTTTTTTTTTTCACACAGTATTTGCGCAGCGATTTTTCAAACGCATTTTTTGGGGAAAAAACACACTTTTTTACATTTTAATGCACTAAAACACACTATATTGCCCAAATGTTTGATGAAATAAAAAAGATGATCTTAGGCCGAGTACATGGATACCAAACATGACATGCTTTAAAATTGCGCACAAACGTGCAGTGGCGAAAAACTAAATACATTTTTAAAAGCCTTTAAAAGCCTTTACAGGTTACCACTTTAGATTTACAGAGGAGGTCTACTGCTAAACTTACTGCCCTCGATCTGACCTTCGCGGCGATACCTCACATGCATGGTGCAATTGCTGTTTACATTTGACGCCAGACCGACGCTTGCGTTCGCCTTAGCGCGAGAGCAGGGGGGACAGGGGTGCTTTTTTTTTTTTTTTTTTTTTTTTTTTTTTCTTTATTATTATTATTTTTTTATCTTATTTTTAAACTGTTCCTTTCATTTTTTTTTTTTAAGTCATTTTCATTGTTATCTCAGGGAATGTAAATATCCCCTATCATAGCAATAGGTAGTGACAGGTACTCTTTTTTGCAAAAATTGGGGTCTATTAGACCCTAGATTTCTCCTCTGCCCTCAAAGCATCTGACCACACCAAGATCGGTGTGATAAAATGCTTTCCCAATTTCCCAATGGCGCTGTTTACATCCGGCGAAATCTAAGTCATAAAATGCTCGTAGCTTCCGGTTTCTTAGGCCATAGAGATGTTTGGAGCCACTCTGGTCTCTGATCAGCTCTATGGTCAGCTGGCTGAATCACCGGCTGCATTTTCAGGTTCCCTGTTGAGACAGGAGAGCCAGAGAAAAACACGGAAGACGTTGGGGGGGGGGGGCATTCCCTCCCACTGCTTGTAAAAGCAGTCTAGAGGCTAATTAGCCGCTAGGATTGCTTTTACATGAAAGCCGACCGCTGGCTGAAAAGAATGATACCAAGATGATACCTAAACCTGCAGGCATCATTCTGGTATAACCACTCAAAGTCGTGAATGCCTAGTCTGTGGAATGCTGTACCCTACGCTAATACTCAACTAGTGAATGGTAGCGTTCAAAACATTCACCAATGCAAAGACCAGGATTGTCAGGACAGGAGGGACAATAATAGCGGGTGTCATGCCTATATCCGCGCTTGCTGCAGACACAACATCTTTTTTGGGGGGGTTCGCTGGGTAGGGGTACTCGGGAGGACGTAAAGAAAATGCCTCTCATGCAGCCGACTGCATTTGGTTGGGGATGTGAATGCCCTTGATTGCCCCCTAGGGGGAGCTGGTCACATTGATTACAAAGTGAAAGCATAGTGCTGTGCTCTTTGTCTCCCCCTACAGTGCAGTACCCGGCAGGAAGAGCTAAGGTAAAGGACTGCTCTTTTTTTCTACTGTATGTGTGTTTATATGTATGTGCATGTATGTATGTGTGTGTGTGCATGTATGTATGTGTGCATGTATGGATATGTGTGTGTGTGTGTGTGCATGTATGTGTATGTACATGTATGTATATGTGTGTGTGTGTGCATGTATGTATATGTGTGTGTGTGCATGTACGTGTGCTCATGTGCATGTATGTATATGTGCATGTATGTGTGTATGTATGTGTATGTGTTTATATCAGTGGCGTTGCATCCATAAGGATGCACGGGCGCCGCCCCCTCTCTCCAGCCATTCCTCTATCACAAATAGATAGATTCATGCATAGCGTGAATCTATCTACGGCCAGACTGGCAGGGTGTTTTTAAAGTTCTAATAGGCTTCAAAATAGGTGAACTGTGAGTGCCATGCTTGGCGCTCACAGTCCACCCAAGTGTGTTAGAAAAGTGAATGAATATTCGCTTTCCTAACACTGAACCGCCTCTCCACCAATCAGGTGCTGGGGTCTGTTACCCATCACCTGATTGGCTGAAACGACAGGCACCGCTATTGGATGCCTATCAGGAGGAGAGGATGGGAGGAGATGCATGGAGGACCCCGCTCGTTGCCGTCACCCGCTGCCCCACCGAGACAGGGTAAGTGCCGGGCAGACTGTGAGCGGGCAGGGGGGTCACAGTGGCAGCATTTGATGGCACAGTGGCTGCGTTTCAGGGCACAGTGGCTGCCTTTGATGGGCACAGTGGCTGCATTTGATAGGCACAGTGGTGGCAATTGATGAGCACAGTGGCTGCGTTTGATAGGCACAGTGACTGCGTTTGAGGGCACAGTGGTGGCAATTAATGGGCACAGTGGCTGCATTTGATTGGCACAGTGGCTGCGTTTGAGGACACAGTGGTGGCAATTGATGGGCACAGTGGCTGTGTTTGATGAGCACAGTGAGGCTGCAATTGATGCATTTTTTTTAAGAATTTTTCAGTTTGCTTGCGCCCCCCCAAACATTTTGAGCACTTGTGTGTATTTATATATGTGTGTGTGTGTGTGTGTGTATGTATGTGTGTTTACATGTATATATGCACATTTTATGTATGCTCTTTTAATCCTGACCCCCTATATGTGTCCCATTAGAACCATTTTTTTTGCTTGTTCATAGTACCAGCAAAAAAAATGCTGTTCCTCTGAAAAGTGATCCATGCTCAGATCGCTTTTCAGAGGCATTTGACCTCCGGTAAAGAGGCAATATGTTGCCTCCTGACCGCCTGTTTTAACCTCTTAAATGCATCATCACTATGCTGCAACTGCATGCAATGCACACAGTTGCAGGGTGGTTGTAGTGCAGCTACATTCACCTAGGGGTGTACTTCAAGGGTGCCCTGACTGGAAAAAGATTGAGAAACAACGACAGAGAGGAACTGATCTCTCCATTTTCCTCCTGCAGCTGCTGAATGCCTGTGGGAGGGAGAGGAGGGGAAGCGGGGGGGGGTGGAGAAATGGATTCCTTTATATGCAGCCACCCACTTGCGACCGGGCCCTGGTGTTCCGCCATCGGGCTCGGAGAAAAGAGCCCTGTCCGGGGGTCAGGGGGGCCTCCATGGTTTCTTGCAGCGGGTCCCAGAATGTTCTAGTTACGCCCCTGGGAGGGAACATTCCCGGTTCCAGTCTCTATTCCAGGAAGGAATGGTATGTTACAGAGAGTGGCCCAAGGTTCCCAGGTGGCATTAAACCTCTTAATTTTGTCATTAAGTTTCACTACTTTTTGCTCCTGAGCCATAATCCAGGATACTTTCCTCCTGCAACATTGGAAGAAAACTGTGTGCCTCTTCCAGGCCTTAGCTTTAGTGATTTTAGCTCCCAACAATATAAAGAAAGAGAGGGCCTGCAAGTGCTTAGGTAGGTTAGGGATAGTATGATTAAGTAGGGCTATGCTGGGGTTAGGAGTCACCGTATCGTTCGTTAAAGAACTAATAGTTCGAAAGATTTTCTGCCAGAAGGCTATAATGTGGGGGCAGGTCCACCAAATATGTAGCATTGTGCCCTCAAGTTCACAACCTCTAAAGCATAGTGGTGATGTCCCTGGCTAAATCAATGCCAATCTGGATGGAACATAATACCACCTAGTCAAAACCTTTAGACTGGCCTCTATGAGGAAAATGTTGCAAATACTTTTGTAGGAGCAAATCGAGGACTGGAACCATTCTGATGTAGTCTACGTTCTGCCCGTGTCCTCCTCCCAGGCCCAAGCATAGGTCGACTTTTCAAGATTTGTCAGGAGAGCTGTGTAAATCAAGGGCCAAAAAAAAATCACAAAGAGTACCGCGCTGTAAAAAAAAAACGTGAAAAAGCAGCCAACACAACAATGTAAATAAAATGGTCAAAAAAAGGAGGGATGCAGCGCTATAAACAAATAAATACCAAGAATGTAATTGTTGACAATGATGTCACAATAAAAGAAGTGAAATAATATGTGAACATTGACATAAATATACAGTAAATAAAGTGACACATGACCAGTATAAAGACGGTGACAGCCATCTGGTATGAAGGCCAAATGATATTTCCAGAATAGATCTAAAAATAATCTGCCTAGACACTACAGAAAACATCATGGCCGAGATCCAAAAGGTTCTCAATTTGTCATTATTGAAAAGATAAGTGAAAATACTGCGCCAACTGTGAAAAAAAACAGCCAACACTAAAATAGACAAATTGTGAAGTGAACAAATAAAACAAAAAATGTTGGCGCTAAGTGGTGTCTGTTACTGTACAAAAACCTAACCAGAATGTGTCTCTGGGGGTCAGCAGCACAGTAAAAATGTAATAAAACACCCAAATCAACAAGTGTAAAAAAATATTATGATGAAAAATAAACTAGGAAGTGCGGTTCTGAACATACACATATAAAGGTACAAGTAGGTAAGTGTATTCAACACTTATAGGTAGTGGGTATCACTGGATATCAAAATGAATAAGTAAATAACCTCCTGGTGGCCACCAGGCCAATAGAAGATTTCAATGTGGACACAATATTGTGTGTGAAAAATATTAAATGTGTCAAAAAATATTAATAATAAACATCTATACCTAAAATAACACTAATAAACCTATAAAGTGTATACATAAGTGTGTAAGTAGGTATTAATAGTATAACTTATAAAATAAATGTTATCTCCAATAAGAATCCAGCATAATCTGTATACAACATGAATCAGAAGGTTACTAAAGCCAAATTGGTAAGAAATTGGCACCCCTAAACGGGGAGAGATTAAGTTCACGTGGACGTGTCTCAAACGCTTGTGTAAACAGCTTCAATGCCTTCTATATACATATGAGATGTATTCGATCAGTATGCGCGATGTAGGAATAGACAATTGAACACTACTGATCAGAGCTTGCAAAATTAAAACGAGGAAGCTGGAATACTCTTACCGAAACAGGTGGACTCACAAGCCGGAGGTGGTGAGTCAAACAGGCTTGTACCAGAATTCAGTAGATGGGGTGGTTAACCCGGAGGAAGTAGATGTGGAGCTGTATCCAAGGGAGAGTCCGTAGAAATCCCTGCCAATTACTCACCAACAATCAGGAATGGATGTTCTCTGGCTTAGAGCCTCCCTGGTTACACAGCTATAGTGAGGTTACCAACCTTGATCTTCAGTCCTCTTATAAAAGGTGGAATTTCTCATGGCGGTAACAGAGCCCTCCTTTGCTATGACTTCAGTGTCCCCAGACCTAAGAAGGGAAGGTATAGAGAAAATAGACAAGTCTTAGAGACAAGTCTCTTCCTGTTTGAGACACGTCCACGTGAACTTAATCTCTCCCTGTTTAGGGGTGACAATTTCTTACCAATTTGGCTTTAGTAACCTTCTGATTCACGTTGTATACAGATCATGCTGGATTCTTATACGAGATAACATTTATTTTATAAGTTATATTATTAATACCTACTTACACACTTATGTATACACTTTATTGGTTTATTAGTGTTATTTTAGGTATAGATGTTTATTATTAATATTTTTTTATTTTTTGACACATTTAATATTTTTCACACACAATATTGTGTCCACATTGGAACCTTCTGTTGGCCTGGTGGCCACCAGGAGGTTATTTACTTATTCATTTTGGTATCCAGTGATACCCACTACCTATAAGTGTTGAATACACTTACCTACTTGTACCTTTATATGTGTATGTTCAGAACCGCACTTCCTAGTTTCTTGTTCATCATAATATTTTTTACACTTGTTGATTCGGGTGTTTTTTAAATATTTACTGTGCTGCTGACCCCCAGAGACACATTCTGGTTAGGTTTTTGTACAGTAACAGACACTACTTAGCACCGACATTTTTTGTTTTAATTTGTCATTATTGACAATTATATCCCCCTATGGAGAGGGGGTGCTAAAACTAGGGGGGTTTCCCGTTTGGAAACCTACTGGATATGTAAGCTTCAGACTTACTCCCCCTTCGGTCTCAATATAGAGTGGGATATTAATGCTTTTATTAACCAAGGTTAACTCATTTCTATATAGACCATATTTCCTAGGTGCTTATTAATGTCTCTCTCATTTTTAAAAATTTAATTTTCATTTTATTTTTTACTTTTTCCCTAAAATACATCCACTCATTTTTTTTTTTATGATACATTGTATCTCATGTGCATTTTGTACTTTTGCATCTACATGCCACTGTATGCGTTTATTATGTACCACTATACTGGCAACCAATGTAAGTACCAGCTCTGAATATTTAGAACATTTTTTATATTTTTATAGAACATTTCTCATATTTTTTGTTTTTCACATTTTATTTATTATCTCCTTATTTATTCAAGAGATATCATTCGGCCTTCATACCAGATGGCTGTTACCGTTTTTACTTTATTTGGTAAAAGTTTTTCTTTTTTTCCATATCTAATCATTAAATATGCTTTCCATTTTTTTCATTAATTACATCTAACATAATATTAATGTTTATTTTATATTTTTTACTTTATTTAAGCCCCCAGTAATGTCTTTTACATCCCTATGCCTTTTCTCAGCATAGTCTGCTATTATACTAGATCACTTCCTGTTTTGGTTTATCACAATGAGGCATGGAACAGAGGCGGCCGTGCCATCTTGCCTCATACCCGGAAGTGATCTAAACAATTGTCTGGTTTTACTTCCTTGTTTCAAAAGTGAGGCTTGACACTCAAGCAGTGACGCCATCTTGTCTGGAACAGGAAGTAAGTGCAGATTAGCTGTAATTGAACACCAGAGCTGTTGCTCATTTGGGGGCTTATTCATCTATATATAGACAGTGATTGTGGGTAACCAGCACCCCAGATGAGGCCTGTTTAGGCAAAACGCATCAGAATTTCTTGCTGGTCCACAGTTATTGTCTCTTGTATACCTATTGGCAAATGCTGATTTGCATCTGCATGTAAGCTGTGTCTACTCTGCTGAATTCAATGGAACGTCCATCCAGACGCTGTATTCCATACATGGAATTGGTGCCTCATTGGTTACCTTCTGAGCTTGATTGACTTGTGAGGTGTACACCTGTACAAGTCCAATCTTTCTGGTAAGAGACTAATACTTTCGGTGGTGGTCTGTTCATGGTTATTCACCATTCACTTTGATGTCTGCTCAAGATTTTAATGATCGTCAAATGCTTGTTTTGGATCACTCACTACAGGGATTCACCATTATATGTGGCCCCTTTTCATCACATATGGACATTTATTTTTATTGATCTTTATACTGGTTAGGGATGAGCTTCGAGTTCGAGTCGAACTCATGTTCGACTCGAACATTGGCTGTTCGCAAGTTCGCCGAACAGCGAACAATTTGGGGTGTTCGCGGCAAATTCGAATGCCGCAGAACACCCTTTAAAAGTCTATGGGAGAAATCAAAAGTGCTAATTTTAAAGGCTAATATGCAAGTTATTGTCATAAAAAGTGTTTGGGGACCTGGGTCCTGCCCCAGGAGACATGGATCAATGTAAAAAAAAGTTTTAAAAACGGCCGTTTTTTCAGGAGCAGTGATTTTGATAATGCTTAAAGTCAAACAATAAAAGTGTAATATCCCTTTAAATTTCATACCTGGGGGGTGTCTATAGTATGCCTGTAAAGGGGCGCATGTTTCCTGTGTTTAGAACAATCTGACAGCAAAATGACATTTTGAAGGAAAAAACTCATTTAAAACTACCCGCGGCTATTGCATTGCCGACAATACACATAGAAGTTCATTGATAAAAACGGCATAGGAATTCCCCAAAGGGAAACCCCGAACCAAAATTAAAAAAAAAATTGATGTGGGAGTCCCCCTAAATTCCATACCAGACCCTTCAGGTCTGGTATGGATTTTAAGGGGAACCCCGCGCCAAAAAAACAAAAAAAACGGCGTGGGGTCCCCCCAAAAATCCATACCAGACCCTTATCTGAGCACGCAACCTGGCAGGCCGCAGGAAAAGAGGGGGGGACGAGAGTGCGCCCCCCTTCCTGAACCGTACCAGGCTACATGCCCTCAACATTGGGAGGGTGCTTTGGGGTAGCCCCCCAAAACACCTTGTCCCCATGTTGATGAGGACAAGGGCCTCATCCCCACAACCCTGGCCGGTGGTTGTGGGGGTCTGCAGGCGGGGGGCTTATCGGAATATGGAAGCCCCCTTTAACAAGGGGACCCCCAGATCCCGCCCCCCCCTGTGTGAAATGGTAAGGGGGTACTTACCCCTACCATTTCACTAAAAAACTGTCAAAAATGTTAAAAATGACAAGAGACAGTTTTTGACAATTCCTTTATTTAAATGCTTCTTCTTTCTTCCTTCATCTTCTGGTTCTTCTGGTTCTTCTGGCTCTTCTGGTTCTTCCTCCGGCGTTCTCGTCCAGCATCTCCTCCGCAGCGTCTTCTATCTTCTTCTCCTCGGGCCGCTCCGCACCCATGGCATGGGGGGAGGCTCCCGCTCTTCTCTTCTTCTTTTCTTCTCTTCTTCTCTTCTTCTCTCCTTCTCTTCTTCATTTTCTTCTCGGGGCCGCTCCGCAACCCATGCTGGCATGGAGGGAGGCTCCCGCTGTGTGACGGCGCTCCTCGTCTGACAGTTCTTAAATAACAGGGGGCGGGGCCACCCGGTGACCCCACCGCCCTCTGACGCACGGGACATGACAGGACTTCCCTGTGGAATTCCCCGTGACGTCACAGGGAAAACCCGTCAAGTCATGGTGAAATTAGGGGAGAGGTTATATATATAATGAGGTTATTCCTGGTCCCCACAAGCCACCCCCCTAATGTTGGGGTTTAAAGTGATTGCTATGGCCAGAGTTTTGCTGGCCATAGCAAAGAGAAGGGGGGAGAGTGGGCATCCCTGTCTGGTACCCCTGCCTATAGGGAAGGAGGCTGGGTATCTGCCCATCAGGCGTACCTGAGCTGATGGACTGGAGTAGGGCGATTGAATTAGGTTTAGAAAGTATGGGCCAAAGCCCCATCTCCAAAGGATATCAGACAGGTATGCCCAGTCAATTGAATCGAAGGCCTTGTGTAGGTCAATCGAAAGGATGAAGCCTTTTTGAGGGGGGCCCCCGTCCCATTGAGATTGAAGGAGTGAGATGACATCTATGGTCTGACTAATCTGATCTGGGCCTTGTCTCCCAGGGATAAAACCCACCTGATCTCTATAAATAAATGAGGGGATGAAGCTCACTCTCCTGTTAGCTAGTATCTTTGTCATAATTTTAATATCGTTGTTTATCAGAGATCGGACAATAATTTCCTACCTCGCTTGCATCCTTCCCTGGTTTGGGAATAACCAAAATAAATGCTGCGTTTAGATCTGCCCCCAGAGGGGTACCCACCCTAAGGGAGTTGAATAACCTTGTCAGATGTGGGGCCAGGCAGGGTCCGAACTTTTTATAGTATCCAGTGGAAAAGCTATCTGGTCCAGGTGAAGAGCCGACTTTCAAAGATTTGATTGTGTCTAGTACCTCTGCTTGGGTGAACAGGCTCTCAAGGAGATCCCTATGGTCATTAGACTGGGTAGGCGGAGTCTAGAAACATATTCTGAGTAGGCCTAGAGGGTGGGAGGTTCAATTTGTAAAGTTCGGAATAGAACTGAAGGAAGGCTTCCATGATCTTGGTTGGGTTCTGAGTTAGATCTCCTGAGTGTAGTCTAAATTTCGTGAATGCTAGGGAGTGAGGTTTTGGACTAAGCTTAACAGCCAGTCTTGAGCCTATCCTATCCTTTTGGGAGTAGAATTTCACTCCTGTCCACCTGAGGTACTTTTTAGCAGCCGTTGTTAAAGTCAGGTTAAGGAGTGCCTGAGATTTGTCTAAATTAGCTAGAGACTCTGGCGTGGGGTGTTTGTGTGACTTTGCTAGGGATTGGAAATTTTCGGTCAGTTTATTCATGTCGGCTCTATGTTTCGCTCTAAGTTTAGCTGTCAATTGAATGATTTTCCCCCTAATAACAGATTTATGAGCCGCCCAAACAGTCGCAGGAGAGACGTCTCTCGTCAAATTAATGCTGAAGTATTCCTTTATGGACTCCTCTAATGGTTCCTTCTGATTTTTAATTGTTGCTATGTAAAACTTCCAGTGATATTTTTTGGCATAATCCAAAAAGGCAACATACATTTAGAAAAACAAAACCCACTAGTTTGGTGTAGTCAATGATAAGGGAAATTTTCAGGTGTCAATTTCTGATCTGTTGAGTGTAATAAAAATAACCAAAAAGCCATATAAATAAACAAATATTACAGAACGGTAACAAACTGTGGTGCAGCACATGGTTTCATAATTTCATGGTTGGTAAGCTTGAACAAAGATACCATATAGTCCATATCCAAACTGTGTATGTGTGTGTATGCCAATACCATTTCCCATATATTTGTATATTGCATTCACTAAGGTACCCATCTAAGAGTTTATAATTATCCATGATTCCCGTTGACATCACTGATTGTTGAACGCCATTCCACATCCTTACCACTCTAATGCCCTGTACACACGGTCAGATTTTCCGACGGAAAATGTGTGACAGGACCTTGCTGGAAATTCCGATCATGTGTGGGCTCCATCACACATTTTCCATCGGAATTTCCGGCACACAAAGTTTGAGAGCTTGCTATAAAATTTTCCCGACAACAAAATCCATTGTCGGAAATTCTGATCATGTGTACACAAATCCGACGCACAAAGTGCCACGCATGCTTAGAATAAATTAAGAGACGAAAGCTATTGGCTACTGCCCTGTTTATAGTCCCAACGTACGTGTTTTACATCATCGCGTTCAGAACGATCAGATTTTCCGACAACTTTGTGTGACCATGTGTATGCAAGACAAGTTTGAGCCAATATCCGTTGGAAGAAATCCATGGATTTTGTTGTGGGAATGTCCGATCAATGTACGACCGTGTGTACAGGGCATAACAGTAAAGGACCCCCTAAGCAGTTTAAGGTTGAACTGCTTCTCCTTCAATTTCCATGTGTCTTCCTAATATCCCTGAAACTAAATCATTTACCCTCTATGATGGATTCACCATTGAATTACACACTATTGATATTAGATTGACTGACCTATAGTTTCCAGGTATATATCTTTGCCCTTTTTTGAATATTGGTACCATGTTGGGTTTATGCCAATCAGCTGGTACCATTCCAGTTCTTAAAGCGAATTTCCACCCAAAAGAGAGAGCTCCACTTATCTGTCCTCTCCCCCCTCCGGTGCCATATTTGTCACCTTTTGGGGGGGGGATTGGTTACCTGTTTTTGACAGGTACCTGTCCCCACTTCCGTCTGACCTCAACGTGGCGAGGTCAGTCAGAAGTTCCGCCCCCCTCCTCCTTCCCCTGCCACCAGAAAGTGCAGTGAGCTTTGCGCATTGCTGGATTCCAGGACTGGTAAGTGTCCTAACATTAAAAGTCAGCAGTTACAGTATGTGTAGCTGCTGAATTTAATTTTTTTATGGGGGGCTGGAGCACCACTTTAAGCTGTCCATAATATAGAAATAAGGGCCTGGCTATTAGCTAGCTAAGTTCTTTGAGAACTCGCAGGTGTAAGCCTTCTGGTCCTTGTGATTTATTTGCATTCAGGTTTTCAAGGTTTCATGGCTTATGATAGCAAAAAGGGTACATTCTGTGATGCCTTTCTAACAATCCGGTCTTCAGTACTATACCCTTCCTTTTTCCTTTATAAAAGGAGGAGAAGAATGCATTTAGAACAGTTTCCTTCTCCTTGTCATTTTGTAACAAACGTCCCCTGATCATCCTTTATGGGGCCTATATGCTCCAACCTCACTTTCTTACTATTAATATATTTTTCAAGTTTTTATTTTTTATTTTATTTTTTACTCTTCTGCTACAGTTTGTGTTTATGGTCTATTTTAGCTGCCCTGATTGTGCTCTTACACTTCTTGTTGCACTCCTTGTAGTGTTGCAATACTGACAATGACCCCTTGGAATTATATTTTTTTAGAGGTATTTTTTTCTTTTATAAGGCTCCATGCACACTGGAGCTCATAAACGGCTGTTCTGAACGTTAGATTGCTGGCAGGAAAATGTTGCTTTAAAAACGCAATTTTATCAGCATTTTGCATTGCCGTCAATGCACGTTTAGTGGCGCTAGCTTTCAACTGCGTTTCTGTGCCTCTATTCAAAATCAATGGTTCCCTATGGGAGCCCATTGATTTGAATAGAAGTCGCACTGCAAGTCGGATCATCATGATCCGACTTGTGGTGTGACTTGTGTGCTGAAGATGAAGGGGAAAAAAATGAAAAAAATGAAGAAAAAATTGGTGTGGGGTTCCCCCCTCAGACAATACCAGGCCCTTCCAAAAGTGCTGACTTCCTGAATTTTTAACTTTTAGGTTTGTTAACTTTTCGTAACAATTACGAATGTTCGTTATGATGAATTTATCATTATGAGGGGCTCCCACCATCCCTGTGCTGTGCTGACTTCCTGGGTTTTTAACTTTTAGGTTCGTTAACTTTTCATAACACTTACAAATGTTTGTTAGGAATTTGGATCTGAAACTCATTTTGTATTTCATACAGAATTCGAAAGCATAGCAATTCCTATTTCGGATCCTCCGGAATGTACAAATTTACGGAAATTCGTACAAATTTTCGATTCGTACAGTACCTGACCGTGAAATGGTTCTCGGCGATAAGGTACTGTGCATCTCGCACTGGCTCGCTCATCGTGAAAGGGAAAATGTGTTTTTTCCTTTCCCGATTAGCGACACGCATTGCTGACAGTTGTCTGGTATGAATCATGAAGGGGAACGCCGTGCCAAATTTTAAATAAAAAACCGGCATGGGTTCCCCTCCAGGAGCATACCAGGCCCTTCGGCCTGGTATGGATTTTAAGGGGAACCCCTTACGCCAAAAAATCAGCGTGGGAGTCCCCCCAAAATCCATACCAGACCCTTATCCGAGCACGCAACCCGCCGGTCAGGAAAGGGGGTGGGGACGAGCGAGCCCCCCCTCCTGAACCGTACCAGGCTGCATGCCCTCAACATGGGGGGGTGCTTTGGAGGAGGGGGGTGCCCTGCAGCCGAGGGGCCTGGTATGCTCCTGGAGGGGAACCCATGCCGGTTTTTATTTAAAATTTAAAATTTGGAGCGGCATTCCCCTTCATGATTCATACCAGACAGCTGTCAGCAATGCGTGTCGCTCATCGGGAAAGGGACATTTTTTTGCCTTTCCCGATGAGTGAGCCAGCCCTGCACTGGCTCCCACGATGAGGCTCGCAGGTGTCAAATCTCGCCGATAACAATGACAAGATTGACACAATATTGCAGTCACCTACTGTACGAAATGAATTGCACATATCTAGTGCCTGGGGGGTGTCTATAGTATGCTTGAAAAGTGGTGCATTTTTCCCATGTTTAGAACAGTATTACAGCAAAATGACATTTCTAAAGGAAAAATTGTCATTTAAAACTGCTCGCGGCTGTAATGAATTGTCGGGTCTCGGCAATATAGATAAAACTTATTGAAAAAAAGAGCATGGGACCCCCAGTCCATTACCAGGCCCTTTGGGTCTGGTATGAAAACTAAGGGAAACACCGAACCAAAATTTTTTAAAAAATTGTGTGGTGGTCACCCTAATATCCATACCAGACCCTTATCCAAGCATGCAACCTGGCAGGCCACAGGAAAAGAGGGGATGAGAGAGCACCCCCTCCTGAACCGTAGCAGGCCAGATGCCCTCAACATGGGGAGGGTGCTTTGGGGTAGCCCCCCAAAGCACCTTGTCCCCATTTTAATGGGGACAAGGGCCTCATCCCCACAACCCTTGCCTGGTGGTTGTGGGGGTCTGCAGGCTGGGGGCTTATCGAAATTTGGAAGCCCCCTTTAACAAGGGGACCCCAAGATCCCGGCCTCCCCCCTGTGTGAAATGGTAATGGGGTACATATGTACCCCTACCATTTCACAAAAAAAGTGTTAAAATGTTAAAAATGATAATACACAGCTTGGGGACAAGTCCTTTATTAAAAAAAATGTCCCACAATGTCCATTCATCTTCTTCTACCTCTTGGCATCTGACCGAAAAAAAAAAATCCGAGACCGATCCGCCTCAATGGGAGGCTCCTGCCGTGTGACACTTGTTTGCTTGTGACAGTTCTTATATAACTGAGGTTGGGGCCAACCGGTGATGTACCCGGGTGAACCCACCCCCTCTGATGCCACAGGGACTTCCCTATGGCTTCAGGAACACCAGTCGGTCCAGACTGTATTTTTAGCTCTGGGTATTTCATGTTGGAAAGTATGTCACATCCTTTCCACTAGATGGCAGTGTTCCAAGACATATAAAAGGCTGTTATCAGCCAAAGTCTCACTAGCTTGACAAAGGAGCGCGCCCTGAGTCCCAGTGCACATGCTCCGAAACCCATTTGCAACCCACCAGTGATGTAATCACGCTCGGCGTCACTTTCCAGCCCTCACCATCGACCTGATTTAAATCTTGGTTTCATTGCCGTGGTCCCAGAGATCCTGCTGGCTAGGATTTCTCCCCCACAGGCAGAAAAATCAGTTGTTCAGAATGCCGCTCTGCAGTGAACACCACGTCAGTGTGGATGGACTTGTGCCTTACTTCCTTAACCTCCATGTAAGTGGATAATGTTCTAACCTAGAGGCACCTGTGTTTCTCTTCTCATTTGCATATCTGGAGTCTGCTTTCAACTCCCCCCTCAAAGGCTGCCAAGGTTGTTTTGGACTGCTAAAGTAATCTATACAGGTCTCCCCTCTGCATAACTCCCCCTCCACATATACTGAGTATCCACTTCAAGGACTTATTGATGGACAAATGTATTCTCATACTATTTAGCAGTGCCAATACCCATTTTTTTGGTCTAGTGCCACCTATCAGTGCCCATCAATGCCGCCTATCAGTGCCTATCAGTGCTGCATATTAGGGCCTCTCATCAGTGCCCATCAATGCCACCTCATCAGTGCCACCTCATTGGCGCCACCTCATCAGTGCCCGTCAGTGCAGCCTCATCCGTGCCCATCAGTGAAGGAGAAAACATACTTATTTACAAAATTATATAACAGAAACAGAGAAACTTTTCTTCATAATTTTCTGTATTTTTTTAATTGTTGAGCAAAACATGAAAACCCCAGCAGTGATCAAATACCACCAAAAGAAAGCTCTATTTGTGGGAACAAAATGATAAAAAAATTGTTCCTGAGAATATCATCTTGGAGGTTCTTTTCTTCAATATAGCTCTTAGTCCCTGAAATCGTTTTTCCACCTTCCACCCTCCTGTAACTTTGTTACTGGTTCCAATATCCACTTCAGCTACAGAAGATTTTACCCCTTTATGACCAGGCCATTTTTTTTTCTATTTAGCACTGCGCTGCTTTTACTGGTAAATGTGTGACCATGCAATTATGTAGCCTTGCAAAATGTATGTAATTTTTTTACACAAATAGGGCTTTCCTTTGGTCGTATTTGCTCACCACTGGGTTTTTGATTGTTTGCAATTTATGACCAAAAATATGTAATAAAAAACATTTTTTACTTTTTGCTATAAAACATTCAATAGTTAAAAAAAAAAGTCTTCAGAAATGTTGGCCAAAATATGTTTTGCTAAATGTCTTTGGTAAATAAAATAATCCAAATAAGTGTATATTGATTGGTTTACGTGAAAGCTATAGCATCTACAAACTATGGTATACAGTATATATTGGAATTTATTGACTTAATACTAATGGCGGGGATTAGTGACTTATAATGGGACAGCAACAGTGCGGCAGACAATCTGACACCAATTGATGCTGGAGAGGAACTGACTAACTGCCACTGACATCACCAGTGACACTAATACAGTGATCAGCGCTAATAATATGTACTGTCACTGTACTAATGGCACTGGCTGGGAAATGGTTATCATTTAGGGCAATCAAGGGGTTAAATGTATGTCTAACATTTTTTCTGGGTGCGTTTTACTAAACAATGTGATGGTTTTTGACTTCTGCTTTGCAGGGAGAAAAAAATACACATTGCTGCTGACAGTAGAGAGCCGTGTGTTTACCTACACAGGGCTCTCTTCTGTCATTCACTCAGCTGATCAGTCAGTTCTGGCCATAAATCATTTGGTGGGACCTGCTGATTAGCTTGTGCTACAGCAAATGGCAACACATCTGGGATAGTGGGCACGCAAGTGTCCGCCCCCTACCTGGAAGTGCTGGATCATGTATGTGATCCAGCACAGCAGGGCTAATCTGCCATAGTAAAACGGCAGTAGGCAGCCAGCAAGCAGTTAGGAACCATGATAGCTGGGTCCTTCCCAGCCCCACCCAACAATCTGTGCATCTGATCTGTGTTGTGCCGAACCCGAACTCCTGCTAAACGACATAATGTTTGGCGACTACGCTCTTTATGACAAATTGCCCTGTCTTTCTAATAACTAAATCCCCTACCACCAGAATCTGTAATTCCTTACCCTTAGCCTTGCCCCTGTCCTCACTGGAAGAGTTGTTTCCCTGGCAGCTAGGGGAGTCACTCTGCTCCAGCACTGCCACTCCTTGACTAATATCCCCAATAGGGAAAAAAACGGAAAAGACCCCCTAAGTGGGGCTTTAATGCAGCCAATGATGAAAAAGAAAAATAAGATAGTCAAATTAATTTATTGGTACAAAAATTAATAAATAGGATCGATGACTTCTGACATTGAAGGTCAAGACATAAACTATAGTATATGTCTTGACCTTCAATGTCAGAAGTCATCGATCCTATTTAATAATAATTTTTGTACCAATAAATTAATTTGACTATCTTACTATTCTTTTTCATCATTGGCTGCATTAAAGCCCCACTTAGGGGGTCTTTTCCGTTTTTTTCTAATGCATCGTACGGGGTGCGCAGCCCTGCTATTTAGTTGTCCCTCGAGTGTCCCCATTTTTTTCATCCCAAATAGGGATGAGCTTCGACTCGAACATTGGCTGTTCGCAAGTTCGCCGAACAGCGAACAATTTGGGGTGTTCGCGGCAAATTCGAATGCCGCGGAACACCCTTTAAAAGTCTATGGGAGAAATCAAAAGTGCTAATTTTAAAGGCTTATATGCAAGTTATTGTCATGAAAAGTATTTGGGGACATGGATCAATGCAAAAAAAAGTTTTAAAAACGCCCGTTTTTTCAGGAGCAGTGATTTTAATAATGCTTAAAGTCAAACAATAAAAGTGTAATATCCCTTTAAATTTCATAGCTGGGGGGTGTCTATAGTATGCCTGTAAAGGGGCACATATTTCCCGTGTTTAGAACAGTCTGACAGCAAAATGACATTTCGAAGGAAAAAACCCATTTAAAACTACCTGCGGCTATTGCATTGCCGACAATACACATAGAAGTTCATTGATAAAAAACGGCATGGAAATTCCCCACAGGGGAACCCCGAACCAAAATTTAAAAAAAAAACCACGTGGGGTTCCCCCTAAATTTCATACCAGACCCTTATCTGAGCACGCAACCTGGCAGGCCGCAGGAAAAGGGGGGGGACGAGAGTGTGCCCCCCCTCCTGAACCGTACCAGGCCACATGCCCTCAACATTGGGAGGGTGCTTTGGGGTAGCCCCCCAAAACACCTTGTCCCCATGTTGATGAGGACAAGGGCCTCATCCCCACAACCCTGGCCGGTGGTTGTGGGGGTCTGTGGGTGGGAGGCTTATCGGAATATGGAAGCCCTCTTTAACAAGGGGACCCCCAGATCCCAGCCCCCCCCCGTGTGAAATGGTAAGGGGGTACTTACCCCTACCATTTCACTAAAAAACTGTCAAAAATGTTAAAAATGACAAGAGACAGTTTTTGACAATTCCTTTATTTAAATGCTTCTTCTTTCTTCTATCTTCCTTCATCTTCTGGTTCGAAATTCCAGAAATTGGAAATTCCAGAAATTCGAAATTCCAGAAATTCCAAATTCCAGAAATTCGAAAATCCTGGAAACTTAGAAATCCAAAATTAAGAATGAAAAGCCGAAAAGTTTTTTTTCACAAATTAGTGTTAATCTCCCTCTGTTCTGAGTCCTGGGTATTTCCTAGCTGTTTGGGGTTTCCCGATCACTGATCTCATGGCCCCCAGCATTCTCTCCTCTTGCTCCCCGATCACACAGGCTCTGGGGTCCTATCCTCCTGCTCCCTAATCACACGGCCTCTTGTGTTCTCTCCTCCCTCTCCTTAATCACACGGCCTCTTGTGTTCTCTCCTCCTGCTCCCTAATCACATGGTCCCTGATGCCCTGCCCTTCTGCTCCCTAATCACACGACCTCTGGAGTCCTGTCCTCCTGCTCCCTTCTCACATGGACCCTTGCATCCTCTCCTCTTGTTCCATGATCCTTCTCCCTGTCTCCACTTTCAGCCCTCAGTGCTCAATGTTCTCAGGTACTCACAGTGCTCCCAGTTCCACAGTCCTCAGCTCACATAATGCTACCATTTACACAGTCCTGACAATGCTCCCAGTCCTTCACAGCCCTCATTACTCAAAATACTCCCAATTACTCACAGCCCTCAGCAGTGGCGGCTGCTCCATAAGGGGCACAGGGGCATCACCCCTCCTAATCCACGTGCCCGGCCTCTAATCTAAATGCACCGGACGCATGGATTTCAATGTGGTTTTTTTTCTGAAGCACATGATTGGAGCCTAAGGCTCTAATTGGCTTCAAAAGGGTGGGCTCGGGGAGCAGAGCACTGTGCTACGAGCCCACCCAGTTGTGTGACATTAGCAAATTAATATGTTCTAATATCTTCCTGCTTCTCCTGCTTCTCCTCCCAGCCAATCAGGAAGCAGATCCTGAGGCCCTGATTGTCCAAGGAGTCTTAGGACTCCCAGCCAATCGGGTCTCAGTACCCACTTCCTGTTCGGCCAAGAGGAGAAGTAACAGCCTCTGCTCTTCCCTTGGCAAGAGGGGCAGCAACAGCCTCTTCCAGCTTCCAGGAGTCCTACCCCTGATCCAGCACCTCAACGTCATCGGCCTCCTAAGGTAAAGCCACCGATCGCCACCTTCCCGTCCAACCCACCAGAGGGGGTAGTGCGAGTGAGGGGACCAGGTTTGTTTGCCACCCTCCAAAAAATATTTAGCACCATCTGCCACTACACTGCAGTGTTCATTATCTTTCTGTTGTTAACCTGTATATTATCTGATTATTGCTAACTTATTTTTATTTTTTCAGAATTCAATTTTCTTTAAGATACTTCAGCTCACTTCATGAAACATATTCAAAGGTTTACTGACTCTGCTTTACTGCTTCAGAAGAACAAACAGTCATAACTATGCTTTCACTATTATATACAAATGCATCTGGACAACAAACAAAGACGTTAATTAAAAAGTACCCAGACAGATCTAATTAAAATAATAACTAAATGTAAGCACAAATAATAACTTTTAATTAAATGAAACATTAGCTCAAAGGAAACATTAAGGGCTTGTTCACCCTAACAGGTGTATGTTAACATGTGCATAACAGGCGTACTACTGTTGTGCTCTGTATTGCTTGTTACAACACATCACAGTGCTAGTTTTTCTATATTATGACATGCAAAAATTGCAAATTGTCTACATTTTTCCTCAGTGCACACCTGCATGCTTTGGTGTGAACTGGGCACATAGACAGCAAAAGGATTTGCTGTGTCCTGGCATTGAACCTGTGCTGATTAACTAAGGTCAACACAGCTCAACACACATTGGTATGCATGAGTCCTAGAGCTAGCTATACTCACCTAGATAGATGCAGCATCAATATAATACTGTATCTGTCCCCCATTGCCTCTGCACTGAGAACTGGGCAATTAAATGCAGCTGCTTTCTCTGTTCTCCCCTCTGCTTTGAGAAAGTAGTGGTGACTGTCAGTCACCAGCTCTCTGCTCTACCACTCCAGTATTCACTGGAGAGCTGGGCTGTGGAGGGGGCCAGAGCAGCTGGCTCAGTCACCCAGTGGCTTGCGAAGAGGCTCAGCCAGCTGCTGGTCCACGCATATGGGTGGATCCCAACTGTAAAGTTGGGATCATTTTCGCACCTGGACCAATTAAGTGTGTCCAAAGGGTGTGTGCCTGGACTTCGTCTTGCATACAAACGGTACACAATTGTCGCCCAACAAACACGATTATAGTGACGTACTAGACGTAATGCGAGCCGATAAAGAGGAAGTTCAATTGTCAGGCGCCACCCTTTGGGCTCTTTCTGCTAATTTTGTGTTAGTAGAAGTTTTGTGAGTGTTGATTCGCGCTTTTCATTTCACTCTTTTCAGTTTGTTTCGTCAACCAGACATGTTGCTGAATCAGAGATAACGTTATATAGTGGTTAAATGCGCTAATATTATCCTCTTGTTACTAATCCGTGATTAACTCTAACCATCCTCCTTAAATAATATGAACCCCTCCAAGTGATCTCAAAATTAGTGAAACATCCTCATACAATATTAATACCTAAAAATAACCTTCTGTTATAAGCATGAATGTGCTTATAAATGCATAAATAATTAAACTGATAAACAGGTGCTAAAAAATATTATATCTGCTGTTTGAGGAAAATCTATAAATATGTGCATAAAGTGACTACTTAAATAATTTAAAACTAATTAATATACAGGTGCACCCAAAATTATCTGCTATTCAAAAAAAAATATATATATAAATGTGTGTAATACCACATAAGTTGTTCAACATAAACTGAAATCCAATGTACAAAAAAGTGAGTTGGTTTTTTAGAAAATCATTAACACAAGGTGCTCCAAAACCACCCAGTGTTCTGGGTAACGAGTTCAATCAGTGCCGGTTATACTGTGGCAAAATTTATAAATAAATAGTGTCAAGATACGTTTTAATTTCACTTCTCTTGTTAAGCTCCGCTACTCCGCTCAGAATCCCAAACATGAAAAGATAAAAATATATACATCCATTGCGCAGAGATCTACATCAATTGGCTATTATGTATCAGACTTCTCAGTTTCACTCACATACTCCACTCCACACGATTGCTTTTAGTATTGATCAGCTGCACGGAGCTCAGCGGTGAGACAATTCATTCGTCACTGCTTGCTCCCACACTGCAAAGACTGGGGGCGTCACAGGCTCCTCCTATGCGTTACGTCACTGCCACGTGACTTGAAAAAGTATTTCTTGGATTTCTTGGACCAAAAATTGTTTGCTTTATTAATCGTGACCAATTATGTCATATGCCTTTGCTGCGGGAGCTCCAGGAGAATAATCCGGATGATTTTCGGAATTATCTCTGGATGACGGACCCCTGCTTTCACCAACTCTTGGCATTGTTGACCCCCTATATTAAGAAGCATGACACATGCATGAGGCTTTTATTTTATTTTTTGGTTGAATAATGATTTGATTTGGTATATTTTCTATATTTTTGGATGCATAGAATGCACTTTTTGGTTAAGTCGTATTTGCAGATAGCATGTCTAACTGTATTTGTTTTTCTTTTTTTTTTAATGCACAATAAAAACATTGTGGAGAATAATACTTAACTATGTGTTTTACTTCAAATGACAGTTTGGGAGTAGGCAGTTACATTTAAAAAATACAATGTAAAATTAACAAGGGACACCAACATAGTTGTATCTTTGATCTTAAAAACTACAGGATAATGGTGTTAAAAAAGCATAATATTATTCTTGATATCACTAGAAAATAAAAGCCTTTTAAAATAAGTTTGGCAGAACTCTATCAGTACCACCAGCAAAGCAGCTTCATTATTATCCCATTAAACAAGAAGAGAATGTGCGCTGCATTTTGAGATTTCATAATTTGCCATGTCACGAATGGTTATTCTCCATTACAAACGCTAGTTTACAAGACCGACCGCTTCTGGCTCGTACTTGCTTCCGAGCATGCATGTTTGTACTTGGGACTTTTGTCTGACGGACTTGTGTACACACGATCGGAAAATCCGACAACAGACATTTGTCCGCAGAAAATTTTAAAGCCTGCCATCCAACATTTTAGCGTACAAATGGTAAGATTTTCCGTCAACAGCCTGTCATCACACAATTCCCGTCGGAAAATCTGATCGTGCCTACGAGGCTTAAGATTTAGATCTGGACTTTGACTGGGCCACTCCAAACACATGAATATGCTTTTATCTAAGCCATTCTATTGTAGCTCTGGCTGTATGTGTAGGGTCGTGGTCCTGCTGAACCTCTGCCCCAGTCTCAAGTTTTTTAACAGGTTTTCTTTTAAGATTGCCCTGTATTTTGCTCTATCCATCTTGCCATAAACTTTGACCAGCGTCCCTGCTCAAGAAAAGCATCCCCACAACATGATGCTGCCACCACCATGTTTCACGGTGGGGATGGTGTGTTCAGGGTGATGTGCAGTGTTAGTTTTCCACCACAAATAGCGCTTTGCTTTTAGGCCAAAAAGTTAAATTTTGGTCTCAACTGACTAGAGCACCTTTTTCCACATGTTTGCTGTGTCCCCCACATGGCTTCTTTCAAGTTGCAAATGGGACTTCATATGTCTTTCTTTCAACAATGACTTTCTTATTGCCACTCTTCCATAAAGGCCAGATTTGTGGAGTGCACAACTATTTGTCCTGTGGATAGATTCTCCCACCTGAGCTTTGGATCTGTGAAGCTCCCCCAGATATACCATGGGCCCCTTGGCTGCTTCTCTGATCAGTGGTGGCCCGTACACTAGGGGCGCTGAAGCTCCGCCCCCTGTATCCACGGCTGCCACCCCCATGCTCTATAAATGGCTGCTATTTTGCAGGACACCGCCACCCCCTATTCATGCATCCAGCCCCTTTCAGTATGTTCGGTGTGTGAATTACAGGGGCGGGGGTGTTTTTTTGAAGCACCTGATTAGAGCCAGAGGCTCTAATAGGCTTCAAAATAGGGTGGGCTAGGGAGGCAGAGCATTGCGCCAGGAGCCCACCCAGGTGTTACAACAGTGAATTAATACTTTTTATTGAAACACTGATCCTCAATCTGGCCAATCAGAAGCAGGTCTGAGATCCTTTTTCGATTGGCCAAAAAAGAGAAGAGTCTAGGAGGAGGGAGGAAACAGAAGCCATCATGATGCCTATGAAGGACAGGGGAAGGGAAAGCCATCACCGCTGCCACCGAGCAAGGGGAGCCACTGATGAAGCATGGAAAAAGCGCTGCCCACCATAGATGGGGTAAGTGCACCAGACCTACCTAAACGACTGGGGTGGGGGGGTGGTACTGTTTGCCACCCCACCAAAAAAACTTACCACCGGCCACCACTGTCTCCGATTAATGTTCTCCTTGCCCGGCCTGTCAGTTTAGGTGGACAGCCATGTCTTGGTAGGTTTGTGCCATACTCTTTCTATTTTCTGATGATGGGTTGAACAGTGCTCCGTGAGATGTTCAAAGCTTGGAATCTGATGATTCCAACCAACCGAGACCCAGGGGACCACGTCTGGGTATGTATTTTCTACACTATGCTGAAAAGCCTATGCAGGCCCCTTAACCCTATTTGGGTTGTACTGGTTCAGACCCCATTTATTTACTGAAATGTTTCGCACATAGTTTGGTAAAACTCAGTTTTTTAATCTGCAGTTTTAAAATTTGATGTGAACTGCATTCCTGTTATGATCATTCTCATGCTCAGGTGCTTCAGTTTCAACACAAGAACACTAACTGTCGACTGTTGTTTGCATGACTGATTGTTTAATATTCTCGCTACACCCCCAACTATTCTTACCACCTCCCCCACTTTCCATCCACCTCCTTTCCCTCCCTACCTCCCCTTCCCTATACCCCTCCCTCAACTTCCCCATACCTTCATACCCCTCCTTCCCCTACTTACCCCCCAGCCAGAATTATACCCACTAGACACCTGATGACACAAGTCCAACTTGTTATGTTAGTAACATTTGTTTAAGCAAGAAACTGACTCATAAACAAGGTTTGAGTTTAAGGTTGTATTTTTGATTTGTTTTTTCCTGTTTGCAGTGGGGAGCTGTCACTGCTCCCCCCTCTACAGTGCGCTCACTCTTCAGCTAGCAGGCTAGTGGGGGAGTCAGTAAACTACCGGGTCGGGCCAAAGAGTCCAACCTTTAAGGTATTTGTTACTCTACTGTTTGCCCTACAGAATTTTCACCTTCTTCTTTTGATATTACTCTTCTTTCCCTTTCCTCTTCCTACCTCCTTTCGCCTTTCCTCTGTGGTCGGTCGGTTCGCATGGGCCTGATGTCCTCCTATATTAGCTTTCACCAAGCCCCTGGATGCCCCCCTAAACATACTCTCTCTGAATGTTAAGTGGCTCAACTCCCCTAACAAGAGTTATGCCCCATACACACAGTCGGACTTTGTTCGGACATTCCGACAACAAAATCCTAGGATTTTTTCTGACGGATGTTGGCTCAAACTTGTTTTGCGTACACACGGTCGCACAAAGTTGTCGGAATTTCCGATCGCCAACCACGCGGTCACGTACACCACGTACGACAAGACTAGAAAAGGCCAGTTCAGAACCAAGCGCGGCACCCTTTGGGCTCCTTTTGCTAATCTTGTGTTAGTAAAAGTTTGGTGAGAGACGATTCGCGCTTTTTCAGACTCATGGCTTTCAGATAGTTTTCTGTGGTTCAGTTTGTGCTTGTGGGTTTGTATCTGCTCTTCAGTGCGTGCAAGCAAGCTACACGTGATTTGTCATTGTGTTCTTGTTTGTTACTGTTTTTCAGGTCGCTCTTCACAGGCCTTGCTGTTCTTCAGTGCGTTCTGTTACTTCGTTCTGAGCAGCCGACCGTTTTCTAGCCATGTTGCGTATACGTACTCCTCGTAGAGTTCGTGCTGTACGGGGGCTTGGTGTTGGGGTCCTGACCTTGACACAAGTCCAGTCTATGAACAGGGTGGGGAGGAGTTCATGGACCAAGAATTGGTTGCTTCAGCGTGACCAGTACTCTCATATGCCTTTGATCCGTGGGAATAATCCTGATGATTTCAGGAACTTTCTCAAGATGACGGACCCTGTATTTCACCGTTTGTTGGCTTCGCTGACCCCCTATATCAGCAGGCAGGATACCTGCATGAGGCAAGCCATCACTCCGGAGCAGAGGCTCGTCGCTACCCTGCGGTACTTGGCGACAGGGAGAAGCCTGCAGGACCTCAAGTTCTCGACAGCCATCTCCCCCCAGGCTCTGGGGATCATTATCCCAGAGACCTGTTCTGCCATCATACAGGTCCTGCAGAAGGAGTATATGAAGGTAAGATTTTTATCCTTTAATCTCACATTTTATTGTATTTAATGTTTGATAATATATTGTATTTCTTTCCTCATTCCCTAATTACCATGATTGTAATATGCTGTGAATGTCCCCTTTGTTCTCATGCATGCTGGATTTTTCTGTAATTTTTTTTATTCCTTCATACATATTTGCCTTCAATAACCTCCCCAGCATGCTCTCCTGCCCTATTATCACCTCATGTAGTCACTTAACAATGTATTTTGTCAGCTCCATAGTAGTGCTTTAGCCCAAACACCCCTAAAATGTTTAGAAATGTGATTTGTGCTTTAAATTCAGGCAGAGTGCCAGAGGCTTTTTTTTTTGTGGTGTCCCCAAATCATTTTTAGTAACCCTCCCTCCCCCCAACTAAGTCAGCTGATCCCAGTTCTCTATCTATCCTCAATCATCTATCTGCTGACTTTGCCAAACCCATGCACACTATACCCATCTCTTTAGTGGTCAGATGTATGGATGGATTCCCCAAAGCATGTAGTGCAAGGGCCTGCCTGTATACTTTCAAATGGTACTGTTTAAAGTTTTTGTATCCTATTATTATCTTGACAGGTAATAGCAGAATGTCCAAATGTGCTCAAATGTGTACAGTGTGTATTTATATCTTTGTATTATGACACTTCTTACCTGTCCAGTGGGCTGCCAATAGTGTAACTAAGGAGGGGCTGTTCCAAGTAATATCCATTATTTAGGCATTCATCCCTCAATGAAGTGGAGCGGGTTACCTGTCCAAGATTCCACCCCCCTATAATGTTAGAAATGGCCCATGAGAGGGGGGAGGGGGAATATGATAGGTGTACCTTATACTTTGGTGTTGTTAAATTCCCCTTAATAAATGCTATCTGGAGGTTGGCCAAGAATGTTTGTGTCCAATCTGCTTGCCATGTTTATGTGCAAAAATACTAATTTATTTTTTGTTTCCTCAACAGTTTCCTTCCACGCCACAGGAATGGCAGACTGTGGCCTCCCACTTTGCCCAGCGGTGGTACTTTCCTAACTGCGGAGGGGCAATTGATGGGAAACACGTCCACATCGTCCCACCACCCAACTTGGGGTCGTACTATTTCAACTATAAGGGGTTCAATAGTATTGTGATGTTGGCGGTGGTGTCGGCTAATTACGACTTCTTGTATGTGGACATGGGCAAGAATGGCCGGATGTCCGATGGTGGAGTCATCGCCCAGACAGAATTTTACAGGTGTCTCCAGAATGGCAGCTTGGACTTGCCACCTCCAGAGGACAATGTGGAAAGACTCCCATTCGTCTTCGTTGCTGATGAAGCGTTTGCGCTGGGGGACCATCTTATGCGGCCATTCCCTATGAGGACCCTCACCCCGGAACAGAGGGTTTTTAATTACCGGCTGGCCAGAGCCAGAAGAGTGGTGGGGAACACATTTGGAATCCTGGCCAGCCGGTTCCGCCTATTTTTGACACCCATCCATATGGCGGAGTATAAACTTAATCATATAATCCTGGCGTGCTGTGTTCTCCATAACTTTTTACGTCAACATTCTGCCAACTATGCTGGCTCAGTTGGGCCTGAGGCCGGAATGATACATGAAACAACACTGACAGTGCTTGAAAGTAGCCATCCTGGCTTGCCCTCCCTGAGTGCCCGTGATGTCCGGTTATGATACCTGGAGTTCTTTGTGGGTAGGGGGGCCATCAATATGCCAGCAAATGACTCTGACAGAAATGTGGTGAGTCCTGAAAATGGCGTGATTGTGTAACCTTATACAAAGCACTGTTGGGTGTTATTTACTAAAGGCAAAGACACTTTGCACTACAAGTGCACTTGAAACTGCACTGAAACTGCACTTGTAGTGCAAAGAGGATTTGCCCTTAGGAAATAACCCCCATTTTCACAGAAAACACCAATTAGAGCCCCACAAAAGTGTTGTAGCGTTGAGACAATAATCCACACATTCTTGATGAACAATCTTTTGAATACCTGCACAATCACATGTGCATTTAGAAAAGGTTTTTAAAAAAAAAACAACATGTTTGTTTAACAATTTTTGGGGTGGCGTTCTCAAAAATAGAAATGTCCATTTAAGCTAAAACAGGCATGTGTAAAACCAACAAGAAAGACACAAATCTTGAACTTACAAAGTTCACATTTGGTAGAATTTGAAGGTAATATCAGACATGAGTATTTAGGAACTGTGTTTGATATTGCGTTCAGATGGGGTAATGTCACCCCAGGAAAAGCCAAATTTGGAAGATGCACACAAATTTCCCAATGTTAACATGTGCTAGCTGCCATCACAGGGGAACAAGGGACGTGTTTTGGGGGAGAAAACCCTTCTTCTCAGCTACTTTATTATTGAGGAAGGGGTTGCACCCCCAAAACACGTCCATTGATCTCCCGTGATGGCAGATAGCACATGTTGGCACACTGTGTGCATCCTCCAAATTTGGCTTTTCTAAAAATCGCTCAAACATTTTTAACATTGTAGCACACAAAAGAAGAAAATGATTTGGAGGGGTTTTAAACTCGCCCCAAAACATCAATGATGTTTTTATTTTTTTGAATAACATCATTGATGTTTTTCTTGAGGTTTTCCAATTGTAAATTACACCCCATGATCTCCCCGATCAGGATCTGGGCACTTTCTGATGTGAAAGGATCTGGATCCACAACATCACGATCACCTAAAAAAAGAGAAACCAAACAAAAACAGGTATCAAAAAATATGCCGGCATCCATCTCTTACCTGAGCGTGTGGTCGCAGACACTCACCTGTTGTGGTGACTAGTTCCACCACGTCTTCTTCCTCCTGCTCTTATTCTGTTGGGGGGATTTCCCCTTCTTCCAGAGGTGGGGGGGGCTCTGGTCTCCTCGGATGAGGGGTGTCCTCCGAGTCTTTTCTCCCCTATGTAAAACAAAAATGCTATACTTGGCACACAGATATTTGATGGCAGAACTATAAATAAGAAAGATTGCTTGGAAGTGGTGTACAATTGTCTATTTTGGCAGAGTTCCAAAATGTAGCATTTTCAGTGTCCTTTGTCAAGCTGCAATACTTTACCTGTTTTGTACAAGCTTCACAGATGGAGATACCCCTATAGTATACACTGGAGCACCTGTGTGGGCCCCCTAATAAAAATGGTGTTCTTGTGTCCCACACTAGTGCTCCAGTGTCCAGATGTGAAAACAGCTGCTGAGTGTCCTCTCCTTACACAGAATCTAGTTTGCATTTCATTCTAGTAACAAAGCCATCTACACAACCAACTTAGTTTCAGACAAGTAGGGCGTAAAAATTGTGGCCAAATGCATATGGCCTAAACAATGGTGTTTTATAGGCCAAAAGAAAAATGTTTGATACGAACAAATAATGTGCCCATGAATATGAAAGTTGCCATTTAAAAATGTACACTTGTAAGAAAAGCACATGGAGCAGCACGAACGTAAGAAACATAAAGAATAGGAACACAGGACAACTACTTACTTTTTTGCAGCACTCTCCGGATCTTTCTGTACTGCTCGTGTTCTCTTAATTTGAGGTCCGACCACCGCTTCCTGAGCTGATCTTTCGATCGTCGTACCCCGAAATGCCAGTGCAGACTCCTGACTACTTTCGCCATGTTCTTGGCCTTTCTGACATTGGGGTTGGGGTAAGGTCCATACTTTCCATCATAGTCGGCCTTCTTCAGGATGTCCACCATCTCCAACATCTCCCCAAAGGACATATTTGAGGCCTTAAATCTCCTTCTGGATCAGGACGTTTCTGGCTCCGGGCTTTCCTCCCCCTCCTCCTCGTTGCTGTAATTAGCCCGCACCTGCTGTGTATCCGCCATGTGCTCTTCCCCCACTGCGCTGAATGAAAAGGGGCGGGAATAGACAAGAAAGAACGTCAGGGGCGGGCGGATTTACACGCATGCGCAGTGTGTATAAAGCGTAACACGCGTACGTATTACGTACGATCTGTGAGCAGAGGAAGGAGCATCGGAGGCGCCGATCGTGATAACGAAGGTAAGAATTAAACTTGGGCCTATATTGCTTCAAAATGGAAGCCTATATTGTAACAAGATTAGGGGAGTTTGGCCTGACATTAGGGTTTGTCTTGTGTTGTGTCTTGCAGAGAAAATGGATGGCTTCAATGACCACAACTTCCTCCCCCTGTTCATAGACAAATACAGGGAGCTGCCCTGTCAGACACCCCAATACAATAATAAACAAAAGAGGCAGGCAGCGCTGGAGAAACTGCTGGAGTTGGTGAAGCCGGTGGTCCCCACAGCAACCATCCATTATTTAAAAACCAAAATTGGTGGCCTGAGGAGAACTTATCTTAGGGAGCGCAAGAAGGTCACAGATTCCCAGAGGTCCGGTGCTGCAGCAGATGACGTTTATGTCCCCAGGCTCTGGTACTATAAGAGACTGCGATTTCTGTCAGACCACACTGAAGTCAGGGAATCCCTCTCCACTCTTCCTTCCACTCTTCCTTCCACCCCAGATGAAGCTTCCGATGTCCAACCTGGGCCTTCCAGCCAGGAAGAAGTGGAGGAGCCCAGCTGGAGCCAGGTATAGCATTATTCTACTGATTTTTGGTCAATAAATAAATGATGTTTATTAGATGTTATTATTGATCACTAATTGCTGATTGAAAAAAGTGTTTTACATATCAATAGACAGTAGTGGGCACCCAAAATTGGGACAAGAAGGAAAAATGCTGGGCTCAGAATGAGAGTCTGTTATATTTGTTAACATACAATTTGTAACAGTGAGGAGGTGAAAATTGTGTGTGATTGATGAATAAAAAACTAAAACTATGTCCCTTTTTCATACACAGGAAGACCTCAGCCAGGAGGAGGTTGTGGAATGTGGCAGTCAGGAGGAGGCAGGGATTAGTGGCAGCCAGGAGGAGGCGGGGCTAAGTTTCAGCCAGGAGAAGCCTGGGACCAGTCGCAGCCTGACTGAATCGCAGGTTCCTCCCCTCCGCCTTCCATACAAAAGAGCGAGGAAGACAACTCCCATGCAGGATTCAGCGCTCAGGCTCATTCAGGAGGCTTCTGCGTCCCTCCGAGCCTTACTCACTCCTGAAGAGGCCTTTGCCTGCATGGCTGCCACAAAACTGCAGGGCATGCAGGAGGGTCAACGCAAAATATGTGAGGACCTGCTTTATAAAGTCCTAAGTAAGGGGGTGCATGGGGAACTAACACCCAAAACCGACGTGATTGAGTTGGACCATCCTCCTCCGCCTCCTGCTGCCACAACTCCACCACCAGAGCCACAGCCTGGAAGGAAGCGTGGAAGGAAGACCAGAGAGTGATGGCCCTGGGTTCAGTCTGGTCTGACAAAAACTGCAGTCTCTCATATGACCGCAGCCTGGGGACACAGATGTCATCTGCTGCTTTCCGGATCTCTGGGACTTCTGGACCAGACTGCACTCCCTTAGATAAGGACTCCTCAGGCCACCAATTTTGCTTGAAAATAGTTGATGTGTGCCCTGGGGGTCCAAGGCTTCACCCATTTCTGCAGTTTCTCCAGCGTTGCCTCCCTCTTTGTTTAGTTGTGAGCCCTTAATGTTTTTTTGGGGGGGAAATTATACTCTCCTATGTGTGTTTTCATCCAAAAAGGACAGTTTGTTGGTGACGATTCAGGTACATTTCTAAAGTACAATGTGAAATTAATAAGGGACAACAACACCAAACATTCTCCTACAGATTAAATAGAACAACATATCAATGGTGTTGTGGTAACTTGACACAAAAAACACACACAAATTTTCGGGAGTAAAAATAAAATTCCAAAAAAACAAAAATCAGCTTTGAAAAAATACAAACCAAAAATAACTAATCTGCCTTAAAACCAAAAAATAAATAAAAAAACAACACCAAAATTATGTTGTCAGATGTGACTAATCAAAATATATTGAGGGAATCCCGATAAATAATAAAGAAATAAGTTTGTGAGAAGTCGGTGTGAATATGAGCAGCAAAACTACTTCATTCTTCTCACATTATAAAGAAGAAGAGAGTGCGCTGTATTAAACCATTTTTGACATTGCAACGACGAAAGTGCTGTATCCTTTGCGAACGCTAAGTTTACCAGACCGAGCTGTTCCGTGTCAGAATTTCTTCTGAGCATGCGTGGCCACACACAGTCGGAATTGACGCGATCGGATTTTGTTGTCGGAAATTTTATAGCCTGCTTTAAAACTTTGTGTGTCGGAAAATCCGATGGAAAATGTTCGATGGAGCCCACACACGGTCGGAATTTCCGACAACACGCTCCGATCGGACATTTTCCATCGGAAAATCCGACCGTGTGTATGGGGCATTAGTCTTTCACTCGTTTGCGCCCCTGAAATTTAGCATAGTAGCCCTACAAGAAACACACTTTGCGACCCATTATACCCCAAAATACTTCAGCTTCTGCTACCCCCAAGTATTCTCTGCTTCCACCGCCTTGAAGCAAAGAGGAGTCCTGATAGCCTTTCATTACACCCTACCCTTTATCCCCCTTACTGAGATTAAAGGCCCTGAAGGCTGCTATATTATCCTAGTAGGCTTGTTGCAAGACATTGAAACTACATTTGTCTCATACTATGCCCCTAACAGTAATCCAAACCCATTTTTCTCACACCTCCTACAGGTGGTATGGACACACTGTCCAATGTGTGGCAATTCTAACCTTGTACTTCACCCGCATCTTGATAAATCCCTGTATGCTCCAGAGCAACATTCTCCCTCCTTACAGTTCCGCAAACAACTCCAACAAGCCTCCCTGCTTGATACCTGGAGAGAGCGTAACCCCTCCAGTTAGAACTACACATTTTATTCCTATCCACATAAGTCTTTCTCTAGGATAGATCATATATTTGTCCCAGTAGCGTCCGCACCAATTTTGCTACACTCCTGCATACACCCCATTACATGGTCAGACCACTGTGCAGTTATAACTACAATCTCATTACTGATCCCCCAAGCCAGAGACCGCACATGGTGCATTAATGATGTGCACCTAACCATCAAATCCTATTGCTTTGACATCCAGCTCGCCCTTAAAGAAACCTTGTACATAACGCAACACCAGACTCCAGTTCTTCTATGGGAAGCGCACAAGCCTGTGATACATGGCACATGTATCTCGGTCTCCACGCACCTTAAACGTGACAAAAAGCTTAAACTACAACAACTTGAAACAGAGTACCACCGTCACTTCCTCCAATTCCAATCTTCCCCTACGGAACCCCACAGAATTAAGCTAGAAAAAAACAAAATTGAACTAGTTCTACGACTAGCTGAAACAGCAGACAAGGCCATACGCAGATCCAACCACACCATATACACTAAAGCCAATAAACTAGACACCTTCTTGGCCCTACGACTTTGCTGACCGGATCGGGTCCATGACCCCATTAGACTCAGGTTGGCTAAAGATATCCACTCAAGCAACCCTGTCAAAGTGCTCTCTGAATCAAGCTGAGACACTGTCCCAAGAAATATCTATACCCAAATTATCAGAGGCCAACCGTGAGTCCATGGAGTGCCCTGTTACAACTGATGAAGTCCTTTTAGCTTTTCAAACACTTAAACCCCAGAAACGACCTGTACCAGACAGCCTCTCAAGCACATATTTTAAGAAATTTGCTGACACACTAGCTCCACTCCTTGCAAATTCTTTTAATGCTCTGCTCAAACACCGCACCTTTGGCTGGGACACATTGACAGCCATCATTTCTATGATACCCAAACCGAATAAAGACAATACCCTCTGGTCCAATTACAGGCCCATATCCTTACTTAACCTGGATATCAAAAGTTTAGCCAAAATTCTGGCATTGAGACTTAACCCGATCATTGGGGCTCTAATACATAAAGACCAACACCTAGCTAGATACCCATGCATCTTCTGTCTCTCGATATTAGGAAGGCATTTAATACAGTCTCCTGGCCCTACCTACACTTTATACTACAACACTGGGGCTTTGGTCCGAACTTTCTACAACGGATAACCTCTTTATATAACCAACCCCAACCATATGTTAAGTATTCCGGGTTTCAAACAGATTGCTTTCCTATTTAACGGGGGACAAGGCAGAGTTGCCTCCTTTTCCCACCTACTCTTTGCCCTCATAATTGAACCGCTAGCAGCCCTGACAAGAACGAACCCAAATATTAAAGGCCTGGAGGTTACCTCCACAACTACTCATAACTTCTCCCCGCACAACACTCCCAAATCTCAGTCAGACATTATACAAATTTGCAATAGTAATGGGCTTAGAGGTCAATCAGTCCAAATCCAGGGCCCTCAACGTGTCCCTCCCACAGGCGGAGTTCAAACACCTACAAGATAATTTTCCCTTTATTTGGTCCACATATTCGATTCCATAACTAAGAATAAAACTGACCAGTAACCCAACCCAGCTCTTTCAAACAAATTATCTCCTTATGCTGGCTCATCTGTCTGCCCTGCTGGAAACTTGGCAGCTGCTGTACCTTTCCTAGCTTGGGCGCATCATGGCTGTTAGGATGTCAGTATTGCCTTAACTCCTATACTTCTACAGTCCTCCCAGTCACAAACCCCCCTACTTCCACCGGGTCATACAAACTCGGGTATTCAAATACATATGGGGCCCTACGAAACCTAGGGTTTCAAGAATCATATTGCTCCGCAACAAACTTAGTGGGGGCCTAGGACTCCCTAACTTTGCACGGTACTATAATGCAGCCCAACTAGCTCAGATCACGCTATACCACCCAAAATCTGAAACTTTGCTGTGGGTCAGTTTGGAAGCAATAGATCTTCACCCCCTGGCAATGAATAACTTGCTATGGATGTCCAATTCTGCTCATGGCCCCATAACCAATCCTATAACACAACATTCCTTTAGACTCTGGGATAAATTACGAGACCCATTTAAACTAATGTCCCCGCACTCTCCATTACTTTCCTTTTTCGATCACCCAAATTTCTACCCTGCCTTTACTGAACCAGCTTCCTTCCAGGCCTGCACTCAATCTGAACTATGACGCATTTACGACCTTGTCATTAGCAACTCCCTGAAAACATTCCCTGCCCTACAAGCTTAAACACAACTTCCCTCTAAAGAGTTCTTTCCATACCTCCAGATTGCCCATTTTACTCAGACAATCATAGGCTCACAATCATCTTTAGATAGCCTATCTTTATACGAAGGCATATGCAATTCAGATCCACACGCCCCGGGCATCATTTTCTACTTATATAGCCATCTCACATCCCCTCCAGCTAGCCTCCAACCATACACTATGCAATGGTCCAAAGACTTAGAAGTAGACCTAAACGCAGAAGACTGGAAAGGTATATGAGCCAACAAAAAGACCTCTTCCCAAAACGTTATTATAAATTAGCAAATTATAAAGTGCTCATGAGGTGGTCCCTGGTCCCTGCAAGGATTTCTTCTTTCAGGGCTACCCCCGGTGTGCTTCCGTGGTTGTGGGGAGCGAAGCACACACGCTCATATATGGTGGTCGTGCCCTGTCGTGCAACACTTTTGGACATCTATATTTCATATGACCTGTACTTTGCTCTGAGTCTCTTTAGACCCCGACCCATCCCTTGCTTTATTGAACCACATCACAATAGACTGTACCAGAGCTCACCTGCGCCTCCTCCTTCAACTTACTACAGCAACCAAATGATAGCTAGGGCTTGGAAAACCTGGACGCTAAATATAGTCAAAAATAGAATCACCCAAGCCATGATAAATAGCAAAGTTGAAGCCACAATCTTAGATAGAATCCCCTATCACCTCAAAAAATGGTGACCCTGGATAGAACATTCCCTGCCTTCAGATTTTGACAAACACCTCCTAGAACCTTAACTCTCCCTGACCCCCAAGGTTTATAACATAACGAGACGAAGGCCTATGCAACACCCCCAACTTCCTTTTCTGTCAGCTATTGCCCGTCCTCTCTTACTACTTCTATGCATCTGTCTCTCCCCCCTCTCTCGTATTCATTCCCATACCCAATCTATACCATTGGTAACGCAATCAATTGGTATAATGCATCTATCGGTTACCTCATCCTCATTTCACGGAGTAATACTTTTGTCTCATATTCACTACAATAGTAGGCCCTCACCTCTAATGGACTAGTACTGCCTGGAATCCATCAACATATAGATGTTTGTGTAATCCCACAAAATTCTGGATCTTCATAACAATTAAATTTTTCTCTGTATTTATTTACTAATATACTCTTTGTAATTTGTTTTTTTTTAATTGTTCTCAACTGAATACATGTTGTTGTTTTATTGATTGCTACCAATAAAAAATGTGAACAGTAAAACTTTGCTTTACAAGGTATTTAAAAAAATTAGGAGTTAGGGCTAGTTTACACTTGCTTCAAAACAAGGCTTCAGACAGGCTTTGTTAAAGCTCTCTGAATGCCAGTCAAAGCTAGACATGTGCATTCGTTTTCGTCCGAATGCATTTTCCTCCGAATTTCATGTATTTTCGTTATCGTTTTAACAAACGATAACAAAAGCGCGGAATACAAAAACCAAAAGATCCGACATAAACAAATGCTTTATTTTCCTTTTTGTTGTGACAACAGTTCAATATAGATAGGAGATTCGACATGACACTGACAATAACAACCTGTGTCTATCGAACCTGTGGTCTAATGTGTCTAACCTTAACTCTATTAGTCCAAGATTATTCTACATAGAGAGAAAAGATTCAACATATTGAGAAAAGATTTGACATAGAGGGAAAAGATCGCTGCTGGAATTGGGTGGGGGAAGTAAAATAAATATGATGATAATGAATGCTATTGGCCGATTGTAACCAAAGAGGAGGGGCGGTAAAATAGTTAGAACTAAGTACACATGTACACCCAACTTACTTCCACTTACGATTTGCTAGCAGAGATAGACACACACACTAAATCATTTCAGAAGACAGTCAATCTTAGCTGGTCCGTTTGTCAGAGAACCTGAATTATTTAACAATTAAAGCGGAGCGCCGCCGAAAGAAAAAATTTTAAAAGTCAGCAGCTACAAATACTGCAGCTGCTGACTTTTAAAACATGGACACTTACCTGTCCAGGGCGCCCGCGATGTCGGCACCCGAGGCCGAAGCGTCTCTCCATCCTCGGGTGCTGCCGCCTCCATCTTCAGTAAGGGAATCAGGAAATGAAGCCGTGCGGCTTCACTTCCCAGTTCCCTACTGCGCATGCGCGAGTCGCGCCGCGCAATACGAATGCTCCCTGCTGCCTCTGGGACCCGTGTGTGTTTCCCCAGCAGGCAGCGGGAGGGAGCAGGAAGTGGTGTAAATAACCGCAGATTCTGCGGCTATTTATGCCGGTAGTGGGTATAGATACCTGTAATATACAGGTATCTGTTCCCCCCTCCCCCCTGAAAGGTGCCAACTGTGTCACCGGAGGGGGGGAGGAATCTGATTAGTGGAAGTTCCACTTTTGGGTGGAACTCCACTTTAAGCATAACCACAGCAGTAGAACAATAGTGAAGCAAGCTACAGTTCAACGTAACTTTTCATAATAATCTGCTGCTATTGTGTTAGTGTTGTGAACTTGATAGTGATACTAGTGTTGCTAGTGTTGTGATAGCTTCAGAGGCTGCCCACGTTGTGGGGGGGGATTTATTATTATAGATTCTATATTATAATGCCATATCAATATCTGACACAACGTCGGATGCCGCGTCCGCCATTGCACTTGGAGATTGAGAAACGAATGTGAAAGTTGGCTGACTGTTGGGGTAGAGTAGACCATTCAACATGAACAACAAAGATTCGACAAAGCAACGAAAAACATACAAACGTTGAATCTTTGCCTTATGGTGCCTGTCAAAAGTTCTAAGAAGATTCGACGGAGCAGCTAAACTGTACAATGCTGCAATCGTACATTTCTGGTCAAATGTATCTGCCCATAGGCTATAGAAAAATTCTAATGTTGGTTGACTAGTAAAATAATTAATAAATATAATTATTACTAGTCATACAACATTAGAATTCTACTACAGCTAGCTTGCAGGCAGAAAATTTGACCGGAAATGTACGATTGCGGCATCGTACAGTTTAGCTGCTCCGTCGAATCTTCTTTGAACATTCGACAGATACCATAAGCCTTCAATGACAGATTCGACCTTAATTAATTTGGATTTTCGGACTAATGCATTTTTAACAAAAAACAAAATAAATAAATTTCGGGAGTAACTAAATTTATTTTTCGGACGAAAATGAAATTCCGAAACGAAATATTTCAGTATGCACATGTCTAGTCAAAGCTCCTGTCATTAAATAAAATGGTTAGCTTACAGTCCTGTTTACACCTTGCTTTTGCTTTGCTTCGGCTTTGTTTCAAAAGTTTTACCCCATGTTGCTTTAGTGGTGCTTCAAAGCATCTTCAAAGCCTCCATAGAAGTCTAAGGCAAAGCTCGCTTGAATCACCTGCAGCTTTTGAGAGGCTTTAATTCAGCTTTAGCTTTGCTTTGTTTTGGAGAAATTACAGGTATAAGATCCACGCACACACATAGCATATGTACCAAGCTTCAACAAAGCTTCAAAAGAGCGTCACTGAAGCTTCATTAAAGCTTCACCGAAGGACCTCCAAAGCTTCATCGAAACACCACCGAAGCATCAAAAACACATCATAAAAGCATGTTGAAGCGGTAGGCACTTTAATGTGTGTTGGAGCTGTTATGACTAATTTCTGATTGGGACTCTAAAACAAAAGTTAATACTGCAGCTGCAGGAACAGATTCAAAAGACACAATCACTGTGTTTAAAATGTCTGTTCAGTGTCAAAATGTATTATTACATGTTATTTTATACATAGATAAGAAAGGAGTGGTGTGAGATGTTAAAAACTAACAAATAGAAATATGTTATTAAAAGCTAACAAATAGAAATATATTATTAAAAGCTAGCATATAGAACAATTGCAAAAGTAAAACCTTGAGAGGGGAGGGGGGAGTAGAGAGCTTTTAGTAGAAGATGTGTCTGTGTGTTAGGTGAAGGTTACAGAACACATTTCATAAGCGTGAACAAAATGGAGTCTCTTGTGCTTAAATGAACAATACAATGAATGTCCATGTCATTTCCCTCCTTTTGTTTATTTGACACCATTCTTCTCCGTGTTACATTCAGCCGATTTGGTAACTCCTGTTACATTGGCACATACAGACGGCGTCCTATTCAGCTCTCTCCTAACTTTCTCACAATAATGGGTTCATCAGGTCTGGTGTACCATTTGTTGATTGATTTGTTGTTTTAATAGCATCTCACACCACCCCTTTCTTATCTATGTATGAAATTACATGTAATAATACATTTTGACACTGAACGGACTTTTTAAACACAGTGATTGAGTCCTGTGAATCTGTTCCTGCAGCTGCAGTATTAAATTTTGTTTTAGAGTCCAAATTAAAAATTTATCATAATAGTTTTGGCAAGTCAGATATCAGGAGTTTGGCAGAGTCTGGTGATTACTTTTAAGTTGGCTTCAACAAGAGAAACGTATATTATACCTTTTAAAAGCTCTCGCTATTGCATGGTGCCATTCCTCCAGGGTCCAGGCCACTTGTAGATCACTCTTCCATGCATCCATATATGGAAACCTGGAAGAGGGTTTGGAAAGTGCTGCATATATTGAGATCCCCCCCCCCTCTGCTCCACCGCCTGTGCACACCAGAGTTCATGGTTTATGAATTCAAGGGGTAGAGATTTGTTCTTCCAGATGGAAGAGAGGAAGTGAGAGATTTGATGAAACCGAAATCTCTCTGATACTGGCAGATCAAGTTTATTTATGCAGTGTGTCAGGGACAGTGGTCCTGTCCTTGAGAAGTAGTGTCCAATACGTTACATCCCCTTGTCCAACCACCATTGAAAAGATTTGATATTCATGCCTGGAGGGAATTTTGAGTTGCAAAAAATGTGCGCCAACTGGCATATCAGAGGTTAGAGAGGATTTTTGGCTTAGTTCGTCCCATAATGTTAGTGAATGGGAGAGAGTGGGAGACTATATGGGAGGTCTAGCTTTTCGGGGGCACCTCAGGAGATAGTCTAAGGTATATTCTGGGACCGCCTGTCTTTCCATTTGAATCCAATCTGGTTTTTCATATTTAGAGTAGACCATGGATAGCTGTGCTAATCTAGCCGCTTTATAATACCATAGGAGGTTGGGTAGTCCAAGGCCCCCTTATGATTTGGGGCTAAATAGGACCCATTGGGCAATCCTATGACCCCTTTTCCCCTAAATTAATTTGATGATTTTCTTTTGGAATGCTCTGAGGTGATCTTTTTGAATCGCTATGGGAAGTGATCTGAAAGGGTAGAGGAGCCTGGGTAGTAGGGTCATCTTGATGGAATTGATTCTACCAATCCCCGATGGTTGAAATGAGGACCAAGTTTTGAGGCCAGATTCGAGTTTGTGGAACATGGGGGGAAATTCGCCTGATATAATAGTTGAATCTTGGGGGTGAGATTTATACCTAGATAATGGATTGAGGATTCACTCCATTTAAATTTGAAAGCAGGTTTCAGATGCTCTACAAAAGATTGGGGTAGGGAGACATTTAGCGCTTGGGATATGGCCAGGTTTACCTGCATACCTGAGACAGCCGCGAATGAATCTAATAATTTACATAAGTTAGGCAATGAGGTGATTGGGGATGTGATAAATAATAGGATATCATCTGCGAATAGTACACATTTGTGGTTGGTTTGGCCACACTGAACACCCCTGATATTCGGATCAGTCCTGACTGCTATTGCTATGGGTCTCTATTGCCAAGGCGAATATCAGGGGCGATAGAGGGCAACCTTGTCTGGTGCCCTTAGAAATTTTGATAGGGTCCGAATAATAGCACTGCAATCTAATCCTTGCCTCAAGGTTGTGGTACAAGGATCTCAGAACTCCCAGAAAGTTCTCTCCGAAGCCCCAACGTCTAAGGACTGCAAACAAATAAGGCCAATAGAGAGAGTCGAAGGCCTTCTGAAGGTCCAACGACAGTAGAAGCCCTTCCTGAGGGAGATCCCTATCCCACCCTGATTGAAGGACTGAGATTATGTCTATCGCCCGTCGCACTTGATCTGGGCCTTGATGTCCTGGGATAAATCCCACTTGGTCTTTGTATATATAGTGGTTAATGAAGGATCCTATTCTGTTTGCTAAAATTTTGGTCAGTATTTTGAGGTCATTGTTGATCAATGAAATGGGCCTATAGTTCTCCACCAGTTCTAAATCTCCATCGGGTTTGGGAATGATTGAAATGAAAGCTGCATTAAGGTAAGGATCAACCGGGTCTCCCTTTCTTTTAGACTTGAAGAATCTGGCTACACGTGGGGCTAGGGTTTCTGCGAAGGTTTTATAGTACGGAACTGAAAGACCGTCGGGACCAGGGGCTGATCCCCTTTTCAGATTCTTGATTTCATTGAGCACTTCGTCTGCTGAAATAGGAGCTTCCAAGATTTCCCTATGTTCATCTTTCAATGTGGGGATGGGTAGATCTTCTAAAAAGGAGTGTATTTTGGACTCGTCAGTGTTGGTCTCTCCCTGGTACAGTTTGGAGTAGAACAATTCAAATGTTTGTAAAATACGCTCAGACGGTTCAGAGTTGTTGAACCGTCTTTTAATCTAATTTTTGGGAATGTGTGGGACCGAAACTTAGGGGTAAGTTTGGTGGCTAGCATAGTGCTCATCTTGTCTTTGTGCTGATAGAATTTTACACCATTCCAGCGGATGGCTCTCTCGGCCCTGACCGTGAGCGCTTAGTTTAAAGTTAAGCGGGCAGAATCAAGTTGCGCTATGGAGACCGTAGAGGGATCTTGCTTGTGGCGTTTGCTTAAAATCACAAACACCTTTTCCAATTTAGTGGTGTGAATAAAGTAAGTGGTGATTGCGCTGTGATAAGAGGGGAAGGAAGGAGGAGGGAGGGGAAGAGGCTAGCACAAATGTATAGAGAGGTGAATGAAAAATGAAAAAATTATACAAAATATAAAGGTATAATGAGCATGAGGGCTAGTATCATACTAGCACATAAAAAATATCATGTAAATACTGAAACAGAAGAAAAGAAAAATCTCAGTGCAAAAGGGCTAGTACCATACTAGCACATATGTGGTAACTCAGCAAATACTTATCAAAAGAAAAATCTCAGTGCAAAAGGGCTAGTACCATACTAGCACATATGTGGTAACTCAGCAAATACTTATCAAAAGATAAAACTCAGTGCAAAAGGGCTAGTATCATACTAGCACATATGTAGTAACTCAGCAAATACTTAATGGTGACTCCAAGTAAATAACTAAATGGTGAACAGTCCCACTGCCTTGTAGTACAAAGTGCTCAAACAATGAGTCATCAGTTCCAAAAGGCAAAATGGAAAAATTATACAAAATATAAAAGTATGATGAAATGTAATAAAGTGCAGTGTAATGAGCACTAAATCCGAATAAACTAAAGAAACAAAATAGTCTAAAGCGTATAAAAAGCTATGAAATGCGTGACAAATACAGTGTGGGTACAAAAAAATTGAACAAAATAAAATATATAAATCAAACATAGTCCATGTGCATGAGGGCTAGTATCATACTAGCACATAAAAATATTGTAAATACTGACACAAAAGAAAAGAAAAAATCTCAGTGCAAAGGGGCTAGTATCATACTAGCACATATGTGGTAACTCAGCAAATACTTATTAGTGACTCCAAGAAAAATAAATAAATGGTGAACAGTCCCACCACCTTGTAGTACAAAGTGCTCAAACAATGAGTCATCAGTTCCAAAAAGGCAAGTCCACAAGCCACAGGAAAGGGAAACAAAATCTTCAGTGGGGACACCTCTGTGCTTGCAAGCAGCTCACCTTACTGCTGCAAGACAACAGCTTGTAATCTAGTAACAAATCTCCAGCAAGCAAGGGTCCCATCCAGTAGTTCAGGTGATTCGGGTGGTGGGTGTGCAGGATGGTATATAAAAAACATAAGCAGACAGTATATAGTATAACTCCGTGGCGGCCAAAGTGGAAAAAAGGGACAGGACACAGAAGGGGGATGCACTCACTTTTGTAAAATGAGTGTGGGCGTCCATCCAACGAATGCCGAGTTTGTATACCTCAAAAAAGGGTGTCTTCAAACCGTCCCCATTTCCTCAGTGCACGTCACAATGGGATGCATATATGTAGAGTATTGGAAGAGAGTGCACATAGCGTGATCCCATATATAAATCAGTTTATTAGGTTAAAAACAACATGGTACACTTACATTTAGCAGAAGGCTATAGTAAAAAACATCCACGAGCGCCGAGCTCATATCCTATCATCAGTCTGTGACAGTTCCCCTAGGTTTGGAGCTGCTAAATGTAAGTGTACCATGCTGAGTTACCACATATGTGCTAGTATGGTACTAGCCCTTTTGCACTGAGATTTTTCTTTTCTTCTGTTTCAGTATTTACATGATATTTTTTATGTGCTAGTATGATACTAGCCCTCATGCTCATTATACCTTTATATTTTGTATAATTTTTTCATTTTTCATTCACCTCTCTATACATTTGAGCTAGCCCCTTCCCCTCCCTCCTCCTTCCTTCCCCTCTTATCACAGCGCAATCACCACTTACTTTATTCACACCACTTTTGTCTGTTTGGATCAGCCATTTAGGTGTTGCAGCAGTGCCCCTTAGCATAGGTATTTCTGACAGCGCAGGAGTTTCTTCATTTTTTATCCTTTTCCAATTTAACAACGTCCAAGGATCTTTCCTTTTTGAGCTGAGTAGCTATCTGAATGATCTTGCCTCGGATCGTTACTTTATGTGCTGCCCATAGAGTCTCGGCCGAGATGCCATCCACATCATTAAGGAGAAAATATTCTTTTAAAGCTTTTTCAATTTCAGTGGCTCTAATGGGGTCGTTAAGTAGCGATTCATTGAGAGTCCAGTGTGTCCTATTTGGACTAGTGGGGGGGCCTCGAAAGGTAATGTGAACCATGGAGTGGTCTGAAAGGGCTGAATCAATGATGTGGGCTTTGCTGACCAAGGGGATGTGTTTAGTGGAGATGAATATGTGGTCTATCCTGGAGTAGACTTGATGGGGGTTTGAGTAATGTGTATAGTCACGTTTTGTCAGATTAAGTTCCCGCCATATGTCTGCTAGGCCTTGTTGGAAAATATGTTTAGCAATGCTAGAGCTATTCCTGGTGGGGTGAGTTAGTTATGAGGCTGGGGGTTTCGACTTATCCATTTACTGATCGAAGGCTGTGTTGGAGTCTCCTCCAAAGATAACAGTCCCTTCTAGCTTTGGCCCTAGTACTTGGAACATTGTCCGGAAAAATTTAACCTGGCCCTTGTTGGGGGTGTAATAGGAGACAAATGAAAAGAGATAATCCTTGATAAGTCCCTTAATTAGGATGTATCTGGCGTCTGGGTCTCTATACTCCTGCTGCACTGAAAATTTGCATTTCTTTGCGAATAGAATAGCTACACCCTTGGACTTGTCCTTAGCATTTGCTAAATAGAATTGTGGGAATTGAGCGTGGGGGAAGGAGGGAATGTACCGTCTTGGGAAGTGCGTCTCCTGAAGCATCACCCCATCTACTTTTCATGAGTGATAAGTTTGGAGCACTTTCTTTCTCTTGACCACTGAGTTTAGGCTCTGAACATTGTGAGAGACTACTCTGAATACAGGGGTATCTGTGGGACTATGGGGCATGGCAAGCGGAACAAAGTTCGAGATCAATACAGGCAGCACTTACCTTCATGAGTGAAGTTGAGGGCGGGTCTGGATGGTGCTGGGAGTGGAGCTGGCAAGAGTGAAAAAGAGGTTAGTGAGAGAAAGAGGGAGTAGGAGTCGTAGAGAAAGAGAGCCCTTAATGGGCCTGAGGGGATAGGGGAGAGTAAAATGTCTCTCCCTACCATCACCTGGTGAACAAGTCTGAGTCAGTCTGAGTGCTGACACTCTGCAGAGCAGACCTCTGTCTAGCAGCTCCGTGAAGAGCTCGGCCTGTGGCCACCCCTTCCTCGGCTCCCCCCCCCCTCCCTCTACCCCACATCCCCTACATCCTATCCCCCTACCGACCTACTCCAGACGCCGTTCTTAGTCGGCCAGCCGCTCAGGACACTCCGCGGCTCCGGCCCAGCCCCCCCCGCATTACCACGCCAGTTCCCTCTCCCCTCTGACTCTCCAGCAGCCACCTTCAGCAGCCGGTCCGCCGCTCAGGACACTCTGCGGCTCCGGCCGCCCTCGGCTGGCTAGCCCGCAGCTCTCCACTTTCTCCCCCTTGCAGCATTCAGCCGGTCCCCCCTCTACCCATCCGGACGCCGCCTAGTCAGCCGGCCGGCCGCCCGGGACTCTTCGCGGCTCCTGGTCGGCAGATTACAGCACTTACCGTCCCCTCTACTGACCAGCCGCTCCGGCGGGTCCGCACCCCTCTTCCAACTGATCATCTCCACCGGACGGTGGAGGCAGCAACGTTAGGACAGCCCGCGGTTCGGGCCTAGCCGGCGGCCATCTTGGTACTCCCTCTGCCGGCCAGCCACGGCTTAGGCCCAGCCGGCGGCCATATTGGCACACCCAGGAAAACGGTGCAGCATCCTAGGACTCCCGCCTGAGGCCTCAGCCCCCAGCCATCACCGCCCGATTGGACCCACCCCCCTAGTCATCTATCCAGCCATACCCCCCCCCCTCTGTGGCCTCCACCGCAGCCGCGGTCCCAATCACCACGTTCTAGCCGCTAGAGTCGGTGGGACGGACCACGGCTGCAGCCTAGCCCAGCCAGCTTGCCACCACAACCCCTCACTGTTGTCCAACAGAGCCCCGTGCCCTCTGCCCCTCCTGCTACTGGACCTCACTGTGGGGGCACTAGAGATTCACCGGGGGCCAGTCTACCTCAATCCGCCTGAGACGCAGCCACCGCACCACCCACCGCACCAGCTCCCCCTCCTTCACCTTCGGGACCTTCAGCACAGGTAAGCCACCGGGGGCACTCGAGAAGTTGATCCAGGGGCCCTTGTCCGATCGCCCCTCGGGGGGGTCAGGAAGGAATTTTTTCCTCGACTGCACCATTGGCCTACGCAGCCAGGGGTTTTTTTTTGCCTTCCTCTGGATCAACGAGAGGGAGGTAGGCAGCCACCTCCCTCCAGTACCTCCGCTCCAACACTCAGCCGTCACTCTCACCACTCTAGAGCAGTGGTCAGCCATCCGATCCTCCCTCCCCCCTGCAAGGCTATCATCGCCCCACCAGTGCCTTCGTCATACAAATTTCTTTTCTAGCAACGCCGCCTTCCGCATCATGTGCAACTTCAAGTACACAGCAGATACCCTCCACAGGCTAAGATACACGGCCGCAACTTTACCGACCACCACGCAAAAAAGACTAAAAAAAGAACAATTACTAAGGACCAACCCACAATCAACCTTCAAAGGCAGGGAGACACCGATCCAACCACAACAACTAGCATGCGCCCTGATCAACACCAGATCTGCAGTCAAGCACAGGCTGGAAATCCGCGAGTTCATCACCGAAAACAACATAGACTGCCTCTTCATTACAGAAAGCTGGCTAACTTCCGACTGCAACACCATCCTAACTGAATTGGTGCCCAAGAACTACAGTATCCTATCTGAGCATAGAATAGGAAAAAAAGGAGGAGGTCTAGCAGTGATTTTCAAATCGCACCTGGGGCTCACCAAACCAAACTTACAGAACTCAGTGCCTTTCATGGAAACACTCTCACTGCACCTTCAAACAACACCTCAAGACACCATTCACATACTACTATGCTACAGACCACCTGGACCAAAGACCAATCTCCTCACACCGCTCACTGAATTCTTCTCAATGCACACCTTGAAAACCAAAAACCTTCTGGTACTTGGGGATTTCAATCTATGGGCAAACTCCGCCCAAGACCCTATGGCAACCGCCTGCGTTAACCAAATGGAAGAACTTGGCCTGCAACAACTGATAAATGCTCCTACGTATGGTTCAGGACACACTTTAGATCTCATCTTCAAACAGAATATGGACATCGACGTATTGAACATCACCCCACTACCATGGACGGACCACCATGCTATCAAATTTAAAATCACCACTAACACCACTCTCCAAAAACAGAAACGGGCAATAGCAACACACTGGAATAGATCTCAGAAGAAACTACACTCTGAACTCTTCAAAACTACATTGTCGAGCAAAATTCTTCTGCTAAACCCAAACCTCTCAACGGAACAAACACTCAACTCCCTAAACAATGCTTTACTACAAACAGCAGACTCCGTGGCGCCAAAACGCAGAACACCCGTCCGCACAAAAAACTCGAGTTGGTTTAATGGCACTCTCACCCTACTCAAGCAAGAACGCAGAAGAGCTGAGAGAACTTGGAGAAGAAATCCCACCAAGGAAAACCATGCTAACTACAAAGCACTCACGGTGAAATACCACAAGGCAATCTTCAAAGCCAAAAAAGAACATTTTGCAGACACCATCTCATCCGCCTTAAATCGCCCACGGGAACTTTTCAAAATAGTTGCTCAATCAATGAACCCGGCCTGCCTAGAGCCCCCTGCAAACGATACTCAAGAATTCTGCAATGAGTTATCAGATTTCTTCATCGACAAAATCGACAACATTCGGAAAGCAATTCATCAGAAAATAACAACCAACCGCACCCAACCAATGCAAAAAGAGGATATCGACACGAACATCACTCAACCACCAAAGTTCTCTTTGTCCCCAATCACCACGGACACGACTAAAAACATCATCAGAAGCCTTCGCGACAGCACATCACCGAACGACATCATCCCCACCAAATTGTTCAAAGCATGTTCCGACATCCTGGCCCCCACCCTAACACATCTCATAAATCAATCATTCAAAGAAGGGACTGTGCCAACCTCCCTCAAGCAAGGCATCGTCAAACCCCTGCTAAAGAAACCTAATCTCGACCCTAAAGACCCTAACTGCCGCAGACCAATAACAAGCCTCAACACCATCTCCAAGATTATAGAGAAAGCAGTAGTACAGCAGCTACAACACCACCTGGAGACACACCACCTCCTGGACCCTCTGCAATCAGGCTTCCGCCCAGGCCATGGCACAGAAACAGCACTTCTCAAAATATGGGACGACGCCCTTGAAGCAGCAGATGACGGGGAACCGAGTCTCCTGGTACTGTTAGACCTCAGCGCAGCATTCGATACAGTGGACCACAATACTTTACTTGTCCGCCTCTCAGAAGTTGCAGGAGCCACAGATTCTGCCCTAAAATGGTTTACATCCTTCTTAGAGAATCGCTCTCAGACGGTTAAACTGGGAACATTCACCTCGGAATCTCGGGCAGTCTCCTGTGGAGTCCCTCAGGGCTCACCCTTGTCACCAGTGCTATTTAACATCTACATCCGCCCGCTTCTCAATATAATCAGGAAAACGGACCTCTGCTTCCACTCATACGCAGACGACACCCAACTCTACTTTCGCATTAATGGACAGAAAGATCATCATCAGCAACTACAGAAATGCCTCACTTTAATCAATGACTGGATGACCGCTAGCTCCCTCAAACTTAACGAATCAAAAACAGAACTTCTTCTCCTGCAAGCCAACAAAAATTCCAAAATTGAGACTCCGTGGACACCACCCTCCATCCTCGGACAGACCATCTCCCCCAGCACCAAAGTCAAGAGTCTCGGAGTCATCTTTGACTCAGGAATGACAATGGATGCACAAATAGGATCGGTGGTGAGCGGATCTCACCACCTCCTCCGCCTGCTTCGCAGACTCATCCCCTTCATCCCAGAAGAGGACAAAGCGGCAGTTGTGGGAACGATCATCAATTCCCGACTCGACTACGCAAATTCCCTCTACGTAGGTCTACTCCAATACCAGCTTGCGCGCTTGCAACTCATGCAGAACACGGCGGCAAGGCTGTTAACAGGGAAAAAGCCCTGGGAATCCATCTCCCCATCCCTAAAAAGCCTACATTGGCTAACGGTGAAGAATCGGATCACATTCAAGACCCTCTGCCTCACCCATAAATGCATACAAGGAAACGCTCCGCAATATCTCCGGGAAAAAATAAAACACTACACACCGAATCGCAGTCTTCGATCAGCTAACCAAAACCTCCTCCTCATTCCCAAATACCGCTACAAAGCAAAGGGAGAACGTAGATTTGCAGTCCAAGGACCTCGACTGTGGAATGCTCTCCCAACCAACCTCCGCATGGAAGAAAACCACCAGGCCTTCAGGAAGAAACTAAAGACCTTCCTTTTCTAGAAGCTGGCTACAGAGAATACATCTAGCGCCTTGAGGCGATTCAGTTCGCAATTTGCAGCGCTTTACAAGTTACTCATTCATTCATTCAACAAACATAGCCCTCAAGTTGGGCCTGGGTCCCATCCTTCGGGTATGGATATTCCATATCGAACGATGGGTGGAGGCGCATGACTGCTGCTCAGCCAAAGGCAACCCTGAAAAGAAAGCAAATTATCACATGACAAAAAACAAATAATGAATGTGAAAATTGTAACGTGGATTAAGGATCGCAACCAGCGATTAAACATAGAACTAGGCCGTTAGACCATTTTGAGTATTAAGAGGAACTGAAGATTTAGGAGTGGCTCGAGTCCTCATGAGCCGAAAACTGAATAACATTGAGGAGCCTTTAAGGGAGAGATCCTCCAAACAGTTTGTGGAGGATCCGGCAAGTTTAGCATCTTCCTACACTTCCTCTGGAGAGTGTTCAATGTCTACACCCTCATGTGGTCTCCTAAGGAGTCTGTTAGCGTTCATAGAAGGGTGACCTTCTTAGGCAGCACCAAAGACTGTGGTTGTTTCTGTTGAGTGTGGGTAGCAAGCGTTCTTTCCAATGGTCCTCAGTTTGTGGAGGGCAAACGGGAGATCCAGAAAGAAGACTTGAGCTGACAGTTCTGGGCTGAAGGAGGAGTCTGTATAAAAGTTTGGAGAGGGGAGCCAGAGTTGTCTCTGGGGAAAAATCAAATCCGGTAGGTAGGTCCCGGTACAAGTAGCAAGGCAAGGCCGAGCTGTAGCAAGATGCAATGGGAAAAGCCCCTTGATTTGTTCAGGTAGGCATGGTTTCCCTCACTCTCCTGTTTGTTATGGTTTTCCACGAGGGGGAGATTGGACTCGTGGGTGTGGGCCATTTAGCAGATCCTGCAGATCCTGTACAGTTTTGGAGGCCTTGGAATGCCCAGATGGCACAAGCCCCCCCAAATGACCCCACTTTGGACAGTAGACACCCCAAGCTATTTGCTGAGAGGCATGGTGAGTATTTTTCAGCTCTCATTTGTTTTTGAAAATGAAGATAGCAAAGAAAAATGTTTTTTTTTTTTTCTTTAAATTTTCAAAACTTTGTGACAAAAAGCGAGGTCTGCAAAATACTCACCATACCTCTCAGCAAATAGCTTGGGGTGTCTACTTTCTAAAATGGGGTCATTTGGGGGGTTTGTGCTATCTGGGCATTCCATTGCCTCCGAAACTGTGATAGGCAGTGAGGAGTGAAATCAAAATTTACACCCTTATGCCACGTACACACGGTCGGACTTTTCGGCTACAAAAGTCCGACAGCCCGTCTGACAGACTTTCGACAGACTTTTGGCGGACTTGCAGCGGACTTTCTAACGAACGGACTTAATTACATACGATCACACAAAAGTCCGATGTATTCGTACGTGATGACGTACACCGGACTAAAATAAGAAAGTTGATAGCCAGTAGCCAATAGCTGCCCTAGCGTCAGTTTTTGTCCATCGGACTAGCATACAGACGAGTGGATTTCTTGGTCCGGCGGAGTTACGACGTAAAGATTTGAAGCAAGTTCCAAATCTAAAGTCCATCAGATTTGCGACTGAAAAAGTCCGCTAAAGGTCCGGTGGAGCCCACACATGATCGGATTGTCGGCCGGATATGGTCCATCGGAGTCCGTCGGACCAGTCCGGTCAAAGTCCGACCGTGTGTACGCGGCATTAGAAACCCTGAAGGTGGTGCTTGGTTTTCGGGGTCCCGTACGCGGCTAGGCTCCCAAAAAGTCTCACACATGTGGTACTCCTTTACTCAGGAGAAGCATCAGAATGTATTTTGGGGTGTAATTTCACCAATGCCCATGGCATGTTTTGAGCTATCATTTAGTGACATATTTGTGCAAAAAAAAAAAAATTTGTCTTTTTCCTGCAACCTGTGCCACAATATAAAATATTCCATGGACTCGACATCCCTCTCAGAAAATAGCTTGGGGTGTCTACTTTCCAAAATGGGGTAATTTGGGAGGGGTTTGAACTGTCCTGGCATTTTATGCACAACATTTAGAAGCTTATGTCACACATCACCCACTCTTCTAACCACTTGAAGACAAAGCCCTTTCTGACACTTTTGGTTTACATGAAAACATTTTTTTTTTGCAAGTAAATTACTTTGAACCCCCAAATATTATATATTCTTTTAAAGCAAAGGCCCTACAGATTAAAATGGTGGGTGTTTCATTTTTTTTTCACACAGTATTTGCGCAGCGATTTTTCAAATGCATTTTTGGGGGAAAAAACACACTTTTTTAATTTTAATGCACTAAACACACTACAGTATATTGCCCAAATGTTTGATGAAATAAAAAAAGATGATCTTAGGCCGAGTACATGGATACCAAACATGACATGCTTTAAAATTGTGCACAAATGTGCAGTGGCAACAAACTACATACATTTTTAAAAGCCTTTAAAAGTCTTTACAGGTTACCACTTTAGATTTACAGAGGAGTTCTGCTGAAATTACTTCCCTCAATCTGACCTTTGCGGTAATACCTCACATGCATGGTGCAATTGCTGTTTACATCTGACGCCAGACCGACGCTTGCATTTGCCTTTGAGCATTTTTTTTGGTTTTTTATCTTATTTTTAAACTGTTCCTTTCATTTTTTTTTTATCATTTTTATTGTTATCTCAGGGAATGTAAATATCCCCTATGATAGCAATAGGTAGTGACAGGTACTCTTCTTTGAAAAAATTGAGGTCTTTTAGACCCTTGAGCTCTCCTCTGCTCCCAAAGCATCTGACCACACCAAGATCGGTGTGATAAAATGCTTTCCCAATTTCCCAAGGGCGCTGTTTACATCTGGAGAAATCTAAGTCATGAAAAGCTCGTAGCTTCCGGTTTCTTAGGTCATAGAGATGATTGGAGCCATTCTGGTCCCTGATCAGCTCTATGGTCAGGGACAATAATAGCGGGTGTCACGCCTATATCCGCGCTTTCTACAGACACAACATTTTCTTTGGGGGGCTCGTAGGGTAGGGGTACTCGGGAGGACATAAGGAAAATGCCTCTCATGCAGCTGGCTTACTGTATTTGGTTGGAGCACCGTCTGGAAACAGAAGGGCTCTGACGATCTCTTCCTGGAATTTAAGGAAGGATCCAGTCCGTCCTGAAGCTCTGTATAGCACATGAGCGTTCAGCAAAGCCAATTGAAATAAGTACTGTATACAGACACTTTTTTATACCAGCGTCTGGCCTTACAGTCAACTAGGTACGGCACCAACAACTGGTTGTTGAGGTCCACCCCTCCCATATTTTGGTTATATTCGTGGACACAGAGGGGTTTCTCCACAACACCAGTCGCCTTAGTAATTTGGACAGTCGTGTCTGTATAAAGGGAGGTAAGAACGAAAACATTCTTATTATCCCTCCACTTCATAGCGAGCAAGTTATTACACTTCAAGCAGGCTCTCTCCTGCAGCCTAAGACTGCAGGCTCTCTCCTGCAGCCTAAGACTGCAGGCTCTCTCCTGCAGCCTAAGGAAATCTACAAGCCACTGGGGCTTGTAGATTCCCTTAGGCTGCAGGAGAGAGCCTGCAGCCTAAGGGAATCTACAAGCCATAGCGAGCAAGTTATTACAAGTTATCTACAAGCCATAGTGAGCAAGTTATTACACTTCAAGCGGGCTCTCTCCTGCAGCCTAAGACAAGCAGGCTCTCTTCTGCAGCCTAAGGGAATCTACAAGCCACTGGGGAAAGCCCGGGCGATTAGATCGCACGGTGCCACATGCTCCAATCTGATGATCAAACAAGTGACTAAAGTGGCATGCTCCTGTAATAATTGTCCACGTCAAGTGGTACCCCTTTCCGAATAAGGGTGACACCAAGTCCCACACAATCTTGCCAGTGCTTCCTATGTAGTCAGGGCAGTTTGTCAGCTCTATGTGACTATCTCTTCCCTCGTAAACCATAAAACTACATGTATAGCCTGTGGCCCTGTCACAGAGCGTATACATCTTGACCCTGTATTTGGCACGCTTACTGGGAAGGTACTGTTTGAATGACAAGCGGCCAGAAAATGTAATCAGGGACTTATCATCGCAGACAACTTGATGGGGAATAAACAAGTCTGCAAAACATTGGTTGAAGTGGTTTACGAGGGGCCGAATTTTGTAGAGCCAAATGTATCCAGGGTCTCCACGAGGACGACAGAGTTCATTGTTGTTGAAGTGCATGAACCACAAAATCTGGTCGTATCGTGCCCTGGCCATGGAAGCAGAGAACACGGGCATATGGTGAATTGGGTCAGTGGACCAATATGACCGCAACTCACTCTTTTTGGTTATGCCCATGAGGAGGGATAGGCCCAGAAAAATCTTAAATTCTGAAACCGTAATTGGTTTCCAATCTCTGGCAAGGAAGGACTGGGGAAGAGTGGCGATGTGTTGACCAGCGTACAAATTGCTTTGGTCCACAATAGATCTATAGAAATCTTCGGTGAAAAACAGCAAATAAAAATCAAGTGACGTAAAATCAACTGTTTCCACCTAAATTCTGGGTTGGCCAGTGAATGGGGGAAGTACGGGTGCTGCAGAAGTGGTGGGTTCCCAATTAGGATTGGCGAATGTGGCAGGAAGGGCACTATGGGCACAATGGGCCTGTGTTTGTTTTCTTGGTGGCAGCGGGACACTACTTGTGCTTGCCACCTCGCCAGCTTGAACTGCACTTATGGGACTCGCCACATCACCAAGTGTTACTGCAGTGCTGAACCAGGGTGTACTAGGCCGCTGGTGTTTGCCAGTTCATCAGAAGGAATAGCGGCACCCGCGCTAGTACTTCTCAGCTTCATACGAGAGCCCTGCACCTCAACAGCAGAAGAAGATTGGGGTTTGGTACGCCTGACCTTGGCAGGGATTACAACTCCATCGTCAGAGCTATCTGTCATGGAGCCGCTGCTGTCTACAGGTTCGTATTCTGAGCCTGAATCTGACAGATGAGTGACTTCCTCTTCACTATCTGTCATGCTCAGAAATGTGTAGGCCTCTTCACTAGTGTACCTTCGATTTGCCATTTTGGGCTCTAAATTTAGTGGTACACTAATGAGACTCACAGGCAAAAAAGCTCCTGACTGTTAGCGACTGTATCAAAATACTACCAAAAAAACTGTTAGCGATCGCAGGGATCAGGCCTGACTCTGCGAACGCTGCAGTTATGTGTTTAGTGTTTTGTAAGTGACAGTGATCGATACTGCACTTGGGTGGACTGGGCTGGGCTGGGCGGAGGGGCAAAACGCAGGTGCTAGCAGGTATCTGGGCTGATCCCGCTAACACTGCATTTTTGGGAACCCTAAACTGCTGGGAACGCTAGTATAGATCTGTTTGGATCAGATATAGATCCGTTCAGATACTATACCACTAAGGGAGGTGTATGCTGCGTGCGTGGGTTTTAGCGGTACTGGCACTAACCTGACGCTGCCTGGGGCGACACAGACCCTATATGACCCTAAAACCCAACTTATATCACCTGCCGGGTGATTAGGGGGTTAAACCTTTATTAGGTAATAAACGGCGGGTGCCCTGACACTATAAAAAACTAACCAACTAACCAGCGTCACCCGTAACAGTTATACGGTGATCACTGGTGAAAGGGTTAACTAGGGGGCAATCAGGGGGTTACAACCTTTACTAGGTAGTATATGGGGGTACCTCATGCTATACACACCTGACGGCAAACCTAAATACTTACCTGCCTAACTAGCATCACCTGTGACACTAATACAGCAATCAGATAAACAATCGCTTAGTGACACTGGCGACGGGGGTGATCAAGGGGTTAAAACTTTGTTAGGGGGGTACCCTAGACCTAAAGGGGCCTACCACTAACTGCCCTACCACTTATAACTGTCACAAAATGACACCAATGCAATAATCAGAAAAAAAACTGCTATTGGTGTCACTGTGACAGGGGGTACAGGGGGGTGATCGGGGGGTGATCGGGGGAAAGTGTGCCTAATATGTTCTACTGTACGTGTAGTGTTTGGTGCACTTACTTGATGTCTTCTCTCCTCGGAAGCCGGAATGAAAAGGCTTCATGAGGAGCGATGACATCACTTCCTCTGTCACTATTTACATTACAGCAGCAGAAGAAGATTCTTATTTGCCAGGAGCGATCGTGAGGGGGTGGCCATGAATCAGTGGCCCCCCCCCCACCTTGGATCGCTCCTGACAGTAATCTGACTGCCACAGGCACCAAGCGGGTCCGATCGGACCCCCCGCCCGCGGGCATGCAGGGACGTACAGGTAAGCCCTTATGCCTGCCCGTGCCATTGTGCCGAGGTACATCAGCGTGCGGTGGTCGGCAACTGGTTAAAATGTATTATTACATGTTATTTTATACATAGATAAGAAAGGGGTGGTGTGGGATGTTATTAAAAACTAACAAATAGAAATATGTTATTAAAAGCTAACAAATAGAAATATATTATTAAAAGCTAGCAAATAGAAAAATTGTAAAAGTAAAACCTTGAGAGGGGAGGGGGAGTAGAGAGCTTTTAGCAGAAGATGTGTCTGTGTGTTAGATGAAGGTTACAGAACACATTTCAACAGCGTGAACAAAATGGAGTCTCTTGTGCTTAAATGAACTATACAGTGAATGCCCATGTCAAAGCCAAAGCAATTGTAAATGAGCCCTAAGAGTAACTGAGGGGCAGTAAGCTTTGCCTGGGGATAGGCATTCAACTAACTTGGGGTTTTCCTACGAAAAACATTCTGTACTGAATACAGCATTTAACCTATCCTTGACCAAGCAAATGTTTGTAAGGGATCATTTGCACTTGCTTCGGCTTCAATATACATTAACGGCTAGTTTATACTTGCTTCAAAACAAGGCTTCAGACAGGCTTTGTTAAATCTCTCTGAATGCTAGTCAAAGCTCCTCTCACTAAATAAAATGGTTAGCTTACAGTCCTGTTTACACCTTGCTTTTGCTTTGCTTAGCTTCAGCTTCACTTCAAAAATTATACCCCATGTCACTTTAGTGGTGCTTCAAAGCATTTCAAAGCCTCCATAGAAGTCTATGGCAAAGCTCGCTTAAAGCTCGCTTGAAGCACCTGCAGCTTTCGAGAGCCATCAATTCAGCTTTAGCTTTGTTTTTGAGAAATTGCAGGTATGAGATATTCATGCACACACACAGGGCAAGTGCAAAGCTTCAACAAAGCTTCAAAAGCATCACTAAAGCTTCACCGAAGCACCATCAAAGCACCACTGAAGCTTCACCAAAGCACCACTGAAGCATCAAAAACACATCATAAAAACATGTTGAAGCAGTAGGCGCTTTATTGTGTGTTGAAGCCGAAGAAAGTGTAAATGAGCACTAAGAGTAACTGAGGGGCAGTAAGCTTTGCCTGGGGATAGGCATTCAACTAACTTGGAGTTTTCCTACAAAAAAATTCTGTACTCAATAAAGCATTTAATCTATCCTTGACCAAGCAAATGTTTGTAAGGGCTCATTTACACTTGCTTCGGCTTCAACATACATTAACGACTAGTTAACACTTGCTTCAAAAAAAGGCTTCAGACAGGCTTTGTTAAAGCTCTCTGAACACTAGTCAAAGCTCCTGTCACTAAATGGTTAGCTTACAGTCCTGTTTACACCTTGCTTTTGCTTTGCTTAGCTTCCACTTTGCTTCAAAAATGATACCCCATGTAGCTTTAGTGGTGCTTCAAAGCATCTTCAAAGCCTCCCAAGAAGTCTATGGCAAAGCTCGCTTGAAGTCCAACTGAAGCCCCACCGAAGCCTCACCGAAGCCCCACTAAAGGCTCATTGAAGCCCCATTGAAGCTGCATCAAAGCCTCATCGAAGCCCCATCGAAAAACCAAGCAAAAGCAAGGTGTAAACAGGACTGTAGGCTAACCATTTTATTTAGTGACAGGAGCGTTGACTGTCATTCAGAGAGCTTTAACAAAGTGTGTCCAAAGCCGTGTTTTGAAGCAAATGTAAGCTAGCCCTAATACATACACATAAATGTTAAACAAATTAGTGTTCTAAATCAGTGTTCTATATTAAAATATATATTTTTGTAAATGGGCAGGTGAACTGTAAATAAACATATATAAAAGGGTTTTTGTAGACAATACAACATCTTCTTTTTACAATTTTACACTCTAAACCAACCTGAAAAAAGACCAATTTTGCAGGAACTGTCACTTAGTATGCAAAACAGTGAGTAAAGAGTGGATGCATTCATCAAACAAAGTTCATGCACAGTATCAAAAGTTATCACACAATAATATACTTCAGGTGTCAGGTGCAAACTTCATTACTTATTCAGCAGAATACTGCAAAAAAACACTTTTTGTTTACTGGAACGCACCAATGAGTGCCATAATATTTACGGTATTTCTGATTCATTTTGAGATGAAACAATAGTGACTGGGAAAATATAGCACATAGAATTACATTTAATTCAGTCAACACCTTTATTGTAACAGTATCTGGAAAACATTCTCATTTGCTTGTGTCTATTTAAGCCGTAAGCAAAACGTGTCTATTTAGATATCTATTTTCTTCTCTTTTGCTCACATACATTAGAATATTTTATGGTTGTTCTAGTTTTGACCTCTTTTTTTTCACTTGCATTGACCCATTGAATGTGTTTTATTACCCTACAGGGGAGTTGTTGTTCAAAGCGGTAGCAGCTGTGGTGTGAGCTTAAGAATACAAAACCTGATTATTTAAACTCTTTAAAGTAGAAAATGATTTTTTTTAAATAAAACAGTATCTCGCAAAACTGAGTACATCTCTAACATTTTTGTAAATATTTTACTATATCTTTTCATGTGACAACACTGAAGAAATGACACTTTGACACTTCCACAAGAAAAAAGACCTCTCCTGCGCTCAGGTGTCCATGAACTGGATAAGTGGTGCAGCCACCTATAGAAGTAATGCCTAGCGTCTTGCAGCCCTCATTTGAACAATGGGTATTCAAGCTAAAAAACACAAAAAAGAAAGAGGGCGCACCAACCTAGTGCATTACCACTGATAAACTTTAATGCAGCATAAAAACAGTAAAAATTATACTCACAAACGAGCTAGTATAAATATCTTTCAAAAGGGCGCAAAAGCGCTGTTTCTGTGGATCGACACCCCAGGACCTGTTGCCGAGAGGATAAGACCAGCGCAAATGGCTGATGGCTTACGCGTTTCGGGGGAGCACCCCTTTCTTCAGAGCCTAAGCGGGCAATGGTTGGTCTCTTGAGTTGCTCTCTCTATAAATGTATGTATGTGCCTGTGTCTACCCCACCCAATTAGTGACGATGCCCCCTCCCACAGATATTGGGCACCACCCACCCATTCGGGTTAACCCTCCCTATCCCATCCCTCTGAGTGTGATTCCCCATTTGTAGCCAAAATATAGAGGGCAAACATCACTCTATGTTATCTGCTAAAAAGATAATGATAGTAGTAATACTAGTACAAAAAGAAATTGATTAATTGAAAAAATAAATAGATATAAATATAAATATAGAAACACTGGACCAGTGGATCAGTTTCACTCTCACCATAGGCTATGTGCAACAGGGCAGGGGAAGGGGGATTGGGTGCGCCAAAACAAAGACACCTCACCTCCTGCATGCAGCTCTAATTGTGTCCCCATGCCTCTGATCTACTGGGGTGGATGATGCCGGGCTCCTCCGGCTCCCAGGAGCCATATTAGTGCCGCATGCCATGTGTGGAACGCACGCCATTCAAAAGACCAGGAAGTGCGGGCGTACCTGCGTTCCACCCGCAACTTCCGGCCGATCGTGGCGTCATTTCCCCCTCCTCCATAGGCGTCAGAGGTCCCTGTGCGCCAGGAACACGGCCCGGAAGCGTGGGTGTGTTTGCGTTCCACCCACTGCTTCCGACCGTCAACCTGTGGTAAATAATGCGCGCGCATCTCAGTATGGCCGCGCGCTCTCTATCAATCGCTACACTACTAACATTATCATTGGCAGAGACGCGATCTGGCTAAGCAGGACAAGCAGCATTCTGGCGGGGGCTACTAGCAGCGCTCAACCCACTTTTCTCTAAAGAAACATAGATGAAAAATGGAGGGGAAAAGGAATGTATAATTTAAAAACTTAATTAATTAATTAAAAAATAAAAATAAAATTGAAAATATTATAATGTGAATATCGATTCCCAAATAAGGAAGTGGAAAAAGGGATAATGGAAAATGGATTCCAAACCTATAGGTTGATCATAATGTAAAATTATTAGATTAATAGGTGGGGTAGACACAGGCACATACATACATTTATAGAGAGAAACTCGAGAGACCAACCATTGCCCGCTTAGGCTCTGAAGAAAGGGGTGCTCCCCCGAAACGCGTAAGCCATCAGCCATTTGCGCTGGTCTTATCCTCTCGGCAACAGGTCCTGGGGTGTCGATCCACAGAAACAGCGCTTTTGCGCCCTTTTGAAAGCTATTTATACTAGCTCGTTTGTGAGTATAACTTTGACACTTCCACCACCATGCTTGATTGTAGGCAAGATACACTTGTCTTTGTACTCCTCACCTGGTTGCCGCCACACACACACTTGACACCATCTGAACCAAATAAGTTTATCTTGGTCTCATCAGACCACAGGGCATGGTTCTAGTAATCCATGTCCTTAGTCTGGTTGTTTTCAGCAAACTGTTTGCAAGCTTTCTTGTGCATCATCTTTAGAAGAGGCTTCCTTCTGGGACGACAGCCAAGCAGACCAATTTGATGCAGTGTGCAGCGTATTGTCTGAGCACTGACAGGCTGACCCCCCACCCCTTCAACCTCTGCAGCAATGTTGGCAGCACTCATACACCTATTTCCCAAAGAAAACCTCTGGGTATGACGCTGAGCATGTGCACTCAACTTCTTTGGTTGACCGCGGCGAGGCCTGTTCTGAGTGGAACCTGTCTTGTTAAACCGCTGTATGGTCTTGACCACCATGCTGCAGCTCAGTTTCAGGGTCTTGGCAATCTTCTTATAGCCTAGGCCATCTTTATGTAGAGCAACAATTTTTTTTCAGATCCTCAGAGAGTTCTTTGCCATGAGGTGCCATGTTGAACTTCCAGTGACCATATATGAGAGAGTGAGAGCGATAACACCAAATTTAACACACCTGCTCCCCATTCACACCTGAGACCTTGTAACACTAACTAGTCACATGACACCGGGGAGGGAAAATGGCTAATTGGGCCCAATTTTGACATTTTCACTTAAGGGTGTACTCACTTTTGTTGCCAGCGGTTTAGACATTAATGGCTGTGTGGTGAGTTATTTTGAGGGGACAGCAAATTTACACTGTTATACAAGCTGTACACTCACTATATTACATTGTAACAAAGTATAATTTAGTATTTAGTATTATTCAGCATTGTCACATGAAAATATATAATAAAATATTTACAAAAACTTGAGGGGTGTACTCACTTTTGTGAGATACTGTTTATTGCATATTTGACCTTAAGGGATAGTGCCTACAGTAGCTTTGTAACAGTCAGTAGGGTTAACCAGATCAATCTTTTATTTTGTTTCTTACTCCATTATATTTGGTTTTGATCCCCATACCATCCATTGTAGTAAGGGACACTTCCTCCTCTGACAGGGCGTTTTTAATTGTTTTTTTTTACTGTGCATCTCATGAGTGCCTACTTCACTGTGTGTGCAATAAATATGGTCCGACTGTCATTGGAGTGGCATGATCACAGACAAAAGCTATGCACAGCAAAGTGGCTCTGTGCAATGTGATCACTGCGGCCAATCACAATAATCACATTGTTAGTAATGCCTGTGGTCACACTTGTCAATGGACAGTGCTTATAACAGGCACAAAATACAGATCCAATGATCTCATTATACCAAGTTACAGCCAATGCTGGATTACAGCCAGTACCAAATTATAGACAGGTACTAATTACCACCAGCACCTGATTTCAGCCAATACCTGACTACAGCCAGTACCAGATTACAACCAGCGCCAGATTACAGCCAGGGTCTGTGCAGTGATCTTTGTCTACATAGGTAAAGGTGCATTTTGCGCAAAATGACATTTTTAAAGGAACAAAAGTCATTTAAAACTGCTTGCGGCTTTAATGTGATGTCGGGTCCCAGCATGAAATATGGATGAAAATCAGTGAGACAAACGGCATGGGTACCCCCCCCAGTCCATTACAAGGCCCTTTGGGTCTTGTGTGGATATTAAGGGGAACCCCGCACCCAGATTTAAAAAATGAAAGGCGTGGGGCCCCCAGACCCTATACTGTATACTCTGAACAGCAGTATACAGGCGGTGCAAACAAGACAGGGACTGTAGGTTTGTTGTTAAGTAGAATCTGTTTGTAATTTTGAACTGGTACATTTTTAAAGTGTAGCTCCAGCCAAAAAATCTATTTTTTAAGCTTTTTGGAAAACATAGGGAAGGGTTATCAATGACAAATGTTTTTTGAAAATTTGGGGTTTTTAGTGAAACAAGGATTGGTGATAAAGCATCAGTGAAGAGGAGACACGTTTTTCCCATATTAACTCTTACAGGAGAGAATTTCATCTCACTTCCTGTTGTCTCCTTCCGTTTGCAAGTAGGAGTCGTTTGTAAGTTGGATGTTTGAAAGTAGGGGCCTGCCCTATATACTCTGCAGAAACTGGGGCCTTAGGTGTTGGTGTTGCCACAACACTGTAAGCCCTCAAAGCTACTCTTGGTGGGCGCAGGAACGGGCCATGCTGTGAAATATTAGATCAAGAATTGTAATTACATGCCATTGTTGAACAGTGGTAGAAAAATTGGGCCTTTGGTGGTGGTGCTGTTGCCACAACACAGTAAGTCCTCACAGTTACTCTTGGTGGGCGCTGGAATGGGCCCTGCTGTGAAATATTATATCAAGAATTGTAATTACATGCACCTGTTGAACAGAGGCAGAAAAACTGGGCCTTTGGTGGTGGTGTTGCCACAACACTGTAAGCCCTCAGTTACTCTTGGTGGGCGCAGGAATGTGCCCTGCTGTGAAATATTAGATCAGAATTGTAATTACATGTCCCTGTTGAACAGGGGCAGAAAAATTGAGATTTGGCCACTGCTGCCACAACACTGCAACCCATCACAGATACTATAGTTGGAGTGCAGGAATGAGCCCTGCTGCAAAGTATTGCATCAAAAATTGTAATTATACACCCCTGTTAAACAGGGGCTGAACAAATTGGGCCTTGGGCACTGGTGCTGGTGCCACAACATTGCAACCCCTCACAGATATAGTTGGAGCGCAGGAATGAGCCCAATGAAAAATTGGGCCTTGGCCACTGGTGGTGGTGCCCAGAACCAAAAATGTTCTTACAAGCTATCAGCGTGAAAATTGAGGAGGAAGAGGATTGTCACTCAGCATAACAGGATAGTCACTCAGCATAGGCAGTCTTGAAGGGATTTCACATTAAAAAAAAAAAAAATCAATTGGTTACATCAGCATCAGGTGCTTGGTAGCTGGTGATCCAAGACTGATTCATATTTATGAAGGTTAGCCAATTGACCGATTCAGTGGACAGGCGCACCCTGTGATCGGTTACAAAGCCTCCAGCAGCACTGAATGTGCGTTCCGAAAGAATGCTGGATGCAGGACAGGCCAGTAGCTCAATTGCATACTGTCCAAGCTCTGGCCTGTGATCCATCCTCAAGACCCAGTAACCCAGAGGATTTTTGGTGGGAAAGGTGTGCAAGTCTGATCTTGCCCCTAGGTAATCCTGCACCGTGTGAATCAGACGCTGGCAATGGTTGCTGGAACTGATCAGACCTTGGGGCTGCGGACTAAAAAATTATCTGAACGCATCGGTCAGATGGTCACCTTCTCCAACGCTCCTTCTGGGACTGACCGAAGCCTCAGCAACGTTGTCCAGGAGGACCAGGAAATTGTAATCTCCCAGGCTCTGGAAACGCGTTACACTGACCTTTCTGCAAGGCCTCCTGAAGATGTTTCATCCTCTGCTCCCTCTGCGACGGCAAGATATGGTCTGCAACCTTACCCTTGTAACGTGGATCAAGGAGGGTTGCCATTCAGTAATCATCCCTCCCCTTGATACCACAAATACGAGGATCCTTTTGCAGGATCAGGGAGGCCATGCAGCGCAGGTTAGCTGAGGCATTCGGTCCAGAGTCCTCTGGGTCACTAAGGATGACATGATCCGCAGCCACCTCCTCCCAGCCACGTACAAGTCCATGGGTTTCTTTGGACTGTAAATGATCCCTTGAAGACTGCTGCTGATGCTGAGTGCCAGGCTCCACCTCCATTCCTCTCAGTGCAGGTTTCTGAGAGTGCACAAACAAGTGTAGCGCTAAAAGTATTGCAAGCTTATGATGTTACATATACATAACGAGAATTTGAAAAAGAAAAGAAAAAAGTCTTTATCAATTCTTAGTGCACAGAAACACAGTCTCTGGTAATCTTCAGATGTCACTTTAAATGTGGAAAATTATTCATAATCCAATGGTTGCATGCAACTTCCTAATCACCACGTGGATAACTCATACAGAGAAGTGAGTGTGATGAACCCTCCACATTTCATTTTTATTTTTAATTTTCTTTATTTTTCAGTTTTTCATTTTATTTTTCTTTAGCAATCCTCTAACAGCACCATGTGTTCATTATCACACCATCGTGATACAGCTTCTCTTTATTTATTTTTTATTCATTTATTTTTCCCTTTTTATTTCTTATAGCGGAGATATGCAGGGTGAATTGATACTGATACACCACTGAACATTTCATTATCTGGTTGTATTCAATTGTCTGTTTATATTTGGGTCTCAACATCGTGATTGGACTACCCCTATGTTGCGCCGTCACGTCAGATCTTAGCTGACTTCATCGTGCACAGTGGATCGCCACACAGAGGCTTGGGACGCACGCCTGAGACCTTGTCTGTGTTTAGCGCTCCAGGAGATGGGAAGTAACATGTGCCCATCCTAAAGACGCGGTGACGTCTGTCAGGTCACGCGGTTCCCATTCTCAAATGCAAGCTCCATACCAAGAGGAATCTGGAACACATCGAGACTACATCAGTCCATTCCCCTTGTTTATAGTTAGATTCTCTTTCATTCAGTGGAGGTTGGAAGTGGTTAACACATAAGATTGCATTTATTAGAACATTTGCATGAAATTTAGTAGGATGTTGGAACGCACATGGATACACCATAATGAGGCTTGGAACGCACGCGGGTCCGCCATTTTAGCCGAACCCGGAAGTGCAGGTTAATTATTGATACGAGCTGGATTCTCATCAAGGGGGCCACGGTATCTATATTAAGGGGTATGGCAGCAGTGGGTGAGTACCCCAGATGAAGTCTTGTAAGATGAAACGCGTCGGGAGACTCCACTGCCTGCCATAATTTTACTTGAAGCGCTTTTTTACCACAGAAATGTAAGTTGTTTACCTATTTTAAATAAATTTGTTTTACAAACGGTATTATGCTATGTGGCCCCTTTTTATTTCATATGGGCTATTCCCCTGAGACGGTCCATTGGACGGGTTGCCATCCATTATAAAGAGGGTTCCCTTACGGTTCTGGACAAGTTTGGAGTTCCGCTGCCATCCAGTTGAGAGGTCCCTTCCTTTTATTACCTGTTGGTGATACAAGCTTGGTTGACTCGTTGAACATATGTTCCTATGAGTCCAACCCCTCTGTTAAGCCTTCATTTCTTCCGTGTAGAGGGTTCATCACACTCATTTCTCTGTATGAGTTATCCACGTGGTGATTAGGAAGTTGCATGCAACCATTGGATTATAAATAATTTTCCGCATTTAAAGTGACATCTGAAGATTACCAGAGACTGTGTTTCTGTGCACTAAGAATTGATAAAGACTTTTTTCTTTTCTTTTTCAAAATCTCGTTATGTATATGTACCATCATAAGCTTGCAATACTTTTAGCACTACAGTTGTTTGTGCACTTGTAATTTTAGACAAAATCCTTATTTGTTGTGTGAGCTGCTGACTTGTTGGGTAAGCGCAGGGTTAAACTTTTGCGTCAGCTAACTGACTCGGCTGCCTACTCTATCTAACCTAAATCAAATGACACTGTCTCTCTGTCTATCTTTTCGCTGCCGCAACACACTACACAAGGCCTCCATGCAGGCGGTCTTATATAGTGTGGGGCGTGTACTAAACCCCCTAAGCCATAATTGGCCAAAGCCACCGTGGCTTTTGCCAATTACGGCTCTCTGTACAGATGGCGCTGTGATTGGCCAAGCATGCGGGTCATAGTGCATGCTTGGCCAATCATCAGGCAGCAATGCACTGCGATGCAGCAGTGAATTATGGGCCGTGATGCGCCACACGAATTTGGAGCGAACGGCCCATAGCGTTCGCAATTCGATGAACGGTCCAAGAGGCGTTCGACTCGAACTCGAAGCTTATCCCTAGTAAATAGATACCAAACATGTCAAGTACTAAAAATGGCATGCAACCGCAATATCGCAAACAACTAATCAAAATACCCAAAAATCTTCTTGGTGACATTTTAAAAGCCTTTATAGCTCATCAGTTTAGAGTTACCCAGAAGCTCTTGTGCTAGAAGTGATAAAATCATTGTCGCTTCTGGTTTCTTTCAGTAAGTGGGGAAATCAAGGCGTGGATGTGCATCGGTCTCTCTCCACTCTCCATCCTGAAATTGGCAGTTGTGGTCCTAGGAACCATGAGTGGGGGGAACAAGGCAAAAGGGGCTTAAGGGTTCACATATGTGTTTTTTCTGCCCCCTATCCTGGCACCCTAAGTTGGCTGCCTAAGCAGCCCTATGCTTTTGTTGTCACTGATTACAGCCAGGACCTGATTATAGTCAATGCTTGATTATAGCCAGTGCCAAAGACAGCCAGCGCATGTTTAAAGGCAGCTCCAGATTATAACAAGTGCCATATTACAGTTAGAACATTATTAAAGATGGTGCCAGATTACAGCCAATGCTAGATTACAGCAAGTGCCATATTACATACAGTGTCTAAATATAGCTAATACAGTTAAAGTCATATTACAGCAAGTGCTTAAATATAGCCAGTGCCATATAAAAGTCAAAGTCTGCAAGGCGCATGCGCGGCAGCTCCTAAAATGGCTGCAGGCTGTTAGAGCTCCGCTCCACCGCGGCTCTGTGATAACCACCGGAGCGTGGTTATCACAGAGCAACCCCCGAGCTCCTCACCGGGCCACACGAATGAGGGAAACCCCCAGGAACACTGCCTAGAAAACAGCGAATGTCCGCAAAATCTCAAAATCACCCTTCAGGTCAATCACAAGGAGGTTTCCTTGACTCCTTGCCTTTACCTTCCTTGACCTCAGATCATAGGGACCTACTTGAAAACCCCTTCTCGGTCACAGAGGTTCTGGACACAACTAAACCCTTGAAAGTCGGCTCCTCTCCTGGACCTGACGGGTTCTCCATCGGGTATTATAAAAAATTTGGGGAAACACTGGCCCCACATCTCACAAAGTTTTTCAATTTTCTCAGGAACAGTTCCCCATTGAGGGCAGACTTAAATGCAGCATACATTTCAGTGATTCCCAAACCGGGGAAAGACACGAGCGAAGTTGGAAATTATAGGCCTATAACCTTAATTACCAAACGACATCAAGATTATGACCAAGATATTAGCCAATAGATTAGCAAGCTTTATCCCCTCATATATCCATAGAGATCAGGTAGGTTTTATATCTGGTGTTGTATATGTTGTAATATGTTCACCGATTTATGTGGGACATTGTTGTGTGTATGTACACATGCAGTCAATGTTGACCAGGCCAGAATGACAATGGTTGATTTGTCCAACTGAATTTTTACATAGCAAGGGGACAGCTGAAGACTGTTTGATGTGTTAATCTTATGCAAGTCTATTTGAACATCTCAAAGGGTATTCAGGTGGTATCTGTTAATCTAATCTAATTACACATATCTAAGGGGACTTGTTGATGTTGATATGCGGGAGTGCAAATTGGGGCGGTTTAGGACTACAGCTGTTCACGGCTGGGAGTTGTTGTCTGTTTGAAAGACTAAAGCTAATCAAAGTCCTAAATTGAAACGGCCAATCAAATTGCTCAGCCATTCAATGCCTGGTGAATATAACACGGCATTCAGTCTATAGTTTAGAAGAGGCTTGTCTGTGTATGGACACACAGACCTAAGAACATGGGACTTTGAATTATATACTCTGTCGGATTTTTTTGTCACCTGTGGACTTTGGACTTTGTTCTGTGTTGGAAGTCAATAAAGTGCATCTCTCTGGAAGAATTGGGTAGCTGCGGAAGAGTACTTACTAATTAATTATCATACCCACTCTCTACCTGCACTCTACATCATATCACCCTGTATATATTCGATCACTACATTGGTGCCGTTCAAGTGACCAGAAGAGCATTTTCGGACTTAGTAACAGAAGTCGGTGGTGACAACAATCCTGTGAGGTGAACAGAAGTCTGATGAAGAACCAAGAGCCGTGCTGTGACTCTAATGTCTGGTTGTGACATAAGAGAGTCTGATCTACAAATTTAAACAAGTTGGGAACCCCAGAATTATTCTCTGGAGACTGGAAACAAAAAGACTGTGTCGTGTACCAGAAGACCTGAACTGCAAGCTGAAGGAGTAACTAATGCGGTGAGTAAAATATTTTCTTTTTTTTTTAAATTATTAGTAATATAGTCAAAATGCTTACTCAGTGTGAAGCTAGTGTCAGTTCTAATAAAGTTAACAAATGGTTATTAAAATGTATTAAGCGCCATGGCGGTCCTTATGGAATTCCAGAAAAATGTAAGCAGACGTGGACGATGATGAAGGAATTTTTAGAGAAAAATGTTTTTGATAACAAAATTTCAGAAAGTAAAAGGAAAGGTTGTTTTATACAGGGCTTATTATCTTGCTGTTTAACAATGGAAAGTTCTTTAAAAGGTAAGGTGGAGGAAATTGCGCAGTTACAGAAGGCAGTTTATAATAGCAACAATGTTTGTGAGAGGTTACAAAACCAATCAGACACCGAGACAGTAAATTTAAAATTGCATGTAGTTACCATTGGTGACACCTTACTTGAGAAATCTAAACGTTGTGATGAATTATCAGAGGAAAATGAGAGATTAAAATTAGGAATTATGGAATTAGAGAAGAGATCTCAGGAATGCAGATATGCATCACATCTTGGATTCAGCAATCTGCAGCAAACAGAACCTCATATTAAATCTGATAATTCATTACCAGCTGCCCCCACTGAGACTACCACAGTTTATAACAATAATAATAATACAGGTGAAGTTCAGCTTGTAATGAAGCCTTTGAAATCAAAAGAATTAGACGCAATTCTTAAAGAAATAGGAATGGTTCCATACCATGATTTAAACAGATTTTTAAAATGGTTTTGTGACGTGCAGCAGGTCAGAGATATGTACAATCTCAACCCATCTGACTTAGAAAGAGTTTTGCAACATTCTTTAGGAAGTGGTCTTTGGATGAGAATTAAACAGATCTGTATTCAGCCTCTGAGGACAAGGGACATATTACTGGAATTATTATGTGTTTTGTATGGTGTACGTTCTGATGTTACTATTCATGGGAAGATAGAACAAATGCAAAATGAATCTCCCTATGAATTGTCACACAGGATAGCAACTATTATGGAATTATTGGTCGGAAATAATCTTGCATTTGAGCGTGGTGGCTTAATACATATGAGTATATTTCTAGATGCGTTGCATGAAGATATCAAACAAAATATTTTATTAATTACCCCAAATAATCATGATTTAAAAGACATATTGTTGAGAGCAGACCATTTATGGAGAAAGTCAAATGAGCAGGCTGTCAAAATTGATTTAGCCACATTGTTTAGGACAAATACTGAGCATAAAGATCAGAAGATAATATCCTATGATAACACCCCGAGAGGGCACACCCGGTCAAACATAGGTGATATTAATATGAAAAACAGAGCTGACCAAAATAATAATAAGAAAAGGTCCAAAACCTGGATACCGTTTTCTCAGTTAAAACAGAAATATGACCACCTGAAGATTGAGTACGACAAGATAAGAGGGGAACGTGATAAATTATTACAGCAGTTGAAGGGGGTACAGGGTGTCATAAATGCAGAAGATGTACATTCTCCAGATCTGTTTTTGAATGCAAATAACACTTTTCTAGCAGTGGGGGGGAATTAGCTCCGAACTGTATATGTGTAAATAGTGTTTTGTTTTAACTTCAAACAATGTTTAAGGACCTTGCTAATTAGTTTTGTTGGAGAGTTTTTTTTTGCCTTTCAGATATTGACATTTAAATGACGGTGAATAGCAGAAGCACAGTCTAAAAATTGCTGGCTAGTGGGGGAGAATTATGGGAGAAATGCTGAATAGACCACAAGGAATTATAAAGCATTCATGGACTCTCTCGAAATTCATCAAGCAATGGACCTTTTTTTTTCTTTTTTCTTCAACACCCTAACTTTTAATTTTTCTCCCTTTTTTGCTTTTCATTTTTTATTTTGTTTGTTTTATTTCTGGAACTTTATCTTAAAACCAAAGAGAAGCATTTAAACCTAAAATAATTTTCATAACATCTGTACATATTACATAATACGTATTGATCAATATATTTGACATCTAAGGTGAGATGCTGCACAATGGCTTGGCATAGCATATATTATAGTATGTTGGGTGGTTTTCCTAAATTTATAAGAGGGGTGAGTGAAATTCATCACTCTAGTCATGATTTGAAACTTGTTGATTCAGTTGTTTATAATATGCTAAAGGCTATGACATATATGGATGAAAAAGACCTTTCTACCTTTCATGGTGAAGATACTGGCAAGAATTTCCACTGCCGCTTTGTCTGGATAGAAGATCTGATAAACACTGATGTCAAGCTGATTCTATCTGAACCATTGTGTGGGGGTATATGTATATGTTGGTATACCATTCAAGTGTAATTGTGGACTGAATGATCCAAGTAACTGCTTTATTGAAGGCAATGAGGGGTCAGCCTACAGCAAATTACAAAAGCAAATTGTGGCTGGCAATCAACAAAGATGGACTCATGAATGTCAAGTGCAAGGAAATAGTTTGCATCACAGTTTTTACTGCCATATCCAAACCTTTTTGACCTTGAAAGTGAGTGCTGGTACATTGATGGTTCTTCATACTATAAAGATGAAAGTAGAGTGTTTGCATAAAAGCATCTTTAAAAATGAAAAGCTTGAGCCTGGAGATGAGAGAATCCTGGACTTGTGGATTGGAGCTCCCAGAGCATACCAAGTTTACTTTCAGTGAGATGGTGAGAGACGTGATGAAGTCAGACCGAAGGATGGACTGTGACATCATGAACATAAGGCCGTGAGGGAGGATTTATGTTGTGAGTTTGGACCCTTTTAGATCAGGAGTTATTTTGTGACTGGTAACTTCTAGTCCCCTGATTGCGGTGGGATTGTTGAGGTTTCCCTTGTGGTAAAGGTGGGAGAACTTCTTTGGGGGGTTCCAAAATGATCCCCCATTCATGGCAGGAGGCGCATGCCTTTCTGAAGGTTTCCAATTATGTGGGTAGTACCATTCTTGGTGATGAGCAGAGTCGCTGGATATGGCCACTTGTACATGATTTTATGATTGTGGAGGCCTTTGGTGAAAGGGTTTAGGTTTCTTCTGAGTGGCAGTGTGTATTTGAAGAGGTCAGGAAATATTTGGACTCCCTCATATGGACAGGATTAATGGGCCTTTGGATCTGGCTTCAGACATAATTTTTTTTTTAATGTGAAAGAAATGGACCCTTATGAGCACATCTCTTGGCACAGACGCAGCCAGGTGCGAAGTTTTCGCTATTCTGTGAATTCTATCAATGATGTCTCCGGGTGGCGCATCGGGTAATATGGTGTGTATGAGATCTTTGGCAAATTTTGGTAGCTCTGTCGGGGTAACGGATTCGGGGGCCCCTCACAGTTTAACGTTGTTGGGTCTGGAGCGGTCTTCTAAATCGGCCAGCTTGGCCTGGACCCACTCTTGCTCCTCTTTCACCTCCTCATACGTATCTATAAGGTCGTTCACCGTGGATGTACATTCTGACATACCCATTTCAATAGTGATCAGAGGTGATCTTATTAAACCGGGGCTGATAGGTCAGTCATCAGGGAAGGCTGTAGGGACATGAGCATGTCCTTCAAAGTAGTGTCCATGACTGGTTGGCCTGTAGTGGGAAAGGATGCCATGGAGTTGTGTAGGGCCTGGTTTGATTGCAGTGGGTTGAAGGCCTGGGCCTCAATTGATGCCTGGGGCGGCTATGACAGCGGCGCATCCATCCGCATCCGGGCCTTGGCGGGGCTAGTTGTGAGGGGATCTGCACCTGGGTCTTGTGTAGGGGATCAGGGCAGTTCAGCTGTGCCCATTTCTCCCTAGGAATCATCTGGAAGGTCAGTGTAAGCTTCCCGCAGCGCAGCTAGGCCGCTGCTGCCATCTTGAAAATGACTGACCTTCTCCTCTGGGGAAAACAGCAGTGTGGTGAGCTTCTTAGGCTTGTGCTCTCCCATCTGCTTGTGGGACATCATCGGGCGAGGTGTCCTGTGGCTGCTGCGTGAAGCTGGGTTGATATCTCTGCCTCTGTTGGGCCCTGGTCATTCCTGTTCACCTCCCTCACTCTGGAGCGCTCAGCTTAAGTGTCCATCTTCCGTGCCGGCTAGGCACGCCTCTATGTTCTTTCTTTTTGTTCTTAAACATTGATGAGTCTAATCATTGAATCCAAGACCAAAGAGATTGATAGATTGCAACAGGCGATTTATAATATACAACAAAATTTGTTACCATTAAAAACTGTCTCAGTTTGCTGAATTAGACAAAAAATTGGATGATAAAATGACCCAGTTGGAAAAGAACATTGTCTTAGGCAAAAAAAGAAAAAAATGCTATGTGATAAATGTGATTATGACACTGACAATGTGTACACCTGGAAAAACAACAGACCATGGAATCAGAGCCAACGTTTTGGGAAAAAAAGGGGCAGTTTCTCAGACATTGAAACTGAATATTTTGATAATACTATGGCCATTACTGAGTCAGACAACTCTCTGGATCATGCTGAATGGAAGGAAGTCGGTTTGGGTACGAGCACTCCCGTCCCTCCAAAAAATGGGAAACATAAAGCCAAAAGCAAGAGGGGAGGAAAAAGACCAGGAGAGGCGACAGGAAAAGGAGGAGGGTGGCATATTCCCTCAGACCTCAGACATGGAAAATTGAACAACGTCATTAATATGTCACAACGTGTCCTTACTCCCATGGCAACATCTCTCCTGTCGCATGGTTTGAACTTTTGTCAGTCCCAGCATTTTGACATTTTTGGGACACTTTTGGATATAAATAGATTTATAATGAATATCACCATTAAAATACACTATTTGTCCTGTGAAGAAAATATCCAAGAGTGTCCTGAAATTAAGTCTATGCAGGATGATATACCAGAATGTTTTTCCTTTCAGGAGCACTGCTCAATTAAGATCTCACAGATCTAGCTGTAGAAAGCGATGGTAATGGTTCAATAGGATATGCAGGGAATGAAAGCATCCAAAGGGTTAACATTAAAAACAAATCAGATTTCTATCCTGTCAATACATGCACAAAAGGAATGGATAGATTCCAAAAATGCGTGGAGAGAGATCTGATACACTTGACCACTACCACCCATATTACTAGTACACGTTTTGATAATCCTACTATGGATGACAAGTCTTCTTTACATGATTTACAGGATGATGTCTCTATAGTGATTAGGAATTCCGATAAGGGAGTTATGGTAGTTGTCATGGATGCCAGAGTGTAGCGTGACAAGGCAATCAGACAGTTTTCTGACCAAAATATCTACGTTAAACTAAGGGGGGGCTCCTATTAGGGGCATTCTGTATAACTTGATCCAAAAAGGTATACATTTAGGTGTCTTTAGCATTAAGGAAGCAGAATCTCTTATTCCTGAATGCCTCATTATACCTAAATTTCACCATCTTCCTAAAACGCACAAGGTTCTAGATCCCTTGTATGGTAGACCAATCATAGCCGAGATCGGTTCATTAAATGAGAGCTTGGGACAGTGGTTAGATGGTCAGTTACAACTAGGGAGCCCAATGTTCGAGTTGAACATAAGTTCGACTCGAACATCGGGTGTTCGCCGAACAGCGAACAATATGCAGTGTTCGTGGCAAATTTGAAATATGCCTGAACACCGTTAGTCTATGGGACACTAACATGAAAAATCAAAAGTGCTAATTTTAAAGGCTTATATGCAAGTTATTGTCATAAAAAAGTGTTTGGGGACCTGGGTCCTGTCCCATGGGACATGAAACAATGCAAAAAAATGTTTTAAAAATGGCCATTTTTTCGGGAGCATTTTTTTAATGATTTTTTTTAATGCTTAAAATGAAAAAATAGTAAAAATACAGCGCCAACCTCTAGAGTGAGCAGCCGACACAACAATAAGGACACAGGAATACGTCCAAGATGTAAGTCAAGGGGATGCATACACTGTCAATATAATCACATATCACAAAAAAAAGTGTATATGATATAAAATGTGATCAAACCTGTGTATAAGTGATGCGACTAAAAAATCGCACAAAATCACATGGTTTTTTAGCGATTGGGAAATCGCACAAAATCGCATGGATTTGCAAATCTACAAAAATAGATTGAAAACTTTAATGTTGACAAAAATGGAAGCAGACTGAATGACTCTGAAGGTGAAAACCAAAAATTTGTATTCAGGTAAACAGAGTGATTATAAATCTTGTGAATATATACTATGGTATATATATCAAATGCGGGTGATAATCAAGAATATATCACTTAAGATGGTAAATCAAATGATGTAAACTTTAGAAGTGATGAGGCAAGTCACACCAAATTGCATGATTCCATAGAAATCACTGTGATTAAAAAATCGCGCGGAAAAAGATATAAACTGAATAAGTGAATTCAAGAAGAAAGATAGAAAAAGTTTGCATATAGGATATGTAAACTAAGGAGAATTGCTGGGAAAGTTAGCTATAAAAATGCAGATATAGTTATCTAAAGTATATAATATAAAGTACAGATATAGTGAATGCCAATATTTCAGATATTTCAAGTGTATCACTGAAAATGATAAATCAATAGCATAAATGTATCATAAATTAGTGAAAACAATCAAATGAGTCCGTGATTAAAAACTGCTGTAGCGTGCATGCAAATTAATAAAGGACCAGCCAATATTTCCTTTTATCTGCTTGTGCAATATACACACGGTTCTTGGTTAAAATAACACCCTGGGTAGTGCCGCCACCTTCTGGGGGTAAGGGAGATGGGGTACTCTTACCCTAAATGGTGGACCCACTCACCAGCAGCAGTGGATCAATCAGGCATAGACCGGAACCCAGTGAATCTGGATGGATTCCAGGGAAGAAGTATACAATCTTCTCCCTTGCTGATTGACTGTAAATCCCAAAGTTGACTCACCACACGGAAGTAACGGACAGGGTTCAGGTTCCAAAGATAGAGTGACCAATCTTCTCCCCTAAATGGGCGGTTAAAAGGCACACCACATGCGCCAGGACCCTCCGGATAGTAGTAGTTTAAAAATGTAGAAAAGATAGAAAAACACCTCCACATAGTGTAAATCCAAATAGCGTTGGAGTTTATTATGATAAAAAATGATCCAATATTTCAAGTGGATACAAGCTTATAAAAAAGTTCAAATTGAACAGATAAAAATGCACAGTAAAAATATGGCTAGGCAAGCGTAATGACCCTACCCGTTTCATCTCCAAAGACTTCAACTGGGGTGTACACTTGGCAGCCACAACTGCGCTTGTAAAGACTGAAATCAAATATTAACATTAAACACCTGTGTGGCCGTAATGAGATCTAACTTCCGGATATAGTTAGCATGCATTTCAAAACATCAACTTCCGGTTACGGCTAGCGTGCGTTCCAAGCATCGTCACACTCAGGATGTAGGGAGAGAGATTGCTTATGTTGAGATGCATACAGGCAAGCCAAGCCTCATTTTGAAAATCCAATCATGACCGAGCATGCACAACACGTGACAACCACGTGACATGCGTCAAGCGGGAGAGAGGCTGGCATAGTAAATATATTGAGTAATCAAAACAACAACGTCACCATGGTTATGTATGAACGTTGAAGTACAGAGGGCGGAAAGTGGGCGGGCCAGGAAACAAAGCATCCAATGAAGCATCATGCAAACCAGGGTGAGCCAAAGGAAGGATAGCAAAACAAATCCTGGAGCGCAAATGCGTTCCAAGGCTAATAAACACCTATTAGGTACAACAGGCATCATGGGAGGATAAGTGCTGGTGATAATCATTGATCAAACATGAAAAAGGGTCTAAAGCAAAGGAACCCCGAAAGTGAGATTTCATGCAGCCAGTACAAAGCATAAACAAACAAAGCATAAGCTGACACTGCACACGGCTAATCACAGGCAGTGAGACATTTCTTGATTTGTGCAGCTGCAAACCGGGAAAAGTCGCACTGCCTGTGATTAGCCGTGTGCAGTGTCTGCTTCCTGATCAGACATGTGGAATTGCAAACACGCCTCTAACAACCAATCGTGCTGACCCTCCTTTACATCAGCCTCATAAAGTAATAAGCACTGGGTTCTAATGTGCTGCTGCCATGGAGATAGCAGGGACAGGACAGCAACGCTGGTAGTTCTGTTGCTGGTCCACATAGTTGAATGAAAAAGTGATGAATGTATGGGATGCCTAAGTGCTAAGATCAGCCATAGACAGTTTAAATCTCGACTGGTTCAGCAGGACTGGCTGAGATTTAAACCATTAATGGCAGGCTGAATGTACCAAGTTGAACGAGCAAATTGGCTACAACCAGCCTGCTGGATTCTCTTATGATTATCGCTAGTGGTCCGTATATCTGCTAGTGATAATCATTGTTTGTTGGAAGAATACAATTGCTCAATGGAAGGGATTCCCCTGTCAGCACTGACTGTGTTGATGGGGGAATCATGCAAGTTTCTTTCCTGCAATCTGTGGTTGCAGGAAAGAAATTTGTTTGTACTGTCTAAGGTCAGCCTAACTGAAAACTGAAAGTCTGAGAATGTCTTGAAAGAACAGGAGGGGGAGGGAGACAAATGGGGGAGAGAAGGGAGGGGTTAGGGACAGTGCAGTGTACACTCACCCACGGGTCCAGGCTGGGAGCTCATGAATCAGTGACACACAGAGGAATCTGCAGTTGCTGCTTTTCATATTTCCCACCCACACATTCCCTCTCTTCAGATACAGCTGCACTCCGGGGATAGTGTGGGTGGGGCGGGAAGACAGAGGAGGAGCAGAGGTGGAAGGAGAAGGAGGAGCTGTATTTGACTCTGATCTCCCGTCAGTGAGGGGGAGATGGGTGTGTTCGCTGGGCTGTGTAAGAATATCATAGATACTCTTACAGAGCTGCAGCCACCAGTTTCAGAATTTACAGGCTGATTCTCCTGTCCTGAGGATGAATCAGTCTGTTTTTTCACTGTCACTTAATATAATATAATGGGAGGCTTGCCCACCCCCCCTGCTGGTGGAGTCCTTCCTGAAGTCGCTCTCCTCCCTACCAATGAGGATGCAGGGGGAGGGAGTAGATCAGGCGGCCGTGGCTATGCGAGCGGCTCTCGTATTATGCATTGCACAGTGTCAGTGAGCAGAGAGAGGGGAAGAAATCCCCCGCAGGAGCTGTCAGAATGCTCTGCCTCTCAGGAGAGCCTGTGTCCACTTGGCGGTGACCCAAGCAAGATGCGGGACACCCGCTACATATAGAAACAAAAATGTGTTTTAATTGGGGGGCACATGGTGGGGCACAGCATAATGTTGGGGGTCAGGGCCCCCTCTGGCCCCCCTAAGTGATGCCATTAGTGGGGTCCCCCAAAATCCATACCAGACCCTTATCCAGGTATGCAGCCAAACAGATCAGGAAAGGAGGGATGAGCAAGCCCCCTCTCCTGAACCATACCAGGCCACATGCCCTCAACATGGGGGGTTGGTGTTTTGGGGCAGGGGAGCATGCACCAGTCTGTGACATCAGAAGGGGGCAGGGCCACCAGGCGATGTAGCCAGGTGGCCCCGTCCTTTACCTATATAAGAAATCTTGAAGTGCAAAGGAGGCATTCCCAAGAGACAGAGCGATTTCGGTATTTTTTTCGGGTCTGTGGGCAGCATGATTGATGATGGATTTACATTGAGTGACACTATTTTTTTATTCTTTAATAAAGGAATTGAAAGCAAGGAAAAACTTGTCTCTTGTTTTTAATACTTTTTTTACACCTTTTTGGTAAATGGGTAGGGGTACTATACCTGATACCCATTCATATAAGGGGGGGCTCACTTGTTAAAGGGAGGGGAACTCATTTAGATGGTCGCTAAGTTTTGTGACCATTAGTAAATCTACAATCTACTACTTGTTGACTGAGTGCTTTAGTAAATCAATTCTCCGACTTAAAGTAGTCGCTAATGCATGGGATTGAGCCCATTTGCCGACTAGGTGCTATAGTAAATTAACCCCTAAGTGACCAAGCCTTACCAGAGTTAAAATTATGGTGAAATGTACCAGTAAAGTGTGCCTGATAGTATGAGAGCTATTGATTGTAATGTAATTGAAACACAACCCCTTTGAGTAAACTCATTATTTTAATATTTTCACATACAAAGCAGTAATAAATTTTAGATTACGATGTCTCAGATATCCATATAATGAGATCTAAAATACACAAAAAGCTAAAGCTAAGCCAGATTTCATATTTTAAGTTTATATATACTATTTGTACATTTATTATAATTCAAAATGATGAGCATGTTGTTTACAAACACAGATATTTTGTGAAGAACAGTATAGCAGATTTTGTGAGCACCTGACAGTAATGCTGTAAACTTGACTTTCATCTTGATCGTTGCTAGATTAGACAACAAATTGCACTTCAGAATAAGAAATGTAAATTATATTTTTAAACATTTCAACAAACATGGAATGTGTTATACACATCTCAGTCATCTCAGTCAATTTGCACAGTTCATTTGAGATTTCACAATTTTCTGAGAATCTGGAAAAATTTCTGTGCGCAATAGACAATGCCAAAACCCAATATTGGATGCCCTTGATCTCTGGGCCCTCAAATGGCATTACCATAAAAACAGGCATGATTCTGCGATGAACATTACTGCATGGGATCAAAAATACTTCCAAAATCACTGTCTGTGAACTCAGTTCACTGTGCTATCCAAAAATGCAATGTAACCCTTTCATGCTATGGGCGGCACAGTGGTGTAGTGGGTAGCACATTCGCCTAGCAGTAAGAAGGATTGCTGGTTCGAATCCCAACCAGGACACTACCTGCCTGGAGTTTGCATGTTCTCCCTGTGCCTGCGTGGGTTTCCTCCGGGTACTCCGGTTTCCTCCCACACTCCAAAGACATGCTGGTAGGTTAATTGGATCCCATCTAAATTGTCCCTAATATGTATGAATGTGTGTTAGGGACCTTAGATTGTAAGCTCCTTGAGGGTAGGGACTGATGTGAATGTACAATGTCTATGTAAAGCGCTGCGTAAATTGATGGCGCTATATAAGTACCTGAAATAATAATAATGCCTAAGCTTTTTTCTAACATTTGTTGCTTACAAGTTAAAATCCATATTTTTTTGTTAGAAAATTACTTAGAACCCCCAAACATTATATATATATATATATATATATATATATATATATATATATATATATATATATATATATATATATATATATATATATATATATTTTAGTAGAGACCCTAGAGAATAAAATGGTGATCAATACAAATTTACAAAGGCAAACTGACTCCAAAAAAAAAGGTATAATAATCTGGATAAGCATATTTTACTAAAGCCAACCTCCAAGCAAATATAAACATCCCCTACTTTCCCTGCTTCTCAATCTTACTAATTTAAAAAACAAAAGTTAAAATCTACTTTTTAGGCGTACCTGAATAACCCATCACATCTTTCTAGTCAGCATCCCTTTCAAGAATGGAGACTGGTGATCCAGTGCTGCAATCTGTGGGGTTTATTTACTAAAACTGGAGAGTACATCTGGTGCAGTTCTGCATAGAAACCAAAGTGTAACTGAATAAGCTGAAGTTAGAAGCAGATTGGCTACCATGAACAGCTGAACCAGATTTTGCTCTCTCCAGTTTTAGTAAATCAACCCCTGTGTCTCATTGTGACATCATCATGCCATGCAGTCTTATGGACCCTGAGAACCTCAACTCTGGAAAGCCAATATAATTCGGATTTTAGGTGCTGAAAGCGGTACAATTATTTTGCATGGAAATTTGGCGTTTTATATTGTAGGTCTGTAAATCTTAACAATAACACACTTAAATCTGTCCAAACCAGAATCTAGTAGATATCCCAGGTATGATAAAGTTTGAAACACAAAAACATTAATTATAATATAATAAATAAAAATAAATAATAAAAACAATTTAAAAAAATAGTAATAAAATAAATTTCCCCACAATTCACTATCGCTCAATTCTGCAAGTCTTCTAATTTACTATCGCTGTTTTCTAGCTGGTCTAAAGCCACTTTTGATGTAAAGGGACACTTTTTGGTTGCTATGGACAATCTCCAGTTTCCAGGCAGAAAGAACAGTGTATATCATGTAAAACTGCATGCAGGGCATGGGCCAAAGCACTGGGGACAAAAGGGATGTGAAATCATTTCATACAGTACTGTAATCTGTAAGATTACAGTACTGTATGTGTTATGATTTTTACTTTTTTTTAATTTGCCGCCAGGCTCCGCCACCGTGCATCGCGACGCTCGCAGGGAACGGAGCCTGGCAAGGAGAGGCTTCGGAGGAGGACGGAGCCCTCGGACACTGCGGGTGACATCGCAGGATCCCGGGGACAAGGTAAGTAAGGAGGCACCAGGATCCTGCGATGTAATCCCGAGTGTGGCTCGGGGTTACCGCTAATGGTGCTGAATTTTAACCCCGAGCCACACTCGGGAAAACCGCCAGGGAGGCTACGCAAGATATACACACACAGGTTCTTTTCTTTCAACCAACATTGATAGATGCAGGTATCTCCCCCGCCACACGATTGTATTCTGACAGTGGGGGCTCCCCCCTCTCAGAATACACAGATCAGGGCTGCAGCCATTGTCTGCAGGGACTGATCAAATGCTGGTTTTACAGCATGACCATTCAACAGAAGCCAGTCATTTAGCCAGCTTCTGCTGAACAGAGAGGAGTACACATATACCGAAAGTCATCTGGTTCCTGCTGTACTGCCTGAATTTTGCTATTTGTGTGCCCGACTTAACTCTGCATTTCTGAAAATAAGACTCATAACCTGGAATGTTGCCATACATTTTGGTGAGTTTGGGGCACTTAGACTAGCTTTTTTGTTATTGCTGTAATGATTAGTTGGGTTAAAGTTTGTGGGGATAAGGTAGGTCCCTGGATGACATAGAGCTTTAAACAACTCCCAACAGCAGAAACTCAGAATTGCTTATTTTGTGCTTAATAATTTTTCTGTAGCATTTTTAAAGACAACCAGTAAAACTTCCAAAAAAGATGCACATGACAACATGAAAAGCCTTCTATATTTTAATCTACCACATTGCCAACCTAATTCCTAAAATGCTGTTTTCAAAATAGAGCAGTGATGTTTATTTGCAGTACAACATATATTAAAGAAAGAGCTATAAACCTCAGGAAATCACTGTAAATTGCAGTGAAGATGTAAAAGACAACTTAGTCTGCTACAATGCTAATTCCCTTCAAAACTGTCAGCAGATGTAAAACTTTAATTAAAAGGTGATCTTTGTCAGTCACTCTGTAATCAGTGCTGAATTATCATTTTCAATTAAGCTGACATTATTCATTGTCAGAGGCACATTTGAAAGCAGCAAATTTACACCTTAGTCATTCCTATTAATCCTTGTCAGTAAGGTTGGATGTGACTTCAAATCAAGTGAGGTATCCTTTAAATGTAAATGAAGAATGGAACATAGCAGCTCCTCTGGGAATTGTCACTCCTACAATTATTTTCAACGTTGACAAAAAGCAAAGCAACACAAATTATCTTGTGTTAGAACATCCTTTTATCTGATTTTAGTTTGTAACTAAATTTTAAGTGAACATTGGTTCTGAATTTAAATGCATTAAACATTTTCTCAGTTTTTTTACATGCTATTTTCTATATTTGAATAAAGAACACATGTGATAATCAAAGACATGTATTATTTTGAGTATTAAAAGATAAGCAGTTCCTAAAGCAGTCATGTCTGCACAGTTCAGTTGTTCAATGCTGCCTTATACCCCAAATTATTTACACTATGTGCCATTATAACTCAAGAGGACATTTTGTATTCAGAGTCATTTAATATTTTAGTCTTAGCCCAGGAAGCAGAGCTTCATGTCTTGCTACAGGCCTGTCAGCTATCTAAAGACAAAAGAGAAAATATTTACATTGATAGCAGATATGCTTTTGAGGTGGTGCATAATTTGGTCCTGTTTGGAAAGCTAGAAGTTTCTTCTTCACCAGATAAATCAATCAAGCATGATCAATTAGTTTATTGGTTGTTTTCAGACCTCCCAATATCTTCCAAAGTAGCCATAATAAAACGTAAAGTCCACACTAGAGTAAACAACCAAGAGGCCAATGCAAATCATAAAGCAGACCAGGTGGCAAAGAATGCTGCACTACTTCCCTAGACACTGGTAGGGTTTATGCAACATACAGGTTCAAAACCTAGTTATGGCTCAGTACAGCTTGAGTTGTTATTAAACCCCAAGAACAAGTAACCTAGAATAAGAAAAAAACTTGGGACCACAGCTGGCACATCTTGAGATGAAACAGGACTTTGGAAGCATGGTGAGCTTTTATCTCTGCCACACAATTTTTTTCTCATGATGGCCAACTTGACACAAGGACTGTGTCATTATTTAGAAGTAATTATGGCTGCTTTTTTGGATGCCCTGGAGTGAGCTTTTTGGATGCCCCGGAGTTCACCACAGTTGCTTTAAAATATACTGCTTTTTGTCTTACCTGTGCCCACCCTTGTCCAAGGAGGAATGTTACCGTGCCAGCTAGTTTGTTATTCAAAGGAGAAGATGATATTCAAGGTTTTCAAAATACTTATTTTACAACCTCCACATGAATGTGGATAGAGCTTCACACCTAAAACCATTTTTCCTTTTCATTCAGAAGACATAAAATACCTCATAATTAAAGAGGAAGTTCAGATAAAACCTAACCAACTCTAAAACTACTCGCAGCCACATTCTAAACCTAATCTTTCTAACCCTGTAAAGAATAAATCGCTATGCATACCTTTTCTGAAGCTGATCTGGTCCGTTCTCCACTTATGGCTCAATCCCAGTTGGTCATTTCTATCAGACTTAGTAATGAGCAGAACTGCCCTGGGTTTGATTTGGCAGTGGTTCTGCAAACGTCAATGATGTTTGGATACTGCAGTTGAAATCAAATGGGAGCCAAATCTGTCAAATTTAAAATTATATTTTTTCTGAGCCAATGGGCAAAGAGGTGTTAAAAATAGTATGGGGTAGGGGCTGCTCTGGGGAACATGTACCAATGCAATTTTTTTTAAATTCCATGCAGCCAGGAGCAGTAATTTTTAGCATTGACAAAAAAAGGTTTTAATGACTTTGACAGCTGTCATTGACAATTTCTTTGTTTTTGAAAAACACAACACACCGACTCCCCAAGGGACAGCTTTGTATTTTGGAGGACATTTGGAAGGGTATTTGCACTATTTTTTTTAAATAAGCTGGCATTGAATGTCATTTGTGAGCAATATAAATTTTGTTAATTTTTTTCTTTGTAAATATATTCTTTTTGCTGTAGCACATCCTACAGCAAGAATGAAAAACATTGCATAGAGTCCCCCAAAATACATATCATACCCTTTAAGTCTGGTATGGATTTTAAGGAGGAACATCACTCAAAAAAAAATCCATTAGGACCCCCAGGAAGTCCATACCAGACCCTTTGGGCCTGGTATGCATTTTAAGGGGGAATCCATGCAAAAAAAGTGAGGTCCCCCTAAAAATCCATACTAGACCTTTAATCTGAGCTTGCTGCCTGGTTGGCCATGAGACGAGGTATGAATGTCTGGCTCCCCTCCTGAACCACACCAGGTCACCCGGAAAATCATCTTGTCCCCTTTTTGATGAGGACAAGGGCCTTACAACCCTTGCCCAGTAGAATCTGGAACCCTCCTTTAACAATAAGGGGGTTTCCAGATACCAGCCCCCCTATGTGCATAAGAACCTAAATTTATTCACAAAAAAGTGGTAATATAGAAAGATACACAAATATTTGACAAGTCCTTTATTAAAAAATAAAAATCCCCCCAAAAATGTCCCTCATTGTAAATACATTGTCAATTAAAATACCCGTTATCACTGACTGAACACACAACTAATCCTGACACTAGCTGAATGATAGCTCCCTTACCTGTCATCAGCTATATAGAAAGAGGCAGGAATAATAGTGACATAATTGACCAAATATGAGCATGGCCATATCTGCCCAAATATGGCCACTGGCCAAATTATGTTACTATTATCCCCACTCCTATACTTAAAAGGGACAGGGATTCCCTGTGATGTTAGTAGTTCCAAGGGATGCCATGGGTGCAAACAGCAGCAGGGTACCAAATCATGAAGCAGAGACATAGTCAGGAATCCAAGCTGAGGTCAGTAACACAAGCGAGCAGAAGACATAACAGACAAGGGTGATCCAAGAGAGGTGTCAGACGTAGCCGGGTCAGGAACAAGGTTAGCAGACTTTTAAGAACCAGTAGCACAGGAACCAGAGCTGAAGACAATCCAGCACTGAGGCCAGGCAGACTTTCAGTTTAAATAGGCTGCTAGGCGCTACAATCAGTGGATGTGTGCACATGCCTATGTGTACTCACGCGGGCCTGCACATATGCATCATTGCTTATCTGCTTCCGCATTCTAGTTCATCTTGTTAGGCTTCTATGCTCACGATTATGCACATGCGCATAGGAATGAGCACCTGCTGCACAAGATCCCTGACAAGCAGGAAGCTGTCATATATAGAAGTAGTAGAAATACTGCTTCTATATATGCACAGCTCCCACTGAACCATGGGCCAAATGGGCTAAAGTTTGGGGGTTTGTCCATGCACCCTTACCGGGCTGGCACCATGTAGGGTTACTTTTGCACAGCAGCTCATCTCTAATGATTTCTTGCTAACAAATGTAGTGTTATAAAAGACTATAAGTGCAACTTTAATTGCAATATCCCTTTAAATAGAGTAGAGTGTTATAACCTTGTAGGAATTGATTTATTGATTAAAAGAGAATTATAGCCAAAGCTCTGTAAGGATCTGGACCATAATGTTCCTTACCCCTGATTACGTCATTTGTAACAAAATGCGTAGGTTGGAGCCAGAACATATGCCAACCATGCATGTGTGACTTGCCTAGGCCATTTTTGATTTGGGTACACAGAGTTTTTGGATTGATATAGAAGCACTGGACTGTCTATCCCTAATTGTAAGTCAGTATACTGAAAAAACATCTATTTTCCAACTGATCTTCACAATGGATAGTTCTCTCTTTTTTCTGAGGTTGATACACTTGGTATACTGAGTATTGCCTACGTCTGTGAGTGGTGTCTACTGCGGGAGAGAGGACCTGTGGAGCAATATTGTGGATACCTGTAAACTAGGTTACTACTGTGGTGATGTGACAGACCCATGCATATTACATCAAGCTCTGTTTTACCACTCTTCATTGAGGGTCATTGTTTTCTGGTAAGCCCCCACCTGCTTCACTTAAGTGGTGTGATGTGCTGAGTTGCTGAGATTGGACAGCTTTCTATCATCCTCATCTGCTGCTGATCCTCATCTGCTGCTGTCCATTGGGACTTGTATCACTATTTACAGTATGCGACTTTAGCTTTATCTTCATTCAATAATTTTATGTACGTATTTTTTGTGGACATGTGGTAAATGTTTGTTAATGTGACACATTAAGCATATTGATCACTGTTTGAACTTCAGAGATTGTGCACTGATTTATTTCATGCTTTAACTTTTATGTTTATTTCATTGTTAATGCACATTATTCACTTTTGCTGCACTTTTTTGGTTTAAATTCCATTGTACTATGTACAGTAGGTATAGTGTCAGCTGCTCTACATTGTTTTACAATCAGGCCACAGTGCAATTTTTTTTTCTTTTTGGGAAATGTAGTGTTATAAAAGACTATAAATGCACTTTTATTTTGCAATAACCCTTTAAATAGAGTAGAGTGTAATAATCTTGTAGAAACTGATTTATTGATAACAAGCGAAGTGTCGCCAAAGCTCTGTAAGGATCTCAACCGTATTGTTGGGATCCATCCAGCTGCCTGACTGACAGCTGGCTCGTCTTCAGAGAGGCAGCTGCACCTACTCCCTCCCCAGCCTGGTGCTTCAGTAAGTGCTGGAACAGTCACTACTATCTGCTCCAAGCAATCAGCCATCATGTGATCGCTCAGTTCTTGGCCTTAGAGCAATGTGGGACAGCTTTAACATCACATTGATGTTGCAGCATAGAAGTGAGTATGTATGTTTGTTTGGTGTCTATTTACTTGGCGTAACATCATCTTTTATATTTTACAAAAAAAAAAAGTTATTATAGTGTGTTTAAAAAATTAATTAAAGTATTTTTTTTCCTGAAAATTTGCTTTTGATAAACTGGTATACAAATATTGTGTGGCATAAAAAATCGCAACAACCATTTTTTTTCCAGATCCTCTTCGTAGCCTCCCTGGCGGTTTTCCCGAGTGTGGCTCGGGGTTAAAATTCAGCACCATTAGCGGTAACCCCGAGCCAAACTCGGGATTACATTGCAGGATCCTGGTGCCTCCTTACTTACCTTGTCCCCGGGATTCTGCGATGGCCCCTGCAGTGTCCGCGGGCTGTGTCCTCCTCCGAAGCCTCTCTGTGCCAGGCTCCGTTCCCTGCGAGCGTCGCGACGCACGGGGGTGGAGCCTGGCGGCAAATTAAAAAAACGTAAAAATCATAACACATACAGTACTGTAATCTTACAGATTACAGTACTGTATGAAATGATTTCACATCCCTTTTGTCCCCAGTGCTTTGGCTCATGCCCTGCATGCAGTTTTACATGATATACACTGTTCTTTCTGCCTGGAAACTGGAGATTGTCCATAGCAACCAAAAAGTGTCCCTTTACGTCAAAAGTGGCTTTAGACCAGCTAGAAAACAGCGATAGTAAATTAGAAGACTTGCAGAATTGAGCGATAGTGAATCGTGGGGAAATTTATTTTATTACTATTTATTTTTTTAATTATTTATTTTTATTTATTATAATTTATGTTGTTGTGTTTCAAACTTTATCATACCCGGGATATCTACTAGACTCTGGTTTGGACAGATTTAAGTGCGTTATTGTTAAGATTTACAGACCTACAATATAAAACGCCAAATTTCCATGCAAAATAATTGTACCGCATTCAGCACCTAAAATCCGAAATAATCATACCGCCAGGGAGGTTAAAATATATAATATTTGGGGATCTAAGTAATTTTCTTGAAAAAAAATACAGATTTTTACATGTATGTGAGAAATGTTAGACAAAACAAAAGCATGTGTGTTTAAAAGTGCTAAAGATTTCAATCATTTTGTTTAACAGATCTATGCAAATTATTTATCTATAGAAAAAAATAAACTAGTGATTTAAAATACCAGATGAAATGTGCTGCTTAATTGACTTGCAAGTAATCAAATGTGTGACTGTGTAAGTGTAGAACGGTATCAGTTTGTGTCTTAATATAAATACAACTTGCTATGTACAACTGATCTACAGAAATGATCCACAAAAATGGAAACTGAGACTCAGGAAATGCCTGATACAGGCAATCAAATGCCAGCACTCAATGGCTTTTACATACCACTCTTCATTAGGATATTTGCACTGGTTTCCCATCATTTTTAATTTAAAAAATATGAAATTTAGCTCATTGGACACTTCACTATAAAAAAACCTCAGTTCACAAGAACACAATAGAAGGCTATTTGAAGAACAACAAGTATTTCTGAAGATAGTAGCTGCTGATATTAGACAGCAATTTAGCATTTTGCAACCTGTTACTTTATCAGAGAGAAGTACAACTTCCGGTGACACATTTTCAGTGTAGTTTCTATTTGAAAAACTAAAGACGATTCTGCATCTCAAATCTACATTGGTCCACACAACCAAGGCCATCTTTAATGCAGGGCAAAAAGAGCAGCTGCCCTGGGCCCTGTCATTATTTTGGGGCCCAAAGCAGCTGCCCCTTGAGCTCACACTGCCCAGGAATGTCTGAAGCAGGGCTGGCTGGCTCCAGGATGGGTGGAGTCGGGCTTCCCTCCAGCTTTGCAGCCTGACAACATCTGGAGGAACATCCAACACTGCTTTCAGCATCCTGTTACATAGAGTTGTGTCTCCTGCCTTAGCATTGTCAGGCTGCAAAGCTGGAGGGAAGCCCGACTCCTCTGCTCTGTCTTTTACTCTATTCCTGCTCCTGGACTCTGTATTCTTTCTTCTGGTTTGCTGCTGTTCCTACTTTGTCCTGCAGGCGGAGAGGCTGGTTGAGCTGCTGAACAATAGAGCTCCGACTGAGCTTTTACAGCCATGTGCGGATGGGTCTGGAGAGCTCAGTGGTATAGGGGCCCAGTAGCAAGATACAAACTATTGCAAGTTCCTTTGTTTACTGCCAGTGCTTTGTCTCCCCTTTTTCCAGAACTGCAGACCATCTCTTCTCTCTTGTGATGTTTTGCAGGGCAGGGAGAGAGGAGACACATGTGATGATTTGAAGGGCAGGGAGAGAGGAGACACCTGTTATGTCATGCAGGGCAGGGAGAGAGGAGAGACATGTGATGTTCTGCAGGGCAGGGAGAGAGGAGGCATGTGTGATGATCTGCAGGGCAGGGAGAGAGGAGACATGTGTGATGATCTGCAGGGCAGAGAGAGAGGAGACAGGTGTGATGATCTGCATGGATAGAGGAGACATGTGTGATGGTCTGCAGGGAGAGAGAAGACAGGTGTGAAGCTCTGCAGGAAGAGAGGAGAAATGTGTGATGGTCTGCAAGGCAAGGAGGGAGGAGACAGGTGTGATGGTCTGCAGAGAGAGAGGAGACACGCGTGATGGTCTGCAGGACAGGGAGAGAGGAGACAGGTGTGATGGTCTGCAGGGCAGGGAGAAAGGAGACATGTGTGATGATCTGCAGGGAAGGGAGAGAGGAGACATGTGTGATGGTCTGCAGAGCAGGGAGAAAGGAGACAGGTATGATTGTCTTTGGGGCAGGGAGAGAGGAGACAGGTGTGATGATCTGCAGGGAGAGAGCAGACAGTTGTGACAATCTGCAGGGCAGGGAGAGAGGAGACAGGTGTGGTGGTCTGCAGGGCAGGGAGAGAGGAGACAGGCGTGATGTTCTGCAGGGCAGGGAGAAGGGATACAGATGTGATGTTCTGCAGGGCAGGGAGAGGGAAGACAGGTGTAATGTTCTGCAGGGCAGGGAGAGGGGAGACAGGTGTAATGTTTTTCAGGAAGAGGGGAGACAGATGTGATGTTCTGCAGGGCAGGTAGAGGGGAGACAGGTGTGATGTTCTGCAGGGAGAGGAGAGATAGGTGTGGTGTTCTGCTGGTTTGGAGACAGGTGTAATGGTCTGCAGGGCTGGTAGAGGGGATACAGGTGTGATGTTCTGCAGAGCTGGGAGAGGGGAGACAGGTGTGATGTTCTGCAGGGAGAGGAGAGATAGGTGTGGTGTTCTGCAGGGCTGGAGACAGGTGTGATGATCTACAGGGCTGAAGACAGGTGTGATGGTCTGCAGGACTGAAGACAGTGAGCGGTAATGATATGCTGTAACCTCTAGCAACCAATCAGTGAGTGGCAATGATGTTCAGTAACTCCTAGCAACCAATGGGTGAGCAGTAATGATAAGCAGTAACCTCTAGCAACCCATGGGTGAGCAGTAATGATGTATAGTAATGTCTAGCAACCAATCAGCGAGCATTTATAATGTGCAGTAACCTCTAGCAACCAATCAGTAAGTGTGGACCAGTTCTTTGTTCACATTATTAAAGTTTTTTTTTAGATAAGCCTATGTGTGCAATTGTTTTTTGAGATACATCTATGTGCTATGGGATGTTAGGGGGGTTAAAAGCAAAATTGAATGGGGGGGGGCAAAGAAAAGGTTTGCCCAGGGTCCAATCAATAATAAAAAAAATTGCCCTGCACACAACCACAATGTTTTTGCCTATTTTCTAAAAGAACAGACTGCCAGACTCATAATGATCTTTATCTTTCTTACTTAGCAACAAATCTGGCTTCTTTTCTATGAAAAAACTGTAAGCCTTACCAGGAATTACTGTAGTCAGTTTTGCAGGGGAATTTTTACTCAGCTTAGAGAATAAGGTAAAGCTGTGCTAACTTCAATCATACAATCATGTACAAGCAAAAATTATGTTCTGTATTTTTTCTTGCACATGATTGGATATTATTTGCAAAGTGAATTTGAACTACATTCAATTATCTAAGTGAAAATTCCTATTTAAACTGAAAATGTCCTTGCAAATGGAACATACTCTACTTCTTTATTAAATCAACCCCAATGTCTGTGTAGTCACCAGACTGAAAACAGATTATTTGGCAGGGCTACCTTTTGATGTACTTTCCACCTTGTTAACACTTGTAAAATTGTTATTTTTCTTTGGAAATAAAAACCACGAGTGACATTTAGTGTAAACCAGGCTACAATGCTAGTTTGCATACAAGCTAATAATTGTAAAAATATTGTCACTGACTATCTTCACTCTGAGAAAATCATTCACTGTATTACTAGGTCTTACTACATCTGTGTTTATTAGACTTTTTATGTACTTGCTTACAAAGCTAATATTTGAAAATGTGTATGTTTACCACCAACTAAGAAAAACATGGCAGTGGCATTCTGTAATAATAGTTGGCAATTGCACAAAGTCACTGTGCCACTTCAAGTCCTACAATAAACATCTTTGTTTTTGTGAAAACCACTAGTTGCATTCGCTTGTTTTAACTGGGTAGCATAAGTGAAGTAAACACATAGGGGTTGATTTACTAAAACTGGAGAGTGCAAAATCTGGTGTGCATAGTAGCCAATCAGCTTCTAACTTCAACTTGTTCAGTAAAGCTTTGACAATGGAACCTAAAAGCTGATTGGTTTCTATGCAGAGCTGCACCAGATTTTGCACTCTCCAGTTTTGGTAAATCAAGCCCATAGTGTTACCCTGTGTTATTTAACTGTTTCAGTTTTTTGGTAGCGTTTTGAATCAGTCGCTAACAGTCAGGAGCTTTTTGGCCTGTGAGTCTCACTAGTGTACCACTAAATTTAGAGCCCAAAATGGCAAATCGAAGGTACACTACTGAAGAGGCCTACATGTTTCTGAGCATGACAGATAGTGAAGAGGAAGTCACTCATCTGTCAGATTCAGGCTCAGAATATGATCCTGTAGACAGCAGCGGCTCCATGACAGATAGCTCTGACGATGGAGTTGTGGTCCCTGTCAAGGTCAGGCATACCAGACCCCAAACTTCTTCTTCTGTCCTTGATGTGCAAGAACCGCAAGTCCCTCGTATGGAGCAGAGAAGTACTAGCGCCGCTATTCCTTCTGGTGAATTGACAAGCACCAGCGGCCTAGTACACCCTGGTCGTACATCCAGCACTGCAGTAACACTTGGTGACGTGGCGAGTCCCATAAGTGCAGTTCAAGCTGGTGAGGTGGCAAGCACAAGTAGTGTCCCGCTGCCACCAAGAAGATGAACACAGGCCCATCGTGCCCATAATGCCCTTCCTGCTGAATTCGCCAATCTGAATTGTGAACCCACCACTTCTGCAGCACCCGTACTTCCCCCATTCACTGGCCAACCCGGCATTCATGTGGAAACTTGATTTTTATTCGCTGTTTTTCAACGAAGATCTCTATAGATCTATTGTGGACCAAAGCAATTTGTACGCTGGTCAACACATCGCCACTATTCCCCAGTCCTCCCTTGCCAGTGATCGGAAACCAATTACGGTTTCCGAATTGAAGATCTTTCTGGGCCTTTCCCTCAACATGGGCATAAATAAAAAGAGTGAGTTGCGGTCATATTGGTCCACTGACCCAATTTACCATATGCCCTTGTTCTCTGCCTCCATGGCCAGGGCACGATACGAGCAGATTTCGCGGTTCATGCACTCCAACAACAATGAACTCTGTCGTTCTCGTGGAGATCCTGAATACGATCAGCTCTACAAAATTCGGCCCCTCGTAAACCACTTCAACCAACGTTTTGCAGACTTGTTTACTCCCCATAAAGTTGTCTGCGTTGATGAGTCCCTGATTAAGTTTTCTGACCGCTTGTCATTCAAACAGTATCTTCCCAGCAAGCGTGCCAGATACGGGGTCAAGATGTATAAGCTCTGTGACAGGGCCACAGGCTATACATGTAGTTTTATGGTTTACGAGGGCAAAGATAGTCACATAGAGCCGACAAACTGCCCTGACTACATAGGAAGCACTGGCAAGATTGTGTGAGACTTGGTGTCACCCTTATTCGGAAAGGGGTACCACTTATATGTGGACAATTATTACACGAGCATGCCACTTTTTAGTCACCTTTTTGATCAGCAGATTGGAGCATGTGGCACCGTGTGACCTAATCGCCGGGGCTTTCCCCAGTGGCTTGTAGATTCCCATCTTAGGCTGGGGCAGAGAGCCTGCTTGCAGTGTAATAATTTGCTTGCTATGAAGTGGAGGGATAATAAGAAAGTTTTCGTTCTTACCTCCCTTCATACAGACACGACGGTCCAAATTACTACGGTGACTGGTGTTGTGGAGAAACCCCTCTGTGTCCACGAATATAACCTCAATATGGGAGGGGTGGACCTCAATGACCAGTTGTTGGCGCCGTACATAGTTCCCCGTAAGGCCAGATGCTGGTATAAAAAAGTGTCTGTATACTTATTTCAATTGGCTTTGCTGAACGCTCATGTGCTGTACAGAGCTTCAGGACAGACTGGATCCTTCCTTAAATTCCAGGAAGAGATTGTCAGAGCCCTTCTGTTTCCAGATGGTGCTCCACCTCACCTTCCCCAACCAAATGCAGTAAGCCAGCTGCATAAGAGGCATTTTCCTTATGTCCTCCCGAGTACCCCTACCCAACGAGCTCCCCAAAGAAAATGTTGTGTCTGCAGAAAGCGCCGATATAGGCGTGACACCCGGTATTATTCTCCCTCCTGTCCTGACAATCCTGGTCTTTGCATTGGTGAATGTTTTGAACGCTACCATACACTAGTTGAGTTTTAGCGTAGGGCACAGCACTGCACAGACTAGGACACACTTTCACAGGGTCTCCCAAGATGCCATCGCATTTTGCGAGACGCGCACCTGGAAACGGTTACAGTTATAACAGTTACAAAAAAATGTGTAAAAAAAACAAAAAAAAGTAAAAAAAAAACACATAAAAAAATATAAAATAAAAAAAACAAAAATAGTTGTCGTTTTATTGTTCTCTCTCTATTCTCTCTATTGTTCTGCTCTTTTTTACTGTATTCTATTCTGCAATGTGTTATTGTTATTATGTTTTTATCATGTTTGCTTTATAGGTATGCAATTTTTTTATACTTTACGGTTTACTGTGTTTTATTGTTAACCATTTTTTTGTTTTCAGGTACACCATTCAGCTGCAGAGTGGATTTATTTATCTTGACAGCAACAGCGTTTGCTCCCACGATACATAAAGCCGTGACTCCAGCGCTGTCTGAGGTGATTTCACCACCACAGCTACATACTTCAGCATATATGCCGAAGCGTAAGGGCAGCAGTGGGCGGAGGAGCGATTTGCTCCTACCTTTTGCGGGAGGATGCCCCCATGCTTCGGCATATATATATATATTTTAGGCACAGGTTGCGTTAAATGTTTTATTTTTTACTATGTTTTTTTTTGTATTTGCTTTGCGGGTATGGTAAGTCTTACTGTTATACTGTAATGTTACTTTGTTTTATTGTTAACCATCATTTGCTTAGCAGGTACGCCATTCAGTTGCAGCGTGGATTTATTTATCTCGACAGCAACAGCGTTTGCTCCCACGATACATAAAGCCATGACTCCAGTGCTGTTGGAGGTGATTTCACCACCACAGTTACATACTTCAGCAAATATGCTGAAGCGTGGGGGCAGCAGTGGGTGGAGGAGCGATTTGCTCCTACCTTTTGTGGGAAGATGCCCCCATGCTTCGGCATATATAAACGGTGCATGTATGCCCATCATTAGAAGTGGGTGGATGAAGGGAGGTATTCTAATGGTGGGCATACCCATCGATCAATCTCTTTTTTTCATTCAGCTCACAGGTTGCATGAAAAAAAAGTTTACAATATATGCCCAACAAGACCAGCAACGTACTGGTATGTTGCTGGACTTTGAGTGGTTATACCAAAATGATGCCTGCAGGTTTAGGTATCATCTTAGTATCATTCTTTTCAGCCAGCGGTTGACTTTCATGTAAAAGCAGTCCTAGCAGCTAATTAGCCTCTAGCCTGCTTTTACAAGCAGTGGGAGGGAAAGCCCCCCCACCCGTCTTCCGTGTTTTTCTCTGGCTCTCCTGTCACAACAGGGAACCTGAGAATGCAGCCGGTGATTCAGCCAGCTGACCATAGAGCTGATTAGAGACCAGAATGGCTCCAAAACATCTCTATGGCCTAAGAAACCAGAAGCTACGAGCATTTCATGACTTAGATTTTGCTGGATGTAAACAGCGCCATTGGGAAATTGGGAAAGCATTTTATCACACCGATCTTGGTGTGGTCAGATGCTTTGAGGGCAGAGGAGAGATCTAGGGTCTAATAGACCCCAATTTTTTCAAAAAAGAGTACCTGTCACTACCTATTGCTGTCATAGGGGATATTTACATTCCCTGAGATAACAATAAAAATGATAAAAAAAATGAAAGGAACAGTTTAAAAATTGAATAAAGAAAAAAAATAATAAAGAAAAAAAAAAAATGCACCCCTGTCCCCCCCTGCTCTCGCGCAAAGGGGAACACAAGCGTCGGTCTGGCTTCAAATGTAAACAGCGATTGCACCATGCATCTGAGGTATCACCGCGAAGGTCAGATCGAGAGCAGTCATTTTGGCAGTAGACCTCCTCTGTAAATCTAAAGTGTAACCTGTAAAGGCTTTTAAAGGCTTTTAAAAATGTATTTAGTTTGTCGCCACTGCACGTTTGTGCGCAATTTTAAAGCATGTCATGTTTGGTATCCATGTACTCGGCCTAAGATCATCTTTTTTTTTTTTCATCAAACATTTGGGCAATATAGTGTTTTTTAGTGCAATAAAATTTAAAAAAGTGTGTTTTTTCCCAAAAAAATGCGTTTGAAAAAATCGCTGCGCAAATACTGTGTGAAAAAAAAAAAAAATGAAACACCCACCATTTTAATCTGTACGGCATTTGCTTTAAAAAAAATATATAATGTTTGGGGGTTCAAAGTAATTTTCTTGCAAAAAAAAATAATTTTTTCATGTAAACAAAAAGTTTCAGAAAGGGGTTTGTCTTCAAGTGGTTAGAAGAGTGGGTGATGTGTGACATAAGCTTCTAAATGTTGTGCATAAAATGCCAGGACAGTTCAAAACCCCCCCAAATCACCCCATTTTGGAAAGTAGACACCCCAAGCTATTTGCTGAGAGTCATGTCGAGTCCATGGAATATTTTATATTGTGACACAAGTTGCGGGAAAGAGACCAATTTTTTTTTTTTTGCACAATGTTGTCACTAAATGATATATTGCTCAAACATGCCATGGGAATATGTGAAATTACACCCCAAAATACATTCTGTTGCTTCTCCTGAGTACGGGGATACCCTATGTGTGAGACTTTTTGGGAGCCTAGCCGCGTACGGGACCCCGAAAACCAAGCACCGCCTTTCAGGCCTTTGAAACTGTGATAGGTAGTGAGGAGTGAATCAAAAATTTACGCCCTTAGAAATCCTGAAGGTGGTGATTGTCTTTCGGGGCCCCGTATGCAGCTAGGCTCCCAAAAAGTCCCACACATGTAGTATTCCCGTACTCAGGAAAAGCAGCAGAATGTATTTTGGGGTGTAATTCCACATATGCCCATGGCATGTTTGGGCAATATATCATTAAGTGCCAACTTTGTGAAAAAAAAAAAAAATTGTCACTTTCCTGCAACTTGTGTCAAAATATAAAATATTCCATGGACTCTACATGCCTCTCAGCAAATAGCTTGGGGTGTCTACTTTCCAAAATGGGGTCATTTGGGGGGGGGGTTGTGCCATCTGGGCATTTTATGGCCTTCAAAACTGTGATAGGTAGTGAGGAGTGAAATCAAAAATTTACGCCCTTAGGAATCCTGAAGGCGGTGCTTGATTTTCGGGGCCCCGTATGCAGCTAGGCTCCCAAAAAGTCCCACACATGTGGTATCCCCATACTCAGGAGAAGCAGATAAATGTATTTTGGGGTGCAATTCCACATATGCCCATGGCCTGTGTGAGCAATATATCATTTAGTGACAACTTTTTGTAATTTTTTTTTCTTTTTTGTCATTATTCAATCACTTGGGACAAAAAAATAATATGCAATGGGCTTAACATGCCTCTCAGCAATTTCCTTGGGTTGTCTACTTTCCAAAATGGGGTCATTTGGGGGGGGGGGTGTACTGCCCTGCCATTTTAGCACCTCAAGAAATGAGATAGGCAGTCATAAACTAAAAGCTGTGTAAATTCCAGAAAATGTACCCTAATTTGTAGACACTATAACTTTTGCGCAAACCAATAAATATACGCTTATTGACATTTTTCTTATCAAAGACATGTTGCCGAATACATTTTGGCCTAAATGTATGACTAAAATTGAGTTTATTGGATTTTTTTTAAAACAAAAAGTAGAAAATATCATTTTTTTTCAAAATTTTCGGTCTTTTTCCATTTATAGCGCAAAAAATAAAAACCACGGAGGTGATCAAATACCATCAAAAGAAAGCTCTATTTGTGGGAAGAAAAGGACGCAAATTTCGTTTGGGTACAGCATTGCATTAGCAGTTAAAGCGACGCTGTGCCAAATTGTAAAAAGTGCTCTGGTCAGGAAGGGGTAAATCCTTCCGGGGCTGAAGTGGTAAGTATGTTATTGCTAAGAATTACAGGCCTACAATATAAAATGCCAAATTTCCATGCAAAAAAATGGTACCACTTTGAGACACAAAATTCTGAAATAATCATACCACCAGGGAGGTTAACATACAGCTGCTGTGTATAATCCACCAGGTAAATGTGAAAACTATCATTGCTTGAACACAGAGCTCCAATTTAAATAATATTTAGATAAAAGCTACCTGATTCAATTAAAAAGAAATCAAACAAAAATAGTGATATCCAAATGTAAACAAGTGCAAATGTATTTAAGAGCATTTGAGGAAATACTTAAAATTGTGACAGCTAGTAATGACCAGTAGCATTCATAAAAATAATGCAAATGCCTATCTCTGGTAACCAATAGCAACCAATACAATTTATAAAGTTGTGCAAGTATCCATTTGTAGTAAATAAATACAGTTCAAATTATTGTGCAATTATCCAACTGTGATGATCAGTAGCAACCAAAGATCAATGTGCAATATTGAAAAATGTTCTCAGATGTTAAAGATATGAACCTCAATTTTACTGGTTAAACTCATCGGAACAGGTTGACCTTAACTTAAAAATTGGAAGTATCCCCATGATGTAAAGCCATTCAGTTTTTTTTTTTAAATAAAAACAATTAAAAATCCACTTACAGTTTTCAGTGCTATTGCTAGTGCAGAACCCTTTACCAATAGGTAGGTGCTAGTAATAGATTTTTTTTAATAGGAACTGTCAGCACAGGCAAATTTAGGCAGGCCTAAGCTGCAAGCTAGGCCTGTCTGTTTTGATCTGGGGGCTGGGAGTGGTCATAGTAGCAGTGGGTGTGATCACCTGTGCTCTGGTTCTGAGGCGCCACCCCTGCTTCCAGGGAGAATGTTCTGGAAGAGGGGCCTCTACGCAGTCAATGGCAATGTCTTTATCATCACACGGTCATTGATGAAGAACTCCTGGAGCAGAGGGACAGGTGAAGCTGTCGGAACGTATGGCCTGGTCAAGTTTTCCATCAAGGACTCAGGGCAGTAAAAGGTCGGTGAGTGTTACCACAGTGGAGGGCTCGATGTGCCAGGAAGTCTGTACAGGGACTTTGCTTCTACACAGTCATTAGCAAAGTCTTCATCATTTACACAGTGAATAATGGGGAGTCCTGGATCAAAGGAAGAGACTGTGGGGATCTGTGTCAAACTGATGTGGCCTGAAGGCACAGGATTTGCAAGCTGGGCTGGCTGGGAACAGTAGACCACCATTCAAAGAAATGCTTCTAAACTACTAGGACTCTGGGGAGAGTTGCTGCAGGCCTCAGGCTTAATAGCAGAGAAGCAACCAGAGCCTGCTTGGGGATTTATTCAGAGTGGGTCCTCCTTGCTCAATAGAAGAAGATGTGACAATACTTCAGTTCAGGATAAGTTTGTGCAGGAGGGGAACTACAGGAGAAGCTTTGTGGAGGAGGAAAGAAGTTTCTGGGAACATCATTTCTACACGTTCAGGAGTAATGTCTTCATTCTCTAAACGGTATTGATTGGGAAATTCTTGGAAGCAAATAGTCTGCAGGAGCTGAGCAGAGAAGGAGCAACAGTCTGCATGGAGATGCAGGAGGAGAAGCATAACAGTTACAGATGCACATCATATCTTCTGGCTCTAAATATGTGCTAGTGTGTATAAACTCTAAAATATGATGGCAATTGAAACATCCTATGGGCATCCAATATACCCTTTTCCCCAACCAAGTTGAACCCCCCCCCCCAATAAAACAAAAAAACAAAACCAGCAAAAGACTGTTCATTGTCTCTGCAAATGATGTATGGAGTCTGGCAGTGGGGTGAATTGGTGGATTGTCTGTTACTAGTGGCAACTACACCGCTACACTAGCAATACATGATACACCTAATTTCCTCCTTCTTCCTCTCTCTGGGAGCTAGAAGCATGCAGCCAAGCTCAGTGACATCACTAACTCCACCATAAGTCACTGTCAGACTTCCTCAGGAGTGATTTTGTTGGAAATAATTCAACTAGTTTAGTTCTGATTTACCAATGAAAAGCCACACAATTATTATTTTACATCCCACAGCAATTTTCTGTTTTTGCTGTGACCTAAATTGTGTATCAGTTATATTCTTTATACCCTTCATTTCTGCTCCTTCTTGATATGAATTTCTGCTCTGTCATTTGATCCTCAAATAAAATATTCATTTTTTTCTCTGTAAACTGTAATGTACAATTCTGTTTCTTAGTATGACCTACTTACTGTATGTGAACCCCTCTGAAAAGATGTAAAATAATTTATTTGCTAACTGGCGTCCTGACTTTCTGTTTCATCTTATGCCGCGTACACACGGTCGGACTTTTCAGCTACAAAAGTCCAACGGACGCTGACGGACTAAAGCTGGCTGGTAATCCGATCGTGTGTGGGCTTCTCCGGACTTTCAACGTACTTTTTTAGCCTCAAATCCGACGTACTTTAGATTTGAAACATGCTTCAAATCTTTACGTCGTAACTACGACGGACCCCGAAGTCCGCTCGTCTGTATGCTAGTCCTACGGACAAAAAAACGACGCATGCTCATAAGCAAAAACTAAACGGAAGCACTCGGTCTAGTAAAACTAGTGTTCGTATTGTAGGTAGCACATTCATCACGCTGTAAAATCTGTGATCGTTGAATGCAGTGCATTTTATTTCTTCTTTACGAATGTTCTAAAGAACGAAGGTGTTTTGCTGTTCATAATCAGAGTTCTCCCAAACTGATTTCTGGATTCTTTTTCTCTTTGATCTCATGAATGATATAGTATGCTTTTTAAAAACAATGTTTCCATACTAATAATACTTTTTCCCTTTATATTTTTTTTTTTTTAGGTTTGTAAAGTTACCACAAAGAACCCATTATTCTATTTTTTTTTTCTAGTAATTATTTTTTAGTTTTTATATAAAGTGAACCCAAAGCACCGTTTTTGGTTATGTAGATTTTTTTAGTTTCAAGACTTACCACTTGAACATTATTAACATTAGTAATGTATTTTTGGTGTGTTTTTTCAAACTCAATGAGATTGTTGTCCCTTGTTAATTTAACATTGTGTGTAAAATCAATGATTTCAAAGAAAACACATAAAGTCTTTTGCTAAACTCAAAAAAGATCCATTTATTCATGGTCAAAATAAAATAAAGAGGAAGTCAACGCTGGAAAAAGTCGTTGTACAAGAAAATTGGGATCTTGCGGAGTCCATATAAGAGGGAGCACAATCTGGTCCAAGAATCCCAAAGATCAACAGCACCAGCAGATGATCTAGATGTCCCCAGACTGTGGTCCTACAACAGCCTGCATCTTCTGTCAGACCAGACTGAACCCAGGTCATCACTTTCTTCTCTTCCCTGCAGCCTTTCCTCCACGCTGCCCTGCAGCCTTCCCTGTAGCCTTCTTTTGAGGCTGTGGCTCTGGTGTTTCAGTTGTGGCAGGAGGAGGAGGAGGAGGAGGAGGAGGAGGAGGAGGGGGGGCTGCCTCATGTAGTTGGGTGTTTTGTGTTAGCGTGCCCTGCAGCCCCTTATGGATTGTTTCCCCAAATAGTCGCTCACAAATGAGGCGCTGCTCCCAATCCATCTGAAGAAGCCTGCTGGCTAAGTAGCAGCCATAGGATTCTTCCGCTTCGGGGGGCTCGTTAAAAAACGGGTGGCCTCTTGCATGAGGCGCAGGGATGCGTCCTGTGTGACCATCCCCTTCCTGGCCCTTTTTTTGGGAAGGTGGAGGGGAGGCACTTGGGATTGGGTCAGGCTCCTACTGGGCCCAGCCACCTCACTTGGCCCAGCCACCTCACTTGGCCCAGCCACCTCACTGGGAGCAGCCACCTCCTGCCTGACACTGGACCCAGCCTCCTCCAGGATGATGGTGAATCCGGCCTCCTCCAGGCTGTCCATGGGCCCGGTCTCCTCCTGCCTGCCACTTTCCCCACATTCCTCCTGGATGGACTCATCCTGTGTATAAAAAAAGGACAATAGTTTTAGTTTCTTTTTTTGGGTTCATCAATGACACACAGTTTGCTTCTCATGACTAGCAAATTCAATGTGAATACATCTCTTTAATAAAAGAGTCTAATCAGACACCCTAATTATTTCAAGCAGGTGCCAAACATATTTAGCCACTACTGTCATTTGATATGTATACACAATTTTGAGTGCAAAATTATTTTAGACAATTATAACATCCAGTTAACATCATTAATATTAGTACAGTAAATATTTGTTAAAATAATTTACCTGACTCCAGATGGTCATATCCGGTTCATCCAGGATGGAAGACCCAGCTTGCTCCTCATCAGCCTCTGCTGGGGTGGAGGGAAGGGTGGAGAGAAGGGTGGAGGGAAGGGTTGAAAGTGATGCCCTGGCTTCATTCTGGTCATCAAGAAAACGGAGTTGATTGTAGTACCACAGCCTGGGTACATAAACATCATCTGCTGATGCTCCTGATCTCCTTGATTCCTGGATCTTCCTATGCTCCCTCTTATACATGTTCCTCAAGACCCCAATTTTCTTGAGCACTGTCTCCATTGTTGCTCCCGGGATGGTCGCCTGGACAAAGGACAGAAGTCTCTCCAGCGTTGACTTCCTCACATGCTTGGCATAATACTGAGGGTGTTTCACCTCCCACAAATTCCTCATCTCTCGATATTTTGAAATAAAAGCTGTAAGGAACTCTGGATCCTTAAATAGGGGATTCATTATATCTGGAAAAGAGAAAGTCACAAGACCAAAAACACTTATTATAGGTTTCTGCTAACCCCTCATCATCTTCTCCCTATGTAGGCCTCATCAATCTATCAAGCCATATAGGCCGCTTGCTACAAACTCATGACCATAAAACCCCCCAAAAAAAACAAAGAAAACAAAAATAAAATAATAAAATTACCTTCGTTTTGTAACGTCCTGGTCCACTATCACCTACGCACAGAACGTACGTATGACACGTGCGCAAGGCCCCTCTTTATACACTACGCATGTGTGAAACTCCGCCTGCGTCGCCCGCCCCTGACGTTCGAAATTAACTCATGTTCTCCGCCCCCTAATTCGACGCACAGAACGTACGTACGACACGTGCGCAAGGCCCCTCTTTATACACTACGCATGTGTGAAACTCCGCCTGCGTCGCCCGCCCCTGACGTTCGATTTTAACTCATGTTCTCCGCCCATTTTTAGTTACGGCGCGTAGTGGGGTAAATAATGGCGGAGACACCTGACATGTCCTCAGGTAGTGGAAAAAGCCCGGAGGCTGGAACGTCCACAAAATCTGTGAGGCCTAGATTTAAGGCCTCCAATATGAGTTTTAAAGAAATGGTGGAGATGGTGGCCATTCTTCACAAAGACGACTATGATGGGAAGTATGGGCCGTACGCACGGCCAAATTTGCGCAAGGCCAAAATAATGGCGAAGGTCGTGGACACTTTGCAGGCTTCTTTTGGGGTACAGCGCTCCCGAGATCAACTTCGCAAAAGATGGTCTGACCTGAAACTCAGGGAGCCGGATCAATATAGACGGATCCGGAAAGTGCTTAAAAAAAGTAAGTACTTGTCGTGTTTTTCTCTTGTGTTTATTACCTTGTATACTGCTCCATGTGCTTTTCCTTCCTATACGTTTTTTTTGTTCATCGTTTCAAACGATCTTTTACAAAACCTCGTTACATATCTATAGATAGATCTATGTAAAAAAAAATATATATATATATATATATATATATATAAATATAAATATAAATATATATATATATATATATATATATATAAATATATATATATATATATATATATATATATATATATATATATATAAAAATATATATATATATATATAAAAAAAAAATATAGATATAGATATATAGATAGATAGATATAGAAATGTAAAACATTCTTTTGGAATATTTTAAGTTATCTTTTTTTAATTACATTTAGTTAGATATTTATCGATTTTGTTCCAGATATAGAGAGAGAGAGAGAGAGAGAGAGAGAGATCAAAAGATTATTAACTATATTTTGAGATATTGATATCTATCTATCCGATATGTCTTTATAATTTTAAATATGGAGGTAAAATAGGAACTCTACACAAACCACTTCACTACAAATGTTTTAGAAAATGACTATGTACTAAAATATCTGTGTGCTAAGTAGATTAATAATTTTTGGTTTCACCTAGGGGAAAAATCACTCAGCCAACAAGAAGACAGTCCACCCCAAGCCAAACATGATTGGGAAATCAGCCCAAGCCCCACTGAGGATGTGGAGGAAGGAGAGGTGGGCGACATGGGCACCCCACCAGGTGAGTGTCTGACACACCAGCTTACGGTAATCTATGCATGGCTGCCTTTTGTTTAATGTAATTTTTCTACTCTATTTTAGGGGATCTGGTTGTGCTTGATTCAAGCAACAGTGCCACCCCCGAGGATGTGGAGGAATTAGGCTACATGGGCACCCCACCAGGTCAGTGTCTGAGACAACAGCTTTATTATGGTAAGGTAAACTATGTATGTGTGCATATTTCTAAATACATTTTTTGGTTTCATTCCACTTTAGGTACACAAAGTGACTATTTCACTTCTGAAAGTGCCCAACGGCTAATTGGTCAAATAATGGCCTGGAATAAGGACATGGATGAAATGCGGAATCGGCTGGATCGTATGCAGCAGGAAATGAAGGACATGATTGATGTTTTGGGTCGAATCTAAATGCCCTTTTTGAAACCCCAAAACATCGATCATGTCCTTCATTTCCTGTTTTGCTGACCCCATTCTGGGCCTTCTCTTTATTTTTTTGGCTGAACATAAATGGCTGTTTAACCTAATTTTAAAAAGGAGGGCTGTTTCTTTAAAATACATTCCAAATCCACAAAAAAATAAAACTTGATTTTCAAAAAAACAACAACCAAAAAAAAAAATAATATTTTTAATAAAAAAAAAAAAAAAAAAATTGAGATTAAAACCCCCCAAAAAAAATAATTTGATTTTAAAACCAAAAAAAAATAAAAAAATTGATTTTAAAAACCAAAAAAAAAAAAAAAATTGATTTTAAAAACCAAAAAAAATAAAAAAATTGATTCTAAAACAAAAAAGAAAAAAAAATTGATTTTAAAAACCAAAAAAAATAAAAAAAATTGATTTTAAAACAAAAAAGAAAAAAAAATTGATTTTAAAAACCAAAAAAAATAAAAAAATTGATTTTAAAACACCAAAAAAAAAAAAAGATTTTAAAACACAAAAAAAAAAAAAAAGATTTTAAAACACAAAAAAAAAAAAAAGATTTTAAAACCAAAAAAAAACAAAAATTGATTTTCAAAACAAAATAAAAAAAAAACTTTATTTGCAAAAAAAAAAAAAAAAACATAAAAAACTTGATTTTAAAAAACGCCAAAAAGTAAAAAATCTTGATTTAAAAAAAAAAAAAAAAAAAAAAGCCTGTTTGCGAAAATCAAAAAGCCAAAAATATTTTTTTGTGGATTATGTCTAAATATTTAAATATAATTATATTTTTCGAAATTATTAAGATATCATTATATTTTTGTCTATGAACATTTTATACTAAATGCAGAACTGAATGCATAACAACCATTAATAAAAACATCTCCTTATAGGAATTAAATAAATGTGTGGTTTGTTATTTCAATGCTCAGTATCAGTTTGGTTATAATTGTCAAAAAGTTGTTTACAGTGGCAATGGAGTTTTTATTTAGACATTTAAAATGAAAATACAGCCCAAAAGAAAGGCAAGCAATAAATATAATTTAAGATTTCATCCATATTTTTTTTATTTTAAAAAATTAAATATCATGGCCCATTGCAATGGCCCCTTACCCATAAAATAATTAACATATTGCTGTCTAACTTGACGGGCACTTTGGGGGGCCAAGCCAGTACGGACATTATCCAGGCCCGTAAGGTTGTCATCTATAAGTCCGGCCTCAGGCCCAACTGTGCCTATATAATTCTGAGAATGTTTGTTTAAAAAGTTGTGCAGAATGCAGCACGATAAAATGATAAAATTAAGTTTGTATTCCGCCAAATTAATGGCTGTTTGAAACAGGCGGAACCGGCTGGCCAGAATTCCAAACGCATTCTCAACCACTCTTCTAGCTCTGGCCAGCCGGAAATTAAAAACCCTCCTCTCCGGGGTGAGGGTTCTTTGGGGGAATGGCCTCATGAGGTGCTTGCTCAGAGCGAAGGCTTCATCGGCAATGAAGACAAAGGGGAGTCCTTCCACATTATCCGCATCAGGTGGCAATCCCAGGCCACCACTCTGGAGACGCTGGCAGAACTCCGTCTGGGCAAATACTCCTCCATCCGACATCCGGCCATTCTTCCCCACGTCCACATATAAAAATTCATAGTGTGCAGACACCACCGCCATTAAAACAATACTGTGGAACCCTTTATAATTGAAATAGTATGACCCCAAATGGGGTGGTGGCACAATGTGGACATGTTTCCCATCTATAGCCCCTCCACAATTGGGAAAGTCCCAACGGCTGGCAAAATGGGATGCCACAGTCTGCCATTCCTGTGGCGTTGAAGGAAACTGGGGAATCAAACAAGAAAACCAAAATCAATTAATTTGGAAGCTAACATTGCAATAAAATTAGACAATTCAAAACATTATTCCCCAGCATCAGTATAACATTAAATAATTTAATTCTTCAGGAAAAACTAATATGGAAAGGCACACTTATCAGATTGCTCACCCCCTCTGATGGAACATTGATTCCATTTTAGGGGGTTGGGAAATCTAGCTAATTGCTAATTAGCAGCACACTATTTGGAGTGAGTTTAGGTTGGGGGGGGGGGTTGGGAAATCTAGCTAATTGCTAATTAGCAGCACACTATTTGGAGTGAGTTTAGGTGGGGGGGGTTGGGAAATCTAGCTAATTGCTAATTAGCAGCACACTATTTGGAGTGAGTTTAGGTGGGGGGGGGTTGGGAAATCTAGCTAATTGCTAATTAGCAGCACACTATTTGGAGTGAGTTTAGGTGGGGGGGGTTGGTAAATCTAGCTAATTGCTAATTAGCAGCACACTATTTGGAGTGAGTTTAAGTGGGGGGGGGTTGGGAAATCTAGCTAATTGCTAATTAGCAGCACACTATTTGGAGTGAGTTTAGGTGGGGGGGGGGGTTGGGAAATCTAGATAATTGCTAATTAGCAGCACACTATTTGGAGTGAGTTTAGGTGGGGGGGGGGTTGGGAAATCTAGCTAATTGCTAATTAGCAGCACACTATTTGGAGTGAGTTTAGGTGGGGGGGGTTGGGAAATCTAGATAATTGCTAATTAGCAGCACACTATTTGGAGTGAGTTTAGGTGGGGGGGGGTTGGGAAATCTAGATAATTGCTAATTAGCAGCACACTATTTGGAGTGAGTTTAGGTGGGGGGGGGGGTTGGGAAATCTAGCTAATTGCTAATTATAAGCACACTAAATACACTCAAACAAAATACATTCAAAATGAGTAGACTAGGTAGATATGTTCCCATCACTGCATGCTGGGGAGGTTATTGAAGGAAAATATACATGCATGACAAAAAATAACAGGAAAAAAATCCAGCATGTGTGAGGATAAAAAGGGGACATTCACACTATATTGCAATGATGGTAAGTAGTGTTTGAAGCAAGAAATACATTACATTATCAAAGATTACATAAAAGAACATGTGATGCTAATAAAAGCAAAATATCTTACCTTAATATAGTCCTTCTGCAGGACCTGGATGATGGCAGAACAGGTCTCTGGGATAATGATCCCCAGAGCCTGGGGGAGATGCCTGTCGAGAACTTAAGGTCCTGCAGGCTTCTCCCTGTGGCCAAATACCGCAAGGTAGCGACCAGCCTCTGCTCCGGAGTGATGGCTTGCCTCATGCAGGTATCCTGCCTGCTGATATAGGGGGTCAGCAAAGCCACCAAACGGTCAAAAACAGGGTCCGTCATCCGGAGAAAGTTCCTGAAATCCTCAGGATTATTCTCACGGATCTCACGGAGCAATGGCATGTGACAGAACTGGTCACGCTGGAGCAACCAATTCTTGGTCCATGAACTCCTCCTCGCCCTGTTCATGGACTGGTCTTGGGCTGAAGAATAAACTACAGCACCAAACACATACAATGCACGAGCTCGACGACGAGTACGTACAGGTAACATGGTTTCAAAACGGTCGGCTGGTCAGAACGCACTAAACAGAACGCACTGAAGAACAGCAAGGCCTGTGAAGAACGACCTGAAAATCAGGAACGAGCGGCCAATAAAACAAAGATTTCTCAATGCCAACTGACCAAACGCACTGAAAAGCAGATACAAACCTCACAAGCACAGACTGAACAACAGTTAAAACGAACTGAAAAATACGAGTCTCACAAGCGCGAATCGTCTCTCACCAAACTTCTACTAACACGAGATAAACACGAGATTAGCAGAAGGAGCCCAAAGGGTGTCGTACGGGCTATTGAACTTCCGTTTTATAGTCTCGTCGGACTTGGTGTACGTCACCGCGTACTAAGCTGTCGTACTTTTGTGTGGTCGTGTGTGGGCAAGTCCGTTCGTAAGAAAATCTGCCGCAAGTCCGCCGAAGGTACGCCGGAAGTATGTCGGATAGGCTGTCCGACTTTTGTAGCTGAAAAGTCCGACCGTGTGTACGCGGCATTAGTGTTGATCCACTTTTTGAACTGCTCCAGAAAGGTGAAAAGATGTCTTTTGTATTCAAAAGCTTTAAAAAAATGCATTGACTTATCTGGACTGCTCCAATAAAACATTACCTATGGCTGTGGTTAATTAGTGGGACTCCAAACCATCAGAGAGCTATAAATTTTATAAGTATCCTGGTAAACTGTAACTGTAGACAAATGAAATGCTTGTGACAAGGATGTAATTAACACAAAATGAAACACTAATATATATGCAAATTAAATATTAAAATAAGAGAAAAGTCAGACTTACCTACATAACACACACATATGGATACATAACACATGCATCAATATTTAATGTAATACATAACTTTAAAACCATACACACATAACAAAAAACCCTAATATTTTACACATGTAAGGCATTTCCATATCCTTTGCAGGCAGTCTGAGGAAGTCTGACAGTGACTTATGTGAAAACTATCATTGCTTGAACACAGAGCTCCAATTTAAATAATATTTAGATAAAAGCTACCTGATTCTTCTGGCTCTAAATATGTGCTAGTGTGTATAAACTCTAAAATATGATGGCAATTGAAACATCCTATGGGCATCCAATATACCCTTTTCCCCAACCAAGTTGAACCCCCCCTCCCCCAATAAAACAAAAAAACAAAACCAGCAAAAGACTGTTCATTGTCTCTGCAAATGATGTATGGAGTCTGGCAGTGGGGTGAATTGGTGGATTGTCTGTTACTAGTGGCAACTACACCGCTACACTAGCAATACATGATACACCTACTTTCCTCCTTCTTCCTCTCTCTGGGAGCTAGAAGCATGCAGCCAAGCTCAGTGACATCACTAACTCCACCATAAGTCACTGTCAGACTTCCTCAGGAGTGATTTTGTTGGAAATAATTCAACTAGTTTAGTTCTGATTTAGCAATGAAAAGCCACACAATTATTATTTTACATCCCACAGCATTTTTCTGTTTTTGCTGTGACCTAAATTGTGTATCAGTTATATTCTTTATACCCTTCATTTTTGCTCCTTCTTGATATGAATTTCTGCTCTGTCATTTGATCCTCAAATAAAATATTCATTTTTTTCTCTGTAAACTGGAATGTACAATTCTGTTTTTAGTATGACCTACTTACTGTATGTGAACCCCTCTGAAAAGATGTAAATTAATTTATTTGCTAACTGGCGTCCTGACATTCTGTTTCATCTTAGTGTTGATCCACTTTCTGAACTGCTCCAGAAAGGTGAAAAGATGTCTTTTGCATTCAAAAGCTTTAAAAAATGCATTGACTTATCTGGACTGCTCCAATAAAACATTACCTATGGCTGTGGTTAATTAGTGGGACTCCAAACCATCAGAGAGCTATAAATTTTATAAGTATCCTGGTAAACTGTCACTGTAGACAAATTAAATGCTTGTGACAAGGATGTAATTAACACAAAATGAAACACTAATATATATGAAAATGAAATATTAAAATAAGAGAAAAGTCAGACTTACCTACATAACACATACATATGGATACATAACACATGCATCAATATTTAATGTAATACATAACTTTAAAACCATACACACATAACAAAAAACCCTAATATTTTACACATGTAAGGCATTTCCATATCCTTTGCAGGCTTTAGATTATGGGGCCTATCTATGAAGGATTCAATTGAAAATTCTCCCAGTGAATCTTTTAATGACATTTGCCCAAGTGAGATTCAACCTTTTTTGCTTGGCATTCAACTATCTTATTTACAGTAGGATGAATCAGCACCATTAAATGTCAGTAGATAGTGAACAGCCATTGAATCCAACATGTACAGTAGGAATAAAGAATCGTTTTTATTCTGCAGACAAATCTATTGGCAACAGATCTCCATGATGCAGAAAAATATAGTATTTATATAATGTTTCAGCATTTAAATCAAATTATATTTTAAAACATTCTTCCCTGCAGGCATGCAGACTGGTATTTCCATAGCAAGGGGGCAGTGAGAATGTAGCTTCCCCTGCTTTGCTGAGCTCATATCACATGCCTTTCAGCATTGTGAGGTTTTAAAAAATGTAAGTGTAAGCCCCTTTCCCAAAGCACTGGTATCAGCACTGAACGCTGGGATGATTGGAACTCTGGGGAATTTGGTGGCCAGGAGGGGTCCTCTCATGTTGGGAACAAGATCTTCAGATAACGAACAACTGGTATTTTAGAGGCAAAATGGACTTTCATGGTACGGTATAAACTTACAATACACAGATGTGTTATAAAAATACAAATCTATTTAATAAAATCATTAAAAATTAACAATTTGGGCAGACATAAACAAAACCATACAGAAAAATGAATAGATCTCATAAGGGACGAAAAAACTACTGATAAAAAATATATTCCTCTAATATAGACTGGAAAAAGGTTAGTATATCAACCTAATCACAGGGGAACTTCCATTCATGTCCAACGTATATATACTGTGGCCGGTAGGGAAGCGGTTAATCTATGGAAGAAATATATACAACATAAGCAATATTCATACACCAAACAATGAGATAAATAAAGTGACAGGGTAGTGGGCACCTAACTCAGCAGAGTATCATGCCAGTGGGGTACCCTATACACATACAAATCAAGGGGTTAGTAGGTCATAGCCATTTCTCGGTTGGAAGCATCTCCTTGCATGCTCTTTGAATGAATTAAGCATTTTTAATGTTTCACTTAAAGCATTATTAAAATCGCTGATCCTTGACAAATTAAATTTTTAAAAATGTTTTTTTTATCTTGGTACATGTTCCCCAGGGTAGTGCCCATTCCTCTGTGCCATTTATTTGACAAGCACGTTTCTATTAGTCTAAAAAGTGGTCATTATTGTTTTTTAACATTAGGCACCAATTAACTTTATTTGGGTTCATATTCAGCAACCAGATTGTACTCGTGTTCTGTGAACCTGTCTCAATCCAAATCCAGGTACATTCATCTCATCCATATTTATAATATTAAATGGTATTCCTTCTAAAATGGCTGGCCTGTACAAATCCAAATTTTTAGGATATTGTATATGAGCACTTTTACACATGGAAATGTCACAGGCACCCCCTGACTTAAAAAACCTCACCTTCCTCCTCCCCAACTACATATTTACATGTATCTTTGGACCATGGCCTCTTGCATTGTACTTATTGACCCCTTACATGTATGCATTCACAGTAATTTTGCTCAAAAACAAGAATGTTCAAATATTTGTCAATTATTTGGTCCCACACGAAAATTTCATGAACTCTAATATAACACCGTGAAATCAATCAGTCATGGTGGACAAAGCTGACAAATTCTGCACAGCAGGATTAAAATAAAACCTCTAAAATGTATTTTGCAATGTTTATTTTTTCCTAATCTCTCACTAACCATGACCAGTTAATCCTGTCTGCTTAGTGTCATATTGCAAGAAATATTCATACTTCATATATTGTTTTTTTAACACTAAAAATAGGTCTGTTTGTTGTAGAAAATGTTATCAGCTCATGTCTTAATGTTTTAGAAAACTAGATTCTGTGTACTGTGTTTAATGATATGCATCAGAATGTGTATATCTCCTTATTGTATATGTAGGCTTTTCATCCTGCTTAGTAGGATTGTAAAATCGTTGTGCCTTGCTAATCCTCCCAATAGACCACGTCTTTTAAACAAAGTCTGTCATTAGTAGACTATCTGCAGTCAGCAATGACCTGAAACACCCAAGAGGATCCTAATAGTTACACACCACAACTATTACCATAATCTTTACCTACGGTAGGTTTTAGAACACTCTAACTGATTGACATTGTCTTTCGTTCTTAGCAGCATTCTATGTTACCCATCCCTGCAGGTTAGTTTTAGAAGTATTGACTGCCTCCTCCCCAGTAGTAGGGGCGTATCTGCCGCAAGGCAATCAAGGTGTTTGCCTCGGGCAACATTTTATGGGGGGGTGACCCTGCCTCCCTGGCAGAACACTAGCGAGCAGTTCATTCGCCGAGGAATGCAGGGAACAGGGGCAGACAGAGCCGCTTTTGTTTAGGAACCAGGCCGTAGTACTGGAGCTGGCTCTGCCTTCCCCTCCACCACTGACCACTGGTTGCTAGAGCCGCTTGGCATCTAGCAACCAGTGACATCACAGCCGCGATTCCCAGCCCTAATGCAGAGGGAGCCTAAGGCAGCCCCAGTATTCAAAGTGGAGGAAGATTTAACTTCCTTCTCCTCCACGCCTAGTTCTCTCCATGGTCCGCACATCTCCTCTAGTTCCCTTCTTCCCTTAGAGCATGCTGGAGGCCCAGAGCAGATAAAATTTAAGGTGAGGCTGGGCGTAGGCCAGATTAATACAGTGTGTGTAGTGTCATCATGAGGGAGCCGGGCACAGTCCCTGCAGAGCCAGAGACCCATCCAAAGAGGAGAAGAACTTGTAGTCCTTCATGTTTGAGGGATATGACCCCTAAAATGGAAGGACTACAGGCCCCAGCATGAGCCCCTCAGACCTGAGGATGTGACCGCCCCAACTATTAAAGGATTACAGGTCCCAGCATGAACCCATGGTATCTAAGGGGTTACATCCTTAGATCTCAGGGGTTCATGCTGGGACTTGTAGTCCCTAAATTTTGGGGGGTCACATCCTTAGATCTCATCGGTTAATGCTGGGACCCTCCCAAAAGTAAAGCACTGCAGGTCCCAGCATGAACCCCTCAGAGCTGAGGACGTGACACCCTACCGACTAGTGAAGGACTACAAGTCCAAGCTTGAACTCCTGAGACCTAAGGATGTGACCCCTTAGATCTTAAGGCCCAGGGTTCATTCATGCTTGAACCGCATAGCCACCAGTGACCCCACATAGCCACCAGAGACCCCACACAGCCACTTAAGAAGGAAGGGGTAGGACAAATTTATTTGGGAGGGTGGCCAATTTAAGTCTTGCCTAGGGCAGCAAAAAAACAAAATACACCACTTCCCAGCAGTGCGTATTCACTTTCTTCCTCTCTCGCTCTCTCATTGCTCTATTCCTTCTATGTTAACTAAGGGAAACATCTTGAAAATGATCTCCACCAACAAAGTAAAGTCTGCTGCACTTTCCTCTCCTGCAGCGATGCAATCTCTGTGAGCTCCCTTGCCACCACTGATATTTTCAACTATTTTTCCAAGTTCTGTGTCGTCGTCCTACTTAAGTGTACAGTCTGGGATGATGTTAATTTTTCCTGTCACTGACAGTATCCAGAGATTGTACACTAAGCTGCTCACACTCAGTGTACAATGTTTAGAAATTGCTATCAGGTAGAAAAGAAGCTCCCATTGTAGAATAGAAATGATCCAGTGTTAACTATGTTGAATTTTGTACAGTTCAGCTTGCTACTCAATATATACAGTATATGGGCTGGTGATTATTTTTGGTATCATCAACTCTTTATCTTGTCTTGCAATTTTACAAATGATTCACCTAATAATAATGTGTTTTGAAGCTACATGTTAATTCCATTTTTCATTTATTAGTACATTTCTTCATGTATATGTTTTTAATTCAGTGTCTAATTGTGAACCATACTCAGTCTGTAACGTGTCACCTATTGCAATGAAACCTGACTAAGAGAAGAATTTGGTGGTGATAATGTACTATATTTAGCATTATTTTTTAAAATTTTGTTAAAAGACACAAAGGTAAATTTTGTTAAAAAATGATCTTAAAAATTAGGATAAAAGCAATGCCAATGCATCAATCTATACAATAAATTATATACAGTACATTGTGACAATACACAAAATAATCTAAATGAGTTCCAGCATGATGTTTTCTTCCCTCAATCCTACCGCAACCATTATTTTAACTTATCTTTAGACCATGCACCAGTGTCAGCCACAAGCTCCCCTCAAATTTCCCATATAAATAAAGAATATCTGAACTTTTATGACTAAAGATGGCCATACACTAAGATTTCTTCTGGTTCATCTTCAGGAAAATCACATTTTGTCGGCACATCTCCACCTGACATTGAAGGTTCCAGGAAGAAAGCTGTCATCTGAACAGTAGCTGCACGCTATCAGATGTAGTCAATATTTGGGAATTCTGACAGCCTCTGGCTTCACTTGTCAGAAAGCAATATTTGGCACTGCAAATTCATTCATCTGCACTGCATAAATCTGAATAAAAATTCAGTGTATGACCAGCTTAAGATCAAGAGAAAAGTAGACTATTGAGTGTGGGGTCAGAAGTCAGAGCTTTAGTTTTAATAAGAGAATCAACCTACTGGAGAACAAAGAGAAAATACAGTAAAGTGTCCAAATATCCATTTAGAACAGGAAAACACATGCATTGTTCACACCAGTAAATTTTAGTTGTGTCTTATGTGCAGTGTGTTAAAACAAAATCCAGCTTGCTGCATCTTTGATGCGCTTTCATCTGAATATAAAATGTAATGGTAGCACATGTAAAACACTCTTAAAACACAATGGGTTTCATTCATTAAAGCATCTTGCATGCAATATGTAGGTGTCCAGACATGTTTTCTCTAAATACTGCATGCGATCCTGACACTGTCAATTCACTATACCGCTCTCTGGTATTTACTGTAAAACGCTGAAAACACTAGGTAAATACTACATGAGCAGGCATTAAACTCAATTCACAGAAGGAAATAAACAATTAAATGCATATGGTAATTAAGTAGTGATCGAGGCACGTGGTATTTATGGCATATAATACTGTAGGTAGTCTTGTGAGCAACTAGAATAATACAATCTGTGTAATATATGCAAGCACACTCCTAATATAAATGTGCAAATAAAACTCAAAACAAATAATGCTGCGCTGGTGTTAATAAATGTATCCAACCACTGAATGTCTCAATTCTCCTGTGCCAATATGAGTACCATTATAATAACATGTGAATAATATAATACAATAAAATAATACATTCATGTATATTCCTTCTTATAATAATATAAATCACATGCTTAAGTGCAATTAAATAGTTAATGAATAATATCAGAAAAAAGTTTTAACTTGTTGAATCTTCACAAAACCTCAAAAATCTTTGCTTTGTATCAATTCACCTCAGTGCTCCCCCATAAGAAATGTGCTCACCAGGGGCGTAACTATAGGGGGCGCAAGAGTCGCAGCCGCGACTGGGCCCTGTGCTGCAGGGGGCCCATGCAGCCCCCCTTTACACATGGCCGGCGGCATCAAATGCTAGGAGTACCAGTGCGTGCGCCGTGCGCATGGGTGGCTGCTGGCTAGAGGCGGGGAGTGACTAGCAGAGCTCCATGCTTGAGTACCGCACTGGCTGCTCTTTAGTTCTGCATTCCCCTCATGACCTGTGTCCACAGCCAGCTCCTCTGGGTCCCCCTCTCCTGCTTCATGCAGCTCCACTCAGTCCGTGTTAGTCCCGCCCCCTGAGTCGGCTCACACTGCACTGCATGCTTCTCCCAGGCAAACAAACTAAGCACACAGATGCAGTGCAGCCCTGTGAGAGCCGGCTCCTCGGAGGATATCGCAGGCTTGTCTGCCAGCCCCCCTTCTCCCCCGTCATACACAGATGACAGGTCTTTCTGGAAGATAAACTGATCTTCTGTGCAGCACTCTGGAGAGAGCCCAGGTCACCATGGATGAGTGCCCGGCCTGCAGCTTGGTCATGGTGAGTGAGATGACCCCATCCCCCACACATACCATCACATACCCACCTCCATCACCCCTGAGACAGGGACCTCATCTCCCCTGGGGACAGGGACCCCATCTCCCCTAAGGACAGGGACCCCATCTCCCCTAAGGACAGGGACCCCATCTCCCCTAAGGATAGGGACCCCATCTCCCCAAAAGAACAGGGACCTCATCTCCCCTGGGGACAGGGACCCCATCTCCCCTAAGGACAGGGACCCCATCTCCCCTAAGGACAGGGACCCCATCTCCCCTAAGGACAGGGACCCCATCTCCCCTAAGGACAGGGACCTCATCTCCCCTGGGGACAGGGACCCCATCTCCCCTAAGGACAGGGACCCCATCTCCCCTAAAGACAGGGATCCCATCTCCCCTAAGGACAGGGACCCCATCATCTCTGAGACAGGGACACCATCTCCACTAAGGACAGGGACCCCATCTCCCCTAAGGACAGGGACCCCATCATCTCTGAGACAGGGACCCCATCATCTCTGAGACAGGGACACCATCTCCCCTAAGGACAGGGACCCCATCACCCTTGAGACAGGGACCCTATCCCCCAGGGGAAAAGGACCCCATATCTCCTGGGGACAGGGACCCTCTTCTCCCCTAAGGACAGGGACCCCATCACCCCTGGGGACAGGGACCCCATCATCTCTGAGACAGGGACCCCATCTCCCCTAAAGACAGGAACACCATCACCACTAAAACAGGGACCCCGTCACCCCTGGGGACAGGGACCCCATCACCTCTGAGACAAGGACCCTATCTCCCCTAAGGACAGGGACCCTATCTCCCCTAAGGACAGGGACCCCATCTCCCCTAAGGACAGGGACCCCATCTCCCCTGGGGACAGGGACCCCATCACCCCTGAGACAGGAACCCCATCACTCCTGGGGACAAGGACCCCATCACCCCTGGGGACAAGGACCCCATCTCCCCTAAGGACAGGGACCCCATCTCCCCTGGGAAAAGGGACCCCATCTCCCCTGGGGAAAGGGACCCCATCTCCCCTGGGGAAAGATACCCCATCTCCCCTGGGGACAAGGACCCCTTCTCATCTGGGGACAGGGACCCTCTTCTCACCTGGGGGCAGGGCCCTCATCTCACCTGGGGACAGGGACCCTCTTCTCACCTGGGGACTGTGACCCCATCCTCCCTAGGGACAGGAACCTCATCTCACCTGGGGACTGGGACCCCATCCTCCCTAGGGACAGGAACCTCATCTCCCCTGGCTATGGGGACTCCATCTTACCTAGGGACCCCATCTTCCCTGGGGACCAGGACCCCACCTCCCTCAAGAACAGAAACCCCATCTACAGACCATAATGGCTGGTAAGGCTGGTGTCAGCCATCCTAGGGTGCCAGGATGGAGGAGGGGGCAGAACACACAGAGGAAATCTGAACCCCCAGCTATTTGGGGGGTGTACCATCAGGGGTCACTGGACACCAGGGGGGGGTACAGCAGTACCAGCATGCGGTCACTGGAGATGGGTACAGCAGTAGCAGCAAGGTGTGCACTCCAGCCCCTGTGTGCTCTTTCCCGGACCTTCTCGTCGGCTCTGCCAGGTTCCTCCATCCTCTTTCCTGCTGGCTGCTGCCGGGGATCTTGTATGACGGAGAGTGGGAAATGGGCCAGTAAATGTGTAGTGATCACTGACTTTGTCCATTCATAACTGTGGCATATAGTAAACTGCGTTTACTATGCTTCAGTTTATGAATGGGCAGGAAGCTCTGTACAGAGCTATTCCTGTCCATTCATTCTATGTAGCTGAGGCTACAAAGAAGGAGATTGGAGGCTCAGTCTTCCTCTTTGTCTTAAAGGTGGAACATCATAGGTCTGTTTAGACCTCTGAAATGTCACCAAAGCCCCCCCACGGGGCTCCTAAAAAATTGTAAAAAAATAATAAAAAACTACTGATACCAGTGGCAGAACTACAGGGCTCACAAAGGTCGTACCTGTAATCGGGCCCTGGAGTTCCACCAGCTGACATGGAGAGAAGGGCCCCGGCTGGGGTTCAGGGGGGCCCTTAATGGTTTCTTGCACCGGGGCCCTGAAGGTTCTAGTTACGCCACTGGTGCTCACCATACAGAGTGTGACCTCACACTTAAGTTTGGTAAAAAAAAGCTTTTTAGGAGAGACGGAGGGAGGGGCCTGATGTGCAATCCAGACAGACGCAGCTGCTGCTGATGACTCGGTGAAGCCCGCAAACTTTCCCCGACATGAGTGCGTGAGGAAGGGATTCCCTCTCAGTCCCCCCCCTCGTATCCCCCGCTGTTCCGGCATGTGCATAGGGGAAAGAACACAGGAGTGTCTGGTAGAACGTCAGTGAGAGTGCACAGTGGTCCCAATGGTACACACACTGAAAGGCTGCATTCCCAGGAGCTTACCTAATCACTGAGTGGCAGAAACAGCAGGAAGGAGAGCGGCCACAGACAGTACAGGTCTCGGCTGGAAAGTGAGAGACTCGCTGTTGAGACAAATCAGCCCTCTGGACTGAAAGATAGGAGACGCTTGCTGGGGCCCACCCTCCCCCTCACTGTTTTCCTGGATTTCCCGAACCCAGGGGCTTGAATTACAGCAATAGAAGTTGTTTCAAAGCCGCCACTGAAAAGAAACTGCCTGGACTCTGGAGGAGCGGTACCAACAGGGGGGTGAGTTACTCTGCTTTTCCTTTACATTACTGTTGGACTGATTAGATCACTGTGATACAGGGATATCCCTGCTGAACATTTTTGGCACAGCTCTTAAAGCTGGAAGCAGAAAGTTGGTCTGACTATTAGCCAGACTGTATACTCGGGAGTGTTTTGTAGAACTATGTACAATGAACACTGATACTGATGTAATAAGGATGAACTAATGAGGAACAGGGATGAAATGTAATGTTCATGCAATAGCTTAAACGGAGAGGTTGTGCGGTCAAAGAGAAGAGATGGTGAGACCCCCTCTGCCACTAGGAAAGATCTGCAGAATATGACATCTTATAATTAAATGCAAGATTAATACACAGAGCCCCTGTAAAATGGAATATACTGAGAGGAAGAAAGGAGGGCAGATCTGTTGGTGTACTTTTATGGCATATTGGTGAACCACTGAACTGAGATTGATATCAATCTGGAATAACCAGGTGGGGTACCTCGGATTGGGGACAAGGACACACACTAATAAAATTAGCCACTCACACCCGATGTCACGGGCCTATTTTCACCTAGTAATACTGATGGAAAAAGGGGAATAGCTGATACCGCTGAGAATAGCTTATCTAATTGAAGAGAACAGGATGAGAGGGAAACCGTAAGGGGGGCAAGTACAAACACCCCAAAGTGAGTGCGAGCTCAGGCTTCATAAAGAAATATATGACACAGGATGGCGGGACAGAGAGCCCAGAGAAACAGACAGGGGCCAAGAGTAAGCTTCCGGAGGGAACACAAAAAATGGTCAAGAATAACAACCCAAGGATCTAGATACAGACATTTCTACAAGCACAAGTGCTGACATAAAAGAAAATACAGTAGTTGAACCTAGACAAAAAAACAATTGCAAGCTAAAGGAGAAATGGCAGAGATGTTCCCAAATTGGAACTGTCCATTAAAGGAGAAATGGCCACTCTCCATGAGGACCTAAACATTTTAAGAAGGGTGGAGGAAACAGAAGAGCAGTTGGACTCACAAGCAGTGGCAATAAACGAGTTAAAAAATCAGATGGCAGGACTACAGAAAGTCCATAGTTATACTTGATATTGGCTGGAAGACCAGGAAAATCATAATCTAAGGTAAAATCTCAGAAAAAGGGGAGTACCAGACATACAGGGGGAAGACTTACCAGACATACAGGGGGAAGCGAAATTGGATAAAATATTTGAGCACCTGTTAAGTCTAACAGAGACAGAAAAAAATAACGTTTGAAAGGGTCCACCGGGTAAGAAAGCCAGCTGCATTAGCAGCAGAAATAATGAGAGACATAATAGCAAGATTTCATTATTTTCAGGATAAAGAACAGATATGGGCAACTCTAAAAAATAAACAGCCAATCAAATATGAAGAGTCCACCTTGCAGATATTCCCAGACTTAGCAGCTGAGACCCTGGCCAGAAGAAGAACACTTAAACCCCTATTAGAGCACCTGAAGTTGAATAACATACAATATTCCTGGGGCTTCCCAGTCTGCCTAATTGGAAGAAAAGAATGCCGGTCAGCAACTCTCAGGTAACCAGAAGAAACAGCCATCTTTTGTAATAGATCGGACATATCACAATTTGAAATCCCAGGTTGGTGGGAAGCACAAGACAACACCCCACCTACGGAGGAACAGAGATTGCAGGTAATGACAAAAAGAAACTCGCCGCAGTGAAGAAGAAATATTGAGAAACAAAGAACTGGGGGTTAGGGACTGGACTGGGGTGAGGGGGAGAGTGCAAGATAAGAGATTGAGTAAAGCAAGCGAGGGGGCGGGTAAGGGTCACCCCTATTTAGGGGGGTAGCAGGTCTGACAGGGAACCACTAGCAGAGCTCCACCTCTGGGGGAGAACCGAAGGGCCAGGAGGAGATGGAGGGCCTTGGATCCAATGGCCGCGGGGAGGCCAATTACCCCACAAACAGGGATGGGGAGGAGGGGGGAGAGGGAGGGTAGAGGGGTTGTGGGAAAAGAGGAGAGGGGATTAAGGGGTACTGTTCTGGAGGGGATCAAGATAAGGAGAAGGGGAGTGGTGGTCTCTGCTCACGGTGCTCCTGTAGATGGAATGGAGAGGGGCGACGGAGGGAGATGGGTAGAGAGGACCTGGTGCACAGAGATGACAAACCTTAATTTTATGACATACAATGTACGCGGTTTAAACACTCCTTTAAAAAGATACAATATAATAAGAGAGATTAAACTCTATAAAGCAGACGTAGTTTTATTACAGAAGACGCACATATCACAGGACTCTAACCTTAAAATAATAACAAAAGACTATTCAGTCTGGTATTATGGGGACTCCCCAACAAAAAGAGCTAAAGGATTAGCTATAATAGCTATAGGATTTGCCAGAGGGGTTAGGTTCACATTGGATGAGAGAATTACAGACCCAGAAGGGCGATATTTATTTTTGAATGGTAGAATAAACAAGGTGGAGTACTCCCTGGCAAATATCTATTGTCCTAATAAAAAACTGATAAAAATACAATAGAAGTTATAAAAAAAATGTATGGACTTTAAGAGAGGATGTACTATTATGGGAGGAGATTTTAATTTTTGTATGATACCTGGGTTGGATAGTACATCAAGTGTACAGAGGACTGGGAACATACAGAGGAAGGCTTTAAAAAAAGATCAGGATCAGCTGACAGACGTATGGCGAACACAAAACGTGAAACGCCGGGGTTATACGTTCCACTCCTATGTACACGGGACATACTCAAGAATTGATTGCTTGAGACAGTCAATAATATGAACATAAAAATTTCTATGTTTTCTGATCATTCCCCTGTAATGATGGGAATCAAGATTGAGGAGAATTTAAACAGACCACCTGCCTAGAGATTAAATGAAGAGTTACTACAGAATAAAGAGACAGAAGAAAGGATTAGACAGGAACTAGAGTGGTATTTAAAAAAAAAAATTTTAACCATAGATTTTTATTGGTTTATACAGCTTACACGTAATATATGAAGCGTTGTGTACATCACAATCCGTATACAATTTACGTATCAAATGTCAAACTTACAAATGTAAGAACGTTGTTTTCATGTGAGCTACTTACAGTACAACAAAATAAAACATGACCTCAACAGGAGGCAAAGCCTGTCACCCCTTCTGGGCACACACTGTGAGCAGGCTCTGCAAAGGTACAATTATAAAGTAGCCCTTCTTGGACCTTGTTGAGGGTCTCCGGAGATAGAGTGTACAGTAAGTTTGGTACGTGTAGTTTTGTTAACCATTAAACAAACATTGGTATACATTCGGTGCTGCGTTATACACATATGCAGAAACAGGAGTGGATACATATTTACAGTAATTGTAAAGTAACTCCTAGTATGACCACTCCTATTGTTTGATTGGGTGAAATGTGCAGCGCTTATGTGATCATATGAACCATAACAAATAATATGAGTACAGAAAACGTGAATAATAAATGATGTGCTCAAAAATACTCCAAGCAGTCCTCTATTATGACATGTGATGTCTATACACAGAGGAACTTGGACATGTGATGTCCAAAAAAGAAAAAAGTCAGTGACAAGCTTCAGTCATGTGTGATGATAATCCTCAACCACATGTGGATATAATATAGTGACAGTCTTTAATTTCAAATATGTATGATGTAATAACAGTTAATAGTAGGTACACCACCATAGACACCAGAAGCTGCTGGTTTGAATTGAAATAGGTGTACACCTAGTGAGTCAATCAAGCTTTGTGGTATAATATACCAAGGGGATCAGATGCTCTATCCAGATATGACCTCCAGATGGATCTCCGAACAAGTGTAAGGTATGGATGGACTCAGCAGATATAGGCAGTCAGCCCCATTATTAAAAGAAAGAGGAAGGCATATAGGGTAACTCCGTATGGAAATTTTAATACATAAAAAGCAAAGGAAATACACTCAAGTGTTTAGCAGTAAAATATTTGAAAAAGTTTTTCTCAGTTTGTCAAGATTTCTCTCACTGAACAATAAAAGAGGATCGCTCAGAGATAGATTAACTCTGTGTGGCAAGACTGGGCTCAAATGATAGGAAATCGTATACTCTACAGTATGATATAAAAAAAAAAGAAAAGAAAAATTTGGGTTTACATCCACTTTAACTTAAAGTGGATGTAAACCCGAATTTTTTTTTTTTTATCATACTGTAGTGTATAAGATTTCCTATCATTTGAGCCCAGTCTTGCCACCTAGAGTTTATCCATCTCTGAGCGATCCTCTTTTATTGTTCAGTGAGAGAAATCTTGACAAACTGACAAAAACTTTGTCAAATACTCCCCCTTGCTGTGAGTGACAGCCTAAGACACAGGCATGATTTTTTAATTTCCTCCCCCACTCCTTTCTTCAGCAGCTCTGCAAGGATTGGCTGTTCCACACCTCACCATGATTTGGCATGCTGAAGTCATGTGGTTACTTTCCTGTCTTTTCACTGGATGTTAGAGATCATAGCAGAAGTTCAGTTAGAAATACACAGGAGAAAATTCATATTGACAAGGGGAGTGTAGAGGTGGGCAGGGAGTCTACTGACATCACGACTCCACCCACCGAGCTCCAGACAACAGACCCACCCACAGAATCTGCAGTTTTTCAGCTCTCATAACAGACAGAGGGGAGACATTTGACAGGTAAAGATACATGCAGGAGACATGTATATCCTTATAGATAACTCCTATGGCAGTAGTTTAGAAAGGATGACATTGTGTTTATATCCACTTCCGTAATGATATGGAAGATACGGAAGAAATAACAGAAGCCACAATATGGGAAGCCCACAAGGCCTATGTCAGAAGTATACTGATTCAATTAGGGGCAGAAAGAAAAAAGGCTGGAATAAAGAGAAGGAACACTTTGATAAATGACATCTCTGATATAGAAATGCAACATAAAAAACAGGAAATGTAGTAATAAGAATGACACTTATATGCAAAAGGGAGGAATTGAAAGATATATTGGAGCAGAATATACGGTCGGCCTATAATAAAAATAAATGGAAAGGTATCTATGGGGAAATAAGATTGGGAAGTCTCTGGCCAGAATGTTAAAAAAGAAATTAACTCTAAACTATATTGAAAAAATACAAAATAGTGCAGGAACAATGGTCTACAACACATCAGATATAGCTAGAACATTCCAGGAATACTATGTGAAATTATATGCTATTAATAAATCTGAAACGCCTGAGTAGGGAAAAAAAAAGGAAGGTTAACATGAGGGATATTTTAGATCACCTAGATTTAAATAAAATCTCAGACGATCAAATGAGAGGGCTGGAAGAACCAGTAACAGAGGAAGCGGTCATGAAAATACTAAAAGAGACTCCCTTAGGTAAGAGCCCTGTCCCAGATGGTCTGACAACGCTGTATTGTATAAAGTTTAAGGATATTCTGGTTCCCAAGCTGTGCTAATATATAAATGGGATAGGAACGAAGTGGGCAATAAGGAAGGAGGCATTTGAGGTGGCTATAACTATAATACCAAAAGAGGGAAAAGAAACCTCACTCTGTTCTAGGCCTATATCACTGCTGAATGTCGACAATAAGTTGTTTGCGAAGGTAATGGCAGGGAGGTTGAAACCGATAATGAACGAGTTAGTACATACTGACCAGGCAGGGTTTGTCCGCAGAAGAAAATGTTTGACAGGGTAGACTGAATGTACCCCACAGCAAGGGTAAAGTAAATGGCTCTGTTTCAAGACCCTTTGAAATGTATAATGGTACTAGACAGGGGTGCCCCTTGTCCCCCCTACTGTTTGTGCTGTCACTGGAACCGCTGTTGGCGAAAATACGACAGAATGTAAACATTAGGGGGATTATGTAAAGAGAAGAGGAACATAAGTTGGCCGCATTTGCCGATGATATTTTGTTCTTTATAACCCTACCCAGAATAAATCTTCCTAATTTGATGAGAAGATTAAAACAATATGGAGAAATATCGAATTTCAAAATAAATCCAGTTAAATCAGAGATTTTAAATATCAACGTTCCATTACAGGAGGTATGTATCTACCAAGAGGAATTTCCATTTATCTGGAGAGAAAAAAAATTAAAATATTTAGGGGTTAAGATCACTACATCCTTGGACATGCTCTATCAATCAAATTTCCTGCCATTACTGAATGAAATCAAAGGCGATCTGAGTAAAATAGCATCAAGACACGTGTCATGGTTGGGGAGAATTATTATTTTTAAAATGAGCCTTCTACCGAAGATCATGTATAAATACCAGATGCTGCCGATCCCCCTTCTACAAGTATATTTTAAAACACTGAACACTGATACTCCTTAGGTTCATCTGGAAAAGGAAAAAGCCGCAAATAAGTCTACAAGTATTAACCAGAGACAGAAGACAGGGGGGCCTTGGGGTATCAGATTTAAATAACTATCATAAAGCGGTTCTCCTTTCACATAGACTGGCCAAAAAATAATAAAAATAAAAGGTGGGTGGAATTGGAAAATACAATAAGTAAGACAGCTTTGGGGAAAATAATTTGGGTTCCCGCAGATCTAAGGAATATAGGGGAGAATACACACAAGATGACACAGAAAGCATTAGAGATTTAGGATATGACACACAAAAAAGAAAAATGGAGATATAATTCCCCGTGTATTTCACTTAAAGACACTGATTATTTTCCACTGGGGAAAAGTAGTCTGTTTGGAAACCGGATTAAGAAGCAGAATGCACAACTAAAAGATGTAATAGTGAAGGGTAGGTTTTGCACATTTCAAGAGTTGAACAAACAAAAAAACAATTTGATGGTAATAGATGAATGGAGGTATTTCCATCTGAAACATTCCTTTGAACCTCTTCCCCAACCAGTGTGGTCAGCAGATAATTTGCTCCCGATGGAGAAACTCTGTATGGACACAGCAAAAAGGAAGGGGATACGTATAATATATAAAACCTTGATGGAAAGAGGTGGGATTGGGGAACCTCTATACATCGGTAAATGGGAAGAGGAATTAGGGACACAGGTGAACGAGACGGAAATAAGGAAAATTTTGAATTTGATATATGCAACGTTACAGGTCAGTAATATGATAGAAATGAGTTTTAAGTACCAAAGGGGGACCCCGCAGTGTTGCTGGAGGGGGTGCGGAGGACTGGGAACTATGTCCCACATTTGGTGGATCTGTCCAAAAATTAGACAATACTGGAGAGATATAATACAGACAATAAAAGACATAAAAAGTGGGGGTCCAGGATGATCCGTGGGAGTGTTTATCCCATCTGACGAAAACTCAGGTCATCCAATACATGAGAACTTTGGTTCCCGCACTACTGAACACAGCTAAAAGCCTAATTCCTAGGCGTTGGCAGGATCCAGAGAGCCCTACATTGAGGAACTGGTGTAACAGAGTAAAGGATATTTTTACCTTGGAGTATCTGAGATTTAGTGGGGAGGAGGGATGGTCAGGATTCGAGGAAAAATGGAAGGATTGGCTTGAATTTAAGCATACAAATAAGTTTGCAGAAATAATTGGAGTTTGACCAGGGGAGAGGGAAAAGGGTAGGTATATAGTGGTTGATATTTATTTAGGATCTAGATCCAGAGTGGGGGGGTGTGTGGCTTGAGAGGTAATTGGTAACAAAAAATTTTAGATGAGAAAGAATTTTGTGAATAAATGTATGTTATCAATTTTGTATATTATATGATGAAAGTTTAATAAAAATTAAAGAAAGAAAAAGCTTTTTAGTCACTCTGGACTAACAGATCATGCTTTCCTCCAGGTTGCTCCATTGATGTCTCTCCATTATGACTAGATATATGTAAGAGAGAAAGAGCTCCAAATAGTGCTTATATTGTTTTAAACAATATTCAATGTATTAAAAAATGTGCATAGAACTTACATTTAAAAGGTGATCCACAAAAACAACTTTATACAGCATATGTCATATAAAACTACGATGCTGCATGAGACCTGTGATGTAACGCGTAGGGAAGGCGCAGATTTTTTTGGCAAGACATTTTTTCTATCTTTCACAGAGAGGCATTAAGTAGCTGCAGCATTGTGGTTTTATATGACATATCCTGTTGAGGTCATATGACCTGGTATTGTTCAAGAGGGAGGGCAGGAGGTTTAGGAGGGAGGGCGCTCACTCACCCCCCCTTTTTCCTGACCTGCCAGGCTGCATGCTCGGATAGGGGGCTTGTATGGATTTTGGGAACCCCATGATATTTTTTAAAAATTTTGGTATGGGTTTCCCCTCAAAATCTATACCAGACCCGAAATGCCTGGTATGGCTTGGCGGGGTCCCACATTGTTTTTTTTTTCTTATTTTTTTATTGCTGGCAATTATTTTTTCTGTACATGCAGCTGTCAGTGGCAGCCACTTGTTACTTAACAACCATGTTGTTTACTGCACTTACTACCATAAATAAATATGCTGGCTACCCTAGGTGTTAAATTACGGCATGTTTTCACTACTAAAATATTGCATGACTTCGTAAAATAACTCATGCTCTATTTTAGTAGCATTTTTTTGTTAATGCCCAAAAATGTTTTGAAAAATGTTGTGCAGTATTTTACCACATTTTCAAACGTGCTCCATACTGCTTCGAGAATGGAGCCCAGTGCACCTAAAATGAACCACATTGTTGCGAACTGGATCTTAATGCAATGGGTGTTTCGCCTTTGGTAAGAAAGTTGCACATCTATAGAGATCCCAGGTATAAAATATTTCATATTGCATTAGTACAAATGCTCATGTAATCAGAATAAATCTCCAACAGGAAATCTCCTGCAGGATAAAAGTATGCATTTATTGTTTTTTTCCTACAGGAGCCTGCAAATCATTGCACCCACCATCAGTGAATGGGTGCAATGTAAGCCTCAGCATCTATACACAGGTAAAGATCTACAATAAGGTTTAAAATCTCTGCAATATATGTTGTTTACCCGGAGGGTATATTTTATTCAAAGCAGAAGTTTTGGTTTAAAGTGCTAAGAAAATGCTTGGCACATGCAAAAGACAAGCAGTATAAATAATTGTTGCTTTCTTTCCATTGACAGATTGAACAAAGGGGAAATAAGAAATAAGCTAAGACTATTATTTAGTTGAAAGTCAGCAAAATCAGAATAATCTAATTATATTGACTGCCATTTTTCCACACCCAGAGCCCTGTCTAGGAGAAAAATTATGTTACTATAGCTGTCAAGAAAGCTGTCACTACTGCTGAGGAATGCTGAAGGAAGGCAAAGGAATACACTATTATATAGTTCAATTTCTAGTTTCTTTCTTCATGACCATCTGTCTTTAAAAAAAGAATGTCAGATGTCTAACTCCCCCCCAGGATCACCTTTTTATTTTCTGTTAAAAGATAATTTGATTGTTGACAGGATCTAAAACACAGGCCTAAAATGAAAATCTTCCTGTTATATTCTAGATCACGGCCGCTGAGTGATAAACAGCATTTGATTAACTTCCTAGTAACTTTACAAACTCAGGAAAAAAAGGGAAAACACAAATATACACATCCTAGCATTTAGCGCTCCAGTTGGTAAACTGACGGGACAGGTACATTTTTCTTTGCTAATATTCAAATAAATTTAGTTTAGTAACCTGCTGAGGAATTCTTAAAGTACATTTGTCAATGGTGGGTAAAAAATAAAAAATACAAAAATAACTGCTTTGTTATTTGTTCAGATCTTTTTCCAAATAGGAAATAATTTTGCTTTTTATTTTATATAAAAGATAGCACTTCCAATGTGCAAAGCAGGGCTGGGTCAAGGGGTGGGCAGGAGGGGCAACTGACCTGGGCACTGTGGTATCATGTGAGCTGAGAGGAGGGGAGGGAACCACAAGGAGATTGGGGGGGGGGAATTTGTGTTGGGAGGGGGAATTTAGATAATAGCAGGGGGATAAGAACTGTTTTAGGCAGGGACATTTGTTGGTGTGTGTTTGGGTTAGTGATCTGAGGGGGATTTGTGTTGGGAGAGAGGATGGGGAGGAGGATTTGTACTAGGAGGAAAGATTTGGGGAGTTTGTGCTAGAAGAGGTCATATGGTAGAGGAGGGAAGGGATTTGTGCTTGGATAGGGGTAGGAACGATTATTTGTGTTTGGAGGGGGGCTTTGGAGAGGAAAGGATTTGTGCTCGGAGGGGACATTTGAGGGGTAGAAGATTGTGCTGGGGGGATTTGACTATATATAGTAGCAAATACAATCATACTTTCTTTATAGGCATCCATGTGTGAAAGAATATAATGACACAACATTAGACTTCTCAGCCAGACCACCATCTGGATTTGTCAAGAGTGAGATCAAAAATAATTTGAAATGGGGGGAATGGCCTGTCTGCATAAAGAACAAGCTTCGTTCCTCCACAGCAACACAGAGCAACTTCCAGCACACCAGACCAGCTCCTCTCCTACCATCCTTGCAGGGAATCTTGCCCCCACAGGGATCCCGTCGGCTGACCAAATTCTTCATGTGGCCTGCACAGCTGCACTTTCAACATGGCACCGGTGTGGCGAGGGGAGAGCCGGAGCCGCCGCCCACGCAGCCTGACACCGAGGGAGATCCTATCTCAGACATGGAAGAAACAGCTGACTTGGAGACACAACAGGCTCCCTCACCCACAGACAGAGGTAAGAGGGCTGCCAACTCCCCAGCACAATCCCCTGCAAAGCTCCCACCAGTAAAGAAGCAGCATGGTGCTGAGACCTGTTGTCCCACAACTGACACTCTCCCTGCACAGTCTCTAGCAGAATTCCCTACATCTGACAACTCAGCATCAGAACACTCTTTGAAAGCTATGTTGCTTTCATTACAGGCTGACATGCAGAAGGTACTTCGCTCCTCCATTACACATGTACACATGTACATGAACGTATTGATCTATTGGAGGAATGAACCGAGTGTATTAAACAGCACTTGTCATCAGCCACCACAGCCCATAATACAGTTGTAGACATTAGACATACAAGACGAACAGGCAGAAGCCATCTAGAAACCACACCTTAAAGTCGCAGACCTGGAGGATCGTTCCAGGCGAAACAATATTAAAATTAGGGGGGTGCCAGAGTCTGTTAATTCGGCAGAATTAACATAATTTCTCCACCAATTGTTTTGCAAACTCGTGCCTGCCCTTAAACCACAGGAAATACTGATAAACCAGGCCCACAGGATACATAAGCCGCAGCATCTACCACCCTCCATCCCCAGAGACGTCCATTTTTTCCACATCAAGGAAAAATTATACAGGCCGCTAGATCCATGCAATCCTTGCCTGAACCTTTCTCCAAACTGGCTCTTTACAATGACATCTCTGCAGCCACATCACAAGCCGCAAAGATTTCTCACCAGTTACCTCAATCCTCATGGAACGTAAAATCTCCTACAAATGGGGGTTCCCTGTAAAGCTACTAGTCACTTATCAAAATAAACAAGTCGCTATCCAAACACCCAAAGATGGAATCAAACAACTACTTAACTGGGGCCTAATATTTCACCCGCCACCGATAACCCCCAATCCTAACCCATCTCCTACACTCTCCAACTGTTGGGATAAAAGTGATCCGTCTGCAGCACTCTCTTCTCACCATGTCTCCAATGTAAGATTGGACTTGATTGCTGGATGAACCAGACTCACTTTACTTTAGTCTGTGGAGGAGCAAATGTCACGTTGACTTCACTCCCACCTGCCACTGTTATGCCCCGTACACACGGTCGGATTTTCCGATGGAAAATGTCCGATCGGAGCGTGTTGTCGGAAATTCCGACCATGTGTGGGCTCCATCGGACATTTTCCATTGTATTTTCCGACACACAAAGTTGGAGAGCAGGAGATAAAATTTTCCGACAACAAAATCCGTTGTCGGAAATTCCGATCGTGTGTACACAAATCCGACGGACAAAGTGCCACGCATGCTCAGAATAAATAAAGAGATGAAAGCTATTGGCCACTGACCCGTTTATAGTCCCGACGTACATGTTTTACGTCACCGCGTTCAGAACGATCGGATTTTCCAACAACTTTGTGTGACCGTGTGTATGCAAGACAAGTTTGAGCCAACATCCGTCTGAAAAAATCCATGGATTTTGTTGTCGGAATGTCCGAACAAAGTCCGACCGTGTGTACGCCCTGTTACTGTGTGCTAGGCACACAACTCAGGTTCTAGTTCTTGTTTTATTTTTGTGTTTCTTTGCTTGTTGTTGCATCGTATATGTACTGTTATTGGATTTCTTTCATTGTCTATAACAATCCCTACTACCTTATTGCCATTATTCAGTTCTTTGTATCCTAATTCACGGTTACTGCATAAATGCTTATCGATATTAACCTCTGATAGTGTGTTTTGGATCTTAAAAGTGCTCTAACTCTCTCTGCACCATAGTGGCATCTCCCATTCATGCCGCCCTATGTCACTAAAAATTGCCTTACTAAACACCAAGGGCCTCAACAGCCCATTTAAACGCTAGCTTTTATGGTGCAAAGCAATCTCTCAACGCACAGATATTCTGTGTGTTCAAGAGACGCATTTCTCCAAGAACAAATCCCCCCAGTGCACTCACAAACTCTTCCCCCACTGTTTCCATGCTCAAGCTGAGAAGAAAACGAGTGGTGTAATGATTGCAGTTCGCTACTCAGTCTCCTTTGTTCTTTCACATGTAGAAAGTGACCCCCTCGGTAGATATCTAATTCTCTCAGCCTCTTTCAACAATATCCCTCTGATAATTGTTAACATATATGTTCCAAACACCCACCAGAAATCTTTCCACAAGTCTGTTATGCAGAAACTGCATTACCCTAAAGACCAACTTATCATCTGTGGGGACTTTAATGAGGTGGTAGACCCATCTCTAGATTCGACTAACGCCAAAAGAAAATGATCCACTGCCCTCTCCTCTCTCTTACTACTAGAACACCTCTATGATCTATGGAGATGCCAACATGGTAATGAGAAAGATTACTCATTCTACTCTCATGACCAAAAAACTTACTCGAGGATAGACTTGTTCTTACTCCCCAAGGGATTACTCCAACAAGTATCTACCTCTTCTGTAGGTGTAATAAGGTGGCGGGACCACGCTCCTGTTTCCATCTCTCTCTATTCTCCCTCCTCCAACTCCCCTCCAACCTTTCCCCCACTGAGCCTCAACCATCCCAGACCCTCATTCACACTTTTCTAGACACTATTCAACTCCACTCTTTAACTCCAGTGCAAATAGAGGCCATGCCACTGCCCTTCACTGTCCAGGAAATTCAAGTGGCAATCAAAACACTCCCCCCCACAAAGCGTCGGGGCCCTGATGATTTCTGCAATGAGTATTACAAGACATACCAAGAACAACTCATCCTGCACTTACGTATCTCTCTTAACAGGTTCTTAGTGACTGCAGATATTCCTGCTGAATCCCTCAAAACTGTTGTCACTACTATACCCAAAGCAGGAAAGCCTACCCATGACCCGGCTAATTACCATCCCCTTTCCCTGTTAATACAGATCTGAAACTATATGCCAAGCACTTGGCAACCCAACTTGTGGAACATATGCCCTTACTAGTTCATCCTGACAAAGAAGGGTTTATCCCCCATCGCCAAGCGGCAGATGGAACTGGGAGCTTTATCGATTTTATTTACTGGGCCGAACATCATCAAAAGCCTTCTCTGCTGATCTCCCTAGACGCAGAGAAGGCATTTGACAGAGTCCAATGGCCATTCCTAGAGGTGGTCTTGGGGAAATTTGGTCTCTCAGGTAACTTCCTTCAAGCCATCCTAGGCCTTTACTCTAAACCTAGCGCCAGGGTATGGACATCAGGCATTCTCTCTGGCTCTTTCTTAATTACGAATGGCACACGCCAAGGATGACCACTATCACCTCTCATCATTGCCGTAGAAATTGATATCTTTAACACCCACATTAAAGAATGAAATCACCAAAATTTCCCCCTTTTCCTGGGCTCCAAACTCCACCATACCATATTAACTCACTTCCCATTCTACTATCTTACTACGTACTAACCTTACTCTTTTATTCCAGAAACTTCAGAGCATATGTACATCCATGTCCTCCCTCAATGCTTCTTGGGCAGGGCGCATTGCCCTGTCTAAAATGCTCCTTCTACCACACTTTTTGTATTTATTTAGGACTCTTCCAATACCCATCTTGCACTCGGACTTATCTAAAATGCAAAGTATACTTAACAACTTTATCTGGGCATTGTTTGAAGTCCTCCATGTTTAGCAAGCCTAAAGCCTCAGCAGGATAGGGAGCTCCTAATATTCAGCTTTACTATAAAGCAGCTTTATTGGATCAGGCCAAACACTGGTGGACATCTCACCTTAATACTCCCTGTTGGCTTCAGATTGAAGCAGCAACAGCATCACAAGATCTGACTCTACCTCTCCCAGCAATTTGGTTTTCTTACCACCCACCTCGGTCCTTTCTTCCAACTATCAATGCAACCATTAAAGCATGGAAAGCCTTACAACAACTTTCTGCAGCACTTCATACTCAAGCATTACAACAATTGCCACTCACTTCTTTACAACTTTTATCTCCGGACTTTCCACTGAAGCGCTAGACCACAGCGGGCATACACAAGATTGGAGACCTATTCCATCCTCATGGTCTCAAAGCCTTCAAACAACTATCAGACTCCTACCTTTTACCTACCAAGGACATTTATATCTACCTACGAATCCGCCACATACTATTCTCAGTATCTCTGACCACTAATACAATAACAGAGGACATGCTCTTGTTCAACAACTCACCAACAACCAAAACAAGAAATTTCACATATCCATAACTTGATATCCTGTCCTGACCTGAACATGAAACCTCTCCCGGTGACGTTTTGGGAAGCAACACTTCAAATTGACATGCCCTTTAACACCTGGTATCAAGCTCTACAAACGCCTTCTCTTTTCTCCAAGAATGTCTCGCACTGGGAGACAGTAATGAAAATTTATTACCAATGGTACTGCACGCCAAGTAGATTAGCCCGACTATTCCCATCACACTCCCCGAAATGTTGAAGGAACTGTGATGCTGACGGCAACATGTTCCACATATGGTGGGAATGCCCCCCCATAACCTTCTTTTGGAAGAGTATCTCTAACCTACTACATGACATTACTGGTATCTTGTATACTAACACCTCAAGTAGCTCTCTTTTGTCTAGGCCTATCATCATGGCTACCTAAATTTCACGCCATTGTTACAGATAGCTTGATTGCAGCCCATTTAGCAGTAGCGCGCTCCTGGAAAAATCCATTTTCCCCACCACTCTCTACTGTTATCTCATCTATTAACAACCATTGTCACATGGAATTTCTCTTTGCCAAAACACATTTAACAATGAGCAAATTCACCACATTTTGGCTACCCTGGCTGTCCAACACCAGAAGCATCCCACTCTGACATCCACTAAACACGATACACCTAAGTGCAGATAACTGGCTCTCCCCATAAGTGATGCTACCATACAACTACTAGACCAAGGGGAGCTGCCATTCCTATTACACTCGATTAGGTTCATAAGAAGCTATGCTATCACATACACTCAAGCTCCTTCCCCTACTTCCCTCTTTTCTCCCCCAACTCCAGATACCACCTGTCCTCTGAGGAGCAGTCTAAATGCTCCCTTATAGACTTTTGACTATGAATGTAACTATCAAGCTGTAACTGTACACCCATTTTCATATGAGATGTATACTCTATCATTGAGGGAAGGACTTCCCCCGCCTATGTTATGCTCTTTAATTTTGTGAACTTTTACTTTTATTTTCACAATAAAAACGTTAAAAAAAAAAAATAGCACTTCAAAGAATAAAATAAACCAAGGTTTTGCCACAATCTTCATCCAGAAAAAATAAATAAATTGAAATTCCCAAAAAGATCAATAAATATTAGTCAACTAGCTGTATAAGCCACGGTACCCTGGTTAAGAAAGACTTATGTAGTAGGGTGGGTGGGCTTCTGGGCAGTCATGTGATGCAGTACACTTCTCTGACATGTCCCTGTTGCTGGTGAATAAAAGAGGTGGGGAAATTCTTGTCAATTCAGTCCAGCTTTATTCAAAAGTCAGTGCTTACAATACTTACAATTTCTCATGCTTTGTAGTAGGTTGCAGAGGCAAAATCATATGCATTGTATCTTCTGAGTGTTTGTTATTATTAAGGCCCTTTAACCACTTCCCGCCCGGCCTATAGCAGATCGACGGCAGCGGTTGTGTTATCCTGACTGGGCGTCATATGACGTCCAGCAGGATAACCCCCTAGTGCGTGCCTGTCTGGGCGCGCAGCGCGGTGATCGGGGACGGCGTGTGTCCCTTGGACACAGCGCTTCCCCGATCACAGTAAACAGCCAGTGAATTTGGCTGTTTACCACGTGATCGGCTGTGTCAAAGTCACAGCCGATCACATGTCATAACAAACTCGGTGGCGCATGCGGTGCACGCCGCTGGAGGAGTGCAGGCAGGGATCGAGGAAGGCGGGTGTCCCTTGGACACAGCGCTTCCCCGATCAGGGTAAAAAGCCAATGAAATTGGCTGTTTACCACGTGACTGGCTGTGTCCAATCACAGCCAGTCACAAATGTAAACACAGAGGAGCAGTTACCATCTGATCAGTAAGTGAGATTGTCTGTTACAGTGTATTATCTGTACCATACCACAGTGCACAACACAACCCCCCCAAAAAAGAGGACCTGTCACACAGCCCAGCCCATCTGTCAATCAGGGCATCTGTCAATCAGCCCGTCTGTCCATCAGCCCATCTGATCAATCAGCCCAGCCAATCAATCAGCCCATCTGTCAATCAGCCAATCAATCAGCCCATCTGTCAGTCAATCATCTGTCACAGGCCCACCGCTATCAGTACCGCCATTGGTACCGCCACACAGTCTACCAGTACTGCCATTGGTACCACCAACAGTCCTGCCATCAGGCCCACCATCGGTACCGCCATCAAGCCCACTGCCATCAGTACCACCATTGGTACCGCCACACAAGCTACCAGTACCGCCATCGGTACCACCGCCAGTTCTGCCATCAGGCCCGCCATCATTACCGACATCAGGCCCACCATCTATACCATCACACAAGCCCGCCACACAGGCCCGCCACACAGGCCTGTTACCAGTACTGCCACCCGTCCTGCCACCACCACCTGTACCGCCATCGGTACCTCCACCACCACCCGTACCACCACCTGTACCGCTATCGGTACCGCCACACAGGCCTGCCACTAATACCACATCGGTACCACCACTACCACCAGCAGTACCATTACATAGGAATGCCAAAAAGCACTACCATAATGTCGCAAAGGGTTTACACACCTGAGGAGGCATATGCCCTTCTTACCATGTCGGATGATGAGAGTAGCAGGGAGCTCCCATCATCCGATTCTGGTTCGGAATATGAGCCAGTGGAGGATAGAGGATCGGAGTCCGAGTCCTCGGAGGAAACCTTCCCTCCCAAAAGAATGAGATCAGGACCGAGATCAGGACCAAGATCAGGAGATCTGCCCACTACCAGCAGCACCAGACTCCAGGAAGAGGAGCCCAGTAGAAGTACTGGAATCACACGCACAACCCGAAGAACCCAGCCCCAGTCCTACCTTCCCGATGCCCTGGCAAACCCCTTATGGTTGCCTGCCAACTCAGGATCCGCTATCATCCCCCCTTTCACTGCACAGCCAGGTGTGCAGCCCGACACTACAAATTTTTCTCAATTTGATTATTTTTGTTTATTTTTCCCACAAGATTTGCTGCAGAATATTGTGGATCAAACTAACCTGTATGCATCCCAATTTATTGCTGCCAACCCCAATTCTTCCTATGCCCGCATGTTCCAGTGGCGACGCCTAACACTGGACGAATTTAAATTGTTTTTGGGCCTTACGTTTAATATGGGGCTTACAAAAAAGAATGAAGTCCATGCATATTGGTCCACAAACCCCTTCCATCACATGCCCATATATTCCGCTGTCATGTCCAGGACAAGTTACGACATGATTATGCATTTTCTCCACTTCAATGACAATTCACAGTGCCCTCCCCGAGATCATCCCAACCACGACAAATTGTACAAGATATGACCCCTAATCAATTCCTTTTCCCAGCAATTTAGAAACATTTTTATCCCAGACCAAAAAATTTGTGTGGACGAGTCCTTCATATATTTAACTGGCCGACTGCACTTCAAGCAGTATATACCAAGCAAGAAAGCCAGGTACGGGCTGAAATTAAATAAATTATGTGATCGAGCCACTGGATATGTCTTCACATTCCGGATCTTCGAAGACAAAGACTCCCAGCTCCAGCCCCATGATTGCCCCACATTTATTTGAACCAGTGGGAAAATTGTCTGGGAGCTGGCATACCCCCTGTTCGACAAAGGATACCATTTATATGTCGACAACTATTATACCAGCCTGCCCCTTTTTCGTTACCTTTATAGTAAAAAAAAACCCCGGCCTTCGGTACTTTAAAAAAAAACAGAAGGGATTCCCACAAAATCTGTTGACAAAAAAATTGCAAAATGGAGAATCGGCATTCATGAGGAACGAGGAGGTGTTGGCCATGATGTGGAGGGACAAGAAAGATGTCCACATCCTCTCTACCATCCACAATGACACCGTGGTAGAGATCCAAAGAAGAGGCGGCTCCATTGTATAGCCCGAATGTGTCCACGATTATAATATGTACATGAGGGGGTGGATTTAAACGATCAAATGCTACAGCCCTATTTATCAACCAGAAAGTCCTGTTATTGATACAAGAAAGTTGCGTTTCACCTGTTTCACATGGCCCTTTTTAATTAGTTTGTCTGCTACCAAAAAGCAACTCAAAACCAACAAATCACCTACCTCAAGTATATTGAAGATATCGTCACTGCCCTCATTTACCAACAAGGTCCCACACCAGTAAGCATTCACTCTGATAGCGTGAGCAACACATTCCCCCCACAGAATCTGGAAGAAGACGCCAAAAGAAATGCCGTGTATGCAGCAGAGGAGGAGTAAGAAGAGATACCAGCTATTATTGTCCCCAATGTCCCTCCCAACCTGGCCTGTGCATCGGAGATTGCTTAAAAAATTATCATACATCCATCCAATATTAGTTCCCCTTATTATTAACAGACTGCCATTTCCCCATTTGTCTGCTACCATGTTAATTAACTGACCCTGGCCTGTTTACCGACAATGTCTTTGCTTGCCGATTTAAACCACACTTCTGACTTCTACGTGCACCAACCTCGGCCTGTTTACCGACGATGCCTCTGCCTGCCGATTTAAACCATGTTTCTGACTTCCACGTGCACCGACCTTGGCCTGTTAATCGACCATGTTTTTGCCTGCCATTTGGACTGATCTTTTGGCCATCTACTTCAGTACACTGGGGTCTCACATATGTGAGGGGCTTCAGAATAGCGTTCTGAGTAGAGAAAACCAGTTTTTCATTTTCTGTGCTCCCAGAACAGGGTCTGGTTGCCCAGAGGCTTCAAAGCGATTTGGGTGGGTGAAGCCTCTGCCCCTTTCCCCCTGGCCCTAAGCTTGATGGTCCTTCCTGCTGCCTGGACCAATACTTTGGCTGTGCTGACCAAATTGCTGCCTGTAATGACCCATGACATTATGGACCATGTTTCTTCCTGCTGCTTGGACCAATACTTTGGCTGTGTTGACCATATATCTGCTTGCTGCCTCTACTGACTTTGGACAGTATTTCTGCCAGGACACCTCTGCCTGCTACCTGGACCTGTGCTTTGGCTGTGCTGACAGTATCTCTGCCTGTACGAACTATGGACAGTATTCCTGCCTGCTGCCTGGATGATTGCTTTTGCTGTCTCTGACCTCATTCTTGCCTGCTGCCTGGACCGATGCTCTCCTCTGTGGACCACTGCACTTCTAAAACCACAGGTAATCTTTTGTTATTTGGTATGTACCTGCTATGTGTAAGGAATATGAAGGGCCTTCAAAAATGTGATCGGTAGTCAGAAAATGATATGTGTAATTAATGCTGCTAGAATGCCTGGAGGTGCTACTTGAATATTGGGCCTCTGTATGTAGCCAGGCTGCGTAAAAGTCTCAAACATGTGGTATCATCACATGCCTTCTGACCCTATTAGTACCGCAGGCAGCTGCAGTATTTACAGTTAGTGTACTGTGTCCTCTGCACAGTGTGCACCTAAAGCTACCTGCAGACAATTGCTGTTGTTCTGATCCTATTAATACCACGGGCAGGCAGCTACAGTATTTACAGAGTACAATTTACTGAGCTGGCCAGAACCAGCTCTTGAGGGTGTCTTTTTCAATTTTTCACAGCTCTTATGCCCTGTACACATGGTCAGACATTCCGACAACAAAATCTATGGATTTTTTCCAACGGATGTTGGGTCAAACTTGTCTTGCATACACATGGTCACACAAAGTTGTCGGAAAATCTGATCGTTCTGAACGCGGTGACGTAAAACATGTACGTTGGGACTATAAACGGGGCAGTAGCCAATAGCTTTCGTTTCTTAATTTATTCTGAGCATGCGTGACACTTTGTGCGTCGGATTTGTGTACACATGAATGGAATTTCCGACAACGGATTTTGTTGTCGGAAAATTTTATAGCATGCTCTCAAACTTTGTGTGTCGGAAATTCCTATGGAAAATGTGTGATGGAGCCTACACACGGTCGGAATTTCCGACAACAAGGTCCTATCACACATTTTCCATTGGAAAATCCTATCGTGTGTACAGGGAATTACTGTGAATAAACATTTCCATATTTGGAGATCTTATTTCCTCTAGACATAAAGAGTGCCCCCTTGTCCTCTGTGAAGACCTTAAAGTGAATAACTCAACACCAAGTTCACTATATGGACCACTTATGTATTTATACATGTTGATCATATCCCCCTTAATCTCCTCTCCTCAAGAGAAAATAAATTCAGTTCCTCTAATCATTCCTCATAGCTGAGCTCCTCCATGCCTTCTATCAATTTGGTTGCTCTTATCTGCACTTTCTCCAGTTCCCCAAAATCCTTTTTGTGAACTGGAGTTCAAAATTGAACTGCACATTCCAGATGAGGTCCTACTAATGGTTTGTACAGGAGCGAAGTGGTATTTCTCTCTCTGGAGTCCATACCTCTCCTAATAATAGAAAGGATTTGCTTGCTTTGGAACCACCGCTTGGCATTGCATGCTATTGATAGGCTTATGATCTATCAAAACACCCAGATCCTTCTCCACCATTGATTGCCCCAGTTGAACTTCCCCTAGTATGTATGATGCATGCATATTCTTAGCCCCCAAGTGCATAACTTTATTTATCAACATTAAATCTCATCTGCCACATAGTTGCCCAATTAAACAGTGCATTGAGATCGGCTTGTAATGCACTTACCTCTCTTGTTTGCAATATATCAAAACCTTTGGCCAGCCCTGTAACTGTATCTTCATGGATGTAAGGCACCAACATTTTTTCATAGTCCAACATCTCAACAGAAGCTTTTAATTCGCCACCAGTTTTTTGCCTAGAAGAAAAGAGATAAGCAATGAAGCAAACAAGTTAGACATCTAAAATGTACAGTAGAAAAGCTGAAATGCCATTTACTTGAGACAAATTCCAGACATTTGTAGTCATGCTTTCTAATGTCAGTACACACAATCAGACTAACCTTTTCTTCCTGATAACCACCATTTTTCTCTTTATGTTGCCCTTGATGTCTTGGTATCTCTTTTTTCCATTATCTGTACTTCGGGGTGCTACTCCCACTGCATTTACTGCTCTGGTAATGATTTTCCATTGTTTTTTCTTCCAAAATTGATCACTTTTAAGCATGTAGAGACCCCCATTAACTTGTTAAATACAGGAGCCAAATGGTCGACCAACGCCACATTTTCTGCATGTGTTTACTTCAGATTTAGTTGTTGACCATCTGAACATTTCCTTTTGTAAGGGGTATACTGGCTATTTTCTTGACACCGCTGTCATTGGAACTTACATGATATCTGTTTTTGTGGCTCTTGAGATAGCGATCTTAGTGCAAGCGTCATTGCTGTCAGTTGAGGGTTCCTCCACACAGGGCATGTAAATTTGGCCCGCAGCCTCATCATAAACTTCTGTACTGCTATCTATGTTGTTGGCTTGGGTCAGAGTTAAATGTCATTTTCTTTTCTCTTGAGAAGTGGGCCTTTGCGACTCCTCTTCTTCATCACTTGCCACAATGGTGGTAACTTGCAAACGACAGATCTGCTGAGAGATTTACAGGACATTAAAAACATGGTTTACATGTTTGACTTATGCCCCGTACACACGGTCGGATTTTCCGATGGAAAATGTCCGATCGGAGCGTGTTGTCGGAAATTCCGACCGTGTGTGGGCTCCATCGGACATTCTCCATCGGATTTTCCGACACAAAGTTTGAGAGCAGGATATAAAATTTTCCGACAACAAAATCCGTTGTCGGAAATTCCGATCGTGTGTACACAAATCCGACGGACAAAGTGCCATGCATGCTATAAATAAAGAGATGAAAGCTATTGGCCATTGCCCCGTTTATAGTCCCGACATACATGTTTTACATCACCGCGTTCAGAACGATCAGATTTTCCAACAACTTTGTGTGACCGTGTGTATGCAAGACAAGTTTGAGCCAACATCCGTCCGAAAAAATCCTAGGATTTTGTTGTCGGAATGTCCGAACAAAGTCCGACCGTGTGTACGGGGCATAAGAGATTTAGACTAACCTTGCTTTTTTTTCCAGATGAACGAGACTCGCTGGATGACCTGTGGATTCCATGATGGCTTGCTTCCTTGACAACATTGTTTTGTTGTTTTTGGGGCACTATAAATAACACAAATATGCTTTTAAGTTTCTGATTACTTCACTTTACATGTGACATGTAAAATTACCAACTATTGTTTACCATAAACTTCACTGGTTTCACCAAGCCCATCCTTCCTGCATTTTTTGTGGATAATACATCCTTCAACTACAAGAGCATCACGAAGTTAGGCATAGTTACATGGACAAATGTAAAGTATGTTTGGTTGGACATCTCCATCCGGAGGTGTTTTTCCCCTTGGTGTATTCCGTGGTGAATAATTGTGGTTACCACAAAGGAAAAAAAAACAAGAAGATGCTTATTTCAAGCAGAAATTCCTTCAAACAACACTAGGCACATAATATTATTATTATTTTACAGTTTTTCTTGAGCAGTTTGAGCAGCACTTTACAACGTTAGGGCAAACTGTACAGTTACAATCCAAAACACAGGAATTATTATTATTATTATTATACAGGATTTATATAGCGCCAACAGTTTACGCAGCGCTTTAAAAGATTAGGGAGGACAGTAAAAGTACAATACAATTCAATACAGGAGGAATCAGAGGGTCCTGCTCTTTAGAGCTTACAATCTAGGAGGGAGGGTCAAGTTATACAAAAGGGTAATAGCTGTGGGGTATGAGCTAATGGAGAAAATAGTGCAGTTGTTAGATAGAGGCAGGATAGGCTTCTCTGAAGAGGAAAGTTTTCAGGGATCGCCTAAAAGTGGATACATTTGGAGACAGTCTGACAGATTGGGGTAGGGAATTCCGGAAGATGGGCGAGGCTTGGGAGAAGTCCTCGAGGTGGATATGGGAGGAGGTGATGAGGGAGCTAGAGAGCAGGAGGTCCTGGGAGGAATCAAGAGGGCGATTAGGTTGGTATTTTGAGACTAGGCTAGTGATGTAGCTGGGGGCAGAGTTGTGGATGGCTTTGTAACTTATTGTTAGTATTTTGAATTTAATTTGTTGGGTGAGTGGTAGCCAATGAAGAGATTGGCAGAGAGGGGTAGCAGACACTGAGCGATTTGTAAGGTGAATGAGTCTGGCAGCAGCATTCATGATGGACTGAAGGGGGATAGTCTATTTAAAGGTAAGCCAATGAGGAGGGAGTTGCAGTAGTCGAGGCAAGAGATAACCAGGGAGTGAATCAGGAGCTTTGTGGTTTCGTTGGTTAGAAAGGGACGTAGTTTAGAGATGTTGCAGAGGTTGAGGTGGCAAGCTTTGGAAAGTGATTGGATGTGGGGCTAAAAGGAGAGTTCAGAATCCAGGATAACACCTAGTACCCTGACATGTGGGGACAGATGGATGGTTGTGCCATTGCTCTTGACAGACAAGTCAGGGGAAGAGGCACGTGAGGGAGGAAATATTATAATCTCGGTTTTGGACAAGTTGAGTTTGAGGAAGTGGTGTGACATCCATACAGATATGTAGGTTAGTAAGTTAGTGATGCGTGAGGAGACTGATGGAGTGAGTTGAGGGGTGGAGAGATAGATTTGTGTGTCGTCAGTGTAGAAATGATATTGAAAGCCGTGAGAGGCTATCAGCTGACCCAGGGAAGAGGTGTAGATTGAAAATAAAAGAGGTCCAAAAACAGAACCTTGGGGGACCCTGACAGAGAATGGAAGAGGAGTGGAGGAAGTAGAATTGTAAGTGACACTAAAGGTGCGTTGAGATAGGTAGGATGAGAGCCACTGAAGAGCACAGTCACGGAGACCAAGGGAGTAAAGGTTTTTGAGGAGGAGGGGGTGGTCAACCGTGTCAAAGGCAGCTGAAAGATCCAGAAGTAGGAGTACAGAATAGTGTCCATTGGTTTTTGCAGTGAGTGTTGAGGGGGAAATCCAGATTGAAGGGGATCAAGAAGGTTGTTTTTAATGAGTGGTCACTCAGTTGGTTGTAAACCAGGCATTCAAGGAGTTTAGAGGAAAAGGGGAGCAAAGAGATAGGGCGTAGGTTGTTAAGATTGGTAGGGTCCAAGGAAGGCTTTTTAAGTATGGGGGTGACCAGTACATGTTTTAGAGCATTGGGGAAGACGCCATAGGTGAGGGAGAGATTGAAGATGTGGGTTAGAGAGTGTAGGATGGAGTCAGAGGGCGACCATAGCATATGAGAGGGAATAGGGTCCAGGGGACAGGTGGTTAGGTGGGCGATAGAAAGGAGTTTAGCAACTTCGTCTGGAGTAGCAGATTTGAATAGGGGGAGTGTCAGTTGTGCCTGTTGACATGGGGTCTTAGCTGAGGGAGATACCTGTAGAGCAGAGATTTCATCGCGGATTGTATCAATCTTGTTTTTGAAGTGATTAGCGATCTCCTGGGCAGTGAGTAAGTCAGTGGGTGGAGGCAGTGGAGGACAAAGTAGAGAGTTGAAGGTAGAGAAGAGTTTACGGGGACTAGATGAGAAGGTGTTAATAAGAGCTGTAAAATAGGTTTGCTTGGCAGTGTGGAGGAAAGAATAGTATTTTTGGAGGGCAGATTTGTATCGGTTGAAGTCTTTGAGAGACTTAGTCTTGTGCCACAGACTCTCAAGAGCGCGACTATGTTTTTTAGAATTTTAGTGTCATCTGTTTGCCAGGGTTGTAGGGGTCGAGGCCTGATTCTGCATGTATTGAGGGGAGTGAGCTTGTCCAGGGTGGAGGACAGGGATTTATTGTAGATGGACGTGGCTTGGTTGAGACAGGACAAGGGACAGATTTTGTCATAGAGGTGGTCAGTAGCAGAATAGAGGAGAGATGAGTTGAAGTTGCGTTGAGTTGAAATTTCTACGGGTGATGGTTAGGCGATTGGAGGGAAAGGTGTTGGAAGACAGGGGGAGGGAGAAACTAATAAGGTGATGGTCGGAGAGAGGAAAAGGAGTGTTTGAGAAGTTGCATGAAGTGCATAGGTAGAAGAATACAAGGTCAAGGGTGTTGCCATCAGAGTGAGTAGAAGCCTGTACCCAAAAGAGGGAGGAGAGTGATTAACCTGGAAGGTGCATTGGGGGGATAGGAGGAATCCCACTCCACCTCCCTTGCGTCCATTAGGCCTAGGGGAGTAAGTCCAGTGAAGGCCACTCTGGGATAGGGAAGCAGGAGAAGGGGTGTCATATTCGTGAAGCCAGCTTTTGGTGAGAGCAAGTAGATTGAAGGAATTAGTGACAAAGAGGTCATGAACAGCAGTGAGTTTGTTGCAGACAGAGCGGGCGTTCCAGAGGGCACAGGAGAGAGGGAGGCTGGTGTTGGGAAGAAGAGGAATGGAGACTAAATTGGGTAGATTGCAACTACTGCCAGAGGGTGTAGGGTGATGGGTGTGTTGGGCACAGTTAAATAAGGGAGGCCCAGGGTTTGGGGAAATATCTCCAGAGTCAGGAATCAGAGGGCCCTGCTCATTATAGCTTATGATCTAAAAGGGAGAGTCAAGTAATACAAAAGGTAATAACTGTGGGGGATAAGCTGATGGAGAAAATGAAAGTACAGTTGTTAGTGGAGGCAGGATAGGCTTCTCTGAAAAGAAAAGTTTTTACCTAAAAGTGGATAGAGTAGGAGATAGTCGGACAGATTGGGGTAGGGAAATCCAAAGGATGGGAGAGGCTTAGAAGAGATCCAGGAGGTGAGCACTGGGAGGAGATGACAAGGGAACTAGAGAGCAGGAGGTCATATTTTCAACAAACTAGGCACATAGTACATGGGATTGTGTCTATGGGAATGTTTGACCATTTTTCCATAAGCGCATTTGTGAGGTCAGACACTGATGTTGGACAAGAAATATAAGAACAAACAGAAAAGTGCCTCTAAGTGTAGTATTTAATGAGATTAAAAGGTGTCAGAATGACAATGGAACACTCACATGGTGAACATGATAAATGAGGTCATCTGTAATATAATATTCCCGGTGGAGATGATATATAGCACGTCTGTCCAGCCAAGCAGGAACCGCGGTATGACAGGGAGAAAGGCCTGTTGGACGAGAAGGCCTGGCTCGCAGTCTCTGCTGTACCTCATCCCAAAGGTGTTCTATCATAATGAGGTCAGGACTCTGTGCAGCCCAGTCAAGTTCGTCCACCCCAAACTCACTTATCCGTGCTCACCTTGCTTTGTGCACTGGTGAGCACTCATGTTGGAACAGGAAGGGGCCATCCCCAAACTGTTCCCACAAAGTTGGGAGCATGAAATTGTCTAAAATGTCTTGGTATGCTGACGCCTTCATAGTTCCCTTTACTGGAACTAAGGGCCAAGCCCAGCCCCTGAAAAACAACCCCGCTGCATAATCCTCCCTTCACCAAATTATTTGGACCAATGCACAAAGGAAGGTCCATAAAGACATGAATGAGCGAGTTTGGGGTGGAGGAACTTGACTGACCTGCACAGAGTCCTGACCTCAACCCGATAGAACACCTTTGAGATGAATTTGAGCGGAGTCTGTGAGCCCAGTTACTACACACCTTCAGCAAATTACCACACTGTTTCATGTGGAAAATACCGCATAACAGGACCAAATATTGCATGCAGTATTTTAGGAGCGTTTAGGAGAATGACAAAAAATGTTTTAAAAAATGATGAGCAGTATTTCACTGCATTTTTTAAGGCCATATGATCATTTTTTTCACAAATAAATGGTGAAAATTGTGCCTTGTATGACTGGACTAAGAGATAGTAGCAATGGCAAGTAAAAACTGATTTAAGAAAATACTGTTTATTTGTTTATAAGAAATATACCACCTATTGTAACTAAAAAATATGATTTTAAATATCCTTAAAACCTTATAATCAGAAGACTGGATGGTAACATTTTCCATTTTTTCACTTGCTTTTTAGCATATTTTATTTGTTAGAAGACATTTATATTTTAGCTACAAATAAGCACTGTTAAAAAAGAAAATACAATCATGAACAAAACTCTTATCTCCAAAGTACATTCATCACTTGATATATTGGCAAGAGAAAATTTCATGGTTGCTGCTGCTACTTAACAGAATGAAATATTCCATTCTGTACTTGAACTATAAACATTCACCTGACTACTCAGCATAGTTGTTAGATATGTCCCTAGTTACTCATACCTTTGGGTGGAATCACTCGTAATTCCCTTTCACATCTAGCATTTAAGCTAAGCATCAAAGAGTCACAATTAGAATTTTCATTAACAGGAACTGTGGCTAGTTTTAAATGTATAGAAACCAACCAACTTTATATCAGCATAGTTTAGCTGATACAAATTAATAAATTATGTGTTACAGGAATAAAAACACTGCTGCAGAGTAAGTTGGTTATCAAGATTATTTTTTTATGTGACTTTATGTAATATTTCTATTTTAATATTAATATTGTGTATATATATTTTTTGCCTTCTGAACTACCTTGATTCTTTGTGGCATAGACAAGGTGTTGGTAACATTCCTCAGAGATTTTGGTCCAAATTGACATGATAGCATCACGCAGTTGCTGCAGATTTGTCAGCTGCACATCCATGATGCAAATCTCCCTTTCCACCACATCCAAAAGGTGCTCTATTGGATTGAGATCTGGTGACTGCGGAGTATAATTAACTCATTGTCACATTCAAGAAACCAGTTTAAGATGATTTGAGCTTTATGACACGGTGCATTATTTTGCTGGAAGTAGCCATCAGAAGATGGGTACAATGTAGTCATAAAGGGATGGACATGGTCAGCAACAATGCTCAGGTAGGCCATGGTGTTTAACCACTTGACGACCGCTTCACGCTGATGTACGTCAGCAGAATGGCACGGGCAGGCAAAATCACTTACCTGGAACGTGATTGCCTTCCCGCGGGTGGGGGGTCCGATCGGACCCCCCCCCAGGGCCCGAGGCGGTTGTCTTTGGTCTGGCAGTGATCAGAGATGAGGGGGAGGCCATCCATTCGTGGCCCCCCCTTGCGATCGCTCCCAGCCAATGAGAATCTTCCCCTGCCTCTGTGTAATAGACAGAGGCAGAGGAAATAATGTCATCTCTCCTTGGCTCCGTATTTTCTGTTCCGGCGCCGAGGAGAGAAGACTGTAATGTGAGTGCACCAACACTATACACACAGTAGAACATGCCAGGCACACATTACACCCCCCTTTACCCCCCGGAATCCCCCCCGATCACCCCCCAATCACCCCCCCTGTCACACTGACAACAAGCAGTTTTTTTTTTTTCTGATTACTGCATGGTGTCAGTTTGTGACAGTTAGTGTGGTGGGGCAGTTAGGGTTAGCCCCCTTTAGGTCTAGGATACCCCCCTAATAAAGTTTTAACCCCTTGATCACCCCCGTCGCCAGTGTCACTAAGCGATCATTTTTCTGATCACTGTATTAGTGTCACTGGTAAAGCTAGTTAGGGAGGTAAATATTTAGGTTCGCCGTCAGTGTTTTATAGCAACAGGGACCCCCATATACTACCTAATAAATGTTTTAACCCCTTGATTGCCCCCTAGTTAACCCTTTCACCACTCATCACCGTATAACCGTTACGGATGACGCTGGTTAGTTTGTTTATTTTTTTTTTTAGTGTCAGGGCACCCGCCGTTTATTACCGAATAAAGGTTTAGCCCCCTGATCGCCCGGCGGTGATATGCGTCGCCCCAGGCAGCGTCAGATTAGCGCCAGTAGCACTAACACCCACGCACGCAGCATACGCCTCCCTTAGTGGTATAGTATCTGTACGGATCAATATCTGATCTGATCAGATCTATACTAGCGTCCCCAGCAGTTTAGGGTTCCCAAAAACGCAGTGTTAGCTGGATCAGCCCAGATACCTGCTAGCAACTGCGTTTTGCCCCTCCGCCCAGCCCAGCCCAGCCGACCCAAGTGCAGTATCGATCGATCACTGTCACTTACAAAACAGTAAACGCATAACTGCAGCTTTTGCAGAGTCAGGCCTGATCCCTGCGATCGCTAACAGCTTTTTTGGTAGCATTTTGGTAAACTGGCAAGCACCAGCCCCAGGCAGCTTCAGGTTAGCGCCAGAACCGCTAACACCCACACACGCACCGTACACCTCCGTTAGTGGTATAGTATCTGATCGGATCAATATCTGATCCGATCAGATCTATACTAGCGTCCCCAGCAGTTTAGGGTTCCCAAAAACACAGTGTTAGCGGGATCAGCCCAGATACCTGCTAGCACCTGCGTTTTGCCCCTCCGCCCAGCCCACCCAAGTGCAGTATCGATCGATCACTGTCACTTACAAAACACTAAACGCATAACTGCAGCGTTTGCAGAGTCAGGCTTGATCCCTGCGATCGCTAACAGTTTTTTTGGTAGCATTTTGGTGAACTGGCAAGCACCAGCCTCAGGCAGCTTCAGGTTAGCACCAGTACCACTAACACCCGCGCACGCACCGTACACCTCCCTTAGTGGTATAGTATCTGATTGGATCAATCTCTGATCCGATCAGATCTATACTAGCGTCCCCAGCAGTTTAGGGTTCCCAAAAACGCAGTGTTAGCGGGATCAGCCCAGATACCTGCTAGCACCTGCGTTTTGCCCCTCCGCGCAGCCCAGCCCAGCCCAGCCCACCCAAGTGCAGTATCGATCGATCACTGTCACTTACAAAACACTAAACCCATAACTGCAGCGTTCGCAGAGTCAGGCCTGATCCCTGCGATCGCTAACAGTTTTTTTGGTAGCATTTTGGTGAACTGGCAAGCACCAGCGGCCTAGTACAACCCGGTCGTAGTCAAATCAGCACTGTAGTAACACTTGGTGACATGGCGAGTCCCATAAATGCAGTTCAAGCTGGTGAGGTGGCAAGCACAAGTAGTGTTCCACTGCCACCAAGAAGAAGACAAACAGGCCTGTCGTGCCCATAATGCCCTTCCTGCTGCATTCGCCAGTTCTAATTGGGAACCCACCACTTCTGCAGCACCAACCAAATGCAGTCGGCTGCATGAGAGGCATTTTCTTTATGTCCTCTCGAGTACCCCTACCCAAGGAACCCCCCCAAAAAAGATGTTGTGTCTGCAGCAAGCGCGGATATAGGCGACATACGCTATTATTGTCCCTCCTGTCCTGACAATCCTGGTCTTTGCATTGGTGAATGTTTTGAACGCTACCATTCACTAGTTGAGTATTAGCGTAGGGTACAGCATTGCACAGACTAGGCACACTTTCACAGGGTCTCCCAAGATGCCATCGCATTTTGAGAGACCCGAACCTGGAACCGATTACAGTTATAAAAGTTAGTTACAAAAAAAGTGTAAAAAAAAATATATATATATAAAATAAAAAAAAATAGGTGTCGTTTTATTGTTCTCTCTCTCTCTATTCTCTCTCTATTGTTCTGCTCTTTTTTACTGTATTCTATTCTGCAATGTTTTATTGTTATTATGTTTTATCATGTTTGCTTTTCAGGTATGCAATTTTTTAAACTTTACCGTTTACTGTGTTTTATTGTTAACCAATTTTTTGTCTTCAGGTACGCCATTCACGACTTTGAGTGGTTATACCAGAATGATGCCTGCAGGTTTAGGTATCATCTTGGTATCATTCTTTTCAGCCAGCGGTCGGCTTTCATGTAAAAGCAATCCTAGCGGCTAATTAGCCTCTAGACTGCTTTTACAAGCAGTGGGAGGGAATGCACCCCCCCACCATCTTCCGTGTTTTTCTCTGGCTCTCCTGTCTCAACAGGGAACCTGAGAATGCAGCCGGTGATTCAGCCAGCTGACCATAGAGCTGATCAGAGACCAGAGTGGCTCCAAACATCTCTATGGCCTAAGAAACCGGAAGCTACGAGCATTTCATGACTTAGATTTCGCCAGATGTAAACAGCGCCTTTGGGAAATTGGGAAAGCATTTTATCACACCGATCTTGGTGTGGTCAGATGCTTTGAGGGCAGAGGAGATATCTAGGGTCTAATAGACCCCAATTTTTTCAAAAAAGAGTACCTGTCACTACTTATTGCTATCATAGGGGATATTTACATTCCCTGAGATAACAAAAAAATGATTAAAAAAAAAAATTAAAGGAACAGTTTAAAAATAAGATAAAAATGCAAAAAAAAAAGCACCCCTGTCCCCCCCTGCTCTCGCACAAAGGCGAACGCAAGCATCGGTCTGGCATCAAATGTAAACAGCAATTGCACCATGCATGTGAGATGTCACTGCGAACATCAGATCGAGGGCAGTAATTTTAGCAGTAGACCTCCTCTGTAAATCTAAAGTGGTAACCTGTAAAGGCTTTTAAAGGCTTTTAAAAATGTATTCAGTTTGTCGCCACTGCACTTTTGTGCACAATTTTAAAGCATGTCATGTTTGGTATCCATGTACTCGGCCTAAGATCATCTTTTTTATTTCATCAAACATTTGGGCAATATAGTGTGTTTTAGTGCATTAAAATTTAAAAAAGTGTGTTTTTTCCCCAAAAAATGCATTTGAAAAATCGCTGCGCAAATACTGTGTGAAAAAAAAATGAAACACCCACCATTTTAATCTGTAGGGCATTTGCTTTAAAAAAATATATAATGTTTGGGGGTTCAAAGTAATTTTCTTGCAAAAAAAAATAATTTTTTCATGTAAACAAAAAGTGTCAGAAAGGGCTTTGTCTTCAAGTGGTTAGAAGAGTGGGTGATGTGTGACATAAGATTCTAAATGTTGTGCATAAAATGCCAGGACAGTTCAAACCCCCCCAAATGACCCCATTTTGGAAAGTAGACACCCCAAGCTATTTGCTGAGAGTCATGTCGAGTCCATGGAATATTTTATTTTGTGACACAAGTTGCGGGAAAGAGACATTTTTTTTTTTGCACAAAGTTGTTACTAAATGATATATTGCTCAAACATGCCATGGGAATATGTGAAATTACACCCCAAAATACATTCTGTTGCTTCTCCTGAGTACGGGGATACCACATGTGTGAGACTTTTTGGAAGCCTAGCCGCGTACGGGACCCCGAAAACCAAGCACTGCCTTGAGGCTTTCTAAGGGCGTAAATTTTTGATTTCACTCTTCACTGCCTGTCACAGTTTCGGAGGCCATGGAATGCCCAGGTGGCACAAACCCCCCCAAATGACCCCATTTTGGAAAGTAGACACCCCAAGCTATTTGCTGAGAGGTATAGTGAGTATTTTGCAGACCTCACTTTTTGTCACAAAGTTTTGAACATTGAAAAAAGAAAAAAAAATGTTTTTTTTTTACTTTCTTCATTTTCAAAAACAAATGAGAGCTGCAAAATACTCACCATGCCTCTCAGCAAATAGCTTGGGGTGTCTACTTTCCAAAATGGGGTCATTTGGGGGGGGTTTGTGGCACCTGGGCATTCCATGGCCTCCGAAACTGTGATTGGCAGTGAAGAGTGAAATCAAAAATTTACACCCTTAGAAATCCTGAAGGCGGTGATTGGTTTTCTGGGCCCCGTACGCAGCTAGGCTCCCAAAAAGTCCCACACATGTGGTATCCCCATACTCAGGAGAAGCAGCTAAATGTATTTTGGGGTGCAATTCCACATATGCCCATGGCCTGTGTGAGCAATATATCATTTAGTGACAACTTTGTGCAAAAAAAAAAAAAAATTGTCACTTTCCCGCAACTTGTGTCAAAATATAAAATATTCCATGGACTCAACATGCCTCTCAGCAAAGAGCTTGGGGTGTCTACTTTCCAAAACGGGGTCATTTGGGGGGGTTTGTGCCACCTCGGCATTCCATGGCCTTCAAAACTGTTATAGGTAGTGAGGAGTGAAATAAAAAATTTACGCCCTTAGAAATCCTGAAGGCGGTGATTGGTTTTCGGGGCCCCGTACGCCGCTAGGCTCCCAAAAAGTCCCACACATGTGCTATCCCCGTACTCAGGAGAAGCAGCTGAATGTATTTTGGGGTGCAATTCCACATATGCCCATGGCCTGTGTGAGCAATATATCATTTAGTGACAACTTTTTGTGAATTTTTTTTTTTTGTCATTATTCAATCACTTGGGACAAAAAAATAAAGATTCAATGGGCTCAACATGCCTCTCAGCAATTTCCTTGGGGTGTCTACTTTCCAAAATGGGGTCATTTGGGGGGGTTTGTACTGCCCTGCCATTTTAGCACCTCAAGAAATGACATAGGCAGTCATAAACTAAAAGCTGTGCAAATTCCAGAAAATGTACCCTAGTTTGTAGACGCTATAACTTTTGCGCAAACCAATAAATATATGCTTATTGACATTTAATTACCAAAGACATGTGGCCGAATACATTTTGGCCTAAATGTATGACTAAAATTGAGTTTATTGGATTTTTTTATAACAAAAAGTAGAAAATATCATTTTTTTTCAAAATTTTCAGTCTTTTTCCATTTATAGCGCAAAAAATAAAAACCGCAGAGGTGATCAAATACCATCAAAAGAAAGCTCTATTTGTGGGAAGAAAAGGACGCAAATTTTGTTTGGGTACAGCATTGCATGACCGCGCAATCATCAGTTAAAGCAGCATAGTGCCAAATTGTAAAAAGACCTCTGGTCTTTAGGCAGCCAAATGGTCCGGGGCTGAAGTGGTTAAACAATGCTCAACTGGTACTAAGGGACCCAAAGTGTGCCAAGAATTTATCCCAGACACCATTACACCACCACCGCCAGCCTGAACCATTGATACAAGGCAGGATGGATCCATGCTTTCATGTTGTTTATGTCAAATTCTGATCCTACCACCACAGGCAACATTTTTCCAATCTTCTATCATCCAATTTTGGTGAGCCTGTGTAAATTGTAGCCTCAGTTTCCTGTTCTTAGCTGACAGGAGTGGCACCTGGTGTGGTCTTCTGCTGCTGTAGCCCATCTGCTTCAAGGTTCGATGTGTTGTTGGTATTCCATATACCTTGATTGTAATGAGTGTTTTTTTGAGTTACTGTTGCCTTTCTATCATCTCAAACCAGTCTGACCATTCTCATTTGACCTCTGACATCAACAAGCCATTTTCATTCACACAATTGCGGCTCACTGGATATTTTTTGAAATACTCAGACCAGCTCATCTGGCACCAACAACCATGCCACATTAAAAGTCACTTAAATCCCCTTTCTTCCCCATTCTGATGCTCGGTTTGAACTTCAGCAAGTTGTCTTCACCACGTCTATACACCTAAATGCATTGAGTTGCTGCCATGTGATTGGCTGATTAGCAATTTGTGTTATCAAGCAATTTACCAAATGTACCTAATAAAGTGAGTATATATACAGGCAAAACATGTGTTATATTGATCAACTTTGAACGATGCAATCCCTTGTTTTGTTCCCTTGGTGACAACTTTTCTGTGATGCTCGACTACCCTCAACAAGAATTGTTTTTGTTGTTCATCCCTGACCGATTTGTTATACTTTTTTATCAGAGCAATTCCTCTTTCTGCGGTATCATTGACAACCTTAAGAGCGTTCACATGGCTTCTTAGAGAATCACTGCAGTACTCTGTCACATCATGGATCCCAAACAATTCAAAGAACATCTTTGTTTTATTAGTAATGAAATGGCTCAGGTGTTTTCCTTCAAAAACCATGTTTTTACCCTCTAATCATTTCACTTACTTTTTCTTTGCAGGTTTGGTTTCTAAGTCATATTTTCCTTAACAGCCTGAGTAATACGTTCATTCAAAAAAGCCAATCCTATGTTTGTTTCTGACAGATACCAAAGGTGTCTCTTAGCAACTGTGAGAGCACATTTTTTGACGTCTGAATCTGGGTAAGTGCTCAAAAGCTGTAGCATATCCAAATCATTCTTTGAAGCCCATCGACTTACAATTGCCTCATGCCAAAAGCGAACATATATGAGGCTGACAAAATGTGCAACCCATTTCATTCCTTCCAATTGTCGTTAAGGAATATTCAACTGTTTAGTGAAGAGGACAATTTTAAGCGCATATATTGCCTTTGCCATCCACCTTGCTTGATGCAATGCCCCTGGGATCCTGAAACTAAATTTGTTTTTAGACCAACCTCCTGGGTACAGGACTCTTTGTAGTCTTCTCATGGATGACTTCCATCTTTTAGGACATTTTGGATGGAGTTAACTATTTTCACTCGTTGTTCTTCTAGAAAGCCTTGAACAGGACTTTCTTCATCCAGCATTGTTGTATATGACTTCTTATCAAGTGAAGCCCACAGACTGCTTTGTGTCAGGTCACCTTGAGGCTAGGTGACAGATGCACACCGTTGGGATCAGGAGTGCACCGCAAGGTAGTGGACCCTACGGCTGACTGCTGCGGATGGGAGTCAAGGTGGTAAGGAAGGCAGGGCCGCTGGAACACCAAGACGGATCCCACCGGGATTAGAGCGTAAGATTCCCTAGGGCACGGAGTCCAAGAGCCAGCAGGTGTTCACCAGAGCCTCTAGTGGTGAGGATGGACTGGGCTGCAACTGGCTCCAGGTCGCGACCCTCAGGGTCTCCCAGCTCACGCCCACAGTAAACAACAGGAGGATAAGGATAGTAAGGGAATAAGCCAAGGTCGGGGCCACAAACAGACAAGGACAACAGAGTACACGCCAATGGTTCAGGGTCACAGGCAAACAGGGATAGTCGGGGACACGCCAAGGGTCAGGGTCAAGAGCAGACAGGAATAGTTGAGAACACGCCAAGGTCGGTAACAGAAATAAATGTAGAGCACACGACAAGCAGGAACAGGAAGCCAAATACACAATAGATACACAATGGTTGATCAGCACTGCTGGCTTGCAGGCACAGGTTAATATAGGGTTCCCTGATAGGGCCTGAGGTGGGGCCATGCTTAGAGGAAAGGCTATAAAACTAGCCAGGTGTGAGTGGATGGCCTCAGTCTGAACACATGAGGAGCAGGTAAGCTGACAGAGAAAGATTACTGCATGACCATGACACTTTGATAAAAGTGATCAATGTGCAACCTCTAAATATTATCCAATCTTCTTGAAATTTGGCATATATATATTTTGCATCACTGAGACTCGGGGCGTAAGCAAAGTCATATGAAAATCACATCTTTGGAAAAATGAAACACCCTAATATATATATTTACAAAATAAAATAAAATAAAAATCATATATAAGAATGACAAGAGAAAATTAGAAGTGGTACAATCTGGATAGCAATAACAGCCAGGTTTGCCAGGAAAGAGACAGGTGGATGTTTAAGTAATAGGTAGTAATTCTGTGTGCATCAGGAGATCTTTCAAGATTTTTCCCTTCCGATAACTCATAATAGAGGGAGGGGTGTTAGCTAATGTTAAGTTTTGATTGCTAGAAACAATTGGCCAACAGGAATAGACCACATTCATCTTTTTATGGCTCTCTCCTAAGTGACAAGTAGGAAAAAATATTTGGTTTTGTGAGATGTTGTTCCAGGGACATAATAGCGACTCCCCAGCATTCACTCATTGTCTCTGTTGGTGGAGGAGTTTTCTTGAGTAGTCACTTTCAGAAAATTGTTCCATATCATTGAGCTCATCAATCATCAGCATCGTATCATCACCACTTCCAGACCAAAAGGAGCATAAGGTTGTCTATATAGCAACAGGGAGGTTGTATATAACAGTGATATATCAAAACTCTTTTCTGTTAATCCATCCCTGGACATAACCCTCACTGAGTTTAGAATTGATAATACACTTAAAGTGAACAGTGGGTCATTTGGTAGTTAAGTGTAAGTCATGTTATCCTTAAGTTGAAGCAGGATTTCATTGTGGTAGTCAGAGGCATCCGGTATCACAATTGCCCACCTCTTGTCGGCAGGGCGAATCACAATGGAGGAGTCAGATAACAGGAACTTTATAGCTTCCCTCTCAGCCCAGGTGACATTGTTTCTGGAGACCCCCTTCTCAGTTGCCATCTAATGTTTTATTTCATGATCTACTGCACGGCAGAATGTCCAGGCCAGGGGGTACCTCGAAGGCCTCAGTGGTGCTATGTGGCCAAAACATAGTAGGAGATATCATTGGTGGAGAATTTTTTAATATCTCCTGGGATGCCAGTTTCCATTCAAGCTTATATAAGTCAATTTGGAAATTAAATTTCTTCAATTGGTTAGTGGGGACAAACAAAAGTATTTTATCCAATAGATTATGTTCAGTAGGAGTAAGCTGATGCTGGCTAAGGTTGAAAACCACAGTTTCTTTTTGTCTTTGGGCTGACCTATTTCTCTTAATGTGGTGACCCCTCTTGGTCCAGCGCCTCTGCGAACTGTGCTAGTGGAGGGTGGGGGGCTGGTGTGCCCTGAAGCCTGTTGTGAACAAGTAGAGGATGGCCCTAAAAAAGATTGTAATCGGAGGTTGAGGTGTTAGCATGTGAGGTGTTAGAATCTGAATCAGTGCAGGTATTCCCAGAGCTGCCATCCACAGTTGGAATGTCTGGACATTACATCTGCATCTGGGGTGGCGGTTCGTCTCCCCTGAAATTAGTCTACAAGTTAAGCCAAACGCATGGTTATTTGTGTAATTCTCCATAACTTTGGTCAATTTCTCTGGAACATTGTTTGTTTGTTTTTCTCATGGTCCTAAAAATTTTATTAAACTATTAAAAGAGAGATATAATTCTTCATTGTCACCGTATTAGCCCAAAACAATCAGGAATCATTCTAATCTTACGTTGTCTACTGGTGGGTGCCTGTAACTCAGATCCTCAGACATTTTTGAAGTCAAGGATAATTATATCACCTTTTCTTCTTCTGCTTGAAGGATCCAGGCATACACAGGTTATACATGTACATCACTCTATATAAGCCTGGAAATCCTAACCCATTCCTTTTTATATAAACAACATATTTATTTTTAATATCATAATTATCATCACCCATGCTTCCCCTTCCAAGATGCTGATTTTGTTCATTGCTTCTTGTGACACTTAGGCCGATGTCCACAAAGCCTTGATGTGGTGCTTCCCCACACTACAAATATTTATTAAATAATTCTTTATTTTTTAAATCTTGAACATCAGTAGCTACCGTTTTATTAATTCCAAGATACTGATGTTTCTGCCATGCAGCCACAAAAGAAATAATATAATCATTATAAAAATATCTATTTTTAAAAATTATTATTACCTAATTATTATTATTCATTCTCATCATTATTATCATTATAGTTATCAATGATAGACTCTAGTCTGTCCACGGTGTTTATGGTGTTAAGTTGTCAAACAATTGTGTTGTTACCCAAAGCCTTTAGCATAACACTTATACAATACTGACATGATGATTTAGATATGCAAGTAGTGCTGATATGTGTGGCAAGTAAACTGCTCTCCAATAGATGTAACTTTTAAAGGACATAATAGAATATTTTTAAAATGTGGCAGATTTATCAGTCACAAAGCTAGATGCAGGGAGAAAAGTAGTAGAATTAATGATAGATCTTTTTTTAAGGACTTGTGCATTAACTGAAAAACAAAATAAGCAACATAGACACAATGGATTAGTTATTTGCTGACAAAGGCTATACATCAAAATCACCTGTATTAATTTACAATCCAATAATGTATGCTGCACAAGTCCTGTATGAAAAAAAGAGAACAGCTTCATTATTTTTAAAATGGCTTATTTTTTAGCGTATTCAAATCAAGAAATCTGTACTTCTAAAAGGTAAAATATTTTAGATAATATCACTCTCGCTTAACTGATTTCCTTATTATTTTTTTTTATATTAGAAATGTTTTATTATTTATTTACTTATTCATTTTAATGATGCAATCAGCAAGACTTCAGCCTAAAATCATTGTAAATTCTCAAAATGTTTTGAATGTAAACAACAGTATGTATACTTTTAACTATATTTGTCTTGCCCTTTGTTACATATGTTGAGTTGTTGATTGTGCTTAATGTGGAAGAAATTGAGAAAAAGAAAGTTGGTTTTTATGACACTGTGCAGACTCTGCAGGGACAAATTCATTATTTAGCTTGAATTTCAGACTGAAGAACAGAATGTATATTGCAAGTCTACATCTAGAATACAGCACTTAGGGAGAAATAATCCTTTGACTGAAATTGCCACTTTGACGGTGGTGTTTAAAAGAAAAAGCACTTCAGATGACCTAAAAAACTATACATTACCAAGGAAACCAGCAATAATCCACCCCATCAGAATAGTTGCTTAAAGATTTTTTCTGTATTTTCCACTCATATCCTCTTCAGAATATTTTAGACAAAACACTAGCTTAAAGGGTTAACCCCCTATAAAAGAGAATTATTAAATTTGGGAGCTATTCCTTCCTTTAAGGATTCCAGCTGTAAGATATATTTTGAGATTTTGGTGAACCTGCTCACCTATGGGTTTGGTGAACCTGCTCACCTATGGGTATTCACCCCATTATGTCCATTGGTGTTCTTATGTTACATTCTTCATTATATCATTAAATAAAAAACAACAGGGGTAGTATATCTGCTTATTTAGACTGTGAAAGGTTTGCTGGCTTGGAAACTCAAACACATTTAATTGTTTCCGGTACTGCAAACTCAAATTTTAATTCAAGGTGGGCAGTCCTTTTTAAGAAGATTGCTAGTAGAGACTCAAATAACATGATTGAGACCCCTATATAATATAGGGGTTTCAGTCAGAGGCACTAATTATAGTCTCTTAAAAAATGCTTTTAAATGGAAAAACAGTCTAGCTCTAACTATGCTTAAAAATTTCCCTCCCCTTTCCTCCTACCTAATACTTATAACCAATGTGTGAAAAGATCTGTGTACTTAACGATATTAATCTAGTCTGCTTCGGTCACATGATCCAACAGCTCTGGCTACTCTGTGTCAGTGAGCGGCTGCTGCTGGGGAGAGAAAGGAGCGCTGACAGTAACTGGACCATGGCTGGACCATAGGAGCCAATGCTAAGCCTATTGGTAACAAGCCTTGTCACCGATTCACTTGTCTGAATGCACAACAACCATAATGCACCCAATCAAAGCCCCACAGTATGGGGGTCACCTGGTCTATCTGCCAAAAAGTGTTCCAAAATGGATCCATCTCCCAAACCACCTCTCCTTTTTTGCCAATTTTATGCTACCCTTACTTTTGTTCACTCATGGAAGACCCAACCTTCTGGAATCTCTTAATACAGAATCGTTACAGGGCACGTCATTTTCTGGTGGGGAGACAATGGTCAACTTTGAATCAATCAGTACATTCTTTTACAATCTTTCTGATGACATTTTTCTTTCATTAGGCGCTGCTGAAACCAATTTACTAAAGACTATTAACCTCTGCCATTGCAAAGATGAGTCTACCAAACAAGGTAAAAAAAACAAAAAAAAAAAAACAGGTATGCTAGCAAAGCATTTACATGGGAAGTAAAAAGAAACAATAGAGTCCAATAGCAAAATGTGTTAATTGAAAACAATGTGTTCTTGATGTAGAACAAGCAGTCAAAGTTCAGATAAGACAAGAAGGTAATGGTCAGTAGTAGGAAATAATGATCAGTGTTCAGTGGGAGCAACAAAGCCCCATATTAGCAGTAAGTAGGAGAGAGTAAAAAACACCCTGGTGTCAGTAATAAGTAGGAAACAAGGAAAAAATGTCCTGTGGTAGTGTTCAGTCACTGCCCTGGTGTGCCCTGGTGTGGGGCATGGTTTGGACATGACAAAGTGAAGACCTCTTCAGTTTATCTCCTGACCCTCACATGCTGATTCTTACACTTTCTATCAGCTACGAGCCATGGGAACGAAGAAGGTCAAAGACACCCAAAAGCCTTCCACTAGGTGTAAAATCAAGTGCTTTGCCAGCACCACCCATTCTAAAATATGGGGCTCTAGACCAGTTATGGAAGACACACTTATAAGGCTACAGGACTCTGCTTTCCCCTCAGGATCAATCAGCTTCACCCTCAGCATCTTTCCTATCTGACATCCCTGTTGGGACTACATGATCTCCCCGCCCAGCCCTGTTGCATCAGAATGGTAACTGGGTGGAGAAGCAGAAGACCTACAGACTCTAATATGGGCTCTCTCCACTAAAACAGACATGATGGTTCCTTTCCATAAGTTAGAAGTGAAATGGGAGATTACTCAGATCTCCACTGACCTCTAGCCAATTACATTCCCAGATGTTGCACTTTACCAAACTGACTGGACAAAACATAGACTCCATTAACAATGGGTGGCTATTGAACAAGCATTATTGTTAGTTCACTTGTCTGCACTTTTATGGTGCACGACAACCATAATGCACCCAATCAAAGCCCACCCAACTATATGGACCATCTGGTCTAGCTGCCGAAGGGTGTTCCAAAATGGATCCATCTCTCCAACCCCTTCCTCTTTTTTCCCGATTTCACGGAACCCTTGCTTTTATCCCATCACGGAGGAACCAACCTTCTGGAATCTCTCAAACAAGAATCATAATGGAGAATGCCATTTCTGGTGGGGAGCTGATGGTCAACTCTAAATCAACTATCTGTACACCCTCTACTAGCGGACCTTAATTTCTGGAAGGAAGCCCAATTGAGATATTTCCTTTCCTCACTCCCCTCGGCTCCAGCATACACTTGCAATTTTACTCCATTTGAGAGATTGTGAGGCTCCACTACCCCTATCCAACAAGCAATCTTGTTAACTTATAGGATGCTTAACTCTCCCTCACCAGACTTCATGCCAACATTCTTGGCTAAATAGAAAGGAGACTATTGACAAATAAAGCAGATAGAATATTCCTCTTTATCTACAAACCTCAATCTGTGCTACATTTCAAGAATCCTGTTTTAAAATATTTTCCATGTGGTATTTTATCCCTTCCCTATTACATAAAATGTTTTTCATTGAGTTCAGATATCTGCTGGATATGTAGGGAGGCCACACCCCTTCTTTTTTGTTTACCAGTTACCCTTTCAGAAACTGTTCCCGCCATTATATTCGGGACTCTTCAACTACAATCAACCCATCAAACAAGACAACGATGGCACCTCTACAAACTTCACCATCCGGAAACAACAGACATTTTGCCGCATCAGCTTGTTTGCTACCAGCCCTAACTGTAAGTACACCCACTCTTTGACACAAAAAGCACCATGCCGGTTAAAATACTTTCCATAAATGCTCACGGACTGAATCATCCAGCTAAGAGGGCGTCCCTATGAAAGGAGGCCGACTCTTCTCAGTGTGATGTGCTGTGTGTGCAAGAGACACATTTCCACTGTATGGCCCCACCTAAATGCACTCATAAATAGTTCCAACATTACTTCTTCTTTAACATGAAAGCTAAAAGACGGGGAGTGCTGATTGTGATTAAAGACACAATTTAATTCCATCTAATCTCAGAACATTCAGACCCACTAGGAAGATACCTGATTATCATATGTGACATTAACAATGTCCGCTACACTTTAGTAAATGTCTACGTTACTAACAAACGTCAAATTAACTTTCTCAATGGACTTATGCAAACAGTGAAGAAAATACAGCAAGGATCCCTTATACTGTGTGGGGACTTTAATATTGTTCCTAACCAGTGTTGCCAACCTACCAGATTGAAATTTACTGGCACAACACCTAAAATTTACTGGCACCGCCAAGTTTTTACTAACACTTCCAAAAGTGTAAAAAATGACAGTTTTAAGTGTGAATTTCAGTGTTTAGGCAACAAACAAGTTACATGTGCAATTAGCAATGTGATTTAAGGTAGATATTAGGTCGAAAAACATATTTCTTATTTTGAGTATCGTAAAGGCGGATTATTGTAACCCATCAGTATTTTGTCACCTATGTCAAACTGGAGAGATTTCCCCTTAATTTTTGTCCCTAAAGAGAGCGAGAGAGAGAGAGAGAGACTGCTCCCACATTCAGGTACTGTACATTACTGTCCAGTATTCGGTTACTATACATTACTGTCCAGTATTCGGTTACTATACATTACTCTCCAGCATTCGGTTACTATACATTACTCTCCAGCATTCGGTTACTGTACATTACTCTCCAGCATTCAGTTACTGTACATTACTCTCCAGCATTCGGTTACTGTACATTACTCTCCAGCATTCGGTTACTATACATTACTCTCCAGCATTCGGTTACTATACATTACTCTCCAGCATTCGGTTACTATACATTACTCTCCAGCATTCGGTTACTGTACATTACTCTCCAGCATTCGGTTACTATACATTACTCTCCACCATTCGGTTACTGTACATTACTCTCCAGCATTCGGTTACTATACATTACTCTCCACCATTCGGTTACTATACATTACTCTCCACCATTCGGTTACTGTACATTACTCTCCAGCATTCGGTTACTGTACATTACTCTCCACCATTCGGTTACTATACATTACTCTCCACCATTCGGTTACTGTACATTACTCTCCAGCATTCGGTTACTGTACATTACTCTCCAGCATTCGGTTACTGTACATTACTCTCCAGCATTCGGTTACTGTACATTACTCTCCAGCATTCGGTTACTGTACATTACTCTCCAGCATTCGGTTACTATACATTACTGTCCACCATTCGGTTACTGTACATTACTACCCAGCATTCGGTTACTGTACATTACTACCCAGCATTCGGTTACTGTACATTACTCTCCAGCATTCGGTTACTATACATTACTCTCCAGCATTCGGTTACTATACATTACTCTCCAGCATTCGGTTACTGTACATTACTCTCCAGCATTCGGTTACTGTACATTACTGTCCACCATTCGGTTACTATACATTACTCTCCAGCATTCGGTTACTGTACAATACTGCCCAGCATTCGGTTACTGTACATTACTGCCCAGCACTATTTGGTTACTATACATTACTGCTCATTTAGTTGCTAGGGGTTACTGCACAATGATTACCTGCAACTCCGTGTCCCCCTCTGCAAACTGCTAAATCCTGCTGCTGCTTTATTAATCACCACCCCCACTGCTGGTAGAACTGAAGGGTGAGAAAGAATGTACACAGCCCTGTCTGTGTGTCCTTGATCTCCGTGCTCGTTCTGCTGACCGGAGAAGGGGGAGGAGGGGCGGGGGGAGGACATCACAGAGAGCCTGCTCTTGCTCACTCCTTGTCACAGACTCACAGCCGCTCCCGTCCTGACAGAGGAGAAGCAGGCTCTCTAGAACATGCAGCCCACAGCCGTGCCTCTCCTCTGTCACAGTGTGGCCAGGAGAACAAGCGAGGGTGATGCCATTGCCTGGGCTGGTAATATGAAGTGCAGGGAGAAGAGCAGATTCCCACCCGCCTCAATACAGCACAGCCACACTTTCGGCTGGCCGCATCTTCTTGTCAAATGTGGCGGGCTGCAGGAGGAGGGCTGGTTACAGTGATGCTGATTGGCTGAGAGGCGGTGGTGGGCGGAGCAATTCTCCGAGGTGCAGATCGGATTGTCTCGGCAGCTGGCTCTCGGGCATCTCCGGGAATTGCGCATGCGCAGTTCCAAGCTGAGCTGGTCACAGCCATTTTTACTGGCACTTTTCCCGTGCTACGGACAATTACGGGCGGTAAAAAAATGCCCTGTTTTTACGGGCTGCCCGTAAAAATACGGGCGGTTGGCAACACTGTTCCTAACCCACTACTGGACTCCACTTCAGCACCTTCTAAAAGGACTCCATCTCTGGCAAACTTTTTACGTTCAAATGATCTGTATGACGCCTGGCGTTGTACACATGCTGATGAAAGAGACTACTCTTTTTTCTGCCACAGACACTGTACGTATACGAGGATTGATCTGTTTTTAACAGACAAGTGGTTGCTTCACAAAGTGACCCAAGCCAAAATTGAAACAATAGCGTGGTCGGACCATGCGCCCCTTCTCCTCACACTAAGGACTCATACCCTAACACCACTGCCTACATGTGGCACTCCAATTCTCTGCATCTTTATTATTCAATGCTCACGAAGCTTACATAGGAGGTATATTTATCCAGTTGGGGACTAGGATAAAGAAGCAGAGGCAGCAGAAGATCACTACTTTAACCACTTGCCGACCGCCACACACCGATGTACGTCTCTACTTTGGGGATGGATATCATTGTTATGGCAGCAGCTAGCTGCCATAACCCCAGTATCCCCGTGTTTGGCCAGCAGTCAGCTACAAGATAAAAGTGGTCTCTGTGGCAGATCCACTGCTAGATCACTTTTATCGGTGGTGGGAGAGGGGCCCCCCTAACCGCCGCGATCCAGTGCCCTCCGCCGCTTACCGGAGCCGTTGGCAGGAGCGGAGGTGATCGTATCTGTCTCCTTCCTTGGTATGGAGACGAGTGAGGCTAAGATGGCCCCCACCCGTCTCCATACCATAGCAGGGCGGAAGCGATGTCAAAACGTCACTTCCGCCCATACGTCTTAAAGGCACATTTTTTTCAATGTAATTTTTTCAAATGACAAATTTTTTTTCTATTTTTTTCTATTACAAGGGATGTTTATATTCCTTGTAATAGGAATAAAAGTGATCCAATTTAAAAAAAAAAACAGTGTAATAATAAATAAAATCAAGTAAAATAAATAAGAAAAAAAAAGATTTTGAAACGCCACGTCCCGACGACCTCGCGCGCAGAAGCGAACTCATACGTGAGTAGCGCCCGCAAATGAAAACAGTGGTCAAACCACACATGTGAATTATCACCGCAATCGGTAGAGCGAGAGCAATAATTTTAACCCTAGACCTCCTCTATAACTCAAAACATGCAACCTGTAGAATTTTTTTTAAAGTCGCCTATGGAGATTTTTGAGGGTAAAAGTTTGACGCCATTCCACGAGCATTCGCAATTTTGAAGCGTAACATGTTGGGTATCAATTTACTCGGTGTAACATTATCTTTCACAATATAAAAAATTGGGCTAACTTTACTGTTGTCTTATTTTTTTATTTCCAAAAAAAGTGCACTTGTAAGACTGCTGCGCAAATATGGTGTGAAAAAAAGTATTGCAATGACCGACATTTTATTCTTTAGGGTGTTAGAAAAAAAACAATATATAATGTTTGGGGGTTCTAAGTAATTTTCTAGCAAAACAAACTGTTTTAAACATGTAAACACCAAAATCTCAAAACGAGGCTGGTCTTTAAGTGGTTAATGACGGAGATTAGCACTTTGGAGCAGTGTTTCTCATCTCCAGTCCTCAAGGCGCCCCAACAGGTCATGTTTTAAGGATTTCCCTCAGATGAAACGGCTGTGGTAATTACCAAGGCAGTGAAACTGATCAAATCACCTGTGCAAAATAACGGCAAGCCTGAAAACATGACCTGTTGGGGCGCCTTGAGGACTGAAGTTGAGAAACACTGCTTTGGAGGAACTAAATAAAAATAATCCTACTCCCACCAACAGCGCTAAACTTACTACCCTGAGACGTGACCTTAGACTAGTTTTACGCCAAACTTTTGAACAAAAAGAAAAAAAGATGAAAATGTCTTTCTACGCCACTAGTAACAAAGCAGGAAAAACATTCGCTAGGAAAATACAAGGTCAATGCTTTAGAACCAAAATAACACACCTCATCCACCCTAAAAGTAAACAAACAGTATATGACCCTCAGGGCATAGCAGATGCTTTTAGTGACTATTATAGCTCCCTTTATAACTTAAATCAAGATGACTCAACAACACAGCCTTCCCAGAAAGATATCACAGATTTTCTATCACGTATTGACTTACCCAAACTCTCCTCAGCTCAACTCCAAGAGCTAAATTCTCCTTTCTCCCTGACAGAACTATTACAGGCCATTTACATATATATATATATATGTTTATGGCCTCTAAAGAAAACCGTATCTTACCTCTAAAGAAAATCGTAGAGGCGGAATTTCTTTGTTCTACAATTTTCTTAATGATAAATCACTTTTTGTGAAAACAAATTCCTTGTTAGCCTGGGAAAGGGACTTGGGTACATCCTATACAAATGAACAGTGGCACAAGGCATTGCGGCACGCCCACTCAGCTACCAAATGCACCAATCTTTGGGAACTCTCCCATAAAGTCATGCAAAGATGGTACATAACACCTTATAGGATTGCCAAATTTTATTCCTCAACACCGTCTCTGTGCTGGAGAAACTGCTCATAAACAGGCACTATATTTCACATCTTGTGGTCATGTGGGAGACTAGCTAAATTTTGGTCCATCATATTGTCAATCTTTCACCAAGTTACAGGCCTACATACACAGCTCTCCCCATCTTTAGCCATCCTAAACCTAGGCATCGAAGAGATTCCACCATCTCTAAGAAAGTTCACTACACATCTATTCCTATCCGTCAAGTTAGTGATATTAAGACTCTGGAGATCCACCTGAAGTGAATGAAGACATTTGCACACTATTTCAACACACCACACATATGAAAGTATGATAGCGACCATTGAAGGAAAATACCCAGATTTTCATATTTAATGGCAACCAAGAATAGAATGGCATAAGACATACACAGCGCATCTGCACTAATAACATCCACACTAATATCATCCACACTAATATTAAACATCCTACTAGGTCCCATGTAGAAAGCGTGATTAGGGGAACAGTTCCTTCCTTTCTTTTTCTTTCTCTCCCCACAGCTCCAAGTTTGACTACCCTTTATTTTACTTATTAATATAGAAAAACGTAATGATCACTTGTTAATCTTTTCTGCACTGTATAAAAAGTTCATGAACATTTTTAAGGAATGTTTCCTCAGGTCACAGATAGCTCCCAAGGGGGTGACCTGGGAAGGGAGATAGTCCCACTGGCTTACTAACATTACTTGGTATGTACACTGAAGTTCAAATGTTAAGATAATTTGTAATGCTAGACTATTGATACCTACATTTATACCATTGAAGAACTACTTGATAAGTGTTATACAACTTTTGTATTTCTGTGAAAATGAATAAAACTTTATTGATAAAAAAAAAAAAAAAATCTGCACTTGGTTGAAAACACTTACCAGCAGCTGACACAATACTCCCATAAAAAGTATGTAAACATTAAAAACACAAAGTGCAGCACTAAAAAATGTAAATGAATAGTAAAATTGCCCACTGTATCATACATAAATACAAGGTCATATAGACTGATGCAAAATATATGTGATTTTAAATAATATCAACAATTAAAAAAATGTATATTGATATAAATAAATACATGTGCTAAAATACAACCACACTTAATGTGCAAGCTGATGTGCAACACAAATATCATAAAGTGCAAATATCACTGACACCAGAGGCCTCACATGAAAAGATATTTGACAGTGAACACAAAAAAAGTGCAGGAAAAATGTGGAGGGTGATATCACATTTGTAGCATTAGTCCCCTAGTTAGTAATAGTGATGGGACATCCAGGTCAGAAGCCTCTAGTGTTTCACCGCACACACTGTGTGCAGAAAATGGCTTAGTGAAAAGTTTGCTACCCCTAATAAAGAGTGGCACTTATACTCAAACTTCTCGATAAAAAATAATCTTGCAACTCCTTCTATCTCCCAGAGCCATAGGGGAAGTGGAACAGACAGCCCCAGCTCTCCTCTCCAGATCAAAAAGACCAGCAGAGATGAAACAGAAGGGACACTTCCCTATTCCCAATAATAAAAAACCTTAACAAGCATAATAGATATACCGTGAACATGGAAATCAAAGGCACCACATCCCAGGTAGAGAATGCATTATTAGAAAATACCTTGGGATTTTTAAGGTGTAACAAATAATGACATTTTCATGATAAGAACACAATCTTATTTACTTCTACAGTGTAAAAGTGGTTTTCAAATTTTCTTAAAAATCAGCCATGAAGAATATACATTCATGTTAGCCTATTCATGCAGTTTCTTCATCTCAACATGTTTTGCCAATCACTGGTTTCTTCAGGAGATGTATAAGTACTACATACCGGACAAATGAAATTAGAAAATAAACAAAATCACCACAAAACATATCAGTATTTTGTTTGATGATTTTGCATATTTTCTAAATAAAATTGTGTTTTTACCATCAAGTTTTCTTTGTTTGTGGCACCTTAAAAATCCCAGCTTATTTTCTAATGCTGCATTAAAAAAAACTTTATTAATTTAAAATAAATAGAAATCCACAGCGCTGTACACATTACAAAATCTGAGTTGCCGGCATCCAAGATAGCCATCGTTCAGTGTGCATGTGTGGTCGCATGTGTCCTAGCTCCACCCTACACATTTCATCATTTGTGACATCATCAGGGGCCAGGAAACACGCAGATCACCAAACCAATATATAGGACAGATACCAAAGAGAGTTTGAAACCTAATGGTCAAAAAATCACATTCACATTCCCCAATGAAGGTAGAACACTCCTTGATTAGGTAAAAAACAATAAAATAAAATAAAAAAAACTCAAAAGAATTAAAAATATGTTTAAAAACAATGGAATTGATTTTCCTTGGATACAAAATACCATACATCAAAACCACTGTTTGTTTACACATTAGGTGTGGTTGTGCAGGTGCATCTCAAAAAATTAGAATATCATCAAAAAGTTAATTTATTTCAGTAATTCCATTCAAAAAGTGAAACTTGTATATTATATATAGATGTGTTACACACAGAGTGATATATTTTAAGCATTTCGTTTTTTTTTTATTTTGATGATTATGGCTTACAGCTAGCGAAATCCCAATATTCAGTATCTCAGTGCAGGCAAGTGTGAACAGGCACTTAGCAAGCATTTGGCAGGCGGTGAGGGAGCAATGTATTGCCTTCTCACTGCCTGTTTTAGCCACCTAAATGCCAGGCTACCATGTCACACCTGTGTGCATTGTGTGTGGTTACAAAGAGCTTGGGGCACGGTCGGGGCACCGTCAGGTAGGCTGTACAGGCCCCATGATTTCTAGCAGCGGCCCTGGGGAGGGATCAAAAGAAGGTGCAGTATATCCGGCAGTGAGTAAAGGTTATAACTAAAAGGTACACAAAAGCTAGAAGTCTAGCTAATAAAATGGATGAACCGGAGCTGCTGATACACAAGGAGGATTTTGTCTTTATGGGCAAATATCAGAAACTTGATTTGACTGCACACTTGACTGGCTTGCCACTGTCCAGGGGTATTTCTTGTATCAGAAAGACTGGGAAGCTAAAAGTAGCTATGTTACAGGTCCCTAACCTGAAGGATGAGGCGGACTTTGATCTCCTATCACAGTTAGGAGTGGCAGGGAGGCAGGATAATGTTATGAATAAAATTAAGTTTAAAAACTGCGCTTAGGGAAAAAATAGTACAAAGATAGCAGCTAAACAATATATCCTGATACCAGGCGTTCAACATAAAATAGATCAAAACAATGCAATCTGAGGAGGCAGGGAAGTTTTCCAGGGAAGATGGTTGCATTACAGAGTAATGCCGCGTACACACGGTTGGACTTTATGGCAGACTTTGCCCGGCGGACCGGATTTCGTCGGATAATTTGATCATGTGTGGGCTCCAGCGGACTTTGTTTGCTCAAAAGTTGGACGGACTTAGATTTGAAACATGTTTCAAATCTATCCGACGGACTCGAGTCCAGTCGAAAATTCCACTCGCCTGTATGCTAGTTTGACGGACAAAAAGCCACGCTAGGGCAGCTATTGGCTACTGGCTATGAACTTCCTTGTTTTAGTCCGGTCGTACGTCATCACGTACGAATTCGATGGACTTTGGTTGATCGTGTGTAGGCAAGTCCGTTCATTCAAAAAGTCCGCCGGGTAAAGTCTGCTGTAAAGTCCGCTCGTGTGTACGCGGCATGAGATATGGCTAGTGGCAGGTTATGCCCTTCACTCTTTTTGTGCTTTTTAGCTTAGGCATGGCTTCTAGTAGATGGGCTGTCTAGAGGAAATTCACCAGGTGCTGTGCAAGGGCAGTAGGAGATCATAGTGGAGGTGGAGGAGTCAGACTCTGTGTTCTCGGCTGATGGGCCAGTAAGCAGAGCTCCGGCAGGATGATTGGTGCCACCATGCTGCCTGTCTCTGCCCACCATAGAGGGGAAGAATGCAGTACGTTTCTTTGGCGCAGAGTGGGCCAGTTGTCATTTGGGCATGATGCCAGATGTCCTCAGGTGTCATTGTGTTTTGATCGTGGGGTGAATCACGCCCTGTGAGCCTTTGTGGAGCCGCTGAGGGGATCAGGGAGAGAGAAGCTCTTTCACAGAGCAGCCATTCTGTTCGTGGCCAGACATACCCCTGTTCATCCTCACCTTAAACATTATAATTTCTCGCGTCTTTTTAAAGAAATGTTAGACTTAAAGGAAAATTCCAGTTTACTTCAGGTCATCAGAACATTTTTCATATGCAAATTATGCATACTATAGTAGATTTACCTACCACCACCCCCCCCCAATATTACTATCGTCTTTATTGCTTAATCAAAACTGCTGACAACTTTGCTAAGGCTTCTCCCAGGTTTGACCTCTTCGTTATCTTGATTGGCAAGCCAGAGATGACATAAGGAGGTCATTCATTGCAACTGAGCTGCTATTGACATCAAGGCTGGGGAAACAGCTGTATCTTTCTAGCAGACAGAGCATCTATGTGAAATGTCAATTTGGTTTTGTTGCAGGCTACCTGGTAAGTGATCTAGGAATTTTTGTTTGTTTCTGATGTGCCCTGTGATGTGCTCCATGTACTCCTTGTTGAAAAAGCTAGGTATAGGTCGGGGTGGTTGTCCTCTGTTTGCACAGTTTGTGGAAGGGTTCAAGCAGACATGAGATACCTTCTACTGCCATTGTGCCCTTTTTTGGTGTCCTGTGCATTCCTATACCTTTAAGGAGGGGTGGGGTTCCTCCAGGCACATCTGCCCTTAATCTATCCAACTGCCATATATGTGCTTCTATTTTGAGACTCTCAAAATTAAAGAGCTAGGACCGCAGTAAACTAGCAGGCCTTGACGTGGCCAATATGTTTTCAAATGTGTGCAACTGAATCCCTTTTTTTTTAATGTGAACTGTTAGACAGGGTCAATTCAGTTTTCACCTATCAACTTTTTTCTGATTTGGCACCCCTTACAATTTCTAAACGGTGGGCCATGAAACCGCAACTACAAATTTTGAAACAGCATCAGATAAAATACACCTGGCGTTTTCCTTTTGCCCTTCAATTTACGTTCCAGGGGCAGCAACACTCCTCCACTTCTCCAGAATCCTTACAACATCTTCTGGAATCTCTTCACTTGACGCCCCCTGTTCAGCAAAGCGAGACTTCGCTACCCCGTACTCCGGCTCGCTCAGCCGCATAGCCATACACCACCACTCCAAAGCGGAACCAACCAGGCCCTTCCTCGATCCGAAAAAGAACACCGTCTCGCCAAGCAAGCCTTTTTGACCCGAAATCACATACACCCCGCTGAACATGTCCTGAACGTTTATTACTCTTCTTTAACACCATCTGTGAACTCTTGGTTATACAATTAGTACCACACTGAATACTTGTGGATCTTCTCCTAACTAAGACACAGGGGTTTGTACTGAGGTAAGAGCTCCCACTGTGGTGGGGCATGTCTTATGCAAATCCCTCCAACCCTACATTGGGGTACATAGGTTTGGACCCATTCCTTTTGTTTTGTTTGGTCATTTTTTTTTTTTTGGTTAACGCATGTCTTTAAATTGAGCACTAATATTCTGATGCTTACAGACCCCAAGTGCCATATTCCCCCCCCCCCTTATTTTGTTTTAATTTGTTTATATGAGCGCTAGCTATAGTACTTGTAAGGTTATTGATGTGATGTTCATTTTCTAGAATGTTACACCCCCCTCTGTGATGCCCATTTCAGTTGTGCCAATTGCCTCTCTCTTCCCCCTCCCACACCTTTCCCTACCTTCCTCCCTTCTCCTCCCCTCTCCCTTCCTCCCTTCCCCCTTTCTCCCCCTCCCTACCCTTCCTACGTCTTCCTTACCCTCCCTATACCTTCTCTCTCCCATTCTGATCTTCTCCTCCACTCCCCCCCACCATCTTCCTTATGTTTCCATTCTTCTTCAAATAATTGGCACTATGTTTCTCCCACAGCTGTGGGCTACCACTCATTTGTCTTATATGAACTTAATGATAAGGCATCAATACGAAATGTTAATTTAGTTTGAGCAATGTATTATCTTATATTTTCCCGGTCTGCGGCGGGGAGCTGTCACTGCTCCCCCCTCTCATGGTGCACACACTCCCTGGCCAGCTGGCTGGCTGGGAAGTCGGTGCACTACTTGGTTGGGCTTTAATGTCCAACGCACCAGTCGCTACTGTACCTACCTATCTATCCTACAAAACCCTAGCTCTGTCCCTCTACACTTCTTTCTATCTTTTCCCCCACCTCCACTTCCTTCTTTGTTTCTCACTAGGTCGGGTGGGTCGCACGATCTTCTTAGAACTACTTAATATTTCCTCACTCCGAGTCCTTAAATGGCCTCCCTGAATATACTCTCACTTAATGTTAAGGGACTTAACTCCCCTAATCAAAGGGTTAAGGCCTTTCGCACCTTTGCATCCCTTAAGGCCATTATAGTGGTCCTACAAGAAACTCATTTTCAGCCCAAACTACCCCGAAATATTTCAGTTCAAAATACCCTCAAGTGTTCACCGCCTTTGCTACCACTAAGCAACGTGGTGTTCTTATTGCATTCCACCATAGCCTACCGTTTACTCTGACAAATGAAATTAAAGACCCTGAAGGTTGTTACATTATTTTAGTTGGACATTTACAAGATGTGATGACCACTATAGTCTAATATTATGCCCCCAACAATAACCCTAACCCCTTCTTTACCCACCTCCTGCAGAGACACTCTTTTCATTTGTGGCGACTCTAATTTATTACTACATCCACATCTTGATAAGTCTCCCTACGCCCCCAAACAATATTCTCTTTCTATACAATTTCGTAAGCTATTTCAGCAGGCCTCCCTATTAGATACCTCGAGAGAATGTAATCCCTCTAGGAAAAACTTTACTTTTTATTCATACCCACACAAATCTTTCTCTAGGATTGACCACATTTTTATACCAGTATCATCTTCACCAACCCTACTCCATTCACGCATTCAACCAATAACTTGGTCGGACCACTGTGCAGTGATCACAACAGTCTCTTCCTTGATCCCACAATCTAGAGACCACACTTGGTGCATAAATGAAGCATATTTAACTAACCAGACATATTGTTTTGATATACAACTTGCCCTTAAAGAATACATACAACATAATTCCACATCTGACATCTCACCTGTCCTCTTATGGGAGGCACACAAACCCGTGATCCGAGGGACCTGCATCTCTGTATCCACTCACCTCAAAACAGATAAAAAACTTAGAACCCAGCAACTGGAGGCGGACTTCCACCGCCTTTTCCTCCAATTTCAATCCTTCCCAACTGAACCCCACAGAATCTTACTAGAAAAGACGAAAACAGAACTGGACCTACTCTTGGCAGAATCTGCGGATAAAGCCATCCGTAGATCCAATCATACAGTGTATACTAAAGCCAATAAACCTGATACTTTTCTAGCACTTTGTCATTCAGAAAGGGTGCATAACCCCATCAGAGTCAAATTAGTCAAGGATAATCACATGAGCAATCCTGTGAAGGTGCTCTCTGAATTCCGCAGAAGGTTGGCTGAACACTTCAACAAACACCTTCTCGGTGAAACAAGTCGAAACACTATTCCAGAATATTTCTATTCCTAAACTATCAGAGGCCAATTGAGAGTCAATGGAATTCCCTTGTTACGTCCAAAGAGGTCCTTCTCGCTATAAAAACCCTTAAACCGCATAAGCGACCAGGCCCCGATGAACTCTCCAGCTCTTACTTTAAAAAATTTGCTTCTATCCTAATTCCCCTTCTCACCAACACCTTTAACGCCCTCTTTAAACAACATACCTTTGGTCGAGACACGTTGACAGCTGTCATCTCCATGATACTCAAGCCCAACACAGATAACTCCCTTTGGTCTAATTACAGGCCCATTTCTTTACTCAACTTGGATATAAAGATCCTGGCCAACATTATGGCGCTACGCCTTAACCCAATTATAGGTGGCCTCATACACAAAGACCAAGTTGGCTTCATACCACGACGTCAAGCCAGCGATAACATACGTCGCGTTATCCTACTCCAACATCTAACACGGAAAATCCCCATGCATCTCCTTTTTCTCAATACACGTAAGGCATTTGACATGGTCTCTTGGCCTTATCAACACTTTATATTACAACGCTGGGGATTTGGCCCCAATTTCCTGCAATGGATAAACTCCCTATACAACCAACCGCATGCCTACGTTAAATATTCAGGATTTCGATCAGACTGTTTCCAAATACAACGTGGTACGAGACAGGGTTGCCCTCTCTCTCCCCTAGCGTTTAGAGTGGTGACAGCTTAGAGTGGTGACAGCTGGAGGCATCGAGGCAGGGATTGTGCTGGACACGTCGGATGCAGTCTGCAGAGCAGAGCCCCAGACGTCAGCGACCGAATAGAGTTAGAGGCTCTGAATCAAGCGATCGTCAGACAGCTGGAGAGAGGAAGAAGAGACGTGGTGAGGCTGGACTGGAGGGAGCACATCACCCTTCCACTGCAGACAGGTTATGTCCGAGGACGTTTTGACTTCTAAATGGAGAAGATATCCCTGTGAAAGAATCACTAGGATTCCATCTTCAGTTCGCCTTTGGGGCTCCCCTGGTATTGCCAGTTGGCAATTCAAGCCTGTTTGACTCACACAGTATATGCTTTGTAGGTCCCAACTCTCTGGTAAGCCTCCATTTACTCGGGTGGTGGTATTCATACAATCTTATTTTTATACACACTGGATCCCCTTGAAGGCCTCCAAGATTGCATATGTGTTTCAAAGTGCCGTCAAGTTTGTTTGACCCATATGGTATACATCAACTTTGGGTCCATTATCTCTGGAACACCTCCATCCACTTTTGGGACATTACTGCCACTAATTTAGTTGTTTTGTCACGTGGTGATCACAACGGTTCATACAAAGATGGACTTTCAATTAATTAATAAATTATTTAATATAGACATGTATCAAATGTTTAAAGATATTTGTTAATATCATATTTCCACTTCACATTTCTCAATTTTGCATCACTTTAGCGCTAACTTGTTTTATATATATGGTTTATTATCAAAATTTCTATTTGCGTTGTTAGCTGCTTGCAATTGTGAGTAAGCGCATGGTTTTTTGTTTTTTAGTATTCGCCGATGATGCACTGTTATTTATCACCTCACAACGCACTACCCTCTAGTCTGGAAGCTATTGACCTTTAACCCCTCACTGTGTCTAGCCTATTATGGTTACCCGCCTCAACCCGTGGTCCTATAAGTAACCCCATTACCGGGCACTCCCTTAGGTTATGGGACAAACTTCGAGGCCCGTTTAAACTGATATCAGCTTACTCCCCATAACTTTCTTTTCTAGATCACCTGAAATTTTACCCGGCCCACGCTAATCCAAGATCATTTCAAATCTGGCTGAGAGCAGGGCTGTATCACATATGCGATTTTACCTCTGGAACCTCCATAAAGACATTCTCATCGCTACAAAACCAAGCAGAAATACCCTCAACAGAGTATTTTAGATATTTACAGATAGCCCATTTCGTTCGCACAACTATAGGCTCACACTCCTCATTAGACGATTTCTCCATATTTGAAGGAATTTGCAACTTGGACCCCCATGCTCCGGGCCTTATTTCACGTTTATATATTCATTTGACCTCTCCCCCAGCCAACCTTCCCACTTACACTGCACAGTGGTCCAAAGACCTATCAATAGATCTCGACACGGAGGACTGGTCTGGTATCTGGTCCAATACAAAAATTTAATTCCACAATGTAATCGTTCAAGAAGCGAACTATAAAGTACTCATGAGATGTTTTTTGGTCCCAGCCAGGATCTCTAAATTTCTCCCAAATTACCCCTCAGTATGTTTCCGTGGCTGTGGTGAGAGAGGTACTCACGTTCATATATGGTGGACATGCCCGATAGTACAGGAATTTTGGGTCGCAATATTCAGAATGGCTTCCACCTTACTTCAACATACCATTGATCCTGACCCTTCTGTTGCATTGCTGAACCTTATCCCGTCAGAGTACACCAGATCCCAGACCCGTCTCCTCCTTCAACTTACTACAGCAGCTAAACAGACGATAGCCAGAGCCTGGAAAACCCCAAAACTGAATCTCGCCGAAGTTAAGAATAGGATCACTCAAGCCATGATTCATAGTAAAATCGAAGCAACAATTCTGGATAGAATTCTCCAACACCTTAAAATTTGGAACCCCTGGGCTGAACATTTCTTACCCCCGGACTTTGAAAAACACCTTCTAGAGCCCTAGTTAGAGCATGATAACGTCAGATTAACTCAGTGGCGTTCGGACAACCAATGCGACCCCCTGACCACCCTTCTCCCCACTCTCCCTTTCTCTAGACTCTCTCTGCCCCCCTTTTCTCTCCTCTTTTCTTATCCCCTCTTTACTAACTATTACTTTACCTAGAGACACACCACTGGTAATACTTCCTAGTGATTACAAAAAGTTTACTAGGTTTTGGCCTTTCACATGTTTGCGGATTTACCCTTTATGTAAGAGCATAGATATATTGTTCCTGGTTCATCTTTACTTACATACTGCGATAAACCCAATGCATACGCACATGTTACTTTAATGCTTTTTTGTTATGACAACGATCTTATTGTCTATGTTACTAATTAGACGCACAAAAAGAAATTGTGTAACTAACATTGTTTATTGTCACACAAATATTACCTGTTGAACTTGATGTCTTCTTTTCAATAAAAAACTTTGAACAGAAAAAGGACACAAGTCTATCCAGTTCAACCAAAAGAGTTAAAAAAACAAAAAAAAAACAAGACATACAAATCAAACAAATGTTCATATACACTAATAATATAAACCTCCATATACACTATCCTTTACCCAAAGTTGATCCAGAGGAAGGCAAAAAAAAACAAAAAACGATAAAGCATGATCCAATTTCCTTCAGCGGGGGAAAGAAAATCTTATCTGATCCTCAAAAGATGCAACTGGTGATTCCCTGGATCAACTTTACCTATACATATTAGTATCCAGTTATATTAATTATTATTATAAAGGAAGTCTATTCCACATTTTCACAGCTTATACTGTAAAAAAAAAACCTTTTCATATTCGAAGATTAAATCTCTTTTCCTTCAGAGGTAAAGAGTGTCCTCTTCTCCTCTGTTATGACCCTAAAGTGGTAGTAGAGTCTTTTTTTTTAACTTGTACCTACAGGTAATCCTATAATAAGGCTTACCTGTAGGTACAGTGAATATCTCCTAAACTTGCACTGTTTAGAAGATATTCACACAGCATGCAGCCGGTGATGTCAATGACGCATGTGCTCTGAACGGACAGCATACCAATGGATAGTAGCACATTATGCCATTGTCTTGCAGGTTTTTTTTTTTTTTTTTTGTAAGGCTGTGGATTACTACCACTTTAGAGTGAATAACTCTACACCAAGTTCACTATATGGACCACTTATGTACAGTATTTATACATGTTGATCATATCCCCCCTTAATCTCCTCTTCTCAAAATTCATTTCAATTTAGCTAATCTTTCTTCCTAGCTGAGCTCCTCCATGACTATTATCAGTTTGATTGCCCTTCTCTTCACTGTCTCCAGTTCTCTGATATCCTGTATGTGAACTTGTGCCCAAAACCTGACTGCATATTCCAGATGAAGTGTTACTTGTGATTTGTACAGGGGCAAAAGTATGTCTTTTTCTCTCTTTATAAAAGAAAGGATTTTGCTCGCTTTGGAAACTGCAGCTTGGCATTGCATGCCATTATGAAGCTTATGATCTACCAGAACACTCGGATCTTTCTCCGCCATTGATTCCCCAATTTGTACTCCCCTTAGTATGTATGATGTGTGCATATTTTTAGCCCCAAGTGCAAAATCTTACATTTATCAACATTACATAGTTACATAGTTACATAGTAGGTGAGGTTGAAAAAAGACACAAGTCCATCAAGTCCAACTTATGTGTGTGATTATATGTCATTATTACCTTGTATATCCCTGTATGTTGTGGTCGTTCAGGTGCTTATCTAATAGTTTCTTGAAACTATCGATGCTCTCCGCTGAGACCATCACCTGTGGAAGGGAATTCCACATCCTTGTCGCTCTTACAGTAAAGAACTCTCTACGTAGTTTAAGGTTAAACCTCTTTTCTTCTAATTTTAATGAGTGGCCACAAGTCTTGTTAAACTCCCTTTCTCAAACATTAAACCTAATTTGGCACATAGTCGCCCAATTTAAACCTGCATAGCTTGGTGTTATCTGCAAAGATATAAATGGTCATTTTTATCCCAGACTCTAAATCATTTATAAATATATTAAAAAGTAAAGTTCCTAACACTGAACCTTGGGGTACACCACTAATAACCTTAGACCATTCAGAGTATGAATCATTAACCCCTAGTCTCTGAATACAGTCTTTTAGCCAGTTTTCCATCCATTTTCAAACAGATTTTTTCAAAACTGTATGTAGACTTTAACCACTTGACATCCGCGCTATATCCGTATGATGGCTACAGCGTGGACCTGAATTTCCTGGAGGCCATCATATGATGGCCTCCCCTGTGCACGCACCCTGTGCGTTCCCTTCAGGGTGCGCGTGGCGCATGCTGTGATCACCAAATCACTGAGACTTGGGTGATCACCGATCCGAGTAAGGGGCCGGTCCAGGCCCCTTACCATGTGATCAGCTGTCAGCCAAATGACAGCTGATCACATGATCAAAACAAAAGCTCTGTGATAGTTTTTTTTCCTCCTCACGTTGACAGTGCGGGGAGAAAAAAAAGCCGATCACCGCCTTATCAGCAAGGGACATCAGTCCCGAAGAGGAAGAGGCAATTCTGCCTCATATGTGCCACCAGTATCCCCTGCCAGTACCACCTGCCATTGCCACATGACAGTGCCCACCAGTGCCACCTATCAATGCCCATGAGTGACATCTATCAATGCCTACAAGTGCCACCTATCAATACCCACAAGTGCCACCTATCAATGCCCACCAGTGGTGCCAATCAGTTCCCATCACTAGAAGTGCTCCCTATCAGTGTAACCGATCAGTGCCCATTATTGCCACCCATCAGTGCCCATCACTGCCACCCATCAGTTCCCATCACTGCCACCTATCGGTGCCCATCAGTACTGCCTCATCAGCATACATCAATGAAGAAGAAAAATTACCTATTTTAAAATTTTATAACAAAATATACATTTTTTTTTTTTTCAATTCGGTCTGTTTACATTTTTTAACAAAAAATAAAAACCGCAAAGGTGATCAAATACCACCAAAAGAAAGCTCTATTTGTGGAAAAAATGATAAAAATTTAATTTGGGTACAGTGTTGTATGTCCGCGCAATTGTCATTCAAAGTGCGTCAGCGCTGAAAGCTGAAAATTGGTCTGGATAGGAGGGGGGTTTAAGTGCCCAGTAAGCAAGTGGTTAACCTATACATTAGCCATGTGTAGGAAACTGAGTCAAACGCTTTTGCAAAATCCAAGTATACTATGTCCACAGCCACTACTTTGTCTCAGGTTTTGCTTACCTCCTCAAAAAAAAGAAATCAGATTTGTTTGACAAATTAACCCCTAGTCTCTGAATACAGTCTTTTAGCCAGTTTTCCATCCATTTTCAAACAGATTTTTTCAAAACTGTATGTAGACTTTAACCACTTGACATCCGCGCTATATCCGTATGATGGCTACAGCGCGGACCTGAATTTCCGGGAGGCCATCATATGATGGCCTCCCCTGTGCACGCACCCTGTGCATGCCCTTCAGGGTGCGCGTGGCGCATGCTGTGATCACCAAATCACTGAGACTCGGGTGATCACCGATCCGAGTAAGGGGCCGGTCCAGGCCCCTTACCATGTGATCAGTTGTCAGCCAAATGACAGCTGATCACATGATCAAAACAAAAGCTCTGTGATAGTTTTTTTTCCTCCTCACGCTGACAGCGCGGGGAGAAAAAAAAGCCGATCACCGCCTTATCAGCAAGGGACATCAGTCCCGAAGAGGAAGAGGCAATTCTGCCTCATATGTGCCACCAGTATCCCCTGCCAGTACCACCTGCCATTGCCACATGACAGTGCCCACCAGTGCCACCTATCAATGCCCATGAGTGACATCTATCAATGCCTACAAGTGCCACCTATCAATACCCACAAGTGCCACCTATCAATGCCCACCAGTGGTGCCAATCAGTTCCCATCACTAGAAGTGCTCCCTATCAGTGTAACCGATCAGTGCCCATTATTGCCACCCATCAGTGCCCATCACTGCCACCCATCAGTTCCCATCACTGCCACCTATCGGTGCCCATCAGTACTGCCTCATCAGCGTACATCAATGAAGAAGAAAAATTACCTATTTTAAAATTTTATAACAAAATATACATTTTTTTTTTTTTCAATTCGGTCTGTTTACATTTTTTAACAAAAAATAAAAACCGCAAAGGTGATCAAATACCACCAAAAGAAAGCTCTATTTGTGGAAAAAATGATAAAAATTTAATTTGGGTACAGTGTTGTATGTCCGCGCAATTGTCATTCAAAGTGCGTCAGCGCTGAAAGCTGAAAATTGGTCTGGATAGGAGGGGGGTTTAAGTGCCCAGTAAGCAAGTGGTTAACCTATACATTAGCCATGTGTAGGAAACTGAGTCAAACGCTTTTGCAAAATCCAAGTATACTATGTCCACAGCCACTACTTTGTCTAAGGTTTTGCTTACCTCCTCAAAAAAAAGAAATCAGATTTGTTTGACAACTTCTGTCTTTCATTAATCTACGCTGGCTTTTGCTGAAAATATTATTTTCTAGCAAAAACGTGTGATAAGCATTCACACAAGCGCCACAAATAATCACTGTATTGTTTATAATATGAATAAAGCCACGTACACACGAGCGGAATGTCCGACAGAAAAAGTCAGACGGAAGCTTTTCATTGTCTATTCCGATCATGTGTAGGCCTCATCGGACTTCTTTTTTCGAACATTCTGACGGACCTAGAAATGGAACATGTTCTGAATATTTCCGACTGAACCAATTCCTATCGGGAAAACCGATCGTCTGTATGCTGTTCCGACGGACCAAAAAGGACACATGCTGTGAAGCAAGTACGAGACAGAAGCTATTGGCTACTGGCTCTTGAACTTCTTTTTTCTAGTCCTGTCATAAGTGTTGTACATCACCGCGTTCTGGACCTTCGGACTTTGGTCGGACTTTGGTTTGACCGTGTGCAGGCAAGACCACTTGAATGGAATTCCGTCGGAGTTCCATCGGAGAAACTTTCGGAGTTTCTTCCAACGTCAAAACTGGTCGTGTGTACGCGGCATAAGAAATTCTCCCAGCTATTTCTTTATACATAGACTCCTATGTGTTAACTGCAAGCAGAACTGCAATGGTATAAAGGAAAAATGGGAAAAATGACACTATTTTAGCAGCAGAAGCTTTTCACATAAGACATAATTATATATTTCTAAAATTAAAAGCCAGAATCAAGGTACATAATTGAGCAATCAGGGTAATTGATAGAAATATCATATGAACTGTTATAGTAAGTAACTTGTAGAATCTCTATTTTTGGCAAAAGCCTTTTCAGCTGTTTACTGGACTCGTTCTGGGGTTAGGAAATATGTCATCTCTTATTCCATACAGAGTTTAAATAAGGCCTTAAGTTGCAAAAACATCAAAGTCAACTATGCTAATCCTACACCAAACAGATATGACGTGTCACCGCACTATGTATATATAAGTTGTGGCTTTATAGTGGTTTACTGGGGTTATGGCTAAAACTATCAGCCATAACCCCAGTATTTTTTTTCAGCTGGCCGCGTCTTTCTCATAAAGCAGTGGGAGGGTTCATCCTACCTCCTGCCACTCTCTGTTCTTATGGCAAGCTCGGGAAATGATCTGAAGGTTCTAACGGCTGGCCATAGAAGTGAAGAGAGGTCAGATTGTCTCTAATCACCTCTATGATCTAGGAGGTATGGAGCAACATCACTTCCCATCTGGGGTGGAAGTAAACAACTTTTTTTTTTAAAGCATTTGATCAATGTTTTTTTTTTTTTATCTAATGCTTTCAAAGGTAGAGGAGAGATTTGGGGTCTCATAGACCCCAGATCTCTCCATAAAGAGGACCTGTCATCCCTTATTTCTATTACAAGAGATGTTTACATTCCTTGTAATAGGAATAAAAGCGATTTAAAAAAATTAAGGAACATTGTAAAAAATCAAATTATTAAAAAAAAAATGAAAGCGCCCCCATTCTACCGTGCTTGCATATGTAAACAGTGGTCGCACCACACATGTGTGGTGGTCGCACCACATATGTGAGGTAAGCGAACGTAATAGCAAGAGAAATAATTCTAGCACTATACCTCCTCTTAACTCTAAACAGGTAACCTGTCAAATATTTTTAAAGCGTCACCTATGGAGATTTTTAAGTGTTGTAGTTTGTCGCCATTCTACAAGCATGTACAATTTTAAAATGTGATATGTTAGGTATCTATTTACTCAGCGTAACATCCTATTTTATATTCTTAACAAAAAACTGGGTTTCATATTGTGTTTTTTTTTTCATCATGCAGGAAAATGGTCACAACAGGGTTCACTGTCCTCAGGGCCCACTAAGAGGCCATGTTTTATGTATTACCTTGGGGAGATGCAGTCTAGAATACTGCAATCACTGGGCAGCAAATGATATCAACTGTGATGTATTTCAGTTATCTGGCAAACCTGGCCTGTTAGTGGGCCCCGAGGACAGGGTTGATGACCACTGTGTTAAAAGATCATTATTAAATAAACACATACTACCAAGCCCCAAAACTGAGGATCCAATTATTAAAAGCCTCTCGGGCCTTGCACTGAAATAAGTACTTCTACTTTGAAACCCTAAAAGTAGAAAATCGGTGACATGGTCATATCGCACCCAGGAATACTTCCAGGGAGATTTTCTCATTCAAACAATGAGTTCATTTGGCCTGCCCATGCACCTACACATCTCTCACAGATGTGCACCACTCAGTAATTTAGCCTTACAGGATGCCTTGCTCACCCACAGAGTGGACTAAGTATTTAACTAATCTTCAAACCTAAAATGTGCATTTTTTTACATGTGCAACAAAAAGTTCAAAAGTGGTTCTGGGCAGTTTAAAGCTTAAATAACTTTTTAGACAACAAATTAAACAATTTAGTTAGCTAAAATAATCCATATTAAACTCTTTATTTGACTCTCTGCGTTGTGCATCATATTCAAGCATATAAAGTAAATTTAAATCTGATTGGTGGATGTGATAAACCTTTTGGCAATAGCGTTTACATAGGGATTTTAATGTGTGACACTCAACAATTATGGTGCTCCAGAGACTACAGACAGAAGTGAGTAGGGTCGACTGATGCAATGTATGCTATCATATATGCAATGTAGGCAATAATGATACACCAATGTATGAATTCATGTCTGCATTTAAAAGTTAAAGTGGATGAAAAACCCTCTACTATATACCCAGTGAAGTGAACAGCCTCAGATGATAGACAGGGATGAAACAAATTGCCCTACATAATTTTTACATGTCTTCAGCTTGCTATTTTCTTTAGAATCCTAACATTGTGTTAGAATTTGTACTTCCTCATTCAGCAGTAGGAGTGGATTCTTGGCATACACTGTATGAGAGATGATTGGAAGAAAAGCACACACACCCACTCCACATAGGCAGAGGAAGGAAGGAATGTGCAGAGCTGTGGTGTGACAAATGGTTGAAAGCCATTAGTTGTGATTAGGGATGAGCCAAACACCCCCCCTGGTTCAGTTTGCACCAGAACATGCAAACTGTGACAAAAGGTTCAAGGTTATTAGTTGTGATTAGGGATGAGCCAAACACCCCCCTTGGTTTGGTTTGCACCAGAACATGCAAACTGGCAAAAAAGTTTAAGCGAACATGTGAACCCTATTAAAGTCTGTTGGACACGAACATGAAAAATCAAAAGTGCTAATTTTCAAGGCTTATATGCAAGTTATTGCCATAAAAAAGTGTATGGGGACCCGGCTACTGCTCCAGGGGATATGAATCAAAGCAAAAAAAAGTTTTAAAATTACAGTTTTTTCAGAAGCAGTAATTTTAATAATGCTTAAAATCAAACAATAAAAATTAAATATTTATTTAGGAGCATCAAAGGACTAAAAAGATGGGACTTTTAAGGCACAATTGTAATGGACTACAAAAAGTATATAAAAAAAAGAATATATAAAAAGGTTGAATTTTATTCATAACATACAAAGAACATGGGGAGTAGACATGGACATTTAAAAACACATCAGATATAGACATACAACATCTGTGATAACACCATTGGGGGTCCTATCCTGCAGTCTCCTAAGTAATTCTAATACTCATAACAGTGCAATATATTCCAGGTAGAAGAAAAGGATAGACTTCCCCTAGAGAGTTGGAAATTGAAGGGGCACTGCAGGTCTGGTATTCCAAAGTGGTGTATTCTCCAATTGCTCTACATGTTTCACGTTGACAAAGAATGCTTCTTCAGGAGCTAGAGGTTCTAATAAAAAATACATATAAACAGAGAAAACATATGTCAAGATCACAAACAATTGAGGTTGTTCTCAGTAGGTATACTGTAAAAAACAGTGCAAGTAGCCACTTTATTGGAAAAGGTAGGAAAAGAGCCAACCCCTAATGGCGAGGCATGGCAGGGGCCCTATCAAAGATTAAGGTCTCACATGGAAGGGCAGCAAAGACCAGCGGTCCAGGACAGCCCAATCATAAGGAAGTCTATAAAAACATCAGGTATCATAATTGAAATTAAAGGTTAAAATTTGGACTGATGGGTTAGTAAATAAAGGATGACAATAGTGCATGGTTTGCGAAATGGGTGATTGACCGCAAAACTGAGAGAAAAGGGGGAGGGGGGGGAAGGGGGGGAAAAAAGTCCGCAAAGCCAGACAGAAAAGGGGGAGGGGAGGGAGAGGGGGAAGGGAAAATGAGAGAAATATGGAAAAAAAAAAAAAAAGAAAAGAAGGAAACAAACAAGAAAGAAGGCAAAGGGGGGAGAAACAAGAAGGGGGGGGGGAGGGGAGAAAAGAGGAAAGGTGGATTGGGAAAGGAAGGAAGGGAAGGAAGAGGAGATGCGGAAGGGGTGACTAGGTTAGCAAAATTAATAAACAAAAAATGGCTTATCGATTGTGCCCCTGGCTACGCCAATCTGTACCTGGGGGGGTGGGAGCGTCATTTGTTTTCTCAAGACCAACTTTCAGAATATTTAGACCATATTCTGATCTGGAAACGCTACATAGACGACATTTTCATGATCTGGACGGGTACTAAAAACTCCCTACAACAATTTATTCAAGTATTATGTACAAACCATTTTAATTTGAAGTTTACCCACCAATGTGATGTAAAAAGTATTAGCTTTCTGGATCTTGAGATATACAAAGACGTTAATAACACCTTATCCACTAATTTATACCGGAAAACAACAGCAGGAAATACACTGCTACATGCCACCAGCGCACACCCACCCTCTCTCATAAGAAGCATACCCTATGCTCAGTATATTCGCCTCCAACGAAACTGCACCCACATGACTGATTTCCAACACCAGGCGAACCTGCTTAGATCTCGCCTGCTAGCCCGAGGTTATAGTCGGTCACTGCTACGAAAAGCCTTTAATAAAGCTAAAAATAGATCACGGAATGAATTACTTTACACCAAAAAAGCCCGACCCCAGGATTCCACCGTGAAACTGATTACCCATTTTTCTACCCATTATCAAGACCTCTACAGCATTCTTAGCAAGCATTGGCATTTCTTAGTAGAGGATCCCATCCTTAAGAAATATGTAAACCCTCACCCAGGGATAGTATATAGACGCACGGTGTCCCTAAAGGACCGCCTTGTATCCAGCCAATACAAAACTTCAAACTCAACCCCCCCTCATGAACCAAGGGGCACCAAACCCTGCGGTAATTGTTCTTTTTGTCCGTGGATATCCTCTGAATATCCAATTTTGCTTCCGAGTGGTGAAACTTATTACCCTAAATTTTCAGCATCATGTCAGACACAAGGGGTGGTCTACCTGATGACCTGTACTTGTGGGGTTTTTTATGTGGGGAAGACGGCCAGACAACTTAGACAAAGAATTAACGACCATGTCTACTATTCCGGGAATGGGAAGATTTTCACACCTGTCAGCAGACATCTCGATCTTCACCACCGGTTTGACACATCCAGTATTTCTTTTACTGTCTTGGCCGTCGTCCCCAAAAACCCCAGAGGGGGTGAATGGGACAAGCTCATCTTACAAAAAGAATCCCTCTGGATAGAACGCCTAAATGCCATCAGAGCGCCTGGCTTGAATGAATCCCACTCATACAAACCGTTTCTATGAGCCCGCCCATGGCGGCGCCCCCCCTCACTAATCCTCACCATCCCTTGTGGCTGATCATGGTCTGTCTCTTCTCACTCGTAGGCAAAAAAATATACATACGTGCCCAACGACTTTTTGGGCAGCATGAACAAAGAACAATTTAGCTTTGGGACTTTATTTGGCATTTTTTCTCTCTTAGCTCAATGTGTCCGTACGCTGACTGGCCCCCAAAAACATTGTTTTATGCTTATCCCCGCAGAATTTTGTTCTGTCACACAATATTTGATTTTGTCTTATTTATAATTATGTTTAGTATACTGTATTTATAAAAAAATGTTTAATGTTGTTTTGTACATTGACTTTTCTGCCCCCCTGTGGTGTTGTATGGCATGGCGCCCTTAGTGCTCGGTCTTGCATGGACTAGGCTGCCCATCACTTCCGGTGGTTTCCATGGCACAGCGCCGCACACCCGGTTCGACTCTGTGACCGGATGTGCGGCGATCGACGGTGGCATAGGGGACCCATTCGTGTTCCCCTCTTCCCCGTCTTTGCAGCCTGTACTTTGCCGTTGCCTCGTCTCTCCCCCCGGGCCCTGTTTCAGCGCATGCGCGGAGTTTCTATTGCCGCGCATGCGCTGTGTGGTCCGGGTGACGGCGCGGCTCGGCGCACGCGCAGCTGCCTGCTATGGGGCTGGGAGACGCCGCTCTGATTAGACCGGCTGCTCCCGATCTGGATATTCCTATATATAGGGCTGTCTTTTTCACTCTGGTGGGGCATACAACAGGCAGCAACCCAGCAGAGCGGTGCAGTCCCAGAATCTTCTGTCATTTACTGTGGGGTAAGTCTGACTGACGGCTGCCGTTTCTGGCGAGGCTTCTATACATAGACATGCATTGACCTCAGTATTTATTTTTGATTATTGTCACATGTATCTATCTTTTCTTTTATACACCAGAACTGCAGCTCATACAAGCTTTCCCCTTACCTACAATCATTTGATGTTACATATACCTGGGACGCCCCGGTCTCTGTCTGCTGCCAGTCTGATTTTTTTCAGAAACTCTTTTACCTGTGATCGCTTCCAGTGATCCATTGAATCAGTTCATCTATGTGAATATCTTTCTTTTTGTTTTTTTTTTCATCTAATCGGTAAGCCATTTTTTGTTTATTAATTTTGCTAACCTAGTCACCCCTTCTGCATCTCCTTTTCCTTCCCTTCCTTCCTTTCTTTCCCAATCCACCTTTCCTCTTTTCTCCCCTCCCCCCCCCCTTCTTGTTTCTCCCCCCTTTGCCTTCTTTCTTGTTTGTTTCCTTCTTTTCTTTTTTTTTTTCCATATTTCTCTCATTTTCCCTTCCCCCTCTCCCTCCCCTCCCCCTTTTCTGTCTGGCTTTGCGGACTTTCCCCCCCCCCTTCCCCCCCCTCCCCCTTTTCTCTCAGTTTTGCGGTCAATCACCCATTCCGCAAACCATGCACTATTGTCATCCTTTATTTACTAACCCATCAGTCCAAATTTTAACCTTTAATTTCAATTATGATACCTGATGTTTTTATAGACTTCCTTATGATTGGGCTGTCCTGGACCGCTGGTCTTTGCTGCCCTTCCATGTGAGACCTTAATCTTTGATAGGGCCCCTGCCATGCCTCGCCATTAGGGGTTGGCTCTTTTCCTACCTTTTCCAATAAAGTGGCTACTTGCACTGTTTTTTACAGTATACCTACTGAGAACAACCACAATTGTTTGTGATCTTGACATATGTTTTCTCTGTTTATATGTATTTTTTATTAGAACCTCTAGCTCCTGAAGAAGTGTTCTTTGTCAACGTGAAACATGTAGAGCAATTGGAGAATACACCACTTTGGAATACCAGACCTGCAGTGCCCCTTCAATTTCCAACTCTCTAGGGCAAGTCTATCCTTTTCTTCTACCTGGAATATATTGCACTGTTATGAGTATTAGAATTACTTAGGAGACTGCAGGATAGGACCCCAAACGGTGTTATCACAGATGTTGTATGTCTATATCTGATGTGTTTTTAAATGTCCATGTCTACTCCCCATGTTCTTTGTATGTTATGAATAAAATTCAACCTTTTTATATATTCTTTTTTTTATATACTTTTTGTAGTCCATTACAATTGTGCCTTAAAAGTCCCATCTTTTTAGTCCTTTGATGCTCCTAAATACACTATCGGGGACGCTGGCACAAGTAACCGATAAGTACCTACAGAGTCACCCTGTATACTAGGTACTTTAGTACTAGGATCTCTCTTTTGATAAATATTTATTTAAATATTGTGCCTGGGGGTACCCTTAGTCTGCCTGTAAAGTGGTGCATCTGTGTGATGTGTAGAACAGTGCCGCAGCAAAATGACATTTCTAAAGGAAAAAAGTCATTTAAACGTACTCGCGGCTGTAATGTATTGCCGGATCCTGGCAATATAGATGAAAAATCAAGGGAAAAAATGGTGTGCTCCCCCCAGTCCATACCAGGCCCTTCGGGTCTGGTATGGATTTTAATGGGAACTCCACGCCAAAATTTAAAAAAACTGGTGTGGGTTCCCCCCCAAAATCCATACCAGACCCTTATTTGAGCATGCAGCCTGGCAAGCGACCTCTTCACGACAACCCTGGCCATTGGTTGGTTGGTTGGTGACATGGACATTCACTGTACTGTTCATTTAAGCACAAGAGACTCCATTTTGTTCTCACTGTTGAAATGTGTTCTGTAACCTTCACCTAACACACAGACACATCTCCTACTAAACGCTCTCTACTCCCCCCTCCCTTCTCATGGTTTTACTTTTGCAATTGTTCTATTTGCTAGCTTTTAATAACATATTTCTATTTGTTAGTTTTTAATAACATCTCACACCACCCCTTTCTTATCTATGTATAAAATAACATGTAATAATACATTTTGACACTGAACGGACATTTTAAACACAGAGATTGAGTCCTGTGAATCTGTTCCTGCAGCTGCAGTATTAACTTTGTTTTAGAGTCCCAATCAGAAATAATTCAATAACAATCTTGGCGAGCCAGTCAGGAGATTGGCAGAGTTTCCAGAAGGAACCACGCTTCGTTTGGGATTATTGGGAAACGCAGACCTCAAATGCCGGCTAGGTAAGCTGCCCTTAAGCTTGCTATATTTCTGCAATTCCTATGTATCCTATCTGCCGGTTCTCAAGGAAACCAGACCACTCTCTGACCTTTCTGGTTGGGTAACGTGTATGTGTGAATGTGTATGTGTCCCCCTTCATGGGTTGGACTGTGTGTGGATAGGGAAAATCCTCTGCAGTTCCCTGCAATGACTCTTTGTGGGCGACCTGGGTCAGAGGCGCATGGTAGGGTCAGATAAAACTCACAGAGAAGAGAAGAGACGAGGAGGGTCTCTTAATGAGTGTTTTGTCTATTGTCATAAACCCCTTCTATCCACGTAGATAAGTGGAGACTATTCTTGTAAATCTGCAGATTTGCTATACTATTTGTTTTAGAGGCAAGAGGGTATAGGCACAAGTAGAGAAGACTGGCCAGTAATTATGGGCATTAAATTAATTAAGGGAATGAAGAGAGAGAGGCCTTCAGAAAATGCCCAGCGCAAGATGAGCGCTAGAGAATATATGAACCGAAGGTACGGTTCCGCCTATACTGAGCCCCTAGATAAATTGGTAGAATGGACAAAGGGAACAGATAAACCTTTAAAATCTGAAGGGACTTTTGATTTAAAAGTATGGCAAACTTTTCTGCACGATTATGGCCCACTACTGTGCAGTGAAGGAATGTGGAGAATAGCTTGCACATGGGAGACAGAAGCTAAAGTAGCAAATCAAACTGGCTTGACTGAGATGTTTAATAAAAGTACTGCCCAAATTTACTACGTTTGGCCAGAAGACCCTGTAGAGGAGGACCCCCCACGTTATGTGGCTGCCAGTTTGGCTTTAAGGGGTCCACGCACAAAAGCAAAAGAATTAGATTACATGGAACACACAAAAGATGAGCTATGCAATATAGTAGAGAGCAGAGGTTTAATAGCCCCATATCAACCTACAAAGAGGGTTTTGGCTCATATCCTAGAAACAGATGATTGGCATAAATTAAAAGGCACATATGCAAAACTAGATCTCTCTGAACTTAAGGCTTTGGCCAGAGAAAGAGAGATAGAGTCTGAACTTCCGGAGCAAACCATAGTTTCCAAATTGTGGCAGCAAGATGAAGAGAGAAGAAAGGGAGATGCCACCCCTTCTGCCCCTGGCACAGAGCAATCTGTTGCAGTTTATCCTGTCAGAACCCAATTAGTTTTTGAAGGTAATGCTGTTGACAGTAAGTCTCAAATTAAATGGCATGTACCTTTTAGTCCCCAAGATATGAGAGCCATATTAGAGGGATTGGGAGATCCTAGAAAGAATCCAATTGGGTTTGCAAACATACTTAGTCCTGCACAGGAAGCATATGAGGCTTCTGCTACTGACATTCATCAGCTTCTTATTAAAGGAGTGGGAAGCAACATGTCTGGCTATATACTTAAAGAATGTGGTGTAGACGTCAAAAATCTAGGTAAGATGGTTAGTGAACGGGAGATTTGTGAGAAATTGAAGGAAAAATTGCCCCAAATATATGGACAAACCAGGCATGCTGAATTTATTAAGGGAAAGAGGAAGCAGCAGGGGCTTATTGGAGGCGGTTAAGCGATATGGCTGAGGAAGCAGGCATTAAAATAGAGGAAGAGAAGGCGGGAGAAACTGCAAGTCCATCTACACAACTGGAGAAACAAAGGTTTCTTTATCGTTTAATACCCCAGTTTAAAGAAAAGTTGTTTACAGCAAGGCCTGAGGCAGGCAAAATGTCTATTCGAGATGTCCTGCCTATCCTGTTATCCATAGAAAACAGAATTAACCAAAGACAGCAAACCCAAGGTTATGTACATGGGGAAGCAGAGAGGAAGAGGAAGAGGCAAAGGCAATTTCAGAAATCATGGCAATTGGGGACCAATTATCTGACAGACCTAGCCGGGAGAGAGACTTTTGGAGGGGACTGAATGCTAGCCTCTTGCCGATTGATCGTGGGCCCTGGCATTTGGGAGAACGGTGCTCTTTGTGAGCTGTATGCCTGGGGACCCTTGAGGTGGTATTACTGTGGATTCGGGTCCTGGTCCCCCAGTACACACAGACTCTGGGGACCCTGGATTTGCCATATTAGAATATTGGCTGATTCATAATGCTGGGACAAATACTGTTAGGAGATGCTGATATCAATTCCAGCCACCTGTCTGTCTGTTGCCTGCTAGAATGTGTATGGGATCTAAGAGTCATTAGATCCCTATTGTTGTTTGTATTAATTAACTGTGCTATTGTGATAATGTTGATTGGGTTTTCTGAGCTACAAGATGGCCAGTCTGGCCTAAAGGTCATGACTGAGTCATCTAGGCTGTCTAAAGGGATTAGTTTATTAGCCCATGTTAATTAGGTTTCTGGTCACAGGTGTATGTTCAGAGTAATATGAGTCGGAGGTATACACCTCCTCTTTTACTGTATAAAAGAGCCTGTATTCCTCAATAAAAGAGATTCCTGGTTGAACTTACATACAGCCTGCCTGCTGTTTGTTCTGAGCTACACAACTGGACTGGAACCGGCTGGGTGAGTAATGCTTTGTTTGGAACAATTTGTTTCGGGTACTGTGTGGGTACAGACATTAGAGGACTGGAACTACTGACTAACTCCTGCCGAAAGGGGAGAAATGTGACAAACCTAGCCGGGAGAGAGACTTTTGGAGGGGACTGAATGCTAGCCTCTTGCCGATTGATCGTGGGCCCTGGCATTTGGGGGAACGGTGCTCTTTGTGAGCTGTATGCCTGGGGACCCTTGAACTGGTATTACTGTGGATTCGGGTCCTGGTCCCCCAGGACACACAGACTCTGGGGACCCTGGATTTGCCATATTAGAATAGTGACTGATTAATAATGCTGGGACAAATACTGTTAGGAGATGCTGATGTCAATTCCAGCCACCTGTCTGTTTGTTGCCTGCTGGAATGTGTATTGTAAGTAAGTCTCTAGTATGGGATCTAATGCCGCGTACACATGAGCGGACTTTACGGCAGACTTTGCCCGGCGGACTTTTCGACGGATTTTACGACGGACTTTCTGAATGAACGGACTTGCCCACACACAATCAACCAAAGTCCATCCATCGAATTCGTACGTGATGACGTACGACCAGACTAAAATAAGGAAGTTGATAGCCAGTAGCCAATAGCTGCCCTAGCGTGGCTTTTTGTCCGTCGAACTAGCATACAGACGGGCGGACTTTTCGACCGGACTCGAGTCCGTCGGATAGATTTGAAACATGTTTCAAATCTAAGTCCGTCCAACTTTTAAGAAAACAAAGTCCGCTGGAGCCCACACACGATCGAATTGTCCGACGAAATCCCGTCCGCCGGGCAAAGTCTGCCGTAAAGTCCGCTCGTGTGTACGTGGCATAAGAGTCATTAGATCCCCATTATTGTTTGTGTTAATTAACTCTGCTATTGTGATAATGTTGCTTGGGTTTTCTGAGCTACAAGATGGCCAGTCTGGCCTAAAAGTCATGTCTGAGTCATCTAGGCTGTCTAAAGGGATTAGTTAATTAGCCCATGTTAATTAGGTTTCTGGTCACAGGTGTATGTTCAGAGTAATATGAGCCGGAGATATACACCTCCTCTTTTACTGTATAAAAGAGCCTGTATTCCTCAATAAAAGAGATTCCTAGTTGAACTTACAAACAGCCTGCCTGGTGTTTGTTCTGAGCTACACAACTGGATTAGAACGGCACATAGCTGTAGTTCTAGTCCCGGAGCATCGAATGACCGAACCAACAGATGATGCGATCTGCAATCTGATTCTATAGCAGTAGAGGAGTGTCGGGAGAGTGGAATAGAGCGAGCAGGGGCTCGTTACAAATTATATGCTACAATTGTGATGGGGAAGGACACATAGCCAAATTCTGCCATCTTCCTGACCGTAGACTGGAAAAGAGCTTAGAGGCACCTCATGCTGATCCCAGTTCTCTGCCAAAAGCAGTGGTCAGGCATAGGAAAATGCCAGTATCAATCATGTTAAATAGGGTAGACAACGGTCCCGAGGCCAGAGTAAAAATATTTTTACAAGAACTCCCCTATCCTGGAGGAGAAACAGAATCAACCTGTTTAATCGATACTGGTGCAAGCCGAAGTGTTTTTAATATAGAGGACTTGAGGGGCGTGGCCAAGATGGCGCTGTGAGCGGCGGCTTTTTTAGAGAGCTCCTCTCATCCGCATTCTAAATCCGGATCCATCGATCCTAATTATCTGCAGATTGCATCCCAACTGCTCGGGGGGACCCTCGGACTCCCTAGCAAGAGAGGAGTGAGCAAGTTTTGGGATCTCGGGCCGCGATCGGTGCCGCCGCGCGCTCCCGGCCTGTGGAAGACAACTAGGCCGAAGCCGCGGCCTTTCCTGATGGACCGCGCGGCGAGCCGGGAGTCCCCTGGCGCTATCGACCCGGTTCTTTGACCTATCCGGCTGCTGTGGACTGCGGATGGGAGTGGGGGACGAGACACTGAACTGTATATAGGCCGTGCTTTGGGCCTGGTCTGTCCTTCCCCCCCACGTCTGCCTAGGCCGCAACCGCGGCCTTTCCTGAAGGCCCGGAACTGTCGCACTGCCTGGGGGAGATCCTGTTCCTGCTGGCCTGGAGGAGGAGCCCCTGTGCTGGGTGAAGATATCTCCCTGTGAGGAGGAGCAATCCCTGGAGCACCTTCACCCCCTGCCCTACAAATCGCTGGCTGGGCTGAATGCCCTGAGAAGCCTGTGGAGGCCTGAAAAGGACAGCTTCTGTATTACACAACTGCAGGTGAGAGGGAAGACTGCTAAGGGCACACACACTGCATCATACCCACTCCTTGACTACCCCTGGCCCTACAGGCAGGTTCCCACAGCAAGCTGCTGACTACTGCCCGGCTTTGGGCCCCCCTAGCTCCTGAATGAGACGCAGGAACTCTAGCGCAAAATAAAGTAAAGGGGGTAAGAGGTTGACTTTTCCACCACAGTTGGACTCCCCTCAGACGCCCGCCTGCCCCTCTCCGGAGGATCTTACTACGCGCAGCACCCACAAAGCCTCGCAGGTGACTATTATGGAGTCGGATGACACTCGGCCCCCCTGGCTGGCGGACGTCATGGCGGCCATCGCCACTTGCCAATCCACGTTAACATCCAAAATTGAGGCTGTACAGCTAGATATGGGTCTCATCTGCCAAGATATAGATAAAATCAGATCGCGAGTTGCTGAGACGGAGCAAAGAATTAGCACCACTGAAGATACCATTGCGGATCATGGGGCATCACTCCGTACACTCCAAACCAAGGTAAAAGCCCTTGAATACAGAGCTGAGGACGCGGAGAACAGAAACCGGCGCAATAATCTCCGCATTGTTGGTTTACCAGAGGGGGTGGAGGGGGCTAACCCTACCTCCTTCATAGAGGGTCTGCTGCGTGACCTGTTGCCTGAGGCCCGCTGGTCACCTTATTACACGGTGGAGAGGGCGCACCGCATCCCGCCTAGGCCGGGACCCCCTGGGTCCCCTCCCCGCACCTTCATTCTCCATCTCCTCAATTTCAGAGACAGAGATGAAGTTCTCCGCGCTTCTAGAAATGTTGGGGACCTCAGATTCCAAAACACTAAGCTGATGATCTTCCCGGACTACTCGGTAGAAACCCAGAAACGCAGCATTCGCTACAGTGTACTCTTCCCGGCTCGCCTCAGAGTCCAGGATGGCGAGACAACTCGTTTCTTTACTACACCGAAGGAGGCCTCTACCTGGCTGGACTCCCTACCACAGATTCGATGAGGGACTACTTGGTATGTGTTGTATGACCCCTCTCATTGCTTACCCACCATGGCCTGGTCTCAGGTCTGAGTTACCACACAAAATATGACATTGATGATGTAGTTTTGTTGCACAGATTATCCACAGTTCAATCTATTTTGTGTGCGGATTTGAGGAGGGGTGCTTACTGTCCCTACCAGGGAAATTTCAAGCTAATGCCCCTGCCAAAGAACTTGGTCAGGAGACCGTTGAGACATACAGTTCCTTTACACCTGTTTGTTTCTGGAATAATGTTGAAGTTCTTGTTCTGTGTATCCTCCTAAAGACGGATCGATTTCACTGTGAGGCCGCACAATGGGCTAATTTCCTTCGTCTGACTTTCTAGGTCCTCATAGCCTGCTGTATTACAAGCGGAGATCTCATGTGTGGAAAGGCCGCTTGAACTGCTGCTTCCTCCCCCCGTGTGCAGTCTCGGGGGGGTGGGCTCGCCTCTTCCACGGACCCCCTGTTGCAGCCGGCGAGCTGAATACGTTTGGGATTGAAACCCGCCTCAGTTTTGGGGGGTTGGGTGGGGTGGGGGGGGGTTAAAGTTCCCCTAATGGGGCAAGTTGCTTTCACTTTAGATATTGGTATCCTTTACTGTTTTTTTTAGTTTGGTTTTGTTTTTATTTGATAATTGTACTAAAATCCGCTTCGGGCCCCAGGGTCCAGTTCGGGAGCCGTGACCTGCATTATTCCTAACACTCTTATTATCCTTGGTAGATATGTCCTCCCTTAACATCATATCCTGGAACACCAGGGGACTGAACTCCCCAGTCAAGCGTTCTCTGGTGTTCCAATTCATTAAAACTTATAACCCACATATATGTGTGCTCCAGGAGACACACCTAACAGGACGTAGAGTTTTGGCCCTAAAAAAACCATGGGTTGGCCATCATTACCACTCTACGCACTCCACTTTTTCTAGGGGTGTCACTATTCTGGTATTGAAATCACTTCCTTTTCGACTTCTGGACTTGGCCCTGGATCCGGACGGTCGGTATGTTATTATTCATGCTAAAATATACTCTCTAATATGGACTATTGTGGGCCTATATTTGCCTCCTCCGGCTTCCTTGCTGGTGCTCAACCAGATCACTGGCAAGATGGCTGAATTTGCATCTGACAATAATGTTATATTGGGTGACTTCAATCTGGTCCCTGACCCGGACGTGGACAGGCTGACTCCTGCGGGACATCATTGCCCTGGGTTGGCTGAGTGGGCGGATACCTATGGCCTGACGGATGTCTGGAGGTGGCGTCACCCCCAGTCCAGGGCATACACATGCCACTCGGCCTCCCACAGAACGTTTTCCCGCATAGACTTGGTCTTCGCGGGGGGCCCGGTCCTCCCATGGGTCACGGACATACAAATACTCCCTAGGGAAATCTCCGACCATGCACCCTTGTTGTTGAACTTAGACCTTTCCTTGGGCACAGTAGAAAGGATATGGAGGCTCTCCAGGTTTTGGATTTCAGACACCGCAGTAGACTCCCAATTTAAAACGGAATTGCTTGGCTTCTGGGCCGCAAATGTGGGCTCAGCTGACCCCACAGTTGTGTGGGATGCCTTCAAAGCCGCGACGAGGGGACACTATCAGACCATCATTGCCGGAGTCCATCGGGAGCGCAGGGCAGACTTGGTTAGGGCTGAGAGGGAGGCGGGTAGTGCAGAGGCTCTTTTTGTTCGCACTCGGGACCCTGTGCACTATTCACACCTACAACTTGTGACGAAGGAGGTGGTTCGCCTCCGTACCTCTCTTACCAAGAAGAAAATGTTGGCTCAATCCCAATGGATTTTTGAGCAGGGGGAGAGGTCAGGCCATTTGTTTGCCTGGCTTTCCAGGGAACAGGCGGGAGGGCTGAGCATCTCACATATTAGGGACTCCTCGGGACAGTTGATCCATACACCAGAAGGGATTAATGGCTGTTTTGCGCAATTCTATGAATCCCTCTACAGGTCCAGGGTAGACTACAGAAGGGAGGATCTGGTAGCATACTTAGATGACATTGATGTTCCAACCCTTACAGTAACATATCGGGACAAGCTCGACGCCCCAATCACGTCCTTGGAGATACTCCGGGCACTTAAATCGATGCAGGCAGGGAAAACACCGGGACCCGATGGCATCCCTGTGGAGTTCTACAAACAATATGCTACAGAACTAGTTGATAAACTTCAGGGCCTTTTCTCTGCATCCCCGCGTCTCGAAAAACTCCCGGACTCAATAAGCGAAGCGATCATAGTGGTGATCCCTAAGCCAGGGAAGGACCCCACGTTGTGCTCCTCCTATCGCCCTATATCCCTTCTGAACGTGGATGCAAAGGTACTGGCAAAGGTATTGGCCAATAGGCTTAACTTGGTCATTACTGCCCTCATCCACAGGGATCAAACGGGCTTCATGCCTGGGAAAGGAACTGACATTAACATCAGACGCCTCCATACTCACATAGACAGGGCAGACAAGGTGACTAAAGGAACGGTGGCCTCACTCGACACGGAGAAGGCTTTTGACTCCGTCGAGTGGGGCTACCTATGGGAAGTGCTGTCGCGATTCGGGTTTGGCCCGGGTTTCACGAAATGGCTCCGTATGTTATATCATGGCCCCTCAGCTAGAATACGTACTAATGAATGCCTATCGGGGAAGTTCCAACTGTTCCGGGGCACGAGGCAGGGATGCCCCCTCTCCCCTGGCCTATTTGCTCTGGCGATGGAGCCTCTGGCTGTCTCGCTGAGGGCTCACCCTGGGGTGAGGGGTCTTCAAGTAGGTCCAATTGAAGGAAAGATATCGCTGTATGCGGACGATGCTCTGCTCTATTTAGCGGACGCCTCGTCTTAATTGCAGACCACCCTGGATCTGATTAACAGATTCGGTGGCTATTCGGGGATTCGTATTAATTGGGACAAGTCGGTTCTCTTCCCGCTCCATCCCTCGACCCTTAAGATACCACACCCCCAGCTCAAATGGGTAGAAGACTTCAAATACTTGGGGATTATAATTAGCGCTAAGGTTCAGGACTACATGGACAATAATCTGCGGCCACTTATGACGCAGCTTACGGCTAGGTGTGCTGCTTGGCGTTCCCTTCCACTGACCCCTGTTGGCAGAGTCAACTTACTAAAAATGATTTACCTTCCCAAGTATCTCTACTTCTTCCGTAACACACCCATACACATCCCTAGGACTTTCTTCCGCAAGCTGGAGAGTCTGCTGATACAATTTGTCTGGGCTGGAAGGCCACCCAGGGAGGCCAAGCAGATCCTATATCTCCCACTTTCGGGGGGTGGTCTCGCGCTGCCGAATTTTCAAATTTACTATTGGGCAGCTGTTCTGGTCACGATTCGGTGGTGGTTCTCACAGCCCACACAGAATCCGGTGGTCACACTGGAGGCGGCCATTCTGGGCTCCTTTGCTGCCTTGAGCAATCTCCCATTTCGTGGTCTCAGGGCCAATTCGTCCATGACGACTCCGATGTGAACTACTGTGAGGGTCTGGCAGGAGGCCAAGACAATATATCGGAAGCCCAATCACATTTCACCTCATATGCCCCTATGGGGTAACCCTATGCTCCCCCACTTTTATAGCATACCGGACCCCTCTCTCTGGGCAAAGAAGGGAATCCTCACATTAAAACATGTGGTTAAGGATGGCAGGCTTATGACTTTCCAAGCCCTGAGGCAATCCTTCGGTGTCCTGCCCTCCTTCCAATTCAGGTACTGGCAGCTGAAACACGCCTTTGAAGCTCAGTTCTCAGCCCCCCTCATTCTGGAACCAGATTCAATTGAACGGCTCTTAACCTCCAGTGTGATGGGGAAGCCTCTCTCAACTCTATATTTATATCTTACAGTGGAGTATGATGCCAAATTAACTAAAACCTGGGAGAAGTGGAGGGTTGATATTCCCTCTTTGGACGAGGAGGAATGGAGGGAGTGTTTAATTTCCTACATTCCCTCCATGATCGCTGCAAAAGACAGGTTCATACAATTTAAGTTCCTACACAGAGCGTATTTCACCCCACAGAGACTGGCGCGCATTTACCATCAAAGAGATCCCAACTGTCAGAGATGCAGGCAGGAGGAGGGCACGTTCTGGCACATGGTCTGGTCTTGTCCCAAGATCCGACCCTTTTGGTCGGCAGTCGCCTCCACACTGAGCAGGGTCATGGGCTCAAACCTACCGGTGGATCCCCAATTACTGCTGCTTAGTCATCTGGAGGATGTTGACGGTGATAGGTATAGCAAACTCTGTCTAACCTTTACATTGTACTATGCTAGGCGGGAAATTTTACTGCGATGGAAACTGGTAGATCCTCCTACCCTGGCCTCGTGGAGAAGGTCGGTGAATATGGTACTCCCCCTATATAGATTGACGTATGAAAGTAGGCAATGTCCGGGGAAGTTCGATAAAATTTGGTCCTCCTGGGTGGACGCCTCTGGAGACCCTGAACCCCCTACCCCATAATTAGGACATGAAATACAGCAGAGGACATCCTACATTTCAGGTCTATTCCTATGCCCATTCCCCCCTTTGTTCCCCTCCTTCCCGTCCCTTCCCCCCCTTCTTCTTCTCCCCCCCCTTCTTCTTCCCCTCCTTTTTCTCCCCCGCCCCCCCTTCCCTTCCCTTTCCCCACCCCCCCACCAGGCTTGATTGAATACTGGTTATCTATTTTACATTACCTAAGGGTCTATAAGATTGTTACGCTGTAGGAGTATTGTTAAGTGAAACTTCTGACATCTACATAGCTGGAATAGTTGATAAATAGTGGCTATCGCCTGAAGATAGATTTTTTTACTATCATTATTATCACCACAATGACTGTACTAAATTTCTTGTGTATTGTAATGCTGATTTGTTTAATAAAAAATCTTCTGTTAAAAAAAAAAATATAGAGGACTTACCATCAAAATTATTAACTACAAATGTTATCTCTGGTGTTGGCCTAACCGGGACCTCTACTGATTTGGTTGAGTCCAAGCCACTTAAACTCAGACTAGGACAGCAAACAGAAATTGTCACTAAAGCGTTAGTTTCAGACACAGTTCCTACCAATCTTTTGGAAGCTGACATTTTGAACCAAATTTCAGTAAACATAGACTACATTCCTACAGGAGTCCAAATGGTCAGTAGTCTGTCAGGAGAAGTTTTAAATTCTGCCTGTGGAGTATTTTTAATCCAAGACTCCACTCCGCAATTTCCACCAGAATTGAAAGTGATTCCTGCTGAATTATGGGCCACCAGCAAATATGATGTAGGTCTGCTGGATTGCACCCCAGTCATGATAAAAATTAAACCAGGAGCCCCACAGAATAAAAAGTACCCACTGAGTATTGCTCAGACTAAGGGATAAAAAATCAAATCACTCAACTGAAAGCAGCACGGGTTGTTGTACAATCCACCCCTGTTCCCAATTGCAAAGAAGCCAGACAAGAAGGGTGGGCAGGTGACATACCACATGGTGCATGATTTGAGAGCCATTAACAATATAATTGAGGCAGATACCCCGAACGTGCCCAACCCCTGCACTTTACTAAGTGGAATACCTGCCTCCAGCACCTGCTTTACAGTGATTGATCTTGCAAATGCTTGCTTTTCGGTGCCCCTGCACATAGATTGCTGGCACCTTTTTTCATTTACCCATGATGCCCAAAAGTTAGCATAGGCAAGATTGCCCCAAGGCTGTGTGAGTAGCCCCTCTGAATATAATACTGTGTTAAAGCAAGTATTGGACCAACGGTCCCCCTAACACCCAAACACAGTTTTGCTTCAGTACATAGACGATTTGCTTATTTATTCTGATAAAAAGGACATTTGTAGCAGAGAAAAAGTAAGCCTTCTCATGTTTCTCTATAACAGTAACAACAAAGTTAGCAAAGATAAGCTACAATACTGCCAAGAGAAAGTGATCTTCCTGGGTCACTGCATTTCACATGGAATCCATCACCAAACCCCAGATCGAGTTAAAACTCTACAAAACTTTGAAAAGCCAAGAAATGTATGGCAACTACGTGCCTTCCTGGGGTTAGTGGGATGTTGTGGGGACTGGATTCCAAATGCATCAGAACTTATGGCTCCTTATATGAGGCTACCACTAGAAACCCTTTCAAACTCACATGGGTCAATGAATTGCAGATGAAGGAGCTTATTAAAATTTTGTCTGAAGCTCTCGCCATTGGATTTCCTGACTATACTAAGACTTTCTCGTTGTTCTGTTATGAAGTCAATGGATTTGCTGCAAGTGTACTTACCCAGCTACATGGAGACAAACAGAGGCCTGTGATGTATGTATCAGCCTCATTAGACCCTGTCATCAAAGGCTCCCCCAGTTTTATGTGAGCCATAGCAGCCTGCATTTTGCTGCTAGACAAAGTAACTGAGCTTGTACTAGGTTCTGCTCTGATCCTGTATGTGCCACATGCAGTACAGGAAATCATGAATCAAGTAAATACCAGACATGTGTCTGCCAGTCGATTTGACAAGTACCAGTCTGCTCTTTTTGCTCCATCGAATTTAACAATCAAACCATGTGTTACTTTAAATCCAGCTACTCTTCTTCCTATAATTGATGAGGAAGATGCAACAAATGGTACCGATGTAGAACGTGAGAGTTTTTCTCATGATTGTATGGCTCTGATGGAGGTAGAAAGGGCCTCTGTCACACCAGCAAAAGATGAGCCTTTATCAGATTGTGACACACACATATTCATAGATGGTTCCAGATTTTACACTGATGATGGTCAGCCACACACTGGGTTTGCTGTAACCACTGCAGACATCATTTTACATCAGGAAGCATTGACACCCCGATGTCAGCACAGGAAGTGGAGTTGTGTGCTATAGTCAAAGCATGTCATCTCCTAGAGAATCAAAGGGGAAATGTTTACACTGACAGCAGATATGCATTTGGAATAGCCCATGATTTTGGGCCTATTTGGAAAGCACAGAACTTTCTGACTAGTGCAGGGAAGCCAGTGAGACATGCAAAACTCATAGAGCGGCTATTTGAGGCCTTTCAGAAACCAGCAGAAGTTGCCATCTTGAAGGTCATGCAAGGGGAAATGACATGATAGCCAGAGGAAATGGTAGCGGGGACAGATTCCCCTCATCAAGATCAGTGTGATGTAGAAACTATAATTCAGTTGCAGAACCAGGCCGCTGATGAAGAGAAGGATAAGTGGATCAAATGTAATGATACCCAAACAAAAAAGCAGGGTCTGTGGAGAGCTTAAAACAGGTGGTGTCTACCCAGGAGTTTGTGCGTGTAGTGTGTATTGACATGTTCTCAGGTTGGCCCGAGAGCTGGCCAGTAGCTAAAGCAAATGCAATAACAACAGCAAAGAAAATTTTGAATGAAATAGTTTGTAGATATGGAGTTCCTGAAACTATTGAGAGTGACAGAGGAACCCATTTTACTGGGGAAGTAATGAAAGAGATAATGGAAGCCCTTCACATACAGCAAGCTTTCCATATACCTTATCATCCACAAAGTAGTGGTAATATTGAGAGACTTAATGGAATTTTGAAAAACAGATGTGCAAAAATTAAAGCAGATACAGGAAAAGGATGGGTGGAAGCTTTGCTATTAGCCCTATATTCTGTACGTACTACCCTTAAACAACCACATGGGCTGTCCACCTATGAGATTTTATTTGGAGGGCCACCCAAAACAGGGCTATATTTTCCCCAACAGTTACAGTCTGTTAGAATATGTTCAGATTTTGCAAAGAACATGAAAAAAATACATGAAGGTGTTTATAAACCTATCCACAACCCAGATTCTGTTTCAGGTGTTCACAGAATCCAACCAGGTGACTGGGTGGTGGTCAAGCGACACGTCAGAAAGCCGCTAGAACCAAAATTTGACGGACCACATTTGGTGCTTTTGACAATCGGTTCCGCAGTTAAGTTGGAAGGAAAGCCCACCTGGATTCATGCCAGTCACTGCAAGAAAATCCTGAAGTGATCATATCCTTTGAAAAAATGATGATGATGTTTCTTTTCTTTTTGTTGTTTGTGAGAACTGAGACATGGAAAAATAACCCTTTCATCCAAATGTTAAAATTGTATGCAACCCTAAAATTGTAGCAACGCTAGTAACTGCTGGGTGTGTTCTCACTTACATCCCCAAACAGGAACAATACCCATGATAGCAATGCCTCTCAAATTCACTGATCTAAACAGGACCAGAATAAATGGCTCATACATAGTCTCCACAGCTAATGAGCACAGATCAGTAACTTTGATGGTTTCAAAACAGATAAACACTCCACTGATTTGTATAAACATCACATGCCCGTTTAACACTAAATGTACACGGTTGGGCAATTCAGACTGCACCGGAGCAAAAATTACAGTTTATGGAGGAAACTATGGTCAATATTATTATATCCCAGGTGCAGAACTAAATAGAACCCTTTATAGTACAAATTGCTCACAGTTCCCAATATGTGAAAATATTGGTTACCTGAGATTCCATGTTACTGCTTCCAGTTTTTTAGGAGCAGGCATACCATCCATACGTAGAGGGTTATATTATATGTGTGGCAATAAAGCTTACGCCTGGCTTCCTACTAATGTTACAGGTACATGTTATATTGGGAAGTTAGCACCTGCTTTGGCTGTTCGCAAAGATACAGTGCGACCAGATCAAAGTCCAGAATACCATTTAGTGTTCAAAAGAGAGCTGTTCACTGGAGGTGACATGGCATGGTCATGGTTCCCTTCCTGGACAGGATGGGGAATTGAATCAAAGAAAAGAATAAATAATTACACTAGAATTGTAGATGGGATTATTAACCTTACTGCCACTGATATAGGTTTATTAAATGAAGAAATGGCTCAGCTTAAAAAAGTAGTATTAGAGCACAGATTAACGCTAAATTATCTCACTGCAGCTCAAGGTGGGATGTGTAAGGTATTTCACACTGACTGTTGTATATACATTTCTGATAATGAGGACATTATTAAAGGGCATCTTGCTAAGATAAGAGAACTACAGTATAAGGCCAGTAGGGATGAGCTTCGTGTTCGAGCCGAACCCATGTTCGACTCGAACATCGGCTGTTCGGTCGTTCGCCGAATTGCGAACGATATGGGCCATTCGCGCCAAATTCGTGTGGCGCGTCACGGCCCATAATTCACTGCGGCATCGCAGTGCATTGCTTGCTGATGATTGGCCAAGCATGCACTATGACCCGCATGCTTGGCCAATCACAGCGCCGTCTGAACAGACTTGTCTTGTTAAAGTATTTACAGCTACCTGAAGAAAATTACTGGTGTTCTTTTGATCCTATTAGTACCACGGTCAGGCAGCTAGACTATTTACATTTAGTGCAGTGTGTCCTGCTCACAGTGTTCAGCTAGATCCGTTCCTGTTATCTTCCTACTGACAGGCAGGCTTGTCTTGTTACAGTATATAAAGCTACCTGAAGAAAATTACTGGTGTTCTTTTGATCCTATTAGTACCACGGTCAGGCAGCTAGACTATTTACATTTAGTGCAGTGCGTCCTGCTCACAGTGTTCAGCTAGATCCGTTCCTGTTATCTTCCTACTGACAGGCAGGCTTGTCTTGTTAAAGTATTTACAGCTACCTAAAGAAAATTACTGGTGTTCTTTTGATCCTATTAGTACCACGGTCAGGCAGCTAGACTATTTACATTTAGTACAGTGCGTCCTGCTCACAGTGTTCAGCTAGATCCGTTCCTGTTATCTTCCTACTGACAGGCAGGCTTGTCTTGTTACAGTATATAAAGCTACCTGAAGAAAATTACTGGTGTTCTTTTGATCCTATTAGTACCACGGTCAGGCAGCTAGACTATTTACAGTTAGTGCAGTGCGTCCTGCTCACAGTGTTCAGCTAAACCTACAAATTAGTGGGGTGCGTCCACCTCACAGTGTTCAGCTAAAGCTACCTGTAGAAGGTTGGTGGTGTTCTCATACTACAGGCAGGCAGTTGATTTTGCTAGCTGCAGTATATATATATATATATATATATATATATATATATATATATATATATATATATCCCAGCTTAGTGCAGCTACAGGCCATTAGTATGTCTGGAAGGCCAAGAAGGAGAGGCAGACAGTCACAAGCCAATAAGAGAGGGCAAGCAGGCTCTGTGTCTAGTGCTGGTCATGGAGACGGTGCATCCTCATCAGCACGTGGCCATGGGACACGCTTGGCCTTTTTTTTGGCAGCTGGCCGTGTTGAGCCGCAACATGCGCAAAACTTGGTCGAGTGGATGACCAAGCCGTCCTCATCCTCCTCATCCTCTCTCACCCATGCCCAGGGTGCTTTGTCTGGCAAAGCAGCGGCCTCTTCCCTTGGCTCAATGTCATCAGTGACTCCTTCCCTAGCTCCACCATGTCCTCCTGAGGAGTCCCTCGAACTGTTTGACCACAGTGTTGGGTACATGCTCCAGGAGGATGCCCAGCGTTTGGAAGGCTCTGATGATGATACTGAGCTCGATGAAGGCAGTAACATGAGCACGGACAGAGGGGGTGCCCAAGAAGGACAGCAATCTGGCAGTCATGCTCCCCCTGCTGCAGCATACTGCCAGGTTTGCTCCAGTGATGAGGAGGGAGGGGATGATGAGGTCACTGACTCAACGTGGGTGCCTGATAGGAGAGAGGAGGAGGAGGAGGAGGAGGCGGCACATCACCAACGAGGCAGGATGCCCTCCAGGGGCCAGCCTAAGGGGAGCACATTGACTGCATCACATGTGCAGGGCGCTGCAGTCTCTGCGCGTTATTCAAAAAGTTCTTTGGTGTGGGCCTTTTTTGAGACGAGTGCATCAGATCGCACTGCTGCTATTTGCAACATATGTCTCAAGCGTATCTCACGTGGCCAAAACATCTCCCGCTTGGGTACCACATGCTTGACCAGACATATGTTGACCTGCCATACAGTTCGTTGGCAAGCGCATCTAAAAGACCCACACCAAAGAACAAAGAGGACCTCTCCTTGCTCCTCATCAGCTGAGATTTCCAACCCCACTAGACCTTCAGTCTTCTCTGAGACCTGCACTGAGAGGAATGAAGGTGTAGAATTAGGTGTGTCACAGCCAAGTACTTGTGGGCAATCTGCTTTTGGTACACCGACGTCAGATTGTACCAGGCAAATTTCCCTGCCCCAGCTGCTGCACCGCCGAAAGAAGTTTGCTCCCAGCCATCCACATGCCCAGCGGTTGAATGCTAGCTTGGCAAAATTGCTAGCACTTCAACTGCTGCCTTTTCAGTTGGTAGACTCTGCCCCCTTCCGTGAGTTTGTGGAATGTGCGGTTCCTCAGTGGCAGGTACCCAAACGCCACTTTTTCTCCCGGAAGGCGATTCCGGCTCTCTACCGGCATGTGGAAGGCAATGTCCATGCCTCGCTGGACAGGGCAGTCAGCGGTAAGGTGCATATTACCGCTGACTCATGGTCCAGCAGGCATGGACAGGGACGTTACCTAAGTTTCACGGCGCATTGGGTGACTCTGCTGGCAGCTGGGAAGGATGCAGGACAAGGTGCAGTAGTGTTGGAGGTTGTTCCGCCACCACGCCTCCAAAATGCTAATGATTGTGACACACCTCTCTCCTCCACCCCCTCCTCTTCTTCTTCCTCCATGGCCTCTTCCTCGGAACCAGCGGTGCTCCGTAGTCGTTCAAGGGGCTACGCAAGTACGCAGGCCAAAAGATGCCATGCGGTGCTTGAGCTGGTGTGCTTGGGGGACAGGAGCCACACTGGGGCAGAGGTTCTGTCAGCTCTGCAGGGGCAGGTTCAGAGGTGGTTGACGCCACACCAACTTAAGGCAGGAATGGTGGTTTGCGACAATGGCACCAACCTCCTCTCTGCCCTCCGACAGGGACAAATGACCCATGTGCCCTGTTTGGCTCACGTCCTTAACTTGGTGGTGCAGCGGTTCTTGGGCAGGTACCCGGGCTTACAGGATGTCCTGAGGCAGGCCAGGAAAGTCTGTGTGCATTTCCGCCGGTCATATAATGCAAGTGCTCGGCTGACGGACCTCCAAAAGGAGTTTAACCTGCCCAAGAACCGCCTAATCTGTGACATGCCCACCAGGTGGAACTCAACGTTGGCCATGCTGCAGCGGCTGCACACGCAGCAGAGGGCCATCAATGAGTACCTGTGCGACTATGGCACCAGGACAGGGTCAGGGGAGCTTGGTTTTTTTTCCCCACGCCAGTGGGCCATGATCAGGGATGCATGCACTGTCCTGTCACCATTTGAGGAGGCCACGAGGATGGTGAGCAGTGACAGTGCATGCATCAGTGACACTGTCCCTCTTGTCCACCTGTTGGAGCACACGCTGCGTGGAATAATGGACAGGGCACTTGAGGCAGAACAGAGGCAGGAAGAGGAGGACTTCCTTAGCTCTCAAGGCCCCCTTTATCCAGACAGTGTTCCTGCGTGCCCGCCGATCACACAGGAAGAGGAGGAGGAGGAGGAGGAGGAGGAGGAAGATTGTGTCAGTATGGAGGTGGAGTCTGGCACTCAGCATCAGGCAGCAGTCTTTAAGGGATCAGTCCCAAGAAACACATGGACTTGTACGTGGCTGGGAGGAGGTGGCTGCGGACCATGTCGTCCTTAGTGACCCAGAGGACTCCGGACCGAATGCCTCAGCAAACCTACGCTGCATGGCCTCCCTGATCCTGCAAAGCCTGCGTAAGGATCCTCGTATTCGTGGTATCAAGGAGAAGGACCAATACTGGCTGGCAACCCTCCTTGATCCACGTTACAAGGGTAAGGTTGTGGACCTTATCTTGCCATCGCAGAGGGAGCAGATGATGAAACATCTTCGGGAGGCCTTGCAGAAAGGTCTGTGCAACACGTTCCCAGAGACTGGGAGGTTACAAACTCCTGTTTCTGGACAACGTGTTGCTGAGCCTTCGGTCAGTCAAAGAAGGAGCGGTGGAGAAGGTGGCCGTCTGACCGATGCGTTCAGACAATTTTTTGGTCCGCAGCCCCAAGGTATGATCGGTTCCAGCAACCATCGCCAGCGTCTGTTTTACATGGTGCAGGAATACCTAGGGGCAAGATCAGACTTGGACACCTTTCCCACCGAAAATCCTCTGGGTTACTGGGTCTTGAGGATGGATCACTGGCCAGAGCTTGCACAGTATGCAATTGAGCTACTGGCCTGTCCTGCATCCAGCGTTCTTTCGGAACGCACATTCAGTGCTGCTGGAGGCGTGGTAACCGATCACAGGGTGCGTCTGTCCACCGACTCGGTCGATCGACTGACCTTCATAAAAATGAATCAGTCTTGGATCACCACCAGCTACCAAGCACCTGATGCTGATGTAACCGAATAATTTTTTTTGAAATCTCAGATCCCTTCAAAGACTGCCTATGCTGATGCTGAGTGACTATCCCTGAGTAATTATCCTCTTCCTCCTCAATCATCACGCTGATAGCTTGTAAGAACATTTTTGGTTCTGGGCGCCACCACCAGTGCCTAAGGCACAATTTTTCAGCCCCTGTTTAACAGGGGCGTGTAATTACAATTTTTGATGTAATACTTTGCAGCAGGGCTCGTTCCTGCATTCCAACTAGAGTGTCTGTGAGGGGTTGCAGTGTTGTGGCACCAGCACCAGTGCCCAAGGCCCAATTTTTCTGCTCCTGTCTAACAGGGGCGTGTAATTACAATTTTTGATGCAATACTTTGCAGCAGGGCTCGTTCCTGCATTCCAACTAGAGTGTCTGTGAGGGGTTGCAGTGTTGTGGCACCAGCACCAGTGCCTAAGGCCCAATTTTTCAGCCCTTGTTTAACAGGGGCGTGTAATTACAATTTTTGATGCAATACTTTGCAGCAGGGCTCGTTCCTGCGTTCCAACTAGAGTGTCTGTGAGCGGTTGCAGTGTTGTGGCACCAGCACCAGTGCCTAAGGCCCAATTTTTCTGCCCCTGTCTAACAGGGGCGTGTAATTACAATTTTTGATGCAATACTTTGCAGCAGGGCTCGTTCCTGCATTCCAACTAGAGTGTCTGTGAGGGGTTGCAGTGTTGTGGCACCAGCACCAGTGCCCAAGGCCCAATTTTTCTGCTCCTGTCTAACAGGGGCGTGTAATTACAATTTTTGATGCAATACTTTGCAGCAGGGCTCGTTCCTGCATTCCAACTAGAGTGTCTGTGAGGGGTTGCAGTGTTGTGGCACCAGCACCAGTGCCTAAGGCCCAATTTTTCAGCCCTTGTTTAACAGGGGCGTGTAATTACAATTTTTGATGCAATACTTTGCAGCAGGGCTCGTTCCTGCGTTCCAACTAGAGTGTCTGTGAGCGGTTGCAGTGTTGTGGCACCAGCACCAGTGCCTAAGGCCCAATTTTTCTGCCCCTGTCTAACAGGGGCGTGTAATTACAATTTTTGATGCAATACTTTGCAGCAGGGCTCGTTCCTGCGTTCCAACTAGAGTGTCTGTGAGGGGTTGCAGTGTTGTGGCACCAGCACCAGTGCCTAAGGCCTAATTTTTCAGCTCCTGTTCAACAGGGGCATGTAATTACAATTCTTGATCTAATATTTCACAGCAGGGCCCTGTGAGGGCTTACAGTGTTGTGGCCACAGCAACACCTAAGGCCCAAATTTCTGCTGAGTATATAGGGCAGGAACCTACTTTCAAACATCTAACTTACAAACGACTCCTACTTGCAAACGGAAGGAGACAACAGGAAGTGAGATGAAATCTACCCCTACGAAGGGAAATTCTCTCCTGTAAGAGTTAATATGGGAAAAAAAATTCTCCTTTCCACTGATGCTTTCCAATCCTTGTTCCACAAAAAAAAACAAATTTTCAAAAAAACATTTTTCATTGGGACAAAAAGTGAGGTGAAATCTTCTGAAGAGGAGGAAAGACAGCAAAACAAATGTCACAGGGGTGATAACCCTTCCCTATGTTTTCCAAAAAGCTTAAAAAAGATTTTTTGGCTGGAGCTAAACACGTTAAAAATGTACCCGTTCAAAATTACAAACAGATTCTACTTAACAACAAACCTACAGTCCCTGTCTTGTTTGCACCGCCTGTATACTGCTGTTCAGAGTATATAGGGCCTGGTGGCCCCACACCTTTCCTTATTTTAATTTGGGTGCGGGGTTCCCCTTAATATCCATACAAGACCCAAAGGGCCTGGTAATGGACTGGGGGGTACCCATGCCGTTTGTCTCACTGATTTTCATTCATATTGCCATGACCCGACATTACATTAAACCCGCAAGCAGTTTTAAATGAGATTTTTTCCTTTAAAAATGACATTTGGTGCAGGGACTGTTCTAAACACGGGAAACACGCGTCACTTTACAGGCATACTATAGACACCCCCCAGGTACGATATTTAAAGGAATATTTTACTTTTTTTTTTTACTTTAAGCATCATTAAAATCACTGCTCCCGAAAAAACGGCCGTTTTTAAAAGTTTTTTTTGCATTGGTACATGTCCCCTGGGGTAGGACCCGGGTCCCCAAACCCTTTTTAGGACAATACCATGCAAATTAGCCTTTAAAATGAGCACTTTTAATTTCGAACGTTTGAGTCCCATAGACGTCAATGGGGTTCTAACGTTCGTGCGAACTTTCGGTCCGTTCGCAGGTTCTGGTGCGAACCGAACCGGGGGGGGTGTTCGGCTCATCCCTAAAGGCCAGGGATATTGCTAAAGAATGGATGGAGCCCTTTCAGGGTTTAGGAGGTTTTGGTGACTTTTTATATGGCATAGCAACATGGTTACAGAAACTAGGCGCTTACATTGTGATGTTTCTATTTCTCATATTTGTTATTTACTTCCTCATCAGGCTATGCCTCTGTGTGACTACCCGCTGTACCAACAAATGGTCCACCAGTTCTGATGAACCCATTATTGTGAGAAAGCTAGGAGAGAGCTGAACAGGATGCCATCTCTCTGCGCCAATGTAACAGGAGTTCCCAGCAATCGGCTGAATGTAAAGCGGAATGGTGTCAAATAAACAAAAGAAGGGAAATGACATGGACATTCATTGTACTGTTCATTTAAAGTGGAGTTCCACCCACTTTTACAACTCTTCAGCATCCCTCACTAAACTGTGCACTGTAAACAAATTGGATATTTTTAATTTTTTTTTCTCAACACTCTCTCTACTGTATATCTGCTGTATTCATTTTTCACTTCCTCCTCCCTGGCCGCGGCCCATCGCATCATTTCCTGTTTGCAATGCCTTCTGGGAAGGGGCAGCAACTTCCTCTGAAACTGCCGTTGCTATGGAAACCTGACTTGAAACCTATTACACTGCTTGTGCTGCACTGAGCATGTGCGAGATCTGAAAGAGATCCAGGAAGAAATACAGTCTGGCTTCAGATTCCCACACTTAAGATGGCCACGGCCTGCTGTAAGTTTATAAAATAACAAACTACTGCTATAAACTAACAAAACAGACCTTAGTTTACAAATTAACTTTACTAGAATACATTAAGCTTGTGTATTATAGGGGTATTTTTATTTAAAAAGTATAATTTCGGGCAGAACACCACTTTAAGCACAAGAGACTCCATTTTGTTCTCACTGTTGAAATGTGTTCTGTAACCTTCACCCAACACACAGACACATCTCCTACTAAACGCTCTCTACTCCCCCCTCCTTCTCAATGTTTTACTTTTGCAATTGTTCTATTCGCTAGCTTTTAATAACATATTTCTATTTGTTAGTTTGTATTAACATCTCACACCACCCCTTTCTTATCTATGTATAAAATAACATGTAATAATAAATTTTGACCCTGAACGGACATTTTAAACACAGAGATTGAGTCCTGCAGCTGCAGTATTAACTTTGTTTTAGAGTCCCAATCAGAAATAATTCCATAACAGTTGGTCTATGGGTGGTGGACTTATTGGAATCTGGAAACACCCTTTAACAAGGGGACCCACAGATCCCGCCCCATGTGAATGGGTATTGGATACATTTTACCCCTACTCATAAACTAAAAAAGTGTCAAAAAGTAAAAACCACAATAGACAGTTTTTGACAATTTCATTCTTAACCACTTCCCGCTCGGCCCATAGCAGATGACGGCCAGGCGGTGGTTCAGTTATGCTGACTGGGCATCATATGACGTCCAGCAGGATAACATGACGCCGCGCACCTGCGGGGGGTGTGCATTGCTGCGATCGGTGGAGCGGTGTGTCAGCCTGACACACCGCTACACTGATCTTGGTAAAGAGCCTCCAGCGGAGGCTCTTTACCACGCGATCAGCTATGTCCAATCACGGCTGATCACGATGTCAATAGGAAGAGCCATTGATTGGATTTTCCTCACTCGCGTCTGACAGACGCGAGTAGAGGAGAGCCGATCGGCGGCTCTCCTGACAGGGGGGGTCTGCGCTGATTGTTTATCAGCACAGCCCCCCCTCAGATCACCACACTGGACCACCAGGGATCGCCACTAGGATCACCAGGGAAGGGGCAACATGTGGATGGCCAGGTATGTACCCCATGGCCATCCACATGTGCCCAATGTGCCCAATCTGTGCCAATCAGTGCCCACAAATGGGCACTGATTGGCACCATTATGTTTCAGTTCTGCCCAGCAATGCCACCAATCGGTTTTATCAGTGCCACCAATCAGTGTCATCAGTGCCACCTGTCAGTGCCCATCGGTGCCACCTGTCAGTGCCCATCTGTGCCCATCAGTGCCCACCTATCAGTGCCCATCAGTGCCACCTATCAGTGCCACCCATAAGTACCCATCAGTGCCACTCATAAGTACCAATCAATGCCACCTACGAGTGCCCATCAAGGCCACCTATGAGTGCCCATCAGTGCCGCATACCAGTGCCACCTATTAGTGCCCATCAGTGCCACCTATCCATGCCCATCAGTGCCGCCTATCAGTGCCCATCATCAGTGCCCTTCAGTGCCACCTCATCAGTGCCACCTCATTGGTGCCACCTCATCGGTGCCCATCAGTGCCACTGTATCAGTGCCCATCAGTGCAGCCATATCAGTGCCCAACATTGAAGAAGAAAACGTACTTATTTACAACAATTTTTAACAGAAACAAAGAAAAATTCGTTTTTTTAAAAAATTTTCGGTCTTTTTTTATTTGTTGTGCAAAAAATAAAAACCGCAGAGGTGATCAAATACCACCAAAAGAAAGCTCTATTTGTGGGAAAAAAATGATACAAAAATTGTTTGGGTACAGTGTTGTATGACCGCGTTATTGTCATTCAAATTGCAACAGCGCTGAAAGCTGAAAATTGGCCTGGGCGGGAAAGTGTCTAAGTGCCTGGTATTGAAGTGGTTAAAAAAGAAAAAAAGAAAGAAAAAAGAAAGAAAAAGTGTCCCATGATTTACATCCATCTTCAATCATGCCACCCGAAAAATAGAAAAAAAAAGGAAAAACTCCCCAGCGTCTGCTGTCTTTTGGCTTTGACAGCTGTTATATAGGCAAGGGCGGGGCCACTCGCTGATGTAATGAAGTGACCCCGCCTCTCTGACGTCACATAATAATTATAAGGGGTCCGGTCACTCGGTTACGTCCTTGTGTATATAACAGCTGTTACAGCCAAGAGACAGCAGTCGCTGGGAGGCCTTCCATCGAGGCAGAACTTTTTTTCTTTTTCTATTTTTCGGGTCCTTCGGGCAGTATGATTGAAGATGGATGGACATTGCAGGGCCATTTTGTTCTTTTTCAATTAAGGAATTGTTAAAAACTGTCTATTGTGGTTTTTTATTTTTTGACACTTTTTTTGGTGAATGGGTAGGGGTACAATGTACCCGATACGCATTCACTTGGGGGGGCGGGATCAGAGGGCCCCTTTGTTAAAGGGGGCTTCCAGATTCCAATAAGCCCCCCACCTGCAGACCCCAACCAATGGTCAGGGTTGCCCGGACCCCAAAGCACACTCCCCATGTTTAAGGCAAGCGGACTGGTAATGTTCAGGAGGGGGGGGGTGCTCGCAAGTCTCTCCTTTCCTTGCCTGCCAGGCTACTTGCTCGGATAAGGGTCTGGAGGGTATGGATTTGGGGGGACCCAACGCCAATTTTTAAAAAAATTTTGGCACGGAGTTCCCCTCAAAATCTATGCCAGACACAAAGGGCCTGGTATGATTTTTTAGAGTGGGGGCCCCATATATCTATATATATATATATATATATATATATATCTATATATCTATATGTATATATATCTATATATATTAGACTGCCTGCACTGTGTATATATATATATATATATATATATATATATATATATATATATATTCTACACTGACTGCACTGTATATATATGTATATACCAAACTGCCTGCATGCCACTAACTATCCTGCCTAATCTAGCTCAAGTTCTCTCAATCTCTTCCACATATCACACTACATATGGCCACCATGTAAGCAGCCTTATATAGTGTGGGGTAAAGAAAAGAAAGGTCTGATGTCCCCAGTGACACACCTCCAACCCTGTAATATATAGTAAAATGAAGAATTCGCCCTGGGACTTTAAATAAAGTGGCTACCGTCTCTGCCAGTAAACAAAGTAGTAGATACAGTATAAAATGTAAAAAGGGAGACAAGTTAACATGCATAAATATCACCAACACTTGCCAATTTAAAGTAGATACATAAACATAGAGTATTGGTACATAATTGTAATAACAGTGGACTTAGCACCCTGAGTCATGAATGGCCAAAGGAACCCTGCCTTTGGCTAATCATGGCTCTCACAGCAGATTGCGCTGTGATTGGCCAAAGCATGCAGGTCAGGTGCATACTTTGGCCACTCAGCAGCTGTCAATGCACTGCAATCTTGCAGTGCATTATGAGGAGCTCTGCGGCGCTCGAATTTGCCGCAAACGCCCCATATGTTTGGTTTGTTTGTGAACAAAGGAATACCCGATGTTCGAGTTAAACTTAAGTTTGATTCGAACATTGGGACCATCCCTAGTTGTGATAATAATGCTTGAAATGTTAGTTTAAGCCTGTGATAAAATGGCACCTTAGCTTCATGCATAAGGCCACAGATATTTGTTCCTTTTCTCTAGTAAGAGTTGTCAGATCTGCAAAAAACAAACTTAAAGAATAAGTTCAGCTTTTAGAACATGTTACCTGTACCCTCTATTTAGGGTGTAACATTTTCCAGCACCCCGTGTCAGTGGGATGGGGTTCTACTCCCCTGCACATTTTAATCAGAGCAACTGTACTGGCCTCTATATCATTATCTATATGTTATTATCTATGATATTATTACTATATCAGGGATCTGAGAATGAATAAACTACAAGTCCCGTCTTCCACAGTGGCAGACTACTTGTAGTTAACAATGGACTACAAGTGTTCTGATTAGCATGCTTGTGGTCCATTCACACTTCCTCCAGCTCTCTAACTGAAAGCCAGTACAGGGGTACAGGAAGAAATCTGGAGGGTGCAATGTTGTGGATAAAAATAATAAATGCACATTTTTCCTGCAAAAATATGTGCATTTATATTTTTTTCCTTAAAGGTGAACTTAGGCATCAATCATTTCTATTACTATGTTAACCTTTGCAATGCCTATTAAAAATCACACTAGGCTAATGAAAATATTTGAATATTCTCCAATCCTTTACGTGTTTTAGTGTGTATTGACTGAATATAAAGCTAATAACAATTTAGGAATAATTAATTCCCACTGTCACAAAGCACACTAATTATAGCCCAATATCACATATAAACAGGGTAACAGGACAACTATAGATTAGGACATGTGAGCTTATTTCTGTAACCGATAGCCACATATTTGCATAGCATGTTAAAACAAAATAATTTTTGATATAGGGAACAGAGTATTTTTTTTTTGTCAGGCACATTGTAAACATAATGTACAAAAGCACAAAGGAGGTTGAGGAGTGGTTTAAAGTAAAATCCAGCATCAAACAGGGCATAAATAGGAATTACAAACATTGACCTGAAACCCAGATTTGACTGAAACGCTCAAGGTAGAAATCTTGCCATCTTTCGTTCCAATGACTGCCTAACTTTTCTTCCTTCCTCTGCTTACTTTCTAAAAATGATATTGCAATAAAGATTAGAAATGATTTAAATACATTTTAGATATTGACAGTAGAGTCTGTTTTCACCTCCACAGATGATAAACGGTTACTAGTTCTGTTGATTTGTAACCCTCCCTTCTAATGGAATTTTGGTGTTTTGCATATATAGACAATGACAAGTTGTCATCAAATACATTATACAGAAGATATTAAACTGGGAGGCATGTGACCTGTCATTTAGAGTCAGTTATGTATTTACCTTATATCTATTATAGAAACAATACTTAGCTATGGTATGTGTGCCGAGGAGTTAAAAACGGTCTCACTTACTGCCATACTGTTGCTGTTAGTGAATTATATTGAGGGCAAAGCAGCACAGGAGGAAATCAATGAAAGATTATTATCCTTACTGTATTATTAGGAAGTAAATTTGAAAAAGGAGTCATTAACACTGCATGTGAGGATAAAGCTGACTTCCTGTCTAAAAGTACTGTTGACCAAAATGCTGATAATAAGACTGCATTGCAGAACAAAAAAAGGGCTGTAGCTTCAGACTTGGCAAGCATCTAAAGTTGCATACTTGCTTATTTCTACAATGACTAGCAAATCATGGGTATTGGGGTGACTACAAGCCAACCATATTTTGAATTCTTAGTAAAAGTGCAAAATAGGGGAATTGGTTATCCTTATAAATTAGATAGGGCATTACTAAGCTATGCATTGCACTCTGATTCATTCTGGTAGCTTTCACCAAGCAGGCGCCTATAATGCCAGTAATAGATAATGCCCCCCACTGCTTCCAAATGCATCTTCACTCGCCCATCTTTTCTTGTTTCATTTGAAAACTGCATCAGCACTACTAAATCTGCACTTTGCATGCAATGCAAAACAAAAGAAAAAATGACATTTGCAAAAAATGAATTAATTTATGCACAAAACTTTTTTTTCCTATAATTTTACACTTTTTCTACTAAAGTGTTCTGAATAAATAGGGAAATGGGATTAAAAAGACAGCAGTTTCCTTGGTCTGTATTTTAAAAGAAAATGAGTGAGTCATTTCTGAGTACTGAAGTTTCTAGCCAAATACACCAAATATAAGAGAATTCATTAAGCACAACCATAATAATCTGTTGTTAGCTACATTTTGCTATTGTACAAGTAGACTACACTTAGAGCAGTAGGTCTAGATAATAGAAGAACATACGTTGAGCTCAGCAACTGGCTTTTATAGAATAGTGACCATAGACATTTAGGAGTCGACAGCACTGCATGCTAAAAGACTCAGTATTATGCCACGTACACACGATCGGACATTCCGACAACGAAATCCTGGGATTTATTTCCGACAGATGTTGGCTCAAACTTGTCTTGCATACACACGGTCGCACAAATGTTGTCGGAAATTCTGATCGTTAAGAACGCGCTGACGTACAAAACGTATGACGGCACTATAAAGAGGAAATTCAATAGCCAGTGCGCCACCCTTTGGGCTCCTTCTGCTAATCTCGTGTTTATGTCGTGTTAGTAGAAGTTTGGTGAGAGACGATTCATGCTTTTCAGCCTTGTGCTTTTCAGATCATTACTGCTCTTCAGTTTGTGCTTCTGGGTTCGTATCTGGTTTTCAGTGCGTGTAGTCAGTTCGTATCTGGTTTTCAGTAAGTATTTTTATATTACGTATTTGTCCACTCATTTCTGAATTTCAGCTTGCTTCTCTCAGGCCTTTCTGATTTTCAGTGCGTTCTGTTAGTTCGTTCTGACCAGCCGACCGTTTTGAAACCATGTTGTGGGTACGTACTCATCGTAGAGTTCGTGCTGTGCAGTGGCTTGGTGTTATGGTTCTTACTTTGACCCAAGCCCCATCCATGAACAGGGTGGGGAGGAGTTCATGGAGGAAGCGTGACCAATTCTCTCATATGCCTTTGTTGCGGGAGATCCGTGAGAATAATCCTGATGATTTCAGGAATTATCTCCGGATGACAGACCCCGTTTTTCACCGTCTGTTGGCTTTACTGTCCCCTTATATTACGAAGCAGGACACCTGCATGCTGCAAGCCATCACTGAACAGAGGCTAGTCACCACCTTGTGGTACTTGGTGATGGGAAGAAGTATGCAGAACATCAAGTTCTCGACAGGCATTTCCCCCCAGGCTCTGGGGATCATTATTCCAGAGACCTGTTCTGCCATCATTCAGGTCCTGCAGAAGGACTATAGTAAGGTAAGATTTCTCATTTAACATCACATTGTATGTATTTAAATAAATGTATTTTTTAAATAAATTTGTATTTTAAACTGAAAAATATTTCCTTTGATTTACTGCTTGTGTTTCTTTTAGCTGTCTCCTAGGTTATCCAATGGGCTTTTTTTGGCTATGGGTGTTATTTACTAAAGGAAAATCCACTTTGCACTACAAATGCACTGCAAAAGTGCACTTGAAAGTGCAGTGAAACTGCACTGAAAGTGCACTTGTAGTGCAAAGTGGATTTGCCTTTAGTAAATAACCCCCATTGTCACTGTAAACACCAACTTAAGCAAACAACTGCTACTGAGCATTGAAAGAAGAAGCCACACATTGTTGAGTAGAAATTGTTTTACTCTGTGCACATTTACATGTGCATTTAGAAAAGGGTTTTTGAACAAATCAACATATTTTTGGAATTTTTTTTTTTTTTGACAGTAGAAATATTTTTTTTTTGTGGTAAACAGGCATGTTTTTAAAACCATGAAACAATACACAACTCAGGAACTTACAAAGTTCAACTTTAATAAATTGAAGGCAATATCAGACATTAGTATGTCCAAACTATGTTGATATTGCCTTCATCAGATGGGGTGATGTCCCCCCTGTGAAAGCCAAATTTTGAACATGCACACAAATTGGGAGTCAAAATGGAGATTTCCCTCCTGATCCCATGCCTAAGGTCAATATGTGCTAGCTCCCATCATGGGGGATCAATGGATGTGTTTCAGGGGTGCTACCCCTTCCTCTCAGCTACTTTAGTTGTGACGAAGGGGTTGCATCCACAAAACGCATACATTGATATCCCGCGATGGCAGATTTCACATGTTGACACACTGGGATTGATTTGCTAAAGGCAAAAAACCTGTGCACTTTTCAGAGTGAAGTTGCCCTCTGCAAGTGCAATTGCTCCAGAGCTTAGTAAATGAAGTAAGGTTTCACTTTGCAAAGAGTACCCAATCCCATTCAAGAAAAATGAAAAAACTGCATTTTTGCTTGCACATGATTGGATGATAGAAGTCAGCAGAGCTTCTGCTCATTTACATAAGCTCTGGAGCAACTTCTCTTGAAGAGGGCAACTGCACTTTGCAAAGTGCACAGCCTTTAGTAAATCAACCCCATTGTGTGCATCTTCAAAATTTGGCTTTCAACGTTTTTTTGAGAAGTTAGAAAAATAAAAACAATTACAAAAATTTTGGTGTGTTTTAGATTCTGCCTAAAACATCAATGATGTTTTTGAGTCTTATTTCTACATCATTGATGTCTTCCTTGATCTTCTGTAAATCCTGATTGCACACCATGATCTCCCCGATGAGGATCTGTGCACTTGCACTTGTGAAATGTGTTTCTTCTTCCACAACATCTACATCACTTAAAATAAAAAAACACACCATGTATTATAAATATGCAGGCATACATCTATTACCTGAAGCTGTGGTCTCAGACACTCACCTGTTGTGGTCACTATTTCACCCAAATCATAAACCTCTCCTTCCTCCACATCCTGAGATTGTGGTTTTGAGATTTCCCCTTCTTTAGGAGGTTGTGGGTCCCTGGTGTCCTCTGATGTCCCGAGTCTTTTCTCCCCTATGTGAATAAAAAAAGGTATGCTTAGCACACAGATATTTGAGGGCAAAAATAGGAATATGAAACATTACTTGGAAGTGACGTACAATTGTCTGTTTTGGTAGAGTTCCAAGCTGAAGACATGATTTTTTCCTTTTCTTCAAGCTGAAATACTCACCTGTTTTGGTAAAGTTTCACACATGGAGACACCCCTAGTATCCACTGGAGCACCTGTGTGGGACACCCTAAAAAGTTTGTTCTGGTGTCCCACTAGTGCTCCTGCGTCCAGATGTGTAAACAGCTGCTGAGTGTCCTCTACTTACACTGAATCAAGTTTGCATTTCATTCTAGTTACAAACCCATCTAGACAACAATGTACTAAACTTCTTTGAATACAAATAGACATGTCATGAAAGACGTCCTGGTAATCCAGCTGCTTGTTAAAGACCTGTGTGCAGATTCCCTGTCAGAGGAATCAATGGGCATGCGTGGGTGCGCGCTAGTGTGAACGGGCGCACATGTGGGCGCGATGGCGCAAACAGGCGCACACGGGTGCGCTATGGTGTGAGCGGGCGCGCACGGGCTGTGCGCGGGTACGCGCAGTGTGACAGCACTTGGAGCCAAGAAGCCTATTTAAGGGAGTCTGTTATCATGCCTTCTTGCTGTCCGGTCTACAGCGTTTTCTGAAGACCCTTGCTACTTATTACCTGCTTACCTGATTCATGACTACCCGGCCTGTTCCTGACTACTCCTGTTTGCTGCCAGCCTCCGGCCCCGGCTTGTCCTGACTACGCTCCTGCCTTTTCCTTTGGTTTGTTCGCTGCCCGCCTGTTTCTGACCTGGCCTGTACCCTGACTACTCTTCTGCCTCCGTCTGGTACCTGCTCTGCCCGCCAGTGTTGATCCGGCCTGTCTGACCACGCCAGTGTTCCTGTCAAGTTCAGTGTACCTCCTTGCAGTCTGCTGTGCCAGTGTTCCTGCCAAACTACAGAACACCTCCTCGCTGTCCGCTGTTCCATAGTTCCTGCCAAGCTTCAGAGCTCTGTTCTACAGCCAGCTGTTCATGTTCCTTTCAAGTTCCGCGTACCTTCTTGCAGTCTGCTGTGCAAGTGTTCCTGCCAAACTACAGAACACCTCCTCACTGCCTGCTGTTCCAGAGTTCCTGCCTAGCTTCAGAACTCCGTCCTACAGCCAGCTGTTCCAGTGTTCCTGTCAAGTTCAGCGTACCTCCCTGCAGTCTGCTGTGCCAGTGTTCCTTCTGAACTACAGAACACCTCCTCGCTGCCTGCTGTTCCAGAGTTCCTGCCATGCTACAGAGCTCCTCCCTGCAGCCAGCTGCTCCAGTGTTCCAGCCAAGTCCTGTGTACCTCCCTGTAGTCTGCTGTTCCAGTGTTCCTGCCAGTCTCTCTTCAGCTGCCCCAGAGGTCCGGATCAGCCCTTACACCTGCCACCTGCCACCTGTCAAGGCACTTGTGCTCCTCTGAACTCCTGTGCCCCTGTCTCCTCTAACAGGGGTTCTCGAGCCAGGGGCATACGAGAGGCCGCTCCCTGCATTCTGGGCTCCATCACCAGGTACGTGACAAGACATGACCAAATGTAGTTAACCTGCATCTGCCAAAAACATTGTATTAGTGGGCGAATGAACGATGTTTACTATGAACGATTACTGTGCCCACAAACCTGAAACTTGCCATTTTAACTGCCATCTTAAACTGTCCAACAGTAAAGAAAAGCACATGGAGCAGCATGCAAGTAATAATAATAATAGGAAAACACAACAACTACTTACTTTTTTGAAGAACTCTCTTGATCCTTCTGTACTGATCGTGCTCCCTCAATTTGAGGTCTGACCATCGTTTCCTCAGTTGATCCTTGGATCGCCGTACCCCAAAATTCTTCTGCAGACTTTTCACAACTTTAGTCATGATCTTGGCCTTTCTCACATTTGGGTTTGGGTAAGGTCCATGCTTCCCATCATAGTCGGCCCTCTTCAAGATGTCCACCATCTCCACCATCTCTACAAAGGGCATATTTGAGGCCTTAAATCTCCTCCGGGATCAGGACGTTCATGGCTCCGGGCTTTCGTCGTTGCTGCTGCTGTCTTCATGCACTTGTTATTTCTCCGCCATGTGCTCTCCCACTGTGCCCAAAGGGAAGGGGCAGGGAATATACTAGAAAGAAGGTCAGGGGCAGGCGGAGTTTAACGCATGCGCAGTGTATATAAAGCGGAACATGCGTGCGTCGTACATATGATCTGTGAGCGGAGGGAGTAGTAGCAGAAGCGCCGATCGTTCTAACGAAGGTACAATTTTAACTTGGGGCATCAGTGGGCTATACTGCTTATAGATTGAGGCCTATATTGGGACAATATTATGCAAGTTTAGCCTGACATTAGGTTTTGTCTTGTAGATAAAATGGATCGATTCAACAATTATGATTTCCTCCCCCTATTCATTGATTTGTACAGAGAGCTGTCCTGTCTGTGGCAGACAAAACACTCCTTTTATACAAATCGACTAAAGAGGAAGGCAGCACTGGATAAATTGCTGGAATTTGTGAAGCCGCAAATCCCTACAGCAGACATCAACTATTTGAAGTGCAAAATTGGTGGCCTGAGAAGCACTTATAATAGGGACCGCAAGAAGGTCCAGGATTCCCAGAGATCAGGAGCAGCAGCAGATGACATTTATGTCCCCAGGCTCTGGTAATATGACAGACTGCGATTTCTGTCAGACCAGACTGAAATTAGGCCATCAGTCTCAACCCTTCCTTCCACTCTTCCTTCCACTCTTCATTCCTCCCCTGCTGAGGCTTTGGATGTCTAACCTGGGCCTTCCACCAAGGAAGGAGATGTGGAGGAGCCCAGCTTGAGTCAGGTATAGCATTGTTCAACATATTTCTCAAAATTGTGTGTGATTGATGAACAATAAACTAAAACTATGTCCCTTTTTCATACACAGGAAAGCCTCAGTCAGGAGGAGGTTGTGGAAAGTGGCAGCCAGGAGGTGACAGGGGGAAAGTGGCAGCCTCTTTTGTGAGGAAGTCATATATATGGCTCTAAATAAGGGGTTGAGGGGTGAACTCACAAGCAAAACCCACCTGTGTGAGTTGGACCATCCTCCTCCTCCACCAACTCCACGTCCTACCACAACTCCAACATCAGAGCCACAGCCTGGAAGCAAACATGGAAGTAAGCGTGGAAGGAAGACAAGAGAGTGATGGCCTGGGTTCGGTCTGGTCTGGCAAAAGACACAGGCTGTGGTAAGACCACAGCCTGGAACATATATGTCACCTGCTGCTGTTCCTGATCTCTCAGAGTTCTGGACCGGATTGTGCACCCTATTAAATGGACTCCTCAGGCTCCCAATTTTGCCTGTAAAATAGTTGATGTGTGCCCTGGGGTACAAAGGCTTCGCTAATTTCACCAGTTTATCCAACATTGCCTTCCTCTTTATTTTGTTATGACCCCTTAATAAATGTCTATTTTTTTTCTTAAATCATTGGCTATATGTTATAATTAAAAAAGGACAGTTTGTTTGTGAGTAAACAGGTACATTTTAAAAAACAATGTCAAATTAACAAGGGACACCAACACCAACCAACCTCCTTGAGGTTAAAAAATACAAGATAATAATGGTGTTGTGGTAACTTGACACACAAAACGAGAAAAAATATTATGGAGATCACTAAAAAAAAAAAGCAGGAGATCTTGATTTAAAAAAAAAAAGGAGATCACTATAAACAAAAATTATAAACATTATTCTGGAGATCTGGCGAAAAAATAAAAAAGATAATTCATGAGATCAAAAGAAATAATAAAGAAATCAGTTTGTCAGAACTGTGTGGATATCAGCAGCAAAACAACTTCATAATTCTAGCATTATAAAGAAGAAGAGAATGCGCTGCATTAAAAGATTTAAAAATGTGCAGCGTGACGAATGTGCTATCTCCATTACGCACGCTAGTTTTACCAGACCGATTGCTTCCGTCTCGTACATGATTCAGAGCATGTGTGGAATTTTGTACGTTCAAATTGTGTATACATGCTCGAAATTTACAACAACCAATTTTGTTGTCGGAAAATTTGAGAACCAGCTCTCAAATTTTTGTTGTCGGAAATTCCGACAAAAAATTCCTGATGGAGCATACACACAGTCGGAATTTCCAACAACAAGCTCCGATTGAACATTTGTTGTCGGAAATTCCGACCGTGTGTACACAGCATTAGAGTGCAGGCTGCTAACAGTTCAGGGGCAGTGAGGCTGACGTGCGATGCACATTTCAATGCACCACACTGTTTACTTTTTTTCCTTTTAAACCATCAAATTTCAAGATAGACTGACAAAACGTTTCAGAAATGTAGGAAATATTATTGCACATTCATACAGTACATACATATTCATGAGTATCATTTAAATGAGAAATTGATATCATGTGTTGATACTAACTGTACATCATAACCATGTTAACCGCCTGCCGACCATATAACTTATAACATATACAATACCTAGTACGTGATCCGTGCTTCCACTTGGGGGGCGCACGTTGCCCCAGCAGTGCTGTGATTCAATCCAGCACAATCAGTCTTCAGGTCCAGGACAATGATTTTTGGCCTGGACCTGCTGATCAGTTCTGACAGATCACAGATCAGCATGCCCCAGTGGTGCTGTGATTCGATCCAGCATGATCAGACTTCAGGTCCAGGACAATTATTTTTGGCCTGGACCTGCTGATTAGATCTGACGGATCACAGATCAGCATGTGCTTGCGTTTACAAAATACAGGCACAGGAAATAATGGTCTCTTCTCTCCTGGAGCCCTTTTTGGTTCCAGTGTGAGAATAGATTAAACACAGTGAGTAAAAGCAGCACACAAACACAATAAAAGACCTAGATAGGCACATATATATAACCCCCCCCCCGATCACCCCCAGTTAATCCTTTCACTACCCTATCACAGTGTTATTAGGCACAGTGTACAGATATTTTACTGATCACTGTATTAGTGTCAGTGGTGATGCTGGATAGCATTAGCACCAATCCAAGATCCCCCCCATAATGTTAGAAATGTCCCATGAGAGGGGGGGGGGATATGATAGGTGTACCTTATACTTTGGTGTTGTTAAATTCCCCTTAATAAATGCTATCTGGAGGTTGGCCAAGAATGTTTGTGTCTAATCTGCTTGCCATGTTTATGTGCAAAAATAGTAATTTTATTTTTGTTTTCCTCAACAGTTTCCTTCCACGCCACAGGAATGGCAGACTGTGGCCTCCCACTTTGCCCAGTGGTGGGACTTTCCTAACTGCGGAGGGGCAATTGATGAGAAACACGTCCACATCGTCCCACCACCCAACTCGGGGTTGTACTATTTCAACTATAAGGGGTTCAATAGTATTGTGATGTTGGCGGTGGTGTAGCCTTATTACGACTTCTTGTATGTGGATATGGGGAAGAATGGCTGGATGTCCGATGGTAGAGTCATCGCCCAGACGGAGTTTTACAGGCGTCTCCAGAATGGCAGCTTGGACTTGCCACCTCCAGAGGACAATGTGGAAGGACTCCCATTCGTCTTCGTTGCTGATGAAGCATTTGCGCTGGGGGACCATCTTATGCGGCCATTCCCTATGAGGATCCTCACCCCGGAACAGAGGGTTTTTAATTACCGGCTGGCCAGAGCCAGAAGAGTGGTGGAGAACACATTTGGAATCCTGGCCAAGCGGTTCCGCATATTTCTGACACCCATCCATATGGCGGAGTATAAACTTAATCATATAATCCTGGCATGCTGTATTCTCCATAACTTTTTACACAAACATTCTGCCAACTATGCTGGCTCAGTTGGGCCTGAGGCTGGAATGATACATGAAACAACACTGACGGCGCTTGAAAGTGGCCATCCTGGCTTGCCCTCCCTGAGTGCCCGTGATGTCCGGTTACTATACCTGGAGTTCTTTGCGGGTAGGAGGGCCATCAATATGCCAGCAAATTTGTGAAGTCTTTATCAAATAAAAAAACAAAAAAGAAAATCTTTGTGGACATTTACTGCTTGTGTTTGTTTTAGCTGACCCTGACAGAAATGTGTTGAGTCCAGAAAATGGCGTGATTGTGTAACCTTATTCAAATCACTGTTGGGTGTTATTTACTAAAGGCAAAGACACTTTGCACTACAAGTGCACTTGAAACTGCACTGAAACTGCACTTGTAGTGCAAAGAGGATTTGCCCTTAGGAAATAACCCCCATTTTCACAGAAAACACCAATTACATCACCACGAAAGTGTTTTAGCGTTGACACAATAATCCACACATTCTTGCCTAACAATCTTTTTAATACCTGCACAATCACATGTGCATTTAGAAAAGGTTTTTCAAACAAACCAACATGTTTGTTGTATAACAATTTTTGGGGTAGCATTAGAAAAAATAGAAATGTCCATTTAACATAAAACTGGCATGTGTAAAACCAACAAGAAAGACACAAATCTTGAACTTACAAAGTTCACATTAGGTAGAACTTGAAGGCAATATTAAACATGAGTATTTAGGAACTGTGTTTGATATTGTGTTCAGATGGGGTGAAGTCACCCCAGGAAAAGCCAAATTTGGAAGATGCACACAAATTTCCCAATGTCAACATGTGCTAGCTGCCATCACGGGGGATCAAGGGATGTGTTTTGGGGGAGAAACCCCTTCCTCTCAGCTACTTTATTATTGAGGAAGGGGTCGCACCCCCAAAACGTGTCTATTAATCTCCCATGATGGCAGATGGCACATGTTGGCACACTGTGTGCATCCTCCAAATTAGGCTTTTCTAAAAATCGCTAAAACATTTTGAACATTGTAGCACACCAAAAAACAAAGGGATTGGGAGGGGTTTTAAACTCGCCCCAAAACATCAATGATGTTTTTATTTTTTTGAATAACATCATTGATGTTTTTCTTGAGGTTTTCCAATTGTAAATTACACCCCATGATCTCCCTGATCAGGATCTGGGCACTTTCTGATGTGAAAGGATCTGGATCCACAACATCACGATCACCTAAAAAGAGAGAACCCCAAAAAAAAAAGGAATCAAAAATATGCCGGCATCCATCTCTTACCTGAGCCTGTGGTCGCAGACACTCACCTGTTGTGGTGACAATTTCCACCACGTCTTCTTCCTCCTCCTGCTCTTCTTGGGTTGGTGGGATTTCCCCTTCTTCCAGAGGTGGGGGGGTCTGTGGTCTCCTCGGATGAGGGGTGTCCTCCGAGTCTTTTCTCCCCTATGTAAAACAAAAATGCTATACTTAGCACACAGAGATTTGATGGCAGAACTATAAATAGGAAACATTGCTTGGAAGTGGGGTACAATTGTCTATTTTGGCAGAGTTCCAAAATGTAGCATTTTCAGTGTCCTTTGTCAAGCTTCAATACTTTACCTGTTTGGTACAAGCTTCACAGATGTAGCCCCCCCTATAATATACACTGGAGCACCTGTGTGGCCCCCTAATAAAAATGGTGTTCTTGTGTCCCACACTAGTGCTCCAGTGTCCAGATGTGAAAACTGAGTGCTGAGTGTCCTCTCTTTACACAGAATCTAGTTTGCATTTCATTCTAGTAACAAACCCATCTACACAACCAAATTAGTTTCAGACAAGTAGGGTGTAAAAATTGTGGCCAAATGCATATAAGCCTAAACAATGGTGTTTTATAGGCTGAAAGAAAAATGTTTGATACGAACAAATAATGTGCCCATGAACATGAAAGTTGCCATTTAAAAATGTACACTTGTAAGAAAAGCACATGGAGCAGCACAAACGTAAGAAACATAAAGAATAGGAACACAGGACAACTACTTACTTTTTTGCTGCACTCTCCGGATCTTTCTGTACTGCTCATGTTCTCGTAATTTCAGGTCCGACCACCGTTTCCTGAACTGATCTTTCGATCGTCGTACCCCGAATTTCCGGTGCAGACTCTTGACCACTTTCGCAATTATCTTGGCCTTTCTGACATTGGGGTTGGGGTAAGGTCCATACTTCACGTCATAGTCGGCCTTCTTCAGGATGTCCACCATCTCCAACATCTCCCCAAAGGACATATTTGATGCCTTAAATCATCTCCTTCTGGATCGTGACGTTTCAGGCTCCGGGCTTTCCTCCCCCTCCTCCTCGTTGCTATAATTAGCACCGACCTGCTGTGTATCCGCTATGTGCTCTACCCCCACTGCGCAGAACAAAAAGGGGTGGGAAATAGACTAGAAAGAACGTCAGGGGCGGGAGGAGTTACACGCATGCGCAGTGTGTATAAAGCGTAACACGTGTGCGTATTACGTACGATCTGTGAGCGGAGGAAGGAGCACCGAAAGCGCCGATCGTGATAACGAAGGTAAGATCTAAACTTGGGCCTATACTGCTTCGAAATGGAAGCCTATATTGTAACCAGATTAGGGGAGTTTGGCCTGACCTTAGGGTTTGTCTTGTGTTGTGTCTTGCAGAGAAAATGGATGGCTTCAATGACCACAACTTCCTTCCCCTGTTCATAGACAAATACAGGGAGCTGCCCTGTCTGTGGCAGGTGAGACATCCCCATTACAATAATAAACAAAAGAGGCAGGCAGCGCTGGAGAAACTGCTGGAGTTGGTGAAGCCGGTGGTCCCCACAGCAACTATTCCCTATTTAAAAACCAAAATTGGTGGCCTGAGGAGCACTTATCTTAAGGAGCGCAAGAAGGTCACGGATTCCCAGAGGTCCGGAGCTACAGCAGATGACGTTTATGTCCCCAGGCTGTGTTACTATGAGAGACTGCGATTTCTGTCAGACCACACTGAAGTCAGGGAATCCCTCTCCACTCTTCCTTCCACTCTTCCTTCCATCCCAGCTGAGGCTTCCGATGTCCAACCTAGGCTTTCCAGCCAGGAAGAAGTGGAGGAGCCCAGCTGCAGTCAGGTATAGCATTCTTCTACAGATTTCATATATTCACATATCAATAGACAGTAGTGGGCACCCAAAATTGGGACAAGAATGAAAAATGCTGGGCTCAGAAGGATAGTCTGTTATATTTGTTAACATTCAATTTGCAACAGTCAGGAGGTGAAAATTGTGTGTGATTGATGAATCAAAAACTAAAACTATGTCCCTTTTTCATACACAGGAAGACCTCAGCCAGGAGGAGGTTGTGGAATGTGGCAGTCAGGAGGAGGCTGGGATTAGTGGCAGCCAGGAGGAGGCGGGGCTAAGTGTCAGCCAGGAGAAGCCTGGGACAAGTCACAGCCTGACTGAATCGCAGGTTCCTCCCCTCCGCCTTCCATACAAAAGAGCGAGGAAGGCGACTCCCATGCAGGATTCTGCGCTCAGGCTCATTCGGGAGGCTTCTGCGTCCCTCTGAGCCTTACCCACTCCTGAAGAGGCCTTTGCCTGCATGGCTGCCACCAAACTGCAGGGCATGCAGGAGGGTCAACGCCTCCTGTGTGAGCAACTTATTTATAAAGTCCTAACTAAGGGGGTGAGTGGGGAACTAACACCCAAGACTGACGTGATTGAGTTGGACCATCCTCCTCCTCCTCCTCCTCCTGCTGCCACAACTCCACCACCAGAGCCACCGCGTGGAAGGAAGCGTGGAAGGAAAACCAGAGAGTGATGGCCCTGGGTTCAGTCTGGTCTGACAAAAGCTGCAGTCTCTCGTATGACCACAGCCTAGGGACACAGATGTCATCTGTTGCTTTCCGGATCTCTGGGACTTCTGGACCAGACTGCACTCCCTTAGATAAGGACTCCTCAGGCCACCAATTTTGCTTGAAGTTGATGTCTGCCCTGGGGGTCCAAGGCTTCGCCAATTTCTGCAGTTTCTCCAGCGTTGCCTCCCTCTTTGTTTAGTTGTGAGCCCTTAATAAAAGTTTTATTTTGGGAAATTATACTCTCCTGTGTGTGTTTTCATTCAAAAAGGACAGTTTGTTGGTGACGATTCAGGTTCAGGTATTTCTAACATAAAATGTGAAATTAACAAGGGACAACAACACCAATCTCCTACAGATTAAATAGAACAACATATCAATGGTGTTGTGGTAACTTGACTCAAAAAACACACACAAAAATTTTCTGGAGTACAAATAAAAATCCCCAAATAAAAAAATCAGCCTTGAAAGAAATACAAACCAAAAAAAAATAATCGGCCTTAAAACCAAAAAAAAAAAAAAACAACACCAAAATAATGTTGTCAGATGTGACAAATCAAAATATATTGAGGGAATCCCGATAAATAGTAAAGAAATAAGTTTGTGAGAAATGTGTGTGAATATGAGCAGCAAAAATACTTAATTCTTGTCACATTATAAAGAAGAAGAGAGTGCGCTGTATTAAACCATTTTTAACATTGCAGCATGACGAAAGTGCTGTATCCATTGCAAACGCTAATTTTACCAGACCGAGCTGTTCCGTGTCGGAATTTCTTCTGAGCATGCGTGGCACTTTGTGCGTCGGAACAGGCCACACACGGTCGGAATTGACGCGATCGGATTTTGTTGTCCAAAAATTTTATAGCCTGCTCTCAAACTTTGTGTGTCGGAAAATCCGATGGAAAATGTCCAATGGAGCCCACACACGGTTGGAATGTCCGACAACACGCTCCGATCAGACATTTTCCATCGGAAAATCCGACCGTGTGTACGGAGCATATTAGTGTCACGGGTGATGCCAGATAGCATTAGCATCATATAGCATCAATCCCAGATAGTGTTAGATTGCCCCCACATAATCATTATTACATTTAACCCTTTGATTGCCAGTAACACGCACACACTATAAACTTCTATTACTAGTATAATGTCTGAATGGATCAATATCTTTGATCAGATCAGAACTATACTAGCATACCTAATAGTATAGTGTCCCTGCAGCATTAGCAGGATCAGCCCCAACACCTGCCAGCACCTACATTTAGCCCCCCTGCCCCCCCCCCCCAACAAGTACAGAGTCAGTAGACCACTTTCACTTCTGATACCCAGTACACAAAACCGCAGCATTAGCAAAATTAGGCCTGATCTCTGCTAGCACTAGCAGGTACATTTTTTTGTAGCAGTTCAGACAGCAAGGTGCGTTTTTACCTGTGAGTCACAGTAGGTACACTAGTGAAGAGGCCTACAGGATTCTGAGCATGTCAGATAAGAGAGATGGGGAAGCCTCACTGACAGAATCAGGCTCAGAATATGAACATGTAGAGAGCAGCGGCACCCTCACAAATAGTTCAGACGATGGAGTAGAGGTCCCTGCTAAGGTCAGGTGTACCTGACCCCATGCCACTGTTGCTGAAGTGGTACATTCACATGTTGATTCCTGTATGCAGCAGAGTACCAGTACTAGTGCCGCTCTACCTTTTGATGAACTAGCGAGCACCAGTAGCCTAGTACATCCTGGTCTTAGACACACCAGAACTGCAATAACACTAATGTGGTGAGTCCCATAAGTGCAGTCCAAGCTGGTGCAGTGGCTAGTACAAGTAGCATTCGCAGCCACCAAAAATTTGAACACAGTCCTGTAGAGCCCATAGGGGTTTATTTATTAAAGGCAAATAAACTTTGCACTACAAGTGCACTGCAAGTGCACTTGGAAGTGCACTTAGAAGTGCAGTCACTGTAGATCTGAGGGGACATGCAAGGAAAAAAAACAGCATTTTTGCTTGTAAATTATTGGATAATAAAATCAGCAGAGCTTCCCCTCATTTCAGATCTTCCCCTCAGATCTACAGCGACTGCATTTTCAGTGCACTTACAAAGTGGATTTGCCTTTTGTGAATAAAACCCATAGTGTCCTTCCTGATGTGTTTGCAAATCCTGATTGGCAGCCCACAGATTCTGAAGCACCCATACTTCCCCCATTCACTGGCCAACCCAGAATTCAGGTGGAAACAGCAAATTTTACTACCCTTGGTTTTTTGGAGCTGTCTTTCACCGAAGATCTGTATCGATCAATTGTGGTCCAAAGCAATATATATGTCAAATTTCAAATTTATTTGAGCCTAACCCTCAACATGGGCATTACTAAAAAGAATGAGTTGTGGTCATAATGGTCCATAGACCCAAATCATTATAAGCTCATGTTCTCTGCTGCCATGACAAGGCATAGAAACAAGAATATAGTGTGATTTATGCATTTCAGCAACAATGAACTCTGTCATCCTTGGGGTGATCCTGGATATGATCGGCTCCACAAAATTCGGCCCCTCGTAAATAATGTTAACCAAATATGTTAACCTCAAGATCCCGACAGGGGAAGGGGGAGCCATGTCGAAATCTTAAGGTGGTTATAGGAGTGCAGCCGCAGTGGAATTCTTATGCTGTATCTATCTTCACACAATGTGAGTTTGTCCATTGTAGTGTTTTTAACTTTACCATATTAAAGCTGAGTTACACTAGAGCAGTTTTGCACTCTCTTCTATTGTGTTTTATACATGCGATTACCAGATTTACGAGGGAATAGATGGTCACGTGGAGCCACGCACCTGAGAGCCCTGAACATGCCCAGACTATATAGATAGCAGTGGCAAGATTGTTTGGGACTTGGTGTAACTCTTATTCCGAAAGGGTTACCACTTGTACGTGGACAATTTTTTTACAAGCGTGCCCCTTTTGGACACCTTTTTGAAATTGGAATTGGCTCGTGTGGCACAGTGCATTTTGATTTCCCCCAAGGGCTTGTAAATACCCAACTTAGATGGGGGGAGAAAGCCTGCTTGAGAAATGATGAATTGCTGAAATTAAGTGAAGGGACAAATGGGATGTTTTTGTCCTTTCTTCCATTCATGCAGATATGGCAGTCCAAATTGCACTGGCCACTGGTGTTGTTGAGAAGCCCCTTTGTGTCCATGACTATAACCTTAACATGGGAGGGGTGGACAAGTATAGGGTACAGCATGACACAGTCTAGGGCACACATTCACATAGGGTCTCGAAAGATGTTAGATAGTCAGGAAACTGGCTACCACATTTTGAGGGATGCTAGCCTGGAAAGTCTTTTACAATTATAGGAAACTTACAAAAAAAGTTTTAAAAAAAGTTAAAAAAAACCAAAAAATTAAAAAAGAAAAAAAATACAAAAAGAAAAAAGCCAAAAATAGTTGTTGTTTTATTGTGTTACTGTTATGTTATTAATGCATTTAATTTTTAATTGTTTGCTTTGCAGGAATGCCATTCAGCATTGTAGGAAAGGTTCTCCTCCGCAGTATAAAAAAAGAGCGTATATGCCCAAGCATGAGGGGCCTGGGGTTGTCAGCGGGCAGTTCACCCCTATTCTTCAGCATATATATATTTTTTTTTTTTGAAAATCTTTTTATTGCAGCATATATATTTTACTTTTTTTTGGCACAGATTGCAATAAAAAAAGTTGTTGTTTTATTGAGTTAATGTTTTATTATTACTGTGTTTTATTGTTAACTGCTTTGTAGGAACTCCATTCAGCTGCAGCACTGATCTGTTTATTCTGACAGCAACAGGGTGTGTTTTCAGAATACATACATGATACATGATTGCAGCACTGTAGGAAATTTCTCATTTACAGATAAAAAAGAACTTATATACTGAAGCATGGGGCTTGGGGTGCAGATTGCCCCTATGCTTTGGCATATTTTTTCACTTTTTTGGGCATAGAGTTCTTCATCCACATCGATTGATGTAAATAGAGGAATCTGTTAGGGCTGAACAAAAAAAAATAACATGCATGTATGCCCATCATTAGCAGTGGGTGGATGCAGGGTGGTATAGTCTAATGGTGGGTATACCACACACTTTTTCTGGCAGAGATTTCTTCCTCCATATTGATCGATGTGAATGGAGGAATGTCAGGGCTGGGCAAGCCCTTCTTTCTCTGAGCTGGCCACTCAGCTGTTGGCTAATTGCCAGCTCCTATCTCTCCACAGTGACTCACCTGTTGATGATATCCTGCTCATCAGTCCTGCCTACTTAAGCCGTCCAGCCCAGATGATCTCTGCCTTCGTCACATTTCTAGAGACGCTCTTCTGTGTTCCTGTTAAAGACTTGCTTGGCTGACATTCCTTCTGGCTCCAGATCCTGCTTGCTGTTCTTCTATGTTTACCTCTGGCTCCCTGATGTTTTGGCTTTTCTGACTATCCATTCCAGTTCCTGAACTCTGGCTATGTTTTGACTACGTTTACTCTGTATACTCTTTTTGATTATTATTAAACAAGTGAGATTTAACTGTACTTCTGTCTGATTCATGGTTTCTGACAAGGAATTGGTTAGGTTCTCTTTTTTTGTCAGCCAACAGGCTGCAGGAAAAAAAAAGAACATTACAATATATGCCAAACGATTACCAGCAACGTACTGGTACATTGCTGGACTTTGAGTGTTTATACCAGGATGATGCCTGAAGGTGCAGGCATCATCTTGGTATAGTTTTTTTCAGCCAGTGGTCGGCTTTCATGTAAAAGCAATCCTAGTGGGTAATTAGCCACTAGATTGCTTTTATAAGCAGGTGGGAGGGGCATCCCCCTCTCGCCGCCTTCCATGGTTTTCTTGGGCTCTCCTGTTTCACTGCGGAGCCTGAGAATGCAGCCAGCAGTTCCAGCAGTTCCGCCAGCTGATCTCTATCTCTGTGGCCTAAGAAACCAGAAGCTATATGCATTTCATCACTTTGATTTCATGAGAAAGACAGTGACAGTGTAAAAATAAAATAAAAAAGCAAAATAAATATAAAAAATTTAAAGCATCCCTGTATCCCCGTGCTCGCACACAAAGGCAAGCATAGGTCTTGTGTCATATGTAAACAGCAATTGCACCATGTATGTGAGGTATCCCCACGAATGTCAGATCAAGGGTAGTAATTCTAGTACTAGACCTCCTGTGTAAATCTAAAAGTGGTAACTTTTAAAGGCTTTTAAAAATGTACATAGTTTGTCGCCACTGCGCGGGTGTGCACAATTTTAAAGCATGTCATGTTTGGTATCTATTTACTCGGCGTAAGATCATCTTTTACACTTTATCAAAAAATTGGGCAATATATTGTGTATTTGTGCATTAAAAGTCCAAAAAGTGTATTTTTTTCCAAAAAAATTGCCTTTGAAAAGCTGCTGCGCAAATACTGTGTGCCAAAAAATTGTATCACCTACCATTTTATTCTGTAGGGCCCCTGCTTAAAAAAAATATATCGTGTTTGGGGGTTCAAAGAAATTTTCTAGCAAAAATTCTTTCATTTTTACAAAAAGTGAAATATTCTTTTGCACAAAGATGTCACTTAAATGATATATTGCTCACAAATGCGAGAGACTTTTTGTTGGCTGTCTAGCCGCGTACAGGACCCCTAAATCCAATAAGCACCTTCAGGCTTTTAAAGGGTGTTATTTCTTTATTACACTTCCTCACTACCTATCACAGGTTCAGAGGCGCTATAATGCCAGAATAGTACACCCCCCCCTCCCCTTTTAGGAAAGTAGACACTCCAAGGTATAGAAAATGGAGAAAGAAAATAAATTTTGTTTTTCATTTTCTTTTTTCAAATTTCAAGGCCTTGTGACAAAAAATTAGATCAACACAATACTCACCATGCCTCTTATCAAAGTCCTTGGGTTGTCTACTTTTCGAGAAGGGGTGTAATTCCATATATACCCATGGCATGTGTGAGCAATATATCATTTAAGTGACAACTTTGTGTAAAAAAAAATGTTTAGCATTTTCCAGAAACTTGTAGCAAAAAATAAATATTGCATGGGTTTAACATTTCACTCAGGAAATAGCTTGTGGTGTCTACTTTCCAAAAATGGGTAATTTGGGGGGGGGGGGCGGTAGATTGTGTGCCATCTTGGAATTTCAGGGCCTCCAAAACTAGGTAGTGAGGAAGTGAAATTAGCAATTTACACCCTTTGAAAGTCTCACACATGTGATAGCCCCATACTCAGCAAAAGCGGCAGAATGTTTTTTGGGATGTCATTTAAGGGACAACTTTGTGTAACAACATTTTTTTTGTCATGGGCTCAACATGCCTCTCAGCAAATTCCACTGTCCACTTTCCAAAAAGTGGTAATTTGGGTGGGGAGGGGGTTGTAATGCCCTGGCATTTTAGCACCTCAAAAAGAAAAGCTGCCTAAATCCCAGTATACAGTATATACTAAAGTTTGTAGATGCTATAACTTTTCCGCTAAAAACTCAATATACACTTATTGGGTTTTTATTACAAATGTGGCTGAATACATTTTGGCCTAAATGTGTGACAACATTTAAGTTTAATGGATATTTTTTATAATAAAAAGTAGAAAATTATTTAAAAATTTGCAGTGTGTTTTCGTTTATATCGCAAAAAATAAAAAATTCCAGTGGTGATCAAATACCACCAAAATAAATCTCTATTTGTTTGAAAAATACATTTTGTTTGGGTACAGCGTTTTATGACTGCAAAATTACCAGTTAAAGTAGAGCAGTGACAAATAGCAAAAAATGCTCTGGTCAGGAAGGGGGTAAAACCTTCTGGAGGTCAAGTGGTTAAAGAATTTGAAAAGCACATGATCTTTTTTGCATGTATGTGTTTACACTTCCAGGAACATTTAAAAAAGAACTTATTTATTTTTTTTACACATACACACAGATACAGATTTCGCACACTATTTTTTATCATTAATAATATAATATTATTTTTTTTTTAGTTTTATGTACATACATCAAATGTAATGATTTTATTTTATGTATTTTTATAATGAGGTCCAAATTTTTCATCATCTGATCATTCATCACATCTTTTTTTAAAGAATAAGTTCACCTTCGAGAACATTTTACATGTTCCACCTGATTTTTAGGATGGAAAATGTAACATGTTTCCACTCCTGCAGCTCTCCCTCTATTATCAGGCCAGGGATCTTCTCCCCACACCCGCAGTCACAATTTCAAATTTACATGGCTGTGTGGGGCTCTGCCCACATGGGTGTGTTATTCATTCACTGAATTCCGTAAATGAATAGACTGCAAGTACCAACAGCCTCTGTAGCTGACAGCTTGTAGTTCTCAATGAACTATGAGGGCACTGCTGAGCATCCACATAGTTCATTGATTCTTCCTGGACTGAAGTAACTGCCTGCCAATATCAACGTATGGGCAGGCAGCTATACTGACAGTCTGCAGGAGCCTGACATTGTACTCACGATTGGCTGATCATGGGTGCAATGCTTTACAGGCTCCTAAAAAAAAAAAACATAGAAAATGCACATTTTTTTACCTGCAAAAAATGTGCATTTATTATTTTTTTTAAAAGGTACAGTTAGGGACTGGGACACTATTTCCATAATTTTCCTTTCCTGGTGCATCTTCATGGCAGCATACAATGGGGTTGTGGCTCCACCCCCACAAGCTGGTAGGACTGGTTAACTATAAATCAAAGACAGACCCAGCTCGCAGAATTCTCTGTAACTCTCACCATTTGGTTTGGAATCTGTATACTGCCCTGAAGATGCAAAAGAAAAGGAATATTATGGAAAGGTGTCTGTTTTTCTGGCTCATTATAGGAGCATCCAATGGGAGCTAACTCGCTATATGGGAGGGTTCAAGAGAGAAAACTGTAATAATCTGTAGCGTAAGTATGTGCCTGCACAACAAATTTTTTCAATTTTACTGTTGTGAGCTGAGTTGGGTTTCACTTAATAAGGCATAATAAAGGTGTTCTGGGAGGACCATATTGCTGACTTGCAAATAGCTTCAGGAGACACTCAGAACTGCACTGTCCACAGAGCTGGTACTGCCGTGGTTGAATCTGCTCATAAGTCTTTTGGAACAGGAAGGTCTTGTGAAAAGTAGTCTCTTTCAGTGGCGGTGTGTCCATTAAAGGCGCATGGGTGTCGCCCCCTCTCTCCAGCCACCCCCTTTGTGTAGTATGGATAGATTAATGCATTGCATGAATCTATCTATGGGCACTGTAGCCACACCCTATTCAGATGTCTGGCCCCATTTCAGGTTGCCGGGCGCCTGAATTTCAGCGGTGGGGGTTGTTTTTGAACCACAGTGGCTGCATATTATTGCCACAGAGGCTGCAATTGTTGGGGCACAGTTGGCTGCATTTGCTGGGCATAGTGACTGCATATTATGGGCACAGAGGCTAAAATTGATGGGCACAGTTGGCTGCATTTGCTGGGTACAGTGGTTGCATATTATGGGCACAGAGGCTGCAATTGATGGGTTACAGTTGGTTGCATTTGCTGGGCACAGAGGTTGCATATGATGGGCACAGAGGCTGCATATGATGGGCACAGTTGGCTGCATATTATGGGCACAGTTGGCTGCATATTATGGGCACAGTTGGCTGCATTTGCTGGGCACAAAAGCTGTATATGATGCGCAGAGTGACTGCATATGATGGGCACAGTTGGCTGCATATGATGGGCACAGTGGCTGCATTTGCTGGCCACAGTTGGCTGCATATGATGAGCACAGTGGCTGCATTTGTTGGCACAGTGGCTGCAATTGATGGCACAGTGGCTGCAATTGATGTTTTTGTTTCAGTATTTTTCAGGAGGATTTCAGTTCGTTTGCACTCCCCAAAAATTTTAAGCACCAGCCGCCACTGGTCTCTTAAATTATTTTCACAATCTAGGAGATGACTGTATGTGTTGATGCTGACTGACCCAGCTATAAGCCATGCGGGTCCAAGCACAGATTTTAGTTTTTCTGAATGAAAATGTAGCTGCCAACCAGGCCATTAGCATTAGACCAATATCCAGGGGATGTGGTTTTCCACTTCACCAAAGAAAGATGGTAAATTGACTTCCTGGTTAAAGTGGAAATAGAAGGAGGGCGTGGCCAGGACAGGCATGTGATAGGAAGCATCTCTCACAGCTCCCGGAGTTAATCCATTACCGATCCTACCCCAGCCGCCCGATCGAGTTGCAATCAATACATGCAGCAAGCCTGTGACCCAGTGAACCCAGTGGAACCGCCGCCGACCCTCTGCACCAGAGGAATGACCCGTAAAGGACAGGGAGAAAGTTCCGGTCCAAGATGGCGCCGCCGCAAGATATGGAATAAAGCTAAATACATTCAGAATGCAGATGGTTATACAGAGTATAGTCCCATATGGCTGAATGATATGTACACTGAGCTGGCCAAACTGCAGAATAGAGCCAGGTGGAAGCAGTTTGGAATTACACATCTCAAACAAATATTTCGTAATGGGGTGCTATGCCCCTTTGAGGATCTAAGGGCAGTATATGGCCTTCCATCCTCAATGTCTTTTCAATACATGCAGTGGTGGTGGCGCAGGGACGCTCTTTTGACTGGCACCTGTCCCAGACTCCTGTATTCAGCCTTCTGGAGGATGCGGCCTCATCCAAAGGATTTATTTCCCAATGCTATGCCATCCTGTTGCAATCCGTGATGGGGCGGCATCCTTTGAGGGTGAGGGAGAGGTGGGAAGCAGATGCCGAGCAATTAGATGGGGAACAGTGGGAGGAAATTTTTCAGGCAGTGGGTAAATGTTCACTGAGTGTGTCCCAAAGATTGACCCAATTGTACATTCTTTTGCGAACGTATTACACGCCCCATAGGCTTCACTTGATGAACCCTCAGCTTGATCCCACATGCACTAGATGTAAAAGAGATCATGGGAGTCTTATTCATATGCTATGGTGCTGTCCCAAACTACATACCTACTGGGCTGGTGAAGTAAATACATTCAACTTGGTATTTAAGGTGTCCCTCCCACAGGACCTGAGAGCTTGCCTCTTGAGTGCTCTGGAGGAATATGAATGGGAAGAACACTGTAGAGAGGCAGTACAAAGGGTTTTATTCCAGGCAAGAAGATTAATTATGATACATTGAAGGTCTGAGGCTCCTCCCACTATGAATGGAATAGATTGAGAATATAGGTGCAGTGCTAAGAATGGAAAAACTGATATACCAACATAGAGGCAGTTTGCATAAGTTTGAAAGGTTGTGGGCACTGTGGTTGGACGTACCGGGACTAGCTCCGGTAGATTTGATAGCAGACAGACTACTGGGAATAAATGTTGGATGAAACAGTGATATGTGAATTAATAAAGAGGAATGTGAAATATTGGACCTGTAGATTTTACAAATAAGAGGATCTCTGAATGGTTACAATATCAGGATTTCATTAATGTTTTAATAAAACATGTTGGTATCAAGATTCAATGCAAATGACAATGAGAAACATGCATGTAATGTACCTTTGAAAACTAAATAAAAGTTTGTTGGATATAAAAAAAAAAAAGTGGAAATAGAAAGACACCTTATGGAACCTTAAACACCTGTAAGTGAAGACAAAGCTGAACTTTGAACTTTAAATGTATTTGAACCTAGGCCCCTGTCCAACCCTACTCAAAAAACTGTGAGATAAGCACCTGAACGACCACAACATACAGGGATATACGATGCAATACTGACATATAATCACACACATAGGTTGGACTTGATGGACTTGTGTCTTTTTTCACCCTCATCTACTATGTAACTATGTAACTACTGAACCTTGGTTGGTTTTGGTGATAAAGCACTCCAGGCTTTTGCTCCCTGAGATCTTCACATTTTACCCATATTCTCTGGTAAGTCTTATTCATGGAGACCTCCCTGGTTTGGCACAATGTAGTCACTACCTGCACTGAGCACTCTTGACTTAGTTGCCTCCTTCTCTCAACTTCCATGCCATCAGTGTAGTCTCTTTGAGCTGGATTTCAAAACTGGCCATGAGAGAGCAAATCTATTGTCACTGGCAGAGGCAGTGGTGACTCAATGTCAACCTGTAGGAGAGACAGACACTAGAGCCCAGGGCTGGACTGGGACAAAAATTTGGCCCTGGACTTCACCCCGACCGGCCCACTTTATTTTTGCAAACATGCACCAAAACAGTATATAAAACTATACGCAAATGCGCAATATGGATACTTATTGAGTTTGGGATGGATCTAAAGGGAAGCGGTGCAGCCTTTGTATGGGGCATCAGAGCAGACGGGGGGGGGGGGGGGATTGCCACCTTGCCCCCTGGGTGACCACATTTCCAGACTGCCATTCAGGGACAATTTTGGCAAGGACCAGGGGGGATGTCGTCGGTTGACAGGGAATTCAGCGGTGGGGGTGATTTGTCGAGTGAATGGCTGGTGCTAGCACTGAAAACATCCCGATACCATGCTTAATATGGTGTCAGGATGATCAAATCACATTATTTCTATTACTACATTGTAATATATAATGAAATAGTTCAACTCACCAGGATGCAGAATCAGTGGAAACCCTGAGCTTGTCACCTGTCACCAGATGCAGTGTGTCACCATTGCCTGCGACTAGATGCAGAATGTCATTTGCCACCGCCGCCTGCCACCAGATGCAGCGTCTCACCATTGCCTGCCACCAGATGCAGCGTCTCACCATTGCCTGCCACCAGATGCAGCGTCTCACCATTGCCTGCCACCAGATGCAGCATCTCACCATTGCCTGCCACCAGATGCAGCGTGTCACTTGCCACCGTCGCTTGCCACCAGATGCAGCGTGTCACTTGCCACCGTCGCTTGCCACCAGATGCAGCATGTCACATGCCCCCCGCCGCCTGCCACCAGATGCAATTTGTCACATGCCACCATCACCTGCCACCAAATGCAGTGTGTCACTTGTCACCGTCACCTGCTGCCAGAGAAAGGGCAGGGAGAGAGAGAGAGAGGGGGGGGCAGAAGAGAGAAAGGGGGGGCGTAAAGAGAGAGAGAGACAGGGCCAGAGAGAGAGGGGCAGAGAGAGAGAAGAGGGCAGAGAGAGAGAAGAGGGCAGAGAGAGAGGGGGCAGAGAGAGAGAAGGGGGCAGAGAGAGAGAGGGGGGGGCAGAGCGAGAGAGGGGGCAGAGAGAGCGAGGGAGTCAGAGAGAGAGCGAGGGAGGCAGAGAGAGCGAGGGAGGCAGAGAGAGAAGGGGGCAGAGAGAGAAGGGTGCAAAGAGAGAAGGGATCAGATGAAGAAGGGAGCAGAGAGAGCGAGGGGTGCAGAGAGAGTGAGGGAGGCAGAGAAAAGAGGGCAAAGAGAGAAGGGTGCAAAGAGAGAAGGGGGCAGAGAGAGAAGGGGCAGAGAGAGAGATGCAGAGAGAGAAGGGGGCAGAGAGAGAGGCAGAGAGAGAAGGGGACACAAAGAGAAGGGGGCAGAGAGAGAAGGGGCAGAGATAGAAGGGGCAGAGAGAGAAGGGGGCAGAGAGAGAGAAGGGGGAAGGAAGAGAGAGAAGGGGCAGAGAGAGAGAAGGGGCAAAGAGAGAGAAGGGGGCAAAGAGAGAAGGGGCAGAGAAAGAAGGGGGCAGAGAATGAAGGCGGCAGAGAAAGAAGGGGGCAGAGAGAGAGGTAGGAAGAGAGAAGGGAGCAGAGAGAGAGGGGGCAGAGAGAGGGGCAGAGAGAGAAGGGGGCAGAGAGAGAGAGGGGGCAGAGAGAGAATAGGGCAGAGAGAGAGAGAGAGAGAGGGGGCAGAGAGGCAGAGATAAAGAAGGGGCAGAGAGAGAGAGAAGGGGGCAGAGAGGCAGAGAGAGAGAAGGGGGCAAAGAGGCAGAGAGAGAGAAGGGGGCAGAGAGGTAGAGAGAGAGAAGGGGGCAGAGAGGCAGAGAGAGAGAAGGGGGCAGAGAGGCAGAGAGAGAGAAGGGGGCAGCGTTTCACCATTGCCTGCCACCAGATGCAGCGTCTCACCATTGCCTGCCACCAGATGCAGCATCTCACCTTCGCCTGCCACCAGATGCAGCGTGTCACTTGCCACCGTCGCTTGCCACCAGATGCAGCGTGTCACTTGCCACCGTCGCTTGCCACCAGATGCAGCATGTCACATGCCCCCCGCCGCCTGCCACCAGATGCAATTTGTCACATGCCACCATCACCTGCCACCAAATGCAGTGTGTCACTTGTCACCGTCACCTGCTGCCAGAGAAAGGGCAGGGAGAGAGAGAGAGAGGGGGGGGCAGAAGAGAGAAAGGGGGGGCGTAAAGAGAGAGAGAGACAGGGCCGGAGAGAGAGAGACAGAGAGAGAGAAGAGGGCAGAGAGAGAGAAGAGGTCAGAGAGAGAGGGGGCAGAGAGAGAGAAGGGGGCAGAGAGAGAGAGGGGGGGCAGAGAGAGAGAGGGGGCAGAGAGAGCGAGGGAGTCAGAGAGAGAGCGAGGGAGGCAGAGAGAGCGAGGGTGGCAGAGAGAGCGAGGGAGGCAGAGAGAGAAGGGGGCAGAGAGAGAAGGGTGCAGAGAGAGAAGGGGTCAAATGAAGAAGGGAGCAGAGAGAGCGAGGGGTGCAGAGAGAGTGAGGGAGGCAGAGAAAAGAGGGCAAAGAGAGAAGGGGGCAAAGAGAGAAGGGGGCAGAGTGAGAAGGGGCAGAGAGAGAGATGCAGAGAGAGAAGGGGGCAGAGAGAGAGGCAGAGAGAGAAGGGGGCACAAAGAGAAGGGGGCAGAGAGAGAAGGGGCAGAGATAGAAGGGGCAGAGAGAGAAGGGGGCAGAGAGAGAGAAGGGGGAAGGAAGAGAGAGAAGGGGCAGAGAGAGAGAAGGGGCAAAGAGAGAGAAGGGGCAGAGAAAGAAGGGGGCAGAGAAAGAAGGGGGCAGAGAAAGAAGGCGGCAGAGAAAGAAGGGGGCAGAGAGAGAGGTAGGAAGAGAGAAGGGAGCAGAGAGAGAGGGGGCAGAGAGAGGGGCAGAGAGAGAAGGGGGCAGAGAGAGAGAGGGGGCAGAGAGAGAATAGGGCAGAGAGAGAGAGGGGGCAGAGAGGCAGAGATAAAGAAGGGGCAGAGAGAGAGAGAAGGGGGCAGAGAGGCAGAGAGAGAGAAGGGGGCAAAGAGGCAGAGAGAGAGAAGGGGGCAGAGAGGTAGAGAGAGAGAAGGGGGCAGAGAGGCAGAGAGAGAGAAGGGGGCAGAGAGGCAGAGAGAGAGAAGGGGGCAGAGAGGCAGAGAGAGAGAAGGGGGCAGAGAGGCAGAGAGAGAGAAGGGGGCAGAGAGGCAGAGAGAGAGAAGGGGCAGAGAGAGAGAAGGGGGCAGAGAGAGAGAGAAGGGGGCAGAGAGAGAGAGAAGGGGGCAGAGAGAGAGAAGGGGGCTGAGAGAGAGGCAGAGAGAGAAGGGGGCACAAAGAGAAGGGGTCAGAGAGAGAGGCAGAGAGAGAAGGGGCAGAGAGAGAAGGGGGCAGAGAGAGAGAAGGGGGAAGGAAGAGAGAGAAGGGGCAGAGAGAGAGAAGGGGCAAAGAGAGAGAAGGGGGCAAAGAGAGAAGGGGCAGAGAAAGAAGGGGGCAGAGAAAGAAGGCGGCAGAGAAAGAAGGGGGCAGAGAAAGAAGGGGGCAGAGAGAGAGGTAGGAAGAGAGAAGGGAGCAGAGAGAGAGGGGGCAGAGAGAGGGGCAGAGTGAGAAGGGGGCAAAGAGAGAGAGGGGGCAGAGAGAGAAGATGGCAGAGAGAGAGAGGGGGGCAGAGAGGCAGAGATAAAGAAGGGGCAGAGAGAGAGAGGAGGGGGCAGAGAGGCAGAGAGAGAGAAGGGGGCAAAGAGGCAGAGAGAGAGAAGGGGGCAGAGAGGCAGAGAGAGAGAAGGGGGCAGAGAGGCAGAGAGAGAGAAGGGGGCAGAGAGGCAGAGAGAGACAGAGAGAAGGGGGCAGAGAGGCAGAGAGAGAGAAGGGGGCAGAGAGGCAGAGAAAGAGAAGGGGGCAGAGAGGCAAAGAGAGAGAAGGGGGCAGAGGGGCAGAGAGAGAGAAGGGGCAGAGAGAGAGAAGGGGGCAGAGAGAGAGAGAAGGGGGCAGAGAGAGAGAGAAGGGGGCAGAGAGAGAGGCAGAGAGAGAAGGGGGCACAAAGAGAAGGGGGCAGAGAAAGAGGCAGAGAGAGAAGGGGCAGAGAGAGAAGGGGGCAGAGAGAGAGAAGGGGGAAGGAAGAGAGAGAAGGGGCAGAGAGAGAGAAGGGGCAAAGAGAGAGAAGGGGGCAAAGAGAGAGAAGGGGGCAAAGAGAGAAGGGGCAGAGAAAGAAGGGGGCAAAGAAAGAAGGCGGCAGAGAAAGAAGGGGGCAGAGAGAGAGGTAGGAAGAGAGAAGGGAGCAGAGAGAGAGGGGGCAGAGAGAGGGGCAGAGTGAGAAGGGGGCAGAGAGAGAGGGGGGGCAGAGAGAGAAGAGGGCAGAGAGAGAGAGAGAGGGGGGCAGAGAGGCAGAGATAAAGAAGGGGCAGAGAGAGAGAGAGAAGGGGGCAGAGAGGCAGAGAGAGAGAAGGGGGCAAAGAGGCAGAGAGAGAGAAGGGGGCAGAGAGGCAGAGAGAGAGAAGGGGGCAGAGAGGCAGAGAGAGAGAAGGGGGCAGAGAGGCAGAGAGAGACAGAGAGAAGCGGGCAGAGAGGCAGAGAGAGAGAAGGGGGCAGAGAGGCAGAGAGAGAGAAGGGGGCAGAGAGGCAAAGAGAGAGAAGGGGGCAGAGGGGCAGAGAGAGAGAAGGGGCAGAGAGAGAGAAGGGGGCAGAGAGAGAGAGAAGGGGGCAGAGAGAGAGAGAAGGGGGCAGAGAGAGAGAAGGGGGCTGAGAGAGAGGCAGAGAGAGAGGGGGCACAAAGAGAAGGGGCAGAGAGAGAGGCAGAGAGAGAAGGGGCAGAGAGAGAAGGGGGCAGAGAGAGAGAAGGGGGAAGGAAGAGAGAGAAGGGGCAGAGAGAGAGAAGGGGCAAAGAGAGAGAAGGGGGCAAAGAGAGAAGGGGCAGAGAAAGAAGGGGGAAGAGAAAGAAGGCGGCAGAGAAAGAAGGGGGCAGAGAGAGAGGTAGGAAGAGAGAAGGGAGCAGAGAGAGAGGGGGCAGAGAGAGGGGCAGAGAGAGAAGGGGGCAGAGAGAGAGGGGGGGCAGAGAGAGAATAGGGCAGAGAGAGAGAGAGAGAGAGAGAGAGAGAGAGAGAGAGGGGGCAGAGAGGCAGAGATAAAGAAGGGGCAGAGAGAGAGAGAAGGGGGCAGAGAGGCAGAGAGAGAAGGGGGCAAAGAGGCAGAGAGAGAGAAGGGGGCAGAGAGGCAGAGAGAGAGAAGGGGGCTGAGAGAGAGGCAGAGAGAGAAGGGGGCACAAAGAGAAGGGGTCAGAGAGAGAGGCAGAGAGAGAAGGGGCAGAGAGAGAAGGGGGCAGAGAGAGAGAAGGGGGAAGGAAGAGAGAGAAGGGGCAGAGAGAGAGAAGGGGCAAAGAGAGAGAAGGGGGCAAAGAGAGCAGGGGCAGAGAAAGAAGGGGGCAGAGAAAGAAGGCGGCAGAGAAAGAAGGGGGCAGAGAAAGAAGGGGGCAGAGAGAGAGGTAGGAAGAGAGAAGGGAGCAGAGAGAGAGGGGGCAGAGAGAGGGGCAGAGTGAGAAGGGGGCAAAGAGAGAGAGGGGGCAGAGAGAGAAGATGGCAGAGAGAGAGAGGGGGGCAGAGAGGCAGAGATAAAGAAGGGGCAGAGAGAGAGAGGAGGGGGCAGAGAGGCAGAGAGAGAGAAGGGGGCAAAGAGGCAGAGAGAGAGAAGGGGGCAGAGAGGCAGAGAGAGAGAAGGGGGCAGAGAGGCAGAGAGAGAGAAGGGGGCAGAGAGGCAGAGAGAGACAGAGAGAAGGGGGCAGAGAGGCAGAGAGAGAGAAGGGGGCAGAGAGGCAGAGAAAGAGAAGGGGGCAGAGAGGCAAAGAGAGAGAAGGGGGCAGAGGGGCAGAGAGAGAGAAGGGGCAGAGAGAGAGAAGGGGGCAGAGAGAGAGAGAAGGGGGCAGAGAGAGAGAGAAGGGGGCAGAGAGAGAGGCAGAGAGAGAAGGGGGCACAAAGAGAAGGGGGCAGAGAAAGAGGCAGAGAGAGAAGGGGCAGAGAGAGAAGGGGGCAGAGAGAGAGAAGGGGGAAGGAAGAGAGAGAAGGGGCAGAGAGAGAGAAGGGGCAAAGAGAGAGAAGGGGGCAAAGAGAGAGAAGGGGGCAAAGAGAGAAGGGGCAGAGAAAGAAGGGGGCAAAGAAAGAAGGCGGCAGAGAAAGAAGGGGGCAGAGAGAGAGGTAGGAAGAGAGAAGGGAGCAGAGAGAGAGGGGGCAGAGAGAGGGGCAGAGTGAGAAGGGGGCAGAGAGAGAGAGGGGGCAGAGAGAGAAGAGGGCAGAGAGAGAGAGAGAGGGGGGCAGAGAGGCAGAGATAAAGAAGGGGCAGAGAGAGAGAGAGAAGGGGGCAGAGAGGCAGAGAGAGAGAAGGGGGCAAAGAGGCAGAGAGAGAGAAGGGGGCAGAGAGGCAGAGAGAGAGAAGGGGGCAGAGAGGCAGAGAGAGAGAAGGGGGCAGAGAGGCAGAGAGAGACAGAGAGAAGCGGGCAGAGAGGCAGAGAGAGAGAAGGGGGCAGAGAGGCAGAGAGAGAGAAGGGGGCAGAGAGGCAAAGAGAGAGAAGGGGGCAGAGGGGCAGAGAGAGAGAAGGGGCAGAGAGAGAGAAGGGGGCAGAGAGAGAGAGAAGGGGGCAGAGAGAGAGAGAAGGGGGCAGAGAGAGAGAAGGGGGCTGAGAGAGAGGCAGAGAGAGAGGGGGCACAAAGAGAAGGGGCAGAGAGAGAGGCAGAGAGAGAAGGGGCAGAGAGAGAAGGGGGCAGAGAGAGAGAAGGGGGAAGGAAGAGAGAGAAGGGGCAGAGAGAGAGAAGGGGCAAAGAGAGAGAAGGGGGCAAAGAGAGAAGGGGCAGAGAAAGAAGGGGGAAGAGAAAGAAGGCGGCAGAGAAAGAAGGGGGCAGAGAGAGAGGTAGGAAGAGAGAAGGGAGCAGAGAGAGAGGGGGCAGAGAGAGGGGCAGAGAGAGAAGGGGGCAGAGAGAGAGAGGGGGCAGAGAGAGAATAGGGCAGAGAGAGAGAGAGAGAGAGAGAGAGAGAGAGAGAGAGAGAGAGGGGGCAGAGAGGCAGAGATAAAGAAGGGGCAGAGAGAGAGAGAAGGGGGCAGAGAGGCAGAGAGAGAAGGGGGCAAAGAGGCAGAGAGAGAGAAGGGGGCAGAGAGGCAGAGAGAGAGAAGGGGGCAGAGAGGCAGAGAGAGAGAAGAGGGCAGAGAGGCAGAGAGAGAGAAGGGGGCAGAGAGGCAGAGAGAGAGAAGGGGGCAGAGAGGCAGAGAGAGAGAAGGGGGCAGAGAGGCAGAGAGAGAGAAGGGGCAGAGAGAGAGAAGGGGGCAGAGAGAGAGAGAAGGGGGCAGAGAGAGAGAGAGAAGGGGGCAGAGAGAGAGAAGGGGGCTGAGAGAGAGGCAGAGAGAGAAGGGGGCACAAAGAGAAGGGGGCAGAGAGAGAGGCAGAGAGAGAAGGGGCAGAGAGAGAAGGGGGCAGAGAGAGAGAAGGGGGAAGGAAGAGAGAGAAGGGGCAGAGAGAGAAGGGGCAAAGAGAGAGAAGGGGGCAAAGAGAGAAGGGGCAGAGAAAGAAGGGGGCTGAGAAAGAAGGCGGCAGAGAGAGAAGGGGGCAGAGAGGCAGAGAGAGAGAAGGGGGCAGAGAGGCAGAGAGAGAGAAGGGGGCAGAGAGGCAGAGAGAGACAGAGAGAAGGGGCAGAGAGGCAGAGAGAGAGAAGGGGGCAGAGAGGCAGAGAGAGAGAAGGGGGCAGAGAGGCAAAGAGAGAGAAGGGGGCAGAGGGGCAGAGAGAGAGAAGGGGCAGAGAGAGAGAAGGGGGCAGAGAGAGAGAGAAGGGGGCAGAGAGAGAGAAGGGGGCTGAGAGGCAGAGAGAGAGAGAGATAAGGGGGCAGAGAGGCAGAAAGAGAGAAGGGGCAGGGAGGCAGAGAGAGAGAAGGGGGCAAGGAGGCATAGAGAGAGAAGGGACAGAGAGGCAGAGAGAAAGAAGGGGGCAAGGGGGCAGAGAGAGAGAGAAGGGGGCAGAGAGAGAGAGAAGGGGGCAGAGAGAGAGAAGGGGGCTGAGAGGCAGAGAGAGAGAGAGATAAGGGGGCAGAGAGGCAGAAAGAGAGAAGGGGCAGGGAGGCAGAGAGAGAGAAGGGGGCAAGGAGGCATAGAGAGAGAAGGGGCAGAGAGGCAGAGAGAAAGAAGGGGGCAAGGAGGCAGAGAGAGAGAGAGAAGGGGGGCAGAGAGGCAAAGAGAGAGAAGGGGGCAGAGAGGCAGAGAGAGAGAAGGGGGCAGAAAGGCAGAGAGAGAGAAGGGGGCAGAGAGGCAGAGAGAGAGAAGGGGGCAGAGAGGCAGAGAGAGAGAAGGGGGCAGATAGGCAGAGAGAGAGAAGGGGACAGAGAGACAGAGAGAGAGAAGGGGCAGAGAGAGAAAGCAAGAGAGAGAGAAGGGGGCAGAGAAGCAGAGAGAGAGAAGAGGGCAGAGAGGGGCAGAGAGGCAGAGAGAGAGATGGGGGCAGAGAGGCAGAGAGAGAGAAGGGGGCAGAGAGGCAGAGAGAAAGAGAAGGGGCAGAGAGAGAGAGCGAGAGAGAGAGAGAAGGGGCAGAGATAGAGAAGGGGACAGAGAGAGAGAGAAGGGGGCAGAGAGAGAGAAGGGGACAGAGAGTCAGAGAGACACAAGGGGGCAGAGGCAGAGAGAGAGAGAGAGAGAATGCGGCACAGAGGCAGAGAGAGAGAAGGGGGCAGAGAGGCAGAGAGAGAGAGAAGGGGGCAGAGAAGCAGAGAGAGAAGGGGGCAGAGAGGGAGAGAGAGAGAGGGAGAGGGAGAGAGAGAGGCAGAGAAGCAGAGAGAGAGAGGGGCAGAGAAGCAGAGAGAGAAGGGGGGCAGAGAGAGAGAGAGAAGGGGGAAGAGAGGGGGAGAGAGAGAGAGAGAGAAGGGGCAGAGAGAGAGAAAGAAGGGGCAGAGAGAGAGAAGGGGCAAAGAGAGAGAAGGGGGCAAAGAGAGAAGGGGCAGAGAAAGAAGGGGGCAGAGAAAGAAGGAGGCAGAGAAAGAAGGCGGCAGAGAAAGAAGGGGGTAGAGAGCGAGGTAGGAAGAGAGAAGAGAGCAGAGAGAGGGGGCAGAGAGAGGGGCAGAGAGAGAAGGGGGCAGAGAGAGAGAGGGGGCAGAGAGAGAAGAGGGCAGAGAGAGCGAGAGAGAGAGGGGGCAGAGAGGCAGAGTTAAAGAAGGGACAGAGAGAGAGAGAGAAGGGGGCAGAGAGGCAGAGAGAGAGAAGGGGGCAGAGAGGCAGAGAGAGAGAAGGGGACAGAGGGGCAGAGAGAGAAGGGGGCAGAGAGGCAGAGAGAGAGAAGGGGGCAGAGAGGCAGAGAGAGAAAGGGGGCAGAGAGGCAGAGAGAGAGAAGGGGGCAGAGAGAGAGAAGGGGGCAGAGAGGCAGAGAGAGAGAAGGAGGCAGAGAGGCAGAGAGAGAGAAGGGGCAGAGAGAGAGAAGGGGGCAGAGAGAGAGAGAAGGGGGGCAGAGAGAGAGAGAAGGGGGCAGAGAGAGAGAAGGGGGCTGAGAGGCAGAGAGAGAGAGAGAGAGATAAGGGGGCAGAGAGGCAGAAAGAGAGAAGGGGGCAGGGAGGCAGAGAGAGAGAAGGGGGCAAGGAGGCATAGAGAGAGAGAAGGGGCAGAGAGAAAGAAGGGGGCAAGGAGGCAGAGAGAGAGAGAGAGAGAAGGGGGCAGAGAGGCAGAGAGAGAGAAGGGGGCAGAGAGGCAGAGAGAGAGAAGGGGGCAGAAAGGCAGAGAGAGAGAAGGGGGCAGAGAGGCAGAGAGAGAGAGAAGGGGGCAGAGAGGCAGAGAGAGAGAGAGAGAGAGAAGGGGGCAGAGAGGCAGAGAGAGAAGGTGGCAGAGAGGCAGAGAGAGAGAAGGGGGCAGATAGGCAGAGAGAGAGAAGGGGACAGAGAGGCAGAGAGAGAGAAGGGGCAGAGAGAGAAAGCAAGAGAGAGAGAAGGGGGCAGGGAAGCAGAGAGAGAGAAGAGGGCAGAGAGAGGCAGAGAGAGAGAGAGAAGGGGGCAGAGAGGGGCAGAGAGAGAGAGAAGAGGGCAGAGAGGCAGAGAGAGAGAAGGGGGCAGAGAGGCAGAGAGAGAGAAGGGGCAGAGAGGCAGAGAGAGAGAGAAGGGGGCAGAGAGAGAGAAAGAGCGAGAGAGAGAGAGAAGGGGGCAGAGATAGAGAAGGGGACAGAGAGAGAGAGAGAGAGAGAGAAGGGGGCAGAGAGAGAGAAGGGGACAGAGAGTCAGAGAGACACAAGGGGGCAGAGAGGCAGAGCGAGAGAGAGAGAATGCGGCACAGAGGCAGAGAGAGAGAAGGGGGCAGAGAGGCAGAGAGAGAAGAGGGCAGAGAGGCAGAGAGAGAGAGAAGGGGGCAGAGAGGCAGAGAGAGAATGGGGCAGAGAAGCAGAGAGAGAAGGGGGCAGAGAGAGAGAAGAGGGCAGAGAGGGAGAGAGAGAGAGAGAGAGAGAGAGGCAGAGAAGCAGAGAGAGAGGGGCAGAGAAGCAGAGAGAGAAGGGGGCAGAGAAGCAGAGAGAGAAGGGGGCAGAGAGAGAGAGAAGGGGGAAGAGAGGGGAAGAGAGAGAGAAGGGGGCAGAGAGAGAGAGAGAAGGGGGCAGAGAGGGGAAGAGAGAGAGGTGGGAGGGGAAGAGAGAGAGAGAAGGGGCAGAGAGGCAGAGAGGCAGAGAGAGAGGTGGGGGAGATGGGTCCGGGTCTGGTCAGTGCATACCTAACTCACTTGCATGGTGGGGGGGGCTTTAATGTGGCTGTCGGCTGCTTGTTTAAGCTCCCTCTTGCTCTTCATAGGTGCAACGCATAGGCAGGGAGAGAGGGGCGGGAAAAGCAGTGTTTGTCACAAGCTGGCTGAGGAGCAGTGTGCAAATCCTCTCCTCTAGGGCAGCTGCACCGAGCCGGCTGTCACCCACTGCCCACACGCTGACATCAGGGATGATTAGGGATGGAGCGGCAGCGGCCGTCTGAGGATTTCCCCGCCCACCAGCATGCGTGACCTTACAGTAGCAGCGGCAAAAGGAAGTGCTCTGTGCTACAGGTGGTGGGCGGGCCGGCAGTGAAACACTAAAGCACCCAGCCAACTCCCACCATCCCGGCCAAGTCCACCCCTAAATTGCTGCCTCGGTCCCATGGTAGGGCCGGCAGTACAGCAGTGCTCAAAATAATGGCTGCACGGGCCGCACATCTATTATTTTGACAGGCTGTCTGTCACTGAAACAGGCCCACTGAGCTATCTGCCCACCGGAAAACTCCCGGTAGTCCCGATGGCCAGTACAGGCCTGCTAGAGCCTCCTCAGCCAATATATAATTGCAATTATCAATACTGGAAGCTCCACCAGCAGCCTAAGAATTATATCCTTTCACTGCTGTCTAGGCACAGTACATCTCTTGTTGTTATAGAAGGAGTAAATGCCAGAAGGGCTTTGAACGCTACTCTCAATTTGAGAGCATTCAATACTATGCCTCCTAAGCTGAACATCCCATGGCTTTGAGCAGCCTGCTCTTTGAAATCTGTCCCCCAACCTTTATGGCTGGGGTCTGACATGATGATATTCCATTTATAAAACAACAATGGGTCAATTAGGAAAAACCAAGGATGCTCAGGCACTGTTCGGCTGGAAGAGACTTTGCTCCCAAAGCACCTTTGACTTTTTCTATCAGAGGATGGATCTTCCCTTGACTGGGTAGAGGAAGCTCTCCTTCCAATTTATTAGCTGTCAAAATCTTGTTGGTTGTGTAGCAGAGCTTCCGGATACTGGATTAGCATCTCCCAATTGGTGGCTAGAAGAAGAATACTGTCCAAATAGTGGTGTAGTCTCATCACCTCACTTTTGCAGACAGTAGGACCTTTGTGAATGTCCTGGGGGAGGTGGACAGACCAAAGAGGAGGCACCAAAACAAGTAGGCATCTAATAAACCTACTTAGAGCATCCAATTTTCCAGATTTATCAATAATAGAATTGATTGGAGGTCTTCTATCTTGTACGACTTCAACTTTCTGGGCTTATTGAGTTTTTTCAGGTTTAGCACTGGGCAAAGATCGCTTCATTTAGAAATGTTTTCTTTTTACTAGGAACAGAGGTGAACCAAATCCTCATCTCTTTTAGGCGCTTGAAACCTTCACAATTGCTCATTTTATATATAATTTGGGTACAACTGAATATTTAGCTTTTCCATCAAATCTGGTAGCTTGGCTGGCTGGAAGTGATCAAAAGGTGGACATCCTTTAAACTTCCACCAATGTCACACCAATATAGCTGATATGGCCCACTGATCCTGAATAATTTCCATTCTGGTGTGTACGCAAAGCTTCATTTGGCTCCCACAGGTACTCCCTGGATGAGCGCACCCTTAAAAGGACTTCTGCTGTTTTCCCAAGATAGGTGCCTTTGATTCTTAAGGCTTCAACAATGAAGATTGGAAACGTCTCCAATTCCTTTGGTAAACTTTTCCCAGTCTAGAGGATTTTGCCTCCTCATATCTACCTGGGAGTTGCCATCTATATGCTGGGCCTTTCTGATTTTTATGGTGTTTGTAAGATGATATCCGCCCTGACCTGCCAGTAATCACCCTTGAGATGGCTGTATCTAGTCTACTCCCAAATAGATTGGAAATGTTGTCTGGTATCTTGCACGGGTTTGATTTTATGATGGGATCTGCTGACCATGGCTTCAGCCATAATGCCCTCCTTGCCATGACCACAGGTAAAATCACTCTTAAAGAACATCAAATGATGTCTACTGACGCCTCCGCCACAGAGCCTCCCATCAATTTCAGCTCTTACAAAGCTATTACCACCTTGTCTCTCTTCACTTCCTTCAGAAGGGTTTCTTTAATATTAACCATCCAACTTAATATTGCTCTGTCTACTGCAGCAAATGTTATAGCTGGTCTATGGGCACCTGCAGATGCTACAGTACACAAGAGTACTTCAGATCTAGATGTAATTTTCAGATTAGAGCGTCCTTGAATGTAACAGCAAGGTGACATGTCTTGCAAGTCACATTGATGATGCATCCACTATCGAAGGCAACAGTGGCAGATTGAACTTTGGCTCTTTCAGGGGATACAGTTTTGACAACCTATTGTTTATATAGGCTTTTTTTTATCTGGCCCCTGCTATTTTTCCTTTATTAACTACCAGTTCTTCAAAGAAGGTAAATGAGCACTTTTTAACCTTGTGAAGCATGTCCTGTACTTTACCCCAGGCAATTGCCTCCTTAACTACCTTTGCAAAAGGCTCTATTAGGCAAAAGTCAAAGCCTGGGGCCCCTTTAATGTCTTCATCCTCCGACAAGCTCTCCAATTTGGACACCACCTGCTGGCTCTGGTTGGAAGTGCTAGGCAATCCAGCCGCAAACTGAAGAGTAGAGGCTTCATGTATCACTCTGACTGGGGTTGATTTACTAAAGTCAAATCCACTGTGCACTGCTAGTGCACTTGGAAGTGCAGTCATTGTAGATTTGAGAGGAGCATGCAAAGAAAATAAAAAAATGCATTTTTGCTGGCATATGATTGGATGATAGAAATCACCAGAGCTTCCCCTCATTTCAGATCTTCTCTTTAGATCTAGAGCAACTACACTTCCAAGTGCATTTGCAGTGCGCCTGTAGTGCACAGTATATTTATCTGTAATAAATCAACCTCATAGTCTTGTCAGACAATGACTTTCCACCACAAATGCAGCAACCATTAGAGCTGGTAACCTGTGATGTTTGTAGACGGGGAGCAATAATAATAAATGAGGTGAGCTGATGACCTTGATCAACATTGCCTGGATGTCTGAGCGTAAATGGTGACTGTTCTGGCCTTTAGAGGGCTCCCTTTATCTTGAGGTCCTCGCAGGGCTGTATGCCACTTGCTCAAGGCAGACTTGACATAATAGCTTGTCAGGCAAAGACTTTCCACCACAAATGCAGCAATTATTAGGGCTGTAACATGTGATGTTTGTAGATGGGGAACAATGATAATGAGAGATGATGAAAGGTGATGACCTTGATCAAAATTGCCTGGATGTCTGCTCTTAGATGGAAAATGGTCTTGACCTTAACATGGCTCCCTCCCATCTTGAGGTCCATACAGGACTATAGATGTTACAATAATATTGGCTCTCTTTTTCTCAATATCTTCACTACTTGCATAATCCCTTTACCTTACAGGCAATATGTGGTCTGACTGGGAAGCGTCCCCCATAGAAACAGAGTAAAGCAGCAGACTGAAATTAAAAACAGCATGACACAGTGATCCCAGAGCAAGCATTGAGGAGGAAAAAGGAAGAGCCCAGGTTTATGCCATAAAGAGCACAATGATCCTAGAGCAACACTGAGAAGGAGATAGGAAAAGCCCAGGTGAATGCCATAAAAAAGGAAAACATGAGTACAGAACAGTGGCCACATCACTTTCTGCCATTCATGCTCAGAGTGTACTTGCAGTCATCTTTGAAGTGGCACCCACAACACAGACAGGTGCAGGAAAGCACTGACAGACAGAGAAAAGAAGGGGAAAACATATGGAAAGAAAAGGGAACACACTGCCACTTACATTAAAGCCTATTTAAAGCTTTTGTTGACAGGCCTGCACCACCAGAATGGGGCTCCAACCAATTAGCTTATTTAGAAGCTGTACATAATGGACTTCCACCCAGGAGAGGCTGAACCTGACTGGGGAAACAAACAATAAGAGATACCTGACAACTCCAGTCCTGATCAGGTTAGGACAAAAAAGAGATTGCTATGAACCGAGTCTCTGATTTATAGTTAGCTAGTCCTATCAGGTTGTGGGGGGCCACAAGCCCATTGTATGCTGCCATGATGTGCCAGGAAAGAGAAGTTACCTCTTCAGTTGTCCAGTAATATTAGTCCTTTATCCATTTATCAGACTAAATGTCATTCAGTTAGGATTTACATCTACTTAAAAGGCCATTTGCAGGCATTTTTTTCTATCCTTGATGATCATCATATGTTCTATTTTTTGCAGTAAGATCATGCATTTTTTCTCAATTTATTCTTTACCTACTAAAATACATTTGTTAGTTTTCTTGTCAGTATTTCACTTGATAAAATTATGGTAATTGTGTAGATAAAAGTACTGTATTTAAAGTGGAAAAGAGATTTCATGTGCTCTAGCTTTTTTCATTTGTGTATGTTTAAATTTAGCATGCAATATTTATAATTTATTCCCCTCAAAGAAAATAACATTTTTGTATATTTACTGACAGTTTCATCAATAAACTAACAGCTATTATTGAGTTCTCTTTTTGCAACCTATTCAGCTGTAGCAATACATGCTAAACTTACACATATTAAAAGAAAAAATAAAGTGATGTAAAATGAATTTAAAAAAAAGCTGTTTCTGTAAAACTGGAGATTTACAGAATCAAAAAAAAAATCAAAACTTACTAATGAATATACACAATATAGAAAAGTTCTATTATCAAAACCTACACATTATATAAAATGATTGTTTAATTAAAATGTACCTGGGTTTAAAAATGTTATAGGTAACTTCTAGGGAACATTAAATAAAACTTAAATTATGCCCAAGCAGTGTTTTGAAAAGTGAACTTTTTTTTTTTATCGTGAACTCTTCCTATAACAGTGGTTACTTGCTAGTATGAGAGTGTGCCATTTGATCTTGTTCCTACAGCCTTACAGCTATATACAGTATGTGCAGTGTAAGATCATCTAAGGCACTGCTGCATCTAACTGCTAGTCTCGGTAGATTTGGACTAATATTTGGTGATGTCACTACTGTGTAGGGAGACAACAATCAACCTCTCTTGCTTAAATTATTTTGTGGTCTTGTGCTTTCTGAACCTATTCCTCCAACAGTTATCAGATAACTAATCATCAGGGAAATGTTTATAGCATAAGGAAGCAAAGCACCAATCCTGCAGTAAAATGGTCACCTCCAGACAGACTAGGAAGCTGTGCAAAGTTTGTTTCAAAGGAGGTTCAGAGAACCCAGTGGGAAGAAAAAAAAATTGATCATAGCACCCAATTCTTTTGAAGTCTATAGGAGCCAAATCTTACAATTTTTTCTGACCTTTTTTAACCACTTCAGCTCCGGAAGATTTACCCCCCCTCCTTCATGATCAGACCATTTTTTGCGATACCGCAGTGTTTTAACTGACAATTCCGTGGTCGTGAGATTACATAGGTTAGACTTGATGGATTTGTGTCTTTTTTCAACCTCACCTACTATGTAACTGCATACCCCAAAAAAAAACAATGTCCTTTTTTTCCTACAAATAGAGATTTCTTTTGGTGGTATTTGATCACCTCTGCAGTTTTTAATTTTTTTTTATAAACAAAAAAAGAGCGACAATTTTGAAAAAACACAACAAAATTTTTTACTTTCTGCTATAAAACACATCCAATAAAAAATTTAAAAAGTAGAATTTCTTCATCAATTTAGGCCAATATGTATTCTGCTTTTTGGAGACCAGTGACAACAATACAGTGATCAGTGCTAAAAAATGTACTGTCACTGTATTAATGACACTGATAGGGAAGGGGTTAACACCAGGGGTGATCAGAGGGTTAAGTGTGCTCCTAGGGAGTGCTTTCTACCTGTGGGGGAAGTGGATGCACTGGAGGAAAAAGAGAGATCCGTGTTTCAGCTTAGCAGAAAAATAAGATCTCCCATTACCTCTCTCACAGAATGTAAGTCTGCCTTGTTTCATATGCAGACCACTGTTCTGCCTTTCCTCAGAATGATTGGCTGGTCCCGGCGGCTATCATGGCTGCCAGAACTGCTGATTGGCTCTCGCTGGGATCGCATGCACAAAATCACATACAGGTACATGATTTTGCGCAGCCGTGACGCCGTGACGCAGTATATATGCGGTGTGCAGTCCGGAAGTGGTTTAAGATTTATTACAAGCTATTCTTTTTTTTTTTTAAAGGGGCATGGGTAGCTGGGCACTGCCAAAGGGGGTGTGTACAATACAAAAAAATTATAAAAATATTGCTTGGTGGGGAGAGGTTCACTTCATGTGATTTAAAGGGCAACATAAAAAAAATCCTTTAACCCTTTTTCTGCCACTGATGTATGCAATATGTTGGGAGGGATGGGAGTTTTACACACTCCTGACAGCTAACGCAGCTTGAAATGTGTGTAAATTGGACAATCTGACTATAGACTGTCAGATGGAAGAGGCTGCATGGCTGAACAGCTGCATTATTGCTTCCACATGCCCCCAAAACACCAGAGGCAATAAAAGGGTTAAGTGTGCTCCTAGGGAGTGTTTTCTAACTGTGGGGGGAGTGGATGCACTGGAGGAAAAGAGAGATTATCCAGACTGTTCTGCCTTTCCCCAGAGCGATCGGCGGGTCCCGGCGGCTATCATGGCTGCCGGAACCGCTGATCGGCTCCCGCTGTGATGGCATGCACAAAATCACATACAGGTACATGATTTTGCGCAGCCTGGCCGCTCTGCAGCCCTGTCGCAGTATATATGTAGTGCACAGTCCGGAAGCAGTTAAAGATCATTTACAAGCTATTGCAAAAATGCAAAAAGTTATAAAAATGTTGTTTGGTGGGGAGAGGTTAATTTCATGTGATTTAAAAGGCAACATTAAAAAAAAAAAATCCTATAACCCTTTTGCTGCCACGAATATATGCCATATGTTGGTAGGAGTGGGAGTTTTACAAACTCCTGGCAGTTAACGCAGCTTGGAATGTGTGTAAATCTGACAATCCAACTGTAGACTGTCAGATGGAAGAGGCTGCATGGCTGAACAGCTGCATTTTTGCTTCCACATGCCCCAGAAATGCTTAACCCTCCACATGGGCCCCACCAAATATTTCTCAGGCTTTGCACTCTCTTCAGCAGACCCGGGACCAGCATTGTGGGTGCCCCTGGCTATAGGTGGGGAGTTCAGCCAATGTCCATTCACTGATCTCTCCTTCCTATTAGGAACGTGAAATCAGTGTAAATCATTATTACGGGTCTGACTGTCATTTTCCCCACCTACTGTGCCTAGGGAAGTAGCTAATAGAACGTGATTTGCACTATATTATGCATGCCAGAGTGAGAGCAATCATTTTAGGGACATTATTCATGGTTAATTCTAAACTAGTGAGTGCTTTTAAAGTGACACTTATGGAAGATTTAGGGTATCAAAATTGCATGCGCCAATGTTTCAAGGGTGCATACAATTTTAAGGTTTGAAATGTTAAGTATTTGTTTAAATGCCACAATCTCATAATTTATATTTTACCAAAAAGGGGGTAATATATTGCATTTCTAAAGCACTTACCTCCACTGTGCAGCTCGTTTTGCACAGAATGGCCCCAATCCTCGTCTTCTGGGGTCCTCTAGCGGTTCCTCCCCACATCAGATATCCCCCTAGGAGAAGTGCTCCCCCGAGCGAGTTACCTTGTGGGTGCGCTCCCGAGTCCAGCATTCAGCGTCCATAGACAACTAATGTATTACTCGGCCCCGCCCCCGGAGCCCGTGTCATTGAATTTGATTGACAGCATTGGCTACGCTGCTATCAATCTATCCAATCAGGAGCCAAGAACCCCAGTCAGAGAGACAGCGCGTCCCCGCAGGGTCAAGTTCCAGGGCTCAGGTAAGTAAAATGGGGGGAAGGGGGGTTGTTCACTGCCAGGTGTTTTTTCACCTTAAACGTGTCTTCAAAAAAAAAAAAAGAGGTAAAAATGGCTCTGGCAGGGAAAGGGTTAAATAAATGGCTTGAGGTATGCCTAAAAGCTTAATGTGAATATAAGCAAAGTTATGATTCGCAAACTCAATAATGGACACTTTCACCCCCTTCCAGCCCAGGCCAATTTTCAGCTTTCAGTGCTCTCGCACTTTAAATGACAATTACTCAGTGATGCAACACTGCACCCATATAAAATTTTTATAATTTTTTTTCACACAAGTAGAACTTTCTTTTGGTGGTATTTAATTGCCACTGGGTTTTTAATATTTTGCGTTATAAATGAAAAAAGACCAACAATCTTGAAAAAAAATGGGTTTCTGTTATAACATTTTGAAAATTTGTAATTTTTCTTTAAAAATTGTGAGTAAAATGTATACTGCTACATTTCTTTGGTAAAATAACCCAAATCAGTGTATATTATTTGGACTGCGTGAAAGTTATAGAGTGTTATAGTGTGAAAATTGATCACAGCTGATGTTCATATGGGCTATCTCATTTCTTGAGGCCCTAACATGCCAGGACAGTACAAATATCCCCCCGAATTACCCCTTTTCGGAAAATAGACATTCCAAGGTATTTAGTAAGAGTCAAGGTGAGTTATAACTTTTTCCCACAATTATTTGAAAAATAAAGAAATTAAATATATATATTTTTACAAAAATGTCATATTAACAAGTTATTTCTCACACACGGCAAAGGTATACTGGTAAACATTATATATATTTTTAGCAGAGGCCCTAGAGAATAAAATGGTGGGTTTTCCAAATTTTTATGTCACACAGCACTTGCGTTTTTGAACACTTTTTTGAACAATTTTTTTGGGGAAAAATACACTGTAACCACAGGACCAAGCCTCTTTCTGAGATTTGTTGTTTACAAGTTAAAAACAGTTTTTTTTTGCTAGAAAATTACTTAGAACCCCCAAACATTATACTTTTTTTTTCTAACACCTTACTGAATAAAATGACGGTCATTGCAACGCTTTCTGTCACACCGTATTTGCGCAGCAGTCTTACAAGTGCACTTTTTTTGGAAAAAAATAAATTTTTTGAATTGAAAAATAAGACAACAGTAAAGTTAGCCAATTTTTTTTATATTGTGAAAGATATTGTTATGCCGAGTAAATTGATACCCAACATGTCATGTTTCAAAATTGCGCCCGCTTGTGGAATGGCGATAAACTTTTACCCTTAAAAATCTCCATGGGCGACATTTAAAAAATTCTACAGGTTGCATGTTTTGAGTTACAGAGGAGATCTAGGGCTAGAATTATTGCTCTCACTCTACCAATCGCGGTGATACCTCACATGTGTGGTTTGAACACCTTTTTCATATGCGGGCACTACTCACGTATGTGTTCATTTCTGCACACAAGCTCGTCGGGATGGGGTGCGTTTAAAATTTTTTTTTCTTATTTATTTTACCTTCTTTTTTTATTTTTACACTGTTTTTTTTTTTTAAATTGTCACTTTTATTCCTATTACAAGAAATGTAAACATTCCTTGTAATAGAAAAACAGCATGACAGGACCTCTTAAATATGACATCTGGGGTAAAAAAGACCTCAGATATCATACTTACACTAAAATGCAATAAAAAAATTGTCATTAAAAAAATAATTTGCTTTATAATATGCTTTATAAGCATTTACAGGTTACCAGTTTAGAGTTACAGAAGAGGTCTGGTGCTATAATTATTGCTTGCTCTCTGGCGTTCATAACAATACTTCACTTGTGTGGTGCAATAGCCGTTTAGGTATGTGTACGGGACCAATGCATGCATTCATTTTTGCACGCAAGCACAGGGGGGCAGTGGCACTTTAAATGTATTTATTTATTGTTTTGCACTGTTTCCTTAAAAAAATATATTATTTGGTACACTGTGACAGATGTTTTTGTGCCCTGTACACTGTGATAGATGTTGATGGGACACTAGTACAGATGTTGATGTGCACTGTGGACAGGGACAGATGGTGCTTGGTGCACTGGTGTGGGATGGATGCAGTCTATGTGATATATATGTAGCTGAACAGTAAAATCATCAGCTATATTCAAAAAGTGTAACTGTGCTAATCCAAACATTTACTGGTGTAATATTACCACTAATACAGTATAAATAGACCCTATAAAACAACCATAAGGTGTATATACCCTATAAAACAACTTTACTGTAAAGTGCAACATGACAACAAAGTGCCAGATATCAAAAAAGTGCAAACTATCACAACTTAGAACATAGGTATATAATATTCCCAAAGTCCATTTCCATTTATCATATATATTCTCCAATTTTCATCCGTGCTTTATACAGGAACTTTTCACTATTTCTAAAATGGGCACTCACCAGAGCCTAGAAAAAAGTTTTGCCTTTGGTTCATTCCCAAATCATTCCCAAAATAAATCGCTGGATAGACTCAGTGCCGGTCCTAAGGCACTACAAAGTATAAGTTTACATTTTATACATTGTGAATACTTACTTATTATCCAAGCTAAATAAATCTTTTATGCATACATATTGTGCAATGATGGATGTTTAATATTTATGAGATACCATTATTGATATGGAGAATTGAGGAGCACCTAACGGTAAACTAGCTGGAGGAATGCCAGGACAGTGGAGTGGTTATTCCAAATGAACCAAAGGTAAAACTTTTTCTAGGCTCTGGTGAGTGCCCATTTTAGAAGGTGGTGGTGGCACATGAATTGGTGAAAAGTTCCTGTATAAAGCACAGATGAAAATTGGAGTTGATATATGATAAATGGAAATGGATTTAAGGAATATAATATACCTATGTTTACATTGTGTAATGGCTGTTATCGGACACTGCCATCACATGATCGAGAGGGCCAAGCAAAGAGTCCATATCCCGATCTGTGATGTGCTGGGTCTGAGGGACACAGCCATCATGGGATCGTGCCACTGATCGGCCACACACAAGAAAATGTTCTGAGCAATGTGTGGGTTCATCAAGTCATAATGGCACTTGTCCCACCCGGCTGTTTGTGTACAGTGGCCAGGTGGGAAGCGGTTAAAAGTGGCATTTAGGCTGTATTCACATAGGAACGGATAGCTACTGGAGTGCTTTACCTCTCCGGCAGCTGTCTATTGCCTACTGCAGGAGGGGGCAGTGTGGTGCATGGTTCAGCACATCACACATGGCTCCTTTTTTTAGTGATGTAGCATGACCCTCTAATTTGACAGATAATAGAAGGGCAGCAGCCCTGGAGGTGGTTTGACAAGTACTAGAGGTGACTGTATACGGCTGCCGATCCTGCTCTCATGTATCTAGGAAGCATTTTTATACCCATCCATCCACTTTAGGGTTTAATGCTAAGGCGCAGCTAGACCTGTAAAAAGGTCTTGGTTTCTGGTAAGAGGCAACTTTAATCTTTGGGTGAATCACTTTTGTGTTGTGATCACCAAAAGCAGTGGATTCTTTTTATCTATTTGGACTGCTGCATGAATTTTAAGAATTATGGGACTATTGCGTTCTCACTTTTTGATATTATTTATTAATGTATTGAATAATTATGTGGTTTGCTTATTTGCATAATATGTAAAGCAATGTACACTTTATTAGATTAGCCCCTTTCATACTGCAATGCAGCTCCAGGCGATGTTGCAGTGTGAATGGGACACACAAAAAACAAGTGTGTCTTTGCGTTGACAGGCATTTTACAATGCAGTAAGACACTTGTCACCACACTATGGGGTTGAATAGCCTGGTATGGTCCAGGGGGGGGGGGGGCACTTGCTTGTCCCCCCTCTTTCCTGACCAGCCAGGCTGCATGCTTGGATAAGGGTCTGGTATGGATTTTGGGGGGACCTCACACCATGTTTTTTACTTTATTTTTGGCATAGGGTTTCCCTTCAAATTCCATACCAGAATGAAGTGTCTGTTATTGTCTTGGGGGGGGGGGGGCGAGTTGGTGCTAATCAAAAAATGTTGTGCAAGAACTATGGGGTCAGGTGGGACATTATCATCCTTGTGTTTTTTTATATTTTTATCTATATACAGTGTGTATATATATATATATATATATATAGCATGAACACTTATCTGGTTAAAGCGGTTGTATGCCTTGGAAAAAAAACCTGTAAGGCAAAGGCATAATGAGCTAGTATGCACCTCATACTAGCTCATTATGAAATACTTACCTTAGAGCAAAGCACCCACACTGCCTCCCAGTCACCGCTGAGGGAGCTGACATTTTGCCTTGGTGTTTCTCCTGTCACTCCCGCGCATGTGCGCTGGAGTCCCTGTTCCAGCGGCACATGCGCCGCTGAAGTCAGCGGCTGCATGCAAGGTGAATATCTCCTAAATCATGCAAAAATGTGCAAGCGGGGTATACAACCGCTTTAAGGCTATAAGAGAAACCAATATTTATTTTACAAAAGCTGTGCAATATACCAGTACCTTAAAATTATATTCTAGTTCTAGTGACATGGGATGTAGTAAGTTTATATACATCACTAGAACATAGGGATGTGTGCTACAAAGAAGATTTTACATTCATGCAGTCTTTATAATAAGGCACAGATTCAATTTTTAACTACTTTTCTTAGGATTATTTTTGAAAATAACTTTTTCCATTTGCTAAAGAGTTCTTTATGCAGCTAAGAAGTGCTGTGATGGCTCACATGCCCCCCCCCCCCCCTCCTCATATACTAGTGCATACAGTACATGGATATGAGAATTTTTTAACATTCGATGTTTTGCAACATGAGATCATTTGGTAGATTTATCAATGATAGTTTCACTATATGGGGAAAGCCATTGAGTCGTTTTTGAGTCGGATTTTGATTAATACCTATAGTATGATGCAGGCATTATAGTTTACCATGCAGTGTAGTGTAAAATCCATTCCTTTTCGTGATGTTAGGATATATTGAAAGGATAACAAAACTGTATCTGTATGTTAAGCTGACAGACAGTAATCAGTTATTATTGTATTCTAGCTTTCATCCACTGGCAGTATTTAACCACCTCATAGTTACATAGTTACATATTGTTAGTCATGTTGAAAAAAGACACAAGTCAATCTAGTTCAGGGGCAGGCAACCTCGGCACTACAGCTGTGGTGAAACTACAAATACCATCATGCCTCTGCCTCTAGGAGTCATGCCTGTGATTGTCAGAGTCTTGCAATGTTTCACAGGACTTGTAGTTTCACCACAGCTGGAGGGCCGAGGTTGCCTATCCCTGATCTAGTTCAACCAAAAAAAAAAAATCACATAAACATAATCCTATACCCACAGTTGATCCAGAGGAAGGCGAAAAACTCCAGCAAAGCAAAGTCAAATTTGTTACAGCAGGGGAAAAAAATCCTTCCTGATCCCCCAAGAGGCAATCAGATTTTCCCTGGATCAACTTTACCTATAAATGTTAGTATCCAGTTATATTATGTACATTTAGAAAAGAATCCAGGCCTTTTTTAAAGCAATCTACTGAGCTGGCCAGAACCAAGTCTGGAGGAGGTCTAGTCCACATTGTCACAGCTCTTACTGTTGAAAGTATTTAATTAATTAATAAATTTGCCTTTTCTTTGTCCTTCGTCACCCACTCCAGATTGTTTTGTAAAGGGAATACATGCTCAGACTTGACCTTTTTACTATTAATATATTTGAGGATTTTTTTGGGGTTTGTCCTACTATCTTTTGCAATCTGTCGTTGTTTTTTTTTTACATATTCTGTTATATTCTTTGTAACATTTAAATGATGACAGTGTTCCTTCATTTTTATATTTTCAGTACTTCAGTACTGGGCACTTTCACCCGCTTCCTGTCCAGGCCAAATTGCAGATTTCAGGGCTATCACAATTTGAATGTCAATTACGCGGTCATGCAACACTGTACCCAAATGAAATTTTTATCATTAATTTTCATTTTTCCAGGTGGCATTATGACATGGCCATAAACACTTTTATACTATGTGTCTCTTTATTATTAGCTGAATGGTCAGGTCATGCTATGTTTTTGATAAATGGATACAGATGCTATTCATTACTAGTCTATAAGAGATGTTCTATATAATAAATGTAAAGGATGTTTGTCTTTATTCTTGTCAAACATGATGAAGGATCCTAATAGGTCTGAAACTGTCATTTTGATTAAATAAAATTAGAAAAAAACAATGCTGCGCTGCCCCGATTATTACTCAGTGAGATATATAAAAATGTAATGTAGTGCCTAAATAACATATGACACTCACTTATAGTGTTAATGACACAGTCCATACATTAATGTGCATATTACATAAATAGCATCAAATGTGTAAATCTCATGAAAAACAGTCCGTAGAGACTACAGTTAATACATGTCAAAAGAGTACTCCCAAATATATGTTCAACATCTGTGTACTTCAAAATATCCTGAAAAGTTAATAGAATTGTGCCCAAAATATGCTATGTGAAGGGAACACCACCAGCTTCATGTGCATTACGTCTCTGTGCTCACAGTACGTTCACATTGCTCATAAAAGTCATTCAGGTCATATAGATCTTAATACAAGTTGTACTGCATCTGTCTCCTGTCATTAGACTCTACCAGACCTTCAATATGGTATTGACCAATATAGATTGTATGCGGCCCTATAAGAATCAGAACCTCTACTCAGGGTATACTAAATACACTCAGAGAACATGGCAAGAGGACAGGGGAACTGCCATAGTGTAGTACTTAAAATCACCTTGATTTGTTTCCAAAAAAAAAAAAACACTTACAAACATAAAATAGCAACAAGCAAAACAGTAAGGTATGTAGCTTTAAAAATACCAGAGCTGATATTTTTAAAGTTACATACCCTGATGTTTTGTTTGTCACTATTTAATGCTTGTAAGTGCATTTTTTGGAAATAACTCAAGGTGATTTTAAGTACTACACTATGGCGGTTCCTCTGTCCTCTTGCCATGTTGTCTGAGTGTATTTAGAATACCCTGGGTGGAGGTACTGAGTCTTAAAGGGCTGAAAACATCTATATCGGCAATACCTGCAAAAGGCCCGGTGGAGTCTGGTAATCAGAAACGGATGCAGCACAGCCACTATTAAATACATTTTTTTGGTCATTTGAATAAGGTGAATGGACTGAGAGCACAGTTGTAATGCACATGAAGCTGGAGGTGTTTCCTTAACAAAGCATATTTTGGGCACTATTCTATTCACTTTTCAGGAGATTTTGAAGCACATGGACATGAAACATATATTTGGTAGCACTCTTTTGTCACATTTTATTAACTGGCGTAAGTCTGTCTCCAGACTGTTTTACAGACTGTTTCTTATGAGATATTACTTTTGATGCTATTATGTATTATGAACATTAATGTATGCATTGTGTTATTGGCACTGTAAGTGAGTTGTACTGTATATGCTATTTATGCACTGCATTATTATTTGATTTATCTCACTGAGCAATAATCAGGGGCAGCACCGAATTGTTTTTTTACTAATTGTATTTTAAATGTCTATGTGGGAACCCATGTTGATGCTAGCAGCTATCTGGATGACAATTTGTACATTTTGTTTTCGCTATTGGATTATTTAATTGATTTATAGTTGTGGTTGGTTCACTTCTATATTCCATCACTGGGAGTAGGGTAGTGCAGAGGTACTTTATACTTTTTATATTGTCATTTTGATGAGTTTGTAAGTCTCTTAATAATTATACAAGATGCTGCAGATTAACCTGTTGTTTGTTTATACAGTATCTCATAAAAGTCAGTACACCCCTCATATTTTTGTAAATATTCTATTATATCGTTTCATGTGACAACACTGAAGAAATGACACTTGCTACAAAGTAAAATAGTGAGTGTACAGCTTGTATAACAATGTAAATTTGCTGTCCCCTCAAAATAACTCAACACACAGCCATTGATGTCTAAACCACTGGCAACAAAAGTGAGTACACACCTAAGTGAAAATGTCCAAATAGGGCCCAAAGTGTCAATATTTTATGTGGCCACCATTATTTTCCAGCACTTCCTTAACCATCTTGGGCATGGAGTTCACCAGAGCTTCACAGGTTGCCACTGGAGTCCTCTTCCACTCCTCCATGATGACATCACAGAGCTGGTGGAGGTAAGAGACCTTGTGCTCCTCCACCTTCCATTTGAGGATGCCCCACAGATGCTCAATAGGGTTTAGGTCTGGAGACATGCTTGGCCAGTCCATCACCTTTACCCCTCAGCTTCTTTAGCAAGGCAGTGGTCGTCTTGGAGGTGTTTGGGATCATTATCATGTTGGAATACTGTCCTTCGGCCCAGTCTCCGAAGGGAGGGGATTATGCTCTGTTTCAGTATGTCACAGTACATGTTGGCATTCATGGTTCCTGCAATGAACTGTAGCTCTCCAGTGCTGGCAGCACTCATGCAGCCCCAGACCATGACACTCCCACCACCATGCTTGACTGCAGGCAAGACACACTTGCCTTTGTACTCCTCACTTGGTTGCTGCCACACATGCTTGACACCATCTGAACCAAATAAGTTTATCTTGGTCTCATCAGACCACAGGACATGGTTCCAGTAATCCATGTCCTTATTTTGCTTGTCTTTAGCAAACTGTTTGTGGGCCTTCTTGTGCATTATCTTTAGAAAAGGCTTCCTTCTGGGATGACAGCCATGCAGACCAATTTGATGCACAGTGCGGCGTATGGTCTGAGCACTGACAGGCTGACCCCCCAACCCTTCAACCTCTGCAGCAATGCTGGTAGCACTCATATCTCTATTTCCCAAAGACAACCTCTGGATATGAGGCTGAGCATGTTCACTCAACTTCTTTGGGGACCATGATGAGGCCTGTTCTGAGTGGAACCTGTCCTGTTCAACCACCGTATGGTCTTGGCCACTGTGCTGCAGCTCAGTTTCAGGGTCTTGGAAATATTCTTATAGCCTGGGCCATCTTTATGTAGAGCAGCAATTCTTTTTTTCTGATCCTCAGAGAGTTCTTTGCCATGAGGTGCCATGTTGAACTTCCAGTAACCAGTATGAGAGAGTGAAAGCGATAACACCAAAATTTAACACACCTGCTCCCCATTCACACCTGAGACCTTGTAACACTAATGAGTCACATGACACCGGGGAGGGAAAATGGCTAATTGGGCCCAATTGGGCCCAATATGGACATTTTCACTTAGTGGCGTACTCACTTTTGTTGCCAGTGGTTTAGACATTAATGGTTGTGTGTTGAGTTATTTTGAGGGGACAGCAAATCTACACTGTTAAACAAGCTGTACACCCACTACTTTACATTGTAGCAAAATGTAATTTCTTCAGTGTTGTCACATGAAAAGATATAATTAAATATTTAAAAAAAGAGATGCTATATATATAAAGATATATCTATATATATATATATATATCTATATATATATATATATATATATATATATATATATATATATATATATATATATATATATATATATATATAAATAAATAAATATATATATATATATATATATATATATATTATTCCATAATATATGCCCCATTTAAGCTCAGTGCACAGGCAGCATTTTTTTCATTCTGGCATAATAATGTTTTAATAAGTAGTAAAATATAAATGCTTTGCTTAATTTGCATATCCCGTATGGATGTGGAACTGCCGACTTTATTGATCAATTAAAAAATATACACAAGGGAAAATAGTTTTTGCTTCTGTATTTTTTCAAAATCTGAAACCCAGTTTTATATATGAAAATGGCACTTGCTTCTACAGTAAAAGTGAACAGCTTGCTGAGTTCCAAGTATGAATTTATTGTTTTTCTTGTGGTTATGCTTCAAGTTGATTTGTAAATAAAACAGTTTTTGTATTAAACTATGTTGTTCTTTCAGATTCCTTTTCTCCATAGAGTTCCGCTAGTTTTTTAAACTCTGGTCCCCAGTCATCCAGATAAGTATAATCCTGGTCAGATGGTGTCCCTAATGAATCTAGAGAGCTGATAGATCCTTCTTCAGACCTTTGGCCCTCGTAAGCATATGTCTGTAAAGAGTCGTATGGAGGAACACTTGGGTCACGATCTGCCTCAGCCAACTTTTGATTGAGAAATTCCTGAACATTTATTGTTTCAATATCAGACTGATCTTGGTGTCTTGGAGTACACATTACTTCTGGCCTTACATCCCTTCTGTATTTTAAATCCTCTGCAGCTGATGGGTTGCGAAGTGCTGAAATGTCAAAAGCCTCTGTGTCTTCTTCTCCACCACCTTCATCATCATACGTAACTACGTTTTCACGGACATCTTCTTCAGAAATTATTAAAGGTTCTTTTTTTCCTCTTCGTAGTGTTATAAAGAGAACTACAATGGCTAGAAAAAAATAAGGTACAAAGGTATGGTAAATACATACTTTGAACTTGTTTACTATGTTCTATATTTTGGCACATATTGTTAAAAACAATGATAACTGGAAGGTAAAACGAACAAGATACACTGCTTATGAGTGTCCTAATGAGTGTTTTTTTAAAATAATTAATTACTTTGATTGTTCAGAGACCCCCAGCCACTAAAAACTAACCCTTATGTGTCTGCACTCTTACAGCTCTGCTCCTCCATCCCTGTGTAATCTTTGTGTTGGAGTTTACACAGGATTAACAACCTGCTACCCTCCCTAATGTAACAGTGTACCAGATTGGCAATTTGCTGCTTATGTCTGAGCACTGGAAGATACTTCTTCATACCCAGAATCATCAGATATTTCCAAGGTCTCTAACAGAGGAAATTAATCCTTAAATTCGGCATCTGCATATAGAATATTTAATACGGGTATTTTCTGAAATCCTTTAGATGCATTCATTCATAAAATGCAAGAAAACCTTTCCTTTCTGTCTCTCCAAGCCTTGCTTTCAACATATTACCCTTTGAACTTGCTTTAACCCCTTCCCACCCAGTACCACCATCCATCTAACTTTACCTTTATGCCCAGGTTGAGATATTCCTGATCATGCGACCACTCTGATTAATCTCACTGGTTCCTGATCATAACTAGAGACCAGGAGCTGTCTTTGGCACCTCAGACTCTTTGCCATAAGAAGCAGTGGAGGCATTCTCAGCATAGCAACCTTGGCCATTCATAAACGCATATGAGCAGTATGTGGTTATTAAAGTCCAGACTCCTTGCTGCTGCACATATGACATATGACAAGTTTTAACTCCTATCTCAAAAGCACACTTATACTTTAAAATCTGTAAATATGTTTGTTTAACAATGAGGTGAGTTCTCTGTTGTGAACATACATGACGCAGTTAAATACTGTAACTGTGTAAATCGTTGTGTCTTTAGTGTTTGCTGTTTAATCTGAAATAGCAGCATAGGAGAGACAGAATCACTTGTTGTCAAAACATACTACACATTTCCAATGCATTTTTCATGTCCTTTATCATTATCCAAGAGAAAGGTGTTTGTTTATGAAAATGCAGTGTTTTTTGTGGAATTCATTTTTTTTATTATTTGAAATAGCTAGCTTACTGCCTTCACTACTAATTAGAGAGAAAATATGAAAAACTGAGCTGACCAACATTGTAGAAAGTACAACTTTTAAAGAGGGTGTTCTACACATAAAAAATCCTTAAAATCCTTAAAATTGAACATTTGTCTGCTTTCTTCTATATCTATTTTATATACTTCTGAATCTGAATGAATTGCCTATTACATAGTAAGGTACAGCTATTTAGGATAGTGCGTACACCCATTTATAAGCACATGTTTATTGTGAGCTTCCTAAATTCTGCCGAAATGATCTGCATCCACCCATAGATAATGTAATAGCTTTTGCAGTGGCAATTGACAAACAGGAATGGAGAAGTAGAATATTATAGCCAGCATTTCTTGAGAAATGTATGTTTGACGATATGTTTGCCATATACTGCAATTCGGTTTTAACTTAGGCTGCAGCACTAATATTTGATTTTCTGTTTTGCATGATGGGTACATTTTAAAGCAGCTATAATAGTTAGCTCAATATTGCACCTGAGAGAACATTACTGATATAACATTTTGTTTGCAGAAAATTCTCAGATATACAAGAATTGCAAATGTAAAAAGCCAGGTTCATAAATCTGTTTTTGTTCTATTTAAACTGTTGCATTTTTTGTGTAAATATCTATTATATTTTACAAAACATAATCAACAGACTGTCATTGTTATCCAGATGTTGCAGGTTTAATTAACAAGTCTGCACACTCTATTTAAGATTTTTTTTTAACCATATGGTAGTGTGTTTATTTTCAAAATTGTATCGTCTCCATGACAAATAATGCTAACTAAACAAACACCAAGTTAGGTAATCAATGGCATCATAACTCACCAAGTAGAATGACAACACAGAGCAAAATTGCAATTAAGGCTCCAGTGCTAAGTCCAGCAGATGAGAGAAAGGCTTCAGCATGACAAGTTCGCACTCGGCCATCTCTTTCACATGCACATACTCTAATTGTCAATGTGCTGGTACTACTTAAAGATGGGCTTCCTCCATCAGCAACAACAACAGGAAAATAATAAATGTTCTGTGATGTTCTACTAAACCTTCGCCTCCTTGCTACAATGCTTGCTGTGTTATCTAATAAAAACAAGAGAGAAAAGATAATAATATAATTTCCAGAATTTTTTATTTTACTTCTTATGATGTAAGTAATTCACACATCCTCTATCCTATATCTTGACTACATATCTATCTACATTTAATCAAGGTTTTAGAACCTATATCCTATAACTTGACTACATATCTGTCCACATTTAATCAAGGTTTTAGAACTAACTGACCGCAATAAAGCTTCATAAAGATCACCAATGAAACCCTATTTAGAATCAGACAGTGTCACCACCATGGGCGTCCGCAGGAGGGGGCAAGGGGGATCAAGTGTCCCCCTGGATTCAGCAAGGTGTCCACACACTAGGGAAGAAAGTGCAGGAAAGAAAGAACATGATAAGAGAACATTTACTTCATCAGAGCTCAGCCTTATTTATTGTCGGAATGACATCTGGATCTCCTTCCCTGCTGTCAAAGGCTGCCTGATCACTCTTATCTTCTGTTATCAGAGAACTACTTGTGGAATGTGTCTCCAATTGATGGACTACTGACCTGTCAGCATAGACTATGTATCTCCTTACACTGTCATCCCCGTTGGACATCAGGCTGAACCTTCTGTTATCATGTGAAGTGATTTAACACTTTACTTCCCTGCATGCTTCTACTCTGAAAAGATACATGCTTGCATCACTTTTCAGAGCTGTTTAAGAGGTGGTGAGGAGGCAACCTGATTTAACCCAATAATTGCCATACCGTGGCCACTTTGAACTGCATTATTGTTTTTCACAGCACCACCCACTAAAAGCAACATGCTGTTTAACCAGTTTTATCAGTGCTGCCAATTAGTACCATCTATTAGTGCCCCCTATCAGTGACCATCAGTGCTGCCTATCAGTCACCATTAGTGCCTCTTTATCAGTGACCATCAGTGAAGGAGAAAAACTACTTATTGCAAAATGTAATAATAGAAGCTAAGCAAAACTTGTCAGACTTTCTTTTTTTGTTTAGCAAAAAATAAAAACCCCAGCGGTGATTAAATACCACCAAAAGAAAGCTCTGTTTGTGCGAAAAATGATAAAAAATTTATCTGGGTACAGTATTGCATGCCTGCGCAATTGTCATTCAAAGTGCGACAGCGTTGAAAACTGAAAATTGGCCTGGGCAGGAAGGGGGTGAAAGTGCCCAGTAGGCAAGTGGTTAAGCACAGCAACATAGCATAAAGATGTAATTGTGCCCATAAAGCTGCTGTTGTGCTCATATAGAATTTAAAGCGGGGTTCCCATTTAAAAAAATAAATAAATAAAAGTCAGCAGCTACAAATACTGCAGCTGCTGACTTTTAATATTCGGGCACTTACCTGTCCCAGGGTCCACCAATGCGGATCGAAGCCCCGCTCATCCCCCCCTCCGCTTGGCGGCACCGGCATTTTAACTGTGGGCGCCCGGCTGTGGCTTCACAGCCAGGCACCCACTGCGCATGCACGTGCCGCGCGCCATCACTGGCTGCGCAATCATCTGGGACCGGTGACGTGTCCCAGATGATTGTCAAGAGGGAGGGGTGAGAGGCGTCAAGGGAAGAGACGTCAGGAGCCCAGGCGCCAAAGGAGGCAGACTACGAGGGACCCACTAGCAACAGGCATTTAGAGGTGAGTAAAAAAAAAATTCTCCAAATGTTTTTATTTTTTATTTTTTTTTAACCACTTAAGGACCAGCCTCATTTTGAAATTTAGGTGTTTACATGTTTAAAACAGTTTTTTTGCTAGAAAATTACTTAGAACCCCCAAACATTATATATTGTTTTTTTCTAACACCCTAGAGAATATAATGGTGGTCATTGCAATACTTTTTTTAATACACCGTATTTGCGCAGCGGTCTTACAAGCTCGCTTTTTTGGAAAAAAATCACTTTTTTGAATAAAAAAAAACAACAGTAAAGTTAGCCCAATTTTTTTTATATTGTGAAAGATAATGTTATGCCAAGTAAATTGATACCCAACATGTCACGCTTCCAAATTACGCCCGTTCATGGAATGACGTCAAACTTTTACCCTCAAAAATCTCCATAGGCGACGTTTAAAAAATTCTACAGGTTGCATGTATTGCGTTACAGAGGAGGTCTAGGGCTAGAATTATTGCTCTGGCTCTAACATTTGTGGCAATACCTCACATGTGTGGTTTGACCACCGTTTTCATATGCGGGCGCTACTCATGTATGCGTTCGCTTCTGCACGTGAGCTAGTTGGGACAGGGGGTTTTTTAACCACTTAAGGACCAGCCTCATTTTGGATTTTAGGTGTTTACATGTTTAAAACAGATTTATTTGCTAGAAAATTACTTAGAACCCTCAAACATTATATATTGTTTTTTTCTAACATCCTAGAGAATAAAATGGCGATCATTGCAATACTTTTTTTTGCACCGTATTTGCGCAGCGGTCTTATAAGCGCATTTTTTTTGGAAAAAATTCACTTTTTTGAATAAAAAAATAAGACAACAGTAAAGTTAGCCCAATATTTTTTCATAATGTGAAATATAAAGTTACGCCAAGTAAACTGATACCCAACATGTCACACTTCAAAATTGCACCCGCTCGTGGAATGGCGTCAAACATTTACCCTTAAAAATCTCCATAGGCAATGTTTAAAAAATTATACAGGTTGCATGTTTTGCGTTACAGAGGAGGTCTAGGGCTAGAATTATTGCTCTTGCTCTACCGGTCGCGTCAACACCTCACATGTGTGGTTTGACCACCGTTTTCATATGCGGGCGCTACTCACGTATGCGTTCGCTTCTGCGCGCAAGCTCATCAGGACAGGGCGCTTTAAAAAAAAAAAATTTTCTTATTTTTTCACTGTTTTTTTAAAAAAAAAACATTTGGATCACATTTATTCCTATTACAAGGAATGTAAACATCCCGTGTAATAGAAAAAAGCATGACAGGTCCTCTTAAATATGAGATCTGGGGTCAAAAAGTCTTCAGATCTCATATTTAGACTTTAATGCAAAAAAAGTCGTTTGAAAAAAATGACACAAAAAAATTGTGCCTTTAAGACAAATGGGTGGAGCTGACGTAATGATGTTGCTTCCGCCGTCCTATGGTATGGAGATGGGTGGGGGCCATCTTAGCCTCACTTGTCTCCATACTGAGGAAGTGAAAGGACCCGATCGGCTCCGCCGCTACCGACGGCTCCGGTAAGCGGCGGAGGGCGCGGGAGAGCAGCGGGAGGGGGGTTGGCACCTCTCCCGACGCCGATAATGGTGATCTCATGGTGAACCCGCCGCAGAGACCACCATTATCGTATACAGAACCGCCGGCCCTAAGGATACCTCGGTTGTGGCAGCAGCTGCTGCCGTTACCGAGATATCCATCTTTAAAGTAATAATGTATATATACAGTGGCCGGTCGGTAAGTACTTAAAAAAAATATATATATGTTTATTATTTATTTTACATTATTTTATTTATTTTTACACTGTTTAAAAAAAAATGGTGTCACTTTTATTCCTATTACAAGGAATGTAAACATCCCTTGTAATATAAAAAAGCATGACAGGACCTCTTAAATATGAGATCTGGGGTCAAAAATATTGATGAATACATTTTCCAATGAGAGTAGACAATCTATTGGCTAGTATTTTAGCTAAAACCTTCACGTCCACCATAAGTAACAAAATCGGACAATATGAGTCCAACAGTAAGAGGTTTTTATCCAGTTTTAGTGATACCACTATCAAGGTCAAGATAACTAGGGTTAAATTAAAGTGTTACGTGTAGTTTTAAATTAAGGATAAATGTTTCCATGTCTATCATCCATTTTTCAAGTTTTGATTTTCCCAGATTATTCCCAAAGAATAATTTTAGCAATCCCATAATGCAATACAGTGCCTCAAAAAACCTATATAGAGGTGCACTGCATTCTACTGTGGGACATCCTGAAAGTGTTCCTAGGCATCAGTTTTGATAAATCAGAGAGTGGTGCACTGCAAGCATCTCCTGATTTTGGGGCCTCTAAGCACTGGATGTTCCAACAAAGTTATACCATTTGCCAACTTGTTTTTTATAGTATTCTGGCATGCATTTTTTTATTTAAATAATGATACCTACTGCATCAGCTATGAGGAAAACAGAAATGTAAAACAACAATTAAAATACCTTCATTATTTCTTAGAGTAAAGTTTGGGTTTGGTGCATGTCCCTCTTCAAGGGAAAAATAAAAATGTTGTCCATTTGCAGAGTCATCTTTATCTATGGCTGTAAGAGTGTAAATAACCTAAAAGACAAAATAAGTAATACATTTAATACAATTGTACTATTAATAAATGGTAAAAGCCAGTGCACCGTATTATTTTTCTGTACCTACTGTCACACTTTCTAAAATGCTGTATCCATTTTTTAAGTCGGCATCTACTTCCCGGTTTAGATGCTAGTCCACGTTTAACACTGCACAAACACAATGCTTTTATGGCAACTTCTACAGAGATTGCTGAAATTATTAATTGGTTTTAAGATGCCATTGTAAGGGTTATTTAAGGGTAAATTAGTAATCAATGTCACTTAATGAGTACCAAGCCCAAAACCACACCCCCTTAGTTATGTGATCCTGGTTTTAAGTATGATGTACCTCTCATGTGATCTTGCCATGCTGATCAGGTGACCACATACATTATGAAGATTGAAAACCACCAATATATGCGATTTTAGATTGTGGAATTTTGTGCATGGGTGCCTGCCAAGAGTTTCATTTGTATTTTTAGGACTCTACATCAATTTGCAGAGGGGTAGACCTGCTCAATTATTGTCAAAAATATGAATTGCAATACCAGTAACAAATTAAATGTAATGGGAAAATTCGATGTAAATACTACTTCATGAAATCCTTCTTCCAGACCTGCCCCTAATTTTAACATAACTCAAGGTTGGACAGACTCTCTTCCACCTACAGCATTCCCTTTTTATGTTTATATACATACCTTTTTGGCATTGTCTTAAGTGCAGTCATGTGACGTCCTCAGGTCCCCAGGTCCTCTTCATCCTCTTTGGTTTTCCTTCTTTGTCAGTGGTGGTCCTCAATGGTGCAGAGAACAGTATTATGTAATGGCCTAGAGATGTTTCTCTACATCATTCTTCTGTGAGCCCAGCTTGATGAAGCAACCCAAGGGGGCATTTTAATGATGCCCCTGGCTCACAGAATTAGGTTTAATGATGCAGGGCATTTATTCAACCTGGAAGAAAGTGGTGTCCAGGGCCAGAGGGAATTTAAGCTAACATCAAAAGGTCTGTTTATACATGTTTTCAAGCACGATGTACTCAACAGTCACTCAAGATTTATTAATGCCTAAATTCAGTTGGAAAAAAGGTGAATTCTGGGTGAAAGTTAATTGAATCTTGTGTGAAAATAATGTATGAATAGTTTTATTAACTGTTGATCCTGCCAGTAGGTCTGATATTTTTCAACTTCCTTTAACATGCCAAGCTTTTAAGCAAATTTGCAGTTAGAGGGTTGAGATAACTCATATAACACTGACATGGTTGCTTACAATAGTTGGTCTTATTTATTTAGGCAAAACCCTTATCCAAAGCGGGAAAACACTGTTTCTGTAACTGCCTAGCAGGTGTTAACTAGAATTAGACTTTAATTTTTCAGTCCCTATGTTACATTTATCTTCATGTAACACTACCCTGACTGCAGGTTGACAATGGTGCTGTCCAAGGGTAGCTACCTTACTTCTCCATAGATACAGTGGAGGAGGGAGTAAAACCACCCCAAGACAGGAAGTGTGTTAATGGCCAGATAACCAGGTGAAAATAAAGTAAAAAAGCCTAAAAAATAAATTGAGTCACCACATCTAAGGATTCATAAGTCAGTCTTCCTCTTGTGGGTTCCAGGTTCAACATAGGTTTCATCTCCAATTCTGTGCTCAAAATGCCTGTTACTTTCCCCATCCCTAGGTTGAGTTTGAAAGCCTCAACCTACTTGCAGTGCCCATGACTTTTACTCTCCTAACTTGTATTCAATAATATTTTGACACCCCCTGCATTCTCTTTTCCATAGCTCTTGAGAAGATGTGCATACCAGCTCGCAGATCCACAACAAGAACCCAAGAAATTTGTCTTATGCATACCATTATTAGCACCTCACCTTGCTCTGTCCGTCACCCATCCCAATGTTAGGTTCAATGACTATTGAAAGTATCCAGGTATGGACATAAATGCCTTGTCCACATAAGCATTAACACTTTTATTAATCAAAAATGAGTGTACAATTTACACTAGTCCATGGCAACTGTTTTTTTTTTCATACCATTTTTATTTATTGACAACTGATTTAATTATTGGTTCATATGCATTTTCACCTTTATGTTGGCTGTTCAGCTCCCTCTGGTTTGACTCTTTTAGATTTTAGATTTGTTTACAAAATGTGCTGCTTTCTGGTGGAGGCTTGCTTAAAGCAAATACCCTAACACACACATTACTGCTCAGCTATCAATCAGTTTGTAATGGTAATCGTAGCGTGCTGTCCAGACAAGTCAACTCGTGGGTTGTTACTGCTATAAATGGAGTTGTGGCCTGAGGACAATGCTTGTTAAGGTTTCTGTGCTTACTGTTCTATAAAATGTGACAGCATTCAAATGTCACTGAAATGAGTGTCTAAAGGTGTTGAGGAGGTAATGCAATAATTTCTGCTTACAACTACATATTTAAATGGCACTGAACATATTGAATGTATTTTATGTTGGGTTAAACAACTTCAAGTATAAGTGTCACTTTTTCATACATATCCCTTCTGATTTCATCAGCACTATGTATGCAGCATATGTACTTACACTGACTTATAACACCTTCTTCATCTCCAAATATGTTAATTGGCTCATCTGTTCCAAACTATGCTTTCTTATTCTGACTGCTGGGTACATTTCACTGAATCCTGAAAATGATTATAATAATAATACATCTGCTGTTCTGTAATGTGGTACTTCTTTTCTATATTATAATGAGTATTTGCTGAACATATTTTTTTCCTAAATTAAAAATATGGATACTGAAGTATATAAAATGTACCCTAACAAGATGAATACAAATAACAGTTCAAAAATTAAACAATAGAAAGGCAAATGCATTTTATATGTGTAAACTATGGAAGAAAGGAGTATGGAGCAAATCTGTATTCACATGAATCTATTCACTTATGTATAGCTATTAAAGAAGTTAGGAGAAGACCCGACATGAACAAGGGAGACCAAACGTGGCACTTGCCAAGCTAAGCTAGTTGATGACACCAGTGGCATACCTACGGGGGTGTGGTTCATTCCAGGTACTACCACTTGCAGGGTGCTTCAGTGCAATATAATATGTGACAGTGGTGTGCTGGTTAGTGGTGTTTTGGTTCTCTGCATTCCAGCTACCACAAATGAAAGAAACCTATGTCCAGTATTCAATCAAACTATTTGATGCCACCAGAGCTTCTGCAGTGTCCCACAAGTATCCAAAAGAGATTTCCAGATAGCAGAGACAGAGGAGTGGTCGGCATTGTGCCCTGAGGCACTGTTACCACAGTAATGGTGTTCTCTGGTGTGCACTGTCACTGTGTGCATTTTGGTGTTTTTTTGTTCTTTATAGGGTACTCCACTGGACCACCAGATAATTTAAGAGACACATTCAAGCCACTGACCACAAATTCCAGCCAGCCCCTACCCGGCAATGTGATGCTTGAGGGGCGTTATTGTTCCAACCAGATTCTGACCACTACTCCTGGTGAGGTTATTGTTCCAGGCAACCAGCTAACCAGACAGTGCTGGTGAGGTATTTGTGCAGGTAGATACTGAAGCCACTCCAAACACCGCCTGGTCTTCCGGCACCACCGGTCCTTCGCATTAGACCTGAAGGAGACTATTCGAATCTGTCTCTGGTGTGATATGCTTATACATAACATCTGTATGTAAATACAACCATTGTCATTTTTATTTAGAAAATGTTTTTTTTGGTAATCGGTGCACCCTTCTTTTTCTAATATTTTAGGCAGCTACTGACCACCAGTGCTGGGGGGTATTTTTTCAGCTGGTTACTGACCACCAATATTGGGGGGTTTATTTTTGGAGTGAAAACACTTACCTGCTTGAATGTGTCACTCCCTCACCAGCTAATGGAGCAAGGCATCACTCTCTCACTGGTGTTTTCAGCAGCAAGGAAACAACATCTTCCTGCCAAAGCTATCAAGGCAATGACACATACAAAGCAAGTATGTGTCATCCCTGTATTTTATAGTGATCCTGTCACTGGTGATTTTTCAGTAGTGTTACAGAGCCCTAAACCACTCAGTTGATATTATATATTGAAGCAGAGTCTGTAATATTCTTTTGCATTCATACAAACACATGTTAAAGCAAATCCTAAGAGGTAAAGCAATGAAGTCCTATACATTTTCATGTACTAAAGTATGTTGTTAAATTTAAGACCATCAGTCAGCTCTATGGTAAACTAAAAGTGTGGCAGTGCATTGATATACCTGCCAAAATGTGCTTGAGCTATTGCTTGTTCTGTCTATGCATAACAAGCTATGTTCACCACAGAGCTAGCTGAATGTCAGTGATTATGTACACACCAATGCATGTTACTAATACAAAGTTACTAATTGTGTTTTTTTTTTATGTACCTGTTCACTGCCTGTCAAACTCTTTGGCCTTGTACACATGAAATGTTCAGCACCTATAAGCTGTGTATAATATGTAAGCAGCTACTGGGATACACAATACAAGTTATATAATATTTGTCAAATGAAGCACATTTCATCGTACTATTTTTTTTGTCAACACACACCTGCATTTTAAATTACTGTAAATACATAAAAACTTGGTTGCATTTTAACAACCTGCAACCTTTGATTATAGAGACCTATATCTCCCACAATAGTTCAGTTCAGGTAAACAGCCACTGAACAACTTATGTGGATGTAGCTTTAGGCAAACTGACTTCAAGATTTCCTTTTACGCAGACTTTGACATGTCCATTGCAAAGCATTTCCCTCTTGATCTATGTGCTTTTAAGATCTTGTGTCTTTTTGAACTGGCTATTAAACAGAGAAAATTTATATCATTTCAAATAAATGTGTCTGGTCCTCAAGTTTTATGGCTAACATTGATTGCTAGATTTTTTCACAGCACAAGGATTCCTGCAAAGGCCCTATAAAAACAATCTTAGAGCAGCAGCATTGCAGTACACCAACATGTCCATTTTGAATTTCAGAATTCTGTAACAGATTCAATATCTGTGCTTTGGTATAGAATAAGCCATAACTACTACTCAAAATCCAATTTTAATTGTGCAGTGTGTTTACTTTCTTCTTGAATGATTTTTTTCTTGTAACTAAGTGGGCCACAGAATATTGTACTGATAATTGTACTGATAATGAGTAGTGGGAGGGAAGTCCAAGAATAAGTTATGGAACAGCAAACAATTGCTATCTAGTCTTGGTCAGCTACAGCATTTTACAAAAAAAAATATAGGTTATGATATGCACCACTGGGAGGTTTTTCTACATATTCATTTGTTTTTTTTTTATTGAAATTGATCATTGAAACCAGCACCAGGATACACAGCAATATTAAAAAGACATTAAAATAATTATTTCCTATAGCAAGTTCCATTAAGTCCAGAATTACAGTTTTAAGCTTCATTCACATATGGGCATTCTAGAATCACTGGCATAATCGCTCAATTCTGTCTGCAATTCTGGAACAAGGTAAAATCACAGCAAAACACGCAAAGCACATTTGGGTTCCATTATTGCTAATGGCATCCCAAATGTGCAAAAGAAATGGGCTTTTTGTCATGTGACAAAACACATGCAAAATGCTCAGAAACTTGCTTTCTAAAAATGTGCCAAAGTCGGTTTCAAAAAAAGTACAGGAGCTACTTTGAAACATTTTTGGAGCAGAGAGCAGCCAATTCAAATGAATGGTACTGCTCCAAAAATGCAGCAAAAAAACACATATTTAAAAATGAGCTAGAACCACAATGCTCTGCCATCTCTAGATGTGAACAGGGCCTTAACTTATTCTGCCTAAGGTGAGAAATGTTCACTCCACCATGTTGCCTTGCTTATTCCTGCACCTTACACCCTAATGCTTTCAACATGACCATTCTTTGTGCACAATATTAGGTCACTATGACTAACAAAAAATAGGAAGGAAAGCCAGATTTCCCCATCCACTCAATATCATTTTTGTTCTTTGTTTTCTTGCACTTTTCTGCTTTTTTTTACTGTTGCTTTTATGATTGCTTACATTTACAATTCACTATAATATATTATCTCGCAATTGCGTATTTATTATTTCTTACCAATCAATGTACTCTATATTCCTAATAGATTAGTCATTTTAATTATTTTTTGCACATTAATCATTTCCTTTATGTAAATTACATATTATGATTGTGATTTTTTTTTTTGTAAATTACCTGCATATGTCTTTTTTTTACAGGATAATTACAATACTTAAAGTGGAATTCCAGGTTATTACTATGTACTCGTAAAGGAATTGTTAAGGCAGAAGGTTTTTTATCTTAATGCATTCTATGCATTAAGATAAAAAGCCTTCTATGTGCATCAGCCACCCCAGTACCCCCTAATACTTACCTGAGCCCCATCTCTGTCCAGCAATGTCCACGAGTCTCTCGGCCGTCCCTCGACTCTCCCTTCTGATTGGCTGAGACACAGCAGCAGTGTCATTGGCTCCCTCGGCTGTCACTCAAAGTCAGTTAGCCAATCAGGAGAGAGAGGGAGTGGGGCTGAACAGCAACTCTGTATCTGAAGAGAAACACAGAGCTGCAGCTCAGCTTGAGTGCCCCCATAGCAAGCTGCTTGTGTGTGGGCACTTGACAGGAGGGGGGGCCAGGAGCACAGAAGAGGGACCCGAGGAGAGGATGATCCAGGCTGCTCTGTGCGAATCCACTGCAATAGAGCAGGTAAGTATAACATGTTTGTTATGTTATTTTTTTTAAACAAGACTTTACAATCACTTTAAATTTGTTCCCACACCCTTCTAATTTCTATTCTAACTACCCTTTAGAACAGTGGTTCTCAACTCCAGTCCTCGGGACCCACCAACAGGCCAGATTTTAAGTATTACCTTGGGGGAGATGCAGACTAGAATACTGCAATCACTGAGCAGCAAGTGATATCACCTGTGATGTATTTCAGCTATCTTGCAAACCTGGCCTGTTGGTGGGTCCTGAGGACTGGAGTTGAGAACCACTGCTTTAGAAGGAAGATGCTTATATTTACTTATTCTCATGGTGTTCCTGTCTGGTCATGTGATCTCCCCATTGGCTGGCTTTAAGGGAGAGTGTCAGCAATGGATGGAATGTCTGGGCGATGACCTTACCCATAGTCTTACTGTAGGGCATCTGTGGTTGCCATCCCTCCTCTCCCCTGAAGCCACTGCTGGGAACCGATACATATACATAGGTCTATATACCAATATTGTGGCTTAAAATAACCTTTATATCATATTTTTTTTAATTTTCAAATTTATTATATTACATATATATATATAGATATATATATATATATCTATATATATATATAGATATATATATATAGATATATATATACAGGGCTTTTTTTCAGCGGAGTGTCCTCGGCTTTTCTCGGCGCCGCTCACAGATATGCCCAGTCCCGCCCTACGATGAACATATTACAGGTCCAATGGCGGGACTGGGCGTGACTGTGAGCGGCGACGAGAAAAGCCGAGGACACTCGGGTATGTGTATTTTGGCTCCGCCGAGTCCCTGCAGTCTCAGCGCCATATTTGAATTTACACACAGCTGTGTATGTCGGCGGCAATAGCGGCGATCGCCGTGATCGCTCCGATCAAACAAAATTGGCGGGGATCGGCCTATAACACGCACCCCTGATTTTAAGGGGAAAAAAGTGCATGCTATATGCCGATAAATACAGCATATATATATATATATATATATATATATATATATACACACATATAAATATATTTTTTTTCCCCCTTTTTTTTCTTTTTCTTGTTATCATACATCATTATAGATTTAATTTAATACTTCCGTTTTTAATAATTTGTATTATTGTATGTGTATTAATTATGTATTTTATTCATTTTCATTTTTTAATTAGCTTTTTTGATTGTTTTTTAATTGTTTTCATTGCTCCCCCTATCTTTGTTTGAGTATTTTCAGTGTGCATATATTCAGTTATTGTCATCGGGTTGTTCTAACAATGGAAGTCTTGCTGCGGTAGAGAAACCAGTCATGGTTTCTTTAAAAATGTCATTCTTCCCGCGGTCTACCCCTACTTAAATCCCATTGGTTGTCTACGTCACACGACTTGAAGAAGGGCCACGCCCCGAAAAGTGTTGTCAAAACAACAGCTTTTCTCACCCTTGACTCTCCTCAGCTTACTCTCCATCATCCTGTTCTTCAAGCCTCGATCTGGACCTGTGCTCTCCGAGCGTATGAGCTCGGGTGTTTTCATCTGCCGATTCCTGTCTGCAGTTGTTCCGGCTGCCTCTTGGTCCCTCATCATTCTGTGGCTGTCTCGCCATCTACCACCGGGCTTTGATTGAGGCTTCATACAGTCCATCCAGCTCTGCACATGCTGGGTTCCTCCTTTCAGGGGATTTCCTAGGAACGCATGATGGCTTTGCCATCGCTTCACTAAGCCAGTCCACCACCAACTGCTTTTACAAGGTATTATCACAGCGGGGAGCAAGCATTTTAGTTGTTTCATCTATGCAAGGAGATTTTAACTATTCATGTACTCATTACATGCTATAAATAAATTAGCACATGATTTTATCGTATTGAGCTTTCTGAGGATTTGTCCATATGAGACTGTCCTGATCAGTGCTTCCAGTTGTGGTTGCTTTTGAACGTTTGCACTTGACTTTTTCATGAATAGAACTGTCTGATTTTCAGTTCTGTATCTGATTGTAAATAGCTACATGAAACCCATTCTGAATTTTGAAATATGTTTTGGTGACAGGACTTTCTATCAGCAACATAACCATATAACTACAATCTATTTTCAATGCTTGGGTTATTTAGAAAATGTGTTTTTCATTCTAAGGTTCAAGTAATGTACAGAAACTCTTCAGAAGTCAACTGGTATTACACAGTATTATAATTCCTAGATCAATGACTAATACAGACTAACCATTATATCATTTATCTCTGAATAATTAAAAAACAACCAATTTAAAAGGAACTTCACTTTTATTGACAAAAAAGATTGGAAGTTCCCCATGGGGTTTTTAGGCAGCAAATATAAATCCAAAAAGAGGTTTTTTTAAAAAGTGGATTTTATTAACAAAATACTGTGGACATAGATTAAACAGTATAAAGATTTTAAACATGAGCTCCAGTTTACATGATGCGAGACACGATAGATTGGATAACATATCAGACAATTAGTAATGTATGAAAAAAAAAAAACTATTGCACAGGCTTGTGAAACATTGTTGTTTTTATTTTATTTTATTTATTTCAGGTACTTATATAGCACCATCAGTTTACGCAGCGCTTTACATATACATTGTACATTCAAATCAGTCCCTACCCTCAAAGAGCTTACACTCTAGGGTCCCTAACTCACATTCATACATACTAGGGACAATTTAGACAGGATCCAATTAACCTACCAGCATATCTTTGGAGTGTGGGAGGAAACTGGAGTACCCGGAGGAAACCCACACAGGCACAGGGAGAACATGCAAACTCCAGGCAGGTAGTATTGTGGTTGGAATTCGAACCAGCAACCCTTCTTACTGCTAGGCGAACGTGCTTTCCACTACACCACTGTGCTGCCCTTTTCAGACATCCTTTTCAGAGGGCAAAGCCTATGAAGGGCAAAGTAATAAATCATATTCGAGAGGACGAGCAAGAGACCGTCCCCAAACAAATAAACTGGTTATCCATTCGAAATCAACTCCTCACCATCCAGTTACAATCAGGACAGGAATATTAATAATAGAGGGCGAGGACACCAAAAGAGGAGTAGAACTAACAGGGGTTCTCTGGAACAATGGACAAGACCATAAAAAACGTTCAGTGGACACTGATTCGGACTTCACCCAGCCAAGTAGTCTCAATGAGTGTTTCCCTATGCCGCTAAGAGGAGGGGAATCCTCCCACACAGCTCCTGGTGAATCCGATTCATCTTTATCGGATGTCACCACTGCTATCAATCGACCTGTAAATTAGTTTGAACGTCCAGCATCTCAGAGGTCTTTAAACTCCACAAGGGGAGTGAGCTCCCCACAATCCAACAAAAACAGGAGAAGCATGTACCCGCATGTAATCCAGTTACAACACAACCCCTAAATGTCATTAATCTATCTTCACACCCCATTACAGAAGCAGAGACCCACCTACTATCGATGGGCCTTAGCTTCTGTCCGCAACAAAATTTCGATATGTTCGAATTGGTTACGGACCTGCATTTGTTTGCTTGTAAACTATTGTTAAAGTCCCAGTATGCACAAATATCAAATGAGAGAGACACGACAGATTGGTCTAAATACACCATGAGAGAGTTTAAAGCCCTACGAGATCTGACTTTACTACTTCAAGAGAGTAACTCAGATGATTTGATAGATCAATTAGATCTTGGCAAATTATTTGAAGAGGTGAATAAATCCACCCTTAACCAAGTGACTCTCTTTAAAAAACCATCTACCAAATTCCCGCCACTACAAACAAACCCAAGTGTAGCCACATTCATTAGACAGACACTTAAGGATGCTGCTAAAATATCTTGTGGTACTAACACCCCACAAAACTTATCGGTTGAGGAAAATGAAGCATTGGAATCTTTACGCATGAACCATTCAATCGTTGTGAAGCCATCAGATAAAGGAGGCAATGTTGTCCTTATGGACAACACAATGCATAGAACAATGTGTCGTAATATATTGAATAACAGAGAATGGTACAAAACCATCCATACTAGACACATTGTGAAATCCAATCAGGCCTTCCACATTCTAATTGACAATGCATACCGTAATGGTACAATTAATAAAGACCTATATGACTTCATTAGGATTAAACATCCCTGAACACCTACATTCTACAGCCTTCCGAAAATTCACAAAAGTTCCACTCAAATTACAGGGCGACCAATCATTTCAGGCAATGGCAGGATCTCGGAAAACCTGAGTAGGGTAATCGATTCGTATCTTCAGCCCTTTGTGGTAGCATTACCCTCTTTTACAAAAGATACTATCCATTTTTTACAGATGACAAATGAACTTAAACTCTCTGAAACTTCAATTCTAGTCACAATAGACGTGGCCCTATATTGCTCAATCCCACATGGGAAAGGACTTCAAGCCATTCATAATGTATTTCAGCAAGGGTCACGATATGACAAGGCTCTGAATGATTTTATCCTGAGAGGATTGGATCATATTCTAAACAACAATTATTTCTGTTTTGAGGGCTCCCACTACCTCCAGGTGCAAGGCGTAGCGATGGGGACATGTTGTGCCCCATCCTATGCCAGTTTGTACCTGGGGGAGTGGGAGCGGTCACTTTTCAGTGATGAGGATCTCGTCATGTACCTGGGCCATGTTACCACGTGGCTCAGGTACATTGATGACATCTTTGTCATCTGAGAAGGAAACATTGACTCAATTCTTCAACCATATAAATACGAATAATTTTAATCTAGAATTCACTATGAATTTGGATACCAGATCCGTAACTTTTCTGGATGTAAAAGTTGAGTGTGATACACAGGGAAATCTAACCAGTACATTATACAGAAAAAAGTACAGTGGGAAATACCACGCTGCACGCGGAAAGTTTCCATCCAATCACCCTCAAAAATTCTATTCCATATGGACAGTACCTCCGGTTGAGTAGGAATTGTTCAAAAGAGATACTTTTCAAAATTGAGGCTGGCAAACTCCAGAATCAATTATTGGATAGAGGCTACAGTCGTCGCTGCCTAAAAAAAAGCATATAATCGAACTATTGCACAGGCTCGTGAAACATTGTTGTTCAGACCACAGACAAGAAGTAAGAAGGAAGTAGATCCTTTACATATCATCATACGATACTCATGCCAGCATCAATAAATTCACAATATCATTGCTAAAAATTGGTCCATTCTCACTGATAAATACTAAGTCAAGCATTTTGTCCCTCCGTTCCCCTCCATCACTTTTAAATGGGCTGCTTCTTTAAAAGACAAATTGGTGAAAAGCGAATTTCGCAAATCCAACAAAAAACATTGTTCCTTATATGGGACCTTTCCTTGTGGACATTGTGCCCAGTGCCAGTGGATAAGAAAAGAAAAAATATTTATGCTTCCCAACAGCCAGGTTTTTAAACCCAAACACTTTGTAAATTGCCAGACTCCCGCAGTAGTCTATTTGAGTAGTAGTCTATTTGATGACCTGCGAGTGTGGCACATTTTATGTGGGTAAAACCAGGCAGAAATTTTGGTGCAGAACGTCTAAACATGTCTATAGCATGGAAATAGGCAACATCTATCTCCCCTTAGGAAGACATGAGGCTATCCAACACCACTACAAAATGCCAAAAATTGCTTTTGCCGCCCTAGACTGGATCCATATTCTGGGAAGAAGCGGCGTTTGGAACAAAAGACTATTATAAATCGAGCAAAATGGATATATAGATTCGGGGCCACCACATATCCAGGTCTCAATGAGTCTATTTCATATGTCCCTTTTTTGAAGGGCTTTAATTCAGGAAAGACCAGCTAGGATGATATGGTTGAGGAATCGGGGAGGAGAATGGAGGGGGCAAGAAAACACATCTCCTTTTTAAACATCATTTCTTTTGCTATTCCATCATTGAGGAATAGGGATGAGCCGAACACCCCCCCTGTTCGGTTCGCACCAGAACATGCGAACAGGAAAAAAGTTCGTTCGAACACGCGAACACCATTAAAGTCTATGGGACATGAACATGAATAATCAAAAGTGCTAATTTTAAAGGCTAATATGCAAGTTATTGTCATAAAAAGTGTTTGGGGACCTGGGTCCTGCCCCAGGGGACATGGATCAATGCAAAAATTTTTTTTAAAAACGGCCGTTTTTTCAGGAGCAGTGATTTTAATAATGCTTAAAGTCAAACAATAAAAGTGTAATATCCCTTTAAATTTTGTACCTGGGGGGTGTCTATAGTATGCCTGTAAAGGGGCGCATGTTTCCTGTGTTTAGAACAGTCTGACAGCAAAATGACATTTTGAAGGAAAAAAGCCATTTAAAACTACCCGCGGCTATTGCATTGCCGACAATACACATAGAAGTTCATTGATAAAAACGGCATGGGAATTCCCCAAAGGGGAACCCCGAACCAAAATTTAAAAAAAAAAATGACGTGGGAGTCCCCCTAAATTCCATACCAGGCCCTTCAGGTCTGGTATGGATTTTAAGGGGAACCCCGTGCCAAAAAAAAAATGGCGTGGGGTCCCCCCAAGAATCCATACCAGACCCTTATCCGAGCATGCAACCTGGCAGGCCGCAGGAAAAGAGGGGGGGACGAGAGTGCGGCCCCCCTCCTGAACCGTACCAGGCCACATGCCCTCAACATTGGGAGGGTGCTTTGGGGTAGAAAAGAAGAAGAGAAGAAGATGAAGAAGATGAAGAGAAGAGCGGGAGCCTCCCCCCATGCCATGGGTGCGGAGCGGCCCCAGGAGAAGAAGATAGAAGACGCCGCGGAGGAGATGCTGGACGAGAACGCCGGAGGAAGAACCAGAAGAGCCAGAAGAACCAGAAGAACCAGAAGATGAAGGAAGCTAGAAGAAAGAAGAAGTATTTAAATAAAGGAATTTCAAAAACTGTCTCCTTGTCATTTTTAACATTTTTGACAGTTTTTTAGTGAAATGGTAGGGGTACTTTTGTACCCCCTTACCATTTCACACAGGGGGGGCGGGATCTGGGGGTCCCCTTGTTAAAGGGGGCTTCCAGATTCTGATAAGCCCCTCGCCCGCAGACCCCCACAACCACCGGCCAGGGTTGTGGGGATGAGGCCCTTGTCCTCATCAACATGGGGACAAGGTGTTTTGGGGGGCTACCCCAAAGCACCCTCCCAATGTTGAGGGCATGTGGCCTGGTACGGTTCAGGAGGGGGGGCCGCACTCTCGTCCCCCCCTCTTTTCCTGCGGCCTGCCAGGTTGCATGCTCGGATAAGGGTCTGGTATGGATTTTTGGGGGAACCTCACGCCCTTTTTTTTGTTTTGTTTTTGGCCGGGGTACCCCTTAATATCCATATCAGACCTGAAGGGCCTGGTATGGAATTTAGGGGGACTCCCACGTCATTTTTTTAAAAATTTTGGTTCGGGGTTCCCCTTTGGGGAATTCCCATGCCGTTTTTATCAATGAACTTCTATGTGTATTGTCGGCAATGCAATAGCCGCGGGTAGTTTTAAATGAGTTTTTCCCTTTAAAATGTCATTTTGCTGTCAGACTGTTCTAAACACAGGAAACATGCGCCCCTTTACAGGCATACTATAGACACCCCCCAGCTACGAAATTTAAAGGGATATTACACTTTTATTGTTTGACTTTAAGCATTATTAAAATCACTCCTCCTGAAAAAACGGCCGTTTTTAAAACTTTTTTTTGCATTGATCCATGTCCCCTGGGGCAGGACCCAGGTCCCCAAACACTTTTTGTGACAATAACTTGCATATTAGCCTTTAAAATTAGCACTTTTGATTTCTCCCATAGACTTTTAAAGGGTGTTCCGCGGCATTCGAATTTGCCGCGAACACCCCAAATTGTTCGCTGTTCGGCGAACTTGCAAACAGCCAATGTTCGAGTCGAACATGAGTTCGACTCGTACTCGAAGCTCATCCCTATTGAGAAAGTAGCTGTTGGCACCCATTTCACAATATGGTATTGCCTTCCAATTTAGACAAAAAATCGTCCCTCTTCGGGTAAAACAATACACGTATATACGTATATATATATATATATACACTGTATTTATTGGCGTATAACACTCACTTTTTCACCATAAAAATCGGGTGCAAATAGCGCGTGCGTGTTATACGCCAATACTTCAATTTCGGCTGCCTCGGAGGCAATGGGCGGGGGGGACGAGTGCCGTCAGATTACATACAGTGAGAATCTCCTGTTTACTTAGCGGCCTCTGTAATAGGAAGTCAATAGATGGCAATGGCGAGGCTGCTGCATTGATGGCGATGGTGAGGCTGCTGCATTGATGGCAATGGCGAGGCTGCTGCATTGATGGCGATGGTGAGGCTGCTGCATTGATGGCAATGGTGAGGCTGCATTGATGTGGACTAATAAGGCTGCATTGATGGCACTTATGAGGCTGCAGGTGGGCATTGATCAGGCTGCATTGATGGCAATGGTGAGGCTGCAGATGGGCACTGACCCTTATTTTGCTTCAAAGTTTCTTATTTAAAATTTAAGTTTTTTTCCTGAAACTTCCCTCTTAAAATGAATGTGCGTGTTATACGCCTGTGCGTGTTATATGCCGATAAATACGGTATATATATATATATATATATATATATATATATATATATATATATGCACATGTCTACATATTACTAATTATTAAATTTATATTATGACAATCATTGGAATATTTCTATGCCCTTTACTGCCCTTCCATGAACACCCATCCATCCATTCTCTCTGGTAATTATTCTCCTGGAAATAGTCTTTGGGGAATTTTTATGCATCCCCTTTGATCGATACTTTTCTAGGTTGTAGCTTTCACAGTGTACCCTTCCTTTCTTTTCTTGCTCATTATATAATATAAACAAAAACAAAATAATGTATTTACATTTTTTTGGACATGGTAATATATGAATTATTGTAAAGTTGAAATTGTTCAATTATATTCATAGTTTTTTCCTCTTTTTCCCCCATATACTGGACTCCTGGTTTTGTCCTCCCCCTGTACCTTGGGGTGTCAATGCTTGATCTGGTGGCTTCCCGGCAGGGTGGGGGGATGCAACCTCAGGCATCTCCCCATCTTAGCAACACCCGTGGTTTTAACATCTACCACTGGGTGGAGCTCTAACCCTGCCGGCAGCGTTCCGTGTCCACCTTCGGATGGAGAGCTGGTGTCGCGCGCATGCATGCAGCGGTCTCCTGGGCTTTGCGGGGGGCCTGCTCCGCACGTGCGTGCGGCCCGTCTTCAGTCACGTAGCTTTGTCGGAGGAGGCGGAGGTGTCCGGAGCATCCAGCTCGCTGGAACTATGAATAAGTGAATAAATGATTTTGCGCAAAACACAGGAAAAATATAAATAAAGGTGTATCATATGTGTGACGTGTAATGCACACTAGGTCACCACGTGATAATAATAGATAAATGCATCCGTTTCACAATATGGTATTGCCTTCCAATTTAGACATAAAATCGTCCCTCTTCGGGTAAAACAATCAAAGGGTGTCGACTGCTGGGTGTAATGGCTTGCTGGGATTCCTACGCATTACATCACGTGACTTCGTGACTTCCTCAGGAGGTCACGTGACGTAATGCGTAGGAATCCCAGCAAGCCATTACACCCAGCAGTCGAAACCCTTTGACCCAGTTGTTGACACCGTGGACCGGAAATATCGCACTAGGTGACAGCAGTGAGGCGCCTCACGCTGTGCCATTACATGCACTGTATGCAAAGTGTGCGCTTTTTATTCCAACTATTTTTTATTCCAATAAATTTTTTCTTTTCAATGATTTTTATTGAAAAATTATAAAATAACATTTACATAATGCACGACTCATACATTATAAAATTATATGGTAATAAAAGAAAAAGGGAAAGGAATAGGGGGGAAGAGAGGCATATCTCAGCCTATATGTCTTGCGGGTATCCTATGAACATATCATATCATGCTTTGTTTCTTTTCACAATATAAGGTAAGCGCGTCTGCCCGCCTGTATTAGGTCCGTCAGACGTCACCCACCTGCACATGTGTCTAGATAAAGTACCAAGCACTGTACATTCGGATACATGTTTTGCTTATTATAATTATATATCAAACCAAACATTTATTTCCCTCTTCTCAATTTTGTGTGGAAAGGAGGTGCTCCGCCGGGACCCGACCGCCCACCCCAATTGGGGACTCTGCTGTGGACGGGGGGGCCCCCACCCCACACCTCTCCCCTCTTATCACTCACATTTCAAAAATTATCGTATCTGGTATGATGACACCCATTTTGGGTAGGAAGTCCCGCAAGGTGTATTAGAGATGGGGGGAAGAAAAAGAAAAAGAATAGGAATAATGAAAAGGAAAGTGAAAGAAAAAAGGAGGGCCAGAGAAAAGTTTGGGTTGAGTGCACTCCTAGGGATCCCTCTCAGGATCCGTTAATTATCAAAGCCTGTAGATAAGTAGGACAACCATGGTTCCCAAATCCTGTCAAAAGCCCCCTGTTTATCTAAGAGAGTTGCCGAGAGGCGTTCATTAATCATGATCCACGTCAATTTTGCTTTTACCCTTTCAAAAGGGATCAGGGGCTTTCTCCAGGATCCTGCTACCGCTATTCTAGATGCTGTAAAAATAAAAGATATGAGCTTCCTGGTATGACCAGGTATTCCGTCTACTTGATCTCCTAGTAATGCTTGTTGTGGAGATTTGGGAAGGTTAACCTGGGTCAGTGAATATATGAAGTTGTAAATGCGTATCCAAAATCGTTTGACCTCAGGGCAGGTCCACCAAGTATGGAATATTGTACCTTCCTTGCCACATCCTCTGAAGCACATAGGAGAGGCACCAGCGATGTATGTTGCAATTCTCGCCGGGACCATGTACCACCTTAATAAGACCTTATAGTTTGCTTCTATCAGAGAAGTATTAATATAACCTTTTGAGGCTAGCTGCGCCATTTTATACCATTTGTCAGTTTCCATCGTCACCTCCATGTCCCCTTCCCACCTCAGCATATAGGGTAATTTCTCCGTTTTGGAAATCAAAATGCTATAAATTAATGATATGTGGCCTTTATGTTTATCGTAAGACTTGCATAAATATTCCATTGGAGTGGAAGATAGGATGTCAGTTTTACGTTGTAGAGTATGCAAAAAATGAACTATCTGGAGGTAACGATAGAACTCGGTGTGAGGCAGCTGGTACTTTTCTATTAGTGCTTGTTTCGGTATTATACCTTTGTGGTCACACATGTCAGCTATGCGTATCAGACCCTTATTAGTCCACCAGGAAAAGCTTTGGGGATTAAGACCCGGGGTGAAATCTGGGTTTCCCACCAAGGGGGCCATAGGAGAATGCGTAGAGCGGAAAGCAAAAGGTTTTTGTAGTCTATCCCACAAACTCATTGAGAAGGATAGTGTGGGGCACATTAAGGTTGGTCTGTTTTTCATATTAAGCCACATCATGTGGCTAATGGGTTTCGTGGGATAAGGAGCTGATTCCATTTTCATCCAAGACGGAGCTGGAGCTCCAGAATGGGAGCGAATTAATTGGGCCAATTGGGCTGCCTCAAAGTATTTAAACAGGTTAGGGATGCCCAGGCCTCCTTTTGTTTTGGGGGTATAAAGTGTTAGCTTATTCACCCTAGGTCTTTTGTTCCCCCAAATGAACTTCATTATTTTTTTCTGAAGCGTTTCAAGATTAGATCTGTTGATAGCAATTGGGAGAGTCCTGAACAAGTACAACAATCTTGGCAAAAGGTTCATATTTATGGAGTACAGTCTGCCGAACCACGACGGAGGGCTAACAGCCCATCTTGACAAATCTGTTGTTAATTTTCCATATAGGGGAGGATAATTGGCTTTGTAGAGGGTCTGCATAGTGGGGGTTAAAAAGATGCCTAGGTATGGGAGTCTATCTTTCTGCCATTTGAACTGGAATGACATTTGGAGTTGTTGAACCGTCTGCTGTTCTAATGTGAGATTCAAGGCCTCAGATTTAGTATGATTAATCGTAAGACCCAAGAAAACCGAAAAACGTCGTAGTGTCTGGAATAGGTTGGGAAGGGATGTGACTGGAGAGGAAATAAACATCAAGATATCATTGGCGAACAGAGAGCACTTCTGTTCGCCGTCCCTGCAATGTATACCTTTTACATCCTGGTTTTGTCTTATTTTAATCGCTAGGGGTTCTAATGCTAAGATAAATAGAATAGGTGATAAGGGGCATCCTTGCCTTGTTCCTCTGTGTATATTTATTTTATGTGATTTATAACCCTTTATCTGGATTCTAGCTGTAGGTGCATTATATAATGACTGCAGTATTGTTAGAAAATGAGGCCCAAATCCATACCTCTTTAATACATAATAAATGTATTCCCATGTGACCGAATCGAACGCCTTGCAAAGGTCTAATGAGAGTAGCATACCCTTCCGTTTCCCCAAGTTATCCCAATTGGAGTTGAGTGCGGCTATAATATCTATCGCCCGTCGGGTTTGATCTGGGGCCTGATGGCCGGGGACGAATCCCACCTGATCTGGGTGGATATATTTGGCTAAGAAGACGTTCATTCTGGTCGCTAACACTTTTGTCATCAATTTGAGATCCACGTTGATTGGCGATATAGGGCGATAACTGGCGGGATCTCCATGATCTTTCCCCGGTTTAGGGAGAACTTGTATGAGGGCCTCATTTTCGTTTGCACTTAGTGTGTCACCTTTCCGTAGTGCATTAAAAAAGGAGCATAGATGGGGGGTCAATATGGCTGCATATTTCCTATAATAATGACCCGTAAAACCATCCGGGCCAGGTGCTTTTGAAGGGTTCAGGCATTTGATGGCTTCTAAAATTTCCCCCTCAGTGAAATCTGCTTCCATTAGTTCTATATGTTCTTGTGCGATTTGTGGTAATGAAATATCGTGGAAAAATTTGTCTGCTCTGGTTGTAGGAAATGAATTAGGTTTGTTATATAATTTGGTGAAGAACCCAGAAAGTTCTTGTATGATCGTTTGGGGATCTTGGGTGGGTTTCCCATCTTTCGTCCGAATTCTCGGCATGGCAGGATTAAACGGGCGGGGGGTGAGTTTTCTTGCCAATAGGGTTGTAGGTTTATCTCCCCTGGTGTAGTAGCAATGCCTAGACCAGCGGAGGTACTTTTCAGCCTTGGTTGTGAGACTAAAATTTAGTGCTGCCCGTGCTACATCTATTTTATGACGTAGATCTAACTGGGGGTTAGCTTTTTGTTCTTGGACTATTTTATGTAATTCTTCTTCCTGTTGCTGTATTTTCTGCCTGTTGTTGCGCTTGTTTCTAGAGGCTATTTGGATCAACTTACCTCGAATAGTAGCTTTGTGCGCTGCCCAGTTAATACCGGGGGAGGTGGCACTAGGATGGTTATCTATGAAGTATTGTCGGAGGTCTTTCTCTACTTCAGTGTATATTATGGGGTCATTGAGTAGTGAAGCATTAAGCCGCCAGGTTGATGGTTGTGGTCTCATCCACAGGTCGATAATACTGGTGAATGTTCTGACCATGAGCTGGGTACTATTTCAGTCGAGGTAATCGACGGCAATAGTGAGGATTGTATGAGTAGATGATCTATACGGGAATATGTTTTATGGGCTTGGGAGTAATATGTAAAATCTCTGGTTGTGGGGTGAAAGTCTCTCCACACATCCACTAAATCATGGGAATATAGCACCCTAGCACCCTAGCTAGTTTAACGCCTTGTTTTGGAATATGTTTCACCACGGGTTTGTGTACATTTGACCTATCTAGGATTTGATCTAAGGAGACATTGCTGTCTCCACCCAGAATTAATTTGCTCTGTATGTGCGGGAGCAAAATTTTCAGCATATTTTCGAAAAATGTCACCTGACCCGTATTAGGCGCGTAATATGATATGAGTGTGAGGGCACTTTCATTGACTTTTCCCACAACCATGATATATCTCCCTTCCTTGTCTTTGATGACCATATTGGGGGTAAATGGGACTCTCTTTGCGATGCAAATCGCCACCCCTCTTTTTTTATCTGGGCCGTTCGATAAGTAGAAAGTGGGGAATCTTGGGTTTAAATATCGGGGGGCTGAGGAGCGCGAGAAATGTGTTTCTTGGAGGAGTAGAAAATCTATTTCTAAGTTATGGTAATTTTGGAAAGCTTTGGCCCATTTTGTAGGGGAATTTAAATCTTGGACATTGTGTGTTAAGATACGAGTATAGGATTTATGAGGTGATGTACTCAACATTATGGTTCGACAGACTGTACTTGCCCGTTGTAGTTGTTTGCTATCCCCGTCTGAGTGAGGTTGTTTCGATCAGATTCTTCATCGTTTTTCGTTTGTAGGGGTGCACTCCGGGAGAAAAAGAAAAAAGGGAAAAAAAAGAAAGAAAGAGACAGTGAGAAAACAATGTTGGGGTAAGATGAACTGGACCACTGTCCACCCGTCCCCCTAGAAATTACGTGCTTAAACATCTGATGTAAACCTGAGAACTTATACAACCGGGTCCAGGAGAACAAAATCTCCATCTAGTAGAGCGCGGTTGTCGCCACCTAGCTGATGGCGGCAAGCTCGCAGGGAAGTGGCATGCAGTTCCGCCCCGGCTCTTCTGTATAAATTATTGTTCTAGAAGGAGGGAATCCTAGCATATTTAATAAACTTATATTCTATGAGAACTGAAGTCTCGCCAAGCTAGACTTAAACAAAACTGGGGAATCATTTTCGAGTAATTTGTAAAGCCTTCAACTGAAATTGGTATCTATTAATATAGGAATTTCAAATCATGTCACTCAATAATGAAGGGAGGTTATGTCCCTCCAAAAGTATGGAAGTCTCATTAATGCCATAAAGATATATATAACTGGCTCAACCGTAGCCAACCATGGAAGTTCTAAGTCCCTGAGAGGGAACCTTACAGTGGTATCATCCGTCACTGTGGGTGTAAAAGGAAAAAATACTTCTCATCAGGAAATGTTGTCCCGTCAACCGTCTGGTCCCGTAGCTGGATGTCGTTTTCTTGAAGCATGTCGTGGACGGCGTTGTTCCCATAACGGTGAAACAGGGCGATCCAATTCTGGTCGAGATTTCGGGGATAGTGGTTCTCTGGAGATTATGCTGAGGTCCATGAGGATGTCTTCTCCGTCTGGAAAATTAGCATCTGTACTTGATTTGGCGGTTGGTAAGCTGCACCAATAAAGGCTTAAGGGCCCGTCTCTTTTGGATAGTCATTTGTGAGATATCCGCGAAGATCTGTATGGGGTGTCCCATAAGGGTGATTTCGTTCTTGCCCCGGGCTGCGGTCATTATTTGCTCCTTGATTTTGTAAAAGTGTGGGTTGACTATCACATCCCTTGGGGGGCCGTCTGGTCTTGGGGCTGTCAGTGCCCTATGGACTCTGTCAATTTCCATGTGGTGGGGCATGATGTCTGGGATCAGATCTTGCATTAGTGTATGTACTACTTCTTCCAAATCTGTCACTATTTCTGGTAGTCCGCGTATACGGAAGTTATAGCGCCTGGATCTATTTTCCTGATCTTCAATTTTGGCGTTGGCATCATCTAACTGTTCCTGTAGTGAGGATATCATGCTTGAGTTCTGGTTAACTCTCCGCACCGTGCCATCCATTTTGGATTCAATGTGATCCAGTCTTTCTCCAATATCATTAAAATCATGCTTCATTTCGGCAGTAATTGATTGACAGGCTTTAGTTAATTCTTGTTGAAAAAGTGCTGAAAAGCGAGCAAGGAGGACAGAGTCTCCTGAATATGGTGCTGGAGGTGGGGGAGGCTGATCACTCGCTGTGCTATTTTGGCTTATGGCAAGTTTAGCTATTTCAGCCATGTTCCTCTCCATGGAGGACGCAGGGGAGATTGCTTCATCCATTCCCCCTCCCTGGTAAGTGTGGGAGGGAGCTAGAGAGAAATGTGGGGACTCACCCTTCTGCGAGCGTAGCGTTTCTTCCTGCGACTGGGAGGAGAAGGGGTCCCGTGTGCTATCCATATCTGCGGCCGCAGTGTGTGGAGAGGAGGCTTTCTGTGCAGGGGGGAGTGGTTGTTCTGGGCCCCGCTCACCTGCTTCGTTATGTTTGTCTCTGTCCTCCGGCTAGACGCCATCTTGGAAGTGGGGGTCCGTGCTGCGTCGTTCCCCGAACGGAACGAATAGCTGGATGTTGGGGTTTTTTTCTTCGCTGTACCCCCTCCTCTGCGATTCATCTCCTGATCCCCTGGAAGGCTGCTAGTTTTGTGGCTTCCCTCAGGCTTAGTGAGCACTGTGAGCATGAATGCATGAAGATTTCTGCACGGATATTTTTTCACATTTTTTATTGCAAGCATGAAAAGAACTTTTATTATTAATTATTAGCACCATTGATGTTATACTTCCTGCTTCATTCACTTTCACCAATGAACTTTGGTTTTTTATCAACCCATTATCTTGTTATGATCCATGTATGACACCTATTTTCACTATTGGACATTTTGTTTATTTTACTCATCGGATGCATTTATCTATTATTATCACGTGGTGACCTAGTGTGCATTACACGTCACACATATGATACACCTTTATTTATATTTTTCCTGTGTTTTGCGCAAAATCATTTATTCACTTATTCATAGTTTTGTGGTGCTTGTGTACACTATAGATTTTGCAGCATTACACTTTAGTGGGATTACACGTCAGTTTATTTATTGATTAGTAGCGCAGAGGTCCTTTTAATTTTATCAGCTCACTGGAACGCCGAGGTGGCCACGGTAGGGATGCACTCTGCTTCCCGATGGCCCCTCCCCCGGGGGGATGGACTGGGGTGATACTTTGAGCATTCGTCAGCAATTACTCACTTATTTAGGGATTATATTAAGAGACGCTCTATGTCGGGATTGCTCAGCTGATCCCTGACACGAGCATGGCAACACACAACGCTATTAGGTAGGGACACATAACAATAGAGGGCAAGGCTGTATTTTTGCAAATGCATTTACAAAGCCTTTGCCACTAATATGACCCATTCATTTTCTTTCCTATTTAGGGATTTCATGCATATGTCCTTTGATTCTGATAATTAGACACTGTGCATCTCCTCTTGAATGCTACAGTGGTCTAACAATTTCAACATAGAAATCAGGTATTAACCTTTGTGATTTTTTTCTCTCACTTTCTCAGTTTCTAGTATCCCCAGCAGAATTTCTTATAACCTGCTGAGGGATTACATTCCAGCACTCCAGCACTTTAATACACAGTGACACCTTACTTCACTTTGGTGTTTACTTCATTCACTTTTTTAGCATTTAGCATCCTTGACCGCTTTTGTTTATATCTGCTGAGGCACTATATTATAGCACCAGCACTTAATTCAGTGGCACCCTCTGTCCACCTGTATATTCACTTCCTTTTATGAATATTTTATTTTATTCATCAAGTTTCATGCACTTTTGATGTTTTGTTATGTTTTGGTATATTTTTTGATTTCACTTTGTTTGCATGCAATACTTCATCGCTAGTTTTTATTTTGCACTCTTTATTGATTTTTGCACATTTATTTTACATGCACTACTGTGTTTCAGTAATTCTTCAGGGATGAAGGTCCATGCATACTGCATGACCCCCCCCCCCCTTTTCTCACCTTTTTGTTACTTTGCACCTCCATCACGTTTTATCACTTCCCCCACTTTTTCTGGGCATAGACACTCTGATTATAGCCCAGCTAAAGTCATATGCCCTGTACACACGGTCGGATTTACCGACGGAAAATGTGCGATAGGACCTTGTTGTCGGAAATTACGACTGTGTGTGGGCTCCATCACACATTTTCCTTTGGATTTTCCGACACACAAAGTTTGAGAGCTTGCTATAAAATTTTCCGACAACAAAATCCGTTGTCGGAATTTCCAATCGTGTGTACATAAATCCGACACACAAAGTGTCACGCATGCTCAGAATAAATAAAGAGATGAAAGCTATTGGCTACTGCCCCGTTTATAGTCCCGACGTACGTGTTTTACGTCACCGCGTTCAGAATGATCGGATTTTCCAACAACTTTGTGTGACCGTGTGTATGCAAGACAAGTTTGAGCCAACATCCGTCGGAAAAAATCCTATGATTTTGTTGTCGGAATGTCTGATCAATGTCCGATCGTGTGTACGGGGCATTACTCTGATGGCACATTTATTATTATTTTTTCTAAATAAAATTTTAGATGTATAGTGACATACACATGTTTCGATGGCACATTTATTATTATTTTCCCTAAATAAAATTTAGATGCATAGTGATATATACACTTTTAGTAATCAGTATGAAATACACTAACACATACACTTTTGTAGTAATTTTTATTATATAAAAAATACAAAAAAACAAAAAACAAAAAATACAAAAAACAAAAAACATATATATAATATACTAATTTTCATCCTTATGGTAACTTTCAGGTGCCCTGTCTCTCCCTTTTCCCTCCTCCAGCCGGGGCACCTTTTATCTGTGACCACTTGCAAGCCTCACGGGTTGGTTTTGCCTCCCTATTGAGGGTGCAAGCAGGGACGACTTTCCAGCAGAATCCTGGATCATTAGCAGGGGGAATCTTCTGTTTTATTTTATGATATTTTAAAGAAGTCTCCGGATAAACGAGTTTACACGATATAGAGGGTAAATACAAAGTGACTACTTCAGATGAACATATCTATAGGATTTACTAAATAATATTAAAATGTTGTTTTTTTCTGATGTATTTGTAGAAATTTAAGGACCCCCTGAGGAAGACCATGACCCAATAAGTTTGAAATGCATTTGGGTTTTCTTTCCAACATCGGATAGTATAACCATGTTCAATATTGTAGGTAGCATTGTCGGATGCATACTCCCTTTTGTTTTCATACATTACTAATTGTCTGATCTCTTATCCAATCTATCGCGTCTCGCATCATGTAAACAGGAGCTCATGTTTTAAATCTTTATACTGTTTAATCTATGTCCAGAGTATTTTGTTAATAAAATCCACTTTTTTAAAAAAAAAACTCTTTTTGGATTTATATGTGCTGCTTAAAAACCCCATGGGAAACTTCCAATCTTTTTTGCCAATATATGTCTCGGGGTGTGCAGTTTTATCAGACTCTTTATAGGTGTCATTCCATGTTATAGGAACTTCACTTTTATTGCCAAAATGCTACCATAATATTTATTAGCATTGTACAAAATTAAAAACATTTTAAAACTACCACACTTCGCAGCACCCACACTTTATGAATCAATAAGTGATCTCATATGTAATCAAAAACATTAAAGAATTCATTTTATATACAGTTTTTGTATCAAGGAGAGCTTCACAGCAGTGGATTGACACACAAACATAGCTCAAGTCATAATTGTCTATAACTCAAATGACTAAAATCTCAATACTTAAATTATTGTAAAGTCTTGTTTTTTTTTCTAAAATAACAAACATGTCATACGTGTGAATTTGCACAGAGCAGCTCAGATCCTCCTCCTGTCGGGTCCCTCGCTGGCTCTCCTGGCCCCTTCCTGCTTTTGAGTGCCCCCACAACAAGCAGCTTGCTATGGGGCACCCGAGTTGACTCCATGTATTCATTCAGACATGGATTCATGGTTAGGCCCTGCCCCCTCTCTCTCCTCATTGGCTAACTGACTTTGATTGACAGCAGCAGACGCTAATGGCGCTGCTGCTGTGTCTCAGCCAATCAGGAGGGAGAGTCATGGATGGCCGAGGCACCCGTGGACATCGCTGGGTTGAAATGGGGCTCGGATAAGTATTAGGGGGTTCGAGGGGGGCTGCTGCACACACACAGAAAGCTTTTTATCTTAATGCATAGAATGTATTAAGATGAAAAAAAAAACTTCTGCCTTTACAACTACTTTAATTATCATTTTAAAGGACAAGCTTTATATGTAGTCTCAAAAATTAACAGAATTTAAGTAATGACACCCACTGTAATTTATTGAAATGAACACACACTTTATATCCAGTCTTTTTAAATCCCATTAATTAGTCTCTCATATTCAGTGCCATCATCAACAGGGAATAGTAAGTGATAGTAATAAGGCAATTTTCATCTATACTCCAGTTTTTCCCTGCAAATGAAATCTGTGTCCAGCACACTGTATGGAAAAATAAGCTATAATGATTTCCCAGCATGACCACATTTATTTTCAAACATTAAGATGTCCCATCATACCACAGCATGGTGTCACTAGTAAAGTAGATTGTATACAATAATGTATGGAAATCTGTTTGCATATAAAAATGCTAATTCTTTTTGAGCAAATGCTATTCAATTGATATTCATTTAGAAGTTAACAGTATATTAAAACTTGAGATAGGCAAACTTGCCCAGGTTTGGTTCACTGAACGTTTCACAAAACATGCTCAAATTTGAAGCCTGATAACTGTGCTGCAAACTCCATGGATGTCTTTGTTTTGACCATTTGTAGGACTAATAAGTAGCTATTCCTAAACAAAAAAGCATGGAAAACTGAGTCCTGCCATGGCAGATATATACCAATAAAAAAAAAAAAAAAAAAGAAGAAGAAAAAATACATTGCAAAAAAGGCATTAATGAAAATACACACATTTTTAAACTACAATCTTGGAGCATGCCTTAAAACTGTGTGTGGTGTTATGGAACAGCAATATTTTTATGGATAACTTCAAAGATTGAGTACTCTGGCAGCACATATTTGGCTGTAGAATGTATTTTTTCTTGTACAATGAGCTTTGCTTACCAATCCAATTTTATTTGTTTGAGTTTAAAAAAATAAAAACACTTTTTACAGTTAGCTTTACTAGTGGCACAAGCGTTTGTTATTAGGTCATACAAAGCAAGCTTCTATTGGAAGTAGCATCCACTACAGATCGATTGTCCACAGAAATATATGAACTTCGAAAATTATAGCTAAAGCAGGTATAACATGGTCAAAATTGGCCTGTGTCACAATATTTTGGTGGTATAGTCTGTAAGTTTTTCTTTCCCAGAACCACACTGTGTTATGCCTAGCATTTAAAGGCAGCCTGTCATTGTAGTATTTTTTAGGAGGTGAATGGAATGCTTAGCTTTTATCTACAATATGTTACATATGTGAATGTATATTTGAATATGATGATTGTGTAGTGTTTTTTTGCGCACTAGTTATCACACATCAATGCAGCAACGTGCTGTTTACAGCAAATGTTCAGCAACAAATGTATGCTGCACACCCTAAACTTAACAAAAGTCCAAGAAACACAAATTAAAAATACTACCAAAAAATAAAAATAAAAGACTAACACTAATACAGAAGCCCACATTTTTTAACATTTTTAACCCTAGCAGAAAGCTAATAAACATTTTAAAGAAAGTAAAAAATAAACCCAATAAATTAAAGAATAAACTAAAAGGCTGCAAATGGAGAAGGAGTGGATGAGGGAGGATGGAACAGTAAGCAAGGTTCTCCTTATTTCCCGCAATGAACATACAAAGTTTTTGACCAAGAGTTTCCAATATGTGAGCCCAGCAAAACCCAGGAATTCATCATAAACTCATGGTAGCATTGAACCCAAATATCAATCCTAATTAGGATAGTCATTCTGTAGTAATCTGTTGTAATCTTACCTCCAAAGCACTCACCAAACAAATTTAGGTACAAATATAAACCTGCCATGCTGCTCAAGAAAGTGATGCTGCATTGGTATGAATGGATGGTTTTCTGTTTGTCGTCTGTTTTCCTTCTGTTTTATTACAAATGATTGCTTTTGTCCAATACATTGTTCTTTGTTTTACTAATATGCAGAGAGCGTATATGGTTTAAAAAGGCTAGGTGTGGAAGAAGCCAATACTTATTATTATTACATAGCATGCACCATCACAATGCTTAGTGGGACACAAGCTTCAAAAGCAGCCCATCTTCACAGCAAAAGTTTTTATGTGTGCTTTCTTTTGAGCCAAAAACACATGATCTGATAAGCTCTTACTAGCCAAAAGACAGAATTTGCCACGGTAGAAGTAAGCAGAAAGAGGGAAAAAAATGTTTTCAGTACCACCCATGTTTTCTGTTCCAGGGACCATGGGCAATTTTAAATGTATTTTCTTATGCCTCCGCCATACAATACATTTCAGTTATAAAGAACCTTATGTGCTGTAGAATAACTTGTTTGACATTTTTTATGGTAAAGATAAGGTACACAACTTAACATCTACTATATAATATTATTATTATTATTATTATACAAGCTTTATATAGCGCCGACAGTTTACGCAGCGCTTTACAACATTAGGGCAGACAGTACAAGTACAATACAATTCAATACAGGAGGAATCAGAGGTCCCTGCTCATTAGAGCTTACAAACTATTAGGGAGGGTCAAGTTATACAAAAGGGTAATAGCTGTGGGGGATGAGCTAATGGAGAAAATAGTGCAGTTGTTAGATGGAGGCAGGATAGGCTTCTCTGAAGAGGAAAGTTTTCAGGGATCGCCTATATGAATTTCATATTACTCACAGAAGCTTTCTGTATATCTAATGAGTAAAGCCAGCAATAGATGGATCAAAATTCAGCTGGTTCAGCAGGGTTTTGATTCATTTTTTAATCACCTTCTGTACAACCAGCCTGTCTTTTTTTTTTTCACTCAACCAGTGCAGCCGGCTATAGCTGGCAACACTGATCATTGTATTCTGATGGCAGAGAACTATTTTTGCTTTTAGAATACAATGGCTCTGTGGGAGGGATTCCCCTATCAACACCAAATGTTGCTGGAGATTTTTTATTTTTTTTCATTTAACCTGCTGGAGCATCATCTATGGCCTGCCTAACTAATAGAAGAAAGTATGCATTGACACAGATAAAGATTAAGTCTGTCCAGAGAAGCCCCCCTATATACAAAACCCCACCCCTTTCTAACTAATCACCACATTATTTAAAAAATGTAAGCTTAATGTACTAAATACTTATCTAAATATTTGGTCACGTGATGATCCTTAGGCTGGCCAAACATGGTGCAAATTTCTTTCCTGCAACCTCTGTTTGCAGGAAAGAAATTTGCACGATTCCCCCATCAACACAGACAATGTTGACAAGGGATTCAGTAATTGTCTTCTCCCGGGGGGGGGGGGGAGTCATCCCAGCCGGGAGAAGACAGTGATTATTGCTAGATGCTATAATAGCTGCTAGTGATAACCACAAGAGAATCTGGCAGGCTGGTTGTACCCAAGCTGATCTTTCGATCAACTTGGTACATTCAGCCTGTCCATTAATGGTTCAAATCTCAGCCAGTTCAGCAGAAACATATAGGTGTGAAGATGGTTTTAAAGTATTGGTTGATTTTTTTCAGCTAGTGGAATTTTCCAGACAATAAGTGTAAACGATTTTGAAAATTAAATAAGAATAGGGCTAAATGAAAAGCATTGCCCTACATATTTTGTCAACAAATGACATCACTGATATGCAACAAGCATAGACACACTGGGATTGATCCCATAAAGGAGTTTTCTCTTTGATTAAAATTCAATTTCCAGAATACCCAATCACATGGACAATAAAAAACAACATTTTGCTTTCACAATATTGGATGATGAAAGGTAGCAGAGTTTCATCTTTTTTACTAAGGTAAGATTCCCTAGAAATGTAAACAGTTAATTTGCTCTAAGTAAATCAATCTCATTAGGTTGGTTCTCCTTTATCACCTCAGTTTGTGGCAGGTCATTACTGTAAATGGTTGTTTTATTACTCTATATGAAATGGAACCTTGTTTCTAGACCCACCTCAGTACAAGCTAATTAGCATTTTATTCTTGGGTTCCTGATGGTAGAAGGTATTTCTTCAATTGAAATTTAACAATGTATTCAAGCTATTTATGGTGAGTACTGTGTAATTGTGAGCATCATGTGTCACTGGGTCAAATGATGCAAATATGTCAAAGAGAGAATATCTTACTATTTTGACAAGCAAAGGTGTGGCCAAGCTGTAACATTATCTGATGGATTTCATAGGGAATGTGTTATGAACTGATAAAGGACAATCTGCAGATTACTTAAGGAGAAGTATTTGACAGAACAGACATATCAAAAGTAGGGATGGGCGAATGGTTTAGCCCGAGCATAAGTTCGGGCCAAACTTTGGTTGTTTGGACGTTTGGCAAACACTGAACAATATGCGGTGTTCATGGCAAATTCGAAAGTTGCGGAACACCGTTAAAGTCTATGGCTTTACCATGGACACTAACATGAAAAATCAAAAGTGCTCATTTTAAAGACTTATATGCAAGTTATTGTCATAAAAAGTGTTTGGGGATCCGTTTCCTGCCCCAGGGGACACGCATCAATGCAAAACTGCATTTTTTTCGGGAGCAGTTATTTTAATAATGCCTAAAGTGAAACAATAAAAATGAAGTATACCTTTAAATATCGTGCCTGGGGGTGTCTATATTATGCCTGTAAAGTGGCACAGTTTCCCCGTGTTTAGAACAATACCACAGCAAAATTATATTTCTAAAGGAAAAAAGTCATTTAAAACTGATCGCGGCTGTAATGAATTGTTGGGTCTTGGCAATATAGATAAAACTCATTGAAAAAAAAAGCATGGGATCCCCCCAGTCCATTACCAGGCTCTTTGGGCCTGGTATGAATCTTAAGGGGAACCAAGAACCAAAAATTAAAAAAAAAGAATTGCGTGGGGGTCCCCCCAAATTCCATACCAGGCCCTTCAGGTCTGGTATGGAAATTAAGGGGAACCCTGTGCTAAAATACAAAAAAAATGGTGTAGGGTTCCCCCAAAATCCATATCAGACCCTTATCCGAGCATGCAACCTGGCAGGCCACAGGAAAAGAGGGGGGGGCGAGAGAGCTCCTGAACTATACCAGGCCACATGCCCTCAACATGAGGAGGGTACTTTGGAGCAAATCACCTTGTCCCCATGTTGATGGGGACGAGGGCCTCATCTCCACAACCCCTGCCCAACCCCCGGTGGTTGTGGGGGTATGTGCATGGGGGGCTTATCAGAATCTGGAAGCCCCCTTTAACAAGGGGACCCCCAGATTCCGGCCTCCCCCTATGTGAATTGGTAAGGGGTACATTGTACCTCTACCGTTTCACAAAAAAGTGTCAAAAATAGTAAAAAAAAAGACAGGAGACACTTAGGGACAAGTCCTTTATTAAAAGATAAAAAAATAAAAATGTCCCGCGATGTCCATTCATCTTCTATCATGTCGCCCGACGAACCAAAAAAAGAAAGAATGCAAAGTGTCTCCTGTCTTTTTTACTATTATTGACACTTTCTTTTGTGAAATGGTAGGGGTAAGATGTACCCCTTACCAATTCACATGGGGGTTCATGATCTTGGGGTCCCCTTGTTAAAGGGGGCTTCCAGATTCTGATAAGCCCCCCACCTGCATACCCCCACAATCACCGGGCAAGGGTTGTGGGGAGGAGGCCCTTGTCCCCATCAACATGGGGCAAGGTGCTTTGGGGGGCTACTCCAAAGCACCCTTCCCATGTTGAGGGCATGTGGCCTGGTACAGTTCAGAAGGGGCGGCGCTCTCTCATCCCCCCTCTTTTCCTGCGGCCTGCCAGGTTGCGTGCTCGGATAAGGGTCTGGAATGGATTTTGGGGAGACCCCTACACCTTTTTTTTTTAAATTTGGCACAGGGTTTTCCGTAATTTCCATACCAGACCTGAAGAGCCTGGTATGGATTTTGGGGGGACCCCCACGCAATTTTTTTTTTAATTTTTGGTTCAAGGTTCCCCTTAATATTCATACCAGACCCAAAGTGCCTAGTAATGGACTGGGGACCCATGCCGTTTTTTCAATGAGTTTTATCCATATTGCTGAGACCCGACAATTCATTACAGACGCAATCAGTTTTAAATGACTTTTTTCCTTTATAAATGTAATTTTGCAAGCTCACTGAGGGACTGGCACTGGCGCTGGTTCAGAGCACTCCGTAGAAGCCTTTGGTCTGCTATCCCCGCTGAATGGAATATCTGGAGACCGCCCGAGCCTTGCTAGCACATCTTACCTCAGGCATGTTCTGGGAATCGGCATGTCCACCTCATGCCTCTCTGGGGACCTGAACCGGGCAGACATTACAGTGTGGAGCACGGGCTGAGAGTGGAGGAGGTGACCCCCTTTTACTTCCGTTGGCCCTGTTGGAATGGCGTATCCCCTGCCAGTGAAGACGGGAAACAGGGTGCAGTGTGGGACCAGAGACAAAGGTGAGGAGGAGAAGAGGTGCTCCCTCCCCTTCTCTGGTGAAGGTCCGATGAGAGGTGCCAGAGCAGATGAGCAACAAGATCCAAGGGCTTTCGGAGGTGATCGAAGGGTACGAGTGTAGGCGAAGACACTAGACACTCGGCAGTAGTCGGGAGACAACCAAATTGAGTCACTGTCTGGAGAGAGTGTGGGGAACACCATTTGGGGACCCCGCTGAGCATACCCCCCCCCCGAAAGAAAAGGAAAGGAGAAAACATAGTAGGACTTGAGAGACAAAGGAGCTATTAAATACAGCAAGATCAGAGATTATACAGAAGAAAGTGGGAGTGGTGAGTACAATGGGCAAAATTGACTTTTTACACACAGAGCTTTTATGTTATATAAAGCACATGTGACATACAGTGACATATGCAGGTATAATCCTGAATAAACTGTTGGTCCCACACACACAGTATACAAGGTTTACATGGTGTGCTCTGAAGAGCGGTACAGCTTGAAATATCTCTGTTTGGAAAGGAAAGGAAGGACCTTGTTTTTTTTGTTTGTTTCTCTCCTGCATGTCTGACGATTCCTGAAAGTGCAATGTGTTTTGTGGGCACAGAAGCCAAAGTATTCTGAAACCCGGGGGGTTGAGGTGAAGACTCTAGAGACTAAAGGTCTACAGTGATTCCATGGGTAATATATATATAAAAAAATATATATACAAAAAAATACATATCTAGAAACTGAAACACTCACCACCCCACCATCTGCATGTTGGTCCTTATACTGTCATAGTATTGGGCAATTTATAAATGGCCTGAAAGTAGAGAGACAAAAGAAAAGAAGAAAAAAATGGAAAATCAAAATTTGGGAAAAACATGAGGAGGAAGGTGGCGACAGAAATCACCCCATCCTTTATTAAGCACCAGCCCAGGTCTGATGAATACATTTGTAACCCACGGAGGAAATGGAGTAGAGAAACAACAAAGTACCAAAGGCCGCCAAACAGAGACCAAGGAAAAAAAAAAGGAGAAAAAGGGTCAGAATATACTACTCGCAGAGACAAGCACTCTTTCAGAGTCTAGAACTACCAATTACCAACAAAAACAGACATGAAAACCATGTTTGCGGCCCTGAAAAAATCTTTAAAATCAGAAATGGAGATACTCCACAAAGACCTGGGACATGTGCTTGAAAGAGTTGAGGAAGTAGAGAGAAAAATAGACTGCCATACAATAATAATAAAAGAATTAAAAGGCGAAATAAAATCTCTAAAAAGAGAACAACAGGAACAGGCTTATAGATTAGAAGACCAAGAGAACAGAGATAGAAGGAAGAACCTAAGAATACACGGTCTCCCCGAATCCTCCCAGAAAGAAGACTTAACATAATAAGATAATAAGGAAGATATTTAACCCATTTCTTGATAAAGAGGTAACAACTCCAATAAGAATCGAAAGAGCCTACAGACTAAAGCCGCGTACACACGGTCGGACTTTTCAGCTACAAAAGTCCAACGGACGCTGACGGACTAAAGCTGGCTGGTAATCCGATCGTGTGTGGGCTTCTCCGGACTTTCAACGTACTTTTTTAGCCTCAAATCCGACGTACTTTAGATTTGAAACATGCTTCAAATCTTTACGTCGTAACTACGACGGACCCCGAAATCCGCTCGTCTGTGTGCTAGTCCGACGGACAAAAAGCCACGCTAGGGCAGCTATTGGCTACTGGCTATCAACTTCCTTATTTTAGTCCGGTGTACGTCATCACGTACGAATCCGTCGGACTTTTGTGTGGTCGTGTGTAGGCAAGTCCGTTCGTTAGAAAGTCTGCAACAAGTCCGCGGCAAGTCCGCCGCAAGTCCGCCGAAAGTCTGTCGGACGGCTGTCGGACTTTTGTAGATGAAAAGTCCGACCGTGTGTACGCGGCATAAGAAGACCGAAGGAAATTTTGCTGGAAAGTCCAAGAGACATCATTGTTTGATTTGACAACTGGGAGGAAAAAAAATTGATTCTGGAGAATCATGAGGGGTAAGTCCCCAATTAAATTTGAAGAAAATACTATACAAATGTTTCAAGATCTTTCACAAGAAACTTTAAGAAGAAGAAGGACTTTAAAACCCCTACTGTTGGTACTACAGGAACAGGAAATACAATATAACTGTGGCTTCTCCTCTTGTCTGATCAGCAGCAAAAATGGACGTTTTGCAAAACTTAGGTTTATCAAAGAAATTGCCGAATTTTGCACAAAACTGGAGATCCCAATACCAGACAGTCTAATGCCCCGTACACACGGTCGGATTTTCTGACGGAAAATGTGTGATAGGACCTTGTTGTCCGAAATTCCGACCGTGTGTAGGCTCCATCACACATTTTCCATCGGATTTTCCGACACACAAAGTTTGAGAGCAGGATATAAAATTTTCCGACAACAAAATCCGTTGTCGGAAATTTTGATCGTGTGTACACAAATCCGACGCACAAAGTGCCACGCATGCTCAGAATAAATAAAGAGATGAAAGCTATTGGCCACTGCCCCGTTTATAGTCCCGAAGTACGTGTTTTACGTCACCGCGTTCAGAATGATTGGATTTTCCGACAACTTTGTGTGACCGTGTGTATGCAAGACAAGTTTGAGCCAATATCCGTCAGAAAAAATCCTAGGATTTTGTTGTCGGAATGTCCTAACAAAGTCCGACCGTGTGTACTGGGCATTAGAGAGATGGCACGAAGACAAGAAAGGACTATACAGGGAGAAGAGCAGTGGCAGTCGATCAGAGAAAAAATAAAACCTAGAGCAAGAACAATGAACTGAAGCCCAATACTTAAATAAATATGCTGGGAGTTAGATGAAAGTATGAAATGATTCTTAGAAATGGGATAGACACCTGGATGCTTGGCATGTTCTAGAACTGCCTCACCGATAGTAGGAGAGGTTGATCTGACAGTGCCAGACAGAACTTCACCTCGGGCCTGAAAGAGCAGAGGGACAAGGGAGTAAACGCTGCTCAAAGACCATGGGATCAAAATAACAACAGATGATGAAGGGGAGATGGGGAGAGAGGGAGTGGTAGGGAAAAGGTAGGAATTAATCTGTAGATTTACAAATGATTTGCCGCTTTTTCGGATGTTCTTTGGAGGGGCTCCCTCATTCCTGCCCCATGGGTAGGGGCTCCCCCCTTTTTTGGGGGGGACGGGAGCCACCCCAGAGTGGGGAGAGGGTTGGGGAAGGAAAAGAGAAGAGAATAACAATGATGGGTACAAAGTTTTTAATATATAATGTAAGAGGCCTGAATTCCCCAGGAAAAAGACATATGGTACTAAGGGAACTGGAAAGATACTCCGCCAAGATAATATTCCTGCAAGAGACACATATAGCACAGGACACAAATACTAAATTATACTCAAGGGCCATCCCAACATGGTTCTATGGAGACTCTCCAAACAAAAGGGCAAACAAGTAGCCACTGGAATAGGAAAAAAGGTTAGGGAGAGCAGAGTAGACCCAGAAGGCCATTTTCTTTTTTGAAGGGGACCCTACGGGGAAGAAGTATACATTGTATATGTTGGCAAACATATATTACCCCAACAAACATCCAAAAAAATATCTAAAGGGAATCCTAAATGCCCTAATGGATTTTAAACAAGGTTACCTAATTCTGGATTTTAATTTCTCAATGGACCACAAACTGGATAGTATGTCTGGTGCACTAATCAGGGAAAATAAACAATTAAAATATAATCATCAGTTGGTGGGTGCATGGAGAGTACAACGCCCAAGCTCAAAAGATTTTACATATCATTCATCAGTGCACAAAATGTACTCCAGGTTGGACTATATATTGGTGGACCATGGAGTATTGGAGTATGTAATAGAAACCTCAATCGGAATAACATTGATCTTGGATCATGTGCTGGTAATGATGAAGATGAGGATGAGGTTCAATGAGACAGACCACAAGAAGGGTATATGGAGGTTATATGAAGATACCATAGAAGATACAGAGGTTGGAAAAATAATAATAGACAACATTGAACAATACTTTACTATTAATGAGACACCAGAACTAGAACTTGGGAAGCCCACAAGGTATGCATCAGGGGGAAATTGATCTCTATTGGGGCAGGAAAAAAAAAGGAAAGAGCAAATAACATGAAAAACACAATAAAAGAACAATATGAATTAGAACAAAGGCATAAAACACAAATGGACATTGAATCCCATAATGCATTAATCATAAAAAGAGACCAATTAAAGGATGTAATGGAACAGAAAACAAGAAAGGTATTTAATAATGTAGCAAAGGAAAGATATAAATGATGAATCAAGCCTGGGAATATATATTGCAAAAATCTCTAGAAACAAAAAAACTTTAAATTATATAGAAAAGATAAAAAATGAGTAAAGGTGAGATGATATATAAAACAACAGAAATTGCAAAGGCTTTTCAAACATATTACAGTGCATTATACGCGGTTAGAAATAAAGAGACACAAAAGGAGGAAGAAATTAGCAAAGTAAAAATACAGGAATATCTGACAGAGGCTAATCTGCCTAAGATTATAGTAGAAAATTCAGAAGCCCTAGATGAACCAATCACATAGGAGGAAATCAGAAAAGCCCTAAAGGAAATACCATCTGGGAAAAGCCCAGGCCCGGACGGTTTTATGATTAAATACTATAAAAAATGTAAAGAACAAATAATGCTAAAAATCTGTGACTACCTGAACATACCGTATATACTCGAGTATAAGTCGAATTTTTCAGCACATTTTTTGTGCTGAAAGTGCCCCCCTCGACTTATACTGGAGTCAAGCACTTTTCTGCAGCAAAAAATTTCATTTTCCGAACCGATTTTGGGGCCCCGTATCTCAGGGCCATTTGGTGCTAGAAACCCCAAATTTGGTATGCAAACCCAGTGGATCTAGTACCACAACATATCCAAAGCTGAAGTTCCTAGCACTAAGTGGCCCCGAGATACGGGGCCCCAAAATCGGTTCGGAAAATGTCATTCTCTGCTGCAGAAAAGTGCTTGACATTTTCTGAACCGACTTTGGGGCCCAATATCTGAAGGCCACTTGGTGCTAGGAACCCCAAATTTGGTGTGCAAACTGGTACCATAACATATCCAAAGCTGGGGTTCCTAGCACCAAGTGGCCCTGAGATACGGGTCCCCAAATCTGTTTCGGAAAATGTCATTCTCTGCTGCAGAAAAGTGCTTGACATTTTCTGAACTGATTTTTGGGGCCCTGTATCTCGGGGCCACTTGGTGCTAGAAACCCCAGCATTGGAAATTTCATGGTGCTAGTTCCCCTGGGTTTGCACACCAAATTTGGGGTTCTTAGCACTAAGTGGCTCCAAGATACGGGGCCCCAAATTCGATCAACTGTGTCTATCTGCAGCAATGTCATTTCGGGACCCTTTGGGTTCAGAGAACCCAAATTTTGGCTGCAGCTAGGGGGCATCTAGGAACCCTTAACTACCGAGTTTGAAGTTCAGGGGACCTATGGCTGCAAATGGGCACAGTGAGGCATGCAAATGGGCACAGTGATGCTGCAAATGGGCATTGTTGACCCTCTTTTCCACTTACAGTAGCTGTGCATTTCTCACCCTCATCTTATACTCGGGTCAATAAGTTTTTCCCATTTTTTTTGTGTTAAATTAGGGCCTCGACTTATACTCGGAATGACTTATACTCGAGTATATACGGTAATAGGGGGAAATGAAGAAATAAGAAGGGAATCCCTGCTGGCTCACATTACAATAATACCAAAGGATGGAAAGGATAGAACTATCTGCTCCAACTATAGGCCCATAGCTCTGCTAAATGCAGACATAAAGCTATATGCACAAATTCTAGCAACAAGACTAAAAAAACTGATACCAGAATTGATAAATGTAGAGCGAACAGGATTCATAGCGGGAAGGGAAGCCAGAGACTATAGCATAAGAACATTGTTAACATTGTGAAAGGGAAAGGCTAGGGAACCCCCAACGCTACTCCTGTCGATAGACACGGAGAAAACTTTTGACAGGGTAGACTGGGGATTCATTAACGGATACACTTCAATACCTGGGTATGGGTCCAAGATTCATGCATTGGATTAAATCTATATAACCAGCTTATGGTTATGGTAAAGGTAAATGGAAGTATGTCACCGCTTTTTGAAATGTTCAATGGAACAAGACAGGGATGTACGCTCTCGCCACTCCTATATGTATTATTACCGGAACCACTATTGGCGATGTTATAGAATAGTGTGGATATAGGAGGGGCATGAGTGGGTGAAGAATAACATAGGGTGGCGGCATGCGCAGATTACATTTTATTATATATAACCAAACCAAGGCTGACGTTGCCCAATGTAATAAGAGAATTAAAAAAAATGAGGAACTCACGAATTTCCAAATGAACACAATAAAAACAGAAATATTAAATATAGGAATAGATAAAAAAGAAGAACAAGCATTACAAAGGGTATTCTCATTTATGTGGGCAAAAAAAGAATGAACATACCTAGGAATCAAATTGACACCTACCCTAGAGAAGTTATATCAGGCAAATTACATCCCACTACTTAATGAAATTAAAACAGAGATCAAGAATATCTCAATAAGACCCCTGTCCTGGATAGGTAGGATAAATATGTTAAAAATGGTGATCCTACCAAAAATAATTTATAAGTTCCAAATGCTGCTGATAGCAATTCCACAAAGTTTTTTTTAGAGTAATAAAAATAATGATGTTAAAATATATATGGCAAAACAAAAAGCCTAGAGTAAACTTTGCACTTCCTAGTAGGAAAAAAATTATGAGGGTTTAGCAGCAATTCAGCAATATAAAAACATTGTTAAAACATGGGATATCCCAACTATGATGATATCCTAACAGAGCTAGAGGGACGAGGGCCATTACCCTGTATAGAAAAATGAGAACAAGAAATGGGTATAAAATTGGAGGAAACACAAATGATTGGAGCAGTACATAATTTCGCATAAACACTATTAAAGTGAATTATAAGTGTTTGGTACGGTGGTACCTGACATCAGAGAAGAGCCACAAATTTCAGCAAGATAAATCCCCTCAATGTTTGCAGGAGTGCAAACAAATTGCCAAAATGATGCATATCTGGTGGGAGTGCCCAAAAATAAAATAATATTGGCATGAAATTTTAGAATACATAAAAGAGATAATGGGGGAGAGAATATTAAATAAGCCTTGGACCTGTCTGTTCCATGGTACAAATGACACAAAAAAACAATATAAGAAAACATTAATTCCACCCCTACTGAACACCGCAAAGGAACTAATACCAAAAAAATGGCTACATAAAGAAAAAATAAGTATAAAAGAGTGGTTGGAAAGAGTAGACTACATCTGCAAGATGGATTATCTAAGCAGCAGAGAGGAGGGACAGGCTGAAAGATACAGAGGTATTTGGGAAAGATGGTTGGCCTTTAAATTGTCCGGGAAGTTTGCAGAGGGGATGAAGGAGGAGGTCAGCGGTGATTGAAAAAAGAAAGACAGCAGAGAACAGATTGGGAGAGGGGGGGAGGGAATCAGTGTGTGATTAATATAAATGTAGATTATATGTATTTTATGGATGATTCTTCTGTTTTTGTACATGCAAAAAAATTAAAAAAAGCTTAAATAATAATTAAAAAAAATGTAATTTTGCTGTGGTACTCTTCTAAACCCGGGAAAACTGTGCCACTTTACAGACATACTATACACACCACCCAGACAAGATATTTAAAGGAATATTTAATTTTTATTGTTTCAGTTTAAGCATTATTAAAATCACTGCTCCCGAAAAAATGTCAGTTTTTAAACTTTTTTTTGCATTGATACATGTCCCCTGGGGCAGGACCCGGGTTCCTGGACACTTTTTATGACAATAACTTGCATACAAGCCTTTAAAATGAGCACTTTTGATTTTTCATGTTAGTGTCCCATAGACTTTAACGGTGTTCATTTGGTCGTCCAAATTTTTTGCCTGTTCGGATGTTCTGGTGCGAACCGAACTTGGGGGGTATTTGGCTCATCCCTAATCGAAAGCACTAATATTGCCAATATTGCTATTCTTTAATACTGATTTGTGTGAGATGAGTAATAATGTTAAGCGAGCTGTTCAGACAGAGCATATCAGAGCCCAAACTGCCCCACAGCACCCCCCCCACATTGAGGACATGTGGCCTGGTATGGTTCAGGAGGGAGGGGAGGCGTTCAATCGTCCCCCCCTTTCCTGGCCTGCCAGGCTGCATGCTCCGATAAAGGGCTGGTATGGATTTTGGGGGGACCCCATGTGTTTTTTTTTTAATTTTGGCATGGAGTTCCCCTTTAAATCCATACCAGACCCTTTGGGGGACCCCCACATCATTTTTTTCACTTTTTTTCTATTACTGGCAATGTTTTTTTTTTTTCAAGAAAGCTTGCAGCTGGAAAAACCCAGACACTATATTGAAGGGAATTGTTCATTTTTATTATTTCACTTTAACCACTTCCCGTCTGGCCTATTGTGGAATGACGGCCGGGCGGTGGTTACGTTATCCTGATTGGGCATCATATGACGTCCAGCAGGATAACATGCCGCTGCGCGCCCGTAGGGGTGCGCATCGCGGTGATCGGTGGAGCAGTGTGTCAGTCTGACACACCGCTCCACCGATCTTGGTAAAGAGCCTCCGGCGGAGGTTCTTTTCCACGTGATCAGCCGTGTCCAATCACGGCTGATCACGATGTCAATAGGAAGAGCCGTTGATGGGCTTTTCCTCACTCACATCTAACAGACGCAAGTAGAAGAGAGCCGATCGGCGGCTCTCCTGGCAGAGGTGGTCTGCGCTGATTGTTTATCAGTGCAGACCCCCTCAGATGACCACACTGGACCACCAGGGATTGCCACTAGGACCACCAGGGAAGTGGGCAACATGTGGATGGCCAGGTATGTAACTCATGGCCATCCACATGTGCCCAATGTGCCCAGTCAGTGCCCAATCTGTGCCAATCAGTGCCCACAAATGGGCACTGATTGGCACCATTATATTGCAGTGATGCCCAGTAATGCCACCCTTAGTGTCATCAGTGCCACCCATCAGTGTCCATTGGTGCCACCTGTCAGTGCCCATCCATGCCCATCAGTGCCCACCTATCAGTGCCCATCAGTGCCCATCCATGCCACCTATCATTGCCACCCATAAGTACCCATCAGTGCCACCCATAAGTACCCATCAATGCCACCTATGAGTGCCCATCAGTGCCACCTATGAGTGCCCATCGGTGCCGCATACCAGTGCCACCTATCAGTGCCCATCAGTGCCACCTATCAGTGCCCATCAGTGCCGCCTATCAGTGCCCATCATCAGTGCCTGTCAGTGCCACCTCATCAGTGCCACCTCATTGGTGCCACCTCATTGGTGCCCATCAGTGCTGCCTTATCAGTGCCCGTCAGTGCAGCAATATCAGTGCCCATCATTGAAGAAGAAAACATACTTATTTACAAAATTTTTTAACAGAAACAAAGAAAAAATTTTAAAAAAAATTTTTGGTCTTTTTTTATTTGTTGCGCAAAAAATAAAAACCGCAGAGGTGATCAAATACCACCAAAAGAAAGCTCTATTTGTGGGAACAAAATGATAAAAAATTGTTTGAGTACAGTGTAGCATGACCGCGCAATTGTCATTCAAATTGCGACAGTGCTTAAAGCTGAAAATTGGCCTAGGCGGGAAGGTGTCTAAGTGCCTGGTATTGAAGTGGTTAAGCTTCATTAAAATCACTGCTCCTTTAACCACTTCAGCCCCAGAAGGTTTTACCCCTTTAAAGACCAGGCCATTTTTTGCGATACGTTAACTGACAATTGCACGGTGGTGCGATGCTGTTTCCAAATAAAATGTATGTCCTTTTTGTCCCACAAATAGAGCTTTCTGTTGGTGGTATTTGACCACCTCTGCAATTTTTATTTTTTGCACTATAAACAAAAAAAGAGCGACAATTTTGAAAAAAAAACAATATTTTTTACTTTCTGCTATAAAAAAATCCAATGAAAAAAATGTAAAACATCTAATTTCTTCATCAATTTAGGCCATGTATTCTGCTACATATTTTTGCTAAAAGCGTATATTGATTGATTTGTGCAAAAGTTATCGCGTCTACAAACTATGTGATATTTTTATGGCACTTTTATTTATCTATTTTTTTACTAGTAATGGAGGTGATCAGCAATTTTTAGGGGCACTGTGACATTGCGGCTGACAAATCGGACACCTAGCTGACACTTTTGACACTTTTTGATCAGTGCTAAAAATATGCACTGTTACTGTCGCAGTTCAAGTGCAGTAGGTGGTTGGCAAGTGCTTAAAAATATTATTTTTTTAAAACTGTGAGGGTAGTTACAAAAACAAATTAGCATTGATACCTGTCCCCCAGTACCCAGGCCCCCAAACCCTTTTTATGGCCAATAATTTGTATATAAGCATTCAAAATGGAGACTTTTGATTTTTCAAGTTCAGGTCCCATAGACTTTAGTAGGGTTTGTGGTTTGGGTTCAAAGTTTTTCCACGTTCGGGAGTTCTGGTGCACCCATCACCAATGGGTAATAGCTGAGATGAAAGCTGAAAAATCTAAAATCCCAGCAATCATGCTAAGAACTGAGACACTAAATCACACCACCCTACAGCATTCACCATGCTGTCAGGACTTGGCAACTTAAATCTTCCATCTTTTTTCCAAGTTGTAAGATCTTCATGAACATCACTACCTGTCCAATAAAGAAGCTGAGAAATCTGTCAAGCCAATGTTGGAATGTGGACTTCTACACAAGCTGGCTAAAATGTGTTTACTATAGGTAGGATATACGGCATGTGTATCTATTTTATGTATATGTATTTCTATGTAGAAAAAAATAAAATACATATTTCTAAGAATTATTTCTGTGTTTACTTTATTAAAATATTCCCACCAAGTCATAAGTAATGGACTAGGGGGTATTACTTTTCAATCAACTAATGTAGTATGCTTTTAACATTACCTCTACAGCTAGAAAACTTTATCGATCACCTAATATTTAATACTGGATTTTCTTAGAGGAAGATTATTTTACATGAAATTCAAGCCAGGATGATAATTATTAAGCCCACATAGAACTCTACTGGAATATTTTATTTACTGGCTTAAATTGCAAAAAAGAGCCAACGACATGGCTCATTAACTGTTACTGCTGATATTTTAACATGTCCCATTGAGATAAATGCTATATGCATTTAAAATATATATATACTGTATATATGAATATATATGCACATTTGCATAAAGTCAAGGATTAAATCCACAGACAAAACACACATACACACATTAATGTTGCTTTGAGTAAACACCTAAAATTGACTTAGTATCTGTCCTTTGCAATCCCCTGTACAACAGAGTTCAGACGGGCAGAGGGAGTAGCAGGACAAGGTGTGTTGCAGTTCTTATGTCCTAAGTATAAACTTGCTGTTTGGAGAGTGTAGGGTGACAGAGAGTTGAGCTCAAGGGTGTGCGTATCTAAACCCAAAAGCAAAAATGTATTATATGCAGTTTACCAAGCCTTAAATGTTGTGGCTTCACTTTTTTTGGTGGGGGAGAGGGATTTATTCCTTTATTTTCACCTGGTGGTGTTTTTAGGTTTAGATACAGTATGCTTTATCTCCCATGCTGAGGGTAGAGGCAAGACTTCTAAGGTCTTCAGCCCTTGGGACATGATTGGAGCAGTCAATGTGGAGGTGTGGGCATCCCAAATCTAGATTTTTACTTGCTGGGCTGCAGACAGTGTAAGAGACTACCGCTATCAGAGGAGGAAAGTGCAGATCTTCAGGGGAACAGAACAAGCATTTTGAAGAAAAAAATACAATATCCTATTGTATATACACATTCCACATACGTTGTAATCAATCATGCTACACCTTTATTGAGCAAAATATAAAGGAAAAAATATTGAACTTTTTTGCTCATGGATCTACAGTATATATTTAATTTTTATGTTCAAATGCACATTTTAGGTCTGCAGAGTACCTAAAACCACTAAAATGATATATTACCTCAAAGCAAATAATCCATAGATTAACATTTTCACTGCCACCGAAATGTCTCCTACGTTAGAAGTAGCAGTGGGTTTAACACACACAATGCATGTAAATCTGGCCTTTTGACTGTCAGCTGTCAGGTGGAAGTAATTGGGCTGATGTGCAGCCACCAGATTACTTTCCCAGACCCCAAATAGGGCACCCCCAGGGCAATCGCTCTCCTTGTTGTATTAAGATCTTATGTCTTTAAAATTTGGAACTATCACTATTTCATTCTGCATGGACTCTTCTTTCAGAAAATATATAATGTTTGAGGGTTTTACCTCAATGATTTTTTAAACATTTTTTTTTTGTATACCTTATACCTGTACTGCAGTATGTGATAACATCACCTCTGCTCTCTGTTTTTTTCCCCAAAACAATTAAATGCAAGGCATGCCTTCAATCATGTTAGCTCTCAACTGAACTGTCAAGATAGCAGCTTCCTTGGCTGTAAAGGATTGGAAGGTTTTGTTCCACTTGAACATTTATTCTTGAAGAAGTGGCCAAGTTGCAGTCGCACTATGCATTGAGTGAACATGGTCTCTCTTGCACTCTCAAACTTTATATCAGTTTACCTGATTGTCATCCGCATGCCAGGCTACATATTACTTTTTATTTAACTTTTTCTGCAAGATGACTATTCCTCATTGTTATCCTGTTGTTTCTATTGTTCACATATGCTGTGGGTTTACTTATCTATAACTACATTTTACTCATAACACATGTTTAATCCCATCTTGTAAAATAATTTCTTTCTTTTTAGCCTGTTGTTTTTTCCTTTTTAATCAGATAGATTTTTATTGATGTTTTTTATAATGAAAACAGATCATCTACAAAATACACTGCACAAACACAAATCTTCAATCAGTCATATTATAGGATGAACATATGATACAGAAGAAGTATACTTATGATATGGAAATGCTACAAATACACACTAACTGAGATGTTGTAATTGAACATTATCAGTTTGTACAAAATAATTTGCAAAAAAAAATAATTCACACTTCTTTGGCTTTCTAATCTATGCTTTATTTCACTACTGGTGAAAACATGCAGGGGGGTTCCACACAAACTATTCAAAAAAAATAGCAGTGGGGGAGGGACTGGGCCCCAAAAAGTTATCAACCATTTCAATCCATAAAGACCAAGTTTTTTAAAATTACAATGGTCAGCTCCTGTCAGTTTATGTTAGCTTTTCAAATGAGATGATGGGGTGCAACTCCCTGAGCCAGTCTAATATTGTTGGTTATTTCCCACTTTGTTTGAATGGTCACCACTATGGGAGAGAGATGCAAGATGCCCCTCACCTTCTTTGTTACAGAGCAGATGTAAGGAATAATGTCTCATGTACCCAAATCAATGTCAATGTTCAAGTGGTCCATTTTAGAATGACACATAGGGGATCATTTACTAAAGCTGGAGAGTGCAAACTTTGGTGCACCTCTGCATATAAACCAATCAGCTTCATGGTTTTATTGTCAAAGCCTAATCAAACTAGCTGAAATTAGAAGCAGATTGATTATCATGCACAGCTGCACCACATTCTGAGAGCACCTGCTTTAGTAAATCTCCCCTATACACTCACTATTGGTAGGATGCATAATATGAAAAAAATCCACTAAACTCAGCTTCACATATTTACCCATATTTTCATAAACAAGATTATAACATCAAGCAGGGAGTGTCCAAGGTTACTGACTGCAGTGCTCTGAGGAAGAGGGGGTGTTCCCCTCGAAACGCGTCAGACAGCAGTGATTCTTGTGAGCTCTTCCGGCACCTCTGGTGGGCTCTGCTGCTCTTTCACCACATGCTGTGATTTCATATTTTACACTTCTGAGATCTTCTACTACTGTTTGAAAGTAGTTCCTTTTTATAAATATTATAATAAATTTTACCTAAGGATAATGCACATGGCTGGTGCGCCCTTTCTTTCTTGTTTGTCGTGTCAAAGGTTAAGTGCAATAGGTTATCCAAAAATTGTGCTAGGAGTTTGACATTTTTGGTAGTGAAGGGAGCAGGCACATTTGTAATAGCTAGAAAATATTCCATGGCATAAAGACTACAATGAATAAAAGGGCATCTTCCCTAACTGTCTACCTGGACCCATTTGCAGGAAAACAGAGCATTGCAGCTGATCAAAATGCCAATGCTATGAAATAAAAAAGTGATACAAATGAGCCGTGTAGAAATGTAGAAGTTTCAGCAGAAAGGTGTTTTACCAACAAACAAACTAAGGCTGGATTGTAAAAAGCTAAATAGTCAATAGTCAAACACAGCTCTCTTCTCGATGGCATAATTTAAACCCCTGATATTCCCAGAGAACATTTTTTCCTTTGTGTGTAGCCATTGAAACAATTATAAACATAGAGACTGTAGTACTGAATGAGAAAAGCAGCAGTCCAGTGAAGACTATTGCAAAGATAATAGACTGGGCAGAGATAATGCTCTTAATCCCTGTGAGGACACAATTCCAAAATGTAAAAGGGAGTAACAGAAGATAATAAAAAGATATAAGTCTAATGGGAACTGCAGGGTAGGGAAACAAACAGACTCCATGCAGAGGAAACACAGGGGGATGTTTGCCTTTCTATGCACATGAGCAGCATACCAGTAGATGTCCAAGGTCTGCTGCAATTGGAAATATATTTAATAAGAATTGCAATTCAGTAGAGAAAATGCAACAAGGAATAATCCACAATATCCACTGTCCAGGCAAAGTGAGGAAATAGCACTCCCTAACAATATGCAAGTGCAGGTAGCAGAACATATACACCTCTTGGCACCCTTTAGGTGCCAAAACCTCAAGCTGACAGAGCAGAAGAATGGTCAAGATGCAGACTCCCACAGAAACAGCAGGCATGGATGAGAATACAATTTTAACATAATTTAAACTTTGGGGACAATATCCTTTACTCCACTCACACTGCTTTCTAGGGCCATGGTATACACTCTAAGTTATTGCACAACATGGACATGTAAGCTCTCATTACATAAATCTGCATTGTGAAAATGGCTAGAAAAGCAGATGTGTACAGTGGACTATACATTCTTTAGGCTGGGTTCACACTATTTTGAATTGGATGTGATTTGTTCGCATCCAATTAGAAAACAGCAGGAGATTATGACCGACTCACTATGGAGCCGGTTCAGATATCTCCGCTGCGGCTCTGGTGCAAATTTGCACAGGAACGCTGTGCGTCTTTTGGTCCATTTCAGGTCCAACTCCAGCCAAAAATTTGGGCTGAAATTGGAACTGAAGCGGTGAACGGGAATGCACCGGACCCCTGCTGTGAGCCGCATGCGAAGATAGTGTGAACCCAACCTTAAAGTGGGCTCAGAAACAGACTTCTGAATAAATGCTTGAAACGAGGTGGGTATAGGAGGACCCAGTGTATTCAATTCTCATACAGATATCTTGTTTAATCCAAACATTTCCAAAGAACACTTATTGCTCCTCCTAGAGGATTTGACGCTATCCTGCATGTTGTAATCAGAAATGGAAGGCTGTACAGAAAGATCATAAATGGCAGGTGAACCTGAGTGACTGGAAACCCTTGTTAAGTGTGCCACTGACTCCTTTGCTCTGTTCCACTGGGATTTCCTGCCAAATGGTATTTTATTGCCAACTTGTGGCCTAGCATCAGTCTGTCCACCAGCCTCGCTATTCTTCTTTGAGGACATATTCGAAATTCAGGGAGCTTGGAAATAATGTACCGAGGAGGAAGATGAGTGCTAGTCAAGCAATCCCAGTGCGGGGCTTGAACAGCTGTTAGGATGTGTGCACAGGATGATTGTACCAGGTTCACTGGCAGAAGCTTACTAAGGTGTCTCCACAAGCCATGCCCCTTTGGGCTGTTTTTAGTAATATTTTTTCACCGTTTAATCACCATTTTTTTACCTTTTTGAGGTTTTTCTTTCTAATAAGTCTTTTATTTACTATCCTGGGTTTGAGAATATATTCCATACTCCAATTTACTTTATGTTTTCTATATATTCATGGGATTGCATTCTTGTTTGTGATTTTAAATGATTTTAAATGTCTGCATAGTGTGAATTGAATGCATGCATTTGTTATTTATTATTGTAAAATAAAGAATTATCATGATTATAACTTATTTGTATGTGTTTAAGGCAGGCCATACAGTACATTATACTTTTTTTTTTTTCACTCAATCAGCAGGTTGAAAGAAAAAAAAGGTCTGATTTCCCCATCCACATATTCAATATGGATAGGAGAATCCCTCACAGTGCTATTGTGTTCTGCCAGGTGGGGGGGGGGGGGGGGCTTCCCCAAGAGATTAACTTCAATAGAGGAATCACCTTCTGTACAACCAGCCTGCCCATAGATGAGTCAAAATTTAGCCAGCCTCTGCTAAACCAGCCCCATTTCGGTCCATCTACGGCCGGCTTAATTGATTAATATTGTCTCTGGTTTTGTACAAGAGTTTACAGTATTGAAGGAGGCAGGGAGGAAGGCTGGCATTGTTTGAAAGAAAGCTGAGATTTTAGTAAGTTAATTTAAGTTACGCAGCCCATCAATGGAGCAAATTTCATACCTGCAACCATGGGAAGGAAATTCTCTTGATTCCCCCATCAATGCAGACAGTGTTGATAGGGGAATCCCTCCCACCAAGCCATTGTCTTCTCCTGGCGAGGGAGCTGGGGAAGATTATTGCTAGGGGCTATGCTAGCTTTTAGAGATAATCTCATGCAAAATCTGTCAGGCTGGTTCTACCCAAGTGTACAGATCCATCAACTTGGTACATTCAACCTACCCATACATGGTTCAAATCTCAGCTGGTTACTGCTGAACTGGCTGATTTTCAAGCGTTCTATGACCGTCAGTGTTGGGACAAGGTCATCCGGTGCCCAGGGTGAAGATAGAAAGCTGGGGGGCGTGGCCGGCAGCGGAAGGAGATGGCCGCATAAGGAGAGAGCTCCGTGAGAACCAGCGGTACCTGCCCGTACAAAGCGATGATCGAAGCCAGCAAACTAGCGGCATAAAGCTCCAAAGGTCCCAGCAACATACCGCCAGCGATGGGTAAGCGAAAACCCGCAGAGGGACCCCGCAAATTAACAGACTTTTACTCCTCGGCAAGCACGCCGAAGATCCAAGATGGCGCCGCCGCTCACAGGCAGCAGCGCGCCAGGCAGTCAGACGCCAGGGGAAATAGGAGAGCGGATAGCAGACCCCTGTCCTTCTCTCCAGGCCACAGTAGCCACTCCTCTCCATGCAATACCCCATCTCAAAGCCCACAGAAAGCGACCCCTAAACGTTCATCTGCCCACACATATTCTGGGGATAGGAACGAAGACAATTGTACGTCCTATGACAGCACAACTGAATTCATAGATCAGATCCAGGAATTCCCAACACCTGGACAGCCCCTGAGCGATACCACAATGAAAGAGATGCTGGTCTCTTTGAGGGGGTCCATGCACAGGGACCTCATGGACTGCATTTCACAAATAAAATCTGACATTAATGAGATTGGGGAGAGAGTTAGCCACGTGGAGGAAAAAATGGCAGAATTTTCAACGGCACATAACGAGTTAGTGGATGCACATAATGAAAAAGAGGAGGAGCTGGAAGCCTTAAAAACCAAAATGGCAGACCTAGAAGACAGGTCCCGCAGAAATAATGTCAAACTGCGGGGGGTGGCGGAATCTGTACCCCCCTCCGAACTCCGGAACTATGTACAACAACTAATTAAAGAGCTACTTCCTAACACGCCAGATGGGGAAATCACGGTAGATCGAGCTCACAGATTACCCAAGCCACAATACCTACCAGAGAAAGTACCCCGCGACGTCATAGCTCGCATACATTTTTGTTCATGTCAAAGATGATTTGATGCGTTTTGCACAGCAAAACTCCCCACTACCCAACCCGTACTCAGGCATCAATATCTATGCTGACCTCTCCCAGCATACAATGCTAGCAAGGAAGAAGCTAATAACACTAACAAAAATATTGCGTAACAACAAACGTCCATACTCCAGGGGGTTCCCCACAAAACTTCTTGTATCTAAAGATGGCCGTACATTTGCCATCAAATCTTTAGAAGAAGGCCTCCAGCTTTCAAAAAAATGGGGGCTTCTCCCAATAAACGAGGAAGACATCCCTACTACCAAACCTCCAAGGAGCATATCCCCGGAATGGAAATCAAATAAAGACACTTGACTGATCTCCTAAACGATATAAAGAAACAAATTACTCAAAGTTTGCCCACTAATCTTTAGGGCTGAAGCTGGTTCATAGGAGCATGATCCCCCCAGTGCTCTTATGCGATATTACTCGCACTTTGAGGAAAACCTCCTCACTTTCTTAAGTTTTGTTTTTTGTTTAATTGTTGATGTTTTTTATCTTTTACTTTTTGCTTTACCACCGGCAACCATCTACGGCAAGCTCGACGACAACGACCTAGAGTATAACCTCTCTGCAACTCCATCCTATTTGAGCGAGCAACCTACAAGCAACCTAAAGACACCTCTGACTGGAGGTACTTTTATACTCAACATCCCATATCACATTTTGAATATATCTACAAACAAGCATTTAGCTAACCAAACAAATGGTCCTTAACTTTGTGACCATCAACGCCCACAGTCTCAACATACCATTCAAAAGAAGGGCAATGTGGCAACAAGCAAAATCCCTGAAGAGTGATGTATTATGCATTCAGGAAACTCATTTTGTCCAACAAAAGCATCCATTATGCAACGACAAACAATTTCCGCACATTTTCATGGCCTCTGGCCCAAAGAAAAAAGCTGGTGTGATGATCGCTATAAATCAAAATGTAGCATTTAAATTACAGGATGTACTTTATGACAAAGCTGGAAGATATATTATTTTAGTGTATGAACTAAACAATACCTTGTATACTATTATCAATGTATATGCTCCAAACCAGGGGCAACTGTCCTTTTTAGGTTCCCTCAGGAAAAAGGTTGAGAGCATCAGAAAAGGATTAGTATTGTACTGTGGGGATTTCAATTGTGTTCCTAATAGACAACTAGATTGTTCCTTTCCATACAAATCAAAAGCTACACGAATTGAACTCCAACCCTTCTTACATTCCTCTGATCTATATGATGTATGGCGTTGTGTCAATTCCAGTGAAAAAGATTTTACTTACTACTCAGCTCCCCATAAGTCTTATTTAAGAATCGACTTATTTGTAGCTGATTTACATTGCCTGAATAATGCAGTATCAGCTAAAATCCACCCAATTACTTGGTCTGATCACGCTCCCGTGTCTCTCTCAATTAAAGAAAATAATGCAACGCCCCCTACACATCTATGGCAGAACAATATTTCAATCTTGAAAAACCCTAAACATAGGGAAGGATTGAGTGATCGGATCAAGGAATTCTTTTCAATTAACGATACTCCGGACATAAATATCTTTACGCTATGGTGCTCACACAAAGCTTTTAGTAGAGGCTTATTACTACAGATAGCATCAAGGGAGAAAAAAAAGAAATTTAAAAGACTTACCACACTAATGACTAAACTTTCATCCCTAGAACAACAACACAAAGCAAATACCTCTTCACAAATAGCTACAGATCTAAACCAAACGAGGCAAGAGGTTAGAACCTATTTAATTTTAGATCATCAGTATCACCTGCAAAAATTCAAAGCCACACACTACACCCAAGAAAATAAAGCAGGCAAATTTTTAGCGGCCTATATTCGCAAAAAACATCAAAAGTCCAAATTATCATATATTAAAGACCCTATCACGTCACAAATAGTATACCATCCTGTAGACATAGCAAATGCATTTTGCAATTACTATAAACAATTATATAATTTACAAACAGACCCATCAACGCCACAACCTACTAATACAGAAATCAATAAATTCCTCCAATCAGTCAACCTCCCCACTCTAAATAAAGACCAACTAAACTATTTAAATTCTGAAATATCAGACAATGAAATAGCTCAGGTAGTCAACTCTCTACCCCAAAACAAATCACCAGGTGCCGACGGCTTTTCTGCCGAATATTACAAAGCTTTTTCTGATATTTTAGCACCATATATGAATAAACTCTTCCACAAAGCTACTGTTGATAAAACATTTCCAGAAGAAATGCTTCAAGCCATCATAGTAGCTCTTCCGAAACCAGGAAAAAAAACAGATGCCCCACAAAACTTTAGGCCCATATCCCTACTCAATACTGATTTAAAAATATACTCCAAAATTTTAGCTAATCGCCTAGCAGAAGTAACCCCCTACTTAATCAAAGCAGACCAAGTAGGTTTTGTTAAAGGGAGGCAAGCCCCAGATGGAACCCGAAGGATGTACAATCTCCTTAAAATAGCGGAAACAAGGAAGGTGCCCACAGTGTTCCTGACATTAGATGACGAAAAGGCGTTTGACCGGGTCCACTGGGGGTACCTATTGGCAACACTTGCTAAATTTGGCCTTGAGGGTCCTATCCTTTCCGCCATATCAGCATTGTACACAGTCCCAACTGCACAGGTATATACTTCCAAAGCTATGTCTAACAAATTCTACATAACAAACGGGACCCGCCAGGGTTGCCCTCTATCGCCACTGATATTTTCTCTGGTGATGGAACTAATGGCGGAGACTATTAGAAAAGATATTCACATCAAGGGTATCAAGGTTTCAAACATAGATCACAAGATAGGACTATTTGCTGATGATGTGGTATTAACACTAACCGCACCAGACACATCTCTTGCAAGAACCCAACACATTATCAGTGAATTTGGGAAAATATCATATTATAAATTGAATATCAGTAAATCTTCAATACTTCCTATACATATTAATAACTCTAACCTTAAGAAACTAAAAGATGAGTTTCCCTTTGTATGGGCACATAAATATTTAAAATACCTAGGGATAAATCTAGCGTACCCCTCTAGATCCGTATACGACCACAACTACCCTTCTTTGATAAATACCATTAAAAATTATCTTAAACATATTTCCTTGCACGAACTTTCATGGATAGGGAGGATAGCTGCATTTAAAATGACCGTTCTACCAAAAATATTATATTATTTTCGTACCATCCCCATCACATTACCCGACCACTTTATCACTACAATCGATAAACTATTAAGGAAGTTCATATGGGCTGGTAAAATAGCAAGACTATCATACTCTACGCTACAAAAACCAAAATACAAAGGTGGAATAGGATTTCCCAAAATACGTAACTATTACATAGCAGCCATTTTGGATCAAGCTAAGTCTTGGTTTAATCAATCAACAGATCAACTTTGGGTGCACATAGAAAAGGCGATAGTTAATCAAAGGGACCTACCTTCACTTCTGCTAGCCACATCAACAGATAGACCATTGTTTTATCCTGACTTTCCTTCTATTACTGCAACAGTAAAAGCTTGGCAAATATTCAATGCTCACACTGATAGTAACAAAATCAAACAAAAGAAAACAATCACCCTAGGCATGTATGAATTCCTTCTCCCCTCCTTAAAAATGAATGAAAAATACCTCCCGAAAAATATGACATATGCACAATTTAAAGATCAAAGTCCAGCAACATTCTCATTTGCAAACATCCAACTATACCATTATCATATGAAATACCCATATCCACACTTTGGTTATAATCCGGAAGTATGGACATACCTCACCACATCCTACAATAAATCTAAAGGTATCTCATGGTTCTACAAAAATATACACAATACACATAATCAGGCTAAAACAGTTGGCATGATAAACTGGGAAAAAGACCTCAAAAGCAGATTTGCTCTATCTGAATGGAACAAAGCTATCCAAACCATTTACCTATACTCTCACTGCACTAACCATTGGGATATCTCCCTCAAAATACTTTATAGAAGCTACTTAACACCGATGAGAATTTCACAAATCTTTAGTAGTTCTGATAAATTATGCTGGCGGAAATGTGGCAATAAGGGAACGATATACCACATTTTGTGGGAATGTAAATCGGTGAGGAGTTTCTGGAATACAGTTTTCTCCCTAATGGCAAAAATCACAGGAACTATCATCTCCCCCAACCCTGCATTAGCTCTTCTCAACTTGGGGATAGATAAGATACCCACAAAGCATAGAAATATAATTACTCACATATTAATAGCTGCTCGCTTATCTATTACTGCAAAATGGAAAACAGATAATATATCTAACATTAGTGAAGTAATAGATAGAGTAAACAACCACTATAGATATGAAAATTTTTTCGCTTACTCAAATAATTCACTAACAAAAGTGCAAAACGAATGGGCTCCATGGTGCGCAAGATATCCAGAGACTTCTCACTGATATCCTGAAGCAGTCAATCTAGTAGAGTTGAAAGCCGGTGGTAAGATGTTGTCATTACAATTTTATGTTCAGTTTTATGTTTCCCTTTTTTTTAAAATTTTTTTATAATAGTTTTTGTTACTAATTTTTGTTCCTAATTTTCCCTTTTCTTGGTACTCTACCCCAATATATATTGGTTCGTTTTGGGAAAGCTTAACACTTACCCACATATAGGAACCCATACTTTTTTGATGGTAAATTTCTTAAGCAATTCCAGGTTTCTTATATCTTTACACATAATTGTTTGCAATATAAACACTTTAAAAGAAAACTGAGCAGATCAAAACATAGTTGTTTTATAGGCTTGATTGAGCTTATGAATGGGGGGGGGGGTACCCTTCTGGACACAGTTTGTTCCCAAATGGGGTGTCCGGGGGGGATGACCTCTGCTCCCTGACCTGTTCCTGTTAAATAAAGGATAGGGTCCGGTATACTTAATTTTATCATATTTAACTATTATCTAATGTGTAAAGTATACTAAGATATATAAATCCACATAATGGACTCTCTTTTGTTTATAGTAAGAACCAAGAATAATATTCTGTATTTACTAATTGTTACACTATACTGTAATGTTCTACTGATGTTGTTAAAATGGAAATCTTAATAAAAAACAATGAAAAGAAGATAGAAAGCTGCGACCCCCTCAACCCTCCCCCCATGTAAAGAGAGTCAGTGTCATTTTTTTATACTAGTATTAGCGGCGATCAGCGACTTAGGCATGGTTCACAATAGGACAACTTGTCAGGTGGCTTAGTCGCCTGGCAAGTCGCGCTCCATTCAGTACAATGGAATCATTCTAATCGGAGTGGCTCAAGTCGATCTGACTTAGAAAAAGGTTCCTGCACTACTTGGGGAAGACTTCAGAGCAACTTGCATTGACTTCTATTAAAGACGTAATTTGCAAGCTACGCTGAAGCCGCACTGTGCGGGGTGGCTTCAAAGTTGGGTGACACTGGCTGGGAAGGGGTTAACATCTAGGGGCAATCAAGGGCTTAACTGTGTGTCTAACAATGTGTAATATGTGCTGCTTTTTGCTACTGATTTATTTGTATATTTTCCCTGCTTTGCATGGAAAAGAAAAAAAAACAATTGTTCCCTCTGTCCAGAGCCCTGTGTTGATTGTCAACACAGAGCTCTGGGCTGTGATTGGACACAGCTGATCAGCAGGTCCCAGCCATGATTTATTGGCTGGGATCTGATGACAGACTCCTGCTGTGTACAATCACAGGGAAGTAGGCGGGAGGAGCATGCATCTGAAACAGGCAGCAATGTGTGGGTGCGTCCCGGTGCTTGTAGCTGCCACCTGCGGTGGGTTGGCAAGTGGTTAATTAGCGATCTTATTTGTAACATGCAGCATGGAGGGGGTTAATGTATTGTTACTGATGCATTAGTGACCAGTGGCAGTTAATTAACCCCTTTGTGCTGCATTGGTGGCACCAGTGTCAGTGTTAATTAACTCACTGGTGCCACTATGCAGTACAAATGGGTTAATTAACTGCCACCGGTCACTAATGCATCAGTGACAGTGCATTAAACCCCTTTCCTGCTGCATATTACACATACCATGGCTAATTAAGCAAACTCCCCCCAGCCACTGCCCCCCATTCAAAGTTAATCAGGTCATCTGCAGATGTCAATCTGCTTAATTGGGTGATGCACTGCTTGGTTTCTCCTCGATCGCACTCGCAGGTCGCAGCTCCTGTGGGTGGCAGCACTCTATGCTCCTTTACCAACTCCCCCTCTTGGCCGGCCTCTTAGTGAGGTCACGCAGGCCGGGACTAGAAAGCTCCTGTCGGGCGGAGATTACTCATCTGACAGGGAAGTGAAGGACGAAGCTGGTCTTAGGCTTGTGTCGGGTGCAGGAGCGCATTTCGGCACATAATTCAGCTATTAACTATGTAGAGCGGCCGGCACGTATCCAGCACCCCCCTTTCTCCAGTAAATTGTACCGGCCAGGGCATCCCCTCCTTCTGCCCCCCCATAGTACCGGCCGGACTTAGATTTTTGTGTGTGAAAAACAAACTAGTCAATTAATAGTCGGCAATGTTTCCAATATTTATCTCAAGCATAATTTTCAGGTGTGACTAGAGTGCATTTTTAAGCTAAAAGGGGACTTTAAGCCCTGCAAAGCCTCTCCATTACTTGCCCAAATGTCATCTACATTTAAAGTAATTGTAAAGCTTCAAATTTTTTTTAACTGCTTGCCGACCAGTGCACGCTGATTTACGTTGACAGAATGGTGCTGGTGGGCAAAAGGGCGTACAGGTACATCCCCTGTAAGAAGTGGTGCTGTGGGTGGCGCTGCAGTCTCTGTGACCCATGGACTCGATGTCTGCCAGATACCCGCGATCATGTCACGGAGAGGTAGAACGGGAGAGATGCTTTTGTAAACAAAGTATTTCCCCGTTCTGCCTAGTGACAGGACAGAGATTACTGCTCTCTCTCATCGAGAGCAGTGATCTCTGTCATGTGAGTTATAGAACGCGTCTCTGGCATGGGAAATTCCAGGGCTCAGGTATGTAAAATGGGGGGCTGGGGGACTAGTCACTGCCAGGTGTTTTTTCACCTTGATGCATAGGATACATTAAGGTGAAAAAACACGAGGGTTTAGAACCCCTTTAAATACAGTATAAGAATACCACTTCACTAAAAATATCACTTTTAGGGGTTGATCTTGAGAAAGGTAAGGATAAGGGGTGTGGGATGTAGAATTCTACTAGTACAAGTACAACAGCAAAAAAATAAATTGAATCAGAAAAGGGCTGGCAACTCGGATGCTCTTGAATAAAAGTCCTTTATTGGGTTACATGGGTACACGGGTACAGGCTACGCTGACGCGTTTCAGCTAAGAAGCCTTCATCAAAGCATACATGTTTGATTTAAAAACTGATATTTATAACAGATTAAGCACTCCAAATAGGGTGGGTGCATCCTAATCAGAACAATCAAAACAATTAAAAACACATGGAGAAAAGAAAGAGAAGCACAGCAGGCATATGAGAAACATATCATGAACAAATAAAGCATATTCAAAATGGTGCGATAAATGTATCAAACAATGCGACTATGTTGAAAAATGCAATTATGTTAAAAAAAGATTTATATCCATCCTGTCGTTCAAACCATACGGTTTTCTAGTTTTTCTACCATACTTCACGCTTGAGCAAAATATGATGAGTGTCACCTAATAATTGTGAAAATAAGTTGTTTGTGGCCATTTCTTATATAATGACAATTATTCATTTATTTTGAAGGTCATTTACCTGTACACGAATGGAGAATTTCTATGCCGAGATCATGTTGATAAAATTAACAATGACATCATTTATAAACATTCACATTTATTGCCAGAGGTCACTGTTAGGTCAGCTCGTAAGCATAGTATTAGCAGCTCTAATTGAGTGATAACCTTCTGTAATTTAAATGTAAAATGCAGTCGCTACGGATGAATATATCTGACACAACCATACTTTTACTTAGTACAAAACAAATATTAACAGGAAACTGAATGTGTTTTATAACTGAATGCAAGCATTTAATGCAATGTCACCTGTGAGTAAAGCCTGAATGAATTTGTAATATAGCATATTACTAGCAAGGGAAATAGCCAAGTTACAAAAAGAGAGGAGAATTTAGATTTTTCATAAAAAGCAGCAATGGAGGCAGTGGTATTTTTATGATCTCATATTTTGCATTAATCTGTCTCCAATTTCTTTTTAGCTCCTTTGCTACTGTGACCTTACTCATGCTGTTTTCAGATGTATTTAAAGAGAACTGATAATTTCATTGGTTACCTTTCTCTTTGAAGTCTGGGATCCAACCCAAACTTTTTTTTTTAATTTCTTTCTCTCGTCCTTTCTGCTTGTTTGGAAATACACAATTTTACTGCTTATGCTAATAGATTTTACAGTTGCTTCCACAATCCCTCCCCGCACCTTACCTACATACTTACTTACAATGCAGGACCGATGATCCCGCATTGTACATAATAGACGTCCAAACACTTGGGGGCAAAGGAGTGGCAAAGTTCAAATTTAACTCCTGTCATTCTGGGAGGACATTATATGATGTCCACCCAGGAATCGCACCTCGCACGCTCCCTACGGGCCATGCTCAAGCGCTATCTCTCACCTGCCATGTCGCTGATCTGTGATGACAGATCAGTGTACCAGCCCACTGATGGTACCATGTAATCACTATGACCATTCACAGCAGATCACATCACAATTGTACACAATGAATGGCTTTGATTTATGCCATTTATTGTGTAATATTGTGTTGATCACTGTGATTGGTCACAATGATCCCATGGTGCAAACATAGCTAATCACATCCAATCAGTACCATGTGATTAGCTGTGGTCAATCACAGCTAATCACAACAATACACACTGAATGGATCTATTTCATTCAGTAGAAATGGTTGTTTATTACAGTGTTATAAGCCATCTTACTGTGTAAGAACAAAAGTCTGATCACGTCCTAGGAGTGGTAACATTGGATTGCTCTGGTCACAGTATGTTGATTGCCACCACATCAGTTATATAATGACGCTGTACTGCACTGGTGACAGTATGTAAAAAATAAAAAGAATTGTGAAAAAAACATATTTTTTAATATCTTAATTTTCCAGAAAATTGTGACCAAACTTACAACTTCAAAAAACTGTCCATGTCTTGTACTAAATACCTTGGACTGTCTACTTTTCAAAAAGGGGTAATTTTGGGGATATTTATACTATTCTGGCATTTTTGGGCTTTAACCTCCCTGGCGGGATGATTATTTCATATTTTTTATGCTGAAAGCGGTACTATTATTTTGCATGGAAATTTGGCGTTTTATATTGTAGGTCTGTAATTCTTAGGAATAACTCACTTAAATCTGTCCAAACCAGAGTCTAGTAGACATCTCGGGTATGATAAAGTTTGAAACACGAAATGATAATTTATAATATAATAAATAACTATAAATAATTATACCAAATAATAATATAATAAAAAATATTCAATAATGTAATCAAATCAAAAACACTAAAATTTGCTCAGTTGCAGAATTATTACTGTCATTACTTTTCAGTGTTTGATGACGGATCTCCCTACAAATCACTATTGCTCAATTCTGCCAGTGATTCTAATTTGTTATTGCTGTTTTCTAGCTGGTCTAAAACCCCTTTTGATGTAAAGGGACAATTTTGGTTGCTATTGACAATCTCCAGTTTCCAGGCAGAGAGAACAGTTATTATAATATAAACAGCATGCAGGGCACTGGAGAAACCACTGGGGACAAAAGGTAGGTGAAATAATTTCATACAGTAATGTAATCTGTAAGTATACTGTATGTATTGTGTGTGTTTCACTTTTTGAATTTGGCGCCGTTCTCCCTCACCGTGCGTCACATCGCTCGCAGGGAACGGAGCTCGGCGGAGGACGAGCCGCTCACACTGCGGGAGACATTGCAGGATCCTGGGGACAAGGTAAGTAAGCTCTTCCTGGATCCTGCGATGCGATCCCTAGTCTGGCTCAGGGTTACCGCTTTTGGTTCTGAAATTCCACCCCAAGCCAGACTCAAGAATACCGTCAGGGAGGTTAATAAATGAATGTCAATAGTACATCAGGATTGATTGATTTTCATATATATGGGTATATATAGTGTAACATTTACTTTAACTGATTATAAAGTGTTAGCTGAAGTTTGGCTTCAATTTGTTAAATTATCTAAATCTGCTAGTCCATCTAATACTCCCATCCCCCCAGGTTGAAAATAATGCAGTTCAAAAGTGCCCCATGTGCTCATTCATCCTGAATAGAGGCACTCTAATACAGGAGGTGTCTTACTGGCCAGATCATCAGTTGAAAACAGAGGGGAAAAGCCTACAAAAGGAAAACGAATGCCATAACTACATCTCATGATTGGCAGCTGAAATATATTACACTTTTGGATTTGGGTTTAATACTGTTTTAACTACTTGCCGACCAGCCTCCAAAGTTGTACTGCCACAGGTTGGCAGCGCGAATTACCGTCATTGTATGTCGGCCACTTTAAGAAGTTATAGGGGGTGCGATGCCAGAGCTGATGTGCATGGCCAGCGGCTGCTATGTCGGCCACCCATGATCGCTCCTCAGAGAGCCAGAATGGGGATCTATCAATATAAAAAGACAGATCCCCGTTCTGACAGGGGACGAGAGAGAGATCTGCTGTTCCTAATGGTCAGGAACAACGATCTCTCTCCTCCTCTAGTCAGTACATTGCCCCCACAGTTAGAAACACCTCCCTAGGGAACGCTTAACCCCATTAACGCCCCCTAGTGTTAACCCCTTCCCTGCCAGTAACATTTATAAAGTAATCAGTTGCTATTTTTAGCTCTGATCACTGTATAAATGTCACTGGTCCCAAAAAAGTGTCAAAAGTGTCCAATCTGTCTGATGCAATATCGCAGTCCTGCTAAAAATCGCGGATCGCAGATCATTATTTATAAAAATCAATAAATAATAAAAATGGCAAAAATCTATCCACTATTTTGTAGACGCTATAACTTTTGCGCAAACCAATCAATATACGCATATTGTGATTTTTTTTTACCATAAATATTGGCCTAAACTGATGAAGAAATTGTTTTTTATGTTTTTATTTTTTGGGGGATATCTATTATAGCAAAAGGTTAAAAATTATTTTTTTTCAAAATTGTCACTCAGTTTTTTGTTTATAGCGCAAAAAATAAAAACCGTAGAGGTGATAAAATACCCCCAAAAGAAATCCCTATTTGTGGAATAAAAGGACATACATTTTGTTTGCGTACAACGTCACACAGCAGTGCAATTGTCAGTTAAAACTAAGCAGTGCCGTATCGCAAAATATGGCCTGGTCATTAAGGGGCAAATCCATCCGGTCCTTAACCACTTGCCGACCAGCTCCTGTACATATACGGCGGCAGGTTGGCTCTCCTGCACAATCGTTCCTTGAAAAGCCAAAGCAGGCGCCCACTGCACGCCGTGTGGCCCGGTGATGCGCGTGGACAGTGGGCACGATCGCCAACGGCTTCCTGCGATATCGGGCACGAGAGCCTGAATGGGGATTTGTGTGTGTAGACACACAAATCCCCGTTCTGATAGAGGAGTAGAGACAGATCTGCTGTTTGCAGTAATTGCGAACAGCGATATATCTCCTTCCCCAGTCAGTCCCATCCCCCCACAGTTAGAAACACTAACTAGGGAGCACATTTAACCCCTAATAGTGTTAACCCCTATTTTGCAAGTGACATTTACACAGTAATCATTGCATTTTTATAGCACTGATCGCTGTATAAATGTCAATGGTGCCAAAAATGTGTCAAAAGTGTTTGATCTGTCCGCCGCAATGTAGCAGTCCCACTAAAATCTCAGATTTAACTGCCATTACTAATAAAAAAAAAATAATAATAAAAATGCCATAAATCTATCCCCTATTTTGTAGAGGCTATAACCTTTGTCCAAACCAATCAATATACTCTTATTGGGATTTTTGTTTTACCAAAAATATGTAGAAGAATACATATTGGCCTAAACTGATGAAGAAATTTGTTTTTTTTTTTTTAATTGGGGGTATTTATTATAGTAAAAAGTAAAAAATATTTTTTTTTTCAAAATTGTTGCTATTTTTTTGTTTATAGTGCAAAAAATAAAAAACGCAGAGATGAGCAAATACCATCAAAAGAAAGCTCTATTTGTGGGAAAAAAAGGACGTTAATTTAGTTTGGGTACAATGTTGCACGACCCCGCAATTGTCAGTTAAAGCTATGCAGTGCCGTATCGCTAAAAAATGGCCTGGTCATTAAGGGGGAAAATCCTTCTGGGACTGAAGTGGTTAAGTGGTTAAGTATTACAGTGTTGGGTATGCAGATATTTTACATTTTTTATTGTATCTTAAATTTGTAAATTTTTTAATTACAGTTTTATAAAAAGGCTTAAAAAAAACTCTCATTCTGATGTTTCATCTTTGAGTTTCTTGTTCACTTACACAATTTTTCTTAAGAACAAGAAACTAAACACTTTTGGATCTGGAATAGAGGTTACACAAAAGGAACAGAATAACCATTTAAGTAACTTTTTTAAGAGACGATTACCTGTAAATGCATTTTTGCAATATCATTTTGCCATTCAGAAACTATGAGGTTTACTTATTAAAGATAAATAGAGTGCTCAATTTGTGCATGGAGTCACACTTTGCATGGAAATTTTCCCCAGAGGTTAGTGAAGAAGGTAAAGTTCTGCTGACTTACATCATCCAATTAAGTACAAGCAAAAAATATGTTTTTTTTTTTTTTTCATTTCCCTTGCATGTGATTCTGCATTCTTTGCAAAGTGAAAGTGACCACATTCACTATGTTCTGGGGAGATGAAGTGAACAGCCTCTTTGTCTTTAGTAAATTAACCCTAATGTCACCTAAAGGGTGTGGCTGCAAGTTGATTATTATGGTCATTTTATAATATATACATTTTAAGCAAGAGAAAAATAAATAAGTAGTGTATACTGTAATAATGTCAAAGTAAAAAAGCCCACGTACTACTGGAAATAAAAGAAAATACGTGAATCTAAACTAATTTGCTAATGTAAAAAGATAAGGCAAAATGTCCAGAAAAAGCAGTCAGATGCATTGAAGCAAAACTAATAGTATTGAAACTTAGTGAAAGATATCACGTTATGTGTAGAAAAATGACAATCTTAAAATAAATGCAACTTACTGTACTTACATAAAGTTATAATAAACTGTGACTGTTCCCCCACCTCCTTAGGTGCATCTTGCCTAGAAACCATACTAAATACTCATGACAGCCTCCAGCCATTCAACTGGTATCAGGCGGGCTGCATTCAGGAGGGGTTTAATTAAGGAACAACTGTAATGAATGTATAATTGTCCTTTAAGGTAACCAGTGTTGAAATAATGTACATTTGTAAAGACATGTTTTTGTCAGATGATTATGAAATATTACACGTTAATATTATGTCATTTCATTTTTAGCCTAAAGGTATTCTATTCTGTTCCACATGTTCTTTCTCTGCTTACTGCTTCCTTAACCATGGTAAGCAGGAAGTAGGTTACTAACCCTCCTTTCACCATATGGCTCTGTTAAAGTTTTCAATCAGACAATAAACCTGGTAGGTATGTTTTGCTGTGTATCCTTTATTTTAAACTCATAGTGCTTTGGAATACCTTTGACATATTTTACATTATTTGTAAAAATAAAAAGGTTGCATATTAAAGATGAAAATAAAAAAAAATATTTTTATTAATTTTATTTACCTAAAGTTTTATTCACTTAAAGTATTCACTTAAAATAAATACATATAAATGTTTTCCTTGAAAAGCTAGTTACTTGACTTTTTATGGCTTCAATACTTTCATAATAATTCGTAAAAAAGCACGCCAATCAGAAAAGTCCAAGTAAATTCAATGCTCCTAATGTGAATGTTGTTTCAGGCTCAGTAACTCAGAAAATAGCAATTTGATTAACATGGCAGCCAGGAAACTGGAATTCTTAAAAGGGGAAGTCATCAATGGCAGCCTTCACATTTCCTTACTACAAGTCTTCTTAAAAAAAAAAAAAGTGCAAATCATAATTTATAGTAAATTTCTCCCTGTTGTACTTAGTAAATTAAGACTTCATTTACATGGTAAAATGTAGTTTATTTTAATCGCATGCATGCATCTAGACCCACCAACTTATGTTAGTTAAAGTAACACTAAATATAGATAACCCCCTCTGGGAAGCTCTCTCTCAAGGGGGTTACCTTGTGGGCCCGCTCCCGTGTCATACACTCGGCATCCAGAGCCGCCGAGTGTATGACTCGGCCCCGCTCCCGGCACCCGCGTCATTGGATTGACAGCAGTGGGAGCCAATGGCTGCACAGCTATCAATCTATCCAATGAAGAGCTGAGAAGCCATGGAGATAGTGACGCAGGATCGCGCCCACAGAAATTCAGGGCTCAGGTAAGTAGAACGGAGGCTGGGGGGCCAGACACTGGAAAGTGTTTTTTCACCTTAATGCATAAGATGCATTGATGTGAAAAAACACAAACCTTTACAACCCCTTAAACATTGTTTTTTGTGTTTCCAACAAGCAGCTTTACTGCTTCCTTACTACAGGTTTAACTTTTTTAGCTGGAGTAATGTTTTCAATAAAGTACAGATTACAAATTATAATACATTTCTCCCTGTTTTACTTAGTAAATTCAGAGAACATTTACATACTAAAATGTCATTTATTACAATCACATGCATCTAGACCAACCAACCTATGTTAGTTAACATTGTTAAAGAAACTGATTATGGGTCCAGTTTTGGTATTGTTTGCAGTAAGGATGCACCAATGCCAAGTATGAGTACTGATATTTTTTTAAAATACTCGCCGATACCTATCACCTAGGAAGAGTAGGTAGAGGGGTGGTTTGGGAGGTGGGAGGGAGTTAGGGAGTTGGGTGAGGCTGGGGTGAGGACAGGATGGGGGGGGTAGGTGGGTAAGTGAGGACAGGTGGGGGGGAGGGTAAGGGAGGGTAAGTGAGGGCTGGGTGAAGAGGGAGCTAGAAGGGACTCTGGGAACACAAAGGACAGGGAGAGCAGTGCCATCTAAGTGCAGTATGACCACAATTTAATGCATAAAAGGTAAGAAATACACTCACAAGATTAAAAACAATGCCAGCATAAATGATGAATGTGGTGCATAAATGATGAATGTGGTGTTCATCTGCTCCACTATCACGCTGGTGTGTCAGTGGCCAGAGGTACAGGGGCACTGGTGGCTCCCATTGCTTCCTGGTAAACTCAGAAACACTCAGGGGCACTGATGACATACCCGGAAGTGACGTCATCAGTGCACCGAGTGTCTCCAAGTTTACCAGGAAGTGCTGGGAGCCACCAGTGCTCCTGGACCTCTGGCCACGACACACTAGCAGCTACCACCTGATAGTGGAGCAGATGAACACCACATTCATAATTTATGCTTGAATTGTTTTTAACCTTGTGAGTGTATTTCTTACATGTTATATATTAAATTGCAGTCATGCTGCACTTAGCTGGTGCTGCTCTCTCTGTCCTTCAGGACAGCTGGCGGGAAGGGAGGAGGTTGCGGGGAGGGGAATCCCATGGACATATGAAATGTCATTGGTTGTTAAGGACGTGGTGGCCCTGCTCCTTTACAACCAATAGTTCCTGGCATTCTTACATAGTTACATAGTAGGTGAGGTTGAAAAAAGACACAAGTCCATCAAGTCGAACCCATGTGTGTTATTATTTTCTTTATATTTCAGCTGTTAGCGGGGAAATCCTGCTGACAGCTGAAAGAACCGAGCCAGAAGGTGACAGTTTTGGGTATCGGTGCATTTGCAGAACTGCCGATACCCGTGCAAATGCCTAATATTGGCACCGATACATATACTGGTATCAGTGCAAACCTAGTTTGTAGATTTGTTGCAACAGAAAGAAAGCTACATCAAATATATAGTAATTTTAACTTCAGCCATGAAAGAATTTGCCCCTTTCTTGACTAGAGCACTTTTTGTGATTCGGCACTGCATCGCTTTAACTGACAATTGCGCGGTCATGCAACGTTGTACCCAAACAAAATTGACGTCCTTTTTTTCCCACAAATAGAGCTTTCTTTTGATGGTATTTGATCACCTCTGCATTTTTTATTATTTGCGCTTTAAACAAAAAAAGAGAGACAATTTTGAAAAAAAAGCAATATTTTTTACTTTTTGCTATAATAAATATCCCCCAAAAATATATAGAAAAAAAAAAATGTTTTCCTCAGTTTAGGCTGATATGTATTCTTCTACATATTTTTGGTTAAAAAAATCGCAATAAGCATTTATTCATTGGTTTACGCAAAAGTTATAGCGTCTACAAAATAGGGGATAGTTTTATGGCATTTTTATTATTTTTTTTTTTTTATTAGTAATGGTGGCGATCCACAATTTTTATCATGACTACAACATTATGGCGGACACATCAGACATGTTTGACACTATTTTGGGACCATTGTCATTTAAACAGCAATCAGTGCTATAAAAATGCACTGATTACTGTGTAAATGACAATGGCAGTGAAGAGGTAAACCACTAGGGGGCTATGAAGGGGTTTAGTGTGTCCTAGGAAGTGATTCTAACTGTGGGGGGGATGGACTTCAACACAGATGACAGAAGAAGAGGTGCTGCAGGCGCACGCGCTGTGTTCTCTGTGACCGTGACCGCGGGACCCGCGGACTCAATGTCCGCCGGAAGCCCGCGATCATGACACGGAGAGGTAGAATGGGGAGATGCCTTTGAAAACAAAGTATTTCTCCGTTCTGCCTTGTGATATGACAGAGATCACTGCTCCCTGTCATTGGGAGCAGTGATCTCTGTCATATCACAAGGCAGAACGGAGAAATACTTTGTTTTCAAAGGCATCTCCCCATTCTACCTCTCCGTGTCATGATCGCGGGCTTCCGGCGGACATTGAGTCCGCGGGTCCCGCGGTCATGGTCACAGAGAACACAGCGCGTGTGCCTGCAGCACCTCTTCTTAAAGGGGACATACCTGTATGCCCTTTTGTCCACCCGTGCCATTCTGTCGACGTTTATTTTCGTGCAGCATTCGGGAAGTGGTTAATATATTACAAATATAGTAAGCACTTTACAATTTAACACTTTTAACATTATATGTCAGAAAAGTAGGTTACCTGGCCTGCTCTTGCATTTTCACAAACAATTATATCTTCATTTCCAATATATGGGGCATTATCATTAACGTCCAACACTTTGATACCAACTGAAACGTAGCTCATTAGGGTAGGATTTTCTGTAAAAAAAAAAGTAACATCAGTTATAGTAAAAGATGTATACTATTGTTATCACATATTTCTATATTTGTCCCGATATGCTAATGAGCAAGCATTTAAAAAAGTCATGCCCAAGCAGCAGCTCTTTTTTTATGCTTGACCTTACACTACATGACATATAACCAACTACCTTACTGGAATTCACATAACTCAGAAAACAGCTTGAAAATAAAACATTGCAAAATTGGTAGCTTAATATCAGTCATTCTTGCATCATATCTTCACAGTTGTATATTGTAAACAGGATGTTTAAATCCAACATTAAAGTCAACAAAGGTTAAATAAAATGCTTAAGGCTTATGCTTTAAACCATTCTTTTCAATTAGTTCCTCTTAAAAAAATCTAAAAAGGGAAAAATATTGCCCCTTAACCAAAGGTGTTTGATCTGCTAAAAAAAAAAAAAAAATCTATTTTTGTAAGGTGCTACTAATAGTGAAATTATATTTCCTTGATTATGGATTTTCTGTCACATTTGTTTTCAGTGCTGGAGCATGCCACTAGTTATTTTAGGTGTGAGGTTCCTGGTGCTTACAACTATTGTGCATGCTGCAGAAAGTAGCTGAACACACTGAAACATTCCCCAATAGATAACCCTCACCTAGCTGAAGATTTAACTCATAACAATCACATAAAACAAGCTCTAAGTGCTTAACTCTTCCACAAGTACGTAACACCTAAAATGAGCCCTTACAGCAGTACTAAACCCAACAGCAAACCTTTATTATATAGTAGCTTACCAATTCTTAGATGTGATAGCTAGGGATGAGCCGAACACCCTCCTGTTTGGTTCGCAGCAGAACATGCGAACAGGCAAAAAATTCGGCAGAACACACAAACACTATTAAAGTCTATGGGACACGAACATGAATAATCAAAAGTGCTAATTTTAAAGCCTTATATGCAAGTTATTGTCATAAAAAGTGTTTTGGGACCTGGGTCCTGCCCCAGGGGACATGTATCAATGCAATTTTTTTTTTTAAAAACTGCCTTTTTTCGGGAGCAGTGATCTTTTTAATGCTTAAAGTGAAACAATAAAAATTAAATATTCCTTTAAATATCGTACCTGGGGGTGTCTATAGTATGCCTGTAAAGTGGTGCATTTTTCTCATGTTTAGAACAGTACCACAGCAAATTGACATTTCTAAAGAAAAAATTTCAATTGTCGTGGCTATAATGAATTGTCAGGTCTCGGCAATATAGATAAAACTCATTGAAAAAAGAGAGCATGGGATCCCCCATTCCATTACCAGGCCTTTTGGGTCTGGTATGAATATTAACCACTTGCCGACCGCCTACCGCATATATACTGCGGCAGAGCGGCACGGGCAGGCAAAATCACGTACCCGTACGTGATCTGCCTCCCGCGGGCGGGGGGTCTGATCGGACCCCCCCCCGGTGCCATCGGCGGTCGGCATCTGACTGGGAGCGTCGGGAGGCGAGGGGGAGACCATCCGATCGTGGCCCCCCCCTCGCGATCGCTCCCAGCCAATGGGAATCCTCCTCTGCCTGTGTGTCGTTTCACACAGGCAGAGGATGTGATGTCATCTCTCCTCGGTCTGGCAGTTTCCGTTCCAGCGCCGAGGGGAGATGACATGTAAGTGCACACAACACTCACACACACAGTAGAACATGCCAGGCATACTTTACACCCCCGATCCCCCCCCGATCGCCCCCCGATCCCCCCCCAATCACCCCCCCCCCCCTGTCACAAACTGACATTAGCAGTATTTTTTTTTTTTTTTTTTTTTTTTTCTGATTACTGCTGTGTCAGTTTGTGACAGTTAGTGTTAGGGCAGTGAGTATTACCCCCCTTTAGGTCTAGGATACCCCCCTAACCCCCCCTAATAAAGTTTTAACCCCTTGATCACCCCCTGTCACCAGTGTCGCTAAGCGATCATTTTTCTGATCGCTGTATTAGTGTCGCTGGTGACGCTAGTTAGGGACGTAAATATTTAGGTTCGCCGTCAGTGTTTTATAGCGACAGGGACCCCCATATACTGCCTAATAAATGTTTTAACCCCTTGATTGCCCCCTAGTTAACCCTTTCACCACTGATCACCGTATAACCGTTACGGGTGACGCTGGTTAGTTCGTTTATTTTTTATAGTGTCAGGGCACCCGCCGTTTATTACCGAATAAAGGTTTAGCCCCCCGATCGCCCGGCGGTGATATGCGTCGCCCCAGGCAGCGTCAGATTAGCGCCAGTACCGCGAACACCCACGCACGCAGCATACACCTCCCTTAGTGGTATAGTATCTGATCGGATCAATATCTGATCCGATCAGATCTATACTAGCGTCCCCAGCAGTTTAGGGTTCCTGAAAACGCAGTGTTAGCGGGATCAGCCCAGATACCCGCTAGCACCTGCGTTTTGCCCCTCCGCCCAGCCCAGCCCACCCAAGTGCAGTATCGATCGATCACTGTCACTTACAAAACACTAAACGCATAACTGCAGCGTTCGCAGAGTCAGGCCTGATCCCTGCGATCGCTAACAGTTTTTTTGGTAGCGTTTTGGTGAACTGGCAAGCACCAGCCCCAGGCAGCGTCAGGTTAGCGCCAGTACCGCTAACACCCACGCACGCACCGTACACCTCCCTTAGTGGTATAGTATCTGAACGCATCAATATCTGATCCGATCAGATCTATACTAGCGTCCCCAGCAGTTTAGGGTTCCCAAAAACGCAGTGTTAGCGGGATCAGCCCAGATACCTGCTAGCACCTGCGTTTTGCCCCTCCGCCCAGCCCAGCCAACCCAAGTGCAGTATCGATCGATCACTGTCACTTACAAAACACTAAACGCATAACTGCAGCGTTCGCAGAGTCAGGCCTGATCCCTGAGATCGCTAACAGTTTTTTTGGTAGCGTTTTGGTGAACTGGCAAGCACCAGCCCCAGGCAGCGTCAGATTAGCGCCAGTACCGCTAACACCCACGCACGCACCGTACACCTCCCTTAGTGGTATAGTATCTGATCGCATCAATATCTGATCCGATCAGATCTATACTAGCGTCACCAGCAGTTTAGGGTTCCCAAAAACGCAGTGTTAGCGGGATCAGCCCAGATACCTGCTAGCACCTGCGTTTTGCCCCTCCGCCCGGCCCGGCCCAGCCCACCCAAGTGCAGTATCGATCGATCACTGTCACTTACAAAACACTAAACGCATAACTGCAGCGTTCGCAGAGTCAGGCCTGATCCCTGTGATCGCTAACAGTTTTTTTTGTAGCGTTTTGGTGAACTGGCAAGCGCCAGTGGCCTAGTACACCCCGGTCGTAGCCAAACCAGCACTGCAGTAACACTTGGTGACGTGGCGAGTCCCATAAGTGCAGTTCAAGCTGGTGAGGTGGCAAGCACAAGTAGTGTCCCGCTGCCACCAAAAAGACAAACACAGGCCCGTCGTGCCCATAATGCCCTTCCTGCTGCATTCGCCAATCCTAATTGGGAGCCCACCGCTTCTGCAGCACCCGTACTTCCCCCATTCACATCCCCAACCAAATGCAGTCGGCTGCATGAGAGGCATTTTCTTTATGTCCTCCCGAGTACCCCTACCCAACGAACCCCCCCAAAAAAGATGTCGTGTCTGCAGCTAGCGCGGATATAGGCGTGACACCCGCTATTATTGTCCCTCCTGTCCTGACAATCCTGGTCTTTGCATTGGTGAATGTTTTGAACACTACCATTCACTAGTTGAGTATTAGCGTAGGGTACAGCATTGCACAGACTAGGCGCACTTTCACAGGGTCTCCCGAGATGCCATCGCATTTTGAGAGACCCGAACCTGGAACCGGTTACAGTTATAAAAGTTACAGTTACAAAAAAAAGTGTAAAAAAAAAAAAAAAACACAAACAAAAATATAAAATAAAAATAGTTGTCGTTTTATTGTTCTCTCTCTCTCTATTCTCTCTCTATTGTTCTGCTCTTTTTTACTGTATTCTATTCTGCAATGTTTTATTGTTGTTGTTATTGTTATTGTTATTATGTTTTATCACGTTTGCTTTTCAGGTATGTAATTATTTATACTTTACCGTTTACTGTGCTTTATTGTTAACCATTTTTTTGTCTTCAGGTATGCCATTCACGACTGAGTGGTTATACCAGAATGATGCCTGCAGGTTTAGGTATCATCTTGGTATCATTCTTTTCAGCCAGCGGTCGGCTTTCATGTAAAAGCAATCCTAGTGGCTAATTAGCCTCTAGACTGCTTTTACAAGCAGTGGGAGGGAATGCCCCCCCCCCCCCAACATCTTCCGTGTTTTTCTCTGGCTCTCCTGTCTCAACAGGGAACCTGAAAATGCAGCCGGTGATTCAGCCAGCTGACCATAGAGCTGATCAGAGACCAGAGTGGCTCCAAACATCTCTATGACCTAAGAAACCGGAAGCTACGAGCATTTTATGACGTAGATTTCGCCGGATGTAAACAGCGCCATTGGGAAATTGGGAAAGCATTTTATCACACCGATCTTGGTGTGATCAGATGCTTTGAGGGCAGAGGAGAAATCTAGGGTCTAATAGACCCCAATTTTTGCAAAAAAGAGTACCTGTCACTACCTATTGCTATCATAGGGGATATTTACATTCCCTGAGATAACAATAAAAATGATTTAAAAAAAAAAAAAATGAAAGGAACAGTTTAAAAATAAGATAAAAAAACAATAATAATAAAGAGAAAAAAAAAAAAAAAAAAAAAAGCACCCCTGTTCCCCCTGCTCTCGCGCTAAGGTGAACGCAAGCGTTGGTCTGGCGTCAAATGTAAACAGCAATTGCACCATGCATGTGAGGTATCGCCGCGAAGGTCAGATCGAGGGCAGTAAGTTTAGCAGTAGACCTCCTCTGTAAATCTAAAGTGGTAACCTGTAAAGGCTTTTAAAGGCTTTTAAAAATGTATTTAGTTTGTCGCCACTGCACGTTTGTGCGCAATTTTAAAGCATGTCATGTTTGGTATCCATGTACTCGGCCTAAGATCATCTTTTTTATTTCATCAAACATTTGGGCAATATAGTGTGTTTTAGTGCATTAAAATGTAAAAAAGTGTGTTTTTTCCCCAAAAAATGCGTTTGAAAAATCGCTGCGCAAATACTGTGTGAAAAAAAAAAATGAAACACCCACCATTTTAATCTGTAGGGCATTTGCTTTAAAAAAAATATATAATGTTTGGGGGTTCAAAGTAATTTTCTTGCAAAAAAAAATTATTTTTTTATGTAAACAATAAGTGTCAGAAAGGGCTATGTCTTCAAGTGCTTAGAAGAGTGGGTGATGTGTGACATAAGCTTCTAGATGTTGTGCATAAAATGCCAGGACAGTTCAAAACCCCCCCAAATGACCCCATTTTGGAAAGTAGACACCCCAAGCTATTTGCTGAGAGGCATGTCGAGTCCATGGAATAATTTATATTGTGACACAAGTTTTTATTTTTTTTATTTTTTTTTGCGCAAAGTTGTCACTAAATGATATATTGCTCAAACATGCCATGGGAATATGTGAAATTACACCCCAAAATACATTCTGTTGCTTCTCCTGAGTACGGGGATACCACATGTGTGGGACTTTTTGGGAGCCTAGCCGCGTACGGGACCCCGAAAACCAAGCACCGCCTTCAGGCTTTCTAAGGCCGTAAATTTTTGATTTCACTCTTCACTGCCTATCACAGTTTCGGAGGCCATGGAATGCCCAGGTGGCACAAAACCCCCCCAAATGACCCCATTTTGGAAAGTAGACACCCCAAGCTATTTGATGAGAGGTATAGTGAGTATTTTGCAGACCTCACTTTTTGTCACAAAGTTTTGAAAATTGAAAAAAGAAAAAAAAAAATTTTTTTTCTCGTCTTTCTTTATTTTCAAAAACAAATGAGAGCTGCAAAATACTCACCATGCCTCTCAGCAAATAGCTTGGGGTGTCTACTTTCCAAAATGGGGTCATTTGGGGGGGGTTTGTGCCACCTGGGCATTCCATGGCCTCCGAAACTGTGATAGGCAGTGAGGAGTAAAATCAAAAATGTACGCCCTTAGAAATCCTGAAAGCGGTGCTTGGTTTTCGGGGTCCCGTACGCGGCTAGGCTCCTAAAAAGTCCCACACATGTGGTATCCCCGTACTCAGGAGAAGCAGCTAAATGTATTTTGGGGTGCAATTCCACATATGCCCATGGCCTGTGTGAGCAATATATCATTTAGTGTCAACTTTGTGCAAAAAAAAAAAAAAAAAAAAAAAATTTGTCACTTTCCCGCAACTTGTGTCAAAATATAAAACATTCCATGGACTCAACATGCCTCAAAGCAAATAGCTTGGGGTGTCTACTTTCCAAAATGGGGTCATTTGGGGGGGTTTTATGTCATCTGGGCATTTTATGGCCTTCAAAACTGTGATAGGTAGTGAGGAGTAAAATCAAAAATGTACGCCCTTAGAAATCCTGAAGGCGTTGCTTGGTTTTCGGGGCCCCGTACGCGGCTAGGCTCCCAAAAAGTCCCACACATGTGGTATCCCCGTACTCAGGAGAAGCAGCTAAATGTATTTTGGGGTGCAATTCCACATATGCCCATGGCCTGTGTGAGCAATATATCATTTAGTGACAACTTTTTGTAATTTTTTTTTTTTTTTTTTTTTTTGTCATTATTCAATCACTTGGGACAAAAAAAATAAATATTCAATGGGCTCAACATGCCTCTCAGCAAATTCCTTGGGGTGTCTACTTTCCAAAATGGGGTCATTTGTGGGGGTTTTGTACTGCCCTGCCATTTTAGCACCTCAAGAAACGACATAGGCAGTCAAAAATTAAAGGCTGTGTAAATTCCAGAAAATGTACCCTAGTTTGTAGACGCTATAACTTTTGCGCAAACCAATAAATATACACTTATTGACATTTTTTTTACCAAAGACATGTGGCCGAATACATTTTGGCCTAAATGTATGACTAAAATTGAGTTTATTGGATTTTTTTTAGAACAAAAAGTAGAAAATATCATTTTTTTTCAAAATTTTCGGTCTTTTTCCGTGTATAGCGCAAAAAATAAAAATGGCAGAGGTGATCAAATACCATCAAAAGAAAGCTCTATTTGTGGGAAGAAAAGGACGCAAATTTCGTTTGGGTACAGCATTGCATGACCGCGCAATTAGCAGTTAAAGCGACGCAGTGCCGAATTGTAAAAAGTGCTCTGGTCAGGAAGGGGGTAAAACCTTCCGGGGCTGAAGTGGTTAAGGGGAACCCTGAACCAAAATTTTAAAAGAAAATTGCGTGGGGGTCCCCCTAAAACCCATGACAAGGGGACCCCCAGATCCCGGCCTCCCCCATGTGTGAAATGGTAACGGGGTACAAATGTACCCCTACCATTTCACAAAAAAGTGTCAAAATGTTAAAAATGACAAAACACAGCTTGGGACAAGTCCTTTATTAAAAAATAAAAAATAAAAATGTCCCACAGTGTCCATTCATCTTCTATAACGCTGCCCGAATCGAAAAAGAAAAAAAAGATCTGGGACCGACCCGCCTCCATGAGAGGCTCCCGCCATCTGACGCGTCTTGGCTTGTGACAGCTCTTATATAACTGAGGCAGGGCCACCGGTGATTTAACCGGGTGACCCCGCCTCCCTCTGATGCACGGGGACTTCCCCATGGCTTCCCCGTGGAGTCAGAGGGGGCAGGGCAATCCGGCTATGTAAATGGGTGACTTTTTTGTGAAATGGTAGGGGTACATTTGTACCCCATTAACATTTCACACAGGGGAGAGGCCAGGATCTGGGGGTCCCTTTGTTAAAGGTGGCTTCCAGATTCTGATAAGCCCCCCGCCCGCAAATGCCCACAACCACCGGGCAAGGGTTGTGGGGATGAGGCCCTTGTCCCCATCAACATGGGGACAATGTGCTTTGGGGGACTACCCCAAAGCACACTCCCCATGTTGAGGTCATGTGGCCTGGTATGGTTCAGGAGGGGGTGCTCTCTCATCCCCCCTCTTTTCCTGTGGCCTGCCAAGTTGCATGCTCGGATAAGGGTCTGGTATGGATTTTGGGGGGGACCCTATGCCATTTTTTAAAAAAATTTGGTGCAGGGTTCCACTTAAAATCCATACCAGACCTGAAGGGTCTGGTATGGATTTGGGGGGCCCTACGCCATTTTTTAAAAAATTTTGGTGCAGGGTTCCCCTTAAAATCCATACCAGACCTGAAGGGTCTGGTATGGATTTGGGGGGGGCTACGCCATTTTTTAAAAATTGGCGCAGGGTTCCCCTTAATTTCCATATCAGAACCAAAGGGCCTGGTATGGATTTTAGGGGGACCCCCACGCAATTTTTTTAAATTTTGGTTCGGGGTTCCCCTTAATATTTATACCAGACCCAAAGGGCCTGGTAATGGACTGGGGGGAATCCCATGCTCTTTTTTTCAATGAGTTTTATCCATATTACCGAGACCCGACAATTCATTACAGCCGCGATCAGTTTTAACTGACAATTTTTCCTTTAGAAATGTCATTTTGCTGTGGTACTGTTCCAAACACGGTAAAAATGTGCCACTTTACAGGCATACTATAGACACCCCTCAGGCATGATATTTAAAGGAATATTTCATTTTTATTGTTTCACTTTCAGCATTAAAAAAATCACTGCTCCCGAAAAAAACGTCCGTTTTTTCAAAAAAAAATTGCATTGATACATGTCCCCTGGGGCAGGACCCAGGTCCCCAAACACTTTTTATGACAATAACATGCATAAAAGTCTTTAAAATGAGCACTTTTGATTTTTCATGTTAGTGTCCCATAGACTTTAACAGTGTTGCGGCGGCTTTCGAATTTGCCCCGAACACCGCATATTGTTCAGTGTTCACAGAACATCCGAACAACCAAAGCTCGGGCCGAACCGTTCGCCCATCCCTAGTGATAGCTATATTAGTTTACTTTTTAAACTTTCTTTCTTCAATTTTCATCTGGTGATCCATCCAGCACATATGTTGCTTTTTAAGCACAAGCTCTCCATCAAAATGTATCAGCTTACATAGATGAGACAAACCAGGTAACACTGGTCTATGTGATTAAAATGATCAGCTTTTTCATTTATTCATGAAAAACCTTTATCCCAAAAGGAAAAAGATTGATGGAATTGATTAAAAAGCGTGAGCTGGAGTTTGGCTTCAATTTGTTAGTGTATATAAATCTGCTAATGTATCTAACACTAGCCTCCCGCCAGACTGCTGTGCCCCTACCTCTAACACTTTACCTAACCCCTAATTCAAGACTTTAATCCTTTCATTGCCAGAGCCAATTTAAGTTTTTTGCACACATGTTTAAAAAATAAGTTTAGGCCTAAAGATTGCATAAAACCTAAAAAACATTGTATATTTTCTGAAAGCAGACACCATAGAGAATATAATAGTGGTAGTACCAATTTTTTTTATTACACAGTATTACCGCAAAGGACTAGGAAATGCAAAAATTCAGTAAAAAATACACTAAAGTTAACTAAAGTTAGTAGCTGCTGACTTTTAACCTCCCTGGCGGTATGATTATTTCTGATTTTAGGTGCTGAAAGCGGTACAATTATTTTGCACAGAAATTTGGCGTTTTATATTGTAGGCCTGTAATTCTTAGGAATAGTTCACTTAAATCTGTCCAAACAAGAGTCTAGTAGACATCCCGGGTATGAAAAGTTTGAAAAACGAAATAAAAAATTATAATATAATAAATAACTATAAATAATTATAACAAATAATAATATAATAATAATAAAAATTATATAATAATGTAATCAAATCAAAAACACTGAAATTTGCTCAGTTGCAGAATTTTAGCTTTTGTTACTTTTAGTGTTTGATGACGGATCTCCCCACAAATCACTATCGCTCAATTCTGCGAGTGATTCTAATTTATTATCGCTTTTTTCTAGCTGCTCTAAAACCACTTTTGATGTAAAGGGACAGTTTTGGTTGCTATGGGCAATCTCCAGTTTCCTGGCAGAAAGAACAGTTTTATATATATAAAACTGCATGCAGGACACTGGGCAAACCACTAGGGACAAAGGGGATGTGTAGTTATTTGATACAGTACTGTAATCTGTAAGATTACAGTATGCTGTATCTATACTGTGTGTTTTACTTTTGAATTTACCGCCGAACTCCGTCCCCGTGCGTCGCACCGCTCGCAGGGAACGGAGCTCGGCACTGTGAATCGAGCGAGACACGGCGGCTCGCCGATCACAGCAGGGAGACATCGCAGGATCCAGGGGACAAGGTAAGTATGCTCTTCCTGGATCCTGCGATGCAAGCCCGAGTCTGGCTCGGGGATACCGCTTTTGGTATAAAAAATCCAACCCGAGCCAGACTCGGGAATACCGCCAGGGGGGTTAATAAGGACACTTGTGCGTCAAAAGTGACACTTACCTGTCCAGGGAGCCCACAAAGTCTCGGGTGCAGGCACCGCCATTAAAACTAAGGGAAATTGGCAGTGGAGCCTTCAGGCTTCACAGTCAGTTTCCTTCTGCGCATGTGTGAGTCTTGCAGCACTTTCTGAATGGCCACCTTGTCTTCTGGGACACACATTTGTCTCCAAAGGCAGTGGGGGAGAAGGAGGAGGACTCGTCGCAGAAGAGGAAACGACGTACTTCGCCGTGGCCCGAATGGAACGGAAGTACACCTTTGTAATTCTTAAAAAGTAGGAAAATATTTTTTTTTATATATACATCCAAAAACTAGGGGTGGAGGGGTGGTCCTTAGTTTAGGACCACCTTGTAAAGTTGGGTGGAATTCCACTTTAATTTAAGGGTGCACAAAGGCAACAAGAGTAAAATATAAAAGATCAGGTTGCACGGAGAAGATACCCAACATGTCAAACCTTAAATTTGTGTGTGCTCATGAAATTGCTACTAACTTCAGCATCCTATATTTCTATAAACAATGCTTTAAGAGCCTGGTGCTAGAAATATTGCTCTCACTTACTATCTTGCGCAGCAATATGTATTATATGTATCACAATTGAAGTCTTCATGCATAGGCATGAGGCACGTGTTTGTGTTCATATGTACATATGTGGGGGCGCCTCAAATTTTTGGGTGGATCATAACTTTTTTTTCATCATATAGGGAACAGAAAGTCCACCACATGATGATTTGTTGGTTGACAAGTTCTCTCTAATAAGACATCCAGGGTCTAAGACCCTGGATGCATCCACTGTGCTCCACTGAATGTAATGCAAAGCAGATCGATTTACATTAAATTCTTTCCCAGCCATTCTGGTTGGGAAACTGACAAGGAGACCTGGAAGTGACATCAAACAAGTCACTTCTTGGTCACCAACAAGAAGAGGAAGGGAACTGACATGTGTCCACCCAGCTCCTCCCTCCCTACCTGGAAGCATCCCTGGGGTAGCACCCCAGGCCCAGAGATGGGCAAGCGGAGCCCGAGATACATGATGGGGGGCACATTACTGGGGGGTATGTGGAAGCAATTGGGCAGCAGTGCAGCCATCAGACTTCTTCCATCTGACAGGCAGGAGTCTGCTTTTAAAAGTTATTTATAATATTTTTTAATCTGCAGCTTTTATTAACATACTGAAATGTCTGATAATCCTACCATGAATGTCCTGGAGCAGACATTTTTTAATAAGACAATTCTCTGTATCACAGTTGTTTTCCTTCATTTTCACTATGATCTATGGTCATCCAGTGGAGACTACAAGCATCCATGCTGATGCACTTTGCATAGGCATGGTCCACTGCTGTCACTATTAGAAAACCTAGATTAAGAATAACAGGAAGTGGCTACAAAGAGGCTGCCAGAGATCAGCAGTACTTGGATTAAACAAAGAAAAAATAGGTGAAAATGAATATGTTATTTAAAAAGTCAAATGTTAATGATACAAAGTGCTGTAAATGCCATGCAGTTAGGGTTTAAATCTACTTTTACTTAATCATCTAACATTTTAGTATGAAAAAAAAACATTGTACATCTACTAAACCCAACCAAAAGTGAGCCTAATACAAACCTAAAGGATATCCAAACACCAAAACAAAAAATAACGTATTGCATATTGCTAGTTCTTAGATAAGGTAGCTGTACTTTGTATGTAGGGAGTGAGCCGTGGGTTGCCACCCAGGTTGCATTTCAAATAGTCTTCTTTTTTCATCACCATTTCATGGTGGGTGGGGATATTAGTAGTTTATAGAAGAAAGTTGGTATTCAGTTTAGCTCAGAGGAAGTGAAAGGATATTGCATTTGAGCAGGTATTTTCTGTACTTACTGAAAATGTTCTTAGCCTGAAAATGAATGAAGCAATCACATCTAGGGACTGGGAAACTGCAATATATTACATTTTTTGGCCTTGGATTTAGATTAAAAAGCCTACACTAACTTCTCTGTGCAGCACATTCACATTGTACTGAACCAGAAGGTTCTGCAGTAATAGTAACCAGTCTCCTGCAGAAATCACCCAGTGCTGAGAGCGTGTGATATTATAAAAACAAAATAAATGTTCTGGTTCCTCTGAGGCAGCTTGAAGCAAGAGCTTCCTGCTGTTCTTCTCAAAACATTTCCTGCAATTTTGTTGACTTCTTTTTCAATATCTAGAGCTAAAAATGACAACGTGATACATAACTTAGAATCTAAAGAATCTAATGACATTCTCCATGTCAGGGATATGTAATTAGCGGACCTCCAGCTGTTGCAGAACTAAAAGTCCCATGAGGCATAGCGGGACTCTGACAGCCACAAGCATGACACCCAGAGGCAGCGGCATGATGGGACTTGTAGTTTTGCAACAGCTGGAGGTCTGCTAATTGCATATCCCTGCTCTATGTGAACAGTCTTTGACAATTTGTGGGTCATTCTCACCACACTTTTACTCAGCCCTATAGTTTTAGGGCACTCATTGTCAAAAAAAGTCTGGCAAACACTAAATAATCCTGGGAAAATATAATTTGGCGATATACTACACCTTTAAAAGGCAAAGGCTATTTAATGATAATAATAATAATAATAATAATAATAATAATAATAATAATAATAATAATAATAATAATAATAACAATAATGCCATTTGTCCTAACTACTATCATTATGACTTTTTGCTGGATAGTTTGGTCTGTATGTTAATAAGGAAAAAATAATCAAACTTAAGAAGGAATATATTTACTAGATGCTCTTGTTAGGTGTACAGAGATATCAAAACACACTTTTGTGATAGTGGTCCTTTACATTTCCCTTAAGAAATAGTTTGGATGCTAAAGGATAATGAAAAATTCTACATCTCAATATGACTGAGGATGAACAATATAACGTCAGTTACAGGAAAATGTGAAAGATATTTACTTATTCAGACCCTAAAATATAGTCATGAACACTTTACAATGTTTTCTAATCTGATAGTCTTCTGTATTAACAAAGGAACATGATCAATTATGATAGCAACGTTTTCCCATTCTGAACTGTATGATAGCAGCTCATTTTATTTTTTTCCAAATTGCTTGTCACACACTGAATATGCGGTTTGCCATGTCTTCCTCCAAAGTGTCAATCATTTATTCCACACAAAAAAGCATTAATAAGTATGTGAGCACATATATCACAAAAGAAGGTGCAAGTTAGACGGTATTTAATAGGCATAGGTTACAATGTGTCATGATGATTAATTATGGTCTTTATTTTTTCTTTTTGTCAGATTTTTGCTTTCTCTGTCTGCAATGAATAGATGTTTCAACATTTTACGCTGCAGTGATAGATTTTATTCTGGCATGAAATCTGATATTTGGTAAGAATGGCCTGAGAGGGCTAAAGAATGTGGGCCAAACAGCATGGACATGTGGCCATCCCCTGGACAGCTGTCCTATTTAATTTATTTAAAAAAAAAGGGTTATGGGCACTTTAAGAAAAAGGTGTAGTTTGTCATGCGGGTAAACAGGGTCATGTGACATTGGAGAACAGTAGGGAATGTCAAATGACCACACCGGAATGTTCCCGGTCACATGACCAGCGGGAACATTCTGGAAACGGGGGTATGTCTATATAAAAGGGTCCCCCGTGGGAATTTCCTCACAGCTGGTCAGAGTACAGCAACAAGCTCAGCTCAAAAGAGCTATAATACTTGAGCTACTGCTGTCCTGACCATGAAGACCCTTATGCGCCGGGTGTTGGAGCGGGCAGGGGACAGCGAGGGGAAGAATGGCTGAGAAGGTGCCTGGAGCTGGGTGAAGAAGATGCCATGTGGCGGGAGCGGGTGCATGAAGATGATGGAGCGGCAGTGGCACAGGTACCTGGCGCCATTACTAGGTAAGGCAGACCTGTCACTCGCAGCTCGCAACTCTGCCAGCAAATTCAGCTCTGCCCTCCACAGCGACCTATTCCCCCTCAGAGCTGGTAAATCCAAATATGGTGCCACCGGAAGAGGCGGCTTCTACTTCGGGGAACAGGAGAGCCAGCCTAAGAGAGAAGAGGAAAAGGAGAACACTATCACCATCGCCGCCCAGAAACAGATGGAGGCGGGCTCCTGTATCAGAATCCACTGTGATGGCTAATGAGGCGGCAGTTTCAACACAGAGCGACAGTCAATCAAGACTCACTCATGCCCAAGGGCAAAGTAATACCTACTGTGACCACTGGAGGCTTTAGAAAGCAGTAGCTGCTGCCTTCTCCTAGGAAATCTAATGCAACAGTGTGATCTAGTGGTCAGGGTGAGTTGGCGCAGGTCTTAAAAAATATAATGGATTCTATAAATAAGTTAGTCGACTGCATTAATACTCCTCGCAATGATAATTCTAATTCTCTAACGTATGGGTTAATGAATCCAGGGATATGTGAAAATGTGTCTAATATCAACAGTACTTCTTCATTTTCAGTGGTTAATACTAATACCAGTAATACTTTACAAGTGGAAATTAATATTACTAATTCTTCAGTTCCTGAATTGTGTCTAAAAGAGGTTTTACCATGCGAATCGTCATCGCTTGGGTATCATCTGCCTGCTCAGGTAAAAGATAAAATATGGAAAGGGCAGTTTATCCACATTTTGTCTTTACTACCTTCAGCAAAAGAATTTATTAACAGGCCTGACAAAAAATCAGAGGATAAACCTGAGGATGATAGACGTAGACCCATGGCAAGGTCATTTCATAATTGGTTGCAATCATTTAACATTTATACTAGTGTGCTAGGAGAAAAGCACCTGGAATACTGTAGCGGTCTTTTCCAACACCTTGAGCATGTGCTTGAACCATATAAAAGCTTTGGTGGATTAGGCTGGTACCAGTACAGTGAGTCATTTAGACAAAAATTATCCATTTATCCATCTCTAAAATGGAATAATAAGGATATAGGTTTATGGTTAAACCTTATAGCACCCCAAAAACTGGCATACCCTAAACAACAGCCCTCTGCTACAGTGTCCCCTTATAAAAGGGGCTACTGTCTTGCTTTTAACGAGAACCAGTGCAAATGGGGGGGGGGGGGGTATGCAAGTACAAGCATTAATGCTCCCACTGTTCAGGCCCCCACCCACTACTCAAATGTTTTAAAAGGAATACCAACATACAAGGTCAAAGAGATAATGATTCAAAAGGTTCTGACATCGGTGAACCTACCAAACATGCAGCAATGGTTGGAAATTTATCCAGACCAGGAGACAGCCAAGTTTTTTAATTGAAGGTTTCTCCAGAGGTTTTCCTTTGTCAGGTTTTAAGGGTATAGGATGCAAACTGGTTAATAATTTAAAGTCGGTCTTACAATTTTCCCATATTGTTAAGGAGAAGCTGGATAAGGAAATTAGAGAAGGTAGAAAAGCGGTTAGTTTCCCCCCCTTTAAAAATTTTAGAATATCTACCTTAGGAATTATCCCTAAAAAGGATCCCAACTTGTTTTGCTTAAAACACCATTTATCCTTCCTGACAGGTTCATCATTAAATGATGAGATAAATGAGCTAGCATCCGTCTCAAACTGTATATTTGAAGATGCCGAGAAGAAGAAGACTTCGTGGCACAGTTTTATTTTTTATTTTTTAATAAATGACTTGTCCCAAGCCGTGCCATGTCATTTTTATCATTTTCACTTTTTTTGTGAAATGGTAGGGGTACTTTTTTACCCGTTACCATTTCACACAGGGGGGAGGGCGGGATCTGAGGTCCCCTTATTAGAGGGGGCTTCCAGATTTCAATAAGCCAAGGGTTGTGGGGATGAGGCCCTTGTCCCCATCAACATGGGGACATGGTGCTTTGGCTACCCCAAAGCACCCTCCCCATGTTGAGGGCATGTGGCCTGGTACAGGTCGGGGGGCGCTCTCTCATCCCCCCTCTTTTCCTGCGGCCTGCCAGATTGCGTGCTCGGATAAGGGTCTGGTATGGTTTTTTGGGGGACCCCCACGCCATTTTTTTTTACATTTTGGCGCGGTGTTTCCCCCTAAAATCCATACCAGACCCTTCTGGTATGGATTTTGAGGAGGACTTCCACGCCATTTTTAAAAAAAATGTTGGCACGGGGTTCCCCTAATATCTATACCAGACCTGAAGGGCCTGGTATGGAATTTGGGGGGACCTCTACGCATTTTTTTTTAAATTTTGGTTCGGGGTTCCCCTTAATATTCATACCAGACCCAAAGGGTCTGGTAATTGACTTCATTATAGCCGCAAGTACTTTTAAATTACTTTTTTTATCTTTAAAAATGTCATTTTGCTCTCAGACTGTTCTAAACACGGGAAACATGCACCACTTTACAGGCATACTATAGACACCCCCCAAGTACAAAATTTAAAGGAAGATTTCACTTTTATTGTTTCACTTTAAGCATTATTAAAATCGCTGCTCCCGAAAAAATGGCCATTTTTAAAACTTTTTTTTGCATTGATACATGTCCACTGGGGCTCAGGTCCCCAAACACTTTTTATGACAATACCATGCATATAAGCCTGTAAAATTAGTACTTTTGATTTTTCATGTTCGTGTCCCATAGATTTTAAAGGTGTTCACGTGTTCAAACCAATTTTTTGCCTGTTCGCATGTTCTGCTGCGAACTGAACTGGGGGGTGTTCGGCTCATCCCTAATGGTATATTACACTACCTTGATGACTTCCTATTTATTGGCCCTGCTCAATATCCAATTTGTTTATTCATGCTGCAATTGTTTGGTATGATCACAAAAACATTTGGAGTCCCCCTTGCGGAAGAAAGGACTGTTTTGCCATCCACATCCATTGAATTTCTAGGCATAAGAATAGACACAGAATTTTTAGAATTTCAGCTACCATTTAATAAAGCTAACGAGATAAAAGCAATGATTTCTTGGATGTTAAGGTGAATTTTTTTTTAATAAAAGAGCTTTAATCGTTATTAGCATGATTAGCATTTGCAACCAGAGTTATGCCGGTGGGCAGGATATTCTCGAGATGACTATATATAGCTATGTCTAGGCTTGAATCCCTATTTTCACACATTAGGTTAACAACAGATCTTAAAGAGCACCTCATGGTATGGGTGACATTTTTTGACTTATATAATGGGCATTCATTTTTTCAAACAGATTTTGTATGCTCATCGGATATGAAACTGTAGCTGAATGCTGCTGTATCTTTTGGTTTTGCTGCAATATGGGGTAGTCACTGCTGCTGTAGTGTATGGCCGGAAAGATGGATTCAAATGAAAGCCATTAAGAGCATAGTGCTACTTGAATTATTCCCTTTAATCCTAGCGTTAGAAATATGGGGTGAAAAATTTGCCAATAAAAGAATATTAATTAATTCCGACCATAAAGGAGTTATACAGTAAATTGGCTATCAACAAAATCCCTTCTGGTAATACAATGACCTGGTATTTTTATGTTTACCTTTTAATATCTGGGTAAAAGCAAGTAAAAGCAAGACATGTTCCAGGTAAAGAAAATCAAATTGTGGATGCATTATCTCAGTTGCAGATACACAAATTCCATCAGCTACTGCCAAATGAGGACAAGGAAGGACAGGCATGTCCCGAACATCTTTGGAACCTGATCTAAAAATTTTGATTGAGTCAATCAAGAATTCGGTGGCTAATAGCACATGGGCCGAATACACGGCCGCATGGCAAAGGTGGACTAAATTCACTAGGGAATTTGAGCTGCAGTTTGATTCTCCTTCAGAGACAAACATTCAAATATTTTTATGTACATTGATGCAGGCAGAGCTATCCTATAGCCAGATTGCTAAGATACTAGCAGGGGTGTCCTTTTTCTTTAAATTGCAAGGTTTTCCTCAGTGTACATCTTTCTTCTTTAAAAAACAAGCCCTGATAGGTTACAAAAAGAAGCATTCTCCCAGATACTAGAAGGCCCATCTCTATCTCATTACTAAAAGAAATTTGCAGAGTCACAAAATGGTATGCTTCTCTGGATTTGAGTCAATATTATTTATAACTGCTTTTGTATTAGCATTTTTTGGTGCTATAAGAATATCTGAACTTTTACCCAAAAACAAAAAATCCTGTTGTCCCATCACATGATGGTTCACAGGGCAGGACCTAATATATTTATTGCAAATTCCAAAACAGACAAAACAAGTAAAGGTGTATGGATTACTCTTTATAGTTGCGGAGAAGTTCAACTTTGTCCATTAAGAACTGTAAATGAGTATCTAGCAATTAGCCCAACCAGTGAAGGAAAATTTTTGGTTCATTCGGATGGGTCACCCCTTACAGGATATCAATTTAACATGGTTCTCAAAGAATGCTTGTTGAAGTTAGGGCTACAAGCATTTAATTTCACATCCCACTCATTTAGGATTGGTGCAGCAATGGACGCTGCAAAAATGGGCCTTGAAGACGCAATAATTAAAAAAATAGGCAGATGGGACTCACAGCTATTCAACATTTATTTCAGACCTGATCTCTCTCTTTAATTTTCTTTTTATAGGTAATAGAAGAATGATTTGGATCCTGGACCACTTCTTTAATTTTTGGGCTAATAAAAGATCCAGGATGCATTGCTTTAAACCTAATCTTTCAATGGATCCTGAGAAATTTCAAGTGTTATGAAGAGGAATCCGTGGTCTAAAATGGTTAAATTTGTCTTTTTATCTCTCCAGGTTATTGTAATTGTGTCCAGTCCCAGATATCCTAATCGTCCATTTGGGGGTAAACGTTGTGGGTAGAGCTAAAACCCTAGATCTGATGTTTGCAATGAAGCGTGATCTACATACATTTAAATTGTCTTCCCCGAATACTACTATAGTATTTTCATAAATAGTTCCTAGGCTCATATGGCTACAAGATGCTCAATTTAAAAATATGGAAAAGATCAGGCGTCGTGTAAATAGATCCTAGGAAAAATTAATGCCGGTTATCAGCGGTTTTTCCTATAGACATAGGGAGTGATGGAATCCATCTGTCTGATATAGGTTTAGACATTTTCAATGTTGGATTGCAAAATAGCATCGAATTGGCCATGGTTGTGGGGTAAGCCAGCCTTGATAATTCAAGCCCGCCATGTGGGACTTGTTTTATTGATATGCGGTATTGCTCGAGTCCTGAAGACTGAGCTGTTTATTATTTACAAGTGAGAATTTTATGTATTAATAAAATGATTGAATTGATTTAGGTTATTTACAGTTTACACCAATAAACATGCCTTGGCCAATTATATTCCAAGTTACGTTGTTGAGTGTCTTTATTCATTAGAAGGTTAAATTTGGTATAGAAGGAGGGATAGGTGCGGCCTACATTTCCATGAAATTCACAAATAACTTTCTGAAATTTGTATGCATTTTAAAACTATATGTGTTATTCTTCTGAAAAAATGGTTTCTTATTACATACAATTTTTGCAATTTTTACAAACTGCTTAAAGTGGTTGTAAACTTCAGATATGAAAAGTGAACAAAGCACATTTCTCCATAGTGTGTACTAGCCTGAATCCAAATAAAGTCTGGTTCTTCTCTGATCTCTGATCCCTCTGCTGTCTGCATGAGTCTGTCAAGAATTGTTCCACCTGCTGGTAGCATTGTCAGACATCTGGCATGCAGTACTGATGTCCACCAGTGGGAGCTCTCTCCTGCTGGTGGTACTATTTGATCTTTGGGCCGCAGTACTGGCGCCCACCAGCGGGCGGTTCTTGGCAGTGTGGAGCTGACATCATCTCCTGCGATCAGGCATCACCTGAGCCTGGTTGCAGGAGATATTTATAAATACCCGGCAAAGCACACACACACAATTTGTCTTGGTATCTTCCTTGCGCCCTGACCTGATTCTGTGAGCTCTGAAACCTGATCCTGATTCTGTCTCTGAACCTGATCCCTGTACCTGAACCCTGTGCCTTGTACCTGTACCCATCCCTCCTGTGATCCTGTTACCCTTACCTTTACCTTACAGCCTGATCCATCCATCCTCTCCTTGTCCTGTTGGTTCCCTATCCCCAGCTGCTGACCTCCTGTTAAAGGAATGATGGCATCCACCCACGGATCCTAAAAGAATTGAGCTCTGTCATTTCAAGGCCATTGTTTCTAATTTTTAGGGACTCGTTAATAACTGGAATGGTACCACAGGATTGGGGCAGGGCCAATGTGGTGCCCATATTTAAAAATAGTAACTATAGACCTGTTAGTTTAACTTCTATAATCAGGAAGACACTGGAGAGTTTAATAAAAGACCACATAGATGAGTTCTTGCTGGAAAACAAATAGTTTAAGCAACAGACAGCATGGATTCATGAAAGACAGAAGTTGTCAAACAAACCCGATTTCTTTTTATGCAAAGGTAAGTAAAACCTTGGACAGAGGGGTGGCTGTTGATGTGGTATACCTGGACTTTGCTAAAGCGTTTGACACAGTTCCCCACACACAGCTCATGCATAAGGTAAAGTCTACAGGCTTGGACAGGTCAATTTGTAAATGGATAGAAAACTGGCTAAAAGACAGAATTCAGAGAGTAGTGGTTAATGACTCGTACTCTGAATGGTCTAAGGTCATCAGTGTACCCCAAGGTTCAGTTCTGGGACCCTTACTTTTTAATAGCTTTTTAAATATAATAGGGTCTGGGATTAAAAGTACCATTTCTGTCTTTGCAGATGACACTAAGCTATGCAGTGGAATAACAACCTTACAGGATGTCTCCAATTTACAAGCTGACCTCAATGCACTGTCTAATCGGTCAACTAAGTGGCTTAATGTTGATAAATGTAAAGTTATGCACTTGGAGGCTAAGAATATGCATGCATCAAATATACTAGGGGGAGTACAACTGGGGGAATCAATGTTGGAGAAGGATCTGGGGGTTTTGGTAGATCATAAGCTCAATAATAGCATTCAATGCCAAGCTGCGGTTTCCAAAGCGAGCAACGTCCTTTCATGTATTAAGAGAGGTATGGACTCTAGAGAGAGAGATATGATTTTGCCCCTGTACAAATCATTAGTAAGACCTGGAATGTGCAGTTCAGTTTTGGGCACCAGTTCTGAAAAAGGATATTGGGGAACTGGAGAAAGTGCAGAGAAGGGCAACCAAACTGATAAGAGGCATGGAGGAGCTCAGCTATGAGGAAAGATTAGAGGAACTGAATCTATTCCCTCTTGAGAAGAGGAGATTAAGGGGGGATATGATCAACATGTACAAATACATAAGTGGTCCATATCCATATGGTGTTGGGTTATTCACTTTAAGGTCATCACAGAGGAATAGGGGGCACTCTTTATGTCTAGAGGAAAAAAGATTGAATCTCCAAATACGGAAAGGTTTCTTCACAGTAAGAGCTATAAAAATGTTGAATAGACAACTGGCAAGCTCAATTGATTGCTTTAAAAAGGCCTGGATTCTTTCCTAAATGTACACAATATAACTGGGTACTAACATTTATAGGTAAAGTTGGTCCAGGGAAAAATCTAATTGCCTCTCAGGGGATCAGGAAGGAATTTTTTCCCCTGCTGTAGCAAATTGGAGCATGCTTTGCTAGTGTTTTTTGCCTTCCACTGGATCAACTGTGGATGTAGAGCTTTTTGTATATATGGGATTGTATTTTTTTTTTTGGTTGAACTTGATGGACTCTTTTAACCTGGCTATATAACTATATGTAACTATGTGTTTTAGAAAGCTGTAGAGAAGAGAGAGCTGCAGATAAGAAAGGTACAACTTAGGATTTGTTTTATTTCTATGTATCACCTGAGGATAGCCACTTCAGTGGGTATATGTAAGGGTTTACAATCACGTTAAGGAAAAATGTTGATTAAGTAAGTCGTAGTAAAGTGTTAAGACTTCACAAATAATAATGTATATGTAAGGGTTTACAACCCTGTTAAGCAAAAGTATTGATTAGGTAAGTCGTAGTAAAGTGTAAAGACTTCACAAATAATAATGTAAATATGAATAAATCAACAAAAAATATAAAAAATATTACACTCTTATAGGGCGTACACACGGTCGGACTTTGTTCGGACATTCCGACAACAAAATCCATGGATTTTTTCCGACGGATGTTGGCTCAAACTTGTCTTGCATACACACGGTCACACAAAGTTGTCGGAAGATCCGATTGTTGAACGCGGTGACGTAAAACACGTACGTCGGGACTATAAATGGGGCAGTGGCCAATAGCTTTCATCTCTTTATTTATTCTGAGCATGCGTGGCACTTTGTCCGTCAGATTTGTGTACACACGATCGGAATTTCCGACAACGGATTTTGTTGTCGGAAAATTTTATCTCCTGCTCTCCAACTTTGTGTGTCGGAAAATCCGATGGAAAATGTCCGATGGAGCCCACACACGGTCGGAATTTCCGACAACACGCTCCGATCGGACATTTTCCATCGGAAAATCCGACCGTGTGTACGGGGCATTAGTGTAAATCTACTTCAAAATATAACAATTCTTATCAATTTAGACAGCTGCACTCACTGTATTTCACATAATAATACAAGACTGATGTAAAAATGAGAAAAGTGGGTTGTGCTATCTTTTAAAGTGCATATAATTGCCTTATAATCCACAAGTTAATCCAACATAGATTATCAAATATATTGATTAATTTTATGTTTAGTGTCAAAATATGTTTATATAATAACGTTATATATTTATATATTTTGACACTATATATTTTTGACATTTTGACACATATAATTAATCCATTTGTTTGATACTCTATTTTGGATTCACTTATGAATTATAAGGCACTTATAGTCACTAGCGCAACACAATGTTTTCGTTTTTACATCAATAATGTAATGTAAGGTTATACACATATTGTTGTAAATCAACTTTTCTAGTTCTTCTGCTCATTGCAGTTCATTTCAAGTTCAATTATACTCATATTGTCAAGAAACCCAGCCCATTTGCTAGACTTTGCAGCTTTTGTGTTCATGAATTCAGAGGTTGAAAGGAGTGAACTGACCATACCAACTGCATTCTAGTAGTTCAAGACTATCAAACTAGTGCTAATATTATTAACCACTTGCCGACCAGGTCACGCCGATATATGTCGGCAAAGTGGCACGAGTGCGCAAAACGATGTACATCACTGCGTCATTGGCGGCTAGCGGGCGTGGGCTCAGTGTCTGCCAATGGCCCGCGATCGTGGCCACGGAGAGGCAGAACGGGGAGATGCCTATGTAAACAAGGCATTTTCCTGTTCTGCCTAGCAACATGACAGGGATCTACAGTTTCCAGTGATCGGGAGCAGTGATCTCTGTCATGTTCTAGTGAGCTCATCCCCCTACAGTCAGAACACACTGAGGGAACACACTTAAAGCCTTGATCGCTCCCTAGTGTTTAACCCCTTCCCTACCAGTGACATTTACACAGTAATCGTGCATTTTTATAGCACTAATCGCTGTATAAATGCCAATGGTCCCAAAATAGTGTAAAAAATGTCCGATCTGTCCGTCACAATGTCTCAGTCACGATAAAAATTGCAGATCGCCGCAATTACTACTAAAAAAAATTAATAATAAAAATGCCATACATCTATCCCCTATTTTGTAGACACAATAACTTTTGCGCAAATCAATATATGCTTATTGCGATTTTTTTTACCAAAAAAAAAAGAATACATATTGGCCTAAACTGAGGAAGAAATTTTGTTTTTTTATATTTTTTTGGGATATTGATTATAGCAAAAAGTGAAAAATATAGCTTTTTTTTCAAAATTGGCGCTCTCTTTTTGTTTATAGAGCAAAAAATAGAAACTGCAGAGGTGATCAAAAAGAAGTCTCTATTTGTTACAAAAAAGGACGTAAATTTTGTTTGGGCACAATGTTGCACGACCGCGCAATTGTCAGTTAAAAACGACGCAGTACCGTATCGCAAAAAAGGGCTTGGTCAGGAAGGTGGTATATCCTTCCGGGCTGAAGTGGTTAAATTAACCTTCTGGTCATCATTTTTTTTTCTATGCCCATTAGCCATTGTGCAATCAGAGATCTACTTGCTTCAAAGAACAATAAAGTGCTGTTAATTTTCATCAGTGATACAAATACATTGATCTTGTACAATGGAACATCAGACGTTTTCCTTACATGACCAGAGGTCATTTAACACTAGATCAATTTTAGCATCTTCAGTGTACATTGGGTATTAAATCAAAAAGCAAACATGTATTACATTGCAGCTGATCATTTCTTAGATGTGAAGGCTACATTCATTTTGTTTAGCATCTTTTTCTTCTATTTTCATCTGGTGATTCAGCCAATAAGTCTGTTGTATTTTAAAAGAAGAAACTCTCCAGCAGAATGTTTCAGTTACAGAGTTGTTTTTGCTGTAACTGCTTCTAAAATATTAGCTGGAGTTTGTCTTTATTGTGTTAGTGTATCTAAATCTGTTTGTGCATCTAACATCAGCCCTACATCTAGACTGACAATGCTGCTGTCCAAAGGTGTCCCTGTGCTTGTTCATCCAGAACAGGGGCACTGTAATACATGATGTGTGTTACTGGCTAGATCAGCAGGTGAAAACAGAGGGAAAAAAAGCCTAAGAAAAGAATAATTGGTAAGCTGCAACATAGTACATTTTTGATTTTGGATTTTAGGCCCCTTTCACATGGGGCAGATCCGCTCAGGGGAGTCCGCCAGCTCAGCGGGAGATCACTCCGTTGATCTCGGCTGAGCCGGCGGATGACAGGTCCCTCTCTGCTCACTGAGCAGGGAGGGACCTGTCAGAGCCCCGCTGATCTCTATGGGAAGATCGGACGAAAACAGACAGCATGTCCATTTTCAACAGATCTCATCCGATTCGCCTAGATGGATGGCAGACGTATCACCATACGTCTGTCTTGAGCGGATCGGATGACAGATGGGTGTCAGCAGACACATCTCCACTGACATCTGCCTGCCCATAGGAGTCAGTGGATGGCCCGTTCGAATCCACCTGGAAAACAGACAGGTGGATACAAGCAGGCTTATCGCGTGAAAGGGGCCTAATACCACGTTAAGCTTAAAAACGATATGATTATCTTCTTTGCTTAAATATTTATTTTACATTTTAAAGTAGAGTGTTATTTATACCTTGCTTGTCTTTTATTATAGAACATTGTAAGCTAACAAATGGAAAAAATATTTTAAAAAATACTGGTTTTAGTTACTTAAACATAACTGTTCTACATCAAACTTTTGAAGTTTTTTAATTCATGTTTTTGTACCCAGTTAAGCTCTATACCACAATTCCGTCTGCAGGCTAAAGCAGTTTGTTTGCAAACAATTCTTTAGTGATCACCAAGGTAACTGATCAGGAATGTTGGCATATTTCACAGAACTTCCAAAGCCTGAGGCAGGATGCAAGGCTCCTCAGCATGTAGCTCCTTCTGAAAACAGAGTGGCTGGGCTCCCATTTAGAACACCCTTTCTTTGTCAACTGAAACCCCTATCAAAGTGCATTTTCCCCTCATGCATTCTTCCCTGGCTAACTCATTTCACAGCACATCACTCTTTTATGCTAACTCAAATTGCCCCCTTCAGTACACAGCCTTTCCTGTGCAACTAACCTCCTCCAAATGCAGCTCAACCTTTGTCAGGTAATGCACCCCTATCACAGTACATTTATCTCTGGCCACCCTACCTCCTCATCTCAGTGAAGCCCTTGGCAAATAAACCCCTAATTGCAGGGAATCCTCCACCTATCAGCCCATTACTCATATCCCAACTCTCTGTATAGATTAATATAGCACTGCACAAGACCTTCCAGGTGTGCCACATATTCTAAATAACCTGCCACATTTGTACTTAGTAAATGGGCAAAAGTTAAAGTCCAAACACAGGACATTTTGTTTGTGATAATGCTGTGCACCTATAATACTTTTCAGCATGTCATCTTTATAAACACACTGATGGGAGAGAAATGGGTTGTTCATGCAACAGCTGCCAGGATAATTTTTTTTGATATGGTAAGAAATCACAAGGACTTCTTTAATAAATCAATATTAAGCAAACCAAATGAAAGTGGATTGCAAAATATTCACAAATTTTATCTCGGTTCACTCATGCCTAGTAAAATGAAATGAATATGTGCATCAAGTATGTAGCCATGCCCAAGAAAATAAAAAAGGAACTTTTTCAACACCTTACTGCTGCTTAAAATAAACACAGGTTCATTTAAATTTTGTAAGTAACACCAAAGTGTATTTGTTGGAACTTTCAGTTTGTAAGGTATTAAATTTAAGCTAGAAGGGAAAATAAACTGCTCATTCACTTTTTATTACTGCCGTGCTTCTGAAAGAGATGCAAATCTCGGCACTTCCATGCAAGGCTTACGATTTATCCACATAACTGCAGTTTAGCTGTCTAAATACATACTTGAATGCAGGGACAAAATTCATCAAAAAGACATAGGAAACTAAGGCACATTTTTTTTATAATTTAAAGTATACCCATGATTAGTTTGTAGGAAAGCTACCATTGCTGACCCTTCTGAAAATGTTATGGCTGTCATGCCAATCCAACAGCTTTAGTACTTGGGGTCAAGCCTATTATGGTAAAACAATACAAATACATGGGACCTGCAAGAGAAAAACTCTTATATTCACCCTTCCAGAAGCCTGTTTTCTCTATTTTCCCTCCATTCCAGTGCAGCAGTCTCCAAAGGTCTACTCGACATTTAACATTTCCGGTAGAATTAAATGACCTGGTCCTCTGCTGCACTCAATGGTTTCATCATCTGATGTGAAATAATTAGGGTTTGTTCCATGCTGATGGTTAGTTATACTATGGTAAGTGCTGCCTCCTCCACCGTGACACCTACCTAGGTAGGGTCTGTGGAAATAAAGAAGGTTGTAGTGGGTGTGGCGCTGCTCTGTTATATTTACGAGCTATTACTTATATCAACATAATGCACCTTTGAAAAACTACTCTATGGGTGTATATGAAATAATTCCTTCCAAATAAAGTGACAGGTGCAGATGCTACTCAACAATCCTTAAAATAAACATATATAAATCATATATAAAACATAAATAATGTGTATATGAAAACAATGCTTTCAATAAAGTGACAGGTGCAATAATTAATCAACAATCTTCAGATAAATGTATAAACCATATATAATAAATAAAGTTAAATCCAAAGTGCAATAAAGTGACAGTTTGTGATAAAGTCCTATTTGTCGTATTCAAGTCCTAAAGTTGATAAACAATCCGTCTGGAAATAAAGACCATCCATTTTTACTAGTTTTATTTTATGATAGAGCATAGTGCATATCTATACATCTATCATAAAATAAAAATAGTAAAAATGGTATTGCACTACAGAGTGTGATTTCTCTTTGCATATACTGTGCACTATCGAGGTGAAGGAGCTGATAGAGAATACTACCTGCGGAGGTCTGTGTTTTAATATACAGCAGTGTGGCTGTGAAGGCGCAATAGCCCCTAGAGGGAAGAGCCCTCTGGTGAGTGAATTAACATAGGAGAGCACAGAGTGAAGCACTTGCCCCTTAGCATATATCTTCTAGAAAGCACGGAGAAAATAAGGCACAAGTCACTTTGCTTTTGAAGGATGGTCTTTATTGCCAGATGGATTATTTATCAATTTTAGGACTTGAATACAATAAATAGGACTTTTTCACAAACTGTCACTTTATTGCACTTCGGACTTAACTTTATGTATGTTTGATATATGATTTATATATGTTTATTTTAAGGATTGTTGAGTAGCATCTGCACCTGTCACTTTATTTGGAAGGAATTATTTCATATACACCCATAGAGAAGTTTTTCAATTGCGCATTATGTAAATATAAGTAATAGCACGTAAATATAACATAGCAGTGCCACACCTTCTTTATTTTCATCATCTGATGCCTATGTCAGTACAGGTTTCAGCAGTTGTTTAGTGCTCTGAGGACGGTACATAGGTATCTGACACTCTGGGAGGTGTCAAATGCTAAAATGATGAATGGAGGCTGCATCACTAGAATAGAGGGGCGTTTAACCACTTCAGCCCCAAAAGGATTTACCTTCTTAATGACCAGGCCAATTTTTCGATATGGCACTGCGTTACTTTAACTGACATTTGTGCGACTCCATCCCCTTCTGTCATGACGGGGGGGCGGCTGCATGGTGGACGATGTGGGGGGGGCGGTGCTCCAGGCCCAGGACCTATCCTATTCCCTTGCCACTTTGGGATAAATATATATAAGCTCATGGGTACCTAGGATCCCTCTCAGACCCCAGGCAGCGATGACCACTAACAGACGTGTATTTCCCAATTGTGTTTAAAGTAACTAATGCTCTGTAGATCCATGGGTATGCACTGTATTTTTGAGCATGTGCATTATATTCACTCCCAATTGAATAATCTTATACTAACATATCATCTGTTCCTTAGGTCCCTTAAATCGCTGGTCTTTTTCATATTATGCAGTACATGTGGCTGCCATGCCCTATTATCTGCATGCTACCGTTGATTGATTATACTATTGCCCTACCCTATTAGGTAATCCTCCTTCACTCATATCTATTTTATCTTTTCTCACCTACGTATCCCTGATTAATTTTGGGGTGCTTTTTTCTATTTCTCCGCACTTTCAGCACCCTTCATCTATTTTCAATTTTTTTCATTTCACAGTGTGCAACAGTGTTTTGTTTGCTTATTTGTGGTTTTACCCCTGTTCACTCACTTTTTTCACTTTTTCCTATGGCTTGTTCCATTTCCTTCAGAACTGGCAAGATCCAGCTCTGTCTTATATAACAATTTTTTTTTTCACTTACACCCCCACCACCCTTTCTCTCTCCCCCCTTTCCTTTTTCCCCCTCCCTCTGTCACCCCTCCCGTCACTCTTTTTCCATTTTCACTACACTACTCTGCCTTTTTTCTCCTAGTTCATCCACATTGCACTAATACTACTATTTACCTTTTCTAATTCATGATTATCATTATAGCATTCCACAGTGGCTTTGGGGATTCATTTTTGGGTCCTGTTCCTGGCCCCTCCTCGCCTCTCCTCTCCCGCCCCGCCCCCTCGGTGGGGGTTTAAGTGCGGCCTCTTGTGGGCCTTTTTAGTGGCCCGCTGGATGGCTTGCTCCTGTGTGGTGGCCCGGGGGCTCTGGCCGCACGGCCTGGATCTTTCGGCAATCTCTGGGTGCAGCATTTTGGAAGCTATCTATACAGCCGTCAGTGGTAAATATGAGCTTAAAACTCTGCACATTTTTTTGGAGTGTGACTATTGACACACATTGTTGTTTAAATGCAAGTATTTTTACTAAACATTCTCTTTGTAGAGTTATTTACTCTTTTCCCCAGTAGAAGACCTCTACGAATTAATGGTGGAAACGTGTCGGAGTGTATCAGCATGAATATATATACCTATACCATGCCATGTTGCTCATATACCTGTACAGTTGTTTTACCTCATATATGTGCAATGGCCTCACTTGCAGAGCTCATGTTTTAACATTTTTTCATGCAATTGTATGTTAATATTTTTTCAATAAAATGTATATACTTTTTTATTCCAATTAGAATTTATGTCTGCAACACAAAACCCCAGGTGTTATTTTCCTTTTAATTCATACTGCTGTGGTTTTTATTTTTTGTGCTATAAACAAATAAATAGCAACAATTTTGAAAAAAAAAACAATTTTTTGACTTTCTGCTATAAAACATATCCAATAAAAATGTGTAAAAAATCACATTATGCTACATATTTTTGGTAAAAATAAAAACCCAGGGGCGTGGCCTGGACGGAGACCGAGATGGCAGCATAAGCTGATAGCTCCTGCGACCTGGGGACCGAATCCTGCATAAAGGGGAGCCTACACCTCACCATTATTATGAGCAGAACCACCCGGAGCACCTCTACATCCTGTGCTGCCATGGACCCAGGTACACAACTGAGCAGAAACATCCCGGAGATTTTCCACTCCCAAAGGCTGTCCGCACACGTGGCATCACAGGCCCAGACCCAGACCCAGATCTCGCCTAACGCGATGTCCAACATTCAGATTTTGGGAAGTTCTACCCCCTGCCTCGGACAAGCACAGGCACCTAGTCTATTCGACCTTGAGAAAGTGGCCTCAGATATTAAAAACACAGTTACAGCTGCGATCGCCGACTTAAAGTCGAACATCAAGCGGTTGCCCACCGCACTGAAACCGTGGATCAAACCTCCCAGACGCATGCGGCCGCCATTCGTCAGGTGCAATCCACCTACGACTCTCAGCTCTCCCAATTGCTCGACCTCCACAGACATGTGGAAGACCTTGACAATCGAGGTTGGAGGCATAACATCAGAGTACAGGGGGTCCCTGAAAGTGCCGACCTAAGCTCACTACAGCAGACCCTGTGTACAATATTTAATGATTTGATTGATCGTCCGGCGGACTCGCCTATAGGTGTGGAAAGGGCCCATCATGCTTTACGCTCTCAACCCAGGGAGAATGAGCCACCCAGAGATATCATATGTTGCCTGGTTAACTTTCCCCTCAAGGAGTAAATCCTTCGAAAGGTGAAACTGTTCCAAGACCTGTCACAGATAACAATCCAAAATAGAAGAGCCCTACGCCCCTTGCTGGATGCTCTTTGCGCCAGAAACATACAATATCGATGGAAATTCCCTTTTGCACTATCTGCGTCCGCTAGGGGCCGCTCTGCTCTATTACGCACACCGGAAGACTTAAAAAGTTTCTGTAAACCAACTTGACCTTCCTCGGGTTGGACTGGTATGAGCTCTATTTCCCATCAGAACCATGGTTTCCGGTCTCTCTTAACCCATCGCCGAAGGCTCCACGCCAAAGACACAAAGTGGACCCGGTATCTCCGAAAGCCCACTCATCATGCCGCAACCTTTACCCACGTAGCCCAGAACACTCACCTTCGCCATCCACGAGACGGGACCACCTAGAGGCCTAACCTAACTCGCTCCAGCCATACACTGCCACTCGTGAGTAAACACCACTGCATTTGACTCCTTCTTCCTCCTCCCACGGTATGCTATACACCTTGTTGTACATTACTCTCTCTTGCTGGCCCACCTACCAGAATTTTACCTTTCTTGCTTCACCCCTCATCCCCTAACTGCAGAAGCTTTGCTCTACCTCCTAGATGGACAATGAGAATTTCTTTTGTGCCACACACATCGCCCGGACACACCCAGACTGCAGAACCCCATTCTATGCTGACTCCAGCTACCTTATGAACAGCGAATGCACCCAGCTCCACAACCATGTGTCCTATCCTACATGAGGTAATACTACCCCTTTCACAATTTACACTGAAGATGACTTTGCCCACATGTTCAAGATCTTGTTGGATTTAATTGATCTCCTGCATACCAGTACCCTGCAAATCTCTTAGGAGATACTCACCTTTATCCATAAACACAATATTATAGCATGTCGCCACATGGGACTACTCCTCTACATTCTCTACAGAAAGAGTATCTATAGGAGTAATGATTTGCAATGATGCTTTATTTTAAACAAAGTCTATGTTTTGTACACAAGAACGTATTTGATATTCGCCATCTTGAACACCAGGGATGTTCATTTAGGATACTTTCAATTCGCCTATAAACCCCCATTTAATGCTGCCTGCCTGGCATACTAGTTGGGAAAATAACCACCTAAGGCATCTAAAGGATGATTTACACTTTAAGCAATGTGGTTGGACATCCCTGGTCTTCAGTTACCCATGCAAATGACTCAGGAATAATCACACGTTATGCCGTATGCTTAATTTGTTGCTGTTGCACTGTTGACCTAACAATCTAGCAAGTACTGTGAACAATATGCTTCTATGTAGTGCCCTTCTACAGACTCAATGACTAGGACTCCCCTCCTCCCCCTTTTCCCCTTTCCCCTCCTTCCCTCCCTCCCTCAATCCTCACCCTTCCTTTCCCCATCCCCCTGTCTACTCCTCTCCCTCCCACTCCTGAGAGATATACTTTCGGCCCCTCACTTGCAGTTGGTTTAGACAAAAATAGAGGAAATTGAAGGCTCAACCTCTTCTACCTGCTCACTCTCTGCTTCAGTGATGAAACTAGACATAAGCAATGTATGGCTGGTCTGTTATAACTGTTAATACTAAGCTTTCTACCTCTCCTGTTCTTGACCCCATGTGGGGTAGCATTTTTATACTGTTAGTAGGTTCCCCACTTAACTACAGTTTTTTTCTTTTTATTATATACTGTATGTGTATTTCCATTACAATTTCATGTTCGATCCCCAGTTCGCAAACACCCTGAGGTCCCCGCCCTTTCTTTCACCCCCACACATTAGCTGACACTCCAGGTTTTTCCTTTCTTTAGGTGGTATAGGGCAACTATTTCCACCTCTGGTTTGATCTCCTCTCTCTGACTTCTTTTCCTTTCCCTACCTTCTTTCTGGTTTTCTTCCCTCTTGCTTCCATTCCCCCTTTGCTCCCTTTTCTCCCCTCCTACTTCTCCCTATCCTTACCTTGAACTAGTCCCCTCTTACCCACTCTTTTCTCCCTCATCCTTTTGGTTCACTAGCTTTCCCCTCTCCCTATCCCCCTCCCGTCTTACTTTGGTCTGGACTGAGCCCATGCCCCCCCCCCCCCGGCTGACTACTTGAGTCGCCCAACTTTTATAAGCACAGTCTGTTCTTGATAACAGTATCCACAAATCAACACTCGGGCCCCATTATGCAAACCAACCAATTTATCCCTGATGTTGAAATGCATATCCCTTAATGTGAAAGGCCTTAACTTGCCAGTAAAACGATCCAAGGTCCTGTCATCCCTCACCAAACACAGAGCTCATTTCATTTTTCTACAAGAGACTCACTTTCATGAGTGACCCAGCAGGTAGATTTATTTTCCTCAAGGGCTCCTACGCATCAAAACCATACACATTAATAAATATATAATGCCCTAATGATCATCAGGTCACCTTCTAAAGGAGTATCTGCGACCTTTTTCCTTCCTTTCAGGAAGGTTTAGTCCTCCTGGGTGGGGACTTCAATGTTCCCTTGAACCCATTACTGGACTCCTCTACAGGAACTTCTGCTTTAGCATACAAAGCATTGCGCCAGATCAAAATTCAACTGCAAAACTTGACCCTCCATGACACATGGCACACTTTGTCTCCTTCAGTTAAAGATTACACATTCTACTCGGCCCCACACCAAAAATATTCTAGGATCGATTATTTTTTTCTTTCCCAATCAGACCTGCCCTTCCTACAACAGTCCACCATTGAGCCAATGTTCTTAGCCGATCACCACCCTATAACATTATTTTTCCCTGAAACGTGCTCGAGAACAAAGATCTGGTGCCTGAATGCCTCCCTGCTCAAAGATCCAGCTTCACTTGAACGCATACGTACAAGCATCCAGCATTACTTTACCGAAAACTCTAGTACGGACAGTTCTCCAATATCCCTTTGGAAAGCGCATAAATGCGTGATCCTGGGTGAATTGATATCCCTAGCAACAAAGGCCAAGAGAATAAATCAAGAAGCTATTAATGCCCTTCTTGAGTTGATTAAATCTCTTGAAATATCTCACAAACGGACATAGGCACTCTCCACTTTACAGGACTTGGTCCATACCCACGCCCTCCTTAGGGAAGAATTAGACAATCACACCAGAAGGCGATACATTCTTGGCCAGCGGATATTCTACGAACAGGGTAACAAATGCGGCCACCTCCTGGTGCGCACGGTTCAATCTTCTAAAACATCCTCCATAATTCATCACAAACGCAATCCTAGGGAAAATCCTCTGGCCAAGAATGAGGATATTGCTAAAGAATTTGAAGAATTCTACTCAAAGCTCTATAACCTCCACCCTGATCATATGTCTCAGACTACCCCCGAAACGCATACTGCACTCTTGAAAGACTTTCTTATCCAATACAGCCCGAAGCCAATATCCCCCCAACACTTGAACTTGAAAGTCATTTATCTGCAGCAGAGCTGGAGGCGGCCATCAAACAAATAAAACTGGGCAAAAGCCTGGGGCCTGACAGCTTTACCCTCCAGTACTATAAAACTTTCGTGGATGTCCTTTCCCCCAAACTCTTAGTCACCTTCAATGCCTTATCAGATTCCCAGACCAGTCCGTCCAGAATGTTAGCTACCCACATTTCCGTAATACCCAAAGAGGGCAAAGATCAATATCCCTTTTGAATGTGGACATTAAATTATACGCAAAGATCCTAGCTAATAGATTACTCCCCTTGTTGCCAGACCTCATTTCCCTAGACCAAGTGGGGTTCGTCCCTGGCAGGGAAGCCAGGGACAACACCATTCGCACATTAAACTTACACCACTGGCTAACGTCCTCCAAAACACAAGGTTTCCTCCTCTCACTTGATGCTGAGAAGGTGTTCGACAGGGTGGCCTGGGACTATATGCGTGAGGCTCTCCTGGCTATTGGACTTGGGGGCCGCATGCTTGCCTTCATAATGGCCTTATACTCCGGGGCTTCAGGTGCAGTTAAGGTTAACGGCCACCTGTTGAACGCCTTCACTATTAGTAACAGCACACGTCAGGGATGCCCACTATCACGATTGATTTACACTCTTACTCTAGAACCGTTTCTTAATAAGTTACGACAAAACCCAGATATCCAAGGAGTTACTGTAAAGGGAAGAGAATTTAAGGTTGCGGCTTTTGCCGATGACATTTTGCTCTCTTTGCAAGCACCTTGTGTCTCTCTCCCAAACCTCCTTCACGATATTGAACTCTTTGGCAAAATATCCAATTTAAGAATTAATCATGCAAAGTCTCAAGCCTTGAATATCTCCCTTCCTCCCCAGGAAATGACTCACTGCCATGAATCCTTTCCTTTTCACTGGGATAAAAACGCAATTACCTATCTCTGTATTCAGATTCCAACTCCTCTGTCAGACTTGTACCCATTGAACCTCCATGTGGCCTTAATCAAAGTTCAAAAACTTCTCAAAGACTGGAAGGCCCTAAACATATCTTGGTTTGGGAGGGCAGCCTTGATTAAAATGCTCATCCTATCACGTTTACTATACTTGATACAAGCAATCCCGATAGCCCTGCCATCCAGCTTTTTCTTAACCTACCAAAAGGCCTGTTCGGTCTTTCTATGGAGGGACTCCCCCCCACGTATCAAATACTCCCAGCTCACATTATCTAAACCCAGGGGTGGTATTGGGTTGCTGGATTTACGTAAATACTACATTGCCTGTCACCTTACAAGGATCACAGACTGGAATATCCACGCCTATAAAAAGTCCTGGATATTCCTTGAAAATGCTTTTTCGTCTGGATCCTTGCACCTTCTCCCGTGGTTATCCCCTAAACATTGGCCACAAACACTAACGACACATCCGCTAATACATCCGTCCCTCTTGGCTTTCAGGAAAGCTTCAACTAGTGGAACCCTCGCTCCCATTCCGGGCCCCCTCACCACATTAAGAGGGAATCCTGATTTTCCTCCAGGCGATTCCACCAACTTCTTGCAGAAGGAATGGCCATATGAGGACGTGTTAGCCCGACAATTCTCTCTGATGGAAAACCCATCTCCCTAGATAAACTTAGAGCGATTTCCAGAATGTCTTCATTCTCCTTTTGGACATATAGACAAATTCACCATTTCCTCGAAACTCATACCTGCCAAACACACTGGACAAGACAACTTACGCCCTTTGAATCTTTTTGTCATCGCAAAATGCCACAAAGACTTCTTATTTCTCTCCTGTACACCTTGCTCTCAGAACCTGCAAATCCGACCCTTACACCCTCACAAATCTCATGGAACAGGGACCTACAAACACCCTTAACAAATGAAGAATGGACTACGATCTATAAGTACGCAAATAAGGGCTCACTGAATGTTGCTATTCAGGAAAATGGGTACTAGGTAGCCACTAGGTGGTATAGGACTCTCTCACGGCTCAACAAATTTTCATCTAATATCCCCAACACCTGCTGGAGGTGGGTACAATGCTTCATGTGTGGTGGGACTATGTGAATCTCCAACCCTTTTGGAAGGAGATCCACAGTCTAATCACACATATTACCACACTCACTCTTGACTACACACCAGCCCAATTCCTCTTACACCGCTCATCCCTATCCAAGCAGAAATACTATAAGTCCTTAGCCATGCATATGGTCTATGCAGCCAGGCACTGCATCCCCAAGCATTGGCGTTCCACGTGCACTCCAACAATCAGGGAATGGTTTGCAAGAATCTCTAAAACAAAGGATATGGAAGAGCTTATCCATATCTCACAAGATAGAATGCATAAATTTCCAGCTACCTGGGCTTGCTGGATGCACTTTACAACCACTGATAGATACCATCAGTATGTCTCTTAGGATGCCCGGTGGAAATTGTAGCCGCAGGGTGTGGGTCCACTCCTGACCTCTGACATCTCCCTGATGTATGTCCCCTGTCTACCTTCCCCCCGCTTTTTTTTTTCTCTCGCTCCTCCCTCCTCTCTTCTTTTTCTCCCTTCTCTGTCTTTTTCTTGTTTCCCAGATTCTTCTCTTCTCTGGCTTCCTCCATTCCGATCTCCCTTACTACTATACTCTTATATCTCCATATACCACAGTTAAACATGGACAACGATACTTGATGATAGTCACGTTTCTTTATGGATACTGTATATGCCTTGTTGGGAATTTGTATACCTTGGACCTATGCTAGGATCGGTTTTGTAACCCATCCCCTCCTCTGGGCTCCTAGGGGTGGAATTGGGGGGAGGTGAAAATGAGAAATGTCCCTCCGCCCTATGATGCTGACACTCAATATTTCTAATTGTCCCTGGTTACCTCCTCTTATGATGGATTTCCATGATGTTTCCCTTTTAAATGGTATGGTTATCTTGTCCTGATCATATACTGTCACGTAATAACTGTTTTGCATTGTATGTTTATTCTTGTTCATGTACTGAATAAAATCTTTATGGAAAAAATAAAAAAATAAAAACCCAATTAGTGTACATTGATTGGTTTGCACAAAAGTTATCGCATCTACAAATTATGGGATAGATTTAGGGTCTTTTTCATTTACTAGTAATGGCAGCGATCAGTGATTTTTAGTGGGACTGCAACATTGCGGTGGACAAATTGAACACTAAGTGAAACTTTTTGGGGACCAGTGACACCAATGCAGTGATTAGTGCTAGAAAAATGCACTGTCACAGTATAAATGACACTGGCAGGGAAGGGGTTAACATCAGGGGCAATCAAAGGATTAAATGTGTTCCCTGGGAGTGCTTTCTGTATGGGGGATGCTAACACTAGATAGAGAGAGAGACCTGTGTTCCTAATTACTAGGAATCACAGATCTCTCTCTTTGTCTGTTACAGAATGACGGTCTGCCTTGTTTGTTTCTGTCATTCCCAAGAGAGACCGTTGGTGGCCGGCGGCCATCACAGCCACCTGCCCTGCTGATTGGCTCTTGCTGTGTCCAGTCACAGCATGAGTAGGTCACCAGCAGCGTGCACGCATGCCCCAGACCAGGGAGCATGGACAATGTACAGTTACATTATTTTGGGCAGCTGGGCCGTCCTGCCGCAGTATATATGCAGTGGGTGGTCCAGAACTGGTTAAACACATGGCCTGCTAGAGAGGTGAGTGTAGGAACTCTTTTATTATAGGGTACCTTCATTAACTATAACTGCCTTTTTTGGTCTTTTATTACATTTACATAATAGTATTCCAGCTAAAGTAACTTAGACAGGTCACAGGTGACTTGTATACAAATCCATGTCTGTAAAGAAGATATACTTACCTTTCTGGTGGCTCATGTGTTGAAGCTCTGCCTTTCTCTGCTCTCTGGCTTGTGCACATATGTTGACCCTTTCAGGAGGGCCAAACACCTGAGATAGTCATTTGGTGCTCCATGTTTGATAGTGCTATCCAGTGTAAATAATAGGCAATGTATGCACCTTGGAACAGTCATTTGAGGGTAAATGATGAATTTGAAAAGCATGTACAATTACATAAGAGAAACCCCTATGCGACTTTAAAGGACAAAATTTAGCACAATAATAATATCTGTGACTTCAGTGATATCGGTCTTTTGGAGACAATTATACTGCTTACAGATACTAAATTTAATTTTGAGTAAAGCCTTAAATAATAAAATTTAGTTAATTATAATAAAGTACCATCATCCAAATTGCTATTGAAAGAGGAGGGGTGGGTAAGTAGGGCAGTTGCTGAGGCTGACCAGACAATTGTTCACAACCCTAATGTTTTAGTGGACTATTTTGGTACTGAGAGAAGACAATGTGTTTCTTAAATAAAAAAAATATTGTTTATTACATATAAAATGACATACAGATTTCATTTTAAAAGCAAAATTGAAATAATCAATAAATGAATACTCAGGGTTCCCCCAAGAGATATCTGTTGATAAAGTGTATCTTAAAGATTGATCTTTCTACTAGTTTTGCAGTACATACATCACTTCTTCAGGAGGAATAATCTATGACATATAATTGGATAAGACACAAATAAGATAACTTGCATTTGAAAAACGTATTTATAATTCAGCAAAAATGTATACAGGAGATGAGCAGCTCACCCGATAGCTCAGTGACCAAGTGTGAAACCATGTGGCTCAGAGACGATTGCCCCCACAGTGGACAAGGGGGATTATGTGAAAAGCTTTCTAAATAATGAGGAATAATAATAATAGTGGGGCATATAATACAGAGTCACTGCACACTGAATAAGGATGAGAAGGTGGAAAGAGGGGGAAAAGGGAAGGGATGGGAAAGAGGAAGGAAAGGGGAAGGGGAAAAAAGGGGGAGGGAAAAGTGGGAAGGGGTAGGGAATGGGAAAGAGGAGAAAAAACAGGGAGGGGAAGAAAGGAGGGGGAGGGACAGGGGGGGGGGAGAGCAAAGGGGAAGGGGAGGGGGGAGGAAAGAAACAGGAGGGGGAAGAGGGGGGAGTGGGGGCACTATTATTATTCCTCCTTATTTAGAAAGCTTTTTGCAAAATCCCCCTTGTCCGCCGTGGGGGGGGGGGAATCATCTCTGAGCCACATGGTTTCACACTTGGTCACTGACCCGTCAGGTGAGCTACTCATCTCCTGTATACAATATTGCTAAATTATAATTGTATACGTTTTTCAAATGCAAGTTATCTTATTTGTGTTTTATCCAATTATACGTCTTATAGATTATTCCTCCTGAAGAAGCGGTGTATGTACTGCGAAACTAGTAGAGGAAAGATCAATCTTTGAGATGCACTTTATCAACAGATATCTCTTGGGGGAACCCTGAGTATTTGTTTATTGATTATTTCAATTTTGCTTTTAAAATTAATTCTGTATGTCATTTTATATGTAATAAACATTTTTTTTATTTAAGAAACACATTATCTTCCATCAGTACCAAGATAGTCCACTAAAACATTAGGGTTGGGAACAATTGTCTGGTCAGCCTCAGCAACTGCCTTACTTACAGATACTGTTGAAAACAGTGCCTTTCTTATGTCAAATGATCACAGCCGAAACTCTTTAATTCTATTTATTGTTTTAATATTATTTTGTATTGATCTTTTTATACAACTAAAATTCACAAACATTGTTATTTTGCTCAGTTTTGGCCTTTAAAGTCCCATAGGAGTTTCCCTTTTGTATTTGTACATTCTTTTTGGAATGATGGCTCAACTATTTTCAGCCTACTCCCCTACTTATATCAATTTGAAAAGCATGAACTACTTTAAGAGGAGCATGTTGCTCACTGTTCAGTCACTGATTAGGCCAGAGATGAGGTAGGCAGAGGAGTATTCATAGGATCCAGATGTAAATAGTTGAGTCACTAGAAGGGTTGTTGGAGGAGTGGCAGGAATAGAGACAGTCAAAACTAAAGCCGGCCATAGATTGTTTGAATCTCGGCTGGTTCAGAAGGGACCATCCAAGATTCTATCCATCTATAGGTAGTTTGATTGTACCTGTGTTCGCAGGAAAGCAAATGGCATAATCTATGGCCTGCTTTAGTAAAAATTTCCCTGAAATTTCAGAGAAACTAGTGAAAATTCAATAAAATATACAGTAACCATCTTGGCAAAATGCAGTAAAATCAATAGGGAGGGTAAAAAAATGTGATTTTTTTAATTGGCCACTAGCTCCGAAGGGTTACAGAAGCTTCTTTCAGCTATCTTGGATGTGTGCTTTTTGGAATAATGGCAAGAGTATAAAATAAAATAACCCCTTCCTGAAAAAAGTTTCCTGAAATAATCCCCCTGAAAAAAGGAAAATTACAGCAAAATCAATTTTGCTGAAATCACTTCACTCCTACCTCATCAAGAAGGCTAGTTTATGAACTGGCACGCCCAAAGAAACGTGCACGTTTGGTTGATATTTTGAATTTCAGTTCAGAAATAGGAGTGTTGGAGCAGGATATGTCTGCTAACAACCAGGGCACTGACAGTTTAAATTGAGAAAATTGTCTAATAACAGAAAATCAACGTGGATTAATGAATGACAGGTCACGTCTAACTAAAAGGTTTTGCAGTTTGGCAAAAACATTTATCACAGTTCCTCATAACAGACTTGTGAGTGACCGAGCGTACCAGAAGTTGGAGAGATGTAGGTGTATAAGTACATAAAAATGTTTTTGTTCATTTCCTTTTCTTTATTCAATAAAATTATATCCTTCTGCAGTTTATAGATTATCCAGTGGTCTCAGTAAACATTATGTAGGCTCCCTGCGTAATCTAACCAGGGAACAAAAAGTAGCCAACCTTAAAGCCTCAATAGCAATGGCCATGTCCTGCACCCAAACTCGCTCGACATCTCACCAGGATAATACTGGAACTACAAACAGTGAAGCACCCAAACAGATTGGTCTCAAGATGCTTAAAGTGGATGTAAACCCGATTCATGAAATTTGACATTTGCACATCTGTAGTGTATGTTTATCTATCTCAAAAGCTCTGAGTCCCGCATGTTTCTGCTGTTTCGTTCCTCTGTTATCAGAGTGGTAACTTCTGACAAGTTCTCCGAGATGAGAGATAAAAGCAGCTGAACATGTGTGTCTGCTATAAAAAGATTAGCAGAGAGCTTGTCTTGTCACAGCTCTGAAAGTATCTTTATTCTTCTGCCTATGTGGAGAGCATGTGTGTGCCTTTCCTCCAATCAGCTGTCTCCCAGTGTAAGTCAAGACTAGACTCCTACTACTGCAAGAAGAAGTGAAAATTCTAACACAAAGTAAAAATTCTAAAGAATATAGCGAGCTAAAGATAGCAGATATGCAAGTATGTAGGAAGACTTGTTTCATCCCTGTGTATCATCTGAGGCAGTTCACTTCACTGGGTATATGTGAGGGTTTACATCCACTTTAAGAAATAATTTTTCAAATTTCAATATCTGTTGAAATATGATACAATGCAGTGGTGGGGTACTGCATTTTCTAAAAGGTATTATGAACTAAAGGTCACCCCCCCAGGAGCCTCAGAGCCACCAAAAGATGTAAATTCCTTAAAGATGACCTGAGCCTAGTCGTGTCAACCATATGCACTCTGAAACGATAAAATATCATCCGAGAACAGAGACAAAGAATTGAATTCTTTGGTTATTAAAATGACAACCCCTTTGGAAATAAATTCACCATTGTAACAGATCCCACCACACTCAAATTTTTGGATTTAGAATTATATCACAATCAGTTCGCAATTAGATCTCGTACACATTTTGAGCCTACATTAGACAACTTATACCTTTACAGAGATAGTGGATTTCTAATGTCCCATACAGTCAGTAATGTCATCTCAGGTGCATTTGCAGCACCCTTTCAGGCTATCATGCTCAAAGTTTCATCCTCAAGAAAAAGTTTCTTGAGAAAGGTCATAATGTAGAGGCTATTGATCATGCAATCCTCAAATACCAGACCATACCAGTCTTCTGATCGTACATCCAAACCAGCTCCGCTAACCAGAAAAGTTCCCTTCTTTGTCACGCAATTCAGAGAACAACATTTGTCTATCCGTAGAATCTTTTCCAAAAACTGAGAAAACATCAAGACTTGGATAACCCCCAGCAAAATGAAGGATAAAGGTCCTCACTCTCTCATCACCATCCCCATTTTCCTTTCACCCAAGGGGATGTTCCAGTGCACAAGAAGAAATGCATGATATGTGCACATGTTCAATATGGACAAAAGACAATTCACCGAGAGGAATGGCTGGTATTATGCCATAGAGTAATTTCTAACATGTTCCTCTAACTTTGCGATACATCTCATCACCTGTCCTTGCAAACTATGTTCTGTGGGTCACACCATCAGTCACCTACGAACCAGATTTGGAGAACATAGGAGGAATTTAGAAAATGAAGCTCCAGAATCCAGCGTATCCAGACATTTCATACAGTACCATAACAGTGACTCCTCCAAACTCAGAGTCACGGCAATTCAATCTATCAGCGGCTCTAGATGAGGGCGAGAGGTTACAAAAATGATGCGCCCAAGAGACCTACTGCGTATTCAAAGTAGGCAGCCTCACACAGAATGGCCTAAATGAAGAACTGGAAGTCCATACTATCATATAATCTGCCATGTCTTCCAAGTTTAATTTTCTCTTTGTTATTCAAAACATCCCATACTCCCCCTTTCCGGTTTATAACTATAACCTCCAGTCCCATCCAGGTACATACCATCCCTTTCTTACCCTCTCTTTTCATATCTGTTCATCCTGCATTAAAAAACTGATTTATCTCCAATTGACTTACAACAATACTCAGGTCCTCTCCTTTAGATTTGAATTAATATTTGTTATTACTATTTTACTATAACTCTGAAGTTAGCTTTCACCAGAAACTTGAACAACAAATATCTGGAATCATCATGACATTTTCCTTACACTGCAGTCCTAATGAGCAAAAATTCTTGCGAACGAGAAGTACTGCTTAAGAAATACCCACACAACTCTTAGTGACAATATTTAATTTTTCATGAAAACAAAGTGTTCCTTATGTTGCCTTATATAACATATGAAGGTTTGAATTGCACAGACTAAATTCAGAGCTGAGCTATGCAAATTAGGGTGGATCAGTGTTTCCTAGTTGTTTCCTGATAAATAGTCAACATACATACATACACTTATAGCAACTCAAAGCTTTAATATAAGTTAGGTAGGAGGGCTGCTTATAACTGCAACAGCTTTAATTGCTGATGCTGTGCCTAAATGTCAATCCATTTTTATTAGGCAAATCCCAAGCAGCTTTCCAGTGCTGATGGAGCTTGCCCACATTCTGCAAACATTCACACTGTCCTACTGGTTGTAAAGACAACTTATCAAACAAAATATGTGGGGTTACACTATCTGTAATGGAAGAATTAGTGAACATGAGTTTCATGTTCATCAATATCCTTCATAGTGTAAAAGAAACTGGAAATGCTCAGTCTTGAACTCCATTTGGTTCAGTGTTACTGCTGTGCCAACTGCTAGTGGAGAAGATCAAACATATCTTTTCCCCAGCACAAAAAGAAGGGCTACAAGGCTATTCCCAGTCATAAGAAATACTGGAGCTATACACACTCTTTATACAGTATGTACAGAATGGTTTTAAAGTATTTCAACAAAACATGACAACCTTTTCTACAAAAGAAGAGGAACCTTGAATTTCTTGATTATAAGAAATAATGTCTGGCTGCTGAGTAAAATGAATAGATTTAACAACATTAAATTAATTATGAAGCAGTAATATATGGCATATAATTTGCGAAAGTAGCGTTTTCCTTAAGGGCTATACACAGATTGTTAAATTAAACTTTAGTGGATTATGTCCTTCAATTTTAGAGCTTTAGAATACAGAAAACAGAAAGACAGAGAGAGGGAAAAGAGAAAGACTCATTTCTTGTTTTATTTCTAGGATAGGACATGAACTAAAAAAAAAGTTTTGTCTATACATACACTTTAAACTTGATGTAAATCCGAACTGAATGGCATTTATTTATCAAATGTACTGTGCATCATAAATCATGTTTTCATAAAATATTTGTGTTTAACTTTTTTTCATCCTTTTTGCATTTTGTTGCTTCTAATCTCCAGCACCTCCCTTTCTACATTTATGCAAGTCAGCTCGGGTTTCCTGATGGTGACAACAATGAAATAGTCACCTGTAGTCCCCATCATAAGCCTATGTGACAGGGAGACAACACAGATGTGGGAGAAAGGGGCCAAACTTTGTCACCTTATAATAGGGAATGCTTAAAGTAAAACTATAGGCAATATTTTTTTTTTCAATTTTGGATAAAGCAAGGAAGGGTTATAAATTAAAATATATATGTGGTGTTGCACAATTCCTCTATTACATCATTGTGAAATCAACATAAACCTTCATAACATATATTCAATCATTGAAAAGTGATATAATATAAATCAACATAAACCATGAATCCAATAATGAACCGAAGCAAATACAGTATCTCACAAAAGTGAGTACACCCCTCACATTTTTGTAAATAGTTTATTATATCTTTTCATGTGACAACACTGAAGAAATCACACTTTGCTACAATTTAAAGTAGTGAGTGTACAGCTTGTATAACAGTGTAAATTTGCTGTACCCTCAAAAAAACTCAGCACACAGCCATTAATGTCTAAACCGCTGGTAACAAAAGTGAGTACACCCCTAAGTGAAAATGTCCAAATTGGGCCCAAAGTGTCAATATTTTGTGTGGCCACCATTATGTTCCAGCACTGCCTGTACTCTCTTGTGCATGGAGTTCACCAGAGCTTAACAGGTTGCCACTGGAGTCCTCTTCCACTCCTCCATGACGGCATCATGGAGCTGGTGGATGTTAGAGACCTTGGGCTCCTCCACCTTCCGTTCGAGGATGCTTCACAAATGCTCAATAGGGTTTAGGTCTGGAGACATGCTTGGCCAGTCCATCACCTTTACCCTCATCTTCTGCAGTAAGGCAGTGGTCGTCATGGAGGTGTGTTTGGGGTCGTTATCATGTTGGAAAACTGCTCTGCGGCCCAGTCTTCAAAGGGAGGGGATCATGCTCTGTTTCAGTATGTCACAGTACATGTTGGCATTCATGGTTCACACAATGAACTGTAGCTCCCCAGTGCCAGCAGCACTCATGCAGCCCCAGACCATGACACTCCCACCACCATGCTTGACTGTAGGCAAAACACACTTGTCTTTGTACAGTAGGTGACCGCAATATTGTGTCAATCTCGCTGCTGTTATCTGTGAGATTTGACACCTGTGAGCCCCGTCGCGGGAGCCAGCGCTGAGCTGGCTCACTCATCGGGAAAGAAAACTGTGTTTTTTCCTTTCGCGATGAGCGACAAGCATTGCTGACAGGTGTCTGGTATGAATCATGAAATGCCGCGCCAAATTTTAAATAAAAAACCGGCATGGGTTCCCCTCCAGGGGACATACCAGGCCCTTAGGTCTGGTATGGATTTTAAGGGGAACCCCCTACGCCAAAAAAACAGCGTGGGGTCCCCTCCAAAATCCATACCGGACCCTTATCCGAGCACGCAGCCCGGCCGGTCAGGAAAGGGGGTGGGGATGAGCGAGCGCCGCCCCTCCTGAACCATACCACATGTCCTCAACATGGGAGGTGGGCGCTTTGGGGCAGGGGGGCGCCCTGCGGCCCCCCACCCCAAAGCACCTTGTCCCAATGTTGATGAGGACAAGGGCCTCTTCCCGACATCCCTGGCCTTTGGTTGTCGAGGTCTGTGGGCAGAGGGCTTATCGGAATCCGGGAGCCCCCTTAATAAGGGGACACCCAGATCCCAGCCCCCACCCTATGTGAATGACTATGGGGTACATTGTACCCTTACCCATTCACCTGGGGGAAAATGTGACAATAAAAAACACACTAGACAGGTTTTTAAAGGAATTTATTAGTCAGCTCTGGGGGTCTTCTTCCGACTTCGGGGGTCTTCTTCAAACTTCTCCGCTCTCTCCGGCCTCCTCTCCCGGTGTCCGGTTCTTCTCCTGCTCTCTGGCATCTTCTCCCGCTCTCAGGCCTCTTCTCCGCTCTCCGGTTCTTCTGCCAGGCTCCTCCGCTATCTTCTGCTCTTTTGTCGCTCTTTTGCTAATAGTGGCCCAGTCTTCTCCGTTGTCTTGTTCCCTCTTCTCTTCTTCCGATGTTGACACAATGCTCTCTCCCGCTGTAATGCTGTGTGCAAGGTGTGCGACGACTTATATAGGCATGGGGCGTGGTCACCGGGTAATGTCACCCGGTGACCCCACCCTTTATGACGTCACAGTCCCAGGGCATGATGCCTATATAAGTCATCGCACACCTCGCACACAGCATTACAATGAGAGAGAGCGTTGTGTCAACATCAGAAGAAGAGAAGAGGGAACAAGACAACAAAGAAGACCGGGCCACCGCTAGCAAAAGAGTGGCAAAACAGCAAAAGATAGCGGAGGAGCCCGGCAGAACCGGAGAGGGGAGAAGAGGCTGGAGAGCAGGAGAAGAGGCCGGAGAGTGGGACAAGAGACCGGAGAGAGCAGAGAAGTTGGAAGAAGACCCCCAAAGTCGGAAGAAGACCCCTGGAGCTGACTAATAAATTACTTTAAATACCTGTCTAGTGTGTTTTTTATTGACACATTTTCCCCCAGGTAAATGGGTAGGGGTACAATTTACCCCATACTCATTCACATAGGATGGGGGGCCAGGATCTGGGGGCCCCTTATTAAAGGGGGCGCCCGGATTCCGATAAGCCCTCCGCCCACAGACCCCGACAACCAATGGCCAGGGTTGTCAGGAAGAGATCCTTGTCCTCATCGACATGGGGACAAGGTGCTTTGGGGTTGGGGGGCCGCCCCCCCTGCCCCAAAGCACCCACCCCCATGTTGAGGGCATGCGGCCTGGTACGGTTCAGGAGGAGGGCTGCTCGCTCGTTCCCACCCCCTTTCCTGACCGACTGGGCTGCATGCTCGGATAAGGGTCTGGTATGGATTTTGGGGGGACCTCCACACCATTTTTTCGGCATAGGGGGTTCCCCTTAAAATCCATACCAGACCTAAGGGCCTGGTATGCCCCTGGAGGGGAACCCATGCTGGTTTTTTATTTAAAATTTGGCACGGTGTTCCCCCTCATGATTCATACCAGACACCTGTCAGCAATGCTTGCCACTCATCGCAAAAGGAAAAAACAGTTTTCCTTTCCCGATGAGCGAGCCAGCGTGAGATGTACAGTACCCTGTCGCTGAGAACCAGCGCGATGGGATCATGCTGGAAACACATTCTCGCGGTCAGGTACTGTACTCCTCACCTGGTTGCCACCACACACACTTGGCACCATCTGAACTAAATAAGTTTATCTTGGTCTCATCAGACCACATGACATGGTTCCAGTAATCCCTGTCCTTAGTCTGCTTGTCTTCAGCAAACTGTTTGCGGACCTTCTTGTTAACCATCTTTAGAAAAGATTTCCTTCTGGGATGACAGTCATGCAGACCAAATTGATGCAGTGTGCGGCATATGGTCTGAGCACTGACAGGCTGACCCCCCACCCCTTCAACCTCTGCAGCAATGCTGGCAGCACTCATACGTCTAATTCCCAAAGACAACCTCTGGATATGACGCTGAGCACCTGCACTGAACTTCCTTGGTCCACCATGGCGATGCCTGTTTTGAGTGAAACCTGTCCTGTTAAAACACTGTATGGTCTTGGCCACCATGCTGCGGCTCAGTTTCAGGGTCTTGGCAATCTTCTTATAGCCTAGGCCATCTTTATGTAGAGCAACAGTTCTTTTTTTCAGATCCTCAGAGAGTTCTTTGCTACGAGGTGCCATGTTGAAAGTCCAGTGACCAGTATGAGAGAGTGAAAGTGATAACACCAAATTTAACACACCTGCTCTCCATTCACACCTGAGACCTTGTAACACTAATGCCCTGTACACACGATCGGACATTAATCGGACATTCCGACAACAAAATTAATCTATTTTTTCCGATGGATGTTGGCTCAAACTTGTCTTGCATACACACGGTCGCACAAAGTTGTCGGAAAATCCGATCGTTCTGCACGTGACATAAAACACGTACGTCGGGACTATAAACGGGGCAGTAGCCAATAGCTTTCATTTCTTAATTTATCCTGAGCATACGTGGCACTTTGTGCATTGGATATGTGTACACACGGATTTGTGTTGTCGGAAAATTTTATAACAAGCTCTCAAACTTTGTGTGTTGGAAATTCCTATGGAAAATGTGTAATGAAGCCTACACATGGTCGGAATTTCCGACAACAAGGTCCTATCACACATTTTCCATCAGAAAATCCTATCGTGTGTACAGGGAATTAGAGTCACATCACACCGGGAAGGTAAAATGGCTAATGGGCCCAATTTGGACATTTTCACTTGGGTGTAATCACTTTTGTTGCCAGCGGTTTAGACATTAATGGCTGTGTGTTGAGTTATTTTGAGGGGACAGCACATTTACACTGTTGTGCAAGCTTTACACTCACTACTTTACATTGAAGCAAAGTGTCATTTCTTCAGTGTTGTCACATGAAAAGATATAATAAAATATTTCAAAATATGTGAGGGGTGTACTCACTTTTGTGAGATACTGTAAGTTCAATAAACTAGTGAGTGTCCAAGTGATCTATTCAAATATAGTGTTTGGTCTTTCTTTGTTGGAATCCAAAAAATGCTGTGCTTTCACCAATCACCTCAGTACTCACAGAACTCTCACCTCATAGCCACATATAAAAAGCCTTAGGATTAGGTTTTAATATGGGACTGGTAATCCTTCCTTGGGATATCCCTCTCCTTATCTCCTCTATGTTGCTTCCTAGATCCAAGCTCATGAAGTATTGCTAATATCTCCAATCCACATAGGGAAAGGAAATTAACAATAGGCCCCCCTTAGTGTGAAATTATTTAAACATAGCCATTTATTAAAAGACAATTGGATGCTTAAATCAGAGTTAAAATCACATTAGAGCTTAAAACAATGGCGTTTCTGCCTCTCGCGTCTCTTTCGGCCAGCCATCCACTCTGGCCATGCCCTACACATTACATCATGTCACGTGACTTCCTTAGGTGAGCCGGATTGGTTGTTTCATAATTGTATTTATCTCTGATGGCAAAGGAACTGGATCTCCCTCGCTCACTCCTGCAAGTCTGCAGCAGTTTCTGTCAGTCTCCCTCCTAGACTTGGCTTCCTCCTCCAAGCACTGTTCCCGCAGTGGCTCCACCTCTTCATAAACACTCAGGGAGGAGAGAAAGCAGAAGGATATACAGTACATGCACACACAGCACAAGACTGTGTTCACACTACGAGACGTTTCCTGAGTGTGTATGTACTGTATATCCTTCCGCTTTCTCTCCTCCCCGAGTGTGTATGAAGAGGCAGAGCCCCTAAGGTGAGAGTTCTGTGGGCACTGAGTTGATTGGTGAAAGCACAGCGGTTTGGGGATTTTAACAAAGAAGGACCAAACGCTATATTTGAATAGATCACTTGGACACTCACTAGTTTATTGAACTTATTTGCTTTGGTTCATTATTTGATTTATGATTTATATTGATTTATATTATTTATCACTTTTCAATGACTGAATATATGTTATGAAGGTTTATGTGGATTTCACATTGAAGCAATAGAGGAATTGCACAGCACCACTTATATCTTTTCATTTATTACACATGTAATTGTGAACACATTAGGTATTGCAGGAATAATGTTGTTTTATTGACTTTGCTATTGTTTGACATATTAGTTTGAAGGCTATCGCTATATAGTTCACCACCTGGTAGCACAAGGGACAACAAATAAGTCTAAGGAAGGGTAATAACCCGTGTCAGATTTTTTGTCACCATCTGTGTCCCATTGTGGAGATCTCCCTTATCTCCCTGTCCCATTACCAAAACAGAAGGTGAGAGGAAATCTCTGCAAATTGAGAGAATTTCTAGGGGACCCCCAGGTCACTAGACCTAGTGGCTCCATTGAAAGATTTTCTCTCTATTACTTTTTTGGGGACAACCCAAAATTTGGGATTTTCTTTTACTTTCAATGATAAGGGTGAACAGGACAAATAGAGAGGGTGAATCTTCTTAACAGGGACACAGACAGCAATCAAAACTGAAAAGCATTCTAATCCCTCCCCACTCTATCCAAAACTAAAAAAAAAAGTTTTGCCTTTAGTTATACTTTAAGGAAGGGCAGTAAGGATCACCATGTATTATTTTAATGAAAGCTGCAGGTTTAAAATTATTCAAAATTACTATTAATTTAGCTATATTAATTGTTTGGAGAAACCACAGCTAGCTTAGAAACTTTAGAGAACTATAGGTAACTATAGGTAACTTTAGTGTACCTATACCCAATGTAATTATTCCCCAGCTTGTACAAACAATAAGAAAATGCTATTTCACTCATTTGAAAAGGTACCTGTTTCAGAAGCGGTCACTGTAATATTGTACCAAGGCATTTCCTCTCGATCCAACTGTTTTGTTGTCCTAATCACTCCATTGTTTTTGTCAATTTCAAAAATTCTCTCTTCTTGCAAGTTGTTATCAATTGAGTATCTGTTATGATAGAGAAAATAAATAGATCAAGCACATATGGAAATTTTAACAATAATAAATTAATATATGGCAAAAGACAAGGAAGAAAGCAGTGCCTTCTGAGTGTAGCATTAAAAGCACTTTACTGGGAAACAACAAAGTGGCAAATTAAAAGATATAGATAAAAAAGCACTCATCAATAAGATGTAGAGACACCGCTGTGGCTGGCTGGTCAATATGCACCCCTTCTGCAGTGTGAAGCAGGATGAAACCCTCAGCGAGGGATCCTGGATCATCCAGGGACCCTGGATGAGCAGAGATGACATCAGCATCAGGAGGGAAAGAGAAACTATAGAAGGAGCGTGTCTACTTTGCAAAAATTAGTAATTTGGGGGGTTTTCTTTTTGTGCACTACTATGTTTCATAACAGAAAGGAAATAAAACAGTTTTTTGGTAAAACATTAAAAAAGAAAGCAGCAGGCAAAATCCGGATATTAGGGGGTTAATAACTGGAGATTTACATCATAAAGTATCCGCATATGCGGATGATCTTCTATTCTGCCTTACTAATCCTGTTATATCTATACCGAACCTACTAAGAGAATTGGACCAGTATGGTGTACTGTCCAATTTAAAAATTAATATGTCCAAGTCAGAGGCAATGGGTGTATCTATGACAACGACTCAAAATAACGCTCTAAAAATTAATTTTAAGTTTAGATGGACCTATATGGGCATCAAATACCTGGGCACTCTGATTCCACCTAAATTGGACCAAAACTTTAAGTTGAATTTCCCACCTCTACTGAGTAGAGTGAAAGTCTTATGCCCCTCGGATTTTTCGAAGGAAAATGTGTGATAGGACCTTGTGTCAGAAATTCTGACCGTGTGTAGGCTCCATCACACATTTTCCATCGGATTTTCCGACACAAAGTTTGGGAGCAGGCTATAAAATTTTCCGAAAACAAAATCTGTTGTCGGAAATTCCGATCGTGTGTACACAAATCCGATGGACAAAGTGCCACGCATGCTCAGAATAAATAAAAAGATGAAAGCTATTGGCCACTGCCCCGTTTATAGTCCAGACGTACGTGTTTTACGTCACCGCGTTTAGAACGATCGGATTTTCCGACAACTTTATGTGACCGTGTGTATGCAAGACAAGTTTGAGCCAACATCCGTTGGAAAAAATCCTAGGATTTTGTTGTCGGAATGTCCGAACAAAGTCCGACCGTGTGTACGGGGCATTACTCTCTAAATGGCATCAGGGCCTTTTCTCTTGGTTCGGTAGATGTAACATAATAAAAATGTTAGTATTGCCTTAATTTTCCTATCTTTTTCAAACTCTACCCATTCATATACCCCCAAAATTCTTTAACCACTTGACCACTGGGCACTTAAACCCCCTTAATAACCAGACCAATTTTCACCTTTTGGTGCTCTCACATTTTGAATGACAATTACTCAGTCATGCAACACTGTATCTATATGAATTTTTTGTCCTTTTTTTCACACAAATAGAGCTTTCTTTTGGTGGTATTTAATCACCGCTGGGTTCTTTATTTTTTGCGCTATAAAAGAAAAAAGACCAAAAAATCTGTAAAAAAAATAAATTTTTCTTCGTTTCTGTTATAAAATTTTGAAAATTAGTAATTTTTCTTCATATATTTTGGCCAAAATTTATACCGCTACATATCTTTGGTAAAAATAACCCAAATTAGTGTATATTATTTGGTCTTTGTGAAAGTTATAGCGTCCACAAGCTATGGTGCCAATATCTGAAAATTGATCACACCTGAAGTACTGACGGCCTATCTCATTTCTTGAGACCCTAACATGCCAGAAAAGTACAAATACCCCCCAAATGACCCCTTTTTGGAAAGAAGACATTCCAATGTATTTAGAAAGATGCATGGTGAGTTTTTTGAAGTTGTCATTTTTTCCCACAATTCTTTGCAAAATCAAGTTTTTTATTTTTCTTTTTTTTTTTTCACAAAATTGTCATATTAGCAGGTTATTTCTCACACACAGCATATGCATACCACAAATTACACCCCAAAACACATTCTACTATTACTCCTAAGTACGGCGATACCACATGTGTGAGACTTTTACACAGCGTGGCCACATAGAGAGGCCCAACATGCAGGGGAGCACCTTCAGGCATTCTGGAGCACCCATGCCAATTCTGACATTTCTCTCCTACATGTAAAAATCATCATTTATTTGCTAGAAAATTACATAGAACCCCAAAACATTATATATGTTTTTTTAGCAAAGACTCTAGAGAATACAATAGCGGTCATTGCAACTTTTTATCTCGCACGATATTTGCGCAGCAATTTTTCGAACACGTTTTTTTTGGAAAAAAAAATGTTTTTTGCTTTAAAAAAAAACAAAACAGTAAGGTTAGCCCAATGTTTTTGCATAATATGAAAGATGAAGTTATGCTGAGTAAATAGATACCTAACATGTCACCTTTCAAAATTGCACACGCTTGTGGAATGGCGCCAAACTTCACCACTAAAAAATCCCCATAGGCGACGCTTTAAAATTTTTTACTGGTTACAAATTTTGAGTTACAGAGGAGGTCTAGGGCCAAAAGTATTGCTCTCACTCTACCGATTGCAGCGATACCTCACATGTGTGGTTTGGACACCGTTTTCATATGTGGGCGGGACTTACGTATGCGTTCGCTTCTGCATGCGAGCACACAGACAGGGGCGCTTTAAAAAAAAAATTATTTTTTTTATTGTTCATTTTACTTTATTTATTTTAGTTTGACACTTTTTTCCAAAAAAAATTTTTTTTTGATCACTTTTATTCCTATTACAAGGAATGTAAACATCCCTTGTAATAGGAATATGGCATGACAGGTCCTCTTTACAGTGAGATATGGGGTCAATAAGACCCCACATCTCACCTCTAGGCTGTGCCTGTAATAAAAAAAAAAAAAAAAGATCCTGGCTTTGATCGTAGCGGTGAGTCGGTAGAAGCACTGGAGGGCGGTGGGGGGGGGATGTCCCCTCTTGCCTCCCGTAAGAACGATCAAGCAGTGTAACAGCCGCTATGATCGTTCTTATGGTGTAGGGAATCGCCGCCTGAAAAAGATGATGCCTGTAGCTGCACTCATCATTCAGATATCCCCGCACAAAGTCAAGGACGTCCTATGACGGAAAGCGGGAAGTGGTTAAAACGCTTTTTTTTTAACACAAAGTTGTCCATTTATACAATATTTCTAACACATAGCATGTACATACCAAAAATGACACCCCAAAATAGATTCTTCTACTCCTCCTGAGTACGGCGATACCACATGTGTGAGAGTTCCACAGCCTGGCCACATACAGAGGCTGGGTATGGCTGAGCATGGCCGGGTATGGCTGAGCATGGCCGGGTATGGCTGAGCATGGCCGGGTATGGCTGAGCATGGCCGAGTATGGCTGAGCATGGCCGGGTATGGCTGAGCATGGCCGAGTATGGCTGAGCATGGCCGAGTATGGCTGAGCATGGCTGGGTATTGTAGAGTATCGCCGAGTATGACTGGGTATGGCAGAGTATGGCTGGGTATGGCAGAGTATGGCTGGGTATCACCGAGTATTGCAGAGTATGGCTGGGTATTGCGGGGTATTGCAGAGTATGGCTGGGTATGGCAGAGTATGGCTGGGTATTGCGGGGTATTGCAGAATATGGCTGGGTATGGCAGAGTATTGCGGGTTATGGCAGAGTATTGCAGATTTTTGCGGGGTATTGCAGAGCATGGCTGGGTATGGCAGAGCATGGCTGGGTATGGCAGAGTATTGCAGAGTATGGCTGGGTATCACTGAGTATTGCAGAGTATGGCTGGGTATCACTGAGTATTGCAGAGTATGGCTGGGTATTGCGGGGTATGGCAGAGTATGGCTGGGTATCACTGAGTATTGCAGAGTATGGCTGGGTATTGAGGGGTATTTCAGGGTATGGCAGAGTATTGCGGGGTATTGCAGGGTATGGCAGAATATTGCGGGGTATTGCAGGGTATGGCAGAGTATTGCGAGGTATTGCAGGGTATGGCTGAGTATTGAGGGGTATTGCAGGGTATGGCAGAGTATTGCGGGGTATTCCAGGGTATGGCAGAGTATTGCGAGATATTCCAGGGTATGGCAGAGTATTGCGGGGTATTCCAGGGTATGGCAGAGTATTGCGGGGTATTCCAGGGTATGGCAGAGTATTGCGGGGTATTCCAGGGTATGGCAGAGTATTGCGGGGTATTCCAGGGTATGGCAGAGTATTGCGGGGTATTGCAGGGTATGGCAGAGTATTGCGGGGTATTCCAGGGTATGGCAGAGTATTGCGGGGTATGGCAGAGTATGGCTGGGTATCACTGAGTATTGCAGAGTATGGCTGGGTATTGAGGGGTATTTCAGGGTATGGCAGAGTATTGCGGGGTATTGCAGGGTATGGCAGAGTATTGCGGGGTATTGCAGTGTATGGCAGAGTATTGCGGGGTATTGCAGGGTATGGCAGAGTATTGCGGGGTATTGCAGGGTATGGCAGAGTATTGCAGGGGTATTGCAGGGTATGGCAGAGTATTGTGGGGTATTGCAGGGTATGGCAGAGTATTGCGGGGTATTGCAGGGTATGGCAGAGTATTGCGGGGTATTGCAGGGTATGGCAGAGTATTGCAGGGTATTGCAGGGTATGGCAGAGTATTGCAGGGGTATTGCAGGGTATGGCAGAGTATTGTGGGGTATTGCAGGGTATGGCAGAGTATTGCAGGGGTATTGCAGGGTATGGCAGAGTATTGCAGGGGTATTGCGGGGTATGGCAGAGTATTGTGGGGCATTGCAGAGGGCATTGCAGGGCATGCAGAGTAGTGGGGATGGCTGAGCATGGATGGATGGATGGCTGGATGTCTCTGTGCAGCGCTGTGGGCACTACACATGCAGCCCACAACGCTGCAGCCATCCATCCATCCCCCTCTCCGCTCACAGTGTACCGATCGGTACACAGGAGGGAAGGAGAGGAACCAGCGTCATCAGATGACGCCGGTTTGTTTACATGTGATCACTCCGTCATTTGACGGAGCGGCTCATATGGCGCGACTAGTAGACTGGTGTAGGCATGCAAGCTTTAAAATATGTCAAAAAATCAAGCAATCACAGTGTGAGGTCCCATTGCATCGTGTGGTTTGGTGCTTTGGAGACCTAAGTTCAGCTCTCAAAAAGCACCCAACCTTGGGCCCTACCCTGCATAATTGCTCCCGAATATGTTCCACCACTTTATTATCATCTGTCAACTCCCCCCTGTACCCTATTGTAGGGAATCCTAGTTTCCCTCCGGGACTACAGGAGGGACCCTTCAGGAAACTTTCAGACTCACAGTGATTTCAGGCCTCGCATTGTATACAAATAGCGAATGGGACATGGCCCTCATTACCTGAACTAACCTCATCCAACGACCGTTTCTGTCTTGATTTCTGGAGTGGAGCCCAATTGCGACATTTCCTTAACACTCTCTGAATCTGGCTCTTTGTGCTTCTGCGACATATGAAGCACTATGTGAGGGGACGGGGCCTTGCTCTCACTTAATCTCACAAATGTATGCACTACTGGTTGCCTCCCAAGAGGATTATGTCCCTCCATATATAAGGAAGTGGGAAATGACATTAGACAGGACATTCACCCAGGCACAACATAGGTAGATAGTAAATCTTGCCTTGAAATCTTCAATATTCACAAGAATACAAGAAACTAATTTTAAAATAATGACAAGATGGTACCGTACACCCTCATTATTTAATAAATTCTTTCCGGAAATCCCGGATAAATGTTGGAGGTGTCAGGAGGAAATAGGGACTCTACTCTACGTTCTTTGGTCCTGCCCAAAACTGGAGTACTTCTGGAGGGAGATACGGCGGATAGCACAGAAATTTACTAAGTATAACCTCCCAGAAGACCCAGCCCTATTTTTGTTACATGTCTCAAACATACCAGGGGAAACATATAGTAAATTAATTTTGCGCCATCTTATTAACGCGGCTAGATCATGTATCGTACAGCATTGGAGAGATACGTACCCTCCCACAATTCTTACATGGGTCACACGAATTGAAGAGGTTAATAGAATGGAAGATTTGTTATTATCGGCTCAAAATCGAAAGGAGACATATTTAGAAACTTGGGGCCAATGGAATACATTTAAATTCTCAGAGGAAGGGAGTTCCCTCTTTGCTCCTGAGAGTATTTGAAAAAGAGAAGAGTGTGGGGCCTTGGGGGTGACCTCACTTCCGTGGATGATGGTATAGTAAACTCGCCTTTTCCTCTGTACGTCTCCCTTCCAACTCCGACTCCCTCTCCCCTATCAGTGTTGTGTTTTTTTTTCTTCTTCTTCTTCTCTCTTTCTATCTTTTTTCTCTTGTTTTTGTTTTGTTTTTTGTTTTTTTTTAGGAATTCTTTCCCTCATGGGGCTTCTTACTTTCTCCTTTTGCCTCTTCAGATAGGTAGAGGTTTTTCTTCTTAGTAAAGTATGTTGTCAGGGCATACAAGAGAAGCAGGTCTAATGGAAGAGAGAATGAGGACTATCTCAAATAAATAGTTATTGTTTTTTCTGTAGATGTATCTAAGATAGGAGTAATGCTGTTAATTAGAGTTTGAATGAATTCAAACTCATATAATTGATGGATTCCTGAAATTGTTTATTTCTCTATATGTATGACAACTAAAATAAAAAAATAAATAAAAATAAAAAAATACAAAAATAAAAAAGAAAGCCATCTTTAAAAAAAAAAAAACAATATAACTTTTTGGGGGTACAGTGTTGCATGGGTCATGCAACATGCAGAACACTAAAAATGTCCAGTTAATAAACAGATAAAGACTGGTACACAAGTAATTAGAAGTTATGTCTAGGTGTTAAGGAATGTTTCAAAGGTTAACCTGAGAGTTAGGTCAATTGTAAGGTCAAATATAGGACATACAGTATTTGATGAATAGTGTTATGTCTGTGCAATCCTATGCTACACTAAAGTTGTTGTCAAGATAATTACTTTATATTATAGTTATCTCATTATTTCAATAGGCATCTTTCTTTCTCATTTATTTTAAACACTTGCTTGTCATTTAAGGTTACCATTCATAAATAATAATGAATACATATAAAGCAGTGAATAGGGCATTTACCAAACATCCACTGCAGATAAATCAGTCAATGTCTTCTAAAACACATGCACCAGAAAGATACAGTGAAACATTTTGGGAATGTTGCATCCACACATCATAGTTTTAAATCTTTTTTAAACTTTATATCATAAACATATACCATCTTTTTAATAAGAATGCAAATACGTTATTATTTGTAAGATCTTCCCAACTTCAATTACACACTCTGTCACCCTTTCACGTGTTTGTAGTTACATTGAAATAATGTACAAATCACTGAATCCAGTAGAATAAATAATGTACAGTTCAGGAAAAACACACACTTCAAAGCACAAAGATCTCTAGGATAAATTTTACACACTTCAGGGAAAATAAAATGCACTTCTTGGAAAAAACACACACATACGCAAAATGAATTAACTTGGTTTTCATATGCAAGTGTCATGAGTGTTTCCAATATGTCAGAAAGTAACAAAATCTTTCTGAAAACTAAACATGACAACTAAAATACCAAACTTGTAATATAAATTTTAAAATAAAATGTATAAAAAGTTCACTATTGCTAAGCATATAGAACTATGCAGTGTATGGCAGTCGTGATTAGTAGTACAACTACAGCAAAATGTTTCTGAGCAAGATGGCAGACACATTGGATGAGTATGATACATTTTTTGAAGCATGCATTTATTGTGAATTTCAAACTACACATATAGCTTATGGGTAACTCACAATAACACTTCTAAGGAAAAAAATGACTGCAGCAACCAGCATGCCCAACTTCTTTTCAGGATACTTTATAAAAATCCGAATATTAAAAATAATAAACTAGAGAAAATAAAACAGTCAAAAACCAATGGCCATTTGGTCAATCGCCTTGTCTTTATGCAACAGAAAAGTGTAATGATGCATCTTGCTGGCTGCTATGGGCAAAACCATTACCTGTCTTTGATTTAGTTAGCATAACTTGGCACCTTTGTCTTTCTAAAATACACCCCTCAATAAATGCTAAAAACACAAAATTTGCTGATTAACCACTTGCCATCCATAAACCATGGGATGTGAGCTTAGTACCTTTTTCTTGGTAATTTAGTAAAATTTTTGCTTGGGTTAATAAAAAAAATTTGGTATCAAAACACATGATTTAAGTCTTTGCCATTGAACTGATGACAGGAGTAAATGGCTTTGAGAAACTGCCCTTGATACTTGGAAAAGAAATATGAAACCTTGAGAAAATGTAGAATAACAGTAGAAATTGCACCATAAAAGCAAAATATAAAAAGATAACTACACAACACAGTTACTTGCTAGGATACACAATTCATTTATGTTACCTTGAAAATATAATTATAAACCTAATACATAGAGCTAACAGAAACACAATAGTTTTATTACTTTGCTGCATGGCTTTACAAAAATCACATGCAAATACTCTACATTATATTTAATTTGGATTGAGGTCAAACTGGGACTATAATTGGTACAGTTTATGGATGGTGTTTATGTTACTGTTGATTTTGATCTTTTGTAAAAGTGAACGTGTAAAAGTATTTTACTTCTTTTCAGTTCATTTTAATGTATAGTGTTCAATCACTTGGAATGGAATAGACACATCTGTTTTATATTTTATTGGTATACAAAGAAATTTGGCACCTTATTTAGCACCTTGTACCTTGAAATTTAAATATCAAAATGTTGGTTTAGGCGTACAAAAGTCATTGTCTCTTACAAAATAGGCTCAAATGTGTTGTAAACAAGAATAATCATTAAACTCTTGCTGGTCAAGACTTTCTTCTACAGTTATCGTGTGAAGCATTGCTATAACAGTAGAGGTACCAACGGTAAATGCCATGTATGAGACAGGTGTCAGTTTTTACACCAAATACACTGGCAAGCACCCTATGTGATAGTAAGCTGTTAGTTACAGGTCCTCCTTATAGGGAAATATGGGCACTGAACCTAAATTAAATCTAACCACACCTACCCAAAAAAAATATATTGTAGCTTTCTAGTTCTTTGATGTGATGGCTGTGATTATTTAATTTTTTCAGGCTTTTTTCCTTTATTTTAACCTTGTCCTTAAATGCAACTCTTATTGTACCTTCCTTTTTCCTCATCTCCTTTCAGAGTGTTTCTCTGTAGTTCACAAAAGATAGCTCAGAAAGCCAATAACATTTTTTAAAATTTCAGTTCAGTCCACAGGAAGTTAAAAAGACTTATGATTTCTGACTGAAACAACTGCCATTTGCTGTACTTGCAGAAAATGTGCTTAGCTTGAAACAAAGAAAATGAATGCAGTCACCATATTTGGTAAGCTGCAATAAATTACATTTTATTTGAATGTTTAAATATACTTTAGGCAGATCTGAGTCCTGGGTGTGCTTTTTACCTCTCCACAGCTAGCTGGGATATGACTTCTGGGATCTCAGAGGTTCTCAGAGCTTAGTGCTTCCAAGTTTACTGCAAACAGGGGAAATTGAGAAATGGATGTTCCTTAAAAGATGTTCCTGGATGTTGCAGTTCAAGACTTTTATTAGAAGCAGCTGAGCCTGGTGATGAAGGGAGGTGTCCTGAAGAGGGACCAGCCATTAAAAAGATCTCTAGAAGTAACTGCGCAGCTGTACTCTGTTACAAAGTTGGCACTGAATAATGCAAATATGTGGGTGGTGGCAGTAAAAGAGCTAAAGGGCAAAATGTTTTCTATAGTTTGGGATAGAAAAGGGAAGGTTAGACACTGAAGGCTTTTTAATTCAGCTTTTGTCCACAGTGGGGGATTTTCACTCTGCCTTGCCTTGACACATATAGGGGTTGATTTGCTAAAACTGGAGAGTGCAAAATCTGCACAGAAACAAATCAGCTTTTTGCCAAAGCTTATTTAACCACTTGACGACCGCCTCACGCAGATATACATCTGCAGAATGGCACGGGCAGGCAAAATCACGTACCTGGTACGTGATTGCCTTCCCACAGGCGGGGGGTCCGATAGGACCCCCCAGTGCCTGAGGCGGTCGCCTTTGGTCTGGCTGCGATCAGAGATAAGGGGGAGGCCATCCGATCATGGCCCCCCCCCTTTGCGATTGCTCCCAGCCAATGAGGATCTTCCCCTGCCTCTGTGTAGTACACAGAGGCAGAGGATGTGATGTCATCTCTCCTCGGCTCGGCAGTTTCCGTTCCGGTGCCGAGGAGAGAAGACATCTGAGTGAGTGCACAAACACACACAGTAGAACATGCTAGGCACACTTTACACCCCCGATCCCCCCCGATCGCCCCCCGATCACCCCCCAATCACCCCCCCCTGTCACACTGACACCAAGCAGGTTTTTTTTTCTGATTACTGCATGGTGTCAGTTTGTGACAGTTAGAAGTGGTAGGGCAGTTAGTATTAGCCCCCTTTAGGTCTAGGGTACCCCCTAACCCCCCTAATAAAGTTTTAACCCCTTGATCACCCCCCATCACCAGTGTCGCTAAGCGATCATTTTTCTGATCGCTGTATTAGTGTCGCTGGTGACGCTAGTTAGGGACGTAAATATTTAGGTTCGCCGTCAGCATTTTATAGCGACAGGGACCCCCATATACTACCTAATAAAGGTTTTAACCCCTTAATTGCCCCCTAGTTAACCCTTTTACCACTGATCACCATATAACCATTATGGTTGACGCTGGTTAGTTCGTTTATTTTTTATAGTGTCAGGGCACCCGCCGTTTATTACTGAATAAAGGTTTAGCCCCCTGATCGCCCAGCGGTGATATGCGTCGCTCCAGGCAGCGTCAGATTAGCGCCAGTACCGCTAACACCCACGCACGCAGCATACACCTCCCTTAGTGGTATAGTATCTGAACGGATCAATATCTGATCCGATCAGATCTATACTAGCGTCCCCAGCAGTTTAGGGTTCCCAAAAACGCAGTGTTAGCTGGATCAGCCCAGATACCTGCTAGCACCTGCGTTTTGCCCCTCCGCCCGGCCCAGCCCAGCCCACCCCACCCCACCCAAGTGCAGTATCGATCGATCACTGTCACTTACAAAACACTAAATGCATAACTGCAACGTTCGCAGAGTCAGGCCTGATCCCTGCGATCGCTAACAGTTTTTTTGGTAGCGTTTTGGTGAACTGGCAAGCACCAGTCCCAGGCAGCGTCAGGTTAGTGCCAGTACCGCTAACACCCACGCACGCACCATACACCTCCCTTAGTGGTATAGTATCTGAACGGATCAATATCTGATCCGATCAGATCTATACTGGCTTCCCCAGCAGTTTAGGGTTCCCAAAAACGCAGTGTTATCGGGATCAGCCCAGATACCTGCTAGCACCTGTGTTTTGCCCCTCCGCCCGGCCCAGCCCACCCAAGTGCAGTATCGATCGATCACTGACACTTACAAAACACTAAACGCATAACTGCAGCGTTCGCAGAGTCAGGCCTGATCCCTGCGATCGCTAACAGTTTTTTTGGTAGTGTTTTGGTGAACTGGCAAGCACCAGCGGCCTAGTACACCCCGGTCATAGTCAAACCAGCACTGCAGTAATACTTGGTGACGTGGCGAGTCCCATAAGTGCAGTTCAAGCTGGTGAGGTGGCAAGCACAAGTAGTGTCCCGCTGCCACCAAAAAGACAAACACAGGCCCGTTGTGCCCATAATGCCCTTCCTGCTGCATTCGCCAATCCTAATTGGGAACCCACCGCTTCTGCAGCACCCGTACTTCCCCCATTCACATCCTCAACCAAATGCAGTCGGCTGCATGAAAGGCATTTTCTTTATGTCCTCCTGAGTACCCCTACCCAACGAACCCCCCAAAAAAGATGTTGTGTCTGCAGCAAGCGCGGATATAGGCGTGACACCCGCTATTATTGTCCCTCCTGTCCTGACAATCCTGGTCTTTGCATTGGTGAATGTTTTGAATTTTACCATACACTAGTTGAGTATTAGCGTAGGGTACAGCATTGCACAGACTAGGCACACTTTCACAGGGTCTCCCAAGATGCCATCGCATTTTGAGAGACCCGAACCTGGAACCGGTTACAGTTATAAAAGTTACAGTTACAAAAAAAAGTGTAAAAAAACACAAAACACAAACAAAAATATAAAATAAAAAAAAAGTTGTCGTTTTATTGTTCTCTCTCTGTCTATTCTCTCTATTGTTCTGCTCTTTTTTCATTCTTTTCAGCCAGCGGTCGGCTTTCATGTAAAAGCAATCCTAGTGGCTAATTAGCCTCTAGACTGCTTTTACAAGCAGTGGGAGGGAATGCCCCCCCCACCGTCTTCCGTGTTTTTCTCTGGCTCTCCTGTCTCAACAGGGAACCTGAGAATGCAGCCGGCGATTCAGCCAGCTGACCATAGAGCTGATCAGAGACCAGTGTGGCTCCAAACATCTCTATGGCCTAAGAAACCGGAAGCTACAAGCATTTTATGACTTAGATTTCGCCGAATGTAAACAGCGCCATTGGGAAATTGGGGAAGCATTTTATTACACCAATCTTGGTGTGGTCAGATGCTTTGAGGGCAGAGGAGAAATCTAGGGTCTAATAGACCCCAATTTTTTCAAAAAAGAGTACCTGTCACTACCTATTGCTATCATATATTTACATTTACAGACATTTACATTCCCTGAGATAACAATAAAAATGATTTAAAAAAAAAATAAAAGGAACATTTTATAAATAAGATAAAAAAACAAAAAAAAAACAAAAAAAAAAATAAAAAAGCACCCCTGTCCCCCCTGCTCTCGCGCTAAGGCGAACGCAAGCGTCGGTCTGGCGTCAAATGTAAACCGCAATTGCACCATGCATGTGAGGTATCACCGCAAAGGTCAGATCGAGGGCAGTAATTTTAGCAGTAGACCTCCTCTGTAAATCTAAAGTGGTAACCTGTAAAGGCTTTTAAAGGCTTTTCAAAATGTATTCATTTTGTTGCACGTTTTTGCGCAATTTTAAAGCATGTCATGTTTGGTATCCATGTACTCGGCCAAAGATCATCTTTTTTATTGCATCAAACATTTGGGCAATATAGTGTGTTTTAGTGCATTAAAATTTAAAAAAGTTTGTTTTTTCCCCAAAAAATGCGTTTGAAAAATCACTGCGCAAATACTGTGTGAAAAAAAATGAAACACCCACCATTTTAATCTGTAGGGCATTTGCTTTAAAAAAAATATATATAATGTTTGGGGGTTCAAAGTAATTTTCTTGCAAAAAAAAATAATTTTTTCATGTAATCTAAAAGTGTCAGAAAGGGCTTTGTCTTCAAGTGGTTAGAAGAGTGGGTGATGTGTGACATAAGCTTCTAAATGTTGTGCATAAAATGCCAGGATAGTTCAAAACCACCCCAAATGACCCCATTTTGGAAAGTAGACACCCCAAGCTATTTGCTGAGAGGCATGTCGAGTCAATGGAATATTCTATATTGTGACACAAGTTGCGGGAAAGAGACAATTTTTTTTTTTTTTGCACAAAGTTGTCACTAAATGATATATTGCTCAAACATGCCATGGGAATTTGTGAAATTACACCCCAAAATACATTCTGTTGCTTCTCCTGAGTACGGGGATACCACATGTGTGGGACTTTTTGGGAGCCTAGCCGCGCACGGGACTCTGAAAACCAAGCACCGCCTTCAGGCTTTCTAAGGGCGTAAATTTTTGATTTCACTCTTCACTGCCTATCACAGTTTTGGAGGCCATAGAATGCCCAAAATACATTCTGTTGCTTCTCCTGAGTACGGGGATTTCACATGTGTGGGACTTTTTGGGAGCCTAGCCACGCACGGGACCCCGAAAACCAAGCACCGCCTTCAGGCTTTCTAAGGGCGTAAATTTTTGATTTCACTCTTCACTGCCTATCACAGTTTCGGAGGCCATGGAATGCCCAGGTAGCAAAAAAAAAACCCAAATGACCCCATTTTGGAAAGTAGACACCCAAAGCTATTTGCTGAGAGGTATAGTGAGTATTTTGCAGACCTCACTTTTTGTCACAAAGTTTTGAAAATTGAAAAAAGAAAAAAAAAAAAACATTTTTTCTTGTCTTTCTTTATTTTCAAAAACAAATGAGAGCTGCAAAATACTCACCATGCCTCTCAGCAAATAGCTTGGGGTGTCTACTTTTCAAAATGGGGTCATTTGGGGGGGTTTGTGCCACCTGGGCATTCCATGGCCTCCGAAACTGTGATAGGCAGTGAAGAGTGAAATCAAAAATTTACACCCTTAGAAATCCTGAAGGCGGTGATTGGGTTTTCGGGGCCCCGTACACGGCTAGGCTCCTAAAAAGTCCCACACATGTGGTATCCCCATACTCAGGAGAAGCAACTAAATGTATTTTGGGGTGCAATTCCACATATGCCCATGGCCTGTGTGAGCAATATATCATTTAGTGACAACTTTGTGCAAAAAAAATAAATAAAAAAAATTGCCACATTTCCTCAACTTGTGTCAAAATATAAAATATTCCATGGACTCAACATGCCTCAAAGCAAATAGTTTGGGGTGTCTACTTTCCAAAATGGGGTCATTTGGGGGGGGGGGTTATGCCATCTGGGCATTTTATGGCCTTAAAAACTGTGATAGGTAGTGAGGAGTAAAATCAAAAATTTACGCCCTTAGAAATCCTGAAGGCAGTGATTGGTTTTCGGGGCCCCGTACGCGGCTAGGCTCCCAAAAAGTCCCACACATGTGGTATCCCCATACTCAGGAGAAGCAGCTAAATGTATTTTGGGGTGCAATTCCACATATGCCCATGGCCTGTGTGAGCAATATATCATTTAGTGACAACTTTTTGTAATTTTTTTTTTTTTGTCATTATTCAATCACTTGGGACAAAAAAAATGAATATTCAATGGGATCAACATGCCTCTCGCAATTTCCTTGGGATGTCTACTTTCCAAAATGGGGTCATTTGTGGGGGTTTTGTACTGCCCTGCCATTTTAGCACCTCAAGAAACGACATAGGCAGTCATAAATTAAAGCCTGTGTAAATTCCAGAAAATGTACCCTAGTTTGTAGGCGCTATAACTTTTGCGCAAACCAATAAATATACACTTATTGACATTTTTTTTTACCAAAGACATGTGGCCGAATACATTTTGGCCAAAATGTATGACTAAAATTGAGTTTATTGGATTTTTTTAGAACAAAAAGTAAAAAATATCATTTTTTTTCAAAATTTTCTGTCTTTTTCTGTGTATAGCGCAAAAAATAAAAACGGCAGAGGTGATCAAATACCATCAAAAGAAAGCTCTATTTGTGGGAAGAAAAGGACGTAAATTTTGTTTGGGTACAGCATTGCATGACCGCGCAATTAGCAGTTAAAGCGACACAGTGCCAAATTGGAAAAAGTCCTCTGGTCCTTAAGCAGCATAATGGTCCGGTCCTAAAGTGGTTAAACAAGCTGACATTAGAAGTTGATTGGATACCATGCGCAGCTGCACCAGATGTTGCAATTTCCAATTTTAGTAAATTAACCTCAGAGTGTTATTACATTGGCAGAGCAATGTTGCAACCAAAATGTTGTGACAGGCCAACATATAGATATGATTTTATCATCTTGGTCCACATATATTACCACCAAGTGATTCAGGACAATCAGCCCTCAGTTCTTTTTTTATTAAAAATGCACTGTAGGCACAGAGCACAAACAAAACTGGCAGATATAAAAGTGCATACATTTTTTGTAAAAAATAGAAAATACTTATCTACCAATGTACTTTTATAAATGGCACAGCCGTGAGCTTGCTATTTATTGCTTTCTTAGAGCTGGCAAAAGGCTTTAAGATAAAAGTGATGAAAGAGTCTCCTGATCACGTTTATGGGACTCTGAAGGTGTGCCCCCAAGGATCCCTGGACTCTTCCCACAATAAGATCAGGAGGTGCCCGGAGAACATATTTTCTGTTCAATCCACCCTGCAGCAAATGAACCTGAACATGTATTAAGTCACTACCAGGTAAACACCTGTCATTATGGATTCAGCTAATCAAGTGCAATTTATGCTTTATTGGCTGCAATAAAGGACAGGGGGACATATTAGGGGTCTTTTTTGCGACCTCACAGGCGTAACATGCCTCAAAGCATGAAACAGCTTTGCAGGGTGAGCAGGCTATATAAAGCCATTCTTATTGCCAAGAACCATATCTTCCTTTCAATGATTAAAACATAATAATCTAATATGTTATTAAAAATAAAGTTCAGTCTTCCAATTCCTATATACTTCTTTTCTCCTAGGCAGTTATATTAAGGTATTGATACCCACAGTTTTAGTTATCTGCTTTGTTTGATCATACTTCTCCACACTTCTGCCTACCTAAGCTCTATTCACTTCCACACTTTGTGACTAATTCACATAGATTTTCCGGACTTTAATCATGAGGTCACCCCAGTCACATGTCTCGGTATGTATCTGATACTCATTTTATTAATAAATAACGACCCAAAACCCAAAGATAGTTTGTGGTTTTGTTGTCTTGATGCTACAGCATTAATTTATCTTCTCATAGGTTATCCCTCTAACCTGTTTTTGCAGTGACTCAGCAGCACTTATAAACCACAGCTGAATGAGGTTACATTTTTAAAAGCACTATGCATTACAAACTATGCTCAATTGTGTTATCTTTGTTTCCAACTTTGTTACATGTAAGTGCTGCTGATCTCCTGCACTCCAGCAATGGGTATGTAACATTTTTGAAGGCAGCTTACCAGATGGTGACAACAGTGATCAATGCCGGCACAATCTATGTTGCAATGGTCCCTTCAAGTATATATATGACTGGGTGGCAAATTAGTAAGAAAAATATGGGCCAGGTACATAAGTGTGTGACCCTAGAACAGGAAGGGGCCGAAAAAGGACATTCTTGACAGGATAGCCAAATATAATTTTAATGAAGGCAGTGACATTTATTTTGTCACCCCAACACACTAGGGCAACGAACCTGTGCTGCAGTGCTCTACAGCACAATAAAAAAAAGCATTATTGTGCATTGTGCACCCAATGAAGGGTAAGTTTCACTTTTAAAATTAATAGGTTGCTTTATCACAACACACATTAAAGTGGTTGTAAAACCCTTACATACCACTCTTACCTACAGGTAATCCTATAATAAGGCTTACCTGTAGGTACTGGAAATATCTCCTAAACTTGCACAGTTTACAAGATATCTACCATATACACTTGCACCAATGTCATTGGAGCATGCGCACTGAAGAAAAGGCAGGATCGTGCCGTTTCTGCAGGGCCCATGCCATGACCATCGGCTCCCGCGCGCAGGCGTGGGAGTGAAGTCACGCGACTCTGGCCAGTCATAGAGCCAGAGTCCATGCCCCAGAAGGAAGAGGGGTGAAGATGGATACTTCCACCAGTGGGGACATTGGGGACATCGCAGACTTTGTTTTCATGTAAGTGGCACACAATGGGCTAGTATGCGATGCATACTAGCCCATTATGCTTTTACTTTGCAGGGAACAAAAGAGGAAGTAAAATCCATCAGGGTTTACTTCCTCTTTAATGTACAACATACCACACTTTAACAGCATGCATTAAGTCACCACAGAGATGTGAACTCCACCTAGGAGATTGACAATTACATGTTAAAGATTATATTAGGTTTAAGTGATTGGGTTTAAATATACATCATTTACCAATAATCAGTCAATACTGTGATATAAAGGAGTGAAGGCGTTACATTTCACAGTAAATAATCATATTTTCATGATGAAATTGTAGTTCATTTGTAATACAAAAATGTACAACAATATCTATTGTCATATTTTTTGCCTGCCTAATTGACATCTGCTCTCGTCCATTACAGATAGATATTATAATTACCATATTGGTTAGTTGCTAATGGCTATTCTGTCCAAGGTGGTTTCAAATGAACACTGACTAAATGTGATTATAAATTAAACTTAGGGTTGTAAAAATGCAACTGGTGGTCTAAAATTGGGAAATTTCCACAATGGGACATTTATAACTTTTCCTTATGCTGACTGTTGCAGACTGTGTCTTTTAGAAATATCTCCCTTTACTTCCTGTTCAAGTAAGAGGGAGTCAGGAAGTGAGGTGAAATCTCCCCTAGGGAGACATAGTAATAAAAAGAGAGGTTTCAAACCTATCCCACAATCCAAAACTACAAATGACTGGAGTTTGGCTTAAAAAAAAGTAAAGAAAATTTAGAAAAAAATTAAATGTTATATTCAGTGGTGCAATTTAATATCACATAGGTGTGCATGATCATTTCCAAAAAATATATATACCAACATATTTTCTATAGAATACTGTAATATGCATTTTTATAGAATGTTGTAAATCAATCAAACCAAAGTAATATGAACAAATCAACTGCTTTGTAACTTCCTTTGGCTAACATTTAAGCTGTACACTTTATCCAGCAACTTTGTGGTATTCTCAAGTATGCACTTCAGTTTATTGCCAATCTCTTCTACTGGAAGTTATTATAGATGTTTTACTCTCCAGTGCTTAGCTACTTTTTCCCTTGTGGAATTCAGATTTTACAATATTGCTGACATTACTTTCTTGTAGCACGTATGGCTCCCTACTAAATTAGCTACTTTGCAATATCATCACATTATGCCTAATGTAGGCATTAAACACAATGTATTATGTGCTGATTAGGAATGATTTGCCTTTATCTATTTTGTCCTTGTTTATAATTCTTTTGGACACATTAAAATCTATTACATATACTTACAGCATAGATCTACTCTATATCAGCTCAGTGTCATCAAATTTTTCATACAGCAATACTGTATGTAGTTAATGATAGATGTATCTGTTTTCTAAGATTAATACAATTATATCACTGTAACTTGTGTACGATAACCATGACAAAGGAAGTTAGTACAATTCATACTGGATTTTACAACAAAGTAACTACAGAAACCAAATACAAGACAACAAGATAATCAATACATTTGGAGGTTGTACATCACAACTAGAGAAAGCAAAAACAAAGAGGATTTGTTTTTATAATAAACACTTATTTTTGTGGTTACTTTTCAAATAGCACTCTAAAGATGATCCATTAAATCAAATTGGGCAAATACATATTAAATTTCAGTTCACATTGGGTTGATTTACTAAAACTAGAGAGTGCAAAATCTGCTGCAGCTCTGCATAAAAACAAATCAATTTCAGATTTTTTGGTCAAAGCTTAATTGAACAAGCTAAAGTTAGAAGCTGCTTGGCTACTATGCACAGCTGCATCAGTTTTTGCAATCTCCAGTTTTAGTAAATCAACCTCTTGGGTCCAGTTTACAGTGGTTTAAGTATGTTGTAGAAGAATACAGTACAATCCCTACTTCTAGCAAGAGCACAATCAGGGCTTCAAGAGGACATTATATAAGCTGCTTTTCATTAGTTGATGCCCTGTCTGGTTGAGAACCAGAACCGGACCACATAGGAAGACCTGTGGGGCATTTATGGAGTCTTTTTTTTATGTAAAACTGGGAAAAAATGCAATGTACTAAAGACATTTTAGATTTGTATACCATCCCACTAAAATCCCACTACTAATAAGTATAGGTTATAACTTTTGTACCCATCCATTTCCAGAAAACAAGTAACTTAAAGTGTAACCATAGGTAAAAAAAAAAGGACATACACAGTGGTGTTTCCCTTATAATATAGTTTTATCACCTGTAGAGGAAAACAAACAGGAGGGTGCACACGCCTAGTGAAAATAATGAAAGATTTAATAATAAATAAGCAGATAAATCAAATGCATACTCACAGAATAGGGAAAAATTTAAGCATGAGGTTGTATGCATGAGGCTTATAGGCACTGGGACTCACTCTAGCCTAATCAGGTGGTTAGACTGGCACGTGTTTCAGCAGTCATTAGCCACATTAATTTTGTTTACAGGGGCTTTATAGTCATGCTGTTTATGGCAGAAGATATGACATTTACCCAGCTACAACTTTATTCATATAACATTATATATATCACTCTGGATAGATATTATATTGTATTATATTATATATTCACTTGGCCTTGTATGTATGTATGTAAGTTATATTATCCTATTATATTATCTTTCAATATTTGTTTGTAATGTTTATTTATTTCAATGTACCTTTGATCCTGTCTGTTGCTATGACAATGCCCCCTTTTTGTTCTGGCGTGGAACATTAGTGTGTCTATATATGAGCATGTGGGTCTGTGTTGGGGTTATCTCTGAGAAAGGGGGTGCATTCCCCAAAACACATTAGCTTGCCAACATTGTGAAGCATTGGATTGGGTGATACTTCACCATCACTGGATTTTTCATTGGTGTGATACAATGCTTACATTTTTCCTTCTTTTGTGAGTATGCATTTGGCTTATCTGTTTATGTTTTATGTATCTTTTGGTAATGCACCATTTGCCTGTGCCCTCCTATTTGTTGTCTCCTATGATTGTCTGTCATAGTTCCCCATCTGAGAAGAGGTGCACCAACTGACCATTCCAGTTAAAGAATTCCTACTGACTCTCACTGCCCACATTATTTTGAGTTCTGAATGCTGGGTGTGTGATTGTTTTGTACAATAGTTTTATTACCTGTTGGTCCTGCCGGTATATATTTTTTTCACTAACTGCAAAAGGCCAAACTATCCAGGAGCAGAATAAAGTATGATGACTGCGCTTAGGACGATGTAAAGGTATGCAGCCCCCCTAAGGAAACTCTCCAAGGTGTTTCAGAATTGAGTATATATATAAATAGGGTAGTGGCGCTCCCTAAAATATGGTTGGGCAGGTGAGTGATATAGAATACCAGTAGTAATTGGGACCGATATACTGGCTCCACCAGGGTTAGTTATATAAATAGATACCAAACAACAGTGAAGTAACAACACTCCCTCTGAGGTATATACAGCATACGTGAGTGTGCAACTAAATACAAATAGAGAATAATGAGAAATAATATAATAATGAAAATTATTACAGGCTCCTCACCATAAGTGATAGTGTTGGTAGATATGCCTACCCTAATTAAACATACATTCCATATGAATGAAACCATAAATAGTGCCTTATTTGGTATACCTATTGTATACGTGTACACACTTCAATAGTATGTAATACTGTGCCTGTGACTAAAAAACAAGTGTTGATAACCTCAAATTGACAAAGGTACCAATAAGCCTATAAGTGACCATACAGTTGAGCACCTAGATATATATTAGGCCTCTACCAAATTATAAATCCATAACCATATTCAGTGAACAAAATCATTTAAACCTTAGTTAGTTGTAAATCTTAATCACTTTTTTAGAGTGTTTATAAACAATCCATAATTGGTAGACAGTCCGTAGTTTGAAGAAGTCTAAAAACCAAAAAAAAAAAAAAAATCGTGACTTGAGTGCATTCAACGTCCTTGGTGACTTAGTGCTCCCCCTCAAGGGTCCCCACTCACCAGATCCATTCACCCCAAAGGGGTAATTCGCATATAGATGTAACCTCTACGATCTCCCTGCCGGCGTAGTGGATGGATTTCCCAGGATGGTCCTCAGCATACACAGGATGATGAAGCTTTGTCACTCCTGTTTCGTTACTTAGTTCATGGAACTTCGTCAGAGCTTTAGGGAGCGCCACTACCCCATTTATATATATATATATATATATATATATATATATATATATATATATATATATATATATCCAGGAGCAGAATCCAGGATTACAGGAATCCCTGTCTCGGCTGCTAAATAGTAAGAGCAGCTGACAATCAAAAAACCTGCAGGGGGCATTTGCTGCAGCAGGATATAAAAAAGTACAGGGAGACCACCATCCTATGTAACTGGGAGCTGGTGGTTACCCTATTTAAAATGCCTCAGAAATAAGAACAGAAACTGACAAGATAAACAGGTATTTATGAAAAAATTACTCACAGTAATACAAAACACACCTCATACAACTATAGGACATGCCTTCATTTTATTTGAATGTGAAAATAAATTACTATAAAGCAATTTCTCCATGGCAAAAAACACATCTTAATACAAATGGTAATTAACTGACAAAATCCTGCATTCGTGTGCGTATGTAACATAAAATAATTTTTTTTCTTGTGGGCATAAGAGTACTGGTGAAAGAATATGTGCAATCACTGATTAGTTCAGTCCAAGTGTTAGAGCCTTCACTTCAAAGAAGAGAATAGTTAACATGCCTCAGTACTGATATTTAATCAAGAACAATTGAAGAGACATTTCAAAATCTTGCTGCACTGATTACCTTTTCATTCCACCTGTCCAGCATACTATAAGAAGCCAAGAAACATCTCTTTAAACAGCTTTTGCAAAAGAAATAGTCACTAAATTTAGACATAGTAAGACAATTTCCAACTTCATTCCCTAATTGTGATCTAAATTAAAGTAGGTCTAAACCCAATCACTAAAACCTCTAATAAATTTTATAAAACATTACTGTTTATAAATTGTTTTTAATCATGTTAACTCTGATTATTTTGTTTAAATAAAGTCTTTGTTCAGGATCTTCCTATTATAGAGTGACAACACAATGTCTCTGTCTCCCAATAGTTTTCTGTCCTTTCTAGAGACCTGTCACAAGAGCTTCCAGTCTAACTTAACAACAAATAACATTTTAAAAGCTTTTAACAGCATGATCACCAGGTCCTTTCTAAATGTTGTTAATGAAGTATTTCCCAACAAGAGGTTAATCTGTAACACATGAGCAGTTTGAAATATTTTGTGTAGTTAATCTTGAAACAAAGAATTAGCTTGGTAAGACAGAAACTACCGTAATTGATATCATTTGGCTTATTTTTTTAAAAGATCATTACATCTTTAATGTTCAACTTTGCTCTCATAATAACCGTTCTTCTGATGAAGACAAGTGTTGAAACAGTATCAGAATAAAATTCATTGCTCATATTAATCATGCTTTTCAAGGTAGATACAGTAGAAATTTTACTCTTGTGTAAATATCATATATTGATTACTGTATATCGCAAATCTTATTATAAAATTGGTCTAGGATGGCTTTTGTAATAGCCAATAAAGGTAAACATGTCTGGATATTACAAAAAAGTGAATAAGAGAAATGTAATATTAATATGCAATAAATAGAGATGTGTACATTACCATGTACAATATAGTCAGTTCTGCATAATGAAAACTATATAAATATCCCACTGCTGTGATTCCCTGTAACAAGTTGGTTGTCCCTTTTATTTGCCCGCACAGTAATGCCTATTTTGCTCAAAGCATTCCTCCTATACAATTCTACAGCTCAAGACTATGGTTATAAGGGCAGTGTATGGTTTCTATCCCAACTAGGGTGCCCTGAGAATCTATAGAACTTTGTTTTTTTGGCACATTAATATAATTCCTCTGTTGCCTAAAACCAATACATAACTTAGATATAACAATCTCAAGTGTGTTAATTTGTTTATATGTTATAGGGGCTGTGCCCCATTGCTTGTGAATGCTCCTGGGCACCTACTTTGTTATTATCTGCATTGTTTTCTAGCCAGCCATTTTGTAACTTGCTTTATTTTGCAATACAATTTTTGAACAATAGAAAATTGTATACGTGCCCCCATTGATATTTTATGACCACATGCCAACTTATGACAGCTGCCATTTTTATATTTTCTAGTTAGATTACACTATTTTATTAAATTACTGGAATATTTATATTTTAATTTGTAAATTAGATCATGTTTATGGATGAGTAGCAGGATACATTATCTTACCTTACTGAGCTACTTGTACTATCTGGATCATATGCTGTTACCATTCCTACTATGGTTCCAATGTCTGAGTTCTCATAAACATCCATCTCATAGAAAGGTTTTGTAAACAAAGGTGCTTCGTCAACATCTCCAACAATGACTTTTAACATCGTTGTGTCTTTAAATGGTCCCAAGTGAGAAAATCTTGAGTCCAAGTGAGTATTTACTCCTTCTATGTTTAGTGAATACAGCTTCTTTTTTTCATAGTTTAAAGGCTGAAAAAACATATACACATAGTAAGTGCATCAACATTGCATTTAAATTATTTAAATACATAAAACAAACAGAATGAAAAATGATCATCAGAGGTATGTAAACATTTTTTAACAATTAATTCTTACCATATACTGTAATGCCCTGTACACACGATAGGATTTTCCGATGGAAAATGTGTGATAGGACCTTGTTGTTGGAAATTCCGACCGTGTGTAGGCTCCATCTAGGGATGAGCCGAACACCTCCCTGTTCGGTTCCCACCAGAACATGCGAACAGGCAAAAAATTTGTTCGAACATGCGAACACCGTTAAAGTCTATGGGACACGAACATGAATAATCAAAAGTGATAATTTTAAAGGATTATATGCATGTTATTGTCATAAAAAGTGTTTGGGGACCTGGGTCCTGCCCCAGGGGACATGGATCAATGCAAAAAAAGTTTTAAAAACGGCTGTTTTTTCGGGAGCAGTGATTTTAATAATGCTTAAAGTGAAACAATAAAAGTGTAATATTCTTTTAAACTTCGTACCTGGGGGGTGTCTATAGTATGCCTGTAAAGGGGCGCATGTTTCCTGTGTTTAGAACAGTCTGACAGCAAAATGACATTTCAAAGGAAAAAAAGTCATTTAAAACTACTCGCGGCTATTAATGAATTGGCGTGGGGGTCCCCCTAAATTCCATACCAGGCCCTTCAGGTCTGGTATGGATATGAAGGGGAACCCCGGCCAAAATTTTTTAAAAAATGGTGTGGGGTCCCCCTCAAAATCTATACCAGACCCTTCAGGTCTGGTATGGATTTTAAGGTGAACCCCGCACCAAAATTTTTAAAAAAATGGCATGGGGTCCCCCCAAAAATCCATACCAGACCCGTATCCGAGCACGCAACCTGACAGGCTGCAGGAAAAGAGGGGGGATGAGGGAGCGCCCCCTCTCCTGAACTGTACCAGGCCACATGCCCTCAACATTGGGAGGGTGCTTTGGGGTAGCCCCCCAAAACACCTTGTCTCCATGTTGATGGGGACAAGGGCCTCATCCCCACAACCCTTGCCCAGTGGTTGTGGCGTCTGCGGGCAGGGGGCTTATCGGAATCTGGAAGTCCCCTTTAACAAGGGGACCCCCAGATCCTGGCCCTCCCCCTGTGTGAAATGATAAGGGGGTACAAAAGTACCCCTAGTATTTCACAAAAAAAGTGTCAAAAATGTTAGAAATTACAAGAGATAGTTTTTGACAATTCCTTTATTAAAATGCTTCGTCTTTCTTCTATCTTCTTTCTTCCATCTTCTATCTTCCTTCAGTTTCTTCCAGCATCTTCTTCTTCTTCTGGTTCTTCCTCCGTTGTTCTCGTCCGGCATCTTCCTCCGCGGCGTCTTCTTCCCTTCCTCTTCTTGGGCCGCTCCGCATCCACCATGATCCACTCCCGCTGTGTGACGCTTCTCATCTTGTGACGGTTCTTAAATAACGGAGGGCGGGGCCACCCGGTGACCCCGCCCCCTCTGACGCACGGGGACTTGACGGGGCCTTCAAGCCCCGCCCTCCGTTATTTAAGAACCGTCAGAAGACGAAAAGCATCACACAGCGGGAGCCTCCCATCATGGTAGATGCGGAGCGGCCCGAGAAGAAGAAGGGAAGAAGACGCCGCGGAGGAAGATGCCAGATGAGAACACCGGAGGTAGAATTAGAAGAAGAAGAAGATGGAGGAAGAAACTGAAGGAAGATAGAAGATGGAAGAAAGAAGATAGAAAAAAGAAGAAGCATTTAAATAAAGGAATTGTCAAAAACTGTCTCTTGTCATTTTTAACATTTTTGACACTTTTTTTGTGAAATGGTAGGGGTACTTTTGTACCCCCTTACCATTTCACACAGGGGGGAGGGCCGAGATCTGGGGGTCCCCTTGTTAAAGGGGGCTTCCAGATTCCGATAAGCCCCCCGCCCACATATTCCCACAACCACCGGGCAAGGGTTGTGGGGATGAGGCCCTTGTCCCCATCAACATGGGGACAAAGTGTTTTGGGGGGCTACCCCAAAGCACCCTCCCGATGTTGAGGGCATGTGGCCTGGTACGGTTCAGGAGGGAGGCCGCTCTCTTCCCCCCCTCTTTTCCTGCAGCCTTCCAGGTTGAATTCTCAGATAAGGGTCTGGTATGGATTTTTGGGGGGATCCCATGCCTTTTTTTTTAAATTTTGGCGTGGGGTTCCCCTTTAAATCTATACCAGACCAGAAGGGTCTGGTATAGATTTTGAGGGGGACCCCATGCCATTTTTTTTTTAAATTTTGGCCGGGGTTCCCCTTAATATCCATACCAGACCTTAAGGACCTGGTATGGAATTTAGGGGGACCCCCACACCATTTTTTTTTAAATTTTGGTTCGGGGTTCCCCTGTGGGGAATTCCCGTGCCATTTGAACTTTTATGTGTTATGTCGGACCGGCAATTCATTAATAGCCGTTAGTAGTTTTAAATGACTTTTTTCCTTTGAAATGTCATTTTGCTGTCAGACTGTTCTAAACACAGGAAACATGCGCCCCTTTACAGGCATACAATAGACACCCCCCAGATACAAAATTTAAAGGAATATTACACTTTTATTGTTTCACTTTAAGCATTATTAAAATCACTGCACCCGAAAAAACGTCTGTTTCTAAAACTTTTTTTTTGCATTGATACTTGTCCCCTGGGGCAGGACCCAGGTCCCCAAACACTTTTTATGACAATACCATGCATATAAGCCTTTTAAAATGAGCACTTTTCATTTCTCCCATAGACTTTTAAAGGGTGTTCCGCTGCTTTCGAATTTGCCGCGAACACTCCAAATTGTTCGCTGTTTGGCGAACTGGCGAACAGCCGATGTTCGAGTTGGACATGAGTTTGACTCGAACTCAAAGCTCATCCCTAGCTCCATCACACATTTTCCATAGGAATTTCCGACACACAAAGTTTGAGAGCTTGCTATAAAATTTTCCGACAACAAAATCAGTTGTTGGAAATTCCGATCACGTGTACACAAATCCGACGCACAAAGTGCCATGCATGCTCAGAATAAATTAAGAAACGAAAGCTATTGGCTACTGCCCCATTTATAGTCCCGACGTACATGTTTTACGTCACCACGTTCAGTACGTTCGGATTTTCCGACAACTTTGTGCGACCGTGTGCATGCAAGACAAGTTTGAGCCAACATCTGTCTGAAAAAATCCATGGATTTTGTTGTCAGAATGTCCGATGAATGTCTGACCGTGTGTACAGGGCATAACTCTCCAAAAAGGTGTACTATCGCTTTAAAAATAATAAATATCAAACAGTCCACAAATAGGTGATTAACCACCTCAATACAGGGTACTTTCACCCCCTTCCTGCCCAAGCCATTTTTCAGTTTTCAGCGCTGTCACATTTCGAATGACAATTGCGCGGTCATGTTACACTGCACCCTAATGACATTTTTATCATTTTTTCTCCACAAATAGAGCTTTCTTTTGGTGGTCTTTGATCACCTCTGTGGTTTTTATTTATTGCGCTATAAACAAAAGAAGAGTGACAATTTTGAAAAAACACAATATTTTTTACTTTTTGCTATAATAAATATTTTTTATTTAAACAATTTTTTTCCTCAGTTTAGGCCGATATGTATTATTCTACATATTTTTGGTAAAAAAAAAATCATGATAAGCGTATATTGATTGGTTTGCGCAAAAGTTATAGCGTCTACAAAATAGGGGATAGATTTATAGCATTTTTATTTATTTATTTATTTTTTACTAGTAATGGCGGCGATCTGCAATTTTTATTGTGACTGTGATATTGCAGTGGACATATCAGACACTTTTGACACATTTTTGGGATCATTCACATTTATACAGCGATCCGTGCTATAAAAATGCATTGATTACTGTGCAAATGTGACTGGCAGGGAAGGGGTTAACACTAGGGGGCGATTGAGGGCTTAATGTGTGTCCTAGGGAGGTAATTCTAACTGTGGGGGGAGGGGACTGACTGGGGGAGGTGACCGATCGGTGTCCCTATGTACAAGGGACACACCATCCATCTCCTCTCCTCTCTGAAAGGACGTGGATCTGCGTTTACATACACAGATCCACGGTCCTGCTCTGTTACCCAGCAATCGCGGGTGTCCGGCCGACATCGTGGCTGCCGGGCACGGGCACCGGGTCCCGAGTAGAGATGAATAATCAAAAGTGCTAATTTAAAAGGCTTATATGCAGGTTATTGTCATAAAAAGTGTTTGGGGACCTGGGTCCTGCCCCAGGGGACACGGATCAATGCAAAAAAAGTTTTAAAAACTGACATTTTTTCAGGAGCAGTGATTTTAATAATGCTTAAAGTCAAACAATAAATGTGTAATATCCCTTTAAATTTCGTAGCTGGGGGTGTCTGTAAAGGGGTGCATGTTTCCTGTGTTCAGAAAAGTCTGACAGCAAAATGACATTTCGAAGGAAAAAACCCATTTAAAACTACTCGCAGCTATTGCATTGCCGGTCCGACAATACACATAGAAGTTCATTGATAAAAACGGCATGGGAATTCCCCACAGGGGAACCCTAAACCAAAATTTTTTTTAAAAAATGACGTGGGGGTCCCCCTAAATTCCATACCAGGCCCTTCAGGTCTAGTATGGATATTAAGGGGAACCCCGGCCAAAATACCAGACCCTTATCCAAGCACGCAACCTGGTAGGCCGCAAACGGGGCAGTAGCCAATAGCTTTCGTTTCTTAATTTATTCTGAGCATGCATGGCACTTTGTGCGTCGGATTTGTGTACAAATGATCGGAATTTCCAACAACTGATTTTGTTGTCGGAAAATTTTATAGCAAGCTCTCAAACTTTGTGTGTCGGAAATTCCTATGGAAAATGTGTGATGGAGCTAGGGATGAGCTTCGAGTTCGAGTCAAACTCATGTCCAACTCGAACATCGGCTGTTCGCCAGTTCGCCAAACAGCAAACAATTTGGAGTGTTTGCGGCAATTCGAAAGCCGCGGAACACCCTTTAAAAGTCTATGGGAGAAATGAAAAGTGCTAATTTTAAAAGGCTTATATGCATGGTATTGTCATAAAAAGTCTTTGGGGACCTGGGTCCTGCCCCAGGGGACAAGTATCAATGCAAAAAAAAGTTTTAAAAACGGCCGTTTTTTCGGGTGCAGTGATTTTAATAATGCTTAAAGTGAAACAATAAAAGTGTAATATTCCTTTAAATTTTGTATCTGGGGGGTGTCTATTGTATGCCTGTAAAGGGGCACATGTTTCCTGTGTTTAGAACAGTCTGACAGCAAAATGACATTTCAAAGGAAAAAAGTCATTTAAAACTACTCACGGCTATTAATGAATTGCCGGTCCGACAATACACATAAAAGTTCAAACGGCACGGGAATTCCCCACAGGGGAATTCTGAACCAAAATTTTAAAAAAAATGATGTGGGGGTCCCCCTTAATTCCATACCAGGCCCTTAAGGTCTGGTATGGATATTAAGGGGAACCCCGGCCAAAATTTTAAAAAAAATGGCGTGGGGTCCCCCCAAAAATCCATACCAGACCCTTTATCTGAGCATGCAACCTGGAAGGCTGCAGGAAAAGAGGGGGGAAGAGAGCGCCCCCCCTCCTGAACCGTACCAGGCCACATGCCCTCAGCATTGGGAGGGTGCTTTGGGGCCCCCCAAAACACCTTGTCCCCATGTTGATGAGGACAAGGGCCTCATCCCCACAACCCTGGCCAGTGGTTGTGGGGGTCTGCGGGCGAGGGGCTTATCGAATCTGGAAGCCCCCTTTAACAAGGGGACCCCCAGATCCCGGCCCTCCCCCCTGTGTGAAATGGTAAGGGGGTACTTACCCCTACCATTTCACTAAAAAACTGTCAAAAATGTTAAAAATGACAAGAGACAGTTTTTCACAATTCCTTTATTTAAATGCTTCTTCTTTCTTCTATCTTCCTTCATCTTCTTCTTCTGGGTCTTCTGGCTCTTCTGGTTCTTCCTCTGGCGTTCTCATCCAGCATCTCCTCCGCGGCGTCTTCTATCTTTTTCTCCTCGGGCCGCTCCGCAATCATGGGGGAGGCTCCCGCTCTTCTCTTCATCTTCTTCATCTTCTTCTCTTCTTCTTTTCTTCTCTTCTTCTCTTCTTCTCTTCTTCTCTTCTTAATTTTCTTCTCCGGCCACTCGGAATTCATGCTGGCATGGAGGGAGGCTCCCGCTGTGTGACGGCGTCTCCTCATCTGACGGTTCCTTAATAATGGGGGGCGGGGCCACCCGGTGACCCCGCCCCCCTCTGATGCACGGTGACTTGACGGGACTTCCCTGTGACGTCACGGGGAATGCCACAGGGAAGTCCCGTCATGTCCCGTGCGTCAGAGGGGGCGGGGTCATCAAGTGGCCCCGCCCCCTGTTATTTAAGAACCGTCAGACGAGGAGACGCTGTCACACAGCGGGAGCCTCCCTCCATGCCAGCATGGATACGGAGCGGCCCGGAGAAGAAAATGAAGAAGAGAAGAAGAGAAGAAAAGAAGAAGAGAAGAAGATGAAGAAGTTGAAGAGAAGAGCGGGAGCCTCCCCCCATGCCATGGGTGCGGAGCGGCCCGAGGAGAAGAAGATAAAAGACGCCGCGGAGGAGATGCTGGACGAGAATGCCGGAGGAAGAACCAGAAGAAGAAGAAGATGAAGGAAGATAGAAGAAAGAAGAAGCATTTAAATAAAGAAATTGTCAAAAACTGTCTCTTGTCATTTTTAACATTTTTTACAGTTTTTTAGTGAAATGGTAGGGGTAATTACCCCCTTACCATTTCACACAGGGGGGGCCGGGATCTGGGGGTCCCCTTGTTAAAGGGGGCTTCCAGATTCCAACAAGCCCCCTGCCCGCAGACCCCCACAACCACCGGCCAGGGTTGTGGGGATGAGGCCCTTGTCCTCATCAACATGGGGACAAGGTGTTTTGGGGGGCTACCCCAAAGCACCCTCCCAATGTTGAGGGCATGTGGCCTGGTACGGTTCAGGAGGGGGGGCCGCACTCTCGTCCCCCCCTCTTTTCCTGCGGCCTGCCAGGTTGCGTGCTCGGATAAGGGTCTGGTATGGATTTTTGGGGGGACCCCACGCCGTTTTTTTTTTTTTTTTTTTGGCGCGGGGTTCCCCTTAAATTCCATACCAGACCTGAAGGGTCTGGTATGGAATTTAGGGGGACCCCCACGTCATTTTTTTTAAAATTTTGGTCAGGGTTCCCCTTAATATCCATACCAGACCTGAAGGGCCTGGTATGGAATTTAGGGGGACCCCCACGTCATTTTTAAAAAAAAAATTGGTTTGGGGTTCCCCTGTGGGGAATTCCCATGCCGTTTCTATCAATGAACTTCTATGTGTATTGTCGGACCGGCAAAGCAATAGCCGCGAGTAGTTTTAAATGGGTTTTTTCCTTCAAAATGTCATTTTGCTGTCAGACTGTTCTAAACACAGGAAACATGCCCCCCTTTACAGGCATACTATAGACACCCCCCAGCTATGAAATTTAAAGGGATAGTACACTTTTATTGTTTGACTTTAAGCATTATTAAAATCACTGCTCCTGAAAAAACGGCCGTTTTTAAAACTTTTTTTTGCATTGATCCATGTCCCCTGGGGCAGGACCCAGGCCCCCAAACACTTTTTATGACAATAACTTGCATATAAGCCTTTAAAATTAGCACTTTTGATTTCTCCCATAGACTTTAAAAGGGTGTTCCGCGGCATTCCAATTTGCCGCAAACACCCCAAATTGTTCGCTGTTCGGCAAACTTGCGAACAGCCAATGTTCGAGTCGAACATGAGGTCGACTCGAACTCGAAGCTCATCCCTAGTCCCAAGCGACGCAGTGGGCACGTGTGCGCGCCCCCTAGTGGCTTGGGAGGGCGATCATGTCATATGACGTCCGCCCAGAACAACAGCTGCCTCGTCCCTCCATCATATGACGGTGGGAGGTAGCTTAGTGGTTAAAGAAAGTATGTCTAGCGCTGTTAGATTTATGATCTACCATCTGATAGGTAAATTTAGTGGATTGCTCATTAGGGGAGTTAGATTTGCCTCTGTTCCAGCTTGGCTGACGCGTGTGGTTCCACACTGAGCAGGTGGGTGTAGCTGTTACCATTGGCTGGTGTTGGAAGGGCAACGTGTCGAAGCGTATGGGTGCTCCTCTGTCCCGGAGACAACTCGGTGGAGGTGGTCCTCCGAGTTGCATTCTGGGAGAGGGTATTTATGGGACAGACGCCATGTTTTGGGGTTCGTTTTACAGCCACCTGCTGGCCCTCCTGGCCGACAGGTATGCGTTAGAGTGCTACCTTGTGGTCCTCCATTCCGGAGGCCCGCCCTGCTGTGGCCCATGGGTGGGCCCAGAAGCATGTCTGGGGCCTACCACAGCAGCCGAGGAATGGTCCTGAGCTGTCTATCCAGAGTGAAGAAGCTGGACAACCGAGAAGATCCCAGGGGAGGACCCGTCATGGAAGGATCATGCAGAGTGCGGGTCTGGAGAGGGGCCTGGTGACTCGGTTGGAGGACGTATCCTAAAGTAGTTCTACAGCATAGTACTGCCGGGTTGGCTTAGAGGTCCAAGTACTGTGTCTGACATTCACGGCAAAATTTAATACATCCTGTGGCAGAGGATCGTACGGGTTTATTTCAAGCAAGTCTGTGGCAGAGACTTTTGTTTGTGCTACGTACTGGCTGCTAGGCAAGTGAGAGAGGCCTATCCAGACAAGCAAAGATTGTGTCCCACAAGGGGATTGCATCCGATTACAATATTCAACTTTAAAGGACATTCTCAAGAATCCTAAAGAAAGGTATTTGAGCTTCCCTCCTGCCTCTTTCCTGCTTCTTCCTTCGTTACTTGGTTTAATAAAGCATTGAAAACATACTCAAGTGTTGGTGCTTTTATCGTCTAGAGATAAACTCAATGGAACCCTAGACCCGGTGCCGGTAAAACAGGGGTGTCGAGAGTGAAGGTAACAAGCCCGCTTAAACCAGCAGCTCCACCGAGAGTTAGTGCTACATATGCAATAAAGTCCACCAAGGTGAAAGAAAGTATCTGCGTGTAATAATCAAATATGTCATATCTTATATCTCATAACACTGGCTATTTTGGGGATTTACACTGGAATGTGATTGTTTATAAGATATTTGATTATTACATGCAGAGACTTTCTTTCACCTTGGTGAACATTATTGAATACTTTCTTTAATCACCTATTTGTGGACTGTTTGATATTTGTTATTTTTAAAGAGATAGTGTACCTTTTTTGGGATTTATATTATTTACGTCTTGTATCCAGATATTTTGTGCAGCTGTGGTTTTTCTACTTTTTATGCACTAAGCGCAGGATTTTCTTGTTTTTGATTCATTTACACCACACACCAAAGTTAGACTCCTGAAGTGCTGACTTGAGAGAAGATAAGGAAGAAAAGAGAAGGGGAGGGAAGGTAAGAGAAGGGACAGAAAAGACAGGGATGGGGGCTGAAGTGGTAAAACAGAGGGGAGATATTAGACACAGACCACCAGAGAGGTGAGTAAAAATGACCTTTTATTGCTGGGACCCTTCAAGTAGATCATTTTTTAGCCTGACAGGGTTGCTTTAAAAATTCAAATATCTATGCATGGAATTGAAAATTAGTATCACCTTCCCCAAAAGCAGTAATCTCATACTACAGCGCCAACAAGGAGTTTAAATGAGAAAGATACTTTGGGTAGTATAGCTATTGATAACATTCATTAAGTACCCATGTCTTTATGCACTAAAGCTGCAAGGTGAGCTAGTATTCTTTGAGACTATTGCTGTTGCACAAATTGTCAGCTGTGTTCTGGAAAATTATCTTCCTACCATACCAGCTTTTATTATGGATGGTTACTGTATTGCCAGCTCCTCTATTTAAACTTGTTTAAAACTCAACCATCTGATCTCATATACGTGTTACCATAGTAATTGTAATTTCAAAATTTGTTTTTAATCCTTTGAAATGTAGTTTACTTAATTTAACCTAATATATCTAATACCTGAAATCCTGCCAGCAAGGTCTTTGTTTAGGCAGTTTCTTTTATAGGGTAAATGATAAATGTTATAAGCACCCACACTAAGACACATTGGGGGTTGATTTACTGAAGGCAAATAGGCTGTGCACTTTACAAAGTGCAGTTGCACTCTCCATGCGCAGTTGTGCCCAAGCTTATGCAAATTAGGTTAAGCTTCACTTTGCAAAGAGTGCCCAATCACGTGCAAGGAAAATAAAAAAAACAGCATTTTTGCTTGCACATGATTGGATTATGGAAGTCAGCAGAGCTTATGCTCATTTACTAAGCTTTGAAGCAGGTGCACTTGCAGAGTGCAACTGCAATTTGCAAAGTCCAAAGCCTATTTTCCTTTAGTAAATCGACCCCATTGTGCAACACAGTGCACCACTAACACTATCAAGAAACTGTTCTAAAACAATGATGTGCAGGCTACTCTGGGGAAAGTGCAAGTAGACAGGAAGAGGCTACAACAAGAGTGCCCGATCACGTCCAAGGAAAATTTAAAAAACAGCATTTTTGCTTGCACATGATTGGATGATGGAAGTCAGCAGAGCTTCTGCTAATTTACTAAGCTCTGAAGCAGTCGCACTTGCAGAGTGGCTACTCTGGAAAAAGTGCAAATAGACAGGAAGAGCCCACACATCAACAGGAATGAGATGAAAATATAGGATGAAGAAAGAAGGTGAAAACAGTATTTTATGGAAAAATGTGGCAGCTTTTATGAAAAAAACGTATTTAGTGAACCACATAACCACATAATATCCAGTTAAGGTTTTTTATCCTCTTTTATAGCCAAGATTTGATTATTTTTAGAAATATGAAATACACATAAAATGTTATTGTTTGGTAATGGCTAAACTAAGTCCAAGTAAAAAAAAAAATCTAAATAATTTCTTAGAAAGGTGATACAAAAAAATGTATAGTTTATGGTAACATGTTGGTTTTCATCTTATTAAAAATAAACAATTCTCTTTAATGGCTAATAGCAGGAACACTCACAGAGATTATGCAATGTTTTATTTCTGTTTACACAGCACTGCTATTGTGCACTGCATTGGTACATGCAATATATTTTTGCCAACATAATTTTGTTTGTTTGCAATGTGCTTTGCCCTTCCATGTGCACCTTGCTGTAAAGGCTAGTTATAGGATGGTTGCCATTTTTTGTACAATTGGTTGAATTGGGTGCAAGGAAGCACAGGATCCCTTTGCTGCCATTTTGCTTTTGCTGGGATTTATGTGTGTCCCTGTGCTTATAATGAGGGGTGGGCTCCCTCCAGGCACACCTGCCCTTAATTTATCCATTGTTATATATGTGCCTACTATGGAGACTCTGGAAATTTTAGAGTTAGGACTGCAGTATATACCAAGATCCCTTGTCATGGGCACTGCACATGTGTGCAAACAAAGCCTCAAGGTGTGCTTGGAAATCTTTTGTTTGTTTGCAATGTGCGTGGGCCCAGACCAATCCCCAACAGAAGGGTTGGCAGGGGGCAGGCCCCCTCAAATACTCAGGGTCAGCCCAGCAGGAGAGTGTGAAGTTAGATAGGGGTGGAGGATAGAGAAGTAGTGTTAAGCTGTCAGCGCCTTTGAAAGTAGCTCCCCAGTCTGGAGGGGGTGAACTCAGGCTTGGGCTTGGGTGCAGAAAGGACACCTCTTCATGACACATGGAGGGATCCTGACCAGGAGGCACGGGAGCAATAAGAGGATAGCAGGAGAACACTGCCAGGCAAATCTCCAGGGAGAAAGATACGTGGGCTGGTGAGTGTTGCAGTCAGAGGACTGAGAGGCATGCCTCAAGGAACTGGGTGCAAGCAGTCGGGGATGGATGCAGAGTCAGTCTGGGAGGACTGTGGAGAAGTAGCCAGGAGGGCTAGTGAAATAGGCAGCTGCAGCCAGGTGGGCTGACAGTGCCTGAAGAGTTGGTACTAGAAGCATAGCCACAGGAATGGGACAGCTAGCACCAACGACCTCTAAATTTATTACACCAAAGGGGCCGTGGTCCCTGCCTGCAAAGGGCATTTGCTTTTGATCTGACTGAGTCAGTGTCAGGTCATTTCATCAGTGCTAGCTGGTCCTGGGAGTTGTAGTGACAAGCAAGTCTGTGCTGGAGGTAGAAGAAAAGGAGTGTGTATATGCTGGATGAATATAGTTTGTGTCACTGAAGAGTTTCTGCTAATCAAGTAGGCATCCCATAATAACCCTTCCCCATCCAAGTTCAATTCCCCTAAATAAAAAAAAAACAAACAAACAAAGCTGCAAGGACTGCTTTATGTCTCAGAAGTGATTAAGAAATCCATGTGCCTGGCTGTGCAGGGTGGGAGATAACAAACATTTACCAGAGGTCCCTGTGGGGGTAGCTCTACATAACATATATACTTTTCAAATTTCAAAGTAAAAATAATGGTTAAAAAAAGCCTGAAACAAACTTTATGCCACAAAAGAAAGTGGTGACTAACTAAATATATTTTCTGTAAAAATAACTAAAAACATTAATATCAAAAACATTGCAAAAGAATAAAACATTATTCAGGTCTGATGAGAAAAGGAATTCATGCTTTATTTAGATAATCCAGATATAACAATAGATTATGGTTGAGTACATAGATGTAATAAAATTCATATACAGGTATAGTCAAGAAAAATGCTTCCCAAGAGTGTAGTTGCTGGCCCTATTGAAATTTCCCAAGCGTTTTCAGACTCATAACAGCTATGTGTTTCATTGTGTTGTAGCACAAACAAGCAGGATGAACAAACAACCATGGCAGATTTAATAGGTTAAACCTGGGTTATTTTGGTGCTCTAGTCTATTAATGTCTGTTCAGCACAAAGTAAAATATGCATTCATGGACTGATGAATTTCTCCCATCCTTAGAAGTTTCATTAGGTACCTGGCTCATATATTACTGGCTCATATTTTACAAATCTGCAATCTTGTAACTTTAAGCAATGCACGGCAGTATGACCTTCATGTATTGTTTAGCATAACACTAGACTTAGGATGAATGTTCACATGAAGCAGATGTTGTGTTAACTTTCACATAATTGTATTTGAAACCAGTATAGCTATTAACATATCTTTGGAGTAATTGTTTTGTTATAGCACAGTTAGTAACAATACAGGTATTCTGTCAAACAAAACATGAGCAATGCAAGTGTTCTTGTTCCGTATCTTGTTACCTTTGGCTGTGGGCAATTATATAGATAATTGACTGCACAACACTTTGACAATGTGGGAAATACATTTTTATTGTGAATGCAGCTATTTCTATTTCTACTGTCAGCACATCCCAGCTTCACAGCACTCAGGAGAACAAATATATGTAAAAGTGCAATCATGTTAGCTGACATGACAGATTGAAATTACACCAGTCCTTGTTGACTTGCATTAAAAATATCTGAGCATGAATGAAAGCATCATGTGTCAAGCACCATACATATTATAATGATGTGTAAATCTAAGGTGACAAAGCTAGGTGACAGCAAGGTCATCTGTAGGGTGATAGGAATGTGACACTGCCTAGCAATTTGCTGATGATGTAGAATGAAATTAAAAGCTGTTACAGTACCTTTGCTACAGGTGCTATCTTAGTTCATGCATAAACAATATTAAAGGAGGTTCAAATTTATAACCAGCACTGTCGGAATTACTAGTGATCCAACCATCATTAAAGAAAGATTTCAGGTATGGATGTGTTTACATATTTACCTTGGTCCAGCACGGAATACAGGTGGGGATCCGCTCGGTATGGGTGCCATTCAGAGATCGCTTTGCATTTTTTGAATGAATGCAAAGAGTTATCTGATTGGATGAGGTAGAAAGGCTTGGTGGTGACATCATGCTCTCCACCCTCCAATCAGAGAATATTTTGCATTCATTGAGAAAATCCAAAGCATTCCCTGAAAGGTGCATTTACCAAGCAGGCAATCTCCTGCAGTCTCAGTGCAGCAGGTCAGCCACTCAGTAAGAAACCAGAAGCTTGTGGAGATCTGGAGATCACTGTATCAGGTAGATCACAATCAGGACTGTGCTGATGCTTCCCCAGGCCTCCACTGCTCTCCTTTTAACCTCCCTGGTGGTATGATTATGTCAGATTTTTGATGCTCAAAGTGGTACATTGTTATGTATGGAAATTTTGCGTTTTATATTGTAGGCCTGTAATTCTTAGGGATAACTCACCTAAATCTGTCCAAACAAGAGTTTAGTAGACATCCCAGGTATGATCAAGTTTGAAACACTAAATCATAAATTATAATATAATAAATAACTATAAATTATTATAACAAATAATATGATGATAATAAAATGTATTCAATAATGTAATCAAATCAAAAACACAGAAATTTGCTCAGGTGCAGAATTGTCGCTGAAGTCACTTTCAGTGTCTGATGACAAATTTCACCACAAATCACTATTGCTCAATTCTGCAAGTGTTCTAATTTACTATCCCTGTTTTCTAGCTGGTCTAAAACCACTTTTGATCCAAAGGGATACTGTTGGGTTGCCATGGACATTCTCACGTTTCCAGGCAGAAAGAACAGTATATATAATATAAAAGTGCATGCAGGACACTGGACAAAGCACTAGGGACAAAAGGGAGGTGAAATGATTTGATACAATAATGTAATCTGTAAGGTTACAGTGTACTGTATGTGTTCTGTGAGTTTTGCTTTTTGAAATTCCTGCTGGCTCTGTCCCCATGCGTCACGACGCTCACAACAAACGGAGCCCAGAACAGAGCATGGGGTGGAGGACACAGCCCGCAAACACAGCGGGGGGACATCACAGGATCCTGGGGACAAGGTAAGTAACTTTCCCTGGATCCTGTGATGCAATCCCGAGTGTGGCTCGGGGCTACCGCTTTTGGCACTGAAAATTAACCCAGAGCCACACTCAGAATACTGCTAGGAAGGTTAATATCAGAGTGGAGTAAAAGGCAAAACTGTGCTGGATAGAGAGTGGGGGCACAGCACCTGCCTTAGTTAACTTTACAACTTTAGGCGGCCCTAGCAACAAATCATCAGCTTTTTACCATGAAACTCTGGCAGCTCCCATACTCCATCCAGCACTGTGCTGTCTCTCACTCTGCTCTGATGTACAGTTGGTGTACAGTAGGAGAGAGCTACTATACCTACACATGGCTGTGTGTTGTGAAGGGTGCAAATGTCACTACTTGTGGGGAACAGAGAACATGTCTTGGGGGCAGAGGAAACAGCTATAAAGGGGCAGATGACACTACTGTGTGGGGATGCAGAGAACAGTGCTATGAGTGGGGAAGAGGACACTACTGTGGGGGAAGGGGGGTGCAGAGGACACTGATTTGGGAGACAGAGGGCACTACTGTGGGGGGTGCAGAGGGCATGGCTGTGGGGGGTTGCAGAGGACACTACTGTGGAGGGAGGGGAAGCAAAGGACAGTTCTATACAGGGAGGCAGGGGACACTACTGGGCGGGGGGGTGGCAGAGGACACTGCTATGGGGCAGAGGGCACTACAGTGGGGGGAGTTTGCAGAGGTAACTACGTTGGAATGGGCACAGGACACTACTGTGGGGGGAAGACATTACCATGTGGGAAGGCAGAGGACACTACTATGTGTGTGTTTGTGGAGGCGCAGAGGATATTTTCGTCTGGGGGCAGAGGACACTACTGTGTGGGGGAAGCAGAAGGGCAGAGAACACTACAATGAGGGGGTGGGGTACATTACTGGTGGGAATGAGATGAAAGGGGGCAGAGGACACCACTGTGGTGGAGGGGGGCAGACAATACTACTGTAGGGGGGAGAGATTTAAATCAGGGCAGAAAACACTACTGTGACACATGTTCTTCATGCCGTCTTTTTATTGGGGGCTTTATTAAAAGAAAAAAAAAGGCAATGACATGGATTTCCTCTATGTTGTCCAGGTAGATTGAAAGTTTACCTACCCCTGTTCTAGAAGGATCCCACAGGTATGATATATTCATACTTACATTGGTCCAAGCTGGACCAATGTTACTATGTAAACATACAGTACCTATAACTGGAATTCTTCTTTAACAGTGAGGAGACAAAAGCCTATCTCAAATTCTCTTACAGTGTATCTAAAACTAAGAATAAAAATGTTAAAGATTGCAACGTATCATTCCTTAGGTGTAGTGGCTGCATTAGGTTTCTTTTTCATGTTTTACATTTATTTTTACCAGGTGATCTAAGGTAATGCTCACTCACTTTTCCATATCCTAGAGGAGCAGCAATTCAACCCTAGGACAGGTAGCATTTTAGGTCTGAAGACCCCCACTCCCTTCCTCATTTTTACACCATATGGGGTAGTCTATATGTCACAGAGATGAACTGGACAGGGCTGATAACACTGCTTTAAATAACAGTGTTAAGTGCGCAGGCATTTTCAAGCTAACTGGATTTCTGGCAGGTTCGTCAATAGGTATTTTTTCATTAATTGAACAGATATAACAAATTAATTGCAATGGTATATTTCATAGACCAATAGGAACAAATGAGAAATGTTCATTCCTGGGTTTAGATACAACTCAACAAATCAAAATGGCAAAATGTAAGCATAAAACTTAGCACCAAATACTGAATAATATTTAACATTTCAGTCTAGCCATTGTTTTAAGTAGTGTTTTGAGGTTTCATGCATTAGCTAGTTATACCATTGCAATTGTTCATATTTCACCCAAACATGTTGAACTCTTATGCCCCGTACACACGGTCGGATTTTCCGATGGACAATGTCCGATCGGAGCGTGTTGTCGGAAATTCCGACCGTGTGTGGGCGCCATCGGACATTTTCCATTGGATTTTCCGACACACAAAGTTGGAGAGCAGGAGATAAAATTTTCTGACAACAAAATCCGATCGCGTCAATTCCGACCGTGTGTGGCCTGTTCCGACGCACAAAGTGCCACGCATGCTCAGTAGAAATTCCGACACGGGACAGCTCGTTCTGGTAAACTTAGCGTTCGCAATGGATACAGCACTTTCGTCATGCTGCAATGTTAAAAATGGTTTAATACAGCGCACTCTCTTCTTCTTTATAATGTGACAAGAATTAAGTAATTTTGCTGCTCATATTCACACACACTTCTCACAAACTTTTATTTGTGTTTTTTTAGTGGGATTCCCTGAATATATTGTTATTAGTTGTCACATCTGACAGTTTTATATTTTTTAATTTTTTTTTTTTGGATTTTAAGCCTTTTTTTTCTTTTGTTTGGATGTTTGGATTTTTTCCAAGGCTGATCTTTGTTAAATGTTATTTTTATTTTTACTCCGGAATATTTTTGGGTGTGTTTTGTGTGTCAAGTTACCCCAACACCATTGATATATTTTATTATTTAATCTCAAGGAGATTGTTTGTTGTTGGTGTCCCTTGTTCATTTCACATTGTATATTTGCAATGTACCTGAATCCTCACAAACCAACTGTCATTTTTGAAGTAAAACACATAGGAGAGTATAATTCGAAACAAAAATCCTTTATTAAGGGATCAGAACCAAACAAAGAGGAAGGCAACACTGGATCAACAGGAGAAATTAGCGAAGCCTGGGACCCCCACGGCAGACATCAATTCTTCAACATCAAAATTGGTGGCCTGAGGAGTCCATATCTAAGGGAGAGCAGTCTAGTCCGGGATTCACAGAGACTCGGATAGCAGCAGATGACATCTGTGTCCCCAGGCTGTGGTACCACAAGAGGCTGCATCTTTTGGCCGACCAGACTGGACCCAGGGCAATCACTGTCTGGTCTTCCTTCCACGCTTCCTTCCGGGCTGTGGCTGTGCAGTTGGAGATGTGGCAGGAGGAGGAGTAGGACCTGGAAGAGGAGGAGGACTGGGGGGACCTGGAGGAGGACTGGGGGGACCTGGAGGAGGACTGGGGGGACCTGGAGGAGAGGGAGGAGGAGGAGGAGGACCTGCAGGAGGAGGGAGGGGGAGCACCATCCCAAAGATGTGTGTGAGGTGTAATTTGGCCCCTCATACCTTTCTCCAGAGCCTCCGATATGAGGGCCTCACACATGGCTTTTTGGCCCTCCTCCATCCTCTGCATTTTATAGGCTATGAAGGCAGCAATGTTCTCCTGCATGGTGTGGGGTGCTCCCAGGACCTCTGTAGCCCTCCAAAAGAATGCTATAGCAGCCTCCTCTAGGGTACTCCTCCTACTGCCACTTTCTATTTTCAGGGGGGGTGGAGGGACCTTGATATCAGCCAGCCGGCTCAGCCCGGCCACCTGCTGGCTGAGACTTCCCTGCGTATGAAAAAGGGACATGGTTTTAGTTTTTGCATCATCAATCACAATCCTAAATTAGTACTCCCAACTAACATCTAGTTAACATCATTGATTGGACAAGCAGAAATATTTAGAGGAATGCTATACCTGGCTCAATCTGGGCTCCTCCACATATCGCCTGGAAGGCCCAGGTTGGGCGTTAGAAGCCTCAGCCAGGGGGGAAGGAAGCGTGGAAGGAAGACTGGAGAGGGATGGCCTGGGTTCAGTCTGGCCTGCCAGAAAGTGCAGCCTGTCATAGTACAACATCCTGGGGACATAGATGTCATCTGCTGCTCTGGATCTCTGTGAATCCAGGACTTTCTTGCACTCCCTCAGATATGTGCTCCTCAGGCCACCAATGAAAATCTTTAAATAAGTGATGTCTGCCGTGGGGATCACCTGCTTCACAATTTCACACAATTGCTCCAGTGCTGCCTTCCTCTTTGCTTGGTTCTTGAAATGGGGGTGGGTAATCTCCCACAGACAGGGCAGCTCACTTAGCATATCTATGAATACTGACATGAAGTCATTGTCTTTCATTAAGATATCCATGTTCACTGCAAGACACAACACAAGACAAAGCCTAATGTCAGACAAAACTCTCCTAATCTTGTTACAATATAGGCCTCAATCTAGAAGCAGTATAGGCACAAGTTTGTCTCTTACCTTCGTTCTTACGATCGACGCGTCCAATGCTCCTTCCTCCGCTCACAGATCGTACGTAATACGCATGCGTGTTACGCTTTATACACACTGCGCATGCGTGTAACTCCGCCCGCCCCTGACGTTCTTTCTAGTGTATTCCCCACCCCTTTTCATTCGGCGCAGTGGGGGAAGAGCATGATGGCGGAGTTACAGCAGGTGCGTGCTAATTCTAGCAACGAGGAGGAGGAGGAAAGCCCGGATCCAGGCACGTCCTGATCCAGAAGGAGACGTTTTAAGGCCACAAATATGTCGTTTGGGGAGATGTTGGAGATGGTCGAAATCATGAGGAAGTCCGACTATGATGGAAAATATGGGCCTTACCCCAACCCCAACTTCCAAAAGGCCAAAATCATGGCGAAAGTGGTCAGGAGTCTTGAGAGGAATTTCGGGGTACAAAGATCTAAAGATCAGCTCAGGAAGCGGTGGTCGGACCTGAAGTTGAGAGAGCCAGAGCAGTACCGAAAGATCCGGAGAGTGCTGCAAAAAAGTAAGTAGTTGTGCTGTGTTCCTATTCTTTCTGTCTTTATTACGTTCGTTCTGCTCCATATGCTTTTATTAATTGTAACGTTTAAGAAGGTCAACTTTAATGTTCATGGGCCCATTATTCGTTCGTATCAAACATTTTTCTTTCGGCCTCTAGAACACCATTGTTTAGGCCATATGCATTTTCACACATTTTTGGGGGCCTACTTGGATGCCAAATATTTGTTTGTGTAGATGGGTTTGTTACTAGAATGAAATGCAAACTAGATTGTGTGTAAGGAGAGGACACTGAGCAGCTGTTTTCACATCTGGACACTGGAGCACTAGTATGGGACACAAGAACACCATTTTTATTAGGGGGGGCACACTGATGCTCCAGTGTATACTATAGGGGGGGCTACATCTGTGAAGCTTGTACCAAACAGGTAAAGTATTGCAGCTTGACAAAGGGCAATAAAAAATATACATCTTGGAACTCGGCTAAAATAGACAATTGTACCCCACTTCCAAGCAATGTTTCCTATTTCTAGTTCTGCCATCAAATATCTGTGTGCTAATTATACCATTTTTGTTTTACATAGGGGAGAAAAGACTCGGACACCCCTCATCCCAGGAGACCAGAGACACCCCCCCCTGGAAGAAGGGGAAAAACCAACCCAAGAAGCTGAGCAGGAGGAAGAAGAAGATGTGGTGGAGATTGGCACCACAACAGGTGAGTGTCTGCGACCACAGGCTCAGGTAAAAGAGATGGATGGTGGCAGATTTTTGAGACCTTTTTTTTTGTTCTTTATCTCTTTTTAGGTGATCGTGATGGTGATGTGAGGGAGAGAGAACGCTTTACATCTGAAAGTGCCCAGATACTGATCGGGGAGATCATGGGGTGTAATCTCCAATTGCAAAACATCCAGCAACAAATCAGTGATGTTATTAAAAAAAATAATAACATCATTGATGTTTTGGGGCGAATTTAAACCCCACAAAATCACCTGTTTTATCATGGTCCAATCTTACCAAAATTTTTTCAATGTTTAGAAAAGCCAAATTTGGAGGATGCACACAGTGTGTCAACATGTGCTATCTGCCATCATGGGAGATCAATGGACGCGTTTTGGGGGTGCAACCCCTTCCTCAATTATAAAGTAGCGTTGAGGAAGGGCTTGCTCCCCCAAAACACGTCCCTTGATCCCCCCTGATGGCAGATAGCACATGTTGACATTTGTAAATTGGTGTGCATCTTCCAAATTTGGCTTTTCCAGGGGTGATTTCCCCCCATCTGAACGCTATATCAAACCCAGTTCCTAAATACTGATGTCTGATATAGCCTTCAGGTTTTACCATATGTGAACTTTGTAAGTTCAAGTTTTTTGGCTTTCTTGTTGGTTTTACACAGGCCTGTTTTATCTGAAATGGATATTTAGATTTTTCATAATGCTACTGCAAACATTGTTATACAACAAACATGTTGGTTTGTTTTAAAAACCTTTGGTAAATGCACATGTGATTGTGCAGGTATAAAAAAAGTGCCTTACTCAAGAATGTGTGGATTATTGTCTCAACACTACAACACTTTTGGGGTGATGTAATTGCTGTTTTATGCAAAAATGGGGGTTATTTCCTAAGGGCAAATACACTTTGCACTACAAGTGCATGTTCAGTGCAGTTGCAAGTGCACTTGTAGTGAAATGTGTTTTTGCATTTAGGAAGTACCAGCCAACACTGTTTTTTATAAGGTTACCCAATCACGACATTTTCTGCACTCAACACATTTCTGTCAGGGTCAGCTAAAACAAATACAAGCAGTAAATGTCCACCAAGAATTTATTTTGGTTGTTTTTTATTTGAAAAAGGTGTCACAGATTGTCTGGCATATTGATAGCCCCCCTACCTGCAAAGAACTCTAGGTATCGTAACCGGACATCACTTTCAAGCGCTGTCAGTGTTGATGGATTTGGGATTCCGGCCTCAGGCCCAACTGAGCCAGCATAGTTGTCTGAATGTTTTCTTAAAAAACTATGGAGAACACAGCAGGCAAGTATTATATGGTTCAGTTTATACTCCGCCATATGGATGGGTGTCAGAAATAATCGGAACCGGCTGGCCAGGATTCCAAATGTGTTCTCCACCACTCTTCGGGCTCTGGCCAGCCGGTAATTAAAAACCCTCTGTTCCGGGGTGAGGGTCCTCATCGGGAATGGCCGCATCAGGTGGTCCCCCAGCGCAAATGCTTCATCAGCAACAAACACAAATGGGAGACCTTCAACATTGTCCTCTGGAGGTGGCAAGTCCAAGCTGCCATTCTGGAGACGCCTGTAGAACTCCGTCTGGGCGATCACTCCACCATCGGACATCCGGCCATTCTTCCCCACGTCCACATACAAGAACTCGTAATTAGCTGACACCACCGCCAACATCACTATACTATTAAACCCCTTGTAATTATAATAGTACGACCCTGAGTTGGGTGGTGGGACGATGTGGACGTGTTTCCCATAAATTGCCCCTCCGCAGTTAGGAAAGTCCCACCGCTGGGCAAAGTGGGAGGCCACAGTCTGCCATTCCTGTGGCGTTGAAGGAAACTGTTGAGGAAAAAACAATAAACATTACTATTTTTTCAAAGATACATGGCAAGCAGATTATACACAAACATTATGGGGCAACCTCCAGATAGCATTTACTAAGGGGAATTTAACAACAACAAAGTATAAGGTACACCTATCATATTCCCCCTCCCCCCTCTCATGGGCCATTTCTAACATTATAGGGGGGGGGGGGACTATTGGACAGGTAACCCTCTTCACTTCATTGAGAGATGAATGCCTAAATACAGGGTATTACTTGGAACAGCCCCTCCTTAGTTACACTATTGGCAGACCACTGGACAGGTAAAAGGGTCATAATACAAAGATATAAATACACACTGTACACATTTGAGCACATTTGAACATTTTGCTATTACCTATCAAGATAATAATAGGATACAAAAACTTTAAACAGTACCATTGGAAAGTATACAGGCAGGCCCTTGCACTACATGCTTTGGGGAATTCATCCATAAATCTGACCAGTAAAGAGGTGGGTATAGTGTGTATGGGTTTGGCAAAGTCAGCAGATAGATGATTGAGGATAGAGAATTGGGATCAGCTGACCTAGCAGTTGGGGGAGGGAGGGTTACAAAAAATTTGGGGACACCACAAAAAAAAGCCTCTGGCACTCTGCCGGAATTTAAATCAAAAATAACATTTCCAAACATTTTAGGGGGTGTTTGGGGTAAAGCACTACTATGGAGCTGATAAAATACATTGTTAAGTGACTACATGAGGTGAATATAGGGGCAGGAGATACCATGCTGGAGAGGTTATTGAAGGGCAAATATGTATGAAGGACATAAAATAATAATTACATAAAAATCCAGCATGCATGAGGACAAAGGGGACATTCACAGCATATTACAATCATGGTAATTAGGGAATGAGGGAAGAAATACAATATATTAGCAAATATTCAATACAATAAAATGTGATATAAAAGGATAAAAATCTTACCTTCATATACTCCTTCTGCAGGACCTGTACAATTGGCAGAACAGGTCTCTGGGATAATGAACCCCAGAGCCTGGGGGGAGATGCCTGTCGAGAACTTGAGGTCCTGCAGGCTTCTCCCTGTGGCCAAATACCGCAAGGTAGCGACCAACCTCTGCTCCGCAGTGATGGCTTGCCTCATGCAGGTATCCTGCCTGCTAATATAGGGGGTCAGCGAAGCCAACAAACGGTGAAACACGGGGTCCGTCATCCTGAGAAAGTTCCTGAAATCATCACGATTATTTTCACGGATCTCACGGAGCAAAGGCATATGACAGAACTGGTCACGCTGAAGCAACCAATTCTTGGTCCATGAACTCCTCCTCACCCTGTTCATGGACTGGACTTGTGTCAAGGTCAGGACCCCAACACCAAGCCCCCGCACAGCACGAACTCTACGAGGAGTACGCATACGAAACATGGCTAGAAAACGGTCGGCTGCTCAGAACGAAGTAACAGAACGCACTGAAGAACAGCAAGGCCTGTGAAGAGCGACCTGAAAACCAGTAACGAATGAACAAGAATACAATGACTACTTAAAGTCAAGCGGAACTTGCTTGCACGCACTGAAGAGCCGATACAAACCCACAAGCACAAACTGAACGGCAGAAAACGATCTGAAAGCCACGAGTCTGAAAAAGCGCGAATCGTCTCTCACCAAACTTTTACTAGCATGAGATTAGCAAAAGGAGCCCAAAGGGTGCCGCGCTTGGTTCTGAACCGGCCTTTTCTAGTCTCGTCGTACGTGGTGTACGTGACCGCGTGGTTGTCGATCGGAAATTCCGACAACTTTGTGCGACCGTGTGTAGGCAAAACAAGTTTGAGCCAACATACGTCGGAAAAAATCCTAGGATTTTGTTGTCGGAATGTCCGAACAAAGTCCGACCGTGTGTACGGGTCATAATGACCGTAGGATAAGTGCAATGGAAAAGTTTGATTTGCTTTTCTTGTTGCTTTTTCAATTGCATCATTTACAAAAAATCTATCTCTCTATCTGATATTTATTTATGAGTTGTATTTGTTCCTTGAAGCAAAAAAATAAATAAAAAATCAGTGCTGATCGTGTATTGTAATCACTAAAAATGTGTAATTTACACTGTAATTGATTTTAATCTGATGAGGGACACATTTAATTAAGGTTACCCAAATAAAAGCATTCCAATCACAAAGCCTTTTTTCTAAGTATAAACTAATTTGTATGCATAGTATGTAGTGAATGTAACATGTCTGATCTTGTATAACAACAAAACATGGTTTGATGATGCAAACTGATTAATGAAAAGAAAAATAGGACATCATTTTGCTTGATTTGATTAACTTAAAAGTCAAATAATCAATGATTACATTTTACTTTAGGACACTGCCTGAAGCTAAACAATGAAAACAAATACACTAAATCTACTTTACATTGATAAATAAAGTAATGGAATATATCAAGCATAATCCATTGAACCAACTGACCTAACACAATGATGTGACAAAAAAAGCTATTTTTTTAGGCGGAATAAGGATCTGTAACTTGTTAATTGCCATATTTTCACAGACCACTATTTTATCTGTGTATTTTATTTGTTTTAATCAAATGGGATACAGACAGTGCCTTGGCAGTACCCATATATATATTGTAATGTATTATAACAAACATAGCATAACATAAAAAAACATAACGTAACATAAATTAACAGCAGCCAATCAGCAATAATGAAATAAAAGATATATAAAGATATATAAAATGTTGTGCTATTCCAAACAGATGTAGGCCCAGCATTAGTAAATAACATACATCGAAAATGTTTTACAAAACCAGGAACTTCCTTATTGTTTTGATCCATTAATGACCCTTCTTGATTTGTTTAGCAGTTTTGTTTTGTTAATAATCTTATTTAACAAGTATTTGCACTATTAGGATCTCATATATAGATGATATATTTCTATATCTATCTATCTATCTATCTATCTATCTATCTATCTATCTATCTATCTATCTATCTATCTATCTATCTATCTATCTATCTATCTATCTATCTATCTATCTATCTATCTATCTATCTATCTATCTATCTATCTATCTATCTATCTATCTATCTATCTATCTATCTATCTATCTATCTATCTATATATATATATAGTTCATCATATACTAGTAAGAGCAGCATGGAACAGCATGTTTCTAGGATGTGTAATACAACAAACTCCCTATACTGGCAAAATAACACAGCAACAGTTTCATTATATCATGAAGGGACTACTGTAAATAAAAATGAGTTAGTACTGTAGCAAAAACTGCTACTACTTTTTAGTATGTAGTACTAACGGGAACAGCACACTAATCAGGATGGAGAAAAGGTGATAAACAGAGCAAATTTTTCTATTTCATCTTGACTCAGAAAAAGAACAGGAGGCTTTCCACTTTGCAAAGGAGGCTGCACTTTGCAATTATACAGTATTTGCCCCAGAACATAGGGGAAGCCCTGCTGACTTCTCTTATCCAATCATGTGCAAGCAAAAATTCAGTTTTATTTATTTTTCTCGCATTTGATGGGGTATACTTTGCAAAGTAAAACTTTAAAGTAGACTAAGATCTGGGGCAAATTCCTTTGTAAGGTAAAAAGTATATTTATCTTTAATAAATAAACCCCAAAGTCTCACAAACACATCATTTCATACAGAGTGGTGTCTGTCGAAACCCAAACCAGGTGAGATTAATCACCTTGGGCTTAATTTACTAACACTTATCCCTATACACTACACTGGCACATTCATTTTGGGAGGACTCAAAGATAATATGCTTGGGCATGTGCACACAACAGTAATGCCCTGTACACATGGTCAGATTTTCCAACGGAAAATGTGTGATAGGACCTTGTTGTCGGAAATTCCGACCATGTGTGGGCTCCATCACACATTTTCCATCTGAATTTTCGACACACAAAGTTTGAGAGCTTGCTATAACATTTTCTGACAATAAAATCCGTTGTTGGAAATTCTGATCGTGTGTATACAAATCTGACGCACAAAGTGCCATGCATACTCAGAATAAATTAAGAGACAAAAGCTATTGGCTACTGCCCCGTTTATAGTCCCAACGTACGTGTTTTACGTCACCGCGTTTAGAACGATCAGATTTTCCGACAACTTTGTGTGACCGCGTGTATGCAAGACAAGATTGAGCCAACATCCGTTAGAAAAAATCCATGCATTTTGTTGTCGGAATGTCCGATCAATGTCCGACCGCGTGTACAGGGCATAACTGTTTTGACATGTCATTTGCACTCCAACATCTACGGTACACCAGCAAAACAATGGCAGTAAAAATGTGATTTTATTTAATGTTTTTGGTCATTCTTACAGCTACTAAAGATTTTAAATTTGTATTGCATGTAGAAAAACACACAGATTTTTATTTCCTTGCTCTTCCATCATTTCTTTATTTTAGTATAACCTGCACGGAGTTTGCATGTTCTCCCTCTGGTTTTGTGGATTCCCTCTGGGTACTGTAGTTTTCTCCCACACTCCAAAGGTAGGTTAGTTGGATATTGTCTAAATTGGTCCTAGTATACAGTCAGGTCCATAAATATTGGGACATCGACACAATTCTAATCTTTCTGGCTCTATACACCACCACAGTGGATTTGAAATGAAACAAACAAGGACCAAAAGTAATGGGACAATTGGCTGCTCAGCTGTTCCATGGCCAGGTGTGTGTTATTCCCTCATTATCCCATTTACAAGGAGCAGATAAAAGGTCCAGAGTTCATTTCAAGTGTAATATTTGCATTTGGAATCTGTTGCTGTAAACTCTCAATATGAGATTCAAAGAGCTGTCACTATCAGTGAAGCAAGCCATCATTAGGCTGAAAAAACAAAACAAGCCCATCAGAGAGATAGCAAAAACATTAGGTGTGGCCAAATCAACTGTTTGGAACATCCTTAAAAAGAAATACCAAAAGACCTGGAAGACCACAGAGAACAACTATGGTGGGTGACCGAAGAATTCTTTCCCTGGTGAAGAAAGCACCCTTCACAACAGTTGGCCTGATCAAGAACACTCTCCCGGAGGTAGGTGTATGTGTGTCAAAGTCAACAATCAAGAGAAGACTTCACCTGAATGAATACAGAGGCTTCACCACAAGATGTAAACCATTGGTGAGCCTCACAAACAGGAAGACCAGATTAGAGTTTGCCAATCAACATCTAAAAAAGCCTTCACAGTTCTGGAACAACATCCTATGGACAGATGAGACCAAGATCAACTTGTACCAGAGTGATGTGAAGAGAAGAGTATGGAGAAGGAAAGGAACTGCTCATGATCCAAAGCATACCACCTGATCAGTGAAGAATGGTGGTGGTAGTGTCATGGCGTGGGCATGTATGACTGCCAATGGAACTGGTTCTCTTGTATTTATTGATGATGTGACTGCTGACAAAAGCAGCAGAATGAATTCTGAAGTGTTTTGGGCAATATTATCTGCTCATATTCAGCAAAATGATTCAGAACTCATTGGACGGCACTTCACAGTGCAGATGGACAATGACCCAAAGCATACTGCAAAAGCAACCAAAGAGTCTTTTAAGGGAAAAAAGTGGAATATTATGCAATGGCCAAGTCAATCACCTGACCTTAATCCGATTGAGCATGCATTTCACTTGCTGAAGACAAACCTGAAGGGAAAATGCCACAAGAACAAGCAGGAACTGAAGACAGTTGCAGTAGAGGCCTGGCAGAGCATCACCAGGGATGAAACCCAGTGTCTGGTGATGTCTATGCGTTCCAGACTTCAGGCTGTAATTGACTGCAAAGGATTTGCAACCAAGTATCAAAAAGTGAAAGTTTGATGGATGATTGTTAATCTGTCCCATTACTTTTGGTCCCTTAAAAAGTGGGAAGCACATATACAAACTGTTGTAATTCCTACACCATTCACCTGATTTGGATGTAAATACCCTCAAATTAAAGCTGAAAGTCTGCAGTTAAAGCATATCTCATTTGTTTCATTTCAAACGCATTGTGGTGGTGTATAGAGCCAAAAATATTAGAATTGTGTCGACGGCCCAATATTTATGGATTGTATGTATTCATGTGAAGAAGGGATATTAGATTTTAAGTTCATTGAGGGCAGTAAATGAAGTGAATGTACAATATATATGAAGCACTTTATAAATTGTCATTGCTATATAAATACCTATAATAAATATAGTTGCCCTCTGGGTTAAATCCTAATGAACAATTATACAACAATTATAAAGTAAAGACTGTGTTTGTAATCCAGATATAAAGTTATGTAATGATAATCCACTGGTTGCAAAAAAGTATCATTAGTACCAAAACTATTTCCTTATGGACCTACAGAAGTGCTCGCAGGTGGCCAAGTCAGTACGGCGTACAGACCTCCTTTCTCCCTCTCCTATAAGCTTATGGTTCTTTCAATGACCATAAGCTTATATCAGAATTGTTCAGCAGACTCTTAGTAAATGTGTTTACTAAGATCCCCCCCAGTAGAAGAGAGGGCACATGTAGCGATCACTACTGATCACTGCTATGTGCCCACTGACTGACTGACTATATTGTGACCACGAGTGTATCAGACTCTCATTTTATGAATGAATGGAATCTCTATACAGATTCCACTCATTCATGTAAAGTGCTACAGAGAAAGAGACTATCTTCAGTCCCTTTCTCTGTCTCAAAAAAGGAGATATGTGGGTCTGTTTAGACCTCTGATATCGCATCAAAGCCCCCCCCCAAAAAATGACTGTAAATAAAAATGTGAAAAGTAAAAAAAAAAAAGCGCCCCTAATGGACCGGCCACTCCTGGTAAGACCCCTTTCACGTGGAGCGGACTCTGTCAAGCAGATCCACCTGCTCAGTGGGGGATCTGTCTGCTGATCCCTGCTGAGCTGGTGGATGACAGGTCCGTGTCCACTCCGCTGATGCAGAGCAGACACGGACATAGCTCGCTCCAGTTGGATGGAAACAGACCGCCTGTCCATTTCCATTGGATGCCATCTGATCCAATTTGCTAGATGGATGGGGAATGAAATCCCCATCCCTCTGTTTTTAGCGGACTGGATCGGATGCAGGCGGGTGTAAACAAACACATATCCGAACACATATACGTATGAACAGCCTCTCCATAGAGAACAATGGATGGTCCGATTGGGCCCCCCTGAAAAATGGACAGGCAGACCCAATCGGTGTGCTTGTGTGAAAGGGGCCTAAGGCCTTGTTCACACAGGGCATACACAGCATACCTTTGCAGGGATGCACAGGTGTTCCACGCATCTCTGTTCAGGCAGTCCCATTGATGTCATTTGGGATGTAGCACCTGCACTAAAAGAGCCATTGCTCCCAATTTTACATCCATGTAGGTCCGCAAGCATGTCCCTGAGCTCACACTGCCTGTGTTTGGGGTCATGTACTCACACCCACACGGATGTCAGATTGGGAACAGCAGCTATGCCTGTGCAGCCATTGCATCCCAATTGACATAAATGGGATTGCCTGTACGGAGATGCATGGAACACCTGTGTGGGTAAACATGGCCCTCCATGAGTGTACACTTTAGTATGCCACATGTGAATGATGCTTTAGTACTAATTTAGCAGGAATTTTGTAAGTTGCGTTGTGTTTATGTGCAATATTAATGTATGGTGACTTTGTACCACAGACTGCTATCACACACTTTGGTGTGTTGAACGGACTCTTCTGTGGAACTCATTCACAGGAGGACATTGACGGTGCCTGGCGGGTGCTGTGCTGCTTTAAGGACGCTTTATGGTGCGCCAGAAAGCGCCTCATCCACCAGCGGGAAAGGATGTCCATCGAGGACTGCCGCAGACTGGTTCACAGTCTGCTCAGAGACTATCACTTGATGGACTTCAAGGAGGAAGAGGAGGTCTGAAGATTTCCCCATCCCCCCCCCCTCCCACCCGTGTATCCTTTGGCAGTTCAAATAAAGCTTCGGGCCTGTGAACTCTTTACTCCCTCCCCTACCCCATCTTCTCCACCCCCCCCCCATCACACCCGTTGCCCATTTGAATGTTATTTGACTGTATGACCGGACTTTTTGTGAAATGGTTTTAAAGTACTGCTTTCAGGGTAATGCGGCGTCATGCATGATGTGATGTTTCGGGGTATTATCACTCTGCACAACACATTAGGCATCATACCGCAGGATGAATGTAATTTATTTGTATGCTTGGCAATGTACTGTTATGTAGTGTATTTATGCGCTGCGTTGCAGTACTGAATGTACCCTGTTTAAGTATTTGTTTTTTGTATATTTTCTTGCAAAATAAAGTATACATTTTCAATCAAAAAAATTAATGTATGGTGTATGTAAATTGGGGAGGGAAGAAATGAGAGTATTGTGGCTGTTGGTAAACTGTGTGAAAGAAAGTCTTTGGGATGCTAGGAACATTTTGGTTTTTAGGAAGGAGGTGGTAGACTGTGTCGCCATGGTCCATGGAAGGTTATATCTCTATGGATATTGGGATTGTAAAAAATTCGGGCAGGAGAGAGCATATGCCATTTGGAAGTTTAACAAATGGAGGGAGTGGTCTGTTTAAAGTTTTTACTGTTTATTTGATATATGCATTTTCTAATATATGTCCTTTTGTTTTTTTCAGGGTATGTGAAGGGTTCTGTGAAGGGAAAGCAAGAAAGGATAGAGAAGGATCGAAGCATGTTATTGTAGGGATAGGGTGGAGGGAAAGATTGTATTCTGGGTAGTATGACCTTTTTTGCATATGTAAATTAGGGTGGTTGTGGGATATTTTTGTACTGTTTATTATGGGAAAAAACTTTTGTTTCCTTTTGTTTGAAACGTTTTGAATTGTGTTATGTTATGTTTGATTTTATGGACATTTTAAATAAAAGAATTAAAAAAAAATTAATGATTTTAGTGTATGATGAACATTTGCCCAAAAAATCAGTAGCAATTTTTTTTATTCTACAGGTCATGTGCTTTTAGAAAAGGTCCATTTTGAGGGGTCTTTTCAAATTCTGAAACTGTAAGGGAAAAATAAAAACCTTCAGATTTTTAAAGAAATGTGGATATTTACATTTTTGCGTACGTTAGCTTTTCACCATTTTGCAAAAAGGCGCAATGTAAAAATGAAAACGTTTTGTTATTTATTAACTCCACACAGGTTAAGCTTTTATATTTAGTAGGGATTTAGCAGGAATTTTGTAAAACTAGATGCGTTTTATCTGCTAATAATGGTTTTAGTGCATTTTTTGCCAATATATTGGTTCGATAAGCATTTGCGCAACTACTGCAGGGTCTAGAAAATCTGTAGCACCTTCTTTTTATTCTAGAGGTCATATGCTGTTATAAGATATATGGTTTTTGGGGTCTTTCCCAAATTCTGAAAGCTGTAAGGGAATTTTTTTTTTGGATTTTTAGAAAAATTTAGATATTTACACTTTTGCGTCTGTTCAGTTTTCAACATTTCGCAAAAAGGCGCAATTTTAAATATGTGTTATTTATTAACTCAATACAGGTTAAGCTCTTATATTTAGTAGGAATTTTGTAAAAATTTGCTGTGTTTATATCTGTTAATAATGGTTTTAGTGTATTTCTTCAAATATATTGGTTTGATAAACATTTGCGCAAATACCGCAGGGTGGTTTGGGTAGTGTTTCACAAATTCTAAAAGCTATAAGTGAAAAATAAAAAAGCAAAGGAAAAATTGCAAAAATGGTCTGGCCCCCTGAGTGTACAAAATGGCAGTGAAAGGGTTAATACCAACACTGTATTTAAAATCCAGAAACTGCAAAATAGTGCATTTACAGTATAACCCACTGGTTGTGAATGAATAATAATATAAATAATGTTTTCAGGCAATACTTGCTTTCTGATTATAAGATAACATATTAGTGCTGCTTCCATGTGTTCATAGACATCTGAATCACTGGATCTGAGGCAAAATTTTATTTGAATGACCTCTAAATTAACCTCCATACAGTGCATATACACTAAAAGAATAGACAATTGCACATATCATTCACTATTGCAGTATGGCTTGTTTACATATGCAGATTAGCAAACCTAAACAGATTCAAAATTTGCACAGTTCCATATGGCAACTGCTACCTCTTTACCTAGAAGGAAATATGGGGGAAAATGTCTCTGTGTCTTCTGGAGCGAATGTATGCTAGGCAACGCCCCCCCCCCCCCGCCACTGCCGGCAACTCCCGGCTGGGCCTGACATTGTTGCTGAGACAGAAGACAGAGTATTCGGCCACTCGGGCTGCTCAGTCTTCTGTCAGGAGGATGGAATCACATGAGGTAAAGCTGTGTTAAGCCACTATTAAGGCTGTGAGGCTGTGTTTATGGCAATGGTCAGGCTGCATTTATGGCAATAGTCACGTTGCATTAATGGCAATGGTCAGGCTGCGTTTATGGCAATGGTCAGGCTGAATTTATGGCAATGGTCAGGCTGTGTTTATGGCAATGGTCAGGCTGTGTTTATGGCAATGGTCAGGCTACATTTATGGCAATATTAAGGCTGCATTTCTTTGTCACTGGTCAGGCTGCATTTCATGAGCACTGGTAAATATTTTAGAACACCATTTGGTTCAGAATTTTTTTTTCTTGTTTTCCTCCTCTAAAACCTAGGTGTGTCTTATGGTCAGGTGCATCTTATGGAGTGAAAAATATGGTAATATATGTAAAATTGTATTAACAAATAAATCACTTAACAAAAATGTCTAGCAAAATTAATAAATATTGAAAATAACATAAACAAAAATAATATAAAAATCTTCCACCGTGGCGAAAATGTTATGCCACTGCAAAAAGATTGACAGGTAATTTGGGAGTCTATTATTCTAAATAATCTGACGCTCCTAGTTCCCCAGATACAGGTTTACATAAGACGGAGCACACTCAGTGCCCATAGTGGAACCCTGTATCTGAGGAAATGGGTGGGGGTTTGGCCTAATGTATACAGTGGTGCTCAACAGTTTGCATACCCTGGCAGAAATTGTGAAATTTTGGCATTTATATTGAAAATATGACTGGAATGGAACGTTATAAAGATGGAAAAGGATATAAAAAGATACCCAAAACCTTGACTATGCTAGTCAGTACTGTTTAATCCCTTATTAAGAAGTGGAAAATGTGGGGCTCTTTTGATACCAAGCCAAGGTCTGCCACAAGAATTGTTCGGGATACAAAGAAAAACCCACAGGTAACCAACCTCAGAAGAAATACAGGCTGCTCTGGAAAAAGATGGTGTGGTTGTTTTTAAGGAGCACAATATGATGATACTTGAACAAAAACAAGCTGCATGGTTGAGCTACCAGAAGTCCAACAACATCTTGACATGCATCTTTGGGCTTTTTTGTGGCGAAGTAAAGGCTTCCTTCTGGAAGCTCAACCATGCAGCTCTTTTTTGTTCTAGTATCATTGAATTGTGCTCCTTAAATCAACCACATCATCTTTTTGGAGAGCAGCCTGTATTTCACCTGAAGTTACCTGTGGGTTTTTCTTTGTATCCTAGGCAATTCTTCTGCCAGTTGTGGCTACAATCTTTCTTGGTCTACCTGACCTTGGCTTTGTATCAAAACAGCCCTACTAAAGAGCACTTCTTAATAAGGGATTAAACTGTCTGACTGGCATAGTCAAGATTTTGGGTATCGGGGGCGTGGTCTGCCAGCGCTGGAGTTGGCCGCTTAGACTCAGAGCTCGTCAGCCTAGGGAAAGCACCAGAGCAACACAGGCCCATATCAGCGGACAATCCACGGCCATCCTACCTCCTCACAGCCCACACAACCTCTCTAGCCATGACACAGAAGCGGATGACTGAACATTATCCACAGAAGCTGACGGCCTTCTTCAAGCCTCCACACAAGGTCAGTCAGAGCCAAAATGGCGCCGGCGCAGGCGTGACTCCAGATGCCTTTACGGATCTCCCGGATGAGATCCTGGAGAACCCAGACCCCCAATACCCACCCACTTCTCCTAAACATAAAACAGGGGAAAATCCTGTCACAGGCAGCCCGGGGAAAGCCCGCATGCAGATGGAGCCGCCACCATGTACACAAATAGAGGCCCAGGCTTTAAGCCCCTTCCAGGCGAACCAGGCCTTACAATCATCCATGGCCTCTTTCCCCACCACAGGGCAGCCTGTGATTGACACCACACTAAAGGACATGCTACTATCACTCCAGTCCTCATTGATGTCAGACCTTTCATCCCTCTTCACTAAAATAAATATAGACATGCATGTCATAGATGAAAGGGTGTCTCTCATTTAGAAAACAGCATGGAGGAATGCACCACAACTGTTAATGATTTAATTGATACCTATGCTGAAGTGAAGAACAATCCTGGGTTAGGGCCAAGCTGGCTGACTTAGAAGACAGATCCAGGAGGAACAATGTAAAACTGAGAGGAGTTCCTGAGTCCATCTTGCCGACAGACCTCCCTAAATATGCCAAGGAACTTATGCATTTGATCCTCCCTGATGCATCACCCAGAGATTTGTTAGTCGATCGAATCCATAGAATCGCTTAACCCTCCCACCTCGCAGCCTCAGTCCATAGAGATGTCTTAATGAGGGTACACTTTTTCCACATAAAAGAAAAGCTTCTCACAGCAGCCAGAAACAACCCTGTGCTCCCTGGATCAGCCCGATCACTAAAGGCCTCCACAATCACAAGATTCAATTTAAATGGCGATATCCAGCAACACTGCTAATAACGAGAAATGGGGCATCACACGTGATCTATACACTCCACAAAGGTATGCAACTGCTTCATACTTGGGGAATCGTCCCTGATCCACCGCGTGAATATAATCTGCCGCTGGAACAAAGACAACCGCATTCATCCCGACGCACCCAAGGTCACCGTGATACCTAAGCAAAACTTCTACTCTGATTCCCATGGGGCCTATCTATCTACACATTATAACCTCTCCCTGGCTACCAGCCTTTTGAATTATTATTCCAGTTGAGTTTGACATTGTTACCCCCAAAGTGATTTAGTTGAAAATCTACCTTCTCTACTCCACATACCATTCTAACCGGTGGTCTATCTACCTTGTTACAGCTATATACAAGTTCCAATTTTCTTCGTGACTCAGTCCTACTTGTTAACATTGTTGTTTTACAGCTACAACCTCACCTGTCTAGAGTGAGGCACCAGGCACATTGGAGTGCACATCGACCCCCGGATACTTGGAGACCACCAGCCTACACCTAACTGTAATGCCCCATACACACGGTCGGATTTTCCGATGGAAAATGTGCGATCGGAGCTTGTTGTCGGAAAGTCTGAATGTGTGTGGGCTTCATCGGACTTTTTCCATCGGATTTTCCGACACACAAAGTTTGAGAACAGGCTATAAAATTTTCCGACAACAAAATCCGATCGCGTCAATTCCGACCGTGTGTGGACAATTCTGATGCACAAAGTGCCACGCATGCTCAGAAGAAATTCTGGAACAGAACAGCTTGGTCTGGTAAAGTTAGCGTTCAGAATGGATAGAGCACTTTTGTCACGCTGCAATGTTTAAAATTGTTTAATGCAGCGCACTCTCTTCTTCTTTATAATGCTAGAAGAATTAAGTAGTTTTGCTGCTCATATTCACACAGACTTCTCACAAACTTATCTCTTTATTATTTATCGTGATTCCCTCAATATATTTTGATCTGTCACATCTGACCAAAAATCTTTTTTTTGTTTGTTTTGTATTTTTTTCAAGGCTGATGTTTTTTTTATTTTTTACTCCAGAATAGTTTTGGGTGTGTTCTGTGTGTCAAGTTACCATAACACCATTATTATCTTGTATTATTTAATCTCAAGGAGATTAATTGGTGTTGGTGTCTCTTGTTAATTTCACATTGTATTTTTGAAATGTACCTGCCTCCTCACAAACAAACTGTCCTTTATGAAGGAAAACACACATAGACGAGTATAATTGAAACAAAAATTACTTTATTAAGGGCTCAGAACCAAACAAAGAGGGAGGCAACGCTGGAGAAACATCAGAAATTGGCGAAACCTTTGACCCCCAGGACACACATCAATTATTTGACAGCAAAATTGGTGGCCTGAGGAGTCCATATGTAAGGGAGTGCACTCTGGTCCAGAAGACCCAGAGATCCTGAAAGCAGCAGATGACATCTGTGTCCCCAGGCTGTGGTACTACAAGAGGCTGCATATTTTGCCAGACCAGACTGAACGCAGGGCCATCACTCTCTGGTCTTCCTTCCACGCTTCCTACCCGGCTGTGGCTCTGGTGTTGGAGATGTGGCAGGAGGAGGAGTAGGACCTGGAGGAGGAGGAGGAGGAGGAGGAGTAGGACCTGGAGGAGGAGGAGGAAGAGGACCATGGGTGAGGTGACAAATGTGGGTTGCACATGTGATTTGGCCCCTCAACCCCTTATTTAGAGCTTCCAAAATTAAGAACTCACATAGGAGTTGTTGGCCCTCCTCCATCTGCATCATTTTGCATGCAGTTATGGCAGCAAAGTCCTCCTCCACACTATGGGGTGTTCTGAGGGCCTCAGTAGCCTTCCAAAAGAGGCCTATGGCAGCCTCCTCCAGGTTACTCCTCTTCCTGCCACTTCGTCTTTGAAGGTGTAGAGGAGGGACCTGGATATCAGGCAGCCTGCTTGGCCTGGCCACCTCCTGGCTGAGACTTCCCTATGTATGAAAAAGGGACCTTGTTTTAGTTTTTGCATCATCTATCACAATCCTAAATTAGGACTCCAAACTGACATCTAGTTAACATCATTGATTGGACAACCAGAAATATTTAGAAGAATGCTATACCTGGCTCAAGCTGGGCTCCTCCACATGTTGCTGCCTGGAAGGCCCAGGTTGGACATCAGAAGCCTCAGCTGGGGGGGAAGGAAGCGTGGAAGGAAGACTGGAGAGTGCTGGCCTGGGTTCAGTCTGACCTGCCAGAAAATGCAGTCTGTCATAGCACCACAGCCTGGGGACATAAATGCCATCTGCAGCTCCTGATCTCTGTGAATCCTGGATCTTCTTGTGCTCCCTTAGATATGTGCTCCTCAGGCCACCAATTAGGATCTTCAAATAGATGATGTCTGCCATGGGGATCACCGTCTTCACAAATTGCAGCAAATTATCCAGTGCTGCCTTCCTCTTTGTTTGGTTCTTATATTCAGGGTGGTTTATCTGTCACAGACAGGGCAGCTCCCTGAACATATCTATGAAGATTGGCATAAAGTCATGATCCTTAAAGATATCCATTTTAACTGCAAGAGGCAACGCAAGACAAACCCTATGTCAGCCTAAAGTCTTCTAAACTTGTCCAAATACAGGCCTCAATATAGAAGCAGTATAGGCCCAATGTTAAATCTTACCTTCGCTATCACGAACGGCGCCTCCATTACTCCTTCCTCCGCTCACAGATTGTACGTACTACGCACGTGTGTTACGCTTTATAGACACTGAGCATGCGTGGAACTCCGCCCGCCCCTGACGTTCTTTCTAGTCTATTCCCCGCCCCTTCTCATTCGTTGCAGTGGGGAAGAGCACATGGTAGAGACAGAGCAGTTGTCTGATAATTACACCAACGAGGAGGAGGAGGAGGAAAGCCTGGAGCCTGAAACATCCCGATCCAGAAGGAGATGATTTAAGGTATCAAATATGTCCTTTGGGGAGATGTTGGAGATGGTGGACATCCTGAAGAAGGCCGACTATGACGGAAAGTATGGACCTTACCCCAACCCCAATGTCAGAAAGGCCAAGATCATGGTGAAAGTGGTCTGCACTGGAATTTTGGGGTACGACGATCCAAGGATCAGCTCAGGAAGCGGTGGTCAGACCTCAAATTAAGGGAGCATGAGCAGTACAGAAGGATCCGGAGAGTGCTGCAAAAAAGTAAGTAGTTGTCCTGTGTTCCTATTCTTTATGTTTATTATGTTCGTGCTGCTCCATGTGCTTTTCTTTACTGTTGTACACTTTAAAATGGCAACTTACATGTTCATGGGCACATTATTTGTTCGTATGAAACATTGTTCGTTCGGACTAGAAAACACCATTGTTTTGGCCATATGCATTTTAATAGTTTTTTTTATGGCCTACTTCTCTTAAAATAAGTTGGTTGTCTATATGCGTTTGTAACTAGAATGAAATGCAAACTAGATTCTGTGTAAGGAGAGGTCACTAAGCAGCTGTTTACACATCTGGACGCTGGAGCACTGGTGTGGGACACCAGAACACCCTTTTTATTATGGGGTCCCACACAGGTGCTCCAGTGTATACTATAGGGGTGACTCCATCTGTGAAGCTTGTACAAAACAGGTAAGTATTCATGCTTGACCAAGGACAAAATATGTCTTCATCTAGGAACTCTTCCAAAACAGACAATTGTACCCCACTTCCAAACAATGTTTCATATTCCTAGGTCTGCCATCAAACATCTGTGTGCTAACTATACCTATTTTTATTTACATAGGGGAGAAAAGACTCGGAGGACACCCCTCATCCGAGGAGACCACAGACCCCACACCTCTGGAAGAAGTGGAGACCCACCAAAGACAACAGGAGGAGGAGGAGGAAGGAGACGTAATGGAAATAGTCACCACATCATGTGAGTGTCTGCGACCACAGGCTCAGGTAAGAGATGGATGCCGGCATATTTATAATACACGATGTGTTTTTGTTTCTATCTTTTTAGGTGATCGTGATGTTGTGGATCCAGGTCATTTCACCTCTGAAAGTGCACAGATCCTGATTGGGGAGATCATGGGGTGTAATAGGGACTTATAAAACATCCATAAAAACATCAATGATGTTAAAAAAAAATGAAGAACATCATTGATGTTTTAGGGAGAGTTTAAAACCCATCCAAATCCCTTTGTTTTTTTGTGCTTTTTGTGATCTAAAAATTTATACCATTTTTTGACAGATTTGCGAAAAGCCAAATTTTGAAGATGTCAACATGTGCTATCTGCCATCACGGGAGATCAATGTAGGTGTTTTGGGGGTGCAATCCCTTCCTCAATAATAAAGTAGCTGTGAGGAAGGGGTTGTACCCACAAAACACGTCCCTTGATCCCCAGTGATGGCAGCTAGCACATGTTGACATTCGACAATTGTATGCATCTTCAAAATGTGGATTTTCCTGGGGTGACTTCACCCCATCTGAATGCAATATCAAATACAGTTTGTAAATACTCATGTCTGATATTGTCTTCAAGTTCTACCAAATGTGAACTTTGTAAGTTCAAGATTTGTGTCTTTCTTGTTGGTTTTAAACATGCCTGTTTTATCTTAAATGGACATTTCTACTTTTTCTAATGTGACCCCCAAAATTGTTATACAACAAACTTGTTGGTTTGTTTTAAAAACCTTTTACAAATGCACATGTGATTGTGCTGGGATTAAAAAGATTGATAATCAAGAATGTGTGGATTATTGTTTCAACGCTCCAAAACTTTTGTTGTGCTCTAATTGGTGTTTTCTGTGACAATGGGTGTTATTTCCTAAGGTAAAATCCACTTTGCACTACAAGTGCAGTTTCAAGTGCACTTGTAGTGCAAAGTGTCTTTGCCTTTAGTAAATAACACCCAACAGTGCTTTGTAATGTTACACAATCACGCTATTTTCAGGACTCACCACATTTCTGTCAGGGTCAGCTAAAAGAAACACAGGCAGTAAATGTCACCAAAGATTTTAGTAGTTAAAATGTTTTTTTCATTTGAAAAAGGTTTCAGACATTGTCTGGCATATTTATGGCCCCCCTACCCGCAAAGTATTTAAGGTATCTTAGACGGACCTCATGGGCAACTCAGAGGGGGAAAGCCAGGACGGACACTTCCAAGCACCGTCAGGGTTGAACTATTCGGAATTCCGGCCTCAGGCCCAACTGAGCCAGCATAGTTGGCAGAATGTTGCCTTAAATAGTTGTGTAGAACACAGCACGCCAGGATGATATGATTTAGTTTGTACTCCGCCATGTGTATGGGTGTAAGAAATAGGCGGAACCGGCTGGCCATGATCCCAAATGTGTTCTCCACCACTCTTCTGGCTCTGGCCAGCCAGTAATTAAAAAACCCACTGGTTCGGGGTGAGGGTCCTCATCGGGAATGGCCGCATAAGATGGTCCCCCAGTGCAAATGCTTCATCCGCAATGAAAACGAATGGGAGTCCTTCCGCATTGTCTTCTGGAGGTGGCAAGTCCAAGCTGCCATTCTGGAGACGCCTGTAGAACTTCGTCTGGGCGATGACTCCACCATCGGACATCCGGCCATTCTTCCCCACGTCCACATACAGGAAGTCATAAGTAGCCGACACCACCGCCAACATCACAATACTATTGAACCCCCTAGAACCCCCTAGAAATAGTATGACCCAGAGTTGGGTGGTGGGACGATGTGGACGTGTTTCCCATCAATTGCCCCTTCGCAGTTAGGAAAGTCCCACCACTGGGCAAAGTGGGAGGCCACAGTCTGCCATTCCTGTGGGTTGGAAGGAAACTGTGGAGTCAAACAAGAAAAAAATTAATAATTTTGCACATAGACAGGGAAAGCAGATTAGACACAAACATTCTATGCCAACATCAAGATAACATTTATTTGAGGGATAAAGGGATTTTGACGGTGCAGATAGACTATACATACAGAAAAAATTTTTTTTTCTTTAAAAGAACACAGTTTATTGTTACAACCATTAAAAAGAGAACATATAGATTGTACAGAGTATCACAAACATTTTCTTTTTTTTACAATCATAAAAACATGGTGGTCAGAGGGGATGAAAAGTGTGTGTTATAGTTTAACAGATGATATTTATTGCATACTAGCCCGACATGTTTCACATTGTCGCTTTCTCAAGGGATATGCAACTGGTAATGGTATCATCCAACACTTTTAGTAATTCTAAAGAAATAAAGAGAAAAAAGTTGTTGTTTTTTTATGGTCTTTTCAATATTTTCTGTGTATTCAATGTTGTATTATAAATTTAATACCATCTATGTGTATATAAAAAAATTTTTTCTCTTTATTTCTTTAGAATTACTAAAAGTGTTGGATGATATCATTACCAGTTGCATATCCCTTGAGAAAGCGACAATGCGAAACATGTCGGGCTAGTATGCAATAAATATCATCTGTTAAACTATAACACACATTTTTCATCCCCTCTGACCACCATGTTTTTATGATTGTAAAAAAAAGAAAATGTTTGTGATACTCTGTACAATCTATACATTCTCTTTTTTAATGGTTGTAACAATAAACTGTGTTCTTTTAAAGAAAAAAAAAAATTTCTGTACGTATAGTCTATCTGCACCGTCAAAATCCCTTTAGTCCTCTTTTTGTATTTATAACTTTGCCCAGGGATGTGGTGCCTACCAATTAGGGTGTTGTTCCCATATTCGGAACCGAAACCAAAAACAATTTATTTGAGGGAGTTTTTAAAGACCAAGGTATAAGGTCCACCTATCAGATTCCCCCTCCCCCCTCTCATTGGCCATTTCTAACATTATAGGGGGGGAGCTCTTGGACAGGTAACCCTCTCCACTTCATTGAGAGATGAATACCTAAAAAATGTGTAAATAATGTGTATTACTTTGGTCAGCCCCTCCTTACTTACACTATTGACAGCCCACTGGACAGGTAAGAAGTGTCATAATACAAAGATATAAATACACATTGTACACATTTGAGCACATTTGGACATTCTGCTATTATCAAGATAAGAATAGTATCCAAAATTTTAAACATTACCATTTGAAAGTATATAGACAGGCCCTTGCACTACATGCTTTAGGGAATTCATCCATACATCTGACCACAAAAGAGATGGGTATAGTGTGTATGGGTTTGGCAAAGTCAGCACATAGATGATTGAGGATAAAGAATTGGGATCAGCTGACTTAGCAGTTGGGGGAGGGAGGGTTACAAAAAATTTGGGGACACCACAAAAAAAAGCCTCTGGCACTCTGCCTGAATTTAAATCAAAAATAACATTTCCAAACATTTTAGGGGGTGTTTGGGGTAAAGCACTACTATGGAGCTGATAAAATACATTGCTAAGTGACTACATGAGGTGAATATAGGGCCAGGAGACCATGCTGGGGAGGTAAGTGAAGGCAAATATGTATGAAGGATAAAAAAAATAATTACATAAAAATCCAGCATGCATGAGGACAAAGGGGACATTCACAGCATATTACAATCATGGTAATTAGGGAATGATGAAAGAAATACAATATATTATCAAACATTAAATACAATAAACTTTGATATTAAAGGATAAAAATCTTACCTTAATATACTCCTTCTGCAGGACCTGGATTATGGCAGAATAGGTCTCTGTGATAATGATCCCCAGAGCCTGGGGGAGATGCCTGTCGAGAACTTGAGGTCCTGCAGGCTTCTACCCATCGCCAAGTACCACAGGGTGGCGACGAGCCTCTGCTCCGGAGTGATGGCTTGCCTCATGCAGGTATCCTGCCTGCTGATATAAGGGGTCAGCAAAGCCAACAAATGGTGAAATGCGGGTCCGTCATCCTGAGAAAGTTCCTAAATAACATTAGAGTTATTTTCACGGATCTCACGGAGCAAAGGCATATGACAGAACTGGTCACGCTGAAGCAACCAATTCTTGGTCCATGAACTCCTCCCCACCCTGTTCATGGACTGGACTTGTGTCAAGGTAAGGACCCCAACACCAAGCCCCCGCACAGCACAAACTCTACGAGGAATACGTATACGCAACATGGCTAGAAAACGGTCAGCTGCTCAGAACGAAGAGACAGAACACACTGAAGAACAGCAAGGCCTGTGAAGAGCGTCCTGAAAAACAGTAACGAATGAACAAGAACACAATGACAGAGTCACGCGTAACTCGCTGCATGCACTGAAGACCAGATACAAACCCACAAGCACAAACTGAACAGCAGAAAGCGATCTGAAAGCCACGAGTCTGAAAAAGCACGAATCGTCTCTCACCAAACTTTTACTAACACGAGATTAACAAAAGAAGCCCAAAGGGTGCCGCGCTTGGTTCGGACCTGCCCTTTTCTAGTCTCGTTGTACGTGGTGTACGTGACCGCATTCTTGGCGATTGGAAATTCCAACAACTTTGTGCGACCGTGTGTATGCAAAACAAGTTTGAGCCAACATCCGTCTGAAAAAATCCATGGATTTTGTTGTCGCAATGTCCGATCAATGTCCGATCGTGTGTATGGGGCATAAGTGTATAATTCTCCAACCAACCATACACACAGACAATGCCAATTACAGTGTTGCCCCTCAATGTGAATGGGCTCAACCTCCCAGCAAAGAGACACTCACTCTGGAAAACAGCCCTAGACCTAAAATGTGACATTCTCTGTGTATAAGAGACACATTTTAAATCTACAGCTACACCTATGTGTACAAACAGACATTTTCCTCATTTTTACTCAGCCTCTTTCACCTCTAAAAAAAGAGGAGTGTTGATAGCGGTAAGAAATTCAGTCACATTTCACCTAAAGCAAATTGTTTCAGACCCTGAAGGTCATTATATTATTCTTATATGTACCATCAACAAAACGGTTCATACACTAGTAAATATCTATGCTCCAAATATCAAACAAATGCCATTTCTTCGTAAACTTATGCATATTGTACAACCCTTAAAACAAAGCCACATAATCATTTGTGGGGAATTTAATCTAATACCAGAAGCCCAATTAGACTCCACTTCTGCAACAAAACGCAGAGAATCCCCCCTGAAAAACTTCATTGTTACTCAAGATTTGTTTGATGTGTGGCGTTGTTTTCATGGAGCGGAGAGAGACTATACATACTTCTCTTCTCTCCATAAGACCTATTCACGTATAGATATTTTCCTCACAGATAAATTGTTGCTCCAAAACATCAGCGCAGCTGTAATCCACACCATGACTTGGTCGGACCATGTCCCTATCACCATTTCTATATCAGATACTCCACAACAAAAAAATACATTTCTATAGAGAGCAAATAACTACATCTTGCAACACTTGTCATACTCTTCAAGAATGAACAATTAAATAACTGAGTATTTTGAACTCAACACAGGCTCGGTGTCTGAACCAGGTGTGGTGTGGAATGCGCACAAAGCGTATATAAGGGGCATACTGATTAAACTCAGCTCTCACAAAAAACAGAGAACAATGCGTATTGACACCCTTACCTCCCAAATAGCCAATCTAGAAAGTCTAAATAAAACCAATCCCCAACCAACACACTCAGCACAACTCTTATCTCTTAGACAAGAACTTAGACTCCATTTTCTCCATTCGTATGAAAATACCCAGAGAAAACTAAGAGCTACTTCATACTCCACGTCTAATAAGGCAGGTAAAGCCCTTGCTGAACGTATCAAAGGTAAGAGAACTAAAAATAAAATAGATCACTTATACCACCCTCACACAAAAGAGAAGCTTAGGAACCCCCAAGCAATAGCTGATGCTTTCAGCGACTATTATAATGACCTATATAATTTGCAGCAGGACCCTGACACACACCAACCCTCCTCTGAAAACATCCACGAGTTCCTCCAGCACATTAGACTCCCATCACTAACATCAGAACAACTATCCCAATTGAATGACCCTTTCACGGAACAAGAAATCATAGCGACCATAAAAACCCTCCCTCTAGGTAAAGCACCAGGCCCTGAGGGCCTCACGGGGGAATACTTTAAGCAATTTGCCCAACAATTAGCACCACACTTAACTGCATTGTTCAATGACGCGGCCTCATCTTCAAAGTTCCCTAGTGAATCCCTTCAAGCGCTGATTATCACCCTCCCTAAAATGGGAAAAGAACCAACAGCCCCCCAAAATTTTCACCCGATCTTCTGAATCTAGACCTGAAAATCTACGCAAAAACGATTACCACACAACTACTCAACGTCATGCCCACACTAATCCATAGAGATCAATCCAGCTTTACAACTGGTAGACAAGCGTCCGACGCCACAAGGAGACTAATTGACATCATTCACCATGCCGAAACCAGTGGAACGCCTTTTCTGCTGATATCTCTGGACGCAGAGAAGGTGTTCAAAAGAATACATTGGAAATACCTACAGCAAGTCTTCCAGAAGTTTGGGTTCAGGGGCCAAATACTGAATGCCTTACTTGCACTATACACCACTCCTTCAGCCCAAGTATTCTCAGCCGATATGCTATCCCAACCATTCGTCATAACCAATGGAAACATTCAGGGGTGTCCATTATCCCCATTGATTTTTAATTTGCTCATGGAACCCCTAGCGGAGCACATCAGACAAAACCCTAAAATAGCAGGCTTTGAAATAGGTCACAAAACACACAAGATCAGCCTATTCGCGGATGACGTCATCCTCATGCTAACCAACCCAACGTCTTCCCTAGTAGAAGTACAAAATACCCTCCAATGGTTCAGCAGAATTTCCTATTATAAAGTTAATGCAACAAAATCATATATTCTTGACCTAGGACTAGACGCCACTACCAGAAATCTACTCCAAGCCCAATCACCATTTACATGGGCAGAAACAAATATATCTTATCTAGGGGTGCAACTGACAAAATCAACAAAAAATCTTTTTAATTAAAGCTTTAAATCATTCCTCACCAAACTCCAAAAAGATGTCCAGCAATTAGCTAAATACGAACTGACATGGTCACACAGACTCGCTGCTTTCAAAATGCTACATCTACCTCAATTACCCTACCTGTTTCGAACAATTCCCATCCCTATCCCGGCATATTATTTCAAATCCCCCCAAACAACTCTTAGCAAATTACTATGGCATGGCAAGAAACCTAGATGTGCAAAAACCACACTCACTAAACATAAATATGCAGGGGGGGGCCCAGGTCTATTGACTTTGAAAAATATTATTGGGCATCAATTTTGACCCAAATACAGGACTGGTTCCGGCAACACCCCCAAACTTTATGGGGACAACTGGAAGCAGTATCATTCAAACACAATAATTTGCAAAGTTGGCCCTTGGACATTACACTTGGTATTCCCATATCTAAAGCATTACCTCCCACGATGAAAGCCTCCGCTCTAGCTTGGAAAAAAACAAATTAATCTAAAGACAATGCAACCTAGCGCATTCCCACCACCTCTCCTGATAGACTTTTTACAACACTGTACTATGGACCTCTCCCTAAAACACTGGGCATGAAAAGGCCTGCATTATATACAAGACATATTTCAAGAAACCGAACTATTATCATTTCTGCAAATTCAACAGAAATACAATCTTCCTCACACAGAATCCTTCACCTATACCCGAGTTAAACATTGCATCTCACAACTAGTTACACCAAGGTACACACTTCCTCTTAATCTATGGTCATACCTGACTAATCCCACCTCGAAAACGAAAGGTATTTCTCTTTTTTACAATACCTTCCATCAAAAACGTGTGTTTACTAAATCAAAACCTCACCATCACTGGGGCACAGACTTGGAACAATCTTTCACTGATACTCAATGGCAGACGCCCTTATGCTCTATATACAAAGCTACTCAAAATTCTGCGCTTTGGGAACTCACACAAAAAATATCACTATGGTGGAATCTCACACCCACTAAATTGGCGTCATTCAACGACACAGCTTCGGACCTATGTTGGAGATGCAACCTGGCTAAAGGAGACCTACTCCACATCCTTTGGTCTTGTGCCTCCATACAAACATATTGGAAAACTATTTTTAACATATTGTCAGACATCGCACAAAGCCAAATACCTTCCACACCATTAGCATTACTAAACCTGACAATTGAAACAATCCCCAATCCATTTAGAAGGGTTACAACGAATATCCTTTTAGCAGCCAGACTGAGTATAACCAGACTCTGGAAAACTGGTCAGTCGCCTACTATAGAAAGTACTCTTGATATGGTCAATCTACATTATAACTATGAGTTAACATTTGCCTCTAGTAGGGGATTGATTGGGAAAACTCAAAAGGAGTGGCTTCCCTGGACCCGGTGGTCCCGAGCAGCAGTATTCATATGAACCCACTAACTCTGATGGCAAAATCTGTACTAAAAAGCCTGGAACCTAAACTTGTTCTTCGAGCCAAAATCAAAAGTCTATCTGTATCTCTGAGCTGTATTGATTGTTTGTTATTGTGAAAAATTGGAATGTAATCTATATTCTCTTCTTGTTAAACTTTGGAAAAATTAATAAAAAACCATTGTTAAAAAAAAAAAGATTTTGGGTACCTTTTTATATCCTTTTCAATCTTTAGTCCTCATGCACATGGACGTTTTTACAGCCGCATTTTTGAGCGTTTTTTACAGCTTAAAAACGCCTGTCTATGTTAGTCTATGGATTCATGCCCACCTAGACGTTTTTGAGCTGCAAATGGCCTAGGCGTTTTTAAGCTGTAAAAAAAACCCAGGACCAGTGTGTTCCGAGGCGCGGCGCTAGAGCTGTAAAAACGCGGAAAACGCGGAAAAACGTGCAAAAACTCGTTTTTTAGCTCCGGCGTTTTTTTGCTCAAAATAGATGATTGGACACTGTAATCTCTGTAAAAACAGGAAATTCCTGTCTGGACATTAGATTACCCAGGAGTCCTTTGCACAGCCGTGTGACTGTGGTTAGTGACTTGAAGATGGCAAGTGCTGTTTCGCAAGTGGAGCTCATTAGTGCTGTACAGGCCCATCCTGAACTGTGGGATGTGGCACATCCACTTCATGGAGACCACATACGTAAAGTGAAAGCCTGGGAGGACATCAGTGCTGCCATTACCCCTGGCTGGGAACAGATGCAAAATGCTGAAAGAAAGGAAATAAGTAAGTCTATTTTCCTTGAATGTATGATCTGTTTGTGTGTAATGTAAACGAAGATTGCATATTTAACCCTTTGTTTTCCATGTTATTTTAGGCAAAATTATGTTGCGCAGCTGGAAGTCCCTACGTGACCGTGTCAGGAGGGACCTCATGGACAAGGACAAGGCGGCACGTAGTGGAGCACCAGCGCCAACAAAGAGACCACATGTGTACCACACCAATCTGCTATTCTTACGGCAAAATATGCAGAGCCATACCAGACCGTAAGTTTTTTGTTTTTTTCATATATTTGCCTATGTACATTGCTTTTCAGGCAGTATGTTCCATGGCTATTGTAACCACTTTCCGAACGCCACATGTACATATACGTTGGCAGAATGGCACAGCTGCACAAATGGGCGTACCTGTATGTCCCTTTTAAGTTGCCACCTTGGCGGCGCGCTTTCCCATTGCAAGGTCCATGAGTCCGACCGCGGGTCCTGCGGACTCAATGTCCGCGGGCACACCGGCGATCGTCTCAGGGAGAGGAAGAGGTCAATGCCAGTGTAATTTTTACAGTAATCATTGCAATTTTAATCGCACTGATCGCTGTAAAAATGACAATTTTTCCAAAAATGTGTCCAAATTGTCCAATGTGTCCGCCGTATTGTCGCAGTCATGCTAAAAATCACTGATCTCCCCCATTACTACTAAAAAAAAATTTGTAAGAAAAATGCCATAAAACTCTCCCCTGTTTCATAGACACTATAACTTTTGCCAAAAAAAACTTTATTAACTGAAATCTGTATATACATATTGGCCTAAACCAAAAAAAAAAATTTATATTTATTTATTTTTTGTGGGATATTTATTACTTAAAAAAATTTTAATTCAAAATTTAAAACAGAAATTTACACTCTTTTTTTATAGCTCCGAAAAAAACCCCCAAAAAAACCCAGAGGTGATCAAATACCACCTAAAAAAAGGTCTGTTTGAGTGGAAAAAAAGGACGTAAATTTTTTGGGGAGCCACGTTGCACGACCACCATTGTTAAAGCGACACTGTGACAAATCGCAAAAAGTGCTCGGGTCTTTGGCCAGCTGAATGGTCCGGGCTAAAGTAGTTACGTTTATACAATTTGTATTGTCTGCAGGACAACTTCTAACATTAGACTCAGAGAGGTGGATGCAGAAGAGGCTGAGGTTCAGAGACCAAGCAGTCCTATGACCAGCACTGGATCTCCACGTCCAATCAGCGAGGGAGGTGTTGAGTGCACAGATGAGGTAACTGCTTCGGTCTGCCTGTCTATCTCATTGTCTGTCTGTCCATGTACATGTCAATGTAAACATTTTTGTTCTTTTGCAGGAATCGAGGGCTGTGGAATCACCGTCTCCTGCCAGTTAGCAAGGTGGAGAGCAGCGCGGTCGTGGCGGTGTTCGTGGCCGTGGGCGTGGACGTCAGGTGAGGGGCGGCTATAATCCGGAGGCTGATGACAGAGTGCTAGCACTGCTGCAGGAAGTGCGGCAGGAGAGGCGCAGTATGGATACCTTTTTAGACACCAACAACCCACGCGCCTGCTTCTGCCGCAGCCTTTACCACATCCTGGAGGACATTGGGGGAGACCAAGAGAAGCTTTGTATGGATCGCATGTACGCTATTGCAATGCAATACCGTCATGCAAAATTAAGTGGCGGGCCACCTCCATGCAATCCATATAATGTTTCTCATGATCCCCCAATGGCCCCTGGGACCTCAGCAGTGCTAGCACCCCCCTCTCACTATCAGCCCCCTCCTCAACGCCAACCACCACCTATGCCGTCCCAGACCTCATTCCATAACCTGCACTCCTATGGTGAATTTCAACCTTCCACCTCCCATTTTCAGCCTTCATACCCTGTACCCCGCTACCAGCAGGATTTTGGGAGTGATCGCCAGGCCCAACCATTACCCCGTCCCCAATCCCCACATCCCCAATGCAATCAAGCATCCACCACCACCTATCACCAGTTGTGATCCCAAAATAAATTCTTTTTTTTCTTGAAATACCAGTTGTGATCCCAATCCTTTATTAAATATGTTTTTTGATTGAAAATAAATGTGTTCAATTTGTCTTTTATATGATGCACAACAGCACTCCTTCAGGGCAAGCAGAGTGCAAAGGACTCTATCGTACTCTGCCTTCTGACAAGCGTAAGCTTCCTCTTTTTTGGGCTTAGCCTAGGCTTACCCCGAAGGCAGAGTCAAATTGACTTGTTGAACAATCGTTGATAAATGGACCTAAAAATAACAAACTTCAATTTTGAAATGCTTTATTTCAAAAAACACAAGAAAGCAAAGGTAGATGTATTGCAAATATTTTTTAGATATAATCATTCTGCCATGATACCTCTCCATCAGGGGATTCAAAAAATTCTGCAATTTGGTTTCGAATGCTCATGACACGTGCAGTTGAATGCAAGTCCATAAACTGAACCCTCTGAAGTTGGTTAATGGGCTCCTGTTCAACATTATTTCTGTCACTGTCCCGCAGAAAATTGTGCAGAACGCAGCATGCCAGGACGACTTTAATCGCGTTGTCAACATCTAATTGCATACTTGTCAGCAAAACTCGCCATTTGGCCGTGCACACCCCGAATGCACATTCAACAACACGGCGTGCACGGCTGAGCCGATAATTGTAGATTTTTTGTTGTCGGCTGAGACCATTGCCACTGTATGGCCTCATAAGATTTTCAGCCAGTCCAAAGGCTTCATCTGCCACCATGACTAATGGCAAGCTGGGTTCTTCAGTGCAGGGTAGAGGCCTGCTTTCAGGAATATTGAGTCGTCCCTCATGTAGACGACGTCCGAAGGCCGACTCGCGGAATATGCGGGCGTCACCTTGGCTTCCATATGCTCTCACATCAACAAAAAGAAATTTAAGGTGTGCATCGGACAATGCCAGGAGGACCACCGAAAAATATTTTTTATAATTAAAATATGACGATCCAGAGTGGGGAGGCTTCTTCACCCTGATGTGTTTCCCATCAAGGGCTCCTATACAATTTGGGAACTGAGTTTTTTCCCAAAAAGTGTCCACAACTGATTCCCAGATGTCTTCTGTTGGCTCTGGCATTACAATGTTATGCAATTCCTCCCATATTGCCACACATGTTTCCTTTATTATTTTTGAGACCGTTGAGAGGCCAAGGAGGAAGTAATGATGCAAGGAAGCATAACTTTGTCCCGTGGCAAGGAACCTAAGATAACATAATAAATTTAGTTATTGAAAGAGAAAAGCATAAACATAAGTCCTAACCCTACCCTTAAACCTAACCCTATCTCCTAACCCTAACCCTATCTCCTAACCCTATCTCCTAATCCTAACCCTAACCCCTAACCCTATCTCCTAACCCTAACCCTATCTTCTAAACCTAACCCTATCGCCTAACCCTAACCCTAACCCCTAACCCTATCTCCTAACCCTAACCCTATCTCCTAACCCTAACCCCTAACCCTATCTCCTAACCCTAACCCTAACCCCTAACCCTAACCCTATCTCCTAACCCTAACCCTAACCCCTAACCCTAACCCTATCTCCTAACCCTAACCCCTAACCCTAACCCTATCTCCTAACCCTAACCCTAACCCCTAACCCTAACCCTATCTCCTAACCCTAACCCTATCTCCTAACCCTAACCCTATCCCCTAACCCTAACCCTAACTCCTAACCCTAACCCTATCTCCTAACCCTAACCCCTAACCCTAACCCCTAACCCTATCTCCTAACCCTAACCCTATCTCCTAACCCTAGCCCTAACCCCTAACCCTATCTCCTAACCCTAACCCTATCTCCTAACCCTAACCCTAACCCCTAACCCCTAACCCTAACCCTATCTCCTAACCCTAACCCTATCTCCTAACCCTAACCCTAACCCTAACCCTATCTCCTAACCCTAACCCCTAACCCTATCTCCTAACCCTAACCCTATCTCCTAACCCTAACCCCTAACCCTAACCCTATCTCCTAACCCTAACCCTAACCCCTAACCCTAACCCTATCTCCTAACCCTAACCCCTAACCCTAACCCTATCTCCTAACCCTAACCCCTAACCCTAACCCTATCTCCTAACCCTAACCCTAACCCTATCTCCTAACTCTAACAATAACCCCTAACCCTAACCCTATCTCCTAACCCTAACCCTAACCCCTAACCCTAACCCTATCTCCTAACCCTAACCCCTAACCATAACCCCTAACCCTAACCCTATCTCCTAACCCTAACCCCTAACCCTAACCCTATCTCCTAACCCTAACCCTAACCCCTAACCCTATCTCCTAACCCTAACCCTATCTCCTAACCCCTAACCCTAACCCCTAACCCTATCTCCTAACCCTAACCCTATCTCCTAACCCTAACACTATCTCCTAACCCTAACCCTATCTCCTAACCCTGACCCTATTGCCATATGTGTATTCACTTACCTGAGTGTCACTAGCATACGTTCCTCCGGTGACACAGAGCTACGCATCACAGTGTCCATCCTTTTGAGCCTTGGCCTGAGCCTCTCCAACAGGTCATCAAAGAGCGGCACTGACATCCTTGTAAAGTTAAAGAATTTTGTCGGATATGAGCGCAGTTGGGAATAAATATTGTCAAAGTACCCCGTAGAAAACCGATTGGATACCATTGGATGCACCCAAAATTGACATCTGCTGCTTCTCTCCTCCTCCTGTCTCATTCTCCGCTGCCTCCGCAAAACAATCAGAAGGATTGCCTCATCAATCTTCTGCATGACAGGATCCATATTTCTCAGAAAAATACAGAAAACTTAACAGAATCTGAAACACTCTCTCCTCTCTCTCTCTCCTACCAAATTGGCACCGACACATGCTCATTGACATATTTTCTTTGGTTTCTGTGGCATTGTGGGAAATATAGCTGAGAGATGTGTTTTTCATTAAAAAACGCTTCTTAGCGCTAACGCGGAAAAACGCGGAAAAACGCGCAAAAACGCTAATGCAAAACGCGGTAAAAATCGTGTTTTTAACGCCGGTTTTTCCAGGCATCGAACCTAGCTTCACAGCTTGTTTTTTAAAACGTCCATGTGCATGAGGACTTATAACGTTTTATTACTTTATTACGCAGGTCTTTTGACTGTTCTTTTCTACCTCCTCATGGCTCAGTGTCTAGCCTGCTTAGAGCATCTAAGTGAGAGCTAACAAACTCATTGACCATTTATACACAGACACTAATTGTGATTTAAAAAGCCACACATGTGAGAAATTAACCTTTAATTGCCATTTTACCCTGTGTGTGCCACCTTCTGTGTCTGTACCAAGGCCAAACATTCCAGGCTATGTAAACTTTTTTTCAGGGCCATTTGGGTGATTTCTGTTATCATTATGATTTTAAAAGGATCCAAAAACTATGTGATAATAAATGGCTTCATGTGTTCACTATCCTTGAATAAAAAAACAGTGTTTTGGCTTGATAGGTCATATTTTCAATATAAATGCCAAAATTTCACAATTTCTGCCAGGGTGTGCAAACTTTTGAGAACTGTATATGTTAGTCATACATGAACTGCCAAACTATTTTGTCAGATCATTGCACATTATCATTGGTTTTTAAAGCGGTAGTAAAGCCCGCTTGGTGATTTTTTACCTCCAGATAAGCCTATAATAAGGCTTATATTCACCCTGGTTGCAGCCAGTTATGACACTGGCGCATACGCTTTAAAGGTGTGGCATACCTTGCTGGACCTTCAGAGCTTTGTGCCGGAACCAAGGGCTCCCGCACGCATGCGCAGGGGTGACATCATCGCTGCTCCGGCCAATCACATAGTCAGTGTGTGACCCCGGAAGAAAGGCCGGGGGGAGATGTCAGCCCTCTCAGCGGTGATAACACGCCACTGGAAGACTTTGTTCCAAGGTAAGTATTTCATAATGTGCTAGTATACAATGCATACTAGCACATTGTGCAAATGCCTTACATGTGTTTTCTTCTTTTTTAAAAGGTGCAGTTTACTACCGCTTTAAGATGATGGAGGCTATTGGCATCTTAGCAGCCACTATTCTAATGCTTGCTGATCTGGTATGGAACTTGGGGAAGGCCCACACCATTGTTTTTTTATTTTTGTTTGCATGGGCTCCCTATTAAATTTAATTTTAGACATTTATCAAAGATAAAAGTCTGATTTAGATTTTTGGGGGGATACCCACTGGTTTTCTTTTTTTAAATGGCAATTATTTTAGTATTTTAAGAGAAGTATAACCTAAACAAAAATAAGAAAAATAAACCAAAAGAATGTGAGATTTCCACAAAATCAATACCAGACCTTCATCCTAGATTGTGGTTATGTATGCATTTTAAGAGGGAACCCTACCAAAAAATATGTGGCCCCTATCCCTCCAAAATCCATACAAGCAAGTGAATGGTCTCCTCCAAAACCGTACCAGGCTGCATGACATTGGGAGGGTACCTTGCCAGGGGAGACACTCTGACAAGGCTCCTTTTCTCTATGTTGATGGGCAAGGTGCCTCTATTCCATAGCCCTGAATTGGTGGCTGTGGAGGTCTGTAGTTGGGGCTTATCTGAATCTCAAACCCCCCTTAAAATATAGGGGGAACCCAGATCCCCCTCCTCTTTGTGAATGAGTAACACAGTTGATCATCAATTACATCATCCAGTAAAGTAGATCCACATCAATCAGGATGAATGATGCCATGAAGGTATCTGGTGATTATGTGATTACATATAGATGAGCCACCTCTTTAACTGGCTTTTTGGTATGAAGCCAGTTTATAAAGGGGAATTTAATTCATGACATCTTACTTACTACTGTTATGCTGTGATTGGTCACAGCTATCATATGGTACATGTCTGCTCTGATGGGCCCGTGCACCATGTGATCACTCTGACCAATCATAGAGATCACAATAGTACACAGAATTGCTATGAATGAAAGCCATTGTTGACAACTTATATATAGTAAATGGTGCTGTGTAAGGATGAGCAGCAGAACTCCCAAACAGGGGAAAAGTTCTAACCTGAACAGCGAACCCCATTTAAGTCTATGGGAGCCAAACAGGAAAAATCTAAAGTGCCCCTTTTGAAGGCTTATATGCAAGTAATTGACCGTAAATGGGGTATATGAGTCTCAGTACTGTCCTGGGGGACATGTATCAGTATTTTTTTTTTTAAACATAGTTTTTGTAGGAGCAATGATTTTAATTATGCTTAAAGTTCAACAATAAAAATGAAAAAATTCCTTTAAATATAGTGCCTGGGGGTCCCCTTAATGTGCCTGCAAAGTGGGATATCTGTAGCATACATAAAACACTAAATAAAATGACTTGCAGTTACAGTTACAGTTGCCGGCACCCGGCTATTGAAAAAAAAAAGGCGTGGGGTCCCCCCCAGTCCATACCAGGCCTTTCAGGACTGGTATAGATTTGGAGAGGATCCCCACACTAATATCTCATAAAAAATGGCGTGGGGCCCCCCAAAATCCATACCAGACCCTTATCCGAGCATGCAGCCTGGCAGGTCAGAAAAGGGGGAGGATGAGCGAGCACCGCCTCCCCTCCTGAACCATAAAACGCCAAATGCCCTCGACATAGGGTGGGTGCTTTGGGGCAGGGGGGCTCCATGTTGATGAGGACAAGGGCATCTTCCTGACAACTCTGGGCTGTGGTCGTCGGGGTCTGTGGGTGAGAGCTCCCCCATGGGAATAAGTATTGCGTACATAGCACTGCTACCCATTCACCAAAAAAGTGGCAAAAATTAATAAACGCAATAGACAGTTTTCGACAAATCATATATTAAAAAATAAAAAAATAGTGTCCCTCGTTAATAACGCCATCCACCGGATGGCATTAAAAATGCTCAGCCTCCTGGGAGGCATCCCGCCGAATGCCTCCTCTCCGCTTTGAAATTTCTTATATAGGTAAGGGGCCACCTAGCTATGTCACCCGGTGGTCCAGGCCACTGGGTGACGTAGCTAGGTGGCCCCGCCCTATGCCTATTTAATAAATATCAAAGCAGAGAGGAGACTTTTGGAGGGAAGCCTCCCAGGAGGCGGGGGCATTTTTCATTTCTCCTATATTTTGGGTACGGAAGGTGGTGTGATTGAGGATGGACTTACATCGAAGGACACTATTTTTTTATTTTTTATTTTTAATAAAGTATTTGTCAAAAACTGTCTAATGTGTTTATTACTTTTTGCCACTTTTTTGGTGAATGAGTAGGGGTACTATGTACCTGATACCCATTCACATAGGGGGAGCCGGGATCTTGGGGCCCCCTTGTTAAAGGGGGCTTCCAGATTCCAATAAGCACCCTACCCGCAGACCCCAGAGACAAGGTGCTTTGCCCCCCATGTTGAGGGCATGTAGCCCTGTATGGTTCAGGAGGGAGCACTTGCTCATCCCCCCCTTTCCTGACCTACCAGGCTGCATACCCAGATAAAAGTCTGAAACAGATTTTGGGGAGGACCCCACTCCGTTTTTTGTTTTTTACATTTTGGTGTGGGTTTCCCTTGCAATCCATACCAGACCCTAAGGGTATGGTATGGACTGTGGGGAACCCCACACCGTTTTTTTCTTATTTTTTTACCAGCACTTTTTTATATTGTTCAGCTGTCAGCAAGGGAAACCCATTGACAACTGATGACTCATCAGATGTTAAGGACGCTACGGCCAGCTTCCCCTCCCTGCTTCTTAACAACCAGCGTACACTGTGCCCTGATTGGGCTCAGCTTTGCCCAATCAGGGAGCAGAATGCACTAAATTTGAGTGTTTGGCGAATAGGCAAATGTTCGGGCTGAACCGTTCGCACATCCCTAGTGCTGCGCTACTTATAGCTGAATAAAGTGTAATCCATGTCTCAAATTAATATATCACTATGTAACCGCTGTCGGTGTTGACAACTGTCATGTGATTGCTGATTGGTCACAGCAAACACATGGTACAAGGGCCTTGCACAGTGGCCCAGTACAATGATCTATGTTCTACTATGTCTGAGGACACTAGGTGCACAAATGGGAGGACCTCATATGACTTCCTCCAAGAATGATATTGCTCTCGCTTGGCTGTTTTTTTTACTATAGGCTGGGCAGGAGGTGGTTAACTTATTCAGTATTGCTTAGCAGTTGTTACTGTTGAGAATAGTAAGGTTTAACACTTTCTTTTCTATCATATGTTTATTTATTCTTTGCGGTTGCATTCTCTAGCTTGATGCCACTGCTCACTTGTAACACTTTTCCTGATGAGGGATTGGAGTAACTGCTCAGAAATGTATAAAATAAAGTGTTTTAGTTTTGTTTATTAACATCTGACTGAAGTTAAGTTTCATATAAAAATACAATGGGGTTTTACTAAAGCTGGAGAGTGCAAAATCAGTCTCACTTCTGCATAGAAACCAATCAGCTTCCAGGTTTTATTGACAAAGCTTACTTAAACAAGCTGAGGTTAGAAACTGATTGGTTTCTCTGCAGAAATGAGTCTGATTTTGCACTCTCCAGCTTTAGTAAATAAACCCCAATGTTTGTTTTAGCCTCTTATCTGACCAGCATCCACAATTTCATACACATGTGAGAAGTGAGAAGAGCTGTTCACTGCAGCCTAAAAATGGCCATAGATGGGTATAATTTCAAATGAATATTCTTGTGGAAAGAAGGTTCTAAGAAAGTTTGTTAGTTTTTACAATCAATAGTGGGTCAAACTGACATTTGTTTTCAATTGCATTGAAAAGAACATTTGAAGGAACGTGATGGAAACATTTTCTCAAATCAACAATTTTCTAACAGTGCATGGCGTTTTTGTTTGGTATTGCCCACTCATTTCAAATCAAATGCTCAAAGCACGCAAAATATTTCAAACAACAAACAAATGTACTGAGAATGTTCTTGAGAATTTCCATATGAATTTTCCCAAAAAACGGTAGACTGGAAACAAAGTAACATCTCCACATAACGGTGGACTATAATTGTACATCAGGTGAGGAGAATATATCTACTCCTTGCTGCATCTGATGGTATGGCTACTTATAGAAGTGGTCCCCCTTTTCATTTGCCTTTTAGACTGGCCCAGGCAAGGTACTTCCCCCATGCTGAGGGCTTGTGGCCTGGTATGGTTCAGAAGGGGGACTGCATACTCACCCCCCAAACTAGATTACCAGGCTGCAAGTTCAGATTAGGGTCTGGATTGTGGTATGAACCCATGCTTTATTATCTTGTTTTTTGCATAGGGTTACCCATGAACATTTTTTTATGAGCAACCCCAAAACACATTTTTTTACACTATTCCAGCCCCTCTGTGAAAAGTCTCAGATGAAAGGCTGTCCTTAGTAATGCCAAGCCTTCACTCTGAACACTTAAGCATGCACACTTGTTTGTGTGACAGGGGCAGTGGCTAGACAGGTATAGACACTCCAGCCTCATTGCCACACCCCACTGTGCCTTTAGAAGAAAGGCCTGATGTAGACACCTCATTTGGCCTTATTATTGGTGAGACTGTCTGGTGTTTGATGCAATGTTTTTATAATTATGTAATCTAGAGTTCCTTCTAGTGCACACAGGCAGTATAATTTAAATGTTATGGATCTCTGGAGGAACATGACAGGTGGTCTCAGGATATCATGCTTTGTTGTGAGTCTTGTGATATCAGTATGCGTGCCCTGACATTGAGAAACACACCTCTATTTAGAGTGTAATTAGATACCATTAGCTGCTGGGAACAGAAAAACAGGTCAAGTGCAGGCTGGGATGCTGCCCACCCTCAACCTGAATAGATAAGTACTGTGAATGTTTCAGCAATATAAGAACTTTGCGCATCTTTGCAAAGTGACTTGGACTGAAGTTTTCTATATGCCATTTGATTGATATTGTGGCTATTGTGACATTTTTGTGGAGCCAGAGAGGGTATTGTATACTTAGTATTGATTATACTATTGCATAATTGTTGCATATTGTACTATTGTTCTATAAGTTGCGGTTAGAACTGCACAATGGATAACTGAAAAATAATTATTCGCTCATAATACAATGCATTTGCAGGGACTGTGAATTTCTATAACTATTAGTGCATGTTTGTTGCAATATATGATTCTTACAGACAAATCTTAAAACTTGGCATATTGTCTATTTGTACCATACTATTACCAGATTGTCTTTTAAGGAACAGGGGAGTAGTTGCCGTATGGGACTATGCAAATTTGGAATCTGTAAAGGTCTTCAAATCTGCATATGGAAACAAGTCATGCTGTCAATGATAAGAACAACGGTTTATACTGTGGTGTGTATACACTAAATAGAAAGTCAGTTTGGAGGTCATTCAGATACAAATTAACAGCAGACCAGATGATTCACATGTTTATGAACACATTGAATCAGCACTAACGATTTATCTGATCTTCACACGTCAACGACTACCTGAAAATAGCTAGAATTTATATAAACATCCTTTTTCAACTTTTGCAATTTCTGTATTGTAAATACAACATCAATGTTGAAGAAAACAGCATGGCTGCAACCAGTGTGTTAGAAATACAGCACTGTACAATATATGGATTACAAACACAGCCCTGAGTAAATCATTGTTCAGCAATATTAAATCCAACAGACAACTATGTTGTTACAAGGACTCAGGATTGAGATTCAGTAATAGAATTTGTTCAATCTTATGAATGTACATGTTGCATGTTGGCTGCTGGAAACTCTGTTAGCAAGGGGGAGGATATACCTTTCTAATTATACCATCTCGTTAGTGGGATACATATTGTTCTTAAAGGGTCTTAGGTGTTTTATATGTCTTTATAAACTATACAGTTATTTGTATTATATTGTTTCAGCTTTGCCTTTATTTAGAGAAAGCACACATTTGTTGAATTATGAATATATCTTGTATTTCTCTGTAGCAGTTGCATAAATCGAATACAAGGGTCTTCTTGGTTTACAACTCATAGACCTTTAAGAAGAAGCCATAAAGCACTGTTGAAGTGACTCTGTCACAAAAGGGTCCCTTCCACACACAATGCAGGAAGCATAACAATGATATGAAATAAGCAACCATGGCTGCATCTACGTGCATTTATAAATACAAACAATACATGGAAAAGAGATTTCTAGTGCCATCTATATCCATTTGCTCAACTTTATAAAACATATTGATCTCTTCTACATGTGCATAAAAGAAAACATTGGACAGCTATACATACCCTTTACTATAATGTGCAAAATATATCAAAATATGGTTCAATTTATGACAGAGCAAAAAAGAATCACTGAGAGGAAAAACAAAACCTTCACTGAACTGTTTAGGTGTCTGCTTACAGACTCTGGATTACCTGAAATATACTGGTATGAAGCAGTCACTTCATACAAAACAAACAGTTTTCTAGAACAATGAAAAAACAATTATGAACTATGGCATGGTGGAAACAGAGCACTGAATCTATGAATGTGAGGCATTTATTTATACTCCAGATTAAAAAAGCTGAAATCGGCAAAATAAGGCTCCAGAGGTGTTAAAGGCTGAATTGGCCCCTCCCACTTCCTGAGCATTTCTATTGGCAAGTTATCTATCATAGTTATGGACTAAAAGTAAAGTACTAGAGATGGGAGAGGACAGGCAACTACAGAAAAACCTAGGAGGCAGTGTTCTTGGGGCACTGGAGAAGATATTGCTTTTATGCCTGTATTAAACCCCAGGGTTCCTTTATAATGTTTGCAGAGGTAATGGGAATAATTATTAAGAATCATTATTAAGCTGGTACTTATTTTTTTAAATTACTAATTTATTTTCTTAGACAGTGTACATTGCTTTTAAATTATTAGTTTACTTTATACATCAATGTATTGCCTAGTTTTATCTGACTCATGTGATGGAACAATGAAGCTAGGAAATCAAATACATTTTACTCTCAGATCATTCACTATTAATGATGTCGCTAGGGGCCATCAACCAGTAAAGTGGAGAGTAAGCCCTGTTTGGTTGGAGTTGATTAAGACACCAGAAGTGGTATTGATATCAAAGTAATTTATTGAGTTGAATACTACATCCTCGGGGATAAGTTGGAATGTACTTAAAGCCTTCCTAAGAGGATATTTGATACAACAAATATAGAGAAGTAAGAGAAATACTAAATACTGGGATATAATGGTGATGAATAAAGTCATGTTAATGGAAAAAAGTATATACTATAGATAGCCCCTCTCCTACTACACTCTTGGATTGGTTGAGTACGCCTCAGAAGTTGTTTATGTATGGAAAGCTTCCAGACGCTAAATGTGCATGATGTGGGGATGTGAGTAGTACCCTCATCCTTATGGTCCAGAGGTGCCCCAAATTATATAGTTATTGGGAGAAAATTATTATTACTGTAAACTCTGTATCTGGGGTAGCGTTTGGATTAGACCCAATGCTATGTATACTAGGTCATATAAATGGGGATACTGTACCATTAACTGTACAGATTGCAGTGATTAGATGTTTATTTCAGGTTTGTAAGTTGATTGCACAGAGGTGGTTGGCACCTACACCACCACATACAGGGAATGGGTAAAGGCGGTGAATGATACGATAACAAAAGAAAAATATGTGTGATAGATATGATAAGAGAAGGGGATGTGTAAAAAAGTTTGAGAGAATATGGAGCCCATGGAAGGACACTACAGGGCTTCCCCCAAGGGATAATATAGTTAGTAGATCATAAATTAGGAAGGAAGATATATATACATAGTGTAAGATTTTTTGTCTATTTTCTTTTGATAATCTAGGTGGTACGGAGAAAATTATGTTCTATATATGTATATTTATGAGTAAAAGTAAGAATTTGTTGGGTAAAGTGGTAAAGATGTATTGTTGGATATTGTATTTGTATGATTGGTTTTGTATATATGGGAAAACTGTAAAAACCTTTTTCAATAAAGATTATTTGATTAAAAAAACAGACATTTCACTCAGGTGAAAAGCTATGACACATTTATACCTAATAAGACAACAAAATATAACAATGGTTTCACAGTTTGAACTGTGAAAAGGATGATTTTTCTGACTGTATATGGATTTCAATGCACAGCTATCACAAAAAATAATAATAGTGTGTAAACTGTCATGCTGCAGGAAGCAGCTGTTGCCAAGCTCAAATGAAAACAATTGATGGACTTTATATATTATCACATTTTACAAGCAGTAAAAATGAACCTAAAAATGTACCCTGTAGATATGATGGAATATGTGGCTGCTATAAAGGATTTGATAAAGCTATTCCAAAAAAACAACTGTAAATATATTACTTTTGAAAAAATGAATTGCTTATATTGCCATTCTGTCAAGTGTATGATAGGGCAAAATAAATATAGAAAAAAAAAATATATGCAATACATTTCTGCAATACGTGCATATTTACACACATTTTACCTTGCAAATGCATACATATAGTAGTTAACCTACCATGAATGCACTCAGCTCTTAGGATCTGTTGTGTACTGACAACACACAGCATGTTTTTGAACTGACAAGTGTCATCTCTGCTCAGTTTTTTTTCTGGAAAAGTACTCAAACAACCCCCTGTGCTTCTATTCACACCACAGAAACTACCGGGTAATCATTCTATAGCCCCAAGATATCAAATAGGAGGGCTAATTAGACTCAATGAGCACTGGATACAGGGCAGTTCTTAATTTCTAGTATGATAAACAGGAAACTTTTGAACTTATTGAACAGATATATGCAGATTTGCAAAAACTTTTCAATTGGATATTTAAAAAAACAAAATGTAGCAAACAAAAGGAATTCATTATTCATATTTTTAAGTGACACTGTGATTGCCTGAAAAATCATAACAGTAGGCTGCTGTAAGAGAAAATCTATTATACTTACATAAAATCTTTATTTTGTGGCAATAACAGGCAATAATACGTAGTGTTCTCATTTTTGCAGAGTATTCCAGATTCTAGTAAAAAATCTAACAATGTCTGCTCGTGTTTGCTCTGCCTCTGTGTGAATATTCATATGGCACCATGCAAGATAGGAGGGAGGGGCAAGCGCTCCTTCACTAACGCATTCAGCTCTGTGTGTTGTGAATAGACCCAAATAGTAGTAAATGTAGTAATAAATGCAGTAAATAAACCAAAAAAGTGATGAGGAAAGACAGTGAGTATACCATTGGCTGATGAATTGATACAGTATAGTTGCCGTATTTATCGGCGTATAACACGCACTTTTTTCCCCTTAAAATCAGGGGAAAATCATGGGTGCGTGTTATACTCCAAACTCCGCTGATTGTGAGCAGAGTGGAACGATCGTGCCGAGATACACATAGCCGAGTGTACTCGGCTCTTCTCGGCTCCGCTCACAGTCCCGGCCAGTCCCGCCATTGGTCCTGTGTTATGTCCATCATAGGGCGGGACTGGGTATGACTGTGAGCGGAGCCGTGAAGAGCCGAGTACACTTGGCTATATGTATCTCGGCTCCACCCAGTCCCTGCGATCTCGGCGGCGCTCGCTCTGCTCCGCCGAGTCCCTCCGCGGCGCCATATTTAAATCTGTGCAAGGCTGCACTGGAGCAAGGCTGCAAGGCTGCACTGGGGCAAGGCTGCACTGGGGCAAGGCTGCAAGGCTGCACTGGGGCAAGGCTGCACTGGGGCAAGGCTGCACTGACAAGGCTGCAATGGACACTGGGGAAGGCTGCACTAACAAGGCTGCACTTGCATGGCTGCAAGGCTGCACTGTGGCAAGGCTGCACTGACAAGGCTGCACTGGGGCAAGGCTGCAATGGACACTGGGGAAGGCTGCACTAACAAGGCTGCACTGACATGGCTGCAAGGCTGCACTGGGGCAAGGCTGCACTGACACAGCTGTACTGAGAAGGCTTCAATGACACTGACAAGGCTGCAGATGGACACTGATAAGGCTGCATTGATGGGCATTTAAATGTAAGTTTTTTTTCCCTTAAACTTCCCTCCTAAAAGTTTTTTCCTTAAAATTCCCTCCTAAACTTGGGGTGCGTGTTATACGCCGGCGCGTGTTATACGCCGATAAATACGGTATATATTTTTGAGGAAGAAAAGGCTGCTTACAATTAGAGGGAACCTTTCAACATACAAGTTAAAGTGTTTCTAAAGGCTCAAGGTTTTTTTTTTACCTTCATGCATTCTATGCGTGAAGGTAAAAAACCTTCTCTGTGCAGCGGCCCCCCCAAAACTTACCTGAGCCCCATCGCGATCCAGCGATGTGTACGAGAACCTCAGCTCTCCGGGGACTCTCACTCCTCATTGGCTGACACAGCAGTGTGAACCAATCACAGACAGTGAGCCAATGAGAAGAGAGAGGGGGCGGGGCTGAGCCACAGCTCTGTATCTAAATGGATGTGCAGAGTAGTGGCTCAGGAGCGAGCCTGCTCGGTGCTACCATAGCAAGCTGTTTGCTCTGGAGGCGCTTGGAAGGAGGGAGGGGCCAAGAGCGCTGACATGGGAACTGAGAAGAGGAGGATCTGTGCTGCTCTGTGCAAAATCACTGCACAGAGCAGGTAAGTTTGACATGTTTGCTATTTAAAAAAAAAAAGCCTTTAATATCACTTAAAGGATTAAAGACTAAGTTCACTTTTTTTAAAAAATTCCAGCTTCCCTATGTACCAATATACCATTAATGTACTTTCAATCTTTACAATCACTGCCTTCAGGCTTTCTAAGGGTGTAAATTCTTGATTTCACTCCTCATTACCCATCACAGTTTTGGAGGCCATGAAATGCCCAGATAGCACAAAACATTTTCTGGAATTTACACAGCTTTTAGTTTATGACTGCCTATCTCATTTCTTGAGGTGCTAAAATGACAGGGCAGTACAACCCCCCCCCAATGACCCCATTTTGGAAAGTAGACACCCCAAGCTATTTGCTGAGAGGCATATTGAGTAATTTGCAGATGTTGCTTTTTGTCACAGAGTTCTGAAAATGGAAAAAAGAAAAATAAATACGTTTTCCTTTTATTTTTTAATTTTTCAAAACAAATGAGAGCTGCAAAATACTCACCATGCATCTTAGCAAATACCTTGGGGTTTCTACTTTCCAAAATGGGGTCATTTGGGGGGGGGGGGGTTGTGCTATCTTGATATTTCAGGACCTCTGAAACTGTGATAGGTAGTGAGGAGTGAAATCACCATTTTGTGCCCTTAGAAAGCCAGCAGGCGGTGCTTGGTTTTTGGGGTCCTGTTCGTGGCTAGACTGCCTAAAATTCCCACACATGTGGTATCCCCCTACTCAGGAGAATCAGCAGAATGTATTTTAGGGTGTAATTAAACATATGCCCATGGCATGTTTGAGCAATATATCATTTACTGACAACTTTGTGGAAAAAAAAAAAACATTATTGTAAATTTTCCTGAAACTGGCAAAATATAAAATATTCCATGGACTCAACATGCCTATCAGCAAATAGCTTGGGTTGTTTACTTTCCAAAAAGGGGTAATTTGCTGGGGTCCTGGTATTTTATGCACAACATTAGAAGCTTATGCCACACATCACCCACTCTTCTAACCACTTGAAGACAAAGCCCTTTCTGAATAAGTAGACAGACACTTTTTTGTACCAGCATCTGGCCTTACGGGCAATTAAGTACGGTGCCATCAACTGGTAATTGAGGTCCACCGCTACTATATTAAGGTTGTATTCATGGACACAGAGGGGTTTTTCCACAACACCAGTCACCGTTTGAATTTGAACCTGCGTGAAGGGAGGACAGAACAAAAACATTCTGATTATCCCTCCACTTCACTGCGAGCAAATTATTACTTCTCAAGCAGGCTTTCTCTCCCAGTCTAAGTTGGGACTCTACAAGCCGCTGGGGTAAGCCCCCACGATTAGATCGCACAGTGCCACATGCACCAATTCCATGATCAAACAAGTAACTAAAAAATTGTCCATGTACAAGTGGTACCCCTTTCCGAATAAGGGTGATTGTCCCAAACAATCTTGCCAGCACTCCCTATGTAGACTGGGTAGTTCTCAGGCTCCACGTGACTATCTTTTCCCTCATAAACCAAAAAACTATATGTATAGCCTGTTGCCCTGTCACAGAGTTTATACATCTGGACCCCATATCTGGCACGCTTGCTGGGAATATACTGTTTGAAAGACAAGTGGCTAGAAAACTTAATCAGGGACTCATCAACACAGATAACTTAATCGGGAGTAAACAAGGCTGAAAACTGTTGGTTGCAGTGGTTTACAAGGGGCCAAATTTTGTGGAGTTGATCGTATTCAGGGTCACCTCGAGGAAGACAGAGTTCATTGTCATTAAAATGCATGAACCGCAAGATCTGCTTGTATCTAGCCCTGGGAATGGATGCAGAGAACATGGGCATATGGTGAATTAGGTCAGTGGACCAATATGGCCGCAACTCACTTTTTTTAGTTATGCTCATGAGGAGGGATAGGCCCAGAAAGGTCTTAAATTCGTAAACCGTAACAGGTTTCCAATCTTTGGCAAGGGTCAAATGGTGGCAATGAATTAACCAGCATACAAATTGCTTTGGTCCATACCAGATCTTAAGAGATCTTCTGTGAAAAACAGTGAATAAAAATCAAGTGATGTAAAATCAACTGTTTCCACCTGAATTCCGGGTTGGCCAGTGAATGGGGGAAGTACGGGTGCTGCAGAAGTGGTGGGCTCCGAATTTGGATTGGCAAATGCAACAGGAAGGGCACTATGGACTCAACGGGCCTCTGTTTGTCTTCTTGGTGGCTGCAGGGCACTACTTGTGCTAGCCACCGCACCAGCTTGAACTGCACTTATGGGACTCGCCACGTCACCACGTGTTACTGCAGTACTGGTTTGACTACAACCAGGGTGTACTAGGCCGCTGGTGCTTGCCAGTTCACCAGAAGGATGAACGGCACTAGTACTGGCTCTCTGCTCTATATGAGAGCCCTGCGGTTCTTGCACCTCAACAACAGAAGAAGAATGAGGTCGGGTACGCATGACCTTAGCAGGGACCACTACTCCATTGTCAGAGCTATCTGTCAGGGTGCCGCTGCTGTCTACCGGTTTGTATTCTGAGCCTGACAGATGAGGGACTTTCCCCTCACTCTCATCTGTCATGCTCAGAAACGTGTAGGCCTCTTCATTAGTGAACCTCCGATTGGACATTTTGGCCTCTAAATTTACTGGTACAACTAGTACAACTAGTGCGACTCTAGACTAGACTAGAGCCTGCTTCAATCGCTACCAAATGAACTATTAGCATTCACAGGGATCAGGTCTGACTCTGGGAATGCTGCAGTTATGTGTTTTGTGTTTTGTAAGTGACAGTGATCGATTGCTACTGCACTTGGGTGGGCTGGGCTGGGCTGGGCGGAGGGGCTAAACACAGGTGCTAGCAGGTATCTGGGCTGATCCCGCTAATGCTGCATTTTTGGGAATCCTAAACTACTGGGGATGCTAGTATAGATCTGATCAGATCAAATATATTGATCCGTTCAGACACTATACTACTAAGGGAGGTGTATGGTGTGTGCATGAGTGTTAGCGCTACTGCCACTAATCTGACGCTTCCTGGGGCTGACACTGACCCTAACTGATGCTAAAACCTGCCAGGCGATCAGGGGGTTAAACCTTTATTGGGTAATATATGGCGGGTGCCCTGATGCTATAAAGAACAAACTAACTAACCAGCATCACCCGTAACACTAATACAGTGATCACTGATGACAAGGGATGAAAGGGTTAACTAGGGGGCAATCAGGGGGTTAAAACCTTTATTATGTAGTATATTGGGTACCCTGACACTATAAAAACCTGCCAGGGAAACTAAGCAATTAACTGGCTAACTAGCATCACCTGTGACACTAATACGGCGATCAGAAAAAAGATCTACTAGTGACACTGTGGCGGCGTGAAAGAGTTAACTGGGGGGCGGTCAAGGGGTTAAACCTCTATTAGGGGGGTTTAAGGGGTACTCTAAAGCTACCTGGGCCTACTACTAACTGCCCTAACACTTATTAGAGTCATAAATGACACCAGTACAGGGATCAATGAAAAATCTGAAAACTGCATTTGGTCACACAGTGACAGGGGGTGAAGGGGTTAACTGGGGGGCAATTGGGGGTGATCCTGGGGTGACAAGTGTGCCTACGTGTACTGGTGTTAGTGTAGTGTTGTGCAACTCACTGTTAGACGTGATCTCTCCGCTCTCTGGAACTGAAAAGAGTTCCACGAGGGCAGATAACATCACTTCCCCTGCCTGTGTTTACATTACACATGCAAGGGAGGAAATTCATTCACCAGAATCGATCAGCAGGTCCAGGCCATTGGCCTGGGCCTGAAGACTGATTGTTTCTGTAACAAATCCAACCACCACAGGCACAGGGATGGGCCACATGCGAGCACCCCCTGCCGGGGGAGCGAGAGACGTATTGGTACGCCCCTTTGTGCACTCATGCCATTCTGCCGACATACATCGGAGTGCGGCGGTCGGCAAGGTGGTTAAGCAGCAGTTCCCTGTGTTTGGTTCTGTGTTCCTGGACGCCACTAGAATTTAGCAAGCCTAAATTCCCCCTTTTTGTTTTAGCTCTTTGTTTTAGCTCTTTCCTAAGTGTAGAATATTTATTGCTTCTGTCAACTGATGTTCAGCAAGCTCCAGTAATCTGTAGGAAGGATCAATAAAAAATAAATAAATTCAAATATGAATATTTATCAGACTAGCCAATAACAGAGGAGGCAGCCTAGTGGTGTAATATGAGAAGGCTGATCAAAACTTGCAACAATCATATTAGCGTGCTCTTTCTCCCAGGATATTTGCTCATTCAGAAGTTTACTGTTTTCCATTAAAGGAGTGGTACAGGCAGTAGGTTCTTTATCTCAATGCATACTATGCATTAAGATAAACAACTTCTGTGTGTAGCAGCCACCCCAGCACCTGCCTAATTACTTACCTGAGCCCCATCTCTCTCCAGCAATGTCCACAAATGTCTAAGCCGTCCAGAACAATCAAAGTCAGTCAGCCAATCAGTGGGAGAAGGGGCTGGGGCTGGGTCATGACTCCACATCTGGGAAGATGCTGACTGTGGGGGCACTCAATAGGTGGGAGGGGCCAGGAGCAGCAAAGAGGGACCCGAGAAGTGGAGGATTCGGGCTGCTCTGTGCAAAACCAACTGCACAGAGGAGGAAAGTATAATATGTTTTGTAATTAAAAAAAAAACGAGATTTTACAAATCACTTTAAGTTTTTAGCCTGAAAAACAAACACAACTAACTGGTCCTTTCATAGTATTCTTACTCATAGTACTATTAAAGTTGTCTTAAATGAGACAGGGTATATCTATTTATTGATCTATCCATCTATCTATTTAGATAAATATACCCTGTCTCATTTAGACCTTAATAAAAACAGGACCCTCAGTCAGTGAGTCAGTGAAAGACACTAATTATAAAAAAGCCACCTTCTTTCTGCTCAGACCTGTCATCAAACTGCCTAGTATAGAGAAGTCTTTCACCCCAATCTCCTTTGCAACTATTGGCATTTGGCTACATATCTCAGAGCCCCAAAAGCAAGTTAATGATTAAAGGCTTCAATCTGCCAGGTGCTGTACATGCAGGTCTGAACTGAAAGAAGGTCTCCATATAACAATCAGGCAAATAACCACTGCTTTCGTTCATTGATTGTTACTGAGCTCCTGTGCTGGTCCAAACAACCGACCTGCTATACACTCTCACTCCTATATAACAAGTTAGCTTTGTTGAATACAGACTTTGTACCCTCTTTCCTTCAAAAAATGTGAATCTGAGTTGGGACTCCACCTTACATCTCAGCAAAGGGAGAAGATATTGCACTTTTCTTAGAAATCCTCATTTGCTAATCAATTCCAAGAGATGGGATAAAAGATCATATCAGGATGGTAGAAGGTCCTACACATACTCCACAAAATGAATTCTCAGATTCCAGAGACCTGTTAGCATTGTGGAATTAAGAAAGGCACTATGATGCATGTGTTCTGGTCATGATAAAAAATCCAACCTTTGTGAGATGACATGATATCTACGATTAGACAACTCACCCAGATTGGCTTAAGCCAAATTCCAGCTGCATGCCTCCTCCATCCTAAGGAGAGACCAAACTCAAAATACAAAACCTCTTTTACCATCTATATGTTGAATGTGGCTAAAGCCTGTATATCCTTCTTATGGAAACAGCCTTCCTCTCCCACGAATTCCCTGTGGTACACCAAATTAAATGAGATCCTATAAATGGAAGACCTCTCTTACACCCTACATCAGGGATATGCAATTAGTGGACCTCCAGCCGTTGCAAAACTACAAGTCCCATCATTCCCCTGCCTCTTGTTGTCATGCTTGCGGCTGTCAGGGTCTTGTACAGTAGTTCTGCAACAGCTGGAGGTCTGCTAATTGCATATCCCTGCCCTACATAATAGTGATGGGGAACAGTTCGGCATCAGTTTGGCCCTAAACAGTGCCTGTTCGGGTGTTCAATGAACACCCGAATTTGCGGGGCACTCAGCAGGATGTTAACTTGCCAAGCGCCCCACAATGCACTACGCACTGCACAGTGCATTCTAAGCTTTGATTGGCTGAATCAATGCACCGGTCAGGTGCAACACTTAACCTAATGAGGGCACAGTGAATAGCTGGCTGTTAAGGAGCAGGCTGGGAAGCCGGCCGCCCCATCCTTAACAATGGATGAGACATCAGCTGTCATTTTTGTATTGCCAGCAACCACTACAAGACAGGGATACTGCTTGGTTTTGGTAGTGTATACAGTACATCAGGCTGTTTGGCAAGGAAAATATTCAGAATTTTTAAATGACATAGTTCTACTCTAGATATGCCATAATGTTCCCATTATTGAAGGACAATCCTTCCTTTTTCGTACAATCCCTCCTCATATCCTGCAAAATATTAAGCATGCTGAGTATGTAGGTATATAAACTCATAAAGTATTTGCATTTGTTACTATACTGTAATCCATTATTGTAGGTGACTTATTGATCATGGTTCTGCTACTAAGTGCACAGTTAAAATATTTGCCCAATGTACACATTTGCATAATACATTCTCCTGTTACAGGAAACAACTGTTCAGAAATGCCATTGTGTGTAAAAATATGAGTTTAGACTGTCACTTTAAATGGAGAATATTATGGCTCAGTCAATACTGTGAACATTTGTTCAGTGGGTTCAGAACTATAACACATTCTTAGATGTAAAAAATATTTAGAGTGGTTTTGTAGGACTTGCTGTTCCTGTTTTAATGACCCCTTAAAATTACAGTTATGATATCATAAGTCAAAAAATATAGCATTCCAAAATCTGATGCATGTAATAAAGAGGCCAAAAAAGAGAAATTCAGAAATCCTACACATTTATAAAAAAGGTTTCAACTTCAGGGAATACTAAGACACAGATTTTCTGCCAGATGTTAAAGAAAACATTCACCATCCTAAATTAAACTTTCATTTAGTTTATAATATCATATAACTTTTCAATGAGCAGTCACGCATGGTATGCAGAATACTCAAATATCTCTATAGTAATGATGTATTGGGATTTTTAACCCACTAGATTTTTAGACAATTTGGCCAATGTGGAGCAAAAATAAATAGATATAAGTAAAAATATATAGAAACACTGGACCAGTAGATCAATTTCACTCTCACCATATACTATGTGCAACAGGGCAGGGGAAGGGGGATTAGGTGCGCCAAAACAAAGACACCTCACCTCCTTCATGCAGCTCTAATTGTGTCCCCATGCCTCCGATCTACTGGGGTGGATGATGCCGGCCTCCTCCGGCTCCCAGGAGCCATAATAGTGCCGCATGCCATGTGTGGAACGCACGCCATTCAAAAGGCCAGGAAGTGCGGGTGTACCTGCGTTCCACCCGCAACTTCCGGCCGATCGTGGCATCATTTCCCCCTCCTCCACAGGCGTCAGAGGTCACTGTGCGCCAGGAACACGGTCTGGAAGCGTGGGTGTGTTTGCGTTCCACCCACTGCTCCCGACCGTCAACCTGTGGTGAATAATGCGCGCGCATCTCAGTACGGCCACGCGCTCTCTACCAATCACTCCACTACCAACATTATCATTGGCAGAGGCGCGATCTGGCTAAGCAGGACAGGCAGCATTCTGGCGGGGGCTACTAGCAGTGCTCAACCCACTTATCTCTAAAGAAACATTGATGAAAAATGGAGGGGAAAAAAGGAATATATAATTTAAAAACTTAATTACTTAATTAAAAAAAAAAAAATTATTAATAAAAATAAAATTAAAAATATAAAAATATTTTAATGTAAATCTCGATTCCCAAATAAGGAAGTGGAAAAAAGGGATAATGGAAAATGGAAACCAAACCTATATGTTGATCATAATGTAAAATTGTTAGAAGGCGTCCGCAGCAGTATCCCTCCAAGGTACAGTAGATCATACCATATCCATAAAATTCATAGATTGAAATATAACATATAATATACTTAATGTTAAAAGAACAACACATGGGAGTCCATAACAATTAGTCATCATGATATCAGCACGATACTAATCTAGAGGAGGAAGGGTTATAAAATAATAAATTGTACATAGTATAAAATACTAAAAATACATATGGGATCTCAAAGTGAATACTGAACCTCATCAGCCTATACCAATATTAATCGCCATAAGACACAGCAATAGAGTGTTCCTACTGAAAGGCTGCACCCCACTCCATGTAGATGTAAAATATATATAAATCTAGTGACAAATATCTATATAAACCATATAATAATAAACCATACTGTGCCAAATGACAGTGGTATCCATCACCTTATCATATACCCTGGAAGATACCTCTGCGGACAGGCATACCATAGACAAGAGAGAGAGAGAGGCACCATTGCCCGTTAGCATCTGGTGGGAATAGACACTAAACTCCAATGCCCTCAGCTATGCGAACCTGTTCATGGGTTATTGGGAACGCAACCACATCTGGGCCAATAACCCCTATGGGAAGAACCTAGTGTTGTACTCGCGGTACATAGACGATATTCTTATCATCTGGAGTGGTACTGATGAGGAGCTGAAAGGATTTCTTGCACATTGTGCAGGAAACCCCTATGGGTTTTCCTTTACCCATGTGGTGGACGACAAGTCCCTGGTTTTCCTGGACCTGGAGCTACAGGTGGAAGACACTAGGACCATCTTCTCAAAAACCCACTTTAAACCGAGCGCCGGGAATTCATATCTCCACGCCCGGAGCCACCATCACCCTAGATGGATTAGGAATGTCCCCTTTGGCCAGTTTTGCAGGCTTAGGCGAACCTGCACCCTGAAGCAAGACTATGAAGAACAGAGCCTTATCCTTAAGAATAAGTTCAAAGAAAAGGGCTATGATGAGGAGCATATAGAGGAGGCATTCCAAAAGTACCTTGTGTTGTACGACAACACTTGTGTTGGCGAAGAAAAAAAGATAAACCCACATGTGGACGAACAACCACAAGTACGGTTTTGCACTAGGTACAATAACAAGGCCCCCATAATACAAAAAATCCTCAAAAAGAATTGGAGAACCCTTGAATCAGATCCCATCTTAAAGACAAGCCTTCCTTCGCATCCTAATTTAGTCTTTAGGAGACCGAAGGACCTTAGGAGCATCATTGCCCCTAGTAGGGTAAGAAAACAAAGACGTGGAGGACTCAGCAGCACCTGGAGTACAATTTTTGACCAGAAGGGCAGTTACAGATGTGGGACTAGCAACTGTGGGAACTGCGTGCATATGTGCCACAGAAAGAAAGAAGTCTTTGGAACAGACGGTAGGGTCCACAAGATTAAGCAGTTCATCAACTGCGGTACCCCGTATGTCATCTACGGTCTTCTGTGCCCCTGTGGCCTCCTCTATGTTGGACGAACGTCAAGAGTCATGAGGATAAGAATGAACGAGCACAGGAGTAGTATCCTGACAGAAAAGGATAACTACTCAATACCGAAACATTTCAAAGAAACCCATAGTAGCAGTACAGAGGGCCTCAAAGTGTTCGGCATAGAAGCAATGCCGAGCGACCTAGATAGTGGTAAAAAATATCAAATGCTGTGTAGTAGAGAGGCCTTCTGGATATTTTCCCTAGGAACTTTGGCCCCGAAAGGTCTAAATGAGGAAATTGAACTACACAATGTAGCATAATTCCTTTAGTTCCCGTCCAAGCTTTCGAGCCATTGTTAACACCAGTTAGATAATTCAGATGTGACTTCTCTAGTGTGTCCTTCGCCTCCACTATGTTGGTAGGGGCTCACTCCTGGGGTTTATAGGATGCACTAAGGTCAAGGACTAGGAATTGGGTAGACCATTTGGCAGGTGTAGTAATAGGTTTTAGCGGCTAGGTATTTTTTTAGAAGCTAGTTATTAGGTTTAGGTTGTGGTTGGTTTCAGATAGTCGCATATTGGCCTATTTGACTACATGATGTATGTTTTGTAATTTTATGCAATTTACCGCCAATGTAATTTACCGCCATTGGAGTTTAGTGTCTATTCCCACCAGATGCTAGCGGGCAATGGTGCCTCTCTCTCTCTCTCTTGTCTATGGTATGCCTGTCCGCAGAGGTATCTTCCAGGGTATATGATAAGGTGATGGATACCACTGTCATTTGGCACAGTATGGTTTATTATTATATGGTTTATATAGATATTTGTCACTAGATTTATATATATTTTACATCTACATGGAGTGGGGTGCAGCCTTTCAGTAGGAACACTCTATTGCTGTGTCTAATGGCGATTAATATTGGTATAGGCTGATGAGGTTCAGTATTCACTTTGAGATCCCATATGTATTTTTAGTATTTTATACTATGTACAATTTATTATTTTATAACCCTTCCTCCTCTAGATTAGTATCGTGCTGATATCATGACGACTAATTGTTATGGACTCCCATGTGTTGTTCTTTTAACATTAAGTATATTATATGTTATATTTCAATCTATGAAGTTTATGGATATGGTATGATCTACTGTACCTTGGAGGGATACTTCTGCGGACGCCTTCTAACAATTTTACATTATGATCAACATATAGGTTTGGTTTCCATTTTCCATTATCCCTTTTTTCCACTTCCTTATTTGGGAATCGAGATTTACATTAAAATATTTTTATATTTTTAATTTTATTTTTATTAATTTTTTTTTTTTAATTAAGTAATTAAGTTTTTAAATTATATATTCCTTTTTTCCCCTCCATTTTTCATCAATGTTTCCTTAGAGATAAGTGGGTTGAGCACTGCTAGTAGTCCCCGCCAGAATGCTGCCTGTCCTGCTTAGCCAGATCGCGCCTCTGCCAATGATAATGTTGGTAGTGGAGTGATTGGTAGAGAGCGCACGGCCGTACTGAGATGCGCGCGCATTATTCACCACAGGTTGACGATCGGAAGCAGTGGGTGGAACGCAAACACACCCACGCTTCCGGACCGTGTTCCTGGCGCACAGTGACCTCTGACGCCTGTGGAGGAGGGGGAAATGATGCCACGATCGGCCGGAAGTTGCGGGTGGAACGCAGGTACACCCGCACTTCCTGGCCTTTTGAATGGCGTGCGTTCCACACATGGCATGCGGCACTATTATGGCTCCTGGGAGCCGGAGGACGCCGGCATCATCCACCCCAGTAGATCGGAGGCATGGGGACACAATTAGAGCTGCATGAAGGAGGTGAGGTGTCTTTGTTTTGGCGCACCTAATCCCCCTTCCCCTGCCCTGTTGCACATAGTATATGGTGAGAGTGAAATTGATCTACTGGTCCAGTGTTTCTATATATTTTTACTTATATCTATTTATTTTTTCAATTAATCAATTTTTTTTTTGTACTAGTATCACTACTACCATTATCTTTTTAGCAGATTACATAGAGTGATGTTTTCCCTCTATATTTTGGCTACAAATGGGGAATCACACTCAGAGGGATGGGATAGAGAGGGTTAACCCGAATGGGTGGTGCCTAATATCTGTGGGAGGGGGCGTCGTCACTAATTGGGTGGGGTGGACACAGGCACAAACATAGGTTTATAGAGAGAGCAATTTGAGAGACCAACCATTGCCCGCTTAGGCTCTAAAGAAAGGGGTGCTCCCCCGAAACGCGTAAGCCATCAGCCATTTGCGCTGGTCCTATCCTCTCGGCAACAGGTCCCGGGGTGTCGATCCACAGAAACAGCGCTTTTGCGCCCTTTTGAAAGCTTTTTATACTAGCTCGTTTGTGAGTATAATTTTTACTGTTTTTATGCTGCATTAAAGTTTATCAGTGGTTCTGTTTTTTTTTAGCTTGAATACCCATTGTTCAAATGAGGGCTGTAAGACGCTAGGCATTACTTCTATAGGTGGCTGCACCACATATCCAGTTCATGGACACCTGAGCGCAGAAGAGGTCTTTTTTCTTGTGTTTGAGCAGTTAAGCACCCATGGCTAGCTGTTTCTTTTCTCTTATCATGGTCAAAAGCATATCCAACCTTCACAGTTTGATCTTCTTCACCTGTTCATTGTGTTGGAATAAAATTGTAAACGTATGATCATTCTTTCTGATATGATTTATTATGGTCAATTTATGATTTTATATTATCTATCTATCTATCTATCTATCTATCTATCTATCTATCTATCTATCTATCTATCTATCTATCTATCTATCTATCTATCTATCTATCTATCTATCTATCTATCTATCTATCTATCTATCTATCTATCTATCTATCTATCTATCTTGCTCAGGTTCATGCTCCTCGGAACTGACTCCATCTTGGAAGTGGGGGAAAATTGTTGTGACAAAGCATCAGCCCTTACATTCTTAGTACCGGGTAAGAATGAGACAATGTAATTGAAACTAGACAAGAAAAGAGCCCATCATGCCCTTCTGAGAGAGAGGCGTTTAGCCTCAGACAAGAATGTGAGATTCCTATGGTCAGTAAGAATGAGAACCGGCACAGTGGTACCTTAGAGGAGATGTCTCTATTCTTTCAGGGCTAAAATGATCGCTAACAGCTCTCTGTCACCAATCTCATGATTGCAATCCACAGGTGACAATTTCTTGGAAAAGTAGCCACAAGGATGCACAGTGCTCTCAGAGGTAGGACAATGAGACAGAAGGACGCCAACTCCACTCTCAGAAGCATCAACCTCAAGGATAAAAGGTAACATAGGATCAGGATGTGCCAACACAGGAGCAGAAACAAAGGCAGCCTTGAGCCTCTCAAAGGCTTTAATGGACTCCGGAGACCAACACTGTGGGTTACCGTCCTTTCTGATCATATCAGTCAGGGGCTTGACCAGAGACGTGAAGTTACGATTAAACTTCCGATAATAGTTGGAAAAGCCAAGAAAACACTGCAGAGGATGTAAACCCACTGGTCGGGGCCACCGTAGGATTACTGAAAGTTTCTCTAGGTCCTTCAAAAAACCAGAAGTGGAAATGACATAACATAGGAATTTAACCTGTTCATGATGGAATTCGCACTTCTCCAATTTACAATAGAGATTGTTCTCTCTTAGTTTCTGAAGCACATGGCATACATCTGTGTGGTGGCTCTCCAGGGACTTGGAAAATATGAAGATATCGTCGAGATAAACAATTACACATAACTGCAACAAATCTCGGAGGACATTGTTATTAAATTCCTGGAAAACTGCCAGGGCGTTACAAAGGCCAAAAGGCATTACGAGGTGCTTGTAATGGCCTGTTCTGGTATTAAACACAGTTTTTCACTCATTGCCCTCCTTAATCCTCACGAGATTGTATGCCCCTCTCACATGAAGTTTCATGAAAACCGTTGCTCCCTTGAGGCGGTCAAATAACTCTGTGAAAAGATTGAGACCCCTATAATCAATACAAGGTCTCAGGTCACCACTCTTCTTCTTCACAAAGAAGAAACCAGCACCAGCAGGAGACGAGGATTTGCGGATGAAGCCTCGAGAAAGTGTGTCTGCAACATACTCCTCCATGGCCTTATCCTCCAAGACCGACAATGGGTAAACCCAGCCACGAGGAGGTATGGCACCAGGTTGAAGGTCAATTGTGCAATAATACAACCAGTGTGGAGGCAAACTACCGGCTTGACCTTTGTCAAAGACATTGCTAAAATCGCCGTACTCCTCCAGCAGGGAGGAGAGAGAAGAAGTGCACAGGACCTTGGCTACCTTCTGGAAGCATGTCTTACTGCATTAATTCAAAACCAAAAAGGTATATACTGCGCTATCCCATAAAATATTCAATAAACAGAAGGCATGTGTCTGTGAAGACAAAAAATAATTAATGCTGCTGCAACCATAAATGTGAGACAACCTCCACTTCAAAATACTGTACAAAGAAAGGCTGCGCTGCTGTTGATTAAGTGAGAGTGATCATGAACCATTTATATGACCATAACATGTGCACCCATATGTGATAAAAAACAATTAACGATATTTAAGAAAAAGAATAATAATTGCTGGGACAAACATTAAACTTAATTAACACAAATTGGAACATATGTGATTACTCTATATATATATGAACAATTAGACATCCAGTATGTTATGCAAAGTCCATACACAAATGTTCCTTTGCTGAAAATGTCTTTCATCAGTAAAAAAATATAAGATAAAACACCACTCTGCTGATGTGAAGCATGCAATGTTGTCACCCTGAAGAGTGTGATGTTAGGGAAATTCCTCCACCAAAAAACGATCTGCCCCTTACCAGATCTTTTGCTCTCTTGTTAAGGAGATCTTATGTGCAGGTGGCTGTATCCCCCAGCCACTGGGTCTCTGTCAGAAATATGGCTCCAAGGGTCACCTCTCAAGGGGTCCGCTGGATGATATACTGGCACTCAGATCCCAAGGATAGATATAAAAGAAAGAGCTCCATAGCGTAATACTGATAATATTTATTAAAAAATCACAAGAAATACACTTACAGTGCTGTAGCTTTAAAATCGCGTGTGTACACAAACTATGCCGGCCGGCTCACAGCTGCTGCCCGTCGCTTCCGGGATCAGCGGTGGATGGTGGTGACGTCAGCACGTCGCTCCTCCCTACGCCGTTTCGACAAACCTGTCGTCTTCCTGGGGTACGGGCGGCGTGCTGACACACCACCTATATACATTCAATCAATCGTACAGGAACGCCCTCTTCTGAGATCAAGGCATCCAAAGCTAAATTCGCCATCTTTAAAATGGGCTAAAAAACTCCTATTCCATTCCAGTAAACCATTTATATGCCGGAATAGTCCACTATAGTGTTTGTTCACATATAATGCCTCATGCTTAAACTTCCGCCCTGGGACCGAAAGTCACTACACTGAGAGAAAAAAATAGATAAAATTATGAATGGGAGAAGTTATAAAAAATTCCTTTATTTCTAGAAATGAACAACCTTGATTTAAAATAAATAAAAAATGAAGAATAGAACTTATTCTTTCTTATTTTCTTTGAAAAAGACTTTCATATGAATAGCCTAATGCCAAAAGTTTAATAACAGTAATCAAAGTATATCCAGAGCCCTCAAGCCCCTTAGCCCCGCAGAGGCACCGGACTAGGCTGAAAAGAAAAAGAAAACAAGGGGAGAGAACCCTGTGAGTGTGGGGATCTCACCACGCCTGTTCAGAGCATAATGGATCGGTAATTGTCTCCACACCGATTGATACATGGATTATACTCAGATAATTAAATTCTTGTGAAGGCAATATTCTAAAAAATTAAATTAAAAGATAATTAAAGAGAATAACAATGACTATTCTCCCAGGACGGGGAAAAAAGGGGGACACCAATCCCCCACATTCCAACCATACTGGTAATATTGAGACCAAAAATGGACAGTCAGACGTCCAACAAAAGGGGAAGAAAAACACACATATATATATATATATATATATATATATATATATATATATATATATATATATATATATATATATATATATATATAAATATTAACTGTGTTTTATTATATATCTAAAAAAACGCAATAGCTCTTTGGACGCGCAGCTGTCAAAAATTGACAAAAAATTGGCAGTCTTGCATCCAGAGACAAAAAACATAAAAACGTCAAAACTGACTATAAAGCAATATGTCTCTTAAAAAGGGGGCACAGTAACATCTAAAATGAACCTCCGTGTTATGTCTAAACGTTGCTCACCCATTTCAATAGGGGCTTCATAAAGACTAATAGTATATAGAACATTATAGGTTGTGGAAGGAAGGGTTCACCCAATATAATAAACCCCTGCTGAACTGAACTCCCCAATCCTCCGACTGAGGCTAGATAGAGGAGTGTCCTGTGTATTGTATTCTCCCAAACCGGACGCCTTGATCTCAAAGTAAGGCCAATATCCCAAATGTTAACCATTATCAATGAATGCGTTTACATTGGTATCAATGTTCAGGCCATGGGGGGTATAACATCGAACATGATGGATCCAAGCCATTTCTAATCTGGACAGTTCCCTGACTAGAAATCCACCCCTCCAGTGGGCATTGTATCTGTCTATCCCTAAAAATAGGGTATTAGCCGGGTTCCGGTTATGGTGTAACGCATAGTGTTTAGACACCGAGTGGAATTGGAAACCATTTTTGATATTTGTAATGTGTTCTCCTAGGCGGACTTGCATGGGACGTTTGGTCCTGCCTATATATTGCAGCCCACATGGGCATTGCAATAAATAGACCACCCCTTTTGAGCTGCATGTAATAAAGGGCTCTATTTTATGAACACTAGATGTACTGAAAGATGTAAAAGACTCGGTTTTCCTCTGCTTATTCTTGTTTAGTGAGCAAATCTGACACCTGCGGCACTGATGGTAACCAGATAGATTCTGGAAGAATGACACCTTTTGAGTAGGTGGGTCCACTACATTGGGAGCAATTCTGTCTCGCAATGAAGGGACCCCCTTGAAGACAATTTGTGGTTTACTAGGTAGAATTGTTTTGATGACTCTATCATTTTCCAGGAGGTGCCAGTGTTTCTTTAGAATCTTAGTGATCTGGTAGTGTTGTGTAGAAAAACTGGTGATAAACGGTAAAGAGGGTCCCCCTGAATCACCTCTAGGAGCATCCATCAACAAGGTGGCTCTATCAATAGATTCCACTTGATTCATTGTTTCTACCAGCAGGTTCTTATTATATCCCTTTTCCTCCAACCTTCATAAAATGATACCTGCCTGCACTCTATAATCCCTAATATCTGTGCAGTTACGCCTCATACGTATGAACTGGCTCTTTGGGACTGACCTAAGCCACGGATCATGATGGCAGCTCCCGATGGGAATGAAAGCATTCCGATCTGTCTTACTGCATTGTGGTGACCAGGAGAGAACCTCAGCATGGAGCCAATCAAAAGAGGGGTTGTGCCTCTGTAACCAATAACCAGTGGAAACTTAGGTGAGGAAATACCTTGGAATTGGATTATCTCATGGTGAAACGCCCCTACGGCCATGGACAATAGGACAGTCTCATGAGTCACATGGGCAGGCTGTAGAGGTCTCCTGTCAAGAGCCTCAATGGCAAGTGGAGTGTAACGCAGCTGAAGTGGAATCGAGTGCTTTGATACAAAGGCAGCATCAATGAACAGGCCTGCAGCCCCACAATTGATTACAGCCTGTATCTTGATGGACGACTCAGCCCAAGGAAGGGTAACCAAAACCAGGGGCTTATCCTTCTGGATAACTGGGGATGAAACAACGCCACCTAAGGTCTGTCTGTGACAGGACCTCAAGGTTCAGGCATGCCCTGGACGGGTAGGACAAGACTTCAAAAAGTGACCTGCCTGGCCACAATAAAGGCACAATCTCTTCCTCCTAATAGGGGTTCTCTCATCTGCAGAGAGACACGTGAAGCCCAAGTGCATGGGTTCATCTTCACTGACCAACTCAGTACCAGGAAGCATGGGAGGTGAGGGAGGCAAGGGTGGGACTGCAAAGCTCAGAGGAAAATATACAGGAGGCTTCTGCAAGCGCTCCTTAAAAGAGAGTCTTTCTCTGAGTTTGGAGTCAATGAGGATGGCAAATGTGATCAACTTCTCCAGCTCAGTGGATATATCTTGGGCTGCTATCTCATCCTTGATGGTATCCGAGAGACCATGAGAAAAAGCAGCCATGAGGGCCTCATTGTTCCAAGCAACCTCTGCTGCCAGAGTATGAAATTCAATGGCATAATCAGCAACAGTTCTCGTACTCTGTTTGATGGACATGAGGCACTTGGCAGCAGAAGCGAGCATGCAGCAATGGCAAATACCCTTTTAAAGGAAGTCACAAACTCAGGGTAACTCAAGACAACAGGTTTTTGTGTCTCCAATAGAGGGTTTGCCCAGGCCAAGGCTCTCTCAGAAAGCAAAGATATCACGAAACCTACTTTGCTTCTGTCCGTGGGAAATGCCTGGGGCAGCATCTCAAAGTATATCTCAATCTGGTTGAGAAACCCTCAGCATTCGATTGGATCACCCCCAAATCGCTGGGGAATGGAGTGCAACCAGACATACCTCTTATAGAGGTAATACTCGAGGCGGGTGCCTGCACAGAGACTGGAGCAGCAGCAGGGACGTCCTGCAAAACAGGTTGTACCGGAGCAGCCAGGTGAGCCGTGCAACTCAGGAGAGTTTGTAATGCCATGGCAAACTGATCCATGCGGTGATCCTGCTTATCCAATCTGGAAAAAAATATTACCATCAAGTGGATTGACTCCCTCTTCTAAATTCATGGCATTCGCCTACTGTCAGAAACCATGAATAAGACTGAGACTAAAGTACAGTTGAATCTCACTTGTTTAATGATAATTAAAAAAGTAAACAGAGTAAACTTAGTCAAAACATAGCCAGAGTTCAGGAACCATAACGGATAGTGAGACAAGCCAAAACATCAGGGAGCCAGAGATGAGCGTAGTAGAACAGCAAGCATCATCTGGAGCCAGAAAGAATGTCAGCCAAGCAAGTCTTTAACAGGAACACAGGAGAGCATCTCTAGAGATGTGACCAAGGCAAAGGTAGAGATCACCTGGGCTGGGCAGCTTAAGTAGGCAGGACTGAGCAGGATATCAACAGGTGAGTCACTGTGGAGAGATAGGAGCTGGCAATTAGCCAACAGCTGAGCAGCCAGCTCAGAGAAGGAAGGACTGAGCCCAGAAGTGGCACCGGAAGTGTCCATGATGGCTGAGTCCACTGGGACCCAGCGCATCACAGATCAAGGTAAAGGGCCAATCACAGCAGCTCTTTACCACATGATTGCTCCATCCAATGACAGAGCAATCACTTGTCAACAAAATGGGATGATGGCCGGTTCAACTAGCACTACTGCAGGGTTTCTTTCTCCTCTCGTCACACGCTGTATTCAAGAAGATAGAGGAATAAACCGAAGGAAGATAGAAGATAGAAGATAGAAGAAAGAAGATAGAAGATAGAAGAAAGAAGAAGCATTTAAATAAAGTAATTGTCAAAAACTGTCTCTTGTCATTTTTAAAAATTTTGACACTTTTTTGTGAAATGGTAGGGTACCCCCTTACCATTTCACACAGGGGGAGGGCCGGGATCTGGGGGTCCCCTTGTTAAAGGGGACTTCCATATTCCGATAAGCCCCCTGCCCGCAGACCCCCACAACCACCAGGCAAACACACATAACTGCAGTGTTCGCAGAGTCAGGCCTGATCCCAGCGATCGCTAACAGTTTTTTTGGTAGCATTTTGGTGAACTGGCAAGCACCAGCCCCAGGCAGCGTCAGATTAGCGCCAGTACCGCTAACACCCACGCACGCACCGTATGCCTCCTTTAGTGGTATAGTATCTGAACGGATCAGTATCTAATCTGATCTATACTAGCGTCCCCAGCAGTTTAGGGTTCCCAAAAACGCAGTGTTAGCGGGATCAGCCCAGATACCTGCTAGCACCTGCGTTTTGCCCCTCCGCCCGGCCCAGCCCACCCAAGTGCAGTATCGATCGATCACTGTCACTTACAAAACACTAAACACATAACTGCAGCGTTCGCAGAGTCAGGCCTGATCCCTGCGTAGCATTTTGATGAACTGGCAAGCGCCAGCGGCCTAGTACACCCCGGTCGTAGTCAAACCAGCACTGCAGTAACACTTGGTGACGTGGCGAGTCCCATAAGTGCAGTTCAAGCTGGTGAGGTGGCAAGCACAAATAGTGTCCCGCTGCCACCAAGAAGACAAACACAGGCATAATGCCCTTCCTGCTGCATTCGCCAATCCTAATTGGGAACCCACCACTTCTGCAGCGCCCGTACTTCCCCCATTCACATCCCCAACCAAATGCAGTCGGCTGCATGAGAGGCATTTTTATGTCCTCCCGAGTACCCCTACCCAACGAACCCCCCCAAAAAAGATGTTGTGTCTGCAGCAAGCGCGGATATAGGCGTGACACCCACTATTATTGTCCCTTCTGTCCTGACAATCCTGGTCTTTGCATTGGTGAATGTTTTGAACGCTACCATTCACTAGTTGAGTATTAGCGTAGGGTACAGCATTCCACAGACTAGGACACACTTTCACAGGGTCTCCCAAGATGCCATCGCATTTTGAGAGACCCGAACCTGGAACCGGTTACAGTTATAAAAGTTACAGTTACAAAAAAAGTGTAAAAAAAAAAAAAAAAAAACCACAAACAAAAATATAAAATAAAAAATAATAGTTGTCGTTTTATTGTTCTCTCTCTATTCTCTCTATTGTTCTGCTCTTTTTTACTGTATTCTATTCTGCAATGTTTTATTGTTATTATGTTTTATCATGCTTGCTTTTCAGGTGCTTTATTGTTAACCATTTTTTTGTCTTCAGGTACGCCATTCACGACTTTGAGTGGTTATACCAGAATGATGCTTGCAGGTTTAGGTATCATCTTGGTATCATTCTTTTCAGCCAGTGGTCGGCTTTCATGTAAAAGCAATCCTAGCGGCTAATTAGCCTCTAGACTGCTTTTACAAGCAGTGGGAGAGAATTCCCCCCCCCACCGTCTTCTGTGTTTTTCTCTGGCTCTCCTGTCTCAACAGGGAACCTGAGAATGCAGCCGGTGATTCAGCCAGCTGACCATAGAGCTGATCAGAGACCAGAGTGGCTCCAAACATTTCTATGGCCTAAGAAACCGGAAGCTACGAGCATTTTATGACTTAGATTTCGCCGGATGTAAATAGCGCCATTGGGAAATTGGGGAAGCATTTTATCACACCGATCTTGGTGTGGTCAGATGTTTTGAGGGCAGAGGAGAAATCTAGGGTCTAATAGATCCCAATTTTTTCAAAAAAGAGTACCTGTCACTACCTATTGCTATCATAGGGGATATTTACATTCCCTGAGATAACAATAAAAATGATTAAAAAAAAATGAAAGGAACAGTTTAAAAATAAGATAAAAAAGCAAAAAAAAAAAAAAAAAAAAAAAAAGCACCCCTGTCCCCCCTGCTCTCGCACTAAGGCGAACGCAAGCGTCGGTCTGGCGTCAAATGTAAACAGCAATTGCACCATGCATGTGAGGTATCACCGCGAAGGTCAAATCGAGGGCAGTAATTTTAGCAGTAGACCTCCTCTGTAAATCTAAAGTGGTAACCTGTAAAGACTTTTAAAAATGTATTTATTTTGTTGCCACTGCACGTTTGTGCGCAATTTTAAAGCATGTCATGTTTGGTATCCATGTACTCGGCCTAAGACCATCTTTTTTATGTCATCAAACATTTGGGCAATATAGTGTGTTTTAGTGCATTAAAATTTAAAAAAGTGTGTTTTTTCCCCCAAAAATGCGTTTGAAAAATCGCTGCGCAAATACTGTGTGAAAAAAAAAATGAAACACCCACCATTTTAATCTGTAGGGCATTTGCTTTAAAAAAATATATAATGTTTGGGGGTTCGAAGTAATTTTCTTGCAAAAAAAAAAATTTTTTCATGTAATCAAAAAGTGTCAGTAAGGGCTTTGTCTTCAAGTGGTTAGAAGAGTGTGTGATGTGTGACATAAGCTTCTAAATGTTGTGCATAAAATGCCAGGACAGTTCAAACCCTCCCCCCAAATGACCCCATTTTGGAAAGTAGACACCCCAAGCTATTTGCTGAGAGTCATGTCGAGTCCATGGAATATTTTATATTGTGACACAAGTTGCGGGAAAGAGACAATTTTTTTTTTTTTTTTGCACGAAGTTGTCACTAACTGATATATTGCTCAAACATGCCATGGGAATATGTGAAATTACACCCCAAAATACATTCTGTTGCTTCTCCTGAGTATGGGGATACCACATGTGTGGGACTTTTTGGGAGCCTAGCCGCGCACGGGACCCCGAAAACCAAGCACCGCCTTCAGGCTTTCTAAGGGCGTAAATTTTTGATTTCACTCTTCACTGCCTATCACAGTTTCGGAGGCCATGGAATGCCCAGGTGGCACAAACCCTGCCCAAATGACACCATTTTGGAAAGTAGACACCCCAAGCTATTTGCTGAGTGGTATAGTGAGTATTTTGCAGACCTCACTTTTTGTCACAAAGTTTTGAAAATTAAAAAAAGAAAAAAAAAATTTTTTTCTTGTCTTTCTTCATTTTCAAAAACAAATGAGAGCTGCAAAATACTCACCATGCCTCTCAGCAAATAGCTTGGGGTGTCTACTTTCCAAAATGGGGTCATTTGGGGGGGGTTGTGCCACCTGGGCATTCCATGGCCTCCGAAACTGTGATAGGCAGTGAAGAGTGAAATCAAAAATGTACACCCTTAGAAACCCTGAAGGCGGTGATCGGTTTTCAGGGCCCTGTACGCGGCTAGGCTCCTAAAAAGTCCCACACATGTGGTATCCCCATACTCAGGAGAAGCAGCTAAATGTATTTTGGGGTGCAATTCCACATATGCCCATGGCCTGTGTGAGCAATATATCATTTAGTGACAACTTTGTGCAAAAAAAAAAAAAATTGTCATTTTCCCGCAACTTGTGTCAAAATATAAAATATTCCATGGACTTAACATGCCTCTCAGCAAATAGCTTGGGGTGTCTACTTTCCAAAATGGGGTCATTTGGGGGTTTTTTGTGCCATCTGGGCATTTTATGGCCTTCAAAACTGTGATAGGTAGTGAGGAGTAAAATCAAAAATGTACGCCCTTAGAAATCCTGAAGGCAGTGATTGGTTTTCGGGGCCCCGTACGCGGCTAGGCTCCCAAAAAGTCCCAAACATGTGGTATCCCCATACTCAGGAGAAGCAGCTAAATGTATTTTGGGGTGCAATTCCACATATGCCCATGGCCTGCGTGAGCAATATATCATTTAGTGACAACTTTTTGTAAGTTTTTTTTTTTTTGTCATTATTCAATCACTTGGGACAAAAAAAATTAATATTCAATGGGCTCAACATGCCTCTCAGAAATTTCCTTGGGGTGTCTACTTTCAGGGCCAGCCTGGCCTTCCAGGATACCGGGATATTTCCCGGTAGGCTGGCTACATTTAGTACCCCTGAGGCCGCTTTTGCCTCGGAGCTTGGCTGGCTGCCTGTGTAAGCCTGTGTCGTGCAATGCCTGTGTCACTGTGTCTCCTCCTCCGATCCGGCGCCGCCCACACTCAACTAATATGCCTCTGTGTGTGTGAGGGGAGGAGCAGGAGAACACCGTGCTGCTTGATTTTTCTCGTCCTGTGCGGCGCCAGCACCGCCCTCTAATCTGCACAAGGAGAATAGAAGTGCAGCTGCAGCACAAGAATTAAGGTACCAAAAAATCTCTCTCTCTCTCTCTCTCTCTCTCTCTCTCTCTCTCTCTCTCTCGCCACTGTACCCAACGATTACAGCCACTGTGCCCATAAATTCCAACCACTGTACCCATCGATTACAGCCACTGTACCCATTAAACGCAGCCACTGTGCCATCAAACGCAGCCACTGTACCCATAAATTGCCACCACTGTGCCCATTAAACACAGCCATTGTGCCCATAAATTACAGCCACTGTGCCCATTAAACGCAGCCACTGGGCCATCAAGCCCAGCCACTGTACCCATAAATTGCCACCACTGTGCCCATTAAACACAGCCACTGTGCCCATCAAACGCAGCCACTGTGCCAATAAATTCCCACCACTGTGCCCATTAAACGCAGCCACTGTGCCCATAAATTCCCGCCACTGTGCCCATCAAACGCAGCCACTGTGCAAGTCCATGGGTTTCTTGGGACTGTAAATGATCCCTTAAAGACTGCTGCTGATGCTGAGTGCCAGGCTCCACCTCCATGCTGACACAATCCTCCTCCTCCTCCTCCTCGTCCTCTTCCTGTGTGATCGGCGGGCATGCAGGAACACTGTCTGGATAAAGGGGGCCTTGACAGCTAAGGAAGTCCTCCTCTTCCTGCCTCTGTTCTGCCTCAAGTGCCCTGTCCATTATTCCATGCAGCGTGTGCTCCAACAGGTGGACAAGGGAGACAGTGTCACTGATGCATGCACTGCCACTTCTCACCATCCTCGTGGCCTCCTCAAATGGTAACAGGACAGTGCATGCATCCCTGATCATGGCCCACTGGCATGAGGGGAAAAAAAAACAAGCTCCCCTGACCCTGTCCTGGTGCCATAGTCGCACAGGTACTCATTGATGGCCCTCTGCTGCGTGTGCAGCCGCTGCAGCATGGCCAACGTTGAGTTCCATCTGGTGGGCATGTAACAGATTAGGCGGTTCTTGGGCAGGTTAAATTCCTTTTGGAGGTCTGCCAGCCGAGCACTGGCATTATATGACCGGCGCAAATGCACACAGACTTTCCTGGCCTGCCTCAGGACATCCTGTAAGCCCAGGTACCTGCCCAAGAACCGCTGCACCTCCAAGTTAAGGACGTGAGCCAAACAGGGCACATAGATCATTTGTCCCTGTTGGAGGGCGGAGAGGAGGTTGGTGCCATTGTCGCAAACCACTATTCCTGCCTTAAGTTGGTGTGGCGTCAACCACCTCTGAACCTGCCCCTGCAGAGCTGACAGAACCTCTGCCTCAGAGTGGCTCCTGTCCCCCAAGCACACCAGCTCAAGCACCGCATGGCATCTTTTGGCCTGTGTAGTTGAGTAGCCCCTTGATCAAATACGGAGCACTGCTGGTTCCGAGGACAAAGCACGGGAAGAGGCCATGGAGGAAGAAGAAGAGGAGGGGGTGGAGGAGAAAGGTGTGTCAGAATCACTAGTAGTGGCATTTTGGAGGCGGGGTGGTGGAACAACCTTCAACACTACTGCATCTTGTCCTGCATCCTTCCCAGCTGCCAGCAGAGTCACCCAATGTGCCGTGAAACTTAGGTAACATCCCTGTCCATGCCTGCTGGACCATGAGTCAGCTGTAATATGCACCTTACCGCTGACCGCCCTGTCCAGCGAGGCCAAGACATTGCCTTCCACATGCCGGTAGAGAGCCGGAATCGCCTTCCGTGAGAAAAAGTGGCATTTGGGAACCTGCCACTGAGGAACCGCACATTCCACAAACTCATGGAAGGGGGCAGAGTCTACCAACTGAAAATGTAGCAGTTGAAGTGCTAGCAATTTTGCCAAGCTAGCATTCAACCGCTGGGCATGTGGATGGCTGGGAGCGAACTTCTTTCTGCGGTGCAGCAGCTGGGGCAGGGAAATTTGCCTGGTACAATCTGACTTTGGTGTACCAATAGCAGATTGCCCGCAAGTACTTGGCTGTGACACACTTAATTCTACACCTTCATTCCTCTCAGTGCAGGTCTCAGAGAAGACTGAAGGTATAGTGGGGTTGGAGATCCCAGCTGATGAGGAGCAAGGAGAGGTCCTCTTTGTTCTTTGGTGTGGGTCTTTTAGATATGCTTGCCAATGAACTGCATAGTAGGTCAACATATGTCTGGTCAAACATGTGGTGCCCAAGCTGGAGATGTTTTGGCCACGCGTGATACGCTTGAGACATATGTTGCAAATAGCAGCGGTGCGATCTGATTCACTCGTCTCAAAAATGGCCCATACCAAAGAACTTTTGGAATAACGCGCAGAGAAAGCAGCGCCCGGCACATGCAGAGCTCTGAGGTGTGATGCGGTCAGTGTGCTGCTCTTAGGCTGGCCCCTGGGGGGCATCCTGCCTCATTGGTGATGTGCCTCCTCCTCCTCCTCTCTCCTATCAGGCACCCACGTTGAGTCAGTGACCTCATCATCCCCTCCCTCCTCATCACTGGAGCAAACCTGGCAGTATGCTGCAGCAGGGGGAACATGACTGCCAGATTGCTGTCCTTCTTGGGCACCCCCTCTGTCCATGCTCACATTACTGCTTTCATCTAGCTCAGTATTATCATCAGAGCCTTCAAAACTCTGGGCATCCTCCTGGAGCATGTACCCAACACTGTGGTCAAACAGTTCGAGGGACTCCTCAGGAGGACATGGTGGGGCTAGGGAAGAGGCCGCGTTGGCAGCTGCTTTGCCAAAGTACCTTGAGCCTGGGTGAGAGAGAATTAGGAGGATGAGGAGGATGAGGATGGCTTGGTCATCCACTCGACCAAGTCTTCCGCATGTTGCGGCTCAACACGGCCAGCTGCCCAAAAAAAGGCCACGCGTGTCCCACGGCCGCGTGCTGATGAGGATGCACCGTGTCTACGACCAGCACTGTTGCCTCTAGACACAGAGCCTGCTTGCCCTCTTTTATTGACTTGTGACTGTCTCCCTCTGCTTGTTGGCTTTCCAGACATACTATTGGCCTGCAGTGAGCTGCACAAAACTGGGATATATATATATATATATATATATATATATATATATATATATATATATATATAAACCGATTATACTGCAGCTAGCAGAATCAACTGCCTGCCTGTAGTATTATTAGTATGATAACCCCTGCACTTGTCTTCAGGTAGCTATACTGTAGGTGCAACTGTGCAGGGTACACAGTACAGTAACTGGAAATACGTCAAGAGCCTACACAAGCACCTGGCTGCAGGTAGCTATACTGTAGGTGAGACTGTGCGGGGTACACAGTACAGGAACTGGAAATACTTCAATGAGCCTACACAAGCAACTGGCTGCAGGTAGCTATACTCTAGGTGAGACTGTGCGGGGTACACAGTACAGTAACTGGAAATACTTCAATGAGCCTACACAAGCACCTGGCTGCATGTAGCTTTACTGTAGGTGACACTGTGCAGGGTACACAGTACAGTAGCTGGAAATACTTCAATGAGCCTACACAAGCACCTGGCTGCAGGTTGCTATACTGTAGGTCAGACTGTGCAGGGTACACAGTACAGTAGCTGGAAATACTTCAATGAGCCTACACAAGCACCTGGCTGCAGGTTGCTATACTGTAGGTAAGATTGTGCAGGGTACACAGTAAAGTAGCTGGAAATAATTCAATGAGCCTACACAAGCACCTGGCTGCAGGTTGCTATACTGTAGGTCAGACTGTGCAGGGTACACAGTACCGTAGCTGGAAATACTTCAATGAGCCTACACAAGCACCTGGCTGCAGGTTGCTATACTGTAGGTCAGACTGTGCAGGGTACACAGTACAGTAGCTGGAAATACTGTAAAAACACATGCCTGCCTGTCAGTATATTAGGAAGAGAAGAACATGATCTAGCTAAACTGAATACAGTGTATAATAGGATTTTTAAATACAGCTTACCTGAGAGTACATCACGGGATACAGAGTATTCATTACATAGTGGGTTAGATAGGCACCATCGGTGATTGGACACTGGTTAACCCCAATTAAGAAGAATTCCTCCCCTATATAACCCCTCCCATACGGGGAGGACCTCAGTTTTGTAGCAAAGCAATAGGTAACCACGTAAAACCCATAGAAGGGCGGGAGCTCTGTGTCCTGTGATGTACTCTCAAGAAAAGGATTTTATAGGTAAGCTGTATTTAAAAATCCTATTTTCTTGATCATACATCACGGGACACAGAGTATTCATTACATAGTGGGATGTCCCAAACCAATGCTCATTTGAGGGGAGGGAGACACAGATCAGAAAATATAGACCACAAACGGACCAGAGGAACTAAACTGCAGCCTGCAGTACACTGCGCCTGAAGGCGGTATCCTCTTGCCCTCTTACATCCACCTGAAGAATCTGGTGAATGTATGGACTGAAGACCAAGTCGTAGCCTTACAGATCTGAGCCATGGAGGCCTGGTGATGCACTGCCCAAGAAGCACTAACAGCCCTAGTTGAGTGCGCTTTCACATGAAAAGGAGGAGTCTTCCTTTTTATATCATAAGCCTGAAAAATAACCTGTCTAATCCATCTAGAAAGAGTGGATTTCGATGCTGCTTGGCCTTTCTTATGGCCATCTGGCAGAATAAACAAAATCAGTTTTCCGTATCTGAGCGGTTGCCTGCAGATAGACACTGACTGCTCTAACCACATCAAGAGTGTGCAAAGATTCTTCCTCCGAGGACTGCAGATCTGGAAAAAAGGATGGTAGGATTACATCTTGATTCAAATGGAATCCTGAAACCACCTTAGGTAAGAAGGAACGATTAGGATGCATAACAATCCTGTCCTTGTGAATAATTAAATATGGCTCTTTACAAGAAAAAGCTGCCAATTCTGATACTCTCCTAGCAGAGGATATGGCTATCAAGAAGACTAATTTTTTAGTCAAAAGCGCTAAAGGAGCCAGGTGCAGTGGCTCAAAGGGTTGTCCCTGTAAAGCCGACAACACCAAACTTAAATCCCATGGGCACACTGGGGGTTTGACTGGCGGATTCAACCGCAGTGCAATTGGCTTCTGAAAAAATACAGACAAAGCTGAAATTTGGACTTTGATAGTGCTCAAAGCCAATCTCATTTCTAGGCCTGACTGAAGAAAGGTCAAGATTCTGCTAATCATATACCTTCTAGGATGCCATCCCCTGGGTTCACACCAGGAAACATATGCCTTCCAGATTTTGTAGTAAATAAGTCTGGAGGCCGGCTTTCTGGCATTGACCAGAGTGGACAGGACTGACTCAGAGAGCCCATGGTCTTTTAAAATGTGGGTTTCAGCAGCCAAGCCGTCAAATTTAGACTTCGTAAAGCAGGGTGGAAAATCGGACCCTGTGTGAGCAGATCTGGCCGGAATGGGAGGACCCAAGGCCTGACCACTGCCATCTTTACGATCTCTGCATACCAAGGTCGTCTGGGCCAAGCTGGGGCTACTAAAAGGACCGACTTTGCTTCCCTTTTGACCCTTCCCAGGAACCGCGGAAGAAGTGGGTTCGGAGGGAAGGCATACATTAGATTGTACTGATCCCATGAGATTGTCAGAGCATCTGACCCCTGAGCAAGTACATCCCTTGTTCTGGACACAAACTTGTCCAGCTTCCTGTTGAATCTGGACGCGAATAGATCCACATCTGGTGTTCCCCACCTTTGACATATGGTTTGGAATATGTTGGGGTGTAGGGACCATTCTCCTGGGCATAATTGCCGGCGGTTTAAGAAATCTGCTTGCCAATTTTCCACTCCTGGGATGAATACCGTAGATAGGCAGGGAACATGGCTTTCTGCCCATGCAAGAATGCGATTCACCTCCCTTTGGGCATTCAGACTTCTGGTGCCTCCTTGGTGATTGATGAAAGCCACAGCCGTGGCATTGTCAGATTGTATCCGAATAGGATGACCCTGTAGCCTGTAAGACCAGTCCATGAGGGCCAAGTAAATTGCCCGAATTTCTAGAATATTGATGGGCAAGCTTCTCTTGGTTGCAGACCATCTTCCCTGCGTGCATGTTTCTTCCAGAACTGCTCCCCAGCCTGTCAGACTGGCATCTGTGGTTATGATCTTCCATTGTAGTGGAAAAAAGGCTTTGCCTTTCAAAAGATTTTTGGTTCGTAACCACCAATTGAGGCTTTTGCGTATCCTTGGGGATAGGCACATCGGAAGATCCAAGGCATGAGTCTTTGTTCCATGCTGCGAGAATGATTCTCTGCAGGGGCCTTGAGTGAAACTGGGCAAATGGAACAGCCTCGAAAGTGGCAACCATCTTTCCTAACAGTCTCATACATAGCCGAATGGATGGACTCTTTTTACTTAATACTAAGCGGACTAGAGCTCTTACGGCCTTGACCTTTGGCTCTGGTAGAAACACCTTGCCTTGAGCGTTGTCTATGATCATGCCTAGATACTCCAACCTTGTTGAAGGTTGCAAAGAAGACTTTTCTAGGTTGATTATCCAGCCTAGTCTTTCCAAATGTCTTACTGTGTTGAAGACAGCGCAGTTCAGGTGTGCCACCGATTGCTCTATAAGTAGCAAATCATCTAGATAAGCTACCACAGTTAGGCCCTGAGCTCTTATATTTGCTAAGAGAGGGTCTAGAATTTTTGTAAAAATTCAAGGAGCTGTAGCGAGACCGAAAGAAAGGGCCACAAACTGGAAACGGCGCTGGTCTACCGCGAACCTTAGATATCTTTGGTGAGCGGGAAAAATTGGCACATGAAGATATGCATCCTTGATATCTATTGATGCCATAAATTCTCCCCCTTGCAGGGTGGAGACCACCGAACCAATTGACTGCATTCGGAAGGATCGAATGTGTAGAAAATGATTCAGATCCTTTAGATCTAGGATGGGTCTGACATCTCCATTTGGCTTTGGAACGGTGAAGAGATTCGAGTAGAACCCTGAACCCTGATCTTTTGGGTTCATTTCTACTATCACTCCCTGGGATAGTAAGCGATCTAAGGCCAGTAGCAGTGGTTCTCGCTTTACTGGATCTTTGGGAACTCTTGACCTTAGGAAACAAGCTGGTGGAAGCTCTAGGAACTCTATTTTGTAACCTAGAGATACTGAAGAGACCACCCACTTGTCTTGAACCTCTTCCCGCCAAGCTCCTGAAAACTGTAGGAGCCTTCCCCCCACTCGGCTGAGTGGGGGCGCCCCTTCACAAGGATGTTTTGTGGCTCTGCTTGGCAGGCTTTCGTCCCAAGCCTTTTTTCTGCCCTTGGATGTGACCCTGGGCCCTTCCTTTGAAAGTAGATTGGGAAAGCAGTCGCCACTGCTTTCAGCCTGATGTTCCAGGGGAAGGGGAAAGAGACCGTTTGAATGGTGGATGTTTACTCCTCTTAACTGGTAGGAGTGTAGATTTACCACCTGTAATTTTTCAGATAAAATTATCTAGGTCATCCTCAAATAGGCGTTCCCCTTTGAATGGGAAGCCAGCTAAATATCTTTTGCATGAAAGCTCTGCTGCCCAACTTTTAAGCCAAAGGGACCTGCGCATGTGTACCAACAGGAGAGACAAACGAGATGCTTGCTGGGCAGAATCCAGAATGTCATCAATCATAAAACACAGCACCTGTGGAAGGTCTGCATAGTTCTCCACTTCCTCACTGGGAAGGATGCCAAGCATCTGCTTAACCTGTTCCTTGAGGAATTGACACAAACCCACAGTTGCGACTGTAGGTTGGACTACAGCGCCAGCCATGGAGAAGGAGGCTTTTAATAAAGTTTCCAGCTTTTTATCAGTTGGATCTTTAAACACCTGAGCATGGTCAAAGGGACAGGTCAGGTTTTTATTCACACAAGAGACAGCCGCATCCACGGATGGGACCTCCCACTTCTTGGTGAAGCTTTCCTTCAGAGGATAAAGCATAGAAAACCTTTTAGGAGGAGTAAACAGTTTATCGGGATGTCCCCAGTCCTCATACAACAATTTATCCATTAAAGGATGAATTGGAAAGGAAAAGGCAGTCTGTGGGATCCTTCTGACCCCCAGGGAAGAAACAGAGGATGTAGCGGCCTCAGCAGAGGGCATTTTAAATGTGGAACGCACTAGTTCAGTATAATACTGGACCTGCTTCTTGAGTGCCTGAGAGGAAAAAGTTCTCTCCTCTTCCTCTGAATCCTCAGACTGCTCTTGATCCCTATCTCTGGATAGGGATCTCTCCTTATTGTCAGAAGACTCATCTGAAAGAGAAAGTGCAGAAGAGGGAGGGGATCTACCCCCTTTTCTGCTATCTTTTAAGGGAGCTGAAATAAAATTCATAATTCTTCCCTCAAAACCCTCCAATGTAGCCCTAAGGGAATCCTTTGTGACATACGTTGAGGCTGTAACATTAGGAGAGGCTGCAAAACCTGACAGGGGCACTGACTCATCCTGTGAGGCTGGCTCCAGTCTTGCAGGGGGGAATGGTAATCTGCAGGCATCTTTAGGACCCCTAGACACAGGCGGTGACTTTCTTGTGCCTTTGTTACCTCCCCCGAGATCCTCTTACGAGGAGACATAGTCCCAAGCAGAGGTACTAGTACATATGCAATCACTGTTGTGCTAAAAGTCTCACAATATACATATATGCTTAATACTGCACAACCTGATGCTGAGTAGGTGCATTAGGAAAGCCTGGATCCGACCGCTTAGGATGCTCACAGCCCACACTCTGTGTCCATCTGTTTACAGAGCTCTGAACGCTCTGGGCTTTTAAATTAGCCACCTGGCGTCTGCACACCTGCAGTGGAGGATGTGAGCGGATTGGACACCAGCTTCACTGAGTGTGTATCTGAAAAGCATGTAAGTTTGCTCCTTATTCCCTCTAGTGGTGGAAATCAGGAAAGACATGCAACTACTCATTGAAGAAAATCCATTTGTAATATAAATATATATATATAGGATTAACTTCTCTTACCTGTCCCCGCCACAGGAACTGCTGAGAACAGACAGTTTCCAGCCTTCACCCATCATGGCGGGTAGCGTTGTGCCAACCTTCAGGGTTTTTTGGGTTCCTACTCAGAGAAACCTCTTACCTGGACCTGTAAAAGACTCTGTCAGAAACTTTCGTGCCACTGTTTTAATAGTACACCAAGCCTGGTTTTCTCAGAGCCCAGTCCTCCAAAGAGAGACTTACAGGCAAAACCTCGCTTCTTCGGATGATGAGGCCCGGGTACCATACCATCTTGGGAGTCAAAATATCGGGCCAAGATATGGATCCGGTCAGCATAGCCCTTTAAGCCCCCACAGGGACCAAACTGGAGCTTTCCTGATTTTGGGGGTCCTCTGCCATTCCTCCTTGCAGAGCCTCTCCAGTTCTGTCAGGTTGGATGGTAAATGTTGGTGGACAGCCATTTTTAGGTCTCTCCAGAGATGCTCAATTGGGTTTAAGTCAGGGCTCTGGCTGGGTCATTCAAGAATAGTCACAGAGTTGTTGTGAAGCCACTCCTTTGTTATTTTAGCTGTGTGCTTAGGGTCAGTGTCTTGTTGGAAGGTAAACCTTTGGCCCAGTCTGAGGTCCTGATCACTCTGGAGAAGGTTTTTGTCCAGGATATCCCTGTACTTGGTCGCATTCATCTTTCCCTCGATTTCAACCAGTCGTCCTGTCCCTGCAGCTGAAAAACACCCCCACAGCATGATGCTGCCACCACCATGCTTCACTGTTGGGACTGTATTGAACAGGTGATGAGCAGTGCCTGGTATTCTCCACACATACCGCTTAGAATTGAGGCCAAAAAGTTCTATCTTGGTCTCATCAGACCAGAGAATCTTATTTCTCACCATCTTGGCGTCCTTCAGGTGTTTTTTAGCAAACTCCATGCGGCTTTCATGTGTCTTGCACTGAGGAGAGGCTTCCGTCGGGCCACTCTGCCATAAAGCCCCAACTGGTGGAGGGCTGCAGTGATGGTTGACTTTCTACAACTTTCTTCCATCTCCCGACTTCATCTCTGGAGCTCAGCCACAGTGATCTTTGTGTTCTTTTTTTCCTCTCTCACCAAGGCTCTTCTCCCCCGATAGCTCAGTTTGGCCGGACGGCCAGCTCTGAGAAGGGTTCTGGTCATCCCAAACATCTTCCATTTAAGGATTATGGCGGCCACTGAGCTCTTAGGAACCTTAAGTGCAGCAGAAATTTTTTTGTAACCTTGGCCAGATCTGTGCCTTGCCACAATTCTGTCTCTGAGCTCTTCAGGCAGTTCCTTTGACCTCATGATTCTCATTTGCTCTGACATGCACTGTGAGCTGTAAGGTCTTATATAGACAGGTGTGTGGCTTTCCTAATCAAGTCCAATCAGTATAATCAAACACAGCTGGACTCAAATGAAGGTGTAGATCCATCTCAAGGATGATCAGAAGAAATGGACAGCACCTGAGTTAAATATATGAGTGTCACAGCAAAGGGTCTAAATACTTAGGACCATGTGATATTTCAGTTTTTCTTTTTTAATAAATCTGCAAAAATGTCAACAATTCTGTGTTTTTCTGTCAATATGGGGTGCTGAGTTTACATTAATCAGGAAAAAAATGAACTTAAATGATTTTAGCGAATGACTGCAATATAACAAAGAGTGAAAAATTAAAGGGGGTCTGAATACTTTCTGTCCCCACTGTATATATATATATATATATATATATATATACACAACAACACCTGGGATGCATATATATACACACAATACACTGTAGCTAACTGACTCGACCTGCCTACTCTATCTAACTTAAATCAACTGACACTGTCTGTCTCTCTCTCTATCTCTGAATGCTGGAACACACTACATAGGGCCACCGTGCAGGCGGCCTTATATAGTGTGGGGCATGTACTAAAACCCCTGAGCCATAATTGGCCAAAGCCTCTTTGGCTTTGGCCAATTACGGCTCTCTGTTCAGACGGCGTTGTGATTGGCCAAGCATGCGGGTCATAGTGCATGCTTGGCCAATCATCAGCCAGCAATGCACTGCAATGCCGCAGTGAATTATGGGCCGTGACGCGCCACTCGAATTTGGCGCGAATGGCCCATATCGTTCGTAATTCAGCGAATGACCGAACACACGATGTTCGAGTCGAACATGGGTTCGACTCGTACACGAAGCTCATCCCTGCTGTCAGACTGTTCTAAACACGGGAAACATGCGCCCCTTTACAGGCATATATATAGACACCCCCAGGTACAAAATTTAAAGGAATATTACACTTTTATTGTTTCACTTTAAGCATTATTAAAATCACTGCTCCCAAAAAAACAGCCGTTTTTAAAACTTTTTTTTGCATTGATCCATGTACCCTGGGGCAGGACCCAGGTCCCCAAACACTTTTTATGACAATAACTTGCATATACACCTTTAAAATTAGCACTTTTGATTATTCATGTTCGTGTCCCATAGACTATAACGGTGTTCACACAAATTTTTTGCCTGTTCGCATGTTCTGGTGCGAACCGAACAGGGGGGTGTTCGGCTCATCCCTAGTGCCCTATGATGTCACTATAGTGCCATCAGTGCCCTACAGTGCACAACAGTGACACCAGTGCCCTACAGTTCCAATCAGTGAGTACTTATCAGTGCACATCAGTGTCCTACAGTGAACATCAGTGAGTGCTTATCAGTGCCATCAGTGCCCTAGAGTACACATCAGTGCCATCAGTGAGTGATTATCAGTGCTCATCAGTGACCTACAGTGCTATCAGTGCCCTACAGTGCCATCAGTGCCACTACAGTGATCATCAGTGCCACTACAGTGCCCTATTAGTGCTCATCGGTGCCACTACAGTGCTCATCGGTGCCACTACAGTGCCCTCAGAGCCCAATAGTGCACATCACTGCCCATCAGTAGATCCTCCTCAGTGCCTGTCAGTGCAATAAAAATGTGTTAAAAAAGCGTTTTCATTTTCTTTACACATTTTCCAAAAACTTGTGGAAAAAAGTAACACGTTCAAAAGACTCGATATTCCTCATAGAATATACATTGGGGTGTTTGGTTTCCAAAAATTGGTAATTTTTGGGGAATTTCCATTATCCTGGTGCTCTCTGGTCTTCAAATATGCGATAGGTTGTCAGGAAATTAGATGTGTAATTTATGCTCCTAGAACGCTCCTAGAACGCCTGACGTTGCTCCTTGCATATTGGGCCTCTCTGTGTAAAAGTCTCACACATGTCATATTGCCATATTCAGGAGGAGTAACAGGATGTATTTTGGGGTGTCAATTTTGCTATGTTCATGGTATGTGTTAGAAATATCTTATAAATGGACAACTTTGAGCAAAAAAAAATGCGTTTTCATTTTTATTCCACATTTTTCAAAAACTTCTGCAACTACCACAACTTGTGGCAAAATATAAAATATTCCATGGACTCAAAATGCCTCTCAGCAAACAGCTTTGGGTGTCTACTTTCCAAAATGGGGTCATTGGGGGGGGTGCTATCTTGGCATTTTATGACCTTCAAAACTGTGATAGGTAGTGAGGAGTGAAATAAAAAATTTACGCCCTTAGAAATCCTGAAGGCGGTGCTTGGTTTTCTGGGTCCTGTAAGCAGCTAGGCTCCCAAAAAGTCTCACACATGTGGTATCCCCATACTCAGGAGAAGCAGCAGAATGTATTGTGGGGTGTAATTCCACATATAACCATGGCATGTGTGAGCAATATATCATTTAGTGACAACATTTGTAATTTTTCAGTCACTTGTGACAAAAAATAAAATATTGAATACGCTCCCAGCAATTTCCTTGGGGTGTCTACTTTCCAAAGGTCATTGTGGGGGCGGGGGGTTGTACTGCCCTGCCATTTTAGCACCTCAAGAAATGAGATAGGCAGTCATATTCTGCGTACGTTCCAGATAATGTACCCTAGTTTGTAGATGCTATAACTTTTGCGCAAGCCAATAAATATAAGCTTATTGGCATTTTTTACACATGTAGCTGAATATATTTTGTCCTAAATGTATGACTAAAATTGAGTTTATTGGATTTTTTTTATATAACAAAAATTCGAAAATATCATTTTTTTTTCAAAATTTTTGGTCTTTTTCTGTTTATATCGCAAAAAATAAAAATCGCAGAGGCAATCAAAGACCATCAAAAGAAGGCTCTATTTGTGGGAAAAAAGGATGTAGATTTAGTTTGGGTACAGCATTACATGACTGCACAATTACCAGTTAAAGCAGCGCAGTGCCAAATTGTAAAAAGTGCTCTGGTCATTGAGGGGCCAATTCTTCAGGAGCTGAAGTGGTTAAATTATTATTATTATTATTATTATTATTATTATTAAGAGAAATAGAGAATAGAGAAAAAAATAAAATAGGATAAATTATGTTCTTATGTGTCTGCAGTTTAATATTATACCATTCCAATTATTGCAAAAACTACACACAAAACATAATAAAGAAGTTGAATAATGGACATTTTAAAGTTAAGTTTATAATATGCATTAAACAAAAAAGTCCTTTATGGGCTGGTTCACAATAGGAATCACACAGGAACATGATTTACATGCAGTTCTGTGTAGTGAGATTTCAGCCTACTCATTTTGAATGGGCTGAAACCACACTTCACTGCACCAAAAGTAGTGCATGCACTACTTTTTCGAAATGTACTATAACCAGATTGCATGGTACTTTTGTATCATGTGATCCAGTGTGGGCAAATGCCCTGCGTTTGCAATATTGGGGTGTCATTAACATTGCACTGACACCCGCTGCACATCAGAAGGGCAGTGCACTTTGAATCCGGTGGGAACTTGGGTTTCCCACATCGCAATCTAGTGTGAACGGGTCCCTAATGTGTCTATATTAGCTTTATATGAACTGTTTTTTCTTCAGCTGAAAGATCATTTCTAAACAAAATCAGGAACTCCTTCAAAAGTTGCCTTATGCTAAAATATTTGGACTTTACTCACTTGGATCACTTTCATTGTTGAGCTTGATACATTCCAACACATTTATTTTTATGAAATTTAAGAGCATCAACTGGCCTTCCTCTTTGGGAAGCTTCCCAGTTTCTTGCTAAAAGTGAAAACTACCATACATTTCATGTGGCCATACAAAGTCACATCTCTCTTTTGTTTTATTTAAAGTGGAGTTCCGGTCATAATTTTTTTTTACATTATTCTGCTGCATTCAATCTAAATAACATTCTTTGTAAAAAAATTTTTTTTTCGTACTCACCTTTTCAGGTCTGTTGCTAGGGAGTCCCTCGTAATCTGCCTCTTCTTCTCCAAGGAACCTGACATCATTTCCCTCAGCGTCCATGCTCGCTAGTGCTCCTGGGAGATGGCTGTCAACATTTCCCAGGAGTCACTGGGCAGCGACAAGGGCTTCGTTGCTATCACAATGGGGGTGGGCACTTCCGACAATGATGCCTGTTGTGATGGCAACGTCTGAAGTGCAGGGCGCTGTGCCGTACATACGGCGCATGTGCAAGAACGGGCAGTGCATTCTGGTCATGCAGCTGCACCAGAGCCCGGAAGATAGTGCTTGTGGGATTCACATGCTCACAAGCACTATGGAAACTGCCTGTAAATAGGAATATAAATTATATTCCTGTATGAAATCGGCCATCGAGGGCCGATTCAGCAAAGAAACGTAAGTGCTCTAAAAATGCTTTTTAAATAAAGATTAAAAAAAATATTAACAGTGGGAACTCCGCTTTAAGCGTTATCTACTTGACATCCTAGTGGCTGCTGTACACACAACTGATTATACACCTGCACTTACAGTATGCTTGTTCACTTCACAACATGATTGCACTGCACCAAGGATTTGGACAACCATTGAAAGTGCTACAAAAATATAGGTACACAGCATTCCAGAATTGGTTCTGCCAAACCCTATTCAAATTACACTTGAAACCTTCTAAAATTAGGTATTAGGCAGTCCTTTGAAATTTCCAGTTAAGATTATGTAAGCTCATCATGCTCTGTGACCATGCATTGCAAAGATGACTAATCTTGCAACAGTGTATGTAGAGTTGGGCAAACAGTTTGAGCCGAGCAAAAGCCGAACATCGCCTGGCTGTTTGCCCATTCAGCAAACACCCGAATTTGCAGGGCGCTCGGTGGGATTTTTTGCCCTGTATATTCTAGGACCCCAATTGGATGAAGCAATGCACCTGAGCACTGGTCGGGTGCAAGGATTTACCCAATCATTGTACAGAGCATAATCAGAGCCATGATTGGTCAAAGGCATTAGGACCTTGCCCAATAATGGCTCAGTGCTCATAGTCCCACCCAACACTATAAAAGGTTCCTTCCCACAGGAACCTTTTGCAGTGTGTTGTTGGAGTGGAGATAGATAGAGCAGGGCTCTGTTTGATAAGAGCAAGTTAGTGTGTTACACTGTGTGTAGAGTGTCAGTGTAGTGTTAGTGTAGTCTGACTATAGTGTGAGTATAGTGTAGTATCATTGTAGTGTGTCAGTGCAGTGTTAGTGTCGTGTGAGTATAGTGTTGTGGAGTGTGAGTATACTGTAGTGTGTACAGAGAACAGAGAAGAAGGCTTTCTAAGTGCAGTAAAAAAAACACTTTAATGACAAGGAAGGGTAAAAGTGATTGTAAAGGCTCATTTTAAATTTTTTTTAAATAACAAACATAGCATACTTACCTCCACTATGCAGCTCATTTTGCACAGAGTGGTCCAAACACCCTCTTCAGGGGTCCCTCAGCGGCTCTCGTAGCTCCTCCCTGCATCAGATAACCCCCTAGGAGAAGCGATCTCCCAGGGGGGTTACCTTGCGGGCACGCTCCCGAGTCCAGCATTTGCTTCCATAGACATGAATGCCTGACTCGACCCCGCCCCCCCGCACCTACGTCATTGGATTTGATTGACGACAGCAGGAGCCAATGGCTGTGCTGCTACAAAGCTATCCAATCAAGAGCTGAGAACCCCGAGGAAGAGCGCATCTCCGGCGTGTGAAATTCCAGGGCTCAGGTAAGTAAAACGGAGGGGGGGCAGTCACTGCCAGGTGTTTTTTCACCTTAATGCATAGGATGCTATGCTATATGTTATAGCAGAAGAACACTATATAGTGGATCGAACAATGAGGCAGCATGTTGTATAATTGTTGCAAAGTTAACCTTCTGCACTGTGCTGTTAAAAGTTGAATAAAGACTGCAATTAAAAAAATCACAAGTACCAGGAATGTTGCTTGCTAAACCCAGAAAGAAATATCTCTGGATATAAACTACACTACACTTCTCCTTCTAGTTATCTTTAGTGATGACCCAAACATCCAAACATACCTGGATTCAGTTTGAGCCAGCAGCACTGACATTTTCAAAGAAAAATTGTGTTTAAATTGTTGGCAAAATATCCTGGCCAGGATTGTGGGTAAGAGGACCTGCTTTGCTAGGGGAGTCCTCCTGGCAAGGTACCCCTCATACACTTTTCCCCCTCTCTTTTTTGGCCTGCTGACTGCATGCTTGGGTTAGGTTTGATCTGTTTTTTTGTGGGGGACTTCATGCTTTTCTTTACTGAATTATGCATTGATTCCAGATTTGAAGGCTCTGGGAAGAAATATGGGTGAACCCCAAGCCCTTTTTTTTAACTTTCCCTGAAGCCTTTGCTTATATGGCTGAGAATTCCCAGGCTATGTAAATGAATGGGGCCTTTGGCATCACTGGTTGTTAATGACTTAACTGTTTTTTTCCCTTAACAGCCACTGACAGCAGGAAGTAGGAATTGCAGTAGAATATCACACACACACACACACACAAACACCTACTGCAGAATATAGCACCAATATATTATGCAATGCTATATAAACTATATGGAACCTGTAACATACTTTACAGCCCAAAGTCTGTGCCAAAGCTTACACAAGCACATACACAGGTTGGGTTAGTTTGGTAAACCAAAAGGGGAATCCCCCACTGTATAACTATATTATCAAATAAGATGCACATGGAAGGGCTTTCCACATAGCAAACAAAGACACTTAGCAGCCACAAGGTGACCTGCCAATTGCCAATATGTTTTTTGGAATGAGGAGAAAACTAGAGAAAACAAACACCACAAAAGTAACATGCACAACTCATACATATGTAAATTCTTTGTTTGCAATCAAAATATAGAAATACACATAGAGCTTGGTGCATGCATGCACATAGGAGCATCTGTGTCCTTTTAACAGCTGAATTCATGATGAATTTCATGATAATCCTGCCATGATAAAAGGTCACACTGGACTTACAAATGCCATAACCTTATGTTCAACTTTTAAACTAAAGACCTGGAAAGAAGGGTGAATGCAGAACGTTGTATTATGCTTGCAATACTTCATATTGCCATGTGTTTATGTGTTAATTAATATATAAGAATATGGGCATATAGCAGATTTGATTTACTGTGCAATTACTCAGATACAGTATAGCATAGCTTAAGGATAGTACTAATTAAATTAGGTGTTCCATTTTTCATTCTTTACATTAGCTTCATTAACTTTTTCCTCTAAGGTGTTATGAAATAAAATTACAGCACCTGTGGGAGAAATATGCTATTTTTAAAATTAACCCAGCAAAAAGAAGCCTTAAACTGAATAATAGTAATAATAATTATTAATAGTAGTATTAGTATTATTATTAGTAGTAGTAGTAGTATTGTGTACACCTCTATGCTAAGCTACCCCCTATAAGAATATAAATACATTTATAGGAAAGGATGAAAGATTAATGAGTAGCATTTGCCATACATACTTTACATACATACATTTTTGGTACTGGAGTTCACATTGTTAGGTAACTCTCAAGATGCCACCACCAACAACTCTATAAATTGTGCTTACCCATACAATGTTGGCATTTATAGTAAATAAGTCAACATGTTGTATATTACTGTTGTATATTACTTTCTTTCATTAAGGGTACAAGTACAGATCATGAAGCCCCATAGCAAACTTTTGAGGTCACTTCCCACAATTATTCTATAACCCTAATACAAACATCTTTAAACTGTGTTTTTTTTTTTCAGAACAATGGTAGAGAAGGATTTGGGGGTTTTGGTAGGTAATAAGCTAATAATGGCATGCAATGCAAAGCTGCGGTTTCCAAAGCGAGCAAAGTGCTTTCTTGTATTAAGAGATGTATGGACTCCAGAGAGAGAGATATCATTTTGACCATGTACAAATCATTAGTAAGACTTTATCTGGAATATACAGTTCAGTTTTGGGCACCAGTTCACAAAAAGGATATCGGGGAACTGAAAAACGTGCAGAGGATTGCAGCCAAACTGATAAGAGGCATGGAGGAACTCAGCTATGAGACTAGATTAGAGGAACTGAATTGATTCTCTCTTGAGAAGAGATTAAGGGGAGGTATGATGAAAGTGTATAAATACCTAAGTGGTCCATATAGTGAACTTGGTGTTGAGTTATTCACTTTAATGTCATTACAGAGGACAAGGGGGGCACTGTTTACAACTAGAGAAAAAGAGATTTAATCTCAAATACGGAAAGGTTTCTTCACAGTAAGAGCTGTAAAAATGTGGAATAGACTCCCTCAAGAGCTGTTTCTGGCCACTCAGTAGATTGCTTCAAAAAAGTATGGATTCTGGAGGTCTGGATTCTTTCCTAAATGTACATAATATAACTGGATGTAAACATTTATAGGTAAAATTGATCCAGGGAATATCCAATTGCCTCTCAGGGGATCATGAAGCATTTGTTCCCTCTGCTGGATCCTCTGTGGGTATAGGATTGTGTATATGGGATTGTATGTTTTTTTTTCCCTTTAATTGGTTGAACTAGATGGACTTGTGTCTTTTTTTAAACCTAACTATGTAACTCTGTAACTACAAATACTTGTCATTTTTTAAATGAGGATAAAGAATTGGGATGATTTTATTAAGCATACAAAGTTAATTTCAGTGCTGGCCAAGATGATGATAAGTTCTGAGGAAAATTAATCTCCATAACTATAACAGCTAAACAAATTTTCCTTTCTGTACAGCCTCCAGATTCCTCCAGTACATCTGATGTTTGCTTTACTGTATTGGAAATGTCACTGGGGTACAGGATCAGTTTCAACAGCAACCCCCACAATTCTGAATGATACAGTAATGGATATGTTTTATCTTTACAAGCTCACAGATTTTCTATGCTTCAAAATCCCATTAACGGAACCCCTTCCACCCCCAGGCCTCAAAGCAGCCAAGTGGACTGCAATGGTTATTGTTATGCCACTGTTTGCCACTGTTTGCCACTGTTTCATTATCATCACAAACATTTCTTTATTTTACTTACCTATGCAAAAAAAATGCTACTATTTTCCACAGTTCACTATATTAATACATTTTTAGTTTAATGTATAAATGAACATAGAACTGGAATTTTAAATATTTACTGGAAAAATTTGTAGCTAGTGGATAACCCAAGAGTAAGCTAGCACATACAACAGATATGAACATGATAGAAAATTTCAGTCAGGTTCAACATTTTTAGATTAGTGATGATGTAACTACATTTCTGGTTTAAACACAATGCAGAAGTGATTACAGTGATCTGCTGCACGAGCTTATCATTTCAGCTTCAGGGCGTAGTGCTGGATGCTGGAGTCACTGAAAGCCAGAAGTTCCATCCTGATGGTTAGGGATGAGCAGAACACCCCCCTGTTCGGTTCGCACCAGAACATGCGAACAGGAAAAAAGTTCGTTCGAACACGCGAACACCGTTAAAGTCTATGGGACACGAACATGAATAATCAAAAGTGCTAATTTTAAAGGCTAATATGCAAGTTATTGTCATAAAAAGTGTTTGGGGACCTGGGTCCTGCCCCAGGGGACATGGATCAATGCAAAAAAAAGTTTTAAAAACGGCCGTTTTTTCAGGAGCAGTGATTTTAATAATGCTTAAAGTCAAACAATAAACGTGTAATATCCCTTTAAATTTCGTACCTGGGGGGTGTCTATAGTATGCCTGTAAAGGGGCGCATGTTTCCTGTGTTTAGAACAGTCTGACAGCAAAATGACATTTTGAAGGAAAAAAACTCATTTAAAACTACCCGCGGCTATTGCATTGCCGACAATACACATAGAAGTTCATTGATAAAAACGGCATGGGAATTCCCCAAAGGGGAACCCCGAACCAAAATTTAAAAAAAAAATGACGTGGGAGTCCCCCTAAATTCCATACCAGGCCCTTCAGGTCTGGTATGGATATTAAGGGGAACCCCGGACAAAAATTTAAAAAAAAAATGACGTGGGGTTCCCCCTAAATTTCATACCAGACCCTTCAGGTCTGGTATGGATTTTAAGGGGAACCCCGCGCCCAAAAAAAAAAAAAAACAGCGTTGGGTCCCCCCAAAAATCCATACCAGACCCTTATCCGAGCACGCAACCTGGCAGGCCACAGGAAAAGAGGGGGGGACGAGAGTGCGCCCCCCCCTCCTGAACCGTACTAGGCCACATGCCCTCAACATTGGGAGGGTGCTTTGGGGTAGCCCCCCAAAACACCTTGTCCCCATGTTGATGAGGACAAGGGCCTCATCCCCACAACCCTGACTGGTGGTTGTGGGGGTCTGCGGGCGGGGGGCTTATCGGAATCTGGAAGCCCCCTTTAACAAGGGGATCCCCAGATCCCGGCCCCCCCCTGTGTGAAATGGTAAGGGGGTACAAAAGTACCCCTACCATTTCACTAAAAAACTGTCAAAAATGTTAAAAATGACAAGAGACAGTTTTTGACAAATCCTTTATTTAAATACTTCTTCTTTCTTCTATCTTCCTTCATCTTCTGGTTCTTCTGGTTCTTCTGGTTCTTCCTCCGGTGTTCTCGTCCAGCATCTCCTCCGCGGCGTCTTCTATCTTCTTCTTCTCGGGCTGCTCCGCACCCATGGCATGGAGGGAGGCTCCCGCTCTTCTCTTCATCTTCTTCATCTTCTTCTCTTCTTCTTTTCTTCTCTTCTTCTCTTCTTCATTTTCTTCTCCGGGCCGCTCCGCACCCATGCTGGCATGGAGGGAGGCTCCCGCTGTGTGACGGCGCTCCTCGTCTGACAGTTCTTAAATAACGGGGGGCGGGGCCACCCGGTGACCCCGCCCCCCTCTGACGCACGGTGACTTGTCGGGACTTCCCTGTGACGTCACGGGGAATGCCACAGGGAAGTCCCGTCATGTCCCGTGCATCAGAGGGGGGCAGGGTCACCAGGTGGCCCCGCCCCCCGTTATTTAAGAACTGTCAGATGAGGAGCGCCGTCACACAGCGGGAGCCTCCCTCCATGCCAGCATCGGTGCGGAGCGGCCCGGAGAAGAAAATGAAGAAGAGAAGAAGAGAAGAAAAGAAGAAGAGAAGAAGATGAAGAAGATGAAAAGAAGAGCGGGAGCCTCCCTCCATGCCATGGGTGCGGAGCGGCCCGAGGAGAAGAAGATAGAAGACGCCGCAGAGGAGATGCTGGACGAGAACGCCGGAGGAAGAACCAGAAGAGCCAAAAGAACCAGAAGAAGAAGAAGATGAAGGAAGATAGAAGAAAGAAGAAGTATTTAAATAAAGGATTTGTCAAAAACTGTCTCTTGTAATTTTTAACATTTTTGACAGTTTTTTAGTGAAATGGTAGGGGTACTTTTGTACCCCCTTACCATTTCACACAGGGGGGGGCCGGGATCTGGGGGTCCCCTTGTTAAAGGGGGCTTCCAGATTCCGATAAGCCCCCCGCCCGCAGACCCCCACAACCACCGGCCAGGGTTGTGGGGATGAGGCCCTTGTCCTCATCAACATGGGGACAAGGTGTTTTGGGGGCTACCCCAAAGCACCCTCCCAATGTTGAGGGCATGTGGCCTGGTACAGTTCAGGAGGGGAGGGGCCGCACTCTCGTCCCCCCCTCTTTTCCTGCAGCCTGCCAGGTTGCGTGCTCGGATAAGGGTCTGGTATGGATTTTTGGGGGACCCCACGCCGTTTTTTTTTTTTTTTTTTGGCGCAGGGTTCCCCTTAAAATCCATACCAGACCTGAAGGGTCTGGTATGGAATTTAGGGGGAACCCCACGTCATTTTTTTTTTTAAATTTTGGCCGGGGTTCCCCTTAATATCCCTACCAGACCTGAAGGGCCTGGTATGGAATTTAGGGGGCCCCCCCCGTCATTTTTTTTTTTTAATTTTGGTTCGGGGTTCCCCTTTGGGGAATTCCCATGTCGTTTTTATCAATGAACTTCTATGTGTATTGTCGGCAATGCAATAGCCGCGGGTAGTTTTAAATGAGTTTTTTCCTTCAAAATGTCATTTTGCTGTCAAACTGTTCTAAACACAGGAAACATGCACCCCTTTACAGGCATACTATAGACACCCCCCAGGTACGAAATTTAAAGGGATATTACACTTTTATTGTTTGACTTTAAGCATTATTAAAATCACTGCTCCTGAAAAAACGGCCGTTTTTAAAACTTTTTTTTTGCATTGATCCATGTCCCCTGGGGCAGGACCCAGGTCCCCAAACACTTTTTATGACAATAACTTGCATATTAGCCTTTAAAATTAGCACTTTTGATTTCTCCCATAGACTTTTAAAGGGTGTTCCGCGGCATTCGAATTTGCCGCGAACACCCCAAATTGTTCTCTGTTCGGCGAACTTGCGAACAGCCAATGTTCGAGTCGAACATGAGTTCGACTCGAACTCGAAGCTCATCCCTACTGATGGTCCTTTCAGAACTGCTGATCCCCAGTGCTATCCTAAAATGGTTATGGAAAAAATAGCCACTGTCCCAGTACCATTTTAAAATGGCAACTGGGACTCAAGTGGTTAAAAAAGAAGTTTTGGTTTACATATACTTATCAATAGTAACACAGTTAAAGACAAGCTGTACATTTATGTACTAAAACTCAGGAATGCTCCTCTACTCCACTGTGCCTCTTATCCTCAGTTTTAAAAAAAAGCTAATTTAAACAGGGTACCCAGAATATGGTCCTGCACCTCATTATAATTACCAGTAACACAGGTCTGCTACATGTGATCTCTGTATACAGGGACTCACCATATAGCGAATAGGTCTGTCCAATAAATGTGTCAATAGCTTAGGGACTGTTTTGATAGATAGATGGATAGATAGATAGATAGATAGATAGATAGATAGATAGATAGATAGATAGATAGATAGATAGATAGATAGATAGATAGATAGATAGATAGATAGATAGATAGATAGATAGATAGATAGATAGATAGATAGATAGATAGATAGATAGATAGATAGATAGATAGATAGATAGATAGATAGATAGATAGATAGATAGATAGATAGATAGATAGATAGATAGATAGAATCACACTGTAATTTTTTTTATTGATAACTAGTGAAAACAAAGTGTAAATAGTTTTCACAGCTCTTTGAGTTCTATGCCCTTGTACAGTGATAACAGTCACATGACCGCTATAAACATACATTTTAGAATTATTTATTTTCTTGCAAAATTAATTAGCATGGGATCAATACTGGCTTAAATTATTTATTACCTCAACACTTTATCTTGATGATATATGCCTGCTGTACCATGTACTTGTATGAGAAGGTATCCTGTTCTTTTTGTATGCTTCCTTTATGTGAAATCCCTTGTGTTCTGTCTTTCCTATTAAAAACTTACCACACTAAGCAGGAAAAGGTCAGTTCTCTAGCTATGCTGGGAACTTAGTGTGCTCTCCTCCATTGATCAGACATGTTCTGACATACCCCCGCTGCACAGCCATTCCCTGGGAAGCTCAATGTGTTTCTGCTTCTCCTCCCCCCCAGCTCTTATGCAGCTGAAAGTAGAGGAAATGTGATCACTTATAAAAAAAAGGTGAAAAAAGGATTTTTTTTAAATGTATTTTATATCCATACAAAAACATTTTGCCTTTCATTTCTATTTTTAACTGAATCAGTTATTTTTCAAGGTGATCGTTTAAAAAACTTTAAGATTTACAGAAGCTGTGAAGGTTTGCCAAGATTGGTTCAATTGCCCCCACCATTGTTCTCTATACTCTTAAAGGAAATCTCTCTTAGCACAGAAATATTGTGGGTGAGCCTCTAGATTACCTACTACAACACAAACAACATAGAACCTATGCCCCCATCAAGTCTTTTAACCCTTGAAATAAACACGCCTCTTGCAACCACAGTCATTATACCACTGTTAATGGTTATGTTTTACATTTTATTTATAGATATAGATATTATTTATAGATAAAGTAAAACCTTACCAATAGTGTGGTCTGGACAACATTTGAATCTGCAACATTTGTTAAATGTGACTTAAAAGCAGATCAAAACCATTGCACAGCCATTCCAATCATTTATTGCTGGATGATTATTATTCAAGCTTTGCTTCTGAACTACTTGCCCTAAGGCTAGTAAATAAATACAGTCTGCATCTGTGCTGATTGGCTCTTAATGGCAACACACTGGCAATCCTTAAAAATACTTTTATTTAGCATTTGTTTTCATGATACATTCAGATGTCCACAGTGACTGAAACAACATAACATAAAATAATTATGATCATTAAGTTATATTTATAAAATATAAAATCATTGCTGATTGAAAACAGCCACTATAAAGATGGCAACAGTTATAATCCCTAGAATCTATCAATTGGCTTATTTATTAAGATCTAATACAAGCAGTATATTCACAATCATATGTGACCATGCATAAATATATGACCTGCCAGAATAAAGTACATGTAAAGCCATTTGTTAAAATCGAATACAAACTGTAACATTTTAACCCTCTCAGATCCAGTTGTATTTAAAAACTTCATAACCAGGCCAAACTTTGAATACTCAATAATGAGTAAATATTACTTCAAATAAAATCTATAAATAATGTGAAGCCAATTTCTAATCCAACGTTCAATATGAAATACATTTTCTTTTCATTTTTATTATTTTCAAAAAACAATATTTGCTAACCATACACTTTTTTTTAAATGATTGTCTGCTAAGAATTCTCATAGCTCCTTACCAGCTGCATTCATTTTAATTTGAGCAACAATTTTCAATACTTGTGCTGCTGGTGCTACTAGGCTGCTTTACTAAAGGAGTTGAAAATCTTCACGTAGTAAACTATATGAATATTTGTTTTACTTATACAATCATGTGCAAAAAATAAAAAATAAACTGAATTTTGCCTGAATAATTGAAGTAAATATTAACACAATTATTGAAGGAAAAGAAAAAGTGTAGCGCTATATTATAATTGTAAGCATCAGTGTAAATCTTAGTGCCAACCACCCGTATGTACACCTATGATCGGTGCTGCCGATCAAGCAGAAAAAGACACTAAAGTCTTATAACACCATATATGCAGCAATCTGATGGTAATCAAATAAAAGAATTAATTAGACCACCACAATACATAATAAACCTTGATGTGGACTGTGTGATTACAGCGAAATAATCCCAAGAACCTCAAAAAAAAACAAACGTGTACAATAAAACTTAAGGTGAGATAGAAAGCAAGTCTCTGGGATATTGAACAGTTCATCCAATCAGACAGATGTTTCTTGGGGAATAAATATGGATCTCGCAGTGGTATCTATTCGCATCCAAAGTGATCTTTCATATGTTCAACAAGTCAGGAAGTAAAATGAAATGCCCTTACCAGAAGTGGTAAAGAACCTTGTTCTTGCCTGGAGCAGAAAAGTGTGAGATCAAGTGATCACTGGAAGAGGACCCCATGGTACCACTCAAGATCTTTGCCCCTTCCTTCGAATGAACCCGATTTCATCGATAAAGACTGCAGGTCGTGGAGTCATTCAGAACCTTCCACTATGGATCAAGGACAGCTGTAACCTTACCGTATAAACGGTGAAAGCCTATACGACTCACCGCCAACGGCCTGTGAGTCCACCACTTCTGAAGTGAGATCAAGTGATCCCTGGAAGAGGACCCCATGGTACTGCTCAAGATATTTGCCCCTTCCTTCGGATGAACCCGATTTCATCGATAAAGACCGCAGGTCGTGGAGTCATTCAGAACCTTCCACTATGGATCAAGGACAGCTGTAACCTTACCATATAAACGGTGAAAGCCTATACGACTCACCGCAAACGGCCTGTGAGTCCACCACTTCTGGTAAGGGCATTTCATTTTACTTCCTGCCTTGTTGAACATATGAAAGATCACTTTGGATGCAAATAGATACCACTGCGAGATCCATATTTATTCCCCAAGAAACATCTGTCTGATTGGATGAACTGTTCAATATCCCAGAGACTTGCTTTCTATCTCACCTTAAGTTTTATTGTACACGTTTGGTTTTTTTTGAGGTTCTTGGGATTATTTCGCTGTAATTACACAGTCCACATCAAGGTTTATTATGTAGTGTGGTGGTCTAATTAATTTTTTATTTGATTACCATCAGATTACTGCATATATGGTGTTATTATAAGACTTTAGTGTCTTTTTCTGCTTGATCAGCAGCACCGATCATAGGTGTACATACGGGTGGTTGGCACTAAGGTTTACACTGATGCTTACAATTATAATATAGCGCTACACTTTTTCTTTTCCTTCATCTGCATATACAATTAGTCTAATTGGTAGTGTTGGCAGCTTGATACATATTGAGTTGGCGCAGCAGTTTTTTTCTTATTTATTTTAACACAATTATTGTATGGAGATTCCAACACCTTTAGTAAATCTTCTAGTAGTCTTCATGTCTGAACCTGGGCTGGTATTTGCCTTGTATTCTGTTATTAATGAAAGTGAAAGTAAAAGAAAATTCCAAATTTTGTGTTGTCCCCAGAACAGTAATATAGGGAAAATCTTCCAATAACGACACAAATTCTGGTGACCCTTGTAACAACCAGGAATTCCTTCACTTTGAAGGGGTTTCCATTAATTTCTTGTTTTGGCTATGGGACAAGAAGTGAAGGGAAACCTTTCCAATGAAACACAGATGGCAAAAAAAAAAAAAAAAACTGACAGAGGTTATAACCCTCCTTTACTATATGCTATATCCTTTACCAAAATGAACAAAAAAAATGCTTTTAGTTATACTTTTACCAGCTCCCACCCAGCCAAACGACGGCCGGGAGGAGACTTTAGTAAATCTGGGTGGATGTCATGTGGTGTCCTCCCAGATCTCACCTCACAACCTACCTCAGGGCCGCACTTTGGCACTATCTATCACAGGCTGTGTCCATCAGATACAGCTGATGACTGATCAATGTGCCGGCTCACTGCCGGTATCATGTGATCACTGTGACCAATCATAGCAGATCACATGACAATTGTAAACATTAGATTGCTTCCTTTCATGCCATCCATTGTGTACAATTGTGTTGCTTGCTGGTCACAGTGATCACATGATACGAACAGGGCCAATCTATAGCATGTTATTAGTTGGCCAATGACAGCTAATCACAACAAAACAACTGACTATATTAATTCATTCAGTAAAATGCTTGCTTATAGCAATGGAAGTCACTGCTATAAGCAATTATAATAAGTAAAAAAATCCTGATCACTTCCCTAGATTAGTACAATGCTACTATGGCAACATTATATTGCTCTGGTCACAGTGAGTTAAAAGAATTGTAAAAAAGAAAACAATTGAAATTCAAAATTATTTTTGTACTGTCACCAGCCAGTGCCCCTTATCACAGCCTCACCAGTTATATGATGACACTGGTGACTGGTGATAGTATGTACAAAAATAAATAAATAAATAAAATTTCCTAATTTTCAAACAAATTATGACAAAAAATTACAACTTCAAATAACTCACCATGCCTCTTAATAAATACCTTGGACTGTCTACTTTCCAAAAAGGGGTAATTTGGGGGATATCTGTACTGTCCTGAAATTTTTGGGCCTCAAATAATGAGATAGAGCGTTAGTACATCAGGATTGATTTTCAGATATATACCATAGTTTGTAGACTCTAAAACTTTCCTATAGCCTGAATAATATTGAACACATGAGTTCAGTCAGCACAAACACAAATCTAATACCCCTATCATAAGCAGCTGAACACTCAAGGTCAATATATTGCACTCATTGAACAGACATAAAATAAAAAATAGTGTTCATGTAGATAATAAATAAAATAAAAAATTCATGTAGATAAAATCTGACAGTTTTGTGATATATGGACAGTCCCAGTTCATATAGTTTAAAAGCCAGTAACTTAGAAAAAGGCACCAACACACAAGAACAAGTCCTCAGTAGTGATCAGGGTGCTCAAATATAATCGTAGTTACTGTGCATCCTTATCTGTGTTTCCACCGCCGTTAGTACAGGCCGCTCACCTTACTCTGTGCACCTCTGAATTAACAGAAAGGTCATTCAAACATTCCCCACAGGGGCAATTAGAGGATGAGATCCTGCCTCTATATTATTCCAACAATCGAAATCCAGCCTCAGATACAGTCAGGTCCATAAATATTGGGACATCGACACAATTCTAATCTTTTTGGCTCTATACACCACCATAATGAATTTGAAATGAAACTAACAAGATGTGCTTTAACTGCAGACTTTTAGCTTTAATTTGAGGGTATTTACATCCAAATCAGGTGAAGGGTGTAGGAATTACAACAGTTTGTATATGTGCCTCCCACTTTTTAAGGGACCAAAAGTAATGGGACAGATTAACAATCATCCATCAAACTTTCACTTTTTAATACTTGGTTGCAAATCCTTTGCAGTCAATTACAGCCTGAAGTCTGGAACGCATAGACATCACCAGACACTGGGTTTCATCCCTGGTGATGCTCTGCCAGGCCTCTCCTGCAACTGTCTTCAGTTCCTGCTTGTTCTTGGGGCATTTTCCCTTCAGTTTTGTCTTCAGCAAGTGAAATGCATGCTCAATCGGATTCAGGTCAGGTGATTGACTTGGCCATTGCATAACATTCCACTTCTTTCCCTTAAAAAACTCTTTAGTTGCTTTCGCAATATGCTTTGAGTCATTGTCCATCTGCACTGTGAAGCGCTGTCCAATGAGTTCTGAAGCATTTTGCTGAAAATGAGCAGATAATATTGCCCGAAACACTTCAGAATTCTTTCTGCTGCTTTTGTTAGCAGTCACATCATCAATACATACAAGAGAACCAGTTCCATTGACAGCCATACATGCCAACGCCATGACACTACCACCACCATGCTTCACTGATGAGGTGGTATGCTTTGGATCATGAGCAGCTCCTTTCCTTCTCCATACTTTTCTTTTCCCATCACTCTGGTACAAGTTGATCTTGGTCTCATCTGTCCATAGGATGTTGTTCCAGAACTGTGACGGCTTTTTTAGATGTTGTTTGGCAAACTCTAATCTGGCCTTGCTGTTTTTGAGGCTCACCAATGGTTTATATCTTGTGGTGAACCCTCTGTATTCACTCTGGTGAAGTCTTCTCTTGATTGTTGACTTTGACACACATACACCTACCTCCTGGAGAGTGTTCTTGATCTGGCCAACTGTTATGAAGGGTGTTTTCTTCACCAGGGAAAGTATTCTTCGTTCATCCACCACAGTTGCTTTCTGTGGTCTTTTGGTGTTGCTGAGCTCACGGTGCGTTCTTTCTTTTTAAGGATGTTCCAAACAGTTGATTTGGCCACACCTAATGTTTTTGCTATCTCTCTGATGGGTTTGTTTTGTTTTTTCATCCTAATGATGGCTTGCTTCACTGATAGTGACAGCTCTTTGTATCTCATATTGAGAGTTGACAGCAACAGAATCCAAATGCAAATAGCACACTTGAAATGAACTCTGGACCTTTCATCTGCTCCTTGTAAATGGGATAATGAGGGAATAACACACACCTGGCCATGGAACAGCTGAGCAGCCAATTGTCCCATTACTTTTGGTCCCTTAAAAAGTAGGAGGCACATATACAAACTTTTGTAATTTCTACACTGTGGTATCACCTGATTTGGATGTAAATACCCTCAAATTAAAGCTGAAAGTCTGTGGTTAAAGAACATCCTGTTTGTTTAATTTCAAATCTGTTGTGGTGGTGTATAGAGCCAAAAAGATTAGAATTGTGTCGATGTCCCAATATTTATGGACCTGACTGTATATGGCAACAATAACGCCCTCACGTATGCAGTAGATATCATTGTGGTTCATGCAAAATCAATAGAACATATATAGTGCTCTCTGCTTATGCTTAAAAACTGTTTATTCCGATAAAAAGTTGCTTACAAATAAAGCACTGAAACCCGAGTGCTAGGAACTGAAACTTGTACCACAAAACAGCATCTCATAGTAAATCTGAAAGGTGGCTGTAATGACATCAGAGCCTTCCTGTCTGCACACGTATCGTCCCTGTGGGTGGGACTTCCTCAGCGTATCACGGGGGCTCCCTCTAGACATCTATATATATATAATCCTCCTATCATGATTGTTAGTTAAATGCCCACATACACTGCCATAATGACAAGGACACTCGGGGGCGTGGCAAAGATCTTAAGCCCGCCCTCCGCAGCACACACCGCCATATATCTGAGGCTGGATTTTGATCGTTGGAATAATATAGAGGCAGGATCTCATCCTCCAATTTCCCCTGTGGGGAATGCTTGAATGACCTTTCTGTTAACTCAGAGGTCCACAGAGTAAGGTGAGCGGCCTGTACTAACGGTGGTGGAAGCACAGATAAGGATGCACTGTAACTACGATTATATTTGAGCACCCTGATCACTACTGAGGACTTGTTCTTGCGTGTTGGTGCCTTTTCCTACGTTACCCTTGGCTTTTAAACTATATGAACTGAGACTGTCCATATATCACAGAACTGTCAGATATTACCTACATGAATTTTTAGAAATATTGTTTTTTTTTTATTGCTTTAACGCTACACTATTTTTTTTTTTAAGCCTGCATAATATACATTAATTTGGGTTATTTTCACTAAGGAAATATAGCGGAATACATTTCTAACATAACATTTTTGTTTGGGTACAGTTTTGTATGACGACGTAATTATCATTTAAAGTGCAACAGCGCTAAAAGCTAAAAATTGACCTGGGCAGGAAGGGGGGTAAAAGTGCTTGGTATTGAAGCAGTTAAAGACAGTCAAAAGTTGAGATGCTTACAAATAATAGTAAATGAGTTAAAATTGACAAAACACTTTTTTTTATTTCAGTTGTCATACTGACACACATTAAAACCTTAACAATCACAGTAATTTAATAAAGTTATGGAACATATTTTAAAGCCTTATTTTCATGGAAAACCAATGTATGACCAACTTTAGGCAGAGGAAACTTCTACTAACTATGTCCATACCACAGCTGCACAGTTTATATAATGATAAATATTTGAGCCTAGGAGAACCTCTACATTATTGTCTTGTTCCTAAGAGCTGGTTTCAGTTCCCAAATCAATGCTGTCTTACTTGGATTTACCAATAGCAGTGTTATAACTGCTTTCTAACCCTGTCCATGAGAACTCCAGAGCTGATATGTTGTCAGTATTTTGCTACACACAGTTATGAGATCTGATTAAGATAACTATAGTTTTAATATTTGTCTAGTTTGTCTAAAAAAATTGATATTAGTATTTCAAATAATGCAATGATGAAGCAACATTTTGGTTTGCATTATACCCTTTAACCACTTAAATCCCCAGCACCATTTAAAATGGCAATCAGGCTTTTTTGGCTTCTGTAGGCCCCTGTTGGCAATAGTGCTGGGACCCCCTCTTTGTGTCAGGTGACCCCCAATGCTAAGTCCAAGAGCTGTAAAGATCATCTCCTGGGCTTCCAATGTTTCTACAACCCACTGAATCAGAGTGTTCTGTAGAATTAAATATAAACAGAACCCTTTTCTGTTGTGTTTACCTAATGCCGCGTACACACGAGCGGACTTTTCGACCGGACTGGTCCGACGCACTATCCGATGGACTTTCGGCGGACTTCCAACTGACTTTCCCAACAAACGGACTTGCCTACACACGATCACACCAAAGTCCAACGGATTTGTACGTGATGACGTACGACTGGACTATTATTAAGGCAGTTGATAGCCAGTAGCCAATAGCTGCCCTAGCATCAGTTTTCATCCGTCGGACTACCATACAGACAAGCAGACTTTTCGATAGGAACTGGGTCCGGCAGAGTTCCGACGTAAAGATTTGAAACATGTTCTAGATCTAAAGTCCGTCAGATTTTCGACCGAAAAAGTACGATGAAGCCCACACACGGTTGAATTGTCCACCAGACTCGGTCGGTCGGACCAGTCCGGTCGAAAAGTCTGCTTGTGTGTACGCGGCATTAGAGGTGCAGTGATATCATGAACAGTGTTATCACAGCACTTCTTCTGAGGACAGAGGGCAGGACAGAGCTGTTAAAGCTCTGTCAAGCACCTACCTGCAGCAAAAGATCGTTGCTATAGTGACTAGAGATGAGCCGAACACCCCCCTGGTCGGTTCGCACCAGAACATGCGAACAGGCAAAAAATTTGTTCGAACATGCGAACACCGTTAAAGTCTATGGGACTTGAACATGAATAATCAAACGTGCTAATTTTAAAGGTTTATATGCAAGTTATTGTCATAAAAAGTGTTTGGGTACCTGGGTCCTTCCCCAGGGGACATGGATCAATGCAAAAAAAAGTTTTAAAAACGGCCGTTTTTTCGGGAGCAGTGATTTTAATAATGCTTAAAGTGAAACAATAAAAGTGTAATATTCCTTTAAATTGCAAACCTGGGGGGTGTCTATAGTATGCCTGTAAAGGGGCGCATGTTTCCCGTGTTAAGAACAGTCTGACAGCAAAATGACATTTTAAAGGAAAAAAAGTCATTTAAAAGTACTCGCGGCTATATGAATTGTCGGTTCGACAATACACATATAAGTTAATTGATAAAAATGGCATGGGATTTCCCCACAGGGGAACCCTGAACCAAAAACTTAAAAAAAAATTGCGTGGGGGTCCCCCTAAATTCCATACCAGGCCCTTCAGGTCTCGTATGGATATTAAGGGGAACCCCGCGCCAATTTTTTTTTTTTAAAAAGGTGTGGGGGTCCCCCCCAAAATCCATACCAGACCCTTCAGGTCTGGTATGGATTTTAAAGGGAACCCCTTCGGAAACATGCACCCCTTTACAGGCATACTATAGACACCCACCAGGTATGAAATTTAAAGGAATATTAAACTTTTATTGTTTCACTTTAAGCATTATTAAAATCACTGCTCCCAAAAAAACGTCTGTTTTTAAAACTTTTTTTGCATTGATCCATGTCCCCTGGGGCATGCAGGACCCAGGTCCCCAAACACTTTTTATGACAATAACTTGCATAATGCAAGTTATTGTCATAAAAAGTGTTTGGGGACCTGGGCCCTGCCCCAGGGGACATGGAGGTGCTTTGGTGTGACGCTTCTCGTCTTCTGACGGTTCTTAAATAGCGGAGGGCGGGGCCACCCGGTGACCCCGCCCCCTGACGCACGGGGACTTGACGGGGACTTCCCCGATGCTTTCCCTATGTCAGAGGGGGCGTCAGAGGGGGCGGGGTCACCGGGTGGCCCCGCCCTCTGCTATTTAAGAACCGTCAGAAGACGAGAAGCTTTAAACAGCGGGAGCTTCCCATCATGGATGTGGAGCGGCCCAAGAACAAAGAAGGGAAGAAGATGCCACGGAGGAAGATTCTGGACAAAAACACCAGAGGAAGAACCAGAGGAAGAAGAATATGGAGGAAAAAACCGAAGGAAGATAGAAGAAAGAAGATAGAAAAAAGAAGATGGAAAGAAGAAGCATTTAATTAAAGGAATTGTCAAAAACTGTCTCTTGTCATTTTTAACATTTTTGACACTTTTTTTGTGAAATGGTAGGGGTACCCCCTTACCATTTCAAACAGGGGGGGAGATCTGGGGGTCCCCTTGTTAAAGGGGGCTTCCAGATTCCGATAAGTCCCCCGCCCGCAGACCCCCACAACCACCGGGCAAGGGTTGTGGGGATGAGGTCCTTGTCCTCATCAACATGGGGACAAGGTGCTTTGGGGCGGACCCCAAAGCACCCTCCCAATGTTGAGGGCATGTGGCCTGGTACAGTTCAGGAGGGGGAGCACTCTTTCGTCCCCCCTCTTTTCCTGCGGCCTGCCAGGTTGCGTGCTCAGATAAGGGTCTGGTATGGATTTTTGGGGGGACCCCATGCCATTTTTTTTTAAATTTTGGCACAGGGTTCCCCTTAAAAATCCATACTAGACCTGAAGTGTCTGCTATGGCTTTTGAGGGGGACCCCCATGCCTTTTTTTAAAAAATTTTGGCGTGGGGTTCCCCTTAATATCCATACCAGACCTGAAGGGCCTGGTATGGAATTTAGGGGGACCCCCACGCCAATTTTTTTTTTTTTTGGTTCGGGGTTGCCCTGTGGCGAAATCCCATGCTGTTTTTATCAATGAACTTATATGTGTATTGTCAGACCGACAATTCGTATAGCCGCGAGTACTTTTAAATGACTTTTTTTCCTTTGAAATGTCATTTTGCTGTCAGACTGTTCTAAACACGGGAAACATGCGCCCCTTTACAGGCATACTATAGACACCCCCCAGGTACGAAATTTAAATGAATATTACACTTTTATTGTTTCACTTTAAGCATTACTAAAATCACTGCTCCCGAAAAAACGTCAGTTTTTAAAACTTTTTTTGCATTGATCCATGTCCCCTGGGGCAGGACCCAGGTCCCCAAACACTTTTTATGACATTACCATGCATGTAAGCCTTTAAATTAGCACTTTTGATTTCTCCCATAGACTTTTAAAGGGTGTTCCGCAGCTTTCGAATTTGCCGCGAACACCCCAAATTGTTCGCTGTTCGGCAAACTTGCGAACAGCCGATGTTCGAGTCGAACATGAGTTCGATTCAAACTCAAAGCTCCTCCCTAATAGTGACCTATTGCAGTCGTATTGCAGCTATAAATTGATCACAATTAGAACTTGCATTGGGGGTCTGGCTCTGGATTGTTAACGAAAAAAAGTTTATTAAAAATGGGTAAACATAATTCAAAAATATATAAATTATATACAACACACAACACAAACACATATGCTGTATAACACAACATATATTCTCAATATTGATCTGAATGACATTTGTGTCCACTGCACAAGCATAACAATGCCACATAAGTGCTGCTGTAGTGATCTATTGCAGGTTGAGTGCAGCCAAAAATAGATCACTATTAGAAGTTGCAGAGGTGGTCTTGATCTGGATTCCCATCTAAAAAAATGTAAAACAAAAAATATTACCTCCCTATATTAACACCAATCTCATAACAATGAAAATGGGTGATCTGTCTGAAAATTGCATTCACTGTGGAAACATCAAGTGCTCCGGTAAGCCAACATAATGCCATCCTAATTTTTAGAGATCACAAACCTGTGGTGCTAATTTGTGCCCTTATCAACCTGACTTAATCTTATCTTAATATTATTCTACCCATTGCCCCCCCCCCCCCTCAGTGTGTGTTTCAATATAGCATTGGAAGGGTAATAAAGAGCTTTGCTTAGAGTGTTACCATTACCTTATGTTACATAAAGGTCACACTAATGTGATATCATTTTAATCAGCAGACTTTTTTGATAAAAATTTTAGTGTACTTTTTTACATCTTTAGTGTAAATATATGGGGTTGTGCAGATGATGTAAGGTTGCTTTACAATAAAATTACAGGAAATTGCATTTTCTTTCTAATTTTGTACTACTTATTCTGAACAAGAATCAAGGAAATAAAAATAAATGTATCCAAAATTCTATCCAAAATGTTATGTCAGGATAGACTACAAATGCTAAAAGCTATAAAGTTCAGAACTGAGAAATTGCTGAAATTCTCTGGGACACAAGGGGATTTAAATAAATATGGAGACTCAGGGGATATTCTAAAATGTAGCTGGAATTCCACCCAGGAGAGGTGAAACCTGGCTGGAGTGACAAGTGATACCTCGCGACCCCAGTCCTGATCAGTCCCCCCTCTGATGTTGGAGCAGTTGGAGTGTCCAGACCATATTGGAGTCGGTGGTACATGCTGTCAAGACCCGGATATCAACATTCTGTCCCTGCAGAGGGCTATATCTGCAAGCCCATACGACCTTGCCAGAGAGGAGGTCCAACGATTGGGGTAAGCGCACATCTTTTACTCCTTTTTCTGCAATCAATTCATATTCGATAGGAGTCTCTTCAGCTCATTATAGCTCATTATTTTCCGTGATTCAGTGAGGAGATATAACAAGTGGACTTTTTTTCTACTTATTGAATCCTGCCTTGGAACTGATTATGAGTTGCCTTGATGTGTGACTACTTATTTTCAGTATATGCTAATATTTTGTTGGATTTATGATTCTATGCACTTGTTGTTGTTATTATTTTTGCTGGGATTCACACACACATTGTGTCTCCTAGGCACTCTTTATTTATTTAATTACTGCTAGCGCACAAAAGTTTTTATTTATATGTTTATCACTTCATGGATATTTGAAGTTTTTTTTGCAGCTGCATTTTATTTATTTATTTGTCATCACGTATTGCTCATTAGCGCTGGTTTCTTCCATTATTTTTCTAAAATGTAGCTATGCCCTGATAAGGCCACGGTCAATGGGAGGGGCAAAATGCGGAGGAAGCAACAGACATGTCCCCCTTGTGGTCTAGGGTCCTGTCGGCACGCTGGTGTGCACGCCAGAGTGAGTTTTTAGCAAGGCTTCCATCATGCCTTTGCTATGAGGATGCCGAGAATTGTGTGAATATGCAGCCTTCAGCCTGCTAGCACATTCAGCACGGATGCTTTTTTCATGGCCGAACATATTAGATATCTTATCTTTTCTGAATTGTAAGGAGCAAGATGAACTCTAGCACTATTACACTTATGTACAACACCACTGCTTGCTATTTCATAGCCTTCTCCCCAGCCAAGGAGGACTGACTTTCACACTAGTGGACATTGCTGTGTAGATCAGGAAGCTGTTATCTATTGAGGCATTGTATGTGCATGTGCCCTATACATAGCTTGGAGCATGGCTGGAGCAGAGCATTTATACAACATACCTGATGGATTACAGATTGGCAGAATGTGGCTTACATACCATTATGACATGTTGTTACTGTAGCTGCAATTACCATTAGCACCTGCATATGTCTTACCAGCGAAAAAAGTCTGTGATTGTGGGCAGCTGCAGTACTATCATCCATGGACATCCATGTAGCATTGCAAACAAGTCTGCCTTACATACGACTAGGATCAATGGCTGATTACAGCATTATATCTGCCCCTTTCACAGACTATCATCTTGTGGAGCTGGATTTGTATACTATTGCCTATAAGACTCTGGTGTTGGACACTAAGCAAATGCACTAGGTATAGGACCGACATTCCCATACACAGAGATTGCTAATTCATATGAGCACCACAACCTGGCTGAAGGTCAATCAGATGCTAACTACTGTGATGGTATTAGCTATATTGCATGGCAGGCTGGACCCAGCAGGCTTGTTATGAGCTGGATTGCAAAACAGATTCTATGTGCAGACACATTATGTATGGTGAGGCCCTTATGGATAACCAGTAAATACCATCAGGTGGACTTTGTCCTTACATGGGTAACGCATGGGTTACTACACATAGTATAATTTTTGTATTATAAGGTGGTCCATTATGGTCATGATATATGAGCAAATGATCTCTTTTGAATGCACCGCTATCTTTATTTAGGTCTATCAGCTGCTTTTAGCTGCAAGCATAGCAGGCTGGACCCTGTGGACATATAGGCATACTGAGGCTGCTGAGCTCTACGCATAGGGATCCTTCCGGCACTTGACCATTATATCAAGCGAGGGGGAAGCAGAGGTTGATTTAAGGGGGGGGAGAGGGGGTCTTCAGGAATGGGGAGTGGGGTGGGATCTGGGGTGTGGGGGGTTGGCTGTTTGGATAGGGGGAGGAGAGAGAGAGTTCTTCTTTTGGGGGGCTTGGCCTCCGTGCTGTTAATTTTCTGATCATACATGTCCAATAAATTGTTTTATATGTTTGGTAGCTTTTAAGGTGTTATTTCCTCTATGTTGTGTTGTTGTGGTATTCTAAAACGTGTCATAATTTATGTGTGGTTAATGATAATTGTTTTGAAAACTGGCAGGTTAATTAACCCATTATTGGGCTTGTAAAGCAGAGATAAATTATCTGTCATTTAAATGTTTTTTTTTTGTAGGTTACCTCTGTGCTTTTTGTATATGTATATTATCTGTGGAAAAGGTGTTACTGTTTCATAATCTATAAGCAAATCAATCTATCTATCTATCTATCTATCTATCTATCTATCTATCTATCTATCTATCTATCTATCTATCTATCTATCTATCTATCTATCTATCTATCTATCTATCTATCTATCTATCTATCTATCTATCTATCTATCTATCTATCTATCTATCTATCTCCCACTCTAATCATGGCATGGCAACTATACTGTATAGTGTAACCCATGCTCTGTTAATTCTCTGGTCAGATTGTCAATTTCCTTCCTGCTTTATATGTCTTTGATATAGCAATCTAAAGGTGAATACTTCACTTAAATGTTTTAATTGTTCATTACAAAACAATAAAAGATTCCCACAGTTAAAATGGCTGTGGACCTTAAAACCGGTAAAGGACCAGCCCTGGTGAAGACAGTGTTCTTTTAAAAGTCAGCAGCTACAGTATTTTTAGCTGCTTACATTTATTAGTTATTTTTCCCACTCAAAGTGAAACAATAAAAATGAAAAATGTCTTTAAATATTGTGCATGGGGGGTCCCCTTAGTCTGTCTGTAAAGTGGCACATCTGTAGCATGTATAGAACATGCTGCAGCAAAAATGATATTTCTAAAGAAAAAGTCAAATCACATTTAAATTGACTCGCAGTTGTGATTGCCGGCCTGGCTATTTAGAAAAAAAAAGAGAAATAAAGGTGTGGGGTCCCTCCCATGATCCATACGAGACCCTTATCTGTGCATGCAGGCTGGTAGGCCTGAACCATACCAGGCCACATGCCTTCAACATGGGGGGAGTGGATGCTTTGGGGTAGGGGGGCTCTTTAAGGATAGTTAGTTTGCAATTGCAAAAGTTGAGATGGTAGGATGTGAATTAGGAGTGCTTCCATCTTAGCAGAGTTTATTTTCTAACCTGATAAGGTGCCACAGCCTCTAATACCTTATATATTGTAGGTTCAGGAGGGAGGTATGGAAACCCACCTAAAAATGTTTTCCAACTTGAAGTCAAGTATTTTACCTATTTGTTGCCAATGTATTAACACATGATTTCGTGCTGTTAGCATAAAAAAATATTTTTTCTATAAAACAAATTTTTATATTTTGTTGCTGTCTTGGTCTTCCATCCAATATACTAGGTGGCAGCTCCATCTGTTGAGGAACATGAGAACTAACCAAGCTGCTTTCTTTTTGCACCAATTGAAAGAGCAGCCTCCTTTTAGCAGTGAACCCTTCATTATAGTAGCATCTGATAAATCTATGTTTGTGTGTTACTTCCATACAGCATAGTTATTCTATGTTTACCTACTTGCATATAGCTGTCACCACTTAAGCAGATCTAAAAATTCTATGGAGTACATTTCCTGGAAAGCAGCGTGTTTATGTTGTCTTTCAAATTATACCTGTGTCCCCCAGCCACTGGGTCTCTGTCAGTGCGCAGATCAAAAGCCACCTCTCCAGGGAATCAGCCACATGTGTGCATGATCTCTGTGACAGGAGATCTTTGGATCTGGTAAGGGGCTTACCTTACTTGAGGTGGAGGATCTTCTCTCTATTTTAACATCACGCTCCCTACGGAGATAATCTTTATATCACTTGAAGGAAGGGTGTCTTTCTCCCTCTATCCAACCATTTTCTACACCCACAAGACCTACAGTTCATTTCAATCTATGACTAAATGGACTCAATTTAATCGTTTTTGTTTACTGAATGTTCCACTCATTTTTTTTGCATGCGATTTTTTTTGCATGCGATTTATGTGCATTTTTTTTTTTTTTTTTTGTTATGAAACAATTCACTTGTGTTCATTCATTATTATGGTATTTTCAGTTAATATGATCATGTATTTGCACTAGCAGCGCAGCCTTTAAATTGTATAGCTAGTAAGGTGGAGGTTGTTTCACATCTAAGGTTGCAGCAGCATTTTACATTTCAATTTTTGGTTTGAGATATTTGTCTTTTCATCACACACATGTGGGGATCATTTCCACTTATGGGATAGCGCAGTATTTTTTACGATATTATAAAATTAAAGCCTAACTCGAGCCACAAATGTTTTCTTTAGTTTTGAGTGTGGGGGGGGGGGGGGATACAATCTTTGTTTGCAACCTTATTTGAAGGTTTCTTTTTTTTTTACCTCCTGCTTTTGACATCAATACAGAAAGGGTGTTGCGGCATCACCAAGGCAGAAAGGTACAAAAAAAGCAAGATGTCAGCTGATCTACCCCCATATGTCTTTAAATTGGGAAGTGGTGTATGCTTACTTTTGCAATGCCATTTCCAAACAGCACTTTAGAAATAACTCTGGGGGCCACTGCTGTAAAATGCTGCTAATGGTTGTGATTTATTTGTCTCCCTCCACAGTGATGTATGCATGATCCACATAGCATCTAGATGAGACCAATGATGGAGGAAATTTCTTCTCCCTGTTACTTTTTCTCCTTTTCCAGCCACTGTTAACACAACCTTCTGTCTTTTTCCACTTGGCCCACAAGTCAGGCAGCTATATGAGACTGATTAAGTCAAACAGAATTACTGTTTGACTTAATCAGTTAAGTTAATCAGTTAATACTAGTTAATAATTTATACTAGGTAAAGTGGAACTTCACTGAAAAAGTGAAGCTCTGCTGGTTCGCTTTTTCCTCCCATCCTATAACTGAGCTAGGCCGGCCATACACGGCTTGAATCTCAGCTGGTTAAGCAGGAACCGGCCAAGATTCACACCATTAGTGGATAGTCTGAATGTACCAAGTTGATCGATTGATCAACTTAGGTACAACCAGCCTGCCCGATTCTCTTGCGATTATTGCTAGTGGCTGCTAAAGCCGCTAGAAAAAATCACTGTCTTCTCCCGGCAGGGATGTCTTCCCCTGCCCTCCCCTACCCCCCTGCCAGGGGAGAACAATGGAAGGATTCCTTCATCAACAATGTCTGTGTTGATGGGGAATTGAGCAAATGTCTTTTCTGCAACCTGTGGTTGCAGGAAAGAAATGTGCTCCATGTATGGCCGGCCTTACTGAGGGGAGTAGTGAGTATCGATTTTGATCAGTAACCAGTCCAAGGCAAGGATGACATCTCTCCCCTCCCATAGCCTTCTAGGACATGTCACCTGACCTAGGTGTCTGTAGGACCATTCACAAAGCGCTGCATAAGCTCACACTCGTACAATGTGGGGCTAGCTGTGATTTTTCAGGACGTCACAGTCAGTCCCCCATATTCAAGATGGCGGTGTCAGGGACCTGCAGCAGGAAGAAGAATCTGAACAGCACTGGACCCCAGGTATTGCCAAGCACCTGATTTTGAAAAGTCAGCAACTACAGTATAATGCAGAATAACGTCCAGCAGAATGACGACAAAATGGTGCCTTTTTTCGTTCCTAGTGGACATCATATGATTATCCTCAGTGTAGCGGCTCACTGCCAGTGACAGGTGACCGCTGTGACCAATCACAGCAGGTCACATGAGAGCTGTACATAATGGATGGCTTCCTTTAATGCCATCTATTGTATACAATTGTGATACTAGCTGTGATTGGACAGTGTGATCACATGGTACAGACAGGGTCAATTACAGCCCGTCTGCACTGTGGGATTAGCTTTGGCCAATCACAGCTAATCACAACAAAACAAACTGATATAAGCAAACATAATGTCTAAAAAAAAAAAAAACTTGATCACCTCCCCAGAATAGTATAATTTTACTATGGTAACATTGTATTGCTCTAGTACTGTCACCAGTCAGTGTTCCTGATCACTACCACACCAGTTATATGATACTGGTGTGCTGTACTGCACTGGTGACAGGAAGGAAAAATAAAAAAGAATTGTGATTTTTTTTTTTTCTTAATTTTCGAAAACATTTGGACAAAAAATAACAACTTCAAAAGACCTGCCATGCCTCTTATTAAATACGTTGGACGGTCATTTTCGGGGGGGGGGGGGATGTATCTGTACTGTCCTGGCATTTTAGGGCCTCAAGAAGTGAGATGTCAGTACATCAGGATTGATCAATTTTCAGCTATATTGTATGCTATAGTTTGTGGACTCTATAACTTTTACACACACACTAAATAATATACACTGAGTTGGTTTATTTTCACCAAAGAAATATAGCAGAATACATTTTGGGCTCAATTTATGAAGAACAATTATTTATTTGCAAAATTGCAGAAACAAAGAAAAACATGTTTTTTTTTTTTCAAAATGTCCAGTATTTTTCGTTTATTTAGCGAAGAATAAAAAACCCAGTGGTGATAAATACCACCAAAAGAAAGCTCTAGTTGTGTAAACAAGATTATAAAAATTTAGTTTGGTTATAGTGTTGCATGATCATGCAATTGTCATTAAAAATGCAATAGTGCTGAAAGCTGAAAATTGGCCTGGGCAGGAAGGGGGAAAAGTGCTCTGTATTGAAGTGGTTAATAAAAACAACTGTTGTTAATGACGTAAACTGAGTGGCTCTGCATCAGTTACAGTGATCACAACTGTAAACAGTATAGTAAGCCTAAACCTTGGTACACACTCTAATGCCCCGTACACACGGTCGGATTTTCCGATGGAAAATGTCCGATCGGAGCGTGTTGTCGGAAATTCAGACCGTGTGTGGGCTCCATCGGACATTTTCCATTGGATTTTCCGACACACAAAGTTGGAGAGCAGGAGATAAAATTTTCCGATAACAAAATCCGTTGTTGGAAATTCCGATCGTGTGTACACAAATCCGACAGACAAAGTGCCACGCATGCTCAGAATAAATAAAGAGATGAAAGCTATTGGCCACTGACCCGTTTATAGTCCCGACGTACGTGTTTTACGTCACCGCGTTCAGAACGATCGGATTTTCCGACAACTTTGTGTGACCGTGTGTATGCAAGACAAGTTTGAGCCAACATCCATCGGAAAAAATCCATGGATTTTGTTGTCGGAATGTCCGAACAAAGTCCGACGTGTGTACGCCCTATAAGTTTTAGTTTGTTCAACCCAATGAAAAAACCTGACAGATTGCAGTAAGGAAACACAAGCAATCTTAGTGGGGCAATCTCCCCTGCTGTACTATTGTGTTCTGACAAGGGGACTGACCCCCCACCAGAACACACTGATCAGCGCTCGCAGCTATTGGCTGCTAGTGTTGATTGGATGCCATTCAGATGCTGGTTTTTAACATGCCCGCTCAACAGAAACCGGTCATAAGACCAGCTTCTGCAAAACAGAAAGCTGTACACACAGGTCGAAAATCATTCAGTTCCTGAAGAAAAGAGAGGAATGAAGTACTATTTAATGAAAAAATCAGATCATCAGCAAAATTTCCAGATCAGCAGCAGAATTTTCAGATCAGCAGCAGCATTATCATTTGTGGGTTTATTTTTAATCCTTTTACCCCCTCCTGTATATCTAACCCCTATGCTGTCTCTATGCGATCTGAATAGTAACCCCCTATATATTATCCTCTTACATTTGTACATTAACCTCTCTAATCTCCATCCTCCCACTGTATGTGACCTGTACTTTAACCCCTTCACTACCCCCCACATATAACCTCTACATTAAATGTATCTAGTGAACCATTACCAAGCTTTGTGTTTTAACCCCCTCAATAGCAGAATATTTATTCAATTCAATGGGCATCACAGTGGCTAAGTGGTAAACACTTATGCCTAACAGCACTAGGGTGGTTTGTTCAAATCCCAAGCAGGACACTACCTGCCTGGAGTTTGTATGTTCTCTATGTGCCTGTGTGGGTTACATTCGGGTATTCGGGTAAATTGGCCCTAGTATGTGTATGTATTAATGTGAGTTAGGGACCTTAGATTGTAAGCCCCTTGAGGCCAAGGACTGATGTAAATGTACAACATATATGTAAAGCACTGTGTAACCTCTTGGCGCCGAGCGCACGTAAATATGCAGCCTCTCGGCAGACGGTCCTTGCCACTGAGTGGCCGCATGTTTGTGTGCATTAGTGCAAATAGAGCTGTGCCAAGAGTGCGCACCCTGCATGCTGTCGGCACAATTTTCTGCGGCTAACGGAAGTCTTTACGATCATGTGACCACTGTTACAGCCAATCATTGCGGTCATATGTCCATAAGCCCCACTCAGCCTCCCGACATTCTAAACCTCTAGCAGGCGCAGGATACAAGAGGTTAATAAATAAATACATTTTTAAAAAAGGTAAAAAAAAAAAGATCACCCTAGAGTAAGTACTTTACAAAAAACATAATTTGGGGTTTTATGTACTGTCCTGGCATTTTTTTATTTTTATTTTTGTGCTATGTTTTATAACAGAAGTAAGGGAACTTTTTTTTCATATTGTTTGGTCTTTTTTTCCCTTTATATATAAAAACAAAGCTAAAATAAAGCTAAAATAAAGCTCTGTCTGTGTTAAAATTGGTAAAAAAAAAAAAAAATTAATGTGGGTACAGTTTTGCATGACCGAGTAACTATCTCATTTAGGCCTGGTAACTAGGGATAGGCGAACAGTTCGGCCCGAGCATAAGTTCGGGCCGAACTTTGGTTGTTCAGACGTTCGGCAAACACCGAACAATATGTGGTGTTCGGGGAAAATTTAAACACTGTTAAAGTCTATGGGACACTAACATGAAAAATAAAAAGTGTTCATTTTAAAGGCTTATATGCAAGTTATTGTCATAAAAAGTGTTTGGGGACCGGGGTCCTGCCCCAGGGGACATGTATCAATGCAAAAAAATTTTTAAAAACGCCAGTTTTTTCAACAGCAGTGATTTTAATAATGCTTAAAGTGAAGCAATAAAATTGAAATATTCATTTAAATATCGGCTTGGGGGGTGTCTATAACATGCCTGTAAAGTGGCGCAGTTTTCCTGTGTTTAGAACAGTACCACAGCAAAATGACATTTGTAAAGGAAAAAAGTAATTTAAAACTGATCGAGGCTGTAATGAATTGTCGGGTCTCGGCAATATAGATAAAACTCATTGAAAAAAACAGCATGGGTTCCCCCCCAGTCCATTACCAGGCCCTTTGGGTCTGGTATGAATATCAAGGGAAACCCCTAACCAAAATTTTTTTATAAAAATTGCGTGGGGGGTCTCCCCAAAATCCATACCAGGCTCTTCAAGTCTGTTATGGAAATTAAGGGGAACCCTGCTCCAAATTTAAAAAAAAATAGTGCAGCCCCTCCCCCAAATCCATACCAGACCCTTCAGGGGAACCCTGCACCAAAATTAAAAAAAATTATAGGGGAAATTATGGGGAACCCTGCTCTTAATTTTTTTTTTTAAATGGCGCGGAGCCCCCCCAAAATCCATACTAGACCCTTATCCGAGCATGCAACCTGGCAGGCCGCAGGAAAAGAGAGGGGACAAGAGAGCACCCCCCCTCCTGAAGAGTACCAGGCCACAGGCCCTAATCATGGTGAAGGTGCTTTGGAGTAGCCCCCCCAGGTTAACCTTGTCCCCATGTTGATGGTGACGTAAATGGGTGACCCCCACCCCCCCTGACGCCTCGTGACATCAGAGGAAGCTCTTATATAGCCTCAACTATAAAAGATCTGATTTTTGGGGAACCCCTAGACCATTTTTTTTATATTTGGTGCAGGGTTCCCCTTAATTTCCATACCAGACCTGAAGGGCCTGGTATGGATTTTTGGGGGACCCCCACGCAATTTTTTTTTTAATGTGTGGTTCAGGGTTCCCCTTATTATTCATACCAAACCCAAAGGGCCTGGTAATGGACTGGAGGGGAACCCATGCTGTTTTTTTCAATGAGTTTTATCTATACTGCCAAGACCCGACAATTCATTACAGCTGCGATCAGTTTTAAATTACTTTTTTCCTTTAGAAATGTCATTTTGCTGTGGTACTGTTCTAAACATGGGAAAACTGTGCCACTTTAGAGGCATACTATAAACACCCCCCAGGCACGATATTAAAGGGAATATTTCATTTTTATTGTTTCACTTTAAACATTATTAAAATCACTGCTCCCGAAAAAACGGGCATTTTTAAAACATTTTTTGCATTGATACATATCCCCTGGTGCAGGACCTGGGTCCCCAAACACTTTTTATGACAATAGCTTGCATATAAGTCTTTAAAATGAGCACTTTTGATTTTTCGTGTCCCATAGACTGTAACCATCTCAATACAGTGCACTTACGTCCACTTCCTGCCCAGACCAATTTTCAGCTTTCAGCGCTCTCACAGTTTGAATGACAATTACTCAGTCATGCAACACCGTACCCATATGAAACTTGCGTCCTTTTTTTTCACACAAATAGAGCTTTCTTTTGGTGGTATTTAATCACTAGTGGGTTTTTTATTTTTTGTGCTATAAATAAAAAAAACGTAAGTTTTTTGAAAAAAATGCCTTTTTCTTTGTGTCATAAAATTTTGCTAATTAGTCATTTTCTGCATAAATTTGAACCAAAATTTATACTGCTACATATCTTTGGTAAAAATAAAGACCAAATAATATACACTAATTTGGGTTGTGAAAGTTATATAGTCTACAAACTATGGTGCCAATCAATGAAAATTGATCACATTTGATCAGGCCTTCAGTACATCAGGTGAATCTCATTTCTTGAGACACTAACAAGTCAGGAAAGTACAAATACCCACTAAATGACCCATTTTTAGAAAGTAGACATTTCAAGGTATTAAGTAAGTAGCATAGTGAGTTTTTTTAAGTTGTAATTTTTTTCCTACAATTCTTTGCAAAATGAAGATTTTTTTTTTTTTTTTTACAAAATTGTTATATGATCAGGTTATTTCTCACACGCAGCATATGCATACAACAAATGACACCCCAAAAAACATTCTGCTACTCTTCCCGAGTATGGCGATACTACATGCGTAAGACTTTTACACAGCCTGGCCACATACAAAGGACCAACATTGAAAGAGCACCTTCAGGCGTTCTACGAGCATATATGACACATCTCATTTCTCAACCACCTATTACAGTTTTGAAGGCCCTGGAGCACCAGGACAATGGAATTGCCCACAAAATGACCCCATTTCGGAAAGCAAACACCCCAACGTATAATCTATGAAGCATAATGAGCCTTTTGAACGGTTCGAGTTTTTGGAAATTGTGGGGAAAAAATGAAAGCGCATTTTTTTTACACAAAGTTGTCAATTTATAAGATATTTCTAACACATAGCATGTATATAGCAAAAATTACACCCCAAAATACATTCTGCTACTCTTCCTGAGTATGGCGATACCATATGTGTGAGACTTTTACACAGCCTGGCCACATACACAGCCTGGCCACATACTAACAACATTGAAGTAGTACCTTCAGGCTTTCTAGGAGGCATCCCTACTGAACTGGCTTTGCTGAGTCTGCTATTAATATTTTTGGTAATTGTCTCCTATCTCCTATCCAACTGTACATCCCTACTGAACTGGCTTTGCTGAGTCTGCTATTAATATTTTTGGTAATTGTCTCCTATCTCCTATCCAACTGTACATCCCTACTGAACTGGCTTTGCTGAGTCTGCTATTAATATTTTTGGTAATTGTCTCCTATCTCCTATCCAACTGTACATCCCTACTGAACTGGCTTTGCTGAGTCTGCTATTAATATTTTTGGTAATTGTCTCCTGCTGCCATATCTTTAAACTTCCATATTTACTGCTAGCTCTATAACAAACACACTGCAATAGCAATATTACTGGTGATTGATTCTCAACTCCATGTGGCTTGAGTGATCAAGAGAGGTAATTAGCTTTACGACCCTAGCCTGTGTCTGGCCTGGCCCTGGCCATCTCCTCTCCATATTCAGGTGTCTCACATCAGATCCAATAATGACCAACTGAGAAATGCATCCCAACTTAGTCTGTCTATAAATTTATGGCAGCTTATGGGGTGGCGCAGACAGGGGCATGGCGCAGACATCATGGCTCTTTCCTGTGTGGCTCTGTCACGAGTGATGCGCAGTTTCACCGACGCAGTTTAACGAAAGCAGGATAACTAAAGCTGCATGAACAACAGGAACTCTGCTCCACTCTGCAAGACGACAAGCAAACCAACTTTGAAATTTATTTTATATTAGGTTAGTTTCCCACTCTCTAGCCACTAACATGCTCCTTATTCTCTTCCTTCTCACATTGGTGTCTTCTATCCTCAAATTATCTTTACTCTACCCCTCCTCTCTTCCCTGCAGCATGCACATATCACCTTCACTCCTACCCTCTCCCTACTATGGCACCCATCATCTCCTGCATTTGCTGCACCCACATGCTGACATAAACACCAGGGCCACTAGACACGTGCGCTCATGCACATCCCACTCCCACCTTGTCTTCCTCACCCTCCTCCTTCTCCTAGACTCAGGTGATATTTCTCCTAATCCTGGTCCGCCATTTTCCAAATGCAAGCCACATATCCAATACCCCTCCCCCTCTGGCAACCACCGCAATCCACTCAGTTTAATTTCTATCCCCCTGCTTCCTCAAAGCACCCCACCAATCTCATGTGCCCTTTGGAACGCCCGCTCCATCTGTAACAAGCTAACATCTGTACATGACCTCTTCATCTCTCATGGCTTGAACATACTCGCCATAACAGAAACCTGGCTGCAAAATTTTGACTCAGCTTCTCCTGCTGCCCTCTCCCATGGTGGTCTCCATTGGACTCACTCCTCCAGACCCAACAGACAGAAAGGAGGTGGAGTTGGCTTCCTTCTGTCCCCACAAAGCACCTTCCAAGTCCTTACTGTCGCTCCCTCTCTATCCCTCTCTTCTTTCGAGATGCACTGTATTCGTCTGTTTTCTCCCATTTCTCTGAGGATTGCAGCAATTTATAGGCCTCCAGGACCGGTATCACGCTTCATTGATGACTTTGCTGCCTGGCTACCCTACTTTCTCTCCTCTGAAATACCCACCATTATTCTTGGTGACTTTAACATTCCTGTCAATGTCAACAGCCCAACTACAGCTAAACTTCTCAACTTAACCTCATCTTTTGACCTAACCCAATGGACACATACTTCCACTCACTCCAATGGTAATACCCTTGACCTTGTATTCTCCCATCTCTGCAACCCTGGCAACCTCACCAACACCCCCTTTCCTCTATCTGATCACAACCTCATTACTTTCACTGTATCCTTGCCTCCAACCACCCATCCCTCCAAGCAGCAAACAATTACTTGTAGAAACCTTCGCCACTTTAACCCTTCTCTTCTCTATTCTGCTACTGACAACCTATATGACATAATCTCTCCCCTGTCCTGTCCTGACCTGGCCACTTCTGTCTACAACAGTTCACTCTCATCATCACTAGATGCACTTGCTCCCCTAACCACACGCAGAATTAGGCCCCGACCGTTACAACCCTGGCAAACTGACAACACTAGAAATCTCAAGAGACATTGCCGTGCTCTTGAACGACTGTGGCGTAAAACCAAATGCCTGCAAGACTTCACCCTATATAAATCTGCCCTTCTAAAATACAATTCATGCCTCCATGCTGCCAAACAAGCCTACTTTGTCTCTCTTATTAATTTCTTGTCATCCAGTCCCCGTCGGCTCTTCTCAACCTTTAACTCTCTGCTTCGTCCACCACCCCCTCTACCCACTAACTCACTCACTGCCCAAGAGATTGCCAATCACTTCAAAGACAAGATCAATGCAATTCGTGAGGACATCTCCACTGTGCGTACATCTTCCCCACCCATCATACCTTGCCCAGCTGCACATTCAACCCTCTCCTCTTGTGAATTGGCTACTACGGAAGAGGTTACAAAAATTTTCTCGAATGCCCACCTAACCAATTGTCCCTTGGATCCTGTTCCCTCACAACTACTACGGTCACCCTCTTCTTCAATCCTATGCTCCCTCACCCACATCTTCAATCTCTCCCTTTCTAGTGGCATTTTCCCCTCCCCTCTAAAACATGCACAGATCACTCCCATTCTTAAAAAGCCCTCACTGGACCCTACCGACCTGAACAACTTAAGACCCATCTCAATACTCCCATTCACCTCTAAACTTCTAGAACGCTTAGTCTACAACCGTCTTAGCTCCTACCTCAATGAAAATAACCTTCTTGACCCCTTACAGTCTGGCTTTCGCTCGCAGCACTCCACGGAAACTACCTTACTAAAACTCACTAACGATTTACTAACTGCTAAAACCAACAGCCAGTACTCCATACTCCTACTACTTGACCTCTCTGCGGCCTTTGATACTGTTGACCACCCGCTCCTTCTCAATAAACTACATTCCCTTGGCCTCCGAGATTCTGCTCTATCCTGGTTCTCTGGCTATTTATCACAGCGCTCCTTCAGTGTCACCTACAACTCTGTCTCCTCCTCTCCATTGCCCCTTTCTGTGGGGGTCCCCCAAGGCTCGGTTCTTGGACCCCTTCTCTTCTCTATCTACACCTCCTCCCTTGGTCACCTAATAACTGCCCACGGCTTCCAATACCACTTATACGCTGATGACACCCAAATCTATCTGTCTACTCCTCACCTCACTCCTTCAGTCTCCTCTTGCATTACTAACTTACTAACTGACATATCAGCATGGATGTCGCACCACTTCCTTAAACTAAATCTCTCTAAAACTGAGCTATTAACATTCCCCCCCGCCCGTGCCCCCCTCCATGACTTTTCCATCAAAATCAACAATGCAACCATCAGTCCCTCCCCTCACGCCAGGGTACTAGGTGTAATCCTAGACTCCAACTTGTCATTTCAGCCTCAAATCCAATCGCTGTCAAAAGTTTGTAGAATTCACCTCCGTAACATCTCTAAAATTTGCCCTTTTTTAACAAATTAAACCACCAAGCTCCTCATTCACTCCCTTGTTATCTCTCGCCTTGACTATTGCAACTCCCTTCTCATTGGCCTACCGCTCCATAGGCTATCCCCTCTTCAGTCTATCATGAATGCTGCTGCCAGACTTATCCACCTTACCAACCGCTCAGTGTCTGCCAACCCTTTACTTCAATCCCTACACTGGCTCCCAATCACCCAGCGAATTAAATTCAAAATTCTAACCACAACATACAAAGCCATTCACAACTCTGCCCCAAGCTACATCACTAATCTTGTCTCCAAATATCACCCAAATCGTCCTCTCCGCTCTTCTCAAGACCTCCTGCTTTCAAGCTCTCTCATCTCCTCCTCCCATGCTCATCTCCAGGATTTCTCCAGAGCCTCTCCCATCCTCTGGAACTCGCTACCTCCATCTATCTGGCTATCCCCTACTCTTGCTACCTTCAGGCAATCCCTGAAAACTCATCACTTCAGGAAAGCTTATCACGTCTCCAACTAATCTCCTACCACTTCCACCAGCTCATTCCCCACAGTTACAACCTTTTGTACCACCTGCCCCACCCTATTAGATTGTAAGCTCTTCTGAGCAGGGCCCTCTTGATCCTATTGTATTGTATTGTATTATATTATAACTGTATTGTCTCCCTTTTATATTGTAAAGCGCTGCGTAAACTGTTGGCGCTATATAAAACCTGAATAATAATAATAATAATAATAATAATAATAATAATAATAAAAAATTACACCTCATTTCATTCCTACCTATCACACTTTTGATATATATATAGAATGATGAACCACAGAAGGGAAATTACTTCACCTTAAACATGTTGCCAACATCCCAAATTAATATAGAAGAGTAGGAACCCTAGAAGGGGACCAATGTACCCCCCAGTACATCGGGACTTTTTGGGCGAACAGAACAATTGCGTTTTATAATAAAATTCTTATTTATTTTGTTTAGAAAAAAAGAGAAGCATAAAAACAGGACAGACTAAACATACATCTATACAAAAGTGCCTATGCAGTAAGTTTCCTTTTATACTGAACATTGTATACTTTTATCCGTAAATACATATTTCTCTATAAGCCTGACATGTTTCAGGATGGTGTCCCTTCTTCAGAGGCGTATTTGTCAAGAGAAGTTGTATATTAAAGAAAAGGCGTATTCTGAAAAGACAAGTAAGAACAGTTTTACATATTTAGGATATTCTGTAAGGTAGACAATTCATAACATGGCATCCAACAATGTCCAACATACATACCAGAATCCAGTCCTTAAAGAAAACAATGCTGTGCACAGAATGTGCAAAAAACGCAGACTTTTGTATTAATTGAAAAAGGTGATTGCTAAAAAGCAGTGGTCACCAATTAGCCAGAAAACTGGGCATGGTGGCTCTCCCCTGGGTTCAGGAATAGCTCCGCAAAGGCCCCCAAAAGGGAGGAAGGCCCTGACAAATCCTCACTGTAACTCTAAAAAAAGGAAAAAAGGAAAAAGGGGGGTTTATGTAAAAATTAATCATTCGCATTCGGCTGCTATAAGCATTCTAGATTATTATAAACTACTTTCTATATGACATCAAATGGAGTGAAAGGCTCTAGGTTAAAGTCATAAAGCTGATAGTCTTTTTATTATTAAGCCACTGAGGGGTTAACATCATTGATTATATTATCATTGATAATCCCAAAATTCAGACTCAAAATAGCACGTGTCAGAAGGAAAGATAGTATGATGAACATAACTCTCCCTCTGGTAATTACATTTCCCGGGTCTAACTCCATATATATAATGGTGGGGAGTATGAATGAGCCGAACACCCCCCGGTTCGGTTCGCACCAGAACCTGCGAACGGACCGAAAGTTTGCACGAACGTCAGAGCCCCATTGACGTCTATGGGACTTGAACGTTCGAAATCAAAAGTGCTCATTTTAAAGGCTAATTTGCATGGTATTGTCCTAAAAAGTGGTTTGGGGACCCGGGTCCAACCCCAGGGGACATGTATCAATGCAAAAAAAACTTTTAAAAATGGGCTGTTTTTTCGGGAGCAGTGATTTTAATGATGCTTAAAGTAAAAAAAAAAAGTGAAATATTCCTTTAAATATCGTACCTGGGGGGTGTCTATAGTATGCCTGTAAAGTGGCGCGTGTTTCCCGTGTTTAGAACAGTCCCTGCACCAAATGTCATTTTTAAAGGAAAAAATCTCATTTAAAACTGCTTGCGGGTTTAATGTAATGTCGGGTCCTGGCAATATGGATGAAAATCAGTGAGACAAACGGCATGGGTACCCCCCAGTCCATTACCAGCCCCTTTGGGTCTTGTATGGATATTAAGGGGAACCCCACACCCAAATTAAAATAAGGAAAGGTGTGGGGCCACCAGGCCCTATATACTCTGAACAGCAGTATACAGGCGGTGCAAACAAGACAGGGACTGTAGGTTTGTTGTTAAGTAGAATCTGTTTGTCATTTTGAACGGGTACATTTTTAACGTGTTTAGCTCCAGCCAAAAAATCTTTCTTAAGCTTTTTGGAAAACATAGGGAAGGGTTATCACCCCTGTGACATTTGTTTTGCTGTCTTTCCTCCTCTTTAGAAGATTTCACCTCACTTTTTGTCCAAATGACAAATGTTTTTTGAGAATTTGGGGTTTTTTGTGGAACAAGGATTGGAAAGCATCAGTGGAAAGGAGAAATGTTTTTCCCATATTAACTCTTACAGGAGAGAATTTCCCTTCCTAGGGGTAGATTTCATCTCACTTCCTGTTGTCTCCTTCCATTTGCAAGTAGGAGTCATTTGTAAGTTAGATGTTTGAAAGCAGGGGCCTGCCCTATATACTCAGCAGAAATTTGGGCCTTAGGTGTTGTTGTGGCCACAACACTGTAAGCCCTCACAGGGCCCTGCTGTGAAATATTAGATCAAGAATTGTAATTACATGCCCCTGTTGAACAGGGGCTGAAAAACTGGGCCTTTGGTGGTGGTGGTGGTGGTGCTGGTGCCACAACACTGTAAGTCCTCACTCGCTCTTGGTGGGTGCAGAAATGGGCCCTGCTGTGAAATATTAGATCAAGAATTGTAATTACATGCCCCTGTTAAACAGGGGTAGAAAAATTGGGCCTTAGGCACTGGTGCTGGTGCCACAACACTGCAACCCCTCACAGACACTCTAGTGGGAATGCAGGAACGAGCCCTGCTGCAAAGTATTGCATCAAAAATTGTAATTACACGCCCCTGTTAAACAGGGGCTGAAAAATTGTGCGCCCAGAACCAAAAATGTTCTTACAAGCTATCAGCGTGATGATTGAGGAGGAAGAGAATAATTACTCAGGGATAGTCACTCAGCATCAGCATAGGCAGTCTTTGAAGGGATCTGAGATTTCAAAAAAAATTATTCGGTTATATCAGCATCAGGTGCTTGGTAGCTGGTGGTGATCCAAGACTGATTCATTTTTATGAAGGTCAGTTGATCGACCGAGTCGGTGGACAGACGCACCCTGTGATCGGTTACCACGCCTCCAGCAGCACTGAATGTGCGTTCCGAAAGAACGCTGGATGCAGGACAGGCCAGTAGCTCAATTGCATACTGTGCAAGCTCTGGCCAGTGATCCATCCTCAAGACCCAGTAACCCAGAGGATTTTTGGGGGGAAAGGTGTCCAAGTCTGATCTTGCCCCTAGGTATTCCTGCACCATGTAAAACAGATGCTGGCGATGGTTGCTGGAACCGATCATACCTTGGGGCTGCGGACCAAAAAATTGTCTGAACGCATCGGTCAGACGGCCACCTTCTCCACCGCTCCTTCTTTGACTGACCGAAGCCTCAGCAACACGTTGTCCAGAAACAGGAGTTTGTAACGTCCCAGTCTCTGGGAACGCGTTGCACAGACCTTTCTGCAAGGCCTCCCGAAGATGTTTCATCCTCTGCTCCCTTTGCGATGGCAAGATAAGGTCCGCAACCTTACCATTGTAACATGGATCAAGGAGGGTTGCCAGCCAGTACTGGTCCTTCTCCTTGATACCACGAATACGAGGATCCTTACACAGGCTTTGCAGGATCAGGGAGGCCATGCAGCGTAGGTTTGCTGAGGCATTCGGTCCGGAGTCCTCTGGGTCACTAAAGACAACATCCTCCGCAGCCACCTCCTCCCAGCCATGTACAAGTCCATGTGTTTCTTGGGACTGATCCCTTGCTGAGTGCCAGGCTCCACCTCCATACTGACACAATCTTCCTCCTCCTCCTCCTCCTCCTCCTCCTCCTCGTCCTCTTCCTGTGTGATCGGTGGGCACGCAGGAACACTGTCTGGATAAAGGGGGCCTTGAGAGCTAAGGAAGTCCTCCTCTTCCTGCCTCTGTTCTGCCTCAAGTGCCCTGTCCATTATTCCACTCAGCATGTGCTCCAACAGGTGGACAAGGGGGACAGTGTCACTGATGCATGCACTGTCACTGCTCACCATCCTCGTGGCCTCCTCAAATGGTGATAGGACAGTGCATGCATCCCTGATCATGGCCCACTGGCGTGGGGAAAAAAAAACAAGCTCCCCTGACCCTGTCCTGGTGCCATAGTGGCACAGGTACTCATTGATGGCCCTCTGCTGCGTGTGCAGCCGCTGCAGCATGGCCAACGTTGAGTTCCACCTGGTGGGCATGTCACAGATTAGGCGGTTCTTGGGGAGGTTAAACTCCTTTTGGAGGTCCGTCAGCCGAGCACTGGCATTATATGACCGGCGGAAATGCACACAGACTTTCCTGGTCTGCCTCAGGACATCCTGTAAGCCCGGGTATCTGCCCAAGAACCGCTGCACCATCAAGTTAAGGACGTGAGCCAAACAGGGCACATGGGTCATTTGTCCCTGTCGGAGGGCAGAGAGGAGGTTGGTGCCATTGTCGCAAACCACCATTCCTGCCTTAAGTTGGCGTGGCGTCAACCACCTCTGAACCTGCCCCTGCAGAGCTGACAGAACCCCTGCCCCAGTGTGGCTCCTGTCCCCCAAGCACACCAGCTCAAGCACCGCATGGCATCTTTTGGCCTGCGTACTTGCGTAGCCCCTTGAACGGCTACGGAGCACCGCTGGTTACGAGGACAAAGCACAGGAAGAGGCCATGGAGAAAGAAGAAGAGGAGGGGGTGGAGGAGGGAGGTGTGTCACAATCATTAGCATTTTGGAGGCGTGGTGGCGGAACAACCTCCAACACTACTGCACCTTGTCCTGCATCCTTCCCAGCTGCCAGCAGAGTCACCCAATGCACCGTAAAACTTAGGTAACGTCCCTGTCCATGCCTGCTGGACCATGAGTCAGCGGTAATATGCACCTTACCGCTGACCGCCCTGTCCAGCGAGGCATGGACATTGCCTTCCACATGCCGGTAGAGAGCCGGAATCGCCTTCCATGAGAAAAAGTGCCGTTTGGGTACCTGCCACTGAGGAACCGCACATTCCACAAACTCACGGAAGGGGGCAGAGTCTACCAACTGAAAAGGCAGCAGTTGAAGTGCTAGCAATTTAGCCAAGCTAGCATTCAACCGCTGGGCATGTGGATGGCTGGGAGCAAACTTCTTTCGGCGGTGCAGCAGCTGGGGCAGGGAAATTTGCCTGGTACAATCTGACGTCGGTGTACCAAAAGCAGATTGCCCACAAGTACTTGGCTGTGACACACCTAATTCTACACCTTCATTCCTCTCAGTGCAGGTCTCAGAGAGGACTGAAGGTATAGTGGGGTTGGAAATCTCAGCTGATGAGGAGCAAGGAGAGGTCCTCTTTGTTCTTTGGTGTGGGTCTTTTAGATATGCTTGCCAACGAACTGCATGGCAGGTCAACATATGTCTGGTCAAGCATGTGGTACCCAAGTGGGAGATGTTTTGGCCACGCGAGATACGCTTGAGACATATGTTGCAAATAGCAGCGGTGCGATCTGATGCACTCGTCTCAAAAAAGGCCCACACCAAAGAACTTTTTGAATAACGCGCAGAGACTGCAGCGCCCTGCACATGTGGAGCTTTGGGGTGTGATGCAGTCAATGTGCTGCCCTTAGGCTGGCCCCTGGAGGGCATCCTGCCTCGTTGGTGATGTGCCGCCTCCTCCTCCTCCTCCTCCTCTCTCCTATCAGGCACCCACGTTGAGTCAGTGACCTCATCATCCCCTCCCTCCTCATCACTGGAGCAAACCTGGCAGTATGCTGCAGCAGGGGGAGCATGACTGCCAGATTGCTGTCCTTCTTGGGCACCCGCTCTGTCCGTGCTCATGTTACTGCCTTCATCGAGCTCAGTATCATCATCAGAGCCTTCCAAACGCTGGGCATCCTCCTGGAGCATGTACCCAACACTGTGGTCAAACAGTTCGAGGGACTCCTTAGGAGGACATGGTGGGGCTAGGGAAGGAGTCACTGATGACATTGAGCCGAGGGAAGAGGCCGCTGCTTTTCCAGACAAAGTACCCTGGGCATGGGTGAGAGAGGATAAGGAGGATGAGGACGGTTTGGTCATCCACTCGACCAAGTCTTCCGCATGTTGCAGCTCAACACGGCCAGCTGCCGAAAAAAAGCCCAAGCGTGTCCCACGGCCATGTGCTGATGAGGATGCACCGTCTCCATGACCAGCACTAGACACAGAGCCTGCTTGCCCTCTCTTATTGGCTTGTGACTGTCTGCCTCTCCTTCTTGGCCTTCCAGACATACTAATGGCCTGTAGCTGCACTAAGCTGATATATATATATATATATATATATATATATATATATATATATATATATATATATATATATATATATATATATATATATATATGTACTGATACTGCAGCTAGCCTGTAGTATGAGAACACCACCAACCTTCTACAGGTAGCTTTAGCTGAACACTGTGCAGAGCTCGCAAAAAACTAACTTGTAGCTTTTTAAGCTGCCTGCGGTAGTGATAGGATCAGGAAAACACCACCAACCTTCTACAGGTAGCTTTAGGTGAACACTGTGCAGAGCTCGCAAAAAAATAACTTGTAGGTTTAGCTGAACACTGTGAGGTGGACGCACCACACTAACTTGTAGTTTTAGCTGAACACTGTGAGCAGGACGCACAGCACTAACTTGTAGTTTTAGCTGAACACTGTGAGCAGGACTCACTGCACTAACTTGTAGCTTTAGATGAACACTGTGCAGAGGTCTCACTACACCAACTTGTAGGTTTAGCTGAACACTGTGAGCAGGACGCACAGCACTAACTTGTATTTTTAGCTGAACACTGTGAGCAGGACGCACTGCACTAACTTGTAGCTTTAGATGAACACTGTGCAAAGGTCTCACTACACCAACGTGTAGGTTTAGCTGAACACTGTGAGCAGGATGCACCCCACTAACTTGTAGGTTTAGCTGAACACTGTGAGCAGGACTCACTGCACTAACTGTAAATAGTCTAGCTGCCTGACTGTGGTACTAATAGGATCAAAATAACACCAGCAATTTTATTCAAGTAGCTGTAAATACTGTAACAAGACAAGCCTGCCTGTCAGTAAGAAGATAACAGGAACGGATCTAGCTGAACAATGTGAGCAGGACGCACTGCACTAACTTGTAGCTTTAGATGAACACTGTGCAGAGGTCTCACTACACCAACTTGTAGGTTTAGCTGAACACTGTGAGCAGGACGCACTGCACTAACTGTAAATAGTCTAGCTGCCTGACTGTGGTACTAATAGGATCAAAATAACACCAGCAATTTTATTCAAGTAGCTGTAAATACTGTAACAAGACAAGCCTGCCTGTCAGTAAGAAGATAACAGGAACGGATCTAGCTGAACAATGTGAGCAGGACGCACTGCACTAACTTGTAGCTTTAGATGAACACTGTGCAGAGGTCTCACTACACCAACTTGTAGGTTTAGCTGAACACTGTGAGCAGGATGCACTGCACTAACTGTAAATAGTCTAGTTGTCTGACTGTGGTACTAATAGGATCAAAAGAACACCAGCAATTTTATTCAGGTAGCTGTAAATACTGTAACAAGACAAGTCTGCCTGTCAGTAAGAAGATAACAGGAACGGATCTAGCTGAACACTGTGAGCAGGACGCACTGCACTAACTTGTAGCTTTAGATGAACACTGTGCAGAGGTCTCACTACACCAAATTGTAGGTTTAGCTGAACACTGTGAGCAGGACGCACCCCACTAACTTGTAGGTTTAGCTGAACACTGTGAGCAGGACGCACCTCACTAACTTGTAGGTTTAGCTGAACACTATGAGCAGGACGCACCCCACTAACTTGTAGTTTTAGCTGAACACTGTGAGCAGGACTCACCGCACTAACTTGTAGGTTTAGCTGAACACTGTGAGGTGGACGCACCACACTAACTTGTAGGTTTAGCTGAACACTGTCAGCAGGACGCACCTCACTAACTGTAAATAGTCTAGCTGCCTGACTGTGGTACTAATAGGATCAAAAGAACACCAGTAATTTTCTTCAGGTAGCTGTATATACTGTAACAAGACAAGCCTGCCTGTCAGTAAGAAGATAACAGGAATGGATCTAGCTGAACACTGTGAGCAGGACGCACTGCACTAACTGTAAATAGTCTAGCTGCCTGACTGTGGTACTAATAGGATCAAAAGAACACCAGTAATTTTCTTCAGGTAGCTGTATATACTGTAACAAGACAAGCCTGCTTGTCAGTAGGAAGATAACAGGAACAGATCTAGCTGAACACTGTGAGCAGGACGCACTGCACTAACTGTAAATAGTCTAGCTGCCTGACTGTGGTACTAATAGGATCAAAAGAACACCAGTAATTTTCTTCAGGTAGCTGTATATACTGTAACAAGACAAGCCTGCCTGTCAGTAGGAAGATAACAGGAAAGCATCTAGCTGAACACTGTGAGCAGGACGCACTGCACTAACTGTAAATAGTCTAGCTGCCTGACTGTAGTACTAATAGGATCAAAAGAACACCAGTAATTTTCTTCAGGTAGCTGTATATACTGTAACAAGACAAGCCTGCCTGTCAGTAGGAAGATAACAGGAACGGATCTAGCTGAACACTGTGAGCAGGACGCACTGCACTAACTGTAAATAGTCTAGCTGCCTGACTGTGGTACGAATAGGATCAAAAGAACACCAGCAATTTTCTTCAGGTAGCTGTAAATACTGTAACAAGACAAGCCTGCCTGTCAGTAGGAAGATAACAGGAACGGATCTAGCTAAACTGAATACAGTGTATATATTTATATATATATATATATATATATATATATGCAACACCTGGGATGCATATATATATATATACACAATACACTGTAAGTGCAGCTAAACTGACTGACTGTTCTGCCTAATCTATCTAACTCAAATCAAATGTCACTGTCTGTCTCTCTCTCTCTCTCTCTCTCAATGAACGCCGGAACACACACTACACAGGGCCGCCGTGCAGGCGGACTTATATAGTGTGGGGCGTGTACTAAATCCCCTGAGCCATAATTGGCCAAAGCCTCCTTGGCTTTGGCCAATTACGGCTCTCTATTCAGACGGTGCTGTGATTAGCCAAGCATGTGGGTCATAGTGCATGCTTGGCCAATCATCAGCCAGCAATGCACTGCGATGCCGCAGTGAATTATGGGCCGTGACGCGCCACACGAATTTGGCGCGAAAGGCCCATTTCGTTCGCAATTCGCCGAACGGGCGAACAGACGATGTTCGAGTCGAACATGGGTTCGACTCGAACACGAAGCTCATCCCTAGTGGGGAGGAAGAGATCAGCAGTGTCGCTAAAGGCTTGATTATATAGGCATCATTGAGGTTATAATGAAGGAGATGGCAAAAGGATTGTCACTCCTTCATTGAAAAAAACATAGAGAGTATGAAATAGAAGATACAGCTCTTGGTTACTTACTTGTTGTTTGGACAGGAGATCAAGGCATGGTTAGCATTTCTGGGTATGGTTTAGTACTGAGCAGGATGCAGAATGCAGTTTAAATAGCCGCCGGCGCCTGCGCAGTACAAATCACATCCACAGTGTCAGCAAAGGTGAATGTGCAACGTCGCGCATGACGCATGAGCATCATGACAACGCAACATGTGCCGGTAGTGTAAGCGGAGGACGATCCAGGAGGACAGAAAAGTCACGTCATCGCCCTCTGCTTACACTACCTAGATTTGTACTGCGCAGGTGCCGGCGGCTGTTTAAACCGCATTTGGCATCCTGCTCAGTACTAAACCATACCCAGAAACGCTCACCATGCTTTGATCTCCTGTCCAAACAACAAGTAAGTGACCAAGAGCTGTATCTTCTATTTCATACTCTCTGGTTTTTTCAATGAAGGAGTGGCAATCCTTTTGCCATCTCCTTCATTATAACCTCATTGATGCCTATATAATCAAGCTTTTAGCGACACTGCTGGTCTCTTCCTCCCCACCATTATATATATGGAGTTAGACCCGGGAAATGTAATTACCAGAGGGAGAGTTATGTTCATCATACTATCTTTCCTTCTGACACGTGCTATTTTGAGTCTGAATTTTGGGATTATCAATGATAATATAATCAATGATGTTAACCCCCCAGTGGCATAATAATAAAAAGACCATCAGCTTTATGGCTATAACCTAGAGCCTTTCACTCCGCTTGATGTCATATAGAAAGTAGTTTATAATAATCTAGCATGCTTATAGCAGCCGAATGAGAATGATTAATTTATACATAAATCCCCCTCCCCTTTTTATCCTTTTTTCCTTTTTTTAGAGTTACAGTGAGGATTTGGCAGGGCCTTCCTCCCTTTTGGGGGCCTTTACGGAGCTATTCCTGAACCCAGGGGAGAGCCACCATGCCCAGTTTTCTGGCTAATTGGTGACCACTGCTTTTTAGCAATCACCTTTTTCGATTAATACAAAAGTCTGCGTTTTTTGTACATTCTGTGCACAGCATTGTTTTCTTTAAGGACTGGATTCTGGTATGTATGTTGGACATTATTGGATGCCATGTTATGAATTGTTTACCTTACAGAATATCCCAAATATGTAAAACTGTTCTTGCTTGTCTTTTCAGAATACGCCTTTTCATTAATATACAACTTCTCTTGACAAATACGCCTCTGAAGAAGGGACACCATCCTGAAACATGTCAGGTTTATAGAGAAATATGTATTTACGGATAAAAGTATACAATGTTCAGTATAAAAGGAAACTTACTGCATAGGCACGTTTGTATAGATGTATGTTTAGTCTGTCCTGTTTTTTATGCTTCTCTTTTTTTCTAAACAAAATAAATAAGAATTTTATTATAAAACGCAATTGTTCTGTTTGCCCAAAAAGTCCAGCTGTACTGGTACTGTTCTAGGGTTCCTACTCTTCTATATCACACTTTTGAAGGTCCTTGAGCACCAGCCCAGTGGAATTACCCACAAAATGACCCCATTTTGGAAAGCAAACACCCCAACGTATATTCTATGAGGCATGGGGTGCTCGGGTACTCTGACGGGCTGCAGATAGGTACCCGGGTACTCTGATGGGCTGGTGACAGGTACTCAGTTACTCTGAAGATCTGGTGACAGGTACTCGGTACTCTGATGGCCTGGTGACAGGCAATAGGGTACTCTGATGGCCTGGTGACAGGTACTTGGGTAGTCTGATGGGCTAAAGATAGGTGACAGGTGCTCAGGTACTAGGGTACTCATATGGACTGTAACAGGTACTCAGGCACTCATAAGGACTGTGACAGGTACTCAGGTACTCAGATGAACTGTGACAGGTACTCGGGTACTCCGATGGACTGTGACAGGTACTTGGGTACTCAGATGGACTGTGACAGGTACTCAGGTACTTAGATGAACTGTAACAGGTACTCGGGTACTCCGATGGACTGTGACAGGTACTCAGATGGTCTGCGACAGGTACTCGGGTACTCTGACGTACTGTGACAGGTACTTGGGTACTCTGATGGACTGTGACAGGTACTCAGGTACTCTGATGGACTGTGACAGGAACTCGGATACTCTGATGGACTGTGACAGGTACTCGGGTACTCAGATGAACTGTGACAGGTACTCATATGGACTGACAGGTACTCAGATGAACTGTGAAAGGTACTTTGATGGGAGGTGACAGGTCCTCTTTATTGGGGGGGGAATCAGTGTGATTGGTGTACACTGTAAGCAGTAATGAGATGTTACCGCAATCTCCTTCTCACGCGCGATCGGTGTGTGAGGAGAAGAACCTGATAACATCTCGTTACTGCGGTTTGTTGACATTTAGTGATCGGCTGTGAAATGATCACAGCCGATCACATGGTAAACAGCCACCAGCCAATGGCTGTTTATCAGCGTCAGTGACGAGCAGTGTTCCAGGGAACACACCGCCACCGATGTGCACACGCAGTGTGCTCGAGGTCGCGTGCATGCGCCGTGGAAAGTGGGGTGGTACCACCTGTGGTCGGCTGTGACTTCATCACGGCCGATCACATGATAAACAGCCATGCTCAATGGCTGTTAACCCCCCTCGGTGGTGAGCGGCCACCGAAGGAACAGGGATGCGCGCACACGATCGCGCGCATTTCCTGTTAAATGGAGGGACGTCATATAACGCCCACCCAGAATGAGCGGTTAATGGTGTTCATTTGTTCATCCAAATTTTTTGCCTGTTCGGATGTTCTGGTACGAACCGAACTGGGGGGTGTTCGGCTCCTTACTGGTAACGAAAGCTAATATTGAAATAGTTAAAAGATCAATAGGCAGTCCATGGGAGGTACGATTGTGAGGTAGGATAGGGTCTGTCCAAACTCAACTTTCATTAGAAAAGCAAAGGTTTCCATGTAAAATCAGCAGCCTGTCTCTCTGTATCTATTGATCATTTTGATATGAGCTTTTTATTTACATTTAAGGTAACAACTGCATATACATTCACTTGTTTTATGCTCAGTTCAACTTTCCCATGTTTCTGCAAAGTTTACTTTAGGAAGCATTTATAATCTCCAACAAATATCTGCTTACCTCTATATGTGAACAGCAACAAAATATAACAAATGTTATAGCAATCACTCTGCATTTTTGTATTCTGAGCCATTGCCAGCATGTCAGAACTTTAGAAAGAGGAGCTATAATTTGTTGAGATAAAAAGGGCTTGTGCAGATGATATGCAATTACAATGACAGAGGGAAGGATGTGAAAATACAAGACTATTTTGGACAAAAACATTTTAAAGACTTCTGCCTAATTGCTTTGTTTTGCATATCTATTTAATACAATAGCAAAAAAGATATATTGTAAGCACATACATATACTTTAATCCCATGAATAAACCAGTGAAATAACTTCACAAATATGTCCATTGCCATTTTGTAAAATAATTCTTAATAAGTTTATCTCAAGACCTCAAGTCGTTTACCTTATGAATTCCTATAATTGTGACCTATCTAGCTGATTCTTGCTCAATGCATAGAGTTCTGTGTTTTCTAATAACATCACATACTGGAAATGAAAAGCTGTAGCTAGTGGTCATATTGTTTGAGAACCTTAGAGCAGCCATGAAAGCTTGGCTAACCGTAATATTACAGAAAAATCGGAACACAATCCCTCCTCCCTTGTGTTAAGGAATTCATAGTTTTAGACTTCAAAGGAACGGTTATCTCAACAGTGAAAGCAGAACCAGGCTAGGCCTGTAAAAACAGCTCATGTTGGCCTGGCAGGATGTTCAGGCGTGTCGTAAAAATGTCACCCTCTCAATTCAGAGAACCAGCAGATACCGGTCGAAAAATATCTGAATGCACATAAAGCTTAAACAGTGGAATAAGTATGAAATTTCAGCAGGTTTCATAACTTCCAAAGTAATAATAGCACAGCCATAATATGGACATATTTAGTTTCCTCAGATAATTTGTAACATTTCAAGTCCAGACACCCTATATCAGGTCATATGGGAAACCACTGGTACCCCCTATTCCTCCTACGTAAACTAGACAGTAGAGACATGGCATGTTTATATTTGTTTTGAAGGAAATCTCACGCCGAACAATAATATGGATATTTGGAGTCTGTAAACACTATTGATGCAGAGATATGAATATGTATCACAAAGTGTACCTGGGACATGGTCATGAGTGTAGACACCTCCCAACAACCAACCCCTAAACAAGATGACCAGATGATTGGTCACTGGTTGCTGTCAACACCCCTTTGATATGACAGAAAAGAGGAGAAGCCAAGACAATGGTCAGTTCTCCTTTTACCATCCAAGCAAGAACATCTGCCAAGTTTGAGAACCGATTACCCAGCTCATCGCTCAAACTCTGATCAACCCTCGGACATTAATTGCAATTCCCCAATTCTACCTTATTTCTACCTTATTTCTTTGTGGCTGTATATTATCTTTATCTTTTTTCTGTAAATGTTTTATTTGCACCAACTTTGACCATTTCATAATAAACCCTTATGTTGAAAAGTGTTAACTTTGTCTCTAAAGCTCTTAATGCAAGCTATAAATGAACCTGCCTCTTAAAAGAGCGCTACTGCTGTAGAGTAAGGCCTCTGAGCAGATCTGTCTGTGGTGGCAGTGTGTGTTGCAGACGCTTATTCTGAAATCATAATTGGTATTGCTAAATTGATGGAAGTCCTGACCCTTCCTAAACAAACGTCAGTGGTGGCAGTTAAAGGGTTAATTGCATAATTAGCCCAGTGACAATCACTCTTAGGCTGTTGGCACCTAGATTGTGGTCCTGCAAACTGGAAAATCTTTGTGCTGGGCGCAACTGAGAGTGGCATTGTTACGTAAGTGACTGATGAAGAAACAATATTTCCCTCGTATCGACACGCGTAGGGGAGGGGACTGGACAGGAGGCTGCTGGTCTGTCAAATGGAGTAGGAGCACACAATCTAATCCATGGTTTGGCGCTATTAAGGCATGCTATAGAGCGGTGCACTAACGCACCAGACCCATGTGAGTACCCTATAATAGGGCTTTGTTTACATTAAATAAAATCTTTAAAATTGTTATTACACTATGGAAGTCTCTTTTTGATATCTATATACAAGGATGCCACATCTTTGAGCAGCATTTGGACCTTGCAACCTGAATTAAATTCAGAGAAGGGGATGTAACCTGGTACTCTGAATAGTTCTTAAACTTCTGCAAATACACACACAAATCTGAAAAAAAAGGAAGTACAATGCCCCCTCCGCACAACATGGTTTACTGATGCTACTTAAAGATTAAAGTATATCAAAAGATTTTTTTGGATTAACCTCCTGGTGGTTTGTTTGTGTCAGATTTTTGATGCTGAAAGCAGTACATTATTTTGAAAATTTGGCGTTTTATATTGTAGGCCTGTAATTCTTAGCAATAACACACTTAAATCTGTCCAAACAAGAGTCTAGTAGACATCCTGGGCTATGCTAAAGTTTGAAACACGAAATTATAAATTATAACATAATAAATAACTATAAATAATTATAACAAATAATAATATAATAGTAATAACATGTATTCAATAATGTAATCAAATCAAAAAATGTGCTCAGTTGCAGAATTGTCGCTGTCGTTACTTTCAGTGTTTGATGAAGAATTTCCCCACAAATGACTATTGCTCAATTCTGCAAGTGATTCTAATTTACTATCGCGGTTTTCTAGCTGTCTAAAACCGCTTTTGACATAAAGGGACACTTTTTGGTTGCTATGGACAATCTCAAGTTTCCAGGCAGAAAGAACAGTATACATAATATAAAAGTGCATGCAGGGCACTGGACAACGCATCAGGAACAAAAGGGATGTGAAATAATTTAATACAGTAATGAAATCTGTAAGATTACAGTGTACTGTATGTGTTCTGTGTTTTCACTTTTTTAATTTGGCGCTGTGCGCCGTCCCCATGTGTCATGACGCTCGCAGGGATCGGAGTGGGCACAGTGATAGATCGAGCAGAGGACCCAGCTCGCACACACAGCAGGGAGACATAGCAGAATCCTGGGGACAAAGTAAATAATTTTGCCTGGATCCTGCGATTCAATCCCGAGTGTGGCTCGGGGTTACCACTTTTGGTACTGAAGATTCACCCCGAGCCACACTTGGGAATACTGCCAGGGAGGTAAGTACAATTTCTCATTAGAGAGATCTTCCTTCACTTCCTGTCCTGTACCCTAGACAGGAAGTGAGATGATATTTTTCCAATGGGAGGGAAAGCCCCCTGAAGACACCAACAGCGATACAAATCTGATATTGATTTTAACTCCTCCCCAATATAGCCATAGCTAGAAAAAAGTTTTGCCTTTAGTTATACATTCAGTTTTTTTTGCAGTGTATTTTAATGATAGCTGTGCACTTTACGTGATATTAACATAATGCTTAGAAAATTATTGCTTCATATAACTAAGATTAAAAAATATGAATAAACTTCTTAATTTATGTACAGTTTTCTGGAAGTGCATAGATGGCAGAGAGGGCAGGGACAGGTAAGTATTTTAACATGTTTTTTTAATGTGATTATTATAATTTATGCATTGTCTTTTTCACTGCATATCATCACAAAAAGTCCTGTAATGTAATTATACAGAGAAGACTAATGATGGAAATGACTAATACAGCAAAGAAATTAAAGAAGGCTATAAGTATATTCATACTCATGGTATATATTGAACTAAACAGAAAAGAGACAGAGTAAAGTGATCTAGCTGCATGTATCCTGCTAACCAAATCAATATTTCTATTAAAGGAACTGTAACACCAGTGACAATATAGTTGGCCTTTGTACATAAATAAAGGTGTTTATTTTCACCTAAAGGAAATGGCTTCTGTTACACTTAAAAAGACTGAAATTATAATAGAATAAAGTAATACCTTCTTCACATTCTTCACATATGCTATTTGTAAAACAAAGAGCAGGCAGTAACTGAAATGTCTTCTGTAAAAATATTACATTTATTTTTTTAATTCATCAAATCTGCATCAAATAAAAGCAGAGAGAACAATAAAAACATAGGAGGAACTCATCGTGGTGACTTGCTAGTGAAGCCTAGGCCAATTAATGTTTAGTAATAATCAAATATTGGTACAAATTATAAAATAAAATACATTTTTTTTACATCCCTGATTAAAAAATGTTATCATTACATTTATGATCACATACTAAATGTAAATGTATTCATTTAGTTAACCATACATACACAGAGGTTGATTTCCTTAAAGCAAATAGGCTATTCACTTTGCAAAGGAAGTTTCACTTTTCAAGAAAATATTCTCCAGAGCAAAAGCTTTGTTGAATTCCATCATCCAATCTTGTGCAATCAACATTTTTTCCTTGCACATGCATGGGTATTCTTTGCAAAGTAAAACACCATATTCACTAAGCTCTGTAGCAATTTTCTTAGAAAAGTGCAACTCTGTATTCAAAGGGAAAAAAAAAACTGTTTGCCTTTGTGTACATTTTTAATGAGATGTTATTAAAGTTACCATTGCATTTTAATCTGCTGTTACCATTGCATTTTAATCTGCTCTCCCAGCTCAATTTTCCAAAATTTCAGATGACTTTCTTGTATCGAAGAGCACTATGACAACAGTGGGGATGATAATCTGTACATTGTCTATAAGTTTATCCCTGAAATGTAATTTGCTGTGCATGTGATTGGCTTACTGCATTTCTTATGCCCCGTACACACGGTCGGACTTTGTTCGGACATTCTGACAACAAAATCCTAGGATTTTTTTCCAATGGATGTTGGCTCAAACTTGTCTTGCATACACACGGTCACACAAAGTTGTCGGAAAATCCGATCATTCTGAACGCGGTGACGTAAAACATGTACGTTGGGACTATAAACGGGGTAGTGGCCAATAGCTTTCATCTCTTTATTTATTCTGAGCATGCGTGGCACTTTGTCCGTCGGATTTGTGTACACACGATCGGAATTTCCGACAACGGATTTTGTTGTCGGAAAATTTTATATCCTGCTCACAAACTTTGTGTGTCGGAAAATCCGATGAAAAATGTGTGATGGAGCCTACACACGGTCCGAATTTCTGACAACAAGGTCCTATCACACATTTTCCGTCGGAAAATCCGACCGTGTGTATGAGGCATTAGTGTTTTTTTCTCTTAACCCTGTGACTAACTATGTGTCTATAGCAGGCAGACCTATCTAATTAGCAAAGAAGAGAAGAGCAAGTACAAGAAAGCATTGAAGACTAACTCCAAAAACTTTAGTTCTATGTGCATGGATCCTGATGGTGTCCTATTCCTTATCAAATAACTGGAATTTATAGTCAAGAAACACTGATGAAATTCTTAGCTATGTCTCAAACCCATGATTCACACAATGCCCATGCCATACATTGTGCTACAGCGTGTTAAAAAAATGTTCCAGGTGTGTTTTTTCTTTTGTCCTTTGCCATGTGGTGGCAGCTTATTCAAAATATTTAACCACTTCCCATCCGGGTCAATTCTGGCACTTCGGTCCTACATGTAAAAATCATAATTTTTTTGGTAGAAAAATACTCAGATCCCCAAAACATTATATTTTTTTTAGCAGAGACCCTAGGGAATAAAATAGCGGTCATTGCAACCTTTTATGTCACATGGTATGTGTGCAGTGATTTTTCAAACGCATCACGAATTAAAAAAAACAAAACACTAAAGTTAGCCCAATTTTTTTCTATTATGTGAAAGATGATGTTATGCTGAGTAAATAGATACCTAACATGTCATGAAAGGAAAGTTAATAATTAATTTCATACCTCGCGGTATGAAATTATTTATTAATTTTCCTTTCACTATTTGACCTTTGGTTATTTTACGAGCTGCTCTAAATTTGGTGATATTTCTAATTGTGGTTTTTAGGGTGCACGGCTTAGAGGTTTTTCACCTTTATTTACACAACTTAGCATGTCATGCTTGAAAATTGTGCATACGTGTTGAATGGCGCCAAACATCGGTACTCAAAAATCTCCATAGGCAATGCTTTAATTTTTTTTACAGGTTACCTGTTTAGAGTTACAGAGCAGGTCTTGGGATAGAATTGTTGCTCTGACTCTAATGTTTGCGGCAATATCTCACATGTGTGCATTGAATGCCATATACATATGTGGGCGCAACGTACGTATGTGTTCGCTTCTGCATGTGAGCTCGCGGGGATGGGGGAACTTTACTTTTTTTTATTGTTTATTTTATTGAATTTTTTGGTTTTTACACTTTCCCTTTATTTTTTTATCACTTTTATTCCTATTACAAGGAATGTAAACATCATTTTTAATAGGAATAGTGCATGACAGGTCCTCTTTATGGAGAGATCTGTGGTCACATCTCTCCTACAAGCTGGAAAGCCTGAAATAAAAAAAAAAACTGGACGATCTCAACTTTCCAGCCGAGTATATGACAATATTTACAACTGTAAACGTCACGCCCCCGGGCCTCCAAGAGTCTAATGCCCCGTACACACGGTCAGATTTTCCAATGGAAAATGTCCGATCGGAGCGTGTTGTTGGAAATTCCGACCGTGTGTGGGCTCCATCGGACATTTTCCATCGGATTTTCCGACACACAAAGTTGGAGAGCAGGAGATAAAATTTACAGACAACAAAATCTGTTGTCGAAAATTCCAATCGTGTGTACACAAATCCGATGGACAAAGTGCCACGCATGCCCAGAATAAATAAAGAGATGAAAGCTATTGGCCACTTCCCCGTTTATAGTCCCGACGTACGTGTTTTACGTCACCGCGTTCAGAAAGATCGGATTTTCCGACAACTTTGTTTGACCGTGTGTATGCAAGACAAGTTTGAGCCAACATCCGTCGGAAAAAATCCATGGATTTTGTTGTCGGAATGTCCGAACAAAGTCCGACCGTGTGTACGCCCCAATAGAGATGACCATCTGTTCCCTAGAAATCACTATGAACAATTTCCTGATCTGGTAGACTCCTTCTCCGGCTCGCCGATTGCACAAGTGAGCTGGTAGAAGCACTGGAGGGCGGCAATAGGGGGTGACGTCCTCTCCCACCGCCTGTAAGAACAATAAAGCAGCTGAACTGCCGCTAGGTCAGCTAAAAGGTTCTTGAATAAACTTCTCTTTTAGGCTCTGCTAAGTGGTGAACAACTGCAAGTATTTTAGTCAACTAGATTTCAGAGTCAAGATAGCAAAATGCTTCATGAAAGATCTCCCTAAAGGGGAATTCCTCCAGCATACAATCTCTTTGGGAAAAAGATCAGTGAAAAATGATTTTTCTAGGATTTTGGTCCCAAATATTTATCACTCCAATGTCCACATCACTGGGTTATCTTGCTCATGCATGCCTAGGCTGATAAGTATTCATAACCCCTTTGTTAACTCCTTTGACACAGACTACCGCAATATGCGGCTAGAAAAAGCAATTAGCACTATAGGATTACACATATTCATACATACAGTATCACTTTAGGTTGGATACAGCCTAAAGCCTGCCATAGACGGTTCAAATCTTGCCTGGTTCAGCAGGGACCAACTGAGATTTGAACCATGTATGGGCAGATTGATTGTACCCAGGTAAACCAGCCTGTTGGATTTTTCATGTGATTAATGCCAACAGCTTTCAAATTACAGTTATTTTTCCTAACAGCTTTGCCAAACACTAAGAGGCATATTTTTAATGCAATGAATGGTTAGAATTATTCTTACTGGTGAATGTGTTTTAAAGAAATGGGTGTTTTTTTTTTCTTTTAACCACTTCAGCCCCGGAAGGATTTACCCCCTTCCTGACCAGAGCACTTTTTACAATTTGGCACTGCATCGCTTTAACTGCTAATTGCGCGGTCATGCAATGCTGTACCCAAACGAAATTTGCGTCCTTTTCTTCCCACAAATAGAGCTTTATTTTGATGGTATTTGATCACCTCTGCCGTTTTTATTTTTTGCGCTATACATAGAAAAAGACTGAAAATTTTGAAAAAAAATGATATTTTCTACTTTTTGTTCTAAAAAAAATCCAATAAACTCAATTTTAGTCATACATTTAGGCCAAAATGTATTCGGCCACATGTCCTTGGTAAAAAAAATGTCAATAAGTGTATATTTATTGGTTTGCGCAAAAGTTATAGCGCCTACAAACTAGGATACATTTTCTGGAATTTACACAGCCTTTAATTTATGACTGCCTATGTCATTTCTTGAGGTGCTAAAATGGCAGGGCAGTATAAAACCCCCACAAATGACCCCATTTTGGAAAGTAGACACCCCAAGGAAATTGCTGAGAGGCATGTTGAGCCCATTGAATATTCATTTTTTTTGTCCCAAGTGATTGAATAATGACAAAAAAAAAAAAAGTTGTCACTAAATGATATATTGCTCACACAGGCCATGGGCATATGTGGAATTGCACCCCAAAATACATTTAGCTGCTTCTCCTGAGTATGGGGATACCACATGTGTGGGACTTTTTGGGAGCCTAGCCGCGTACGGGGCCCCGAAAACCAATTACTGCCTTCAGGATTTCTAAGGGCGTACATTTTTGATTTTACTCCTCACTACCTATCACAGTTTTGAAGGCCATAAAATGCCCAGATGGCACAACCCCCCCCCCAAATGACCCCATTTTGGAAAGTAGACACCCCAAGCTATTTGCTGAGAGGCATGTTGAGTCCATGGAATATTTTATATTTTGACACAAGTTGCGGGAAAGTGACAATTTATTTTTTATTTTTATTTTTTTTGCACAAAGTTGTCACTAAATGATATATTGCTCACACAGGCCATGGGCATATGTGGAATTGCACCCCAAAATACATTCTGCTGCTTCTCTTGAGTACGGGGATACCACATATGTGGGACTTTTTAGGAGCCTAGCCGCGTACGGGGCCCCAAAAACCAATCACCGCCTTCAGGATTTCTAAGGGTGTACATTTTTGATTTCACTCTTCACTGCCTATCACAGTTTCGGAGGTCATGGAATGCCCAGGTGGCACAAACCCCCCCCAAATGACCCCATTTTGGAAAGTAGACACCCCAAGCTATTTGCTGAGAGGCATGGGGAGTATTTTGCAGCTCTCATTTGTTTTTGAAAATGAAGAAAGACAAAAAAAAAGTGAGGTCTGCAAAATACTCACTATACAGCTCAGCAAATAGCTTTGGGTGTCTACTTTCCAAAATGGGGTCATTTGGGGGGGGGGTTGTGCCACCTGGGCATTCCATGGCCTCCGAGACTGTGATAGGCAGTAAAGAGTGAAATAAAAAATTTACGCCCTTAGAAAGCCTGAAGGCGGTGCTTGGTTTTCGGGGTCCCGTACGAGGCTAGGCTCCCAAAAAGTTTCACACATGTGGTATCCCCGTACTCAGGAGAAGCAACAGAATGTATTTTGGGGTGTAATTTCACATATTCCCATGGCATGTTTGAGCAATATATCATTTAGTGACAACTTTGTGCAAAAAAAAAAAAAAAAAAATTTGTCTCTTTCCCGCAACTTGTGTCACAATATAAAATATTCCATGGACTCGACATGCCTGTCAGAAAATAGCTTGGGGTGTCTACTTTCCAAAATGGGGTCATTTGGGGGGGTTTGAACTGTCCTGGCATTTTATGCACAACATTTAGAAGCTTATGTCACACATCACCCACTCTTCTAACCACTTGAAGACAAAGCCCTTTCTGACACTTTTTGATTACATGAAAAAATTATTTTTTTTGCAAGAAAATTACTTTGAACCCCCAAACATTATATATTTTTTTTAAAGCAAATGCCCTACAGATTAAAATAGTGGGTGGTTCATTTTTTTTTTCACACAGTATTTGCGCAGCGATTTTTCGAACGCATTTTTTGGGGAAAAAACACACTTTTTTACATTTTAATGCACTAAAACACACTATATTGCCCAAATGTTTGATGAAATAAAAAAGATCATCTTAGGACGAGTACATGGATACCAAACATGACATGCTTTACAATTGCGCACAAACGTGCAGTGGCAACAAAATAAATAAATTTTTAAAAGCCTTTACAGCTTACCACTTTAGATTTACAGAGGAGGTCTACTGCTAAAATTACTGCACTCGATCTGACCGTCGCGGTGATACCTCACATGCATGGTGCAATTGCTGTTTACATTTGACGCCAGACCGACGCTTGCGTTCGCATTAGCGCGAGAGCAGAGGGGACAGGGGTGCTTTTTTTTTTTTTTTTTTTTTCTTTATTATTTTTTTGCTTTTTTATCTTATTTTTAAATTGTTCCTTTCATTTTTTTTTTTTTTAATCATTTTTATTGTTATCTCAGGGAATGTAAATATCCCCTATGATAGCAATAGGTAGTGACAGGTACTCTTTTTTGAAAAAATTGGGGTCTATTAGACCCTAGATTTCTCCTCTGCCCTCAAAGCATCTGACCACACCAAGATCGGTGTGATAAAATGCTTCCCCAATTTCCCAATGGCGCTATTTACATCTGGCGAAATCTAAGTCATAAAATGCTCGTAGCTTCCGGTTTCTTAGGCCATAGAGATGTTTGGAGCCACTCTGGTCTCTGATCAGCTCTATGGTCAGCTGGCTGAATCACCGGGCTGCATTCTCAGGTTCCCTGTTGAGACAGGAGAGCCAGAGAAAAACACGGAAGACGGTGGGGGGTCATTCTCTCCCACTGCTTGTAAAAGCAGTCTAGAGGCTAATTAGCCACTAGGATTGCTTTTACATGAAAGCCGACGCTGGCTGAAAAGAATGATACCAAGATGATATCTAAACCTGCAAGCATCATTCTGGTATAACCATTCAAAGTCGTGAATGGCGTACCTGAAGACAAAAAAATGGTTAACAATAAAGCACAGTAAACGGTAAAGTATAAAAAATTGCATACCTGAAAAGCAAACATGTTAAAACATAATAACAATAAAACATTGCAGAATAGAATACAGTAAAAAAGAGCAGAACAATAGAGAGAATAGAGAGAGAGAGAACAATAAAACGACAACTATTATTTTTTATTTTATATTTTTGTTTGTGTTTTTTTTTTTTTACACTTTTTTTGTAACTGTAATTTTTATAACTGTAACCGGTTCCAGGTTCAGGTCTCTCAAAATGCGATGGCATCTTGGGAGACCCTGTGAAAGTGTGCCTAGTCTGTGCAATGCTGTACCCTACGCTAATACTCAACTAGTGAATGGTAGCATTCAAAACATTCACCAATGCAAAGACCAGGATTGTCAGGACAGGAGGGACAATAATAGGGGGCGTCGCGCCTATATCCGCACTTGCTGCAGACACGACATCTTTTTGGGGGGGGTTCGTTGGGTAGGGGTACTCGGGAGGACATAAAAATGCCTCTCATAGCCGACTGCATTTGGTTGGGGATGTGAATGGGGGAAGTACGGGCGCTGCAGAAGTGGTGGGTTCCCAATTAGGATTGGCGAATGCAGCAGGAAGGGCACTATGGGCACGACGGGCCTGTGTTTGTCTTTTTGGTGGCAGCGGGACACTACTTGTGCTTGCCACCTCACCAGCTTGAACTGCACTTATGGGACTCGCCACGTCACCAAGTGTTACTGCAGTGCTGGTTTGACTACGACCGGGGTGTACTAGGCCGCTGGCGCTTGCCAGTTCACCAAAACGCTACCAAAAAAACTGTTAGCGATCGCAGGGATCAGGCCTGACTCTGCGAACGCTGCAGTTATGCGTTTAGTGTTTTGTAAGTGACAGTGATCGATCGATACTGCACTTGGGTGGGCTGGGCTCGCCTGGGCGGAGGGGCAAAACGCAAGTGCTAGCAGGTATCTGGGCTGATCCCGCTAACACTGCGTTTTTGGGAACCCTAAACTGCTGGGGACGCCAGTAAAGATCTGAGCAGATATTGATCCGTTCAGATACTATACCACTAAGGGAGGTGTACGGTGCATGCGTGGGTGTTAGCGCTACTGGCACTAACCTGACGCTGCCTGGGGGTGGTGCTTGTCTGTTCACCAAAACGCTACCAAAAAAACTGTTAGCGATCGCAGGGTTCAGGCCTGACTCTGCGAACGCTGCAGTTATGCGTTTAGTGTTTTGTAAGTGACAGTGATCGATCGATACTGCACTTGGGTGGGCTGGGCCGGGCGGAGGGGCAAAACGCAGGTGCTAGCAGGTATCTGGGCTGATTACGCTAACACTGCGTTTTTGGGAACCCTAAACTGCTGGGGACGCTAGTATAGATCTGAACGGATCAGATATTGATTCGTTCAGATACTATACCACTAAGGGAGGCGTATGCTGCGTACGTGGGTGTTAGCGGTACTGGCGCTAATCTGACGCTGCCTGGGGCGACGCATATCACCGCCGGGCGATCAGGGGGCTAAACCTTTATTCGGTAATAAACGGCGGGTGCCCTGACACTATAAAAAATAAACGAACTAACCAGCGTCACCCGTAACACTTATACGGTGATCAGTGGTGAAAGGGTTAACTAGGGGGCCATCAAGGGGTTAAAACATTTATTAGATAGTATATGGGGATCCCTGTCGCTATAAAACGCTGACTGCGAACCTAAATATTTACCTCCCTAACTAGCGTCACCAGCGACACTAATACAGCGATCAGAAAAATGATCACTTACCGACACTGGTGACGGGGGGTGATCAAGGGGTTAAAACTTTATTAGGGGGGGTTAGGGGGTATCCTAGACCTAAAGGGGGCCTAACACTCACTGCCCTAACACTGTAACTGTCACAAACTGACACCAATACAGTAATCAGAAAAAAAAAAAAAAAACCTGCTTGGTGTCAGTTTGTGACAGGGGGGGTGATTGGGGGGGGATCGGGGGGCGATCGGGAGGGGGGGATCGGGGTGTAATGTGTGCCTGGCATGTTCTACTGTGTGTGTGTGTGTTGTGCACTCACATTACAGTCTTCGCGATCGCTCCCAGCCAATGGGATCATTTCCCTGCCTCTGTATTGTACACAGAGGCAGAGGAAATAATGTCATCTCTCCTCGGCTCGGTATTTTCCGTTCCGGGCCGAGGAGAGATGACATTATTTCCTCTGCCTCTGTGTACAATACAGAGGCAGGGAAATGATCCCATTGGCTGGGAGCGATCGCGAGGGGGGGGCCACGAATGGATGGCCTCCCCCTCACCACCGATCGCCGGGGGAGATTTGCCGACCGCCGCAGGCACCGGGGGGGGTCCGATCGGACCCCCCACCCGCGGGCAGGCAAGGACGTACAGGTAAGCCCTTTTGCCTGCCCGTGCCGCTCTGTCGACGTACATCATCGTGCGGCGGTCGGCAATTGGTTAAAAACCTGAAAAGCAATGTCATAATGTGCTAATATGCATTGCATACTAGCACATTATATAAACTTACCTGAAAACGAAGCCTTCCAGCGGCACGCTGTCACCGCTGAAGGTGCTCCCATCTTCACCCGGTCTTCCTTCCAGGTTTGCAGAGTCGGCTTCCTTCCGGATTTGTGGGTCCAGCTTTGTGAGTGGCCGGAGCCGTGATGACATCGGTTCCATGCATGTGTGCGGGAGCTGCCGCATATGGCACAGGACTCTGAAGGAATGGCCCGGGTGGCCGTTCTTTCCAGAGCACATGCATCCGTGACGTCACTGGCTGCATCTACAGCAAACATTTCCTAAACAAGGCTTACCTATAGGTAAAATTCATGCATGGGAGTTTACTCCCACTTTAAATAACAGGGACTGATTCACCCCTAGAGAATGCTTATTGAAAGTCACTTTCAATGCTTTCTATTTGTGGCCCTAATTGGTCACCCACACAACAGACTACTCTTTGTTTTTTGTGAATGTTTTTATTAGAGTTGGTCCGAACACCCCCCTAATTCGGTTTGCGCCAGAGCTCTCAAACATCGCAAAAGTTCGGACTCGAACTCCATACCCTAATAAAGTCTATGGAACCTGAACTTAAAAAAAACAAAAGTGCCCATTTTGAAAGCTTATTGGCCATAAAAAGGGTGTGGGGGCCCAGGTACTGCCCTGGGGGACATGTATTAATGCAAAACATGTTTTTAAAAAAGATCATTTTTAAAGGAGCAGTGATTTTAATGATGCTTAAAGTGAAACAATAAAAAAATCCTTTAAATATAGTGCCTGGGGGGTCCCCTTAGTCTGCCTGTAAAGTGGGGCATCTGTACCATGTATAGAACCTGCTGCAGCAAAACTGAGAAATATAAAGAAAGAAAATGACATTTAAATAGATTTTTTATGCAAGCTTTCTTTATTTTGTAAACAATGGCTTGGGGAGCCAGTCTGTATGATGAGGCTATATTTTATAGGGGCAACGTGACTTACTTATTTGCAAGGCGATTTGGAGGCAACTTCAGCGCAACTTTGAGCAACTTAAAATGCGACTTAAAGTTGCCTCCAGGACAGGCGACTTTGGCTGTGGCCAATCACAGAAAAATCAGCTCTGTGGGAGGGGGTTGACTTGGTAAATATACATATACAAAGTGCAGCGCCAATATCGTAGTGACTCTAATATCAATAGGTCCGTTAGCATGGACCATAGGGTGAGTACATGGATTGAAACCTGGCTACAAGGGCGAGTTCAGAGGGTGGTGATAAATGGGGAGTACTCAGAATGGTCAGGGGTGGGTAGTGGGGTTCCCCAGGGTTCTGTGCTGGGACCAATCCTATTTAATTTGTTTATAAACGACCTGGAGGATGGGATAAACAGTTCAATCTCTGTATTTGCAGACGATACTAAGCTAAGCAGGGCAATCACTTCTCCGCGGGATGTGGAAACCTTGCAAAAAGACCTGAACAAATTAATGGGGTGGGCGACTACATGGCAAATTAGGTTCAATGTAGAAAAATTTAAAATAATGCATTTGGGTGGCAAAAATATGAATGCAATCTATACACTGGGGGGAGAACCTCTGGGGGAATCTAGGATGGAAAAGGACCTGGGGGTCCTAGTAGATGATAGGCTCAGCAATGGCATGCAATGCCAAGCTGCTGCTAATAAAGCAAACAGAATATTGGCATGCATTAAAAGGGGGATCAATGCAAGAGATAAAACGATAATTATCCCACTCTACAAGGCTCTGGTCCGGCCGCACCTAGAGTATGCTGTCCGGTTCTGGGCACCAGTCCTCAGGAAGGATGTACTGGAAATGGAGCGAGTACAAAGAAGGGCAACAAAGCTAATAAAAGGTCTGGAGGATCTTAGTTATGAGGAAAGGTTGCAAGCACTGAACTTATTCTCTCTGGAGAAGAGACGTTTGAAAGGGGATATGATTTCAATTTACAAATACTGTACTGGTGACCCCACAATAGGGATAAAACTTTTTCGCAGAAGAGAGTTTAATAAGACTCGTGGCCACTTATTACAATTAGAAGAAAAGAGGTTTAACCTTAAACTACGTAGAAGGTTCTTTACTGTAATGCCCCGTACACACGGTCGGACTTTGTTCGGACATTCCGACAACAAAATCCTAGGATTTTTTCCGACGGATGTTGGCTCAAACTTGTCTTGCATACACACGGTCACACAAAGTTGTCGGAAAATCCGATCGTTTTAAACGCGGTGACGTAAAACATGTACGTCGGGACTATAAACGGGGCAGTGGCCAATAGCTTTCATCTCTTTATTTATTCTGAGCATGCGTGGCACTTTGTCCATCAGATTTGTGTACACACGATCGGAATTTCCGACAACGGATTTTGTTGTCGGAAAATTTTATCTCCTGCTCTCCAACTTTGTGTGTCGGAAAATCCGATGGAAAATGTCCGATGGAGCCCACACACGGTCGGAATTTCCGACAACACGCTCCGATCGGACATTTTCCATCGGAAAATCCGACCGTGTGTACGGGGCATTAGAGCGGCAAGGATGTGGAATTCCCTTCCACAGGCGGTGGTCTCAGCGGGGAGCATTGATAGCTTCAATAAACTATTAGATAATCACCTGAATGACCGCAACATACAGGGATATATAATGTAATACTGACACATAATCACACACATAGGTTGGACTTGATGGACTTGTGTCTTTTTTCAACCTCACCTACTATGTAACTATGTAATAGAATCACGCAAATAAAATTACAAGGGAAGGGAATTCCACATTCTTGCCGCTCTTACAGTAAAGAACCCTCTACATAGTTTAAGGTTACACCTCTTTTCTTCTAATTTTAATGAGTGGCCACATGTCTTGTTAAACTCCCTTCCGCAAAAAAGTTTTAGCCCTATTGTGTGGTCACCAAAACGGTATTTGTAAATTGAAATCATATCCCCTCTCAAGCGTCTTCTCCAGAGAGAATAAGTTCAGTGCTCACAACCTTTCCTCATAACTAACATCCTCCAGACCCTTTATTAGCTTTTTTGCCCTACTTTGTACTGACTCCATTTCCAGTACATCCTTCCTGAGGACTGGTGCCCAGAACTGGACAGCATACTCTAGATGCAGCCAGACCAGAGTTTTGTAGAGTGGGAGAATTATCATTTTATCTCTGGAGTTGATCCCCTTTTTAATGCATGCCAATATTCTGTTTGCTTTGTTAGCAGCAGCTTGGCATTGCATGTCATTGCTGAGCCTATCATCTACTAGGACCCCCAGGTCCTTTTCCATCTTTGATTCTCCCAGAGGTTCTCCCCCCTTGTATAGATTGCATTCATATTTTTGCCACCCAAATGCATTATTTTACATTTTTCTACATTAACCCCTTGTCAACCAGTGCACGACGATGTACGTCGGCACAATGACATGGCTGGGCAAATGAGCTTACAGATACATCCCCTTTAAATCATGGCATTGTGGGTGCATGCCCACTGTGTACTCCATGACTGTGTCCGCAGGTCCCATGGACTCGGAGTCCACCGGGGGCCCGCGATCGTGTCACGGAACTGCAGAATGGGGAGATGCCTATGTAAACAAGGCATTTCCTTGTTCTGCCTAGCAACATGACAGAGATCTACTGCTCTCTGTCATCAGGAGCAGTGATCTCTGTAATTTTCTAGTGAGACAATCCCCCCCACAGTTAGAATCACTCCCTAGGACACACTTAACCCCTTGATCCCCCTAGTGATTAACCCCTTCCCTGCCAGTGTCATTTACACAGTAATCAGTGCATTTTTATAGCATAAATGACAATGGTCCCAAAATAGTGTCAAAAGTGTCCGATGTGTCCGCCATAATGTCGCAGTCATGATAAAAATTGCAGATCACCGCCATAACTAATACAAAATAATTAATGATAAAAATGCCATAAATCTATTCCCTGTTTTGTAGACGCTATAACTTTTGTGCAAACCAATCAATATACGCTTATTGCAATTTTTTTTACCAAAGATATGTAGAAGAATACATATCGGCCTAAACTGAGAAAGAAATTTGTTTTTTATATTTTTTTGGAGACATTTATTATAGCAAAAAGTAAAAAATATTGCTTTTTTTTCAAAATTGACACTCTTATTTTGTTTATAGTGCAAAAAATAAAAACTGCAGAGGTGATCAAATGAAAGCTCTATTTGTGAGGAAAAAAAGGACATCAATTTTGTTTGGGTGCAACATCGCACGACTGCGCAATTGTCAGTTAAAGCGACACAGTAGCGTATCACAAAAAGTGTTCTGGTCAGGAAGGGGGTAAATCCTTCTGGGGCTGAAGTGGTTAAACCTCATTTGCCATGTAGTTGGCCACCCCATTAATTTGTTCAGATCTTTTTGCAAGGTTTCCACATCCTGCGGAGAAGTTATTGCCCTGCTTAGCTTAGTATTGTCCACAAATACAGAGATTGAACTGTTTACCCCATCCTCCAGGTCTTTTATGAACAATTAAATAAGATTGGTCCACAGAACCCTGGGGGACCCCACTACCCACCCCTAACCATTCTGGGTACTCCCCATTTATCACCACCCTCTAAACTTGCCCTTGTAGCCAGTTTTCAATCCATGTACTCACCCTATGGTCCATGCCAACGGACCTTATTTTGTACAGTAAACATTTATGGGGAACTGTGTCAAATGCTTTTGCAAAATCCAGATACCCCACATCTATAGGCCTTCCTTTATCTAGATGGCAACTCACCTCCTCATAGAAGGTTAATAAATTGTTTTGTCAAGAACGATTCTTCATGAATCCATGCTGATTACTGCTAATGATACCATTCTCATTACTAAAATCATGTATATAGTTCCTTATCATCCCCTCCAAGAGCTTGCATACTATTGATGTTAGGCCAACTGGTCTGTTATTCCCAGGGATGTATTGTGGGCCCTTTTTAAATATTGGTGCTACATTGGCTTTTCTCCAATCAGTTGGTACCATTCCAGTCAGTAGACTGTCAGTAAAAATTAGGAACAATGGTCTGGCAATTACTTGATTGAGTTCCCTAAATGCCCTCGGGTGCAAGCCATCTGGTCCCAGTGATTTATTAATGTTAAGTTTCCCAAGTCTAATTTTAATCCTGTCCTCTGTTAACCATGGAGGTGCTTCCTGTGATGAGTCATGAGGATAAACACTGCAGTTTTGGTTACTGAAGCCCCCCGATTGCCTCCTGAAGACTGAGGAGAAGAATAAATTCAATACTTTTGCCATCTCCCCATCCTTTGTAACCAGATGACCTTCCTCATTCTTTATGGGGCCAATATGGTCTGTCCTCCCTTTTTTACTGTTTACGTACTTCCTTGGGATTTTTTTTGCTTTGCGCTGCTATATGTTTTTTGTGTTCTATCTTAGCTGCCCTAATTGCACCCTTACATTTCTTGTTACATTCCTTATAAAGTCTGAATGCTGATGATGATCCCTCAACCTTGTATTTTCCTTTTATATGCATTTTTACATTGTAGTTAAGCCATCCAGGACTTTTGCTTGTTCTTTTAAATGTATTACCCAATGGGAAGCATTGGCTAAAGCCCTTATTTAATATGCTCTTAAAGCAAACCTATATCTCCTCCATGTTCTTTGTTCCTAAGATTTTATCCCAATTTATGCCTTCTATAAAGGTTTGTAGTTTAGGGAAGTTGGCTCTTTTGAAATTTGCGTACTCTTACCAGCAGTGGTCTCGAGGTGCAACCCACATACTGGAACTTGCATGGGCACTCCAACACATAAACAACTCCCTCTTATGAGCATGTAATGAAATCCCTCATCTTATGGACTTTGCCTGTGGCTGTAGCCATAAATTCCTTCAGTTTCTTTACATTGCTCTCTTTTGTGGTTTTACATGCTAGGCATCTGCCACATAAATAAAAGCCCATTAAAAACAGTGTTTCCGTCCCTTTTACATGGGGGGGTCAAGTAGACCTGGAGCCAATATATGTCTTAAACTGGGTGCCTTTTTATAAACAAATGTGGGGCATGGGGGAAGGGCTCCTAAGGTTTTCCAAAACCTTATCCCTCTTTACCAAATCCTTATCCCTCAGTAATATCTCCCGAGGTTTTTAATTATATTTTTAATTTTATTCTTTTGGACATTATATCCTAATACTATCCTAAAATCATCTCCTATTTTGCCTTTATCTCCTGCTTTGTCTTTAATTGCCAGTAAATTCTTCCTGTCCAAATTTGTAACTATTTCTTATTGCTTTTTGATGAACGTATCTCCAAACAGAGTTGCCTGCTCCATAAATTCCTCTTTTCTGGTGCATTTTCTCCTTAATCGCACAAATTGTCCCCTTGGTATATATTTAATAACTATGGTTTATGGTGACAACTGTTGATTGCTATATAACCATGTCTAGCTGTAGGTTTACAGTTTCTGGTGCATATCTCTTCTTCTTGTATATACATCTCAATATCCAGAAACACCATACTCTATTTGTTGTACTTCCAGGACAATACTATATTTTTATTATTCTAATTCATCCTGTTCATAAAAGCAAGGAGACTAATTTCATCACCCCTCCAAATCATGAACAGGTCATCTATAAGCCTGTTATAGCAGACCAATTCTTTGGGTTTATCCAAGAAGACTACCTGAGACTCCCAGTGTGCTAAGAACAAATTAGCCACACTGGGAGCAAAGTGGGCTCCCATAGCAACCCCCATCCTCTGTAAATAATAGTCCCTATCGTAGTACCATAAATAATTGTGGAGCAGTCCAAACTCTAAACACTCCAATAGATATCTTCTATGTTTTCTTTCTAAGAGAGAATTACTTAATGCCCATTTCACTGATTCTTTAGCATCTGTATGTTCTATTATGGTGTACAGGGATCCCACATCTGCTGTTACCATAAAACATGGAGAATCTTCTATTTTAACACTTTCAAGAATTTGTCATAGGTGTTCGGTATCCTTCAGAAATGCAGGAGTCGACATTGCCAAGGGCTGTAGAAAGATATCCAGGTATTGACCCAATCTTGATGTTAGGGAATCCACCCCATTAACTATGGGCCATCTAGGCGGGTTCTTATTATCCTTGTGTTTTTTTTACGGAGAAATTTTTTTACTGGGGTACGGCATGATATGGGGTTCAAATAATCAGCCTCTTTCTTACTTAGAATCTTTTTCTTAATTCCTCCCTTTATTCATTTTGAAAGATCATCCTTATATTGTCTGGCCGGATTCAATGCAAGCAATGAGTATGTATGAGTGTCCCCCAATAATCTCTCCATCTCATTTCGGTAATATGTCACAGCAAAGGGTCTGAATACTTAGGACCATGTGATCTGCAAAAATGTCAACAATTCTGTGTTTTTCTGTCAATATGGGGTGCTGTGTGTACATTAATGAGGAAAAAAAATGAACTTAAATGATTTTAGCAAATGGCTGCAATATAACAAAAATTTAAGGGGGTCTGAATACTTTCCATCCCCACTGTAGGTCTCAAATTTATTAAGATTCTTTGTGGGGGCAAAACTGAATCCCTTATCAAAAACCTTAATCTCATTACTATTAAGGGGGGGCCCCACTTAGATTGTAAATACCCTCCTCTATTGGTGTTTTCTTTTTTTGGAGCTTCCTTCCTGCTCTCCTCCACCTCTGCCTCTTCCTTCTGCTCCAAATGTGTTTTCATTGTATACCCCCTTCTCCTGATCTAAAAAATCACCACCTTAGTTTTCTTCTAATCTTCTAAAGGGGCATATCTATTATGCCACCCATGGTTATCCCCTGTATAAGGGCCATCATATCCCCTATAGGGTCTACTGTAGCCCTGCTGGGGTCTACCAAACCTGTGTGGGGGGTCTATATTCTTGTTGTACTGCGTAATAGGAAGCTGGTTGTGGGTTCCCCTGAGGGCCAGGTCTAAAGGGCTATCTTCCATAGAAGCCTCCTCTATTATATCCCCCTCTGTTAAAAACATTATTATATATATTTTCCTCTATAGTTGTTATCAGTTCAACCTTGACCCCCCTGTCCCTGATTGGGTCCAAAGGGGGCAGGATAGGTATGTCTGGGCTGAGCATTCAGGGTTTGATACATAGGTGCAGGTTTCTGCGCCATCTGTTGAACCCTTTGTGCATCTCCTCGTGGTACTTTCATATATATATATTTATCTTCCTTTTTAGTGGGTATAGATTCTCGGGAATGTATTTCTTGATCCTCCACTTTTTGTTTCAATTTAAATATCCTACCTTCCTTATAATCCCCTGTGTCTCTCATATATTTCTTTTTCTTTTTTTCCTTGACCTCTTTCTCCCATTTTTCAGTTCTCCTGAAAGTCTAATAAATTCTGTTTTTTGCTTTTGGGTTTCTACCTGATCTCTTAAAATAGTAATCTGAGCATCTATGTTCCTAATTTTAGTTTGTTGTATCAAAAACATCCCTATACCATACCAATTAAAAACAAAAAACGAAAATTACAGAAACCCTTGTCTGGACTATGGAAACTGGATAAGTTGCAAGTGTCAGTGCAAAGCTACAATGGGAATAGATAAGGATTTCAGATTCAGCACTGGTGCCTACAACTCCCAGGCAGCCCCAGGGCTAACCATGTGATAAATAGCCACTGATATGTACAACTGTGCACCAAATGTTGGAATTGATCTACATGAAAAATCATAGATAGTGGATCAAAAAAGCACAAATCTTCAGCATGCCAATAAGCAATCATGGGATCCCATAAAAAAGTGTAGACAAAAGTGTAGTTCTTCCAAAAATAGAAATGTCAGAGGATGACAATAGGAAGGCTAAGAGCCAAGCAGCTGACCACACTCTTGGGGCCGTTGCAGTAGTGTATAGGATAATTAGTCCAACGGAGTCATAGATAAGATAAGAAGACAGGAAGCTTGTGATTTAACCCTCTTGATGTGAACCACCATCTCACCGTTCTAAGGCAATAAAGCAATAAACTTGAGGTCACTGTGAGAAGTGAATGGAGGGACGATCTGTAGCAGCTGCAGCCACTGGCTTCCATTAAAGTTGCTACCTATATATGACAATGTAAGTATTTTGGAGTACTCCAACTTTGCAGTCTTCTTTAGGGTCCTGGGATCCAGGAAACTCTACAGCTCACCTGTGTGTGTGGTTTTTAACTAGGACCTTTGTATTTTCCAAATCTGTGTGATTATAGAATCTGACAATCACAGCTAATTTTTACACTCTATTAAACTAATTTTCAGTTTATTTTGATTTGGTGTAGATGATTTTAAAAATGTCAACTCTGTTGAATATTGTGTATAGACCATATGTTGCGTCATAACATTTCCATTACATTCATTTTTATTCCAGGATGTACCTGACCAGGTGTGCAATGTGAATTACATTAATCTGGGTGAATACAATTGCAAACTACTGTACAGTATATATTAACACACAGAATTTGTAATTTGGGAAAACAGTTGAGTGAGTTATACACCATTTTTACAATGCACGACCACTTAGATGACACTGTTACCTATTTCAGCATGCAACTTTTTGTGCCACCTGTTGCCTAATTCCCCACTGGACTATGAAATAATATAATTAAATTATAAACCATTTGGCAGGTAAAACAGTTCACATATACAGTATGTACTTAAACTGTATATTTAATTTATATCCTGGAGTTTTAAATAAGCAATATGGCTATACTTTGCTATGCAAATTGACATACAGTTTTCATTACTTTGGTGGACCTGGGCATAGACTTTTATAATGTAAATGTGGATTTTATTTAAGTACCAGACTATGAACATGAGAATGCTTTTAAATTACTTACATATTGGAATCTATGTAAGGTGGCTTGCTCCTAAAAAGGGTTCAAAAATGTAATATTACCATGATTACATCATAGAAAGTTTAGATGTGTGCATATTTAAATATCTCAGATCTAAATGGATATGCTGTAATTCTTCCTTCCAACCCCCAAAGAAAGCTAATAATTATCTCTCACCTCTACAATAGCTTTTAGGCTGCAATCACACCTGCATGTTCCCTAAACGTGTGACAAAACACACAAGAATGTCTATTTTGCCTAGCATTTTAGAAATGCACTACAATCGCAAATCACACTTACAGTGCCATTATTGTAAATGGCACCCCAAGTGCAGGTAGCATTTGTCATGCAACAAAAAGTGTTAGCCCTCATGTACACTGCAGCTGGTTAATGGACATTTAGGATCAGTTTGACATTTTTTTTTCAACAGCCCCTGAACCCCCTCAATGTTATCTTATGGGTAAATGTACACTCAGTCATTTATAGTAGTTTAGAAGCAGTTGGAGTTAGAAGCATTTTTTTAAAGCAGATAAAGCACGTTCAGGATGATAGCTTACTGGCATTTGAAATGCCAAATGCTTGTAACAGCATGCAACCCACATTTATAAGCATTTATAGGCATTTTCAATGGGGAAAGAGAGAGAGAGAGATCTCACAGAATGACTGAAATTGTTAATAATACTTTTTTCCTACATTGTGGGCATTCGGGAGGGTCTGCTGATTTTATCTGTAAAAAAACGCTTCTAAACACAAGCACTCATAAACGCGCATAAACGCTGCATGTAAAAGTGGCATAATGGCCTTTTTTAACCATCGGTTACTAGCTGTCAAATTCCAGCGTTCAGAAGAGGTTTTCAAACATGTACATGAAGCCTTACAAACACGCCAAAATGTGCACTAAAATAAGCCGGACACTCTGTGACCAAAAAGGTTCTGAAGCTTCTTTGGGGTGTTTGTCAAGCATAGAAAAGCTCATTTAAGTGAATATGCTACTGTAGACTAGGGATGAGCCGAACACCCCCCAGTTCGGTTCGCAGCAGAACTAGCGAACAGGCAAAAAATTTGTTCGAACACGAACAAGTCTATGTGACACGAACATGAATAATGAAAAGTGCTACGTTTAAAGGCTTATATGCATGGTATTGTCATAAAAAGTGTTTGGGGACCTGGGTCCTGCCCCAGGGGACATGTATCAATGCAAAAAAAAGTTTTAAAAAAGGCAGTTTTTTCAGAAGAAAGGGGGGGAGGCTGGGATCTAGGGGTCCCCTTGTTAAAGGGGGCTTCCAGATTCCGATAAGCTCCCCGCCCGCAGACCCCCACAACCACCGGGCAACATGGGGACAAGGTGCTTTGTGGGGGCCGCTACCCCAAAGCACCCTCCCTATGTTTTTTTTTTTTCCCAAAAGTTTTTATTGAGAATTTTGCAGAACATAACAAAACAATATAATGCAAATGTGCGGACGCAGCCGCTATGTTAGGTATAAAGGTGAAACAGCAAGCATGCTCAGATGTATGTACAAATCCAGTAGAAGAACAAAAGAAATCTCGGTATGCATGTCATAAGATGATTCGATCATAGGAAAACAGGACGTTGGAGGTTCTATCTGCTGTTTGTCATAGGTGGCAGGTATAAGTCGTGAGATGATGGAGTTAATATCATATATTGGGTGTGAGATCTCGGGATATAGGAATGCCGAGTTGGAAGTAAGTGTGGGGAGGCTAAGGGGTGGGAAGGGAGGTAAGGTCGTGATTGCCCCAAGGCCTAGGGGGAGTTTTGCATGTAGTTGGGAATTAGGAATTGTGAATGATGGGCATTTCAGGTGGGGGAAGAAGCGAAGTGGAATGGTTCGTAGGAGGTGAAGTAGGGAGTGGGTTCCTCTGGTAATTCATGTCTCTGCCACTGCTCTCTGTGATCACTTATGTGACCAAGTGTTTATATTCGTCTGTCGTGGTAAAGTGTATCTAGCAAGACCATGAAACTCCAAATTTGGAGGGAGTATCATGGGCTTGATGTATCAATTCCTCCATTTCTGCATTTTTTTGTATGCGTTTAAACCAGTGAGATGTAGATGGTGGTTCCTGGGAGCGCCATTTTGCTGGGATGCACATCTTTGCTGCGTTGACCATATGCATGGCCAAGGATCACATATAAGCCTTTGTCGATATGTTGGAGTGGTGTAGCAGGAATTGCGCAGCCGAGTAGTCTAGGTTGTAGGTGGTTATTTGACTGGTGAGTCGGTGGATCTCTTTCCAAAAAGGTTGTATTTAAGGACAAGACCACCAGATGTGTAAAAATGAGCCAATGTCAGTCCCGCATCTCCAGCAGAGTGGAGAGAGGGAGGGGTAAATGTGGTGTAACCTCAGGGGGTTCTGTACTATCTTGATAATATTTGACAAGTGTTCTCTTGTGTGTGTACATTTACCATGCCTTTGTGTATGCAAGTGTAAATGTTTTCCCATTCTTAGTTGGTTAGGTCAAGGGAGAGTTCTCGTTCCCATTTGTGACTAGCCCAGTTAAGTTTAGGGTGTTGATCCGAAAATAGGAGCATGTAGGTGTTGGAGATCAGGTGTTTTAGTGGTTCCAAGCTCAGGCAAAGGGTTTCAAAGGGGGTGAGTTGTCTCGACCATTCAGGTTTTGGTTTGGGTGTATCAAAAAAATGTCTAATTTGGACATGTGTCCAGAAGGGGAATGTGCCAGTGTTCATTTTAACGGCTAAGTTTGTATGGGATATTAGCCGATTTTCTGTAAAGAAGTAGTCCGCACGAATGGTTGTGTGAGGCCAAACATCTGTTAAAAAGGAGGAAGATGTCCCTGGTGCGAAATCCAGATTATGCCTAAGTGGAGTCATCGGGCCTAGAATGGATGAGATTTAATAAGTAGCGCAAGCGGTACGAAAGGAGGTCAGTGTTGGGTATAGGAGCGGGTGTTGTTTACATGTAAGAGGGGTTCCGTTTGGCACAATCCAAGGGAGTAAGGAGAGTGGAATAGGTGATAGAGAGTGTTCCAGGTGAACCCATGCTTTAGTTTTGTAGTGTACGTTCCAGTCTACAATCCTAGTTAGATGGCAAGCCTGTTGGTATTTGCGTAGGTCCGGGAGGCCAATGCCTCCTTTGAGTTTGGGGATGGTAAGTCTGGTGTAGCTTATTCTAGGCCGAAGTTTGCCCCAGATAAAGTCTGTGCACGCTCATTGGTACGTTGAGAAGAAAGCAGGCGGGAGTTGGATTGGAACCATTTGTAGCATATATAGTAATCTGGGCAGGACGTTCATTTTAATTATGGCAGCTCTGCCAAACCAGGAAAAAAGCCCTGTGGACCATTTTTTTCAGATCCTTAATAATGTTTTGTAATAATGGAAGATGGTTAACTGAATACAGATCAGATAGGGAAGAAGGCAATTGAATGCCTAGATATGTGATTGAGTGGTTGTTCCACATAAATGGGAAGTTAGCTCGGCATTGTGTACATATGTCTGGGGGTAGTGTGATGCTGAGGGCATCTGATTTCTCTAAGTTGATTTGTAGGTTGGTTAGGTATTTAAAAGTGTCAAAGTCATTAAGTAAGTTCTGGAGTGTTGTGAGAGGTTCTTTAAGGAAAAGGAGGATGTCGTCAGCAAATGCTGCTATTTTGTATGTGTGACGGTTGATTTCTATCCCCTTGATTTGCCCTGAGGCGTCTCAGAAGTGGATCAAGGGTGAGGACAAAAATTAGAGGGAAAAGTGGGCAACCTAGGCAGGTTCCATTGGAATTTGTAAAGGCATTCGATAGGTGGCCGTTTACCTGGACTTTTGCAGTGGGATTGGTATAGAGTGCAAGTATGTATTGTAGCATACGCGGGGGGAGGCCCAAGATTTGTAATGCTTCAGTCATGTAGTCCCAGTAGTCAAATGCCTTCTCTGCAGCAAGGGAAAGGAGAAACCCTTGTTGGTGATTTGTTGTAAGCCAGTGATGGATGTTGATGGCTTTGAGCGTATTGTCCCTCGCTTTTCTGCCTGGGATGAAACCAACCTGGTCCAAATCAACCAGTTGGGGAAGCAGAGGGAGCAGGCGGTTTGTGATCATTTTGGCATACCATTTTAGGTCAAGATTCAGCAATGAAATGGGTCTGTAGTTCGTGACTGTGGATGGGTCCTTGCCTGGTTTTGGAATCACTGCTATGTAAGCTGTGAGTAGGTCTCCTGGGGGTTCAGTGGGTGAGTCAAAGGAGTTATAAGCCGAGATGAAGAAGGGGGTAAGCATTTCTGCATGTTTTATAGTAACCTACCGTTAGTCCATCGGGGCCTGGGCTCTTGTTTCATTTGCTTCAGTGCAACGTCTGCTTCTCTACTAGTCAAGGGATTATCTAGGTCTTGAGCTAAGGAATCTGAGATCGGAGTGGGGCTGTATTGTTTCAGGAAATACCTGATTGCTTGTTTTCTCGAAGTTGCGCTTGCGTGCGGGCCAGCAGAGGGTAGGTTATACAGCTGCGAATAGTGGGTAACAAATTGTTCGGCTATGTCTGGGGTAGAGGTCAGTTTTCGACCCTTATGCCCCGTACACACGGTCGGATTTTCCGATGGAAAATGTCAGATCGGAGCGTGTTGTCGGAAATTCCGACCGTGTGTGGGCTCCATCGGACATTTTCCATCGGATTTTCCGACACACAAAGTTGGACAGCAGGAGATAAAATTTTCCAACAACAAAATCCGATCGCGTCAATTCCGACCGTGTGTGGCCTGTTCCGACACACAAAGTGCCACGCATGCTCAGAAGAAATTCCGAGACGGGACAGCTCATTCTGGTAAACTTAGCGTTCGCAATGGATACAGCACTTTCGTCACGCTGCAATGTTAAAAATTGTTTAATACAGCGCACTCTCTTCTTTATAATGTGACAAGAATTAAGTAGTTTTGCTGCTCATATTCACACACACTTCTCACAAACTTTTATTTGTGTTTTTTTATTGGGATTCCCTGATTATATTGTTATTAGTTGTCACATCTGACAGTTTTATATTAATTTTTTTTTTTTTTTTTGATTTTAAGCCTTTTTTTTTCTTTAATGTTTGGATTTTTTCAAAGGCTGATCTTTGTTCAATGTTATTTTTATTTTTACTCCCGAATATTTTTGTCTGTGTTTTGTGTGTCAAGTTACCCCAACACCACTGATATCTTTTATTATTTAATCTCAAGGAGATTGATTGGTGTTGGTGTCCCTTGTTCATTTCACATTGTATATTTGAAATGTACCTGAATCCTCACAAACCAACTGTTCTTTTTGAAGTAAAACACATAGGAGAGTATAATTCAAAACAAAAATCCTTTATTAAGGGATCAGAACCAAACAAAGAGGAAGGCAACACTGGATCAACATGAGAAATTAGCGAAGCCTGGGACCCCCACGGCAGACATCAATTCTTCAACATCAAAATTGGTGGCCTGAGGAGTGCATATGTAAGGGAGGGCAGTCTGGTCCCGAATTCGCAGAGATCCGGATAGCAGCAGATGACATCTGTGTCCCCAGGCTGTGGTACCACAAGAGGCTGCATTTTTTGGCCGACCAGACTGAACCCAGGGCAATCACTGTCTGGTCTTCCTTTCACGCTTCCTTCCGGGCTGTGGCTGTGCAGTTGGAGATGTGGCAGGAGGAGGAGTAGGACCTGGAGGAGGAGGAGGACTGAGAGGACCTGGAGGAGGACTGGGGGGACCTGGAGGAGAGGGAGGAGGAGGAGGAGGAGCTGCAGGAGGAGGAGGAGGACCATCACAAAGGTGTGTCTGAGGTGTCATTTGGCCCCTCATACCTTTCTCAAGAGCCTCCAATATGAGGGCCTCACACATGGCTTGTTGGCCCTCCTCCATCCTCTGCATTTTCTATGCAATGACGGCAGCAATGTCCTCCACAGTCTGCCGTGCTCCCAGGACCTCTGTAGCCCTCCAAAAGAATCCAATAGCAGCCTCCTCTAGGGCACTCCTCCTACTGCCACTTTCTCTTTTCAGGGGGGGTGGAGGGACCTGCAGATCAGCCAGCCGGCTCGGCCACCTCCTGGCTGAGACTTCCCTGTGTATGAAAAAGGGACATGGTTTTAGTTTTTGCTTCATCAATCACAATCCTAAATTAGTACTCCCAACTAACATCTAGTTAACATCATTGATTGGACAAGCAGAAATATTTAGAGGAATGCTATACCTGGCTCAATCTGGGCTCCTCCACATGTGGCCTGGAAGGCCCAGGTTGGGCGTCAGAAGCCTCAGCCGGGGGGGGAAGGAAGCGTGGAAGGAAGACTGGAGAAGGATGGCCTGGGTTCAGTCTGGCCTGCCAGAAAGTGCAGCCTTTCATAGTACAACATCCTGGGGACATAGATGTCATCTGCTGCTCCGGATCTCTGTGAATCCAGGACTTTCTTGCGCTCCCTTAGATATGTGCTCCTCAGGCAACCAATTAATATCTTTAAATAGGTGATGTCTGCCGTGGGGATCACCTGCTTCACAATTTCACACAATTGCTCCAGTGCTGCCTTCCTCTTTGCTTGCTTCTTGAAATGGGGGTGGTTAATCTCCCACAGACAGGGCAGCTCCCTTAGCATCTCTACGAATACTGACATGAAGTCATTATCTTTGAGTAGCATATCCATGTTCACTGCAAGACACAACACAAGACAAAGCCTAATGTCAGACAAAACTCTCCTAATCTTGTTACAATATAGGCCTCAATCTAGAAGCAGTATAGGCACAAGTCTGTCTCTTACCTTCGTTCTTATGATCAGCGCGTCCAATGCTCCTTCCTCCGCTCACAGATCGTACGTAATACGCACACGTGTTATGCTTTATACACACTGCGCATGCGTGTAACTCCGCCCGCCCCTGACGTTCTTTCTATTCTATTCCCCGCCCCTTTTCGCTCGGCGCAGTGGGGGAAGAGCACATGGCGGAGTCACAGCAGGTGCGTGCTAATTGCAGGAACGAGGAGGAGGAGGAGGAAAGCCCGGATCCGGACATGTCCCGATCCAGAAGGAGACGTTTTAAGGCCACAAATATGTCCTTTAGGGAGAAGTTGGAGATGGTCGACATCATGAGGAAGTCCGACTATGACGGGAAGTATGGGCCTTACCCCAACCCCAATATCCGAAAGGCCAAGATCATGGCGAAAGTGATCAGGAGTCTTCTGAGGAATTTCGGGGTCCGAAGATCGAAAGATCAGCTCCGAAAGCAGTGGTCAGACCTGAAATTGAGAGAGCCAGAGCAGTACCAAAAGATCCGGAGAGTGCTGCAAAAAAGTAAGTAGTTGTGCTGTGTTCCTATTCTTTCTGTCTTTATTCCGTTCGTTCTGCTCCATATGCTTTTATTCATTGTAACGTTTAAAAGGGCAACTTTAATGTTCATGGGCCCATTATTCGTTCGTATCAAACATTTTTCTTTCGGCCTCTAAAACATCATTGTTTAGGCCATATGCATTTTCCCACATTTTTTTGGGGCCTACTTGGATGCCAAATATTTGTTTGTGTAGATGGGTTTGTTACTAGAATGAAATGCAAACTAGATTCTGTGTAAGGAGAGGACACTGAGCAGCTGTTTTCACATCTGGACACTGGAGCACTAGTGTGGGACCCCAGAACACCATTTTTATTAGGGGGGCCACACAGGTGCTCCAGTGGATACTATAGGGGGGGCTACATCTGTGAAGCTTGTACCAAACAGGTAAAGTATTGCAGCTTGACAAAGGGCAATAAAAAAAAGACATATTGGAACTCTGCTAAAATAGACAGTTGTACACCACTTCCAAGCAATGTTTCCTATTTCTAGTTCTGCCATCAAATATCTGTGTGCTAATTATACCATTTTTGCTTTACATAGGGGAGAAAAGACTCGGAGGACACCCCTCATCCGAGGAGACCACAGACCCCCCACCTATGGAAGAAGGTGAAATACCCCAAACGAAGAAGAGCAGGAGGAAGAAGAAGATGTGGTGGAGATTGGCACTACAACAGGTGAGTGTCTGCGACCACAGGCTCAGGTAAACGAGATGGATGGTGGCAGATTTTTGATACCTGTTTTTGTTTTGTTTCTCTCTTTTTAGGTGATCGTGAGGTTGTGGATCCAGAACGCTTTACTTCAGAAAGTGCCCAGATCTTGATCGGGGAGATCATGGGGTGTAATCTCGAATTGCACAACATACAGCAAAAAATCAATGATATTATTAAAAAAAATTAATAACATCATTGATGTTTTGGGGCGAATTTAAAACCCCACAAAATATATTTTTGGGATTGTGGTCCAATTTTTAAAATCTTTTTGCAATGTTTTGAAAAGCCAAATTTGGAGGATGCACACAGTGTATCAACATGTGCTATCTGCCATCACGGGAGATCAATGGACGCGTTTTGGGGGTGCAACCCCTTCCTCAATTATAAAGTAGCGTTGAGGAAGGGCTTGCTCCCCCAAAACACGTCCCTTGATCCCCCATGATGGCAGATAGCACATGTTGACATTCGTAAATTGGTGTGCATCTTCCAAATTTGGCTTTTCCAGGGGTGATTTCCCCCCATCTGAACGCTATATCAAACACAGTTCCTAAATACTGATGTCTGATATAGCCTTTAGGTTTTACCTAATGTGAACTTTGTAAGTTCAAGTTTTTTGGCTTTCTTGTTGGTTTTACACAGGCCTGTTTTATCTGAAATGGACATTTCGATTTTTGATAATGCTACTGCAAAAATTGTTATACAACAAACATGTTGGTTTGTTTTAAAAAACCTTTGGTAAATGCACATGTGATTGTGCAGGTATAAAAAAGTGGCTTACTCAAGAATGTGTGGATTATTGTCTCAACACTACAACACTTTTGGGGTGATGTAATAGCTGTTTTATGCAAAAATGGGGGTTATTTCCTAAGGGCAAATGCTCTTTGCACTACAAGTGAAGTTTCAGTGCAGTTGCAAGTGCACTTGTAGTGAAATGTGTTTTTGCATTTAGGAAATACCAGCCAATAGGGATGAGCCGAACACCCCCCGGTTCGGTTCGCACCAGAACCCACGAACGGACCGCAAGTTCGCACGAACGTTAGAACCCCATTGACGTCTATGGGACTCGAACGTTCGAAATCAAAAGTGCTCATTTTAAAGGCTAATTTGCATGGTATTGTCCTAAAAAGGGTGTGGGGACCCGGGTCCTACCCCAGGGGACATGTATCAATGCAAAAAAAACTTTTAAAAACGGCCGTTTTTTCGGGAGCAGTGATTTTAATGATGCTTAAAGTAAAAAAAAAAAAGTGAAATATTCCTTTAAATATCGTACCTGGGGGGTGTCTATAGTATGCCTGTAAAGTGACGCGTGTTTCCCATGTTTAGAACAGTCCCTGCACCAAATGTCATTTTTAAAGGAAAAAATCTCATTTAAAACTGCTTGCGGGTTTAATGTCATGTCGGGTCATGGCAATATGGATGAAAATCAGTGAGACAAACGGCATGGGTACCCCCCAGTCCATTACCAGGCCCTTTGGGTCTTGTATGGATATTAAGGGGAACCCCGCACCCAAATTAAAATAAGGAAAGGTCCCTATATACTCTGAACAGCAGTATACAGGCGGTGCAAACAAGACAGGGACTGTAGGTTTGTTGTTAAGTAGAATCTGTTTGTAATTTTGAACATTTTTAACGTGTTTAGCTCCAGCCAAAAAATCTTTTCTAAGCTTTTTGGAAAACATAGGGAAGGGTTATCACCCCTGTGACATTTGTTTTGCGTCTTTCCTCCTCTTCAGAAGATTTCACCTCACTTTTTTGTCCCAATGAAAAATGTTTTTTGAAAATTTGGGTTTTTTTGTGGAACAAGGATTGGAAAGCATCAGTGGAAAGGAGAAATTGTTTTCCCATATTAACTCTTACATGAGAGAATTTCCCTTCCTAGGGGTAGATTTCATCTCACTTCCTGTTGTCTCCTTCCGTTTGCAAGTAGGAGTCGTTTGTAAGTTAGATGTTTGAAAGTAGGGTCCTGCCCTATATACTCAGCAGAAATTTGGGCCTTAGGTGTTGCTGTGGCCAAAACACTGTAAGCCCTCACAGGGCCCTGCTGTGAAATATTAGATCAAGAATTGTAATTACATGCCCCTGTTGAACAGGAGCTGAAAAATTAGGCCTTAGGCACTGGTGCTGGTGCCACGACACTGCAACCCCTCACAGACACTCTAGTTGGAACGCAGGAACGAGCCCTGCTGCAAAGTATTGCATCAAAAATTGTAATTACACGCCCCTGTTAGACAGGGGCAGAAAAATTGGGCCTTAGGCACTGGTGCTGGTGCCACAACACTGCAACCCCTCACAGACACTCTAGTTGGAATGCAGGAACGAGCCCTGCTGCAAAGTATTACATCAAAAATTGTAATTACACGCCCCTGTTAAACAGGGGCTGAAAAATTGTGCCTTAGGCACTGGTGGTGGCGCCCAGAACCAAAAATGTTCTTACAAGCTATCAGCGTGATGATTGAGGAGGAAGAGGATAATTACTCAGGGATAGTCACTCAGCATCAGCATAGGCAGTCTTTGAAGGGATCTGAAAAAAATTATTCAGTTACATCAGCATCAGGTGCTTGGTAGCTGGTGGTGATCCAAGACTGATTCATTTTTATGAAGGTCAGCCGATCGACCGAGTCAGTGGACAGACGCACCCTGTGATCGGTTACCACGCCTCCAGCAGCACTGAATGTGCGTTCCGAAAGAACGCTGGATGCAGGACAGGCCAGTAGCTCAATTGCATACTGTGCAAGCTCTGGCCAGTGATCCATCCTCAAGACCCAGTAACCCAGAGGATTTTCGGTGGGAAAGGTGTCCAAGTCTGATCTTGCCCCTAGGTATTCCTGCACCATGTAAAACAGACGCTGGCGATGGTTGCTGGAACCGATCATACCTTGGGGCTGCGGACCAAAAAATTGTCTGAACGCATCGGTCAGACGGCCACCTTCTCCACCGCTCCTTCTTTGACTGACCGAAGCCTCAGCAACACGTTGTCCAGAAACAGGAGTTTGTAACCTCCCAGTCTCTGGGAACGCGTTGCACAGACCTTTCTGCAAGGCCTCCCGAAGATGTTTCATCCTCTGCTCCCTCTGCGATGGCAAGATAAGGTCCGCAACCTTACCCTTGTAACGTGGATCAAGGAGGGTTGCCAGCCAGTATTGGTCCTTCTCCTTGATACCACGAATACGAGGATCCTTACGCAGGCTTTGCAGGATCAGGGAGGCCATGCAGCGTAGGTTTGCTGAGGCATTCGGTCCGGAGTCCTCTGGGTCACTAAGGACAACAACGTCCGCAGCCACCTCCTCCCAGCCACGTACAAGTCCATGTGTTCCTTGGGACTGATCCCTTAAAGACTGCTGATGCTGAGTGCCAGGCTCCACCTCCATACTGACACAATCTTCCTCCTCCTCCTCCTCCTCCTCCTCGTCCTCTTCCTGTGTGATCGGCGGGCACGCAGGAACACTGTCTGGATAAAGGGGGCCTTGAGAGCTAAGGAAGTCCTCCTCTTCCTGCCTCTGTTCTGCCTCAAGTGCCCTGTCCATTATTCCACGCAGCGTGTGCTCCAACAGGTGGACAAGGGGGACAGTGTCACTGATGCATGCACTGTCAGTGCTCACCATCCTCGTGGCCTCCTCGAATGGTGACAGGACAGTGCATGCATCCCTGATCATGGTCCACTGGCGTGGGGAAAAAAAACCAAGGTCCCCTGACCCTGTCCTGGTGCCATAGTCGCACAGGTACTCATTGATGGCCCTCTGCTGCGTGTGCAGCCGCTGCAGCATGGCCAATGTCGAGTTCCACCTGGTGGGCATGTCACAGATTAGGCGGTTCTTGGGCAGGTTAAACTCCTTTTGGAGGTCCGTCAGCCGAGCACTGGCATTATATGACCGGCGGAAATGCACACAGACTTTCCTGGCCTGCCTCAGGACATCCTGTAAGCCCGGGTACCTGCCCAAGAACCGCTGCACCACCAAGTTAAGGACGTGAGCCAAACAGGGCACATGGGTCAGTTGTCCCTGTCGGAGGGCAGAGAGGAGGTTGGTGCCATTGTCGCAAACCACCATTCCTGCCTTAAGTTGGCGTGGCGTCAACCACCTCTGAACCTGCCCCTGCAGAGCTGACAGAACCTCTGCCCCAGTGTGGCTCCTGTCCCCCAAGCACACCAGCTCAAGCACCGCATGGCATCTTTTGGCCTGCGTACTTGCGTAGCCCCTTGAACGCCTACGGAGCACCGCTGGTTCCGAGGAAGAGGCCATGGAGGAAGAAGAAGAGGAGGGGGTGGAGGAGAGAGGTGTGTCACAATCAGCATTTTGGAGGCGTGGTGGCGGAACAACCTCCAACACTACTGCACCTTGTCCTGCATCCTTCCCAGCTGCCAGCAGAGTCACCCAATGCGCCGTGAAACTTAAGTAACATCCCTGTCCATGCCTGCTGGACCATGAGTCAGCGGTAATATGCACCTTACCGCTGACCGCCCTGTCCAGCGAGGCATGGACATTGCCTTCCACATGCCGGTAGAGAGCCGGAATCGCCTTCCGTGAGAAAAAGTGGCGTTTGGGTACCTGCCACTGAGGAACCGCACATTCCACAAACTCACGGAAGGGGGCAGAGTCTACCAACTGAAAAGGCAGCAGTTGAAGTGCTAGCAATTTTGCCAAGCTAGCATTCAACTGCTGGGCATGTGGATGGCTGGGAGCGAACTTCTTTCGGCGGTGCAGCAGCTGGGGCAGGGAAATTTGCCTGGTACAATCTGACGTCGGTGTACCAAAAGCAGATTGCCCACAAGTACTTGGCTGTGACACACCTAATTCTACACCTTCATTCCTCTCACTGCAGGTCTCAGAGAGGACTGAAGGTCTAGTGGGGTTGGAAATCTCAGCTGATGAGGAGCAAGGAGAGATCCTCTTTGTTCTTTGGTGTGGGTCTTTTAGATACGCTTGCCAACGAACTGCATGGCAGGTCAACATATGTCTGGTCAAGCATGTGGTACCCAAGCGGGAGATGTTTTGGCCACGCGAGATACGCTTGAGACATATGTTGCAAATAGCAGCGGTGCGATCTGATGCACTCGTCTCAAAAAAGGCCCACACCAAAGAACTTTTTGAATAACGCGCAGAGACTGCAGCGCCCTGCACATGTGGAGCTTTGGGGTGTGATGCAGTCAATGTGCTGCCCTTAGGCTGGCCCCTGGAGGGCATCCTGCCTCGTTGGTGATGTGCCGCCTCCTCCTCCTCCTCCTCCTCCTCTCTCCTATCAGGCACCCACGTTGAGTCAGTGACCTCATCATCCCCTCCCTCCTCATCACTGGAGCAAACCTGGCAGTATGCTGCAGCAGGGGGAGCATGACTGCCAGATTGCTGTCCTTCTTGGGCACCCCCTCTGTCCGTGCTCATGTTACTGCCTTCATCGAGCTCAGTATCATCATCAGAGCCTTCCAAACGCTGGGCATCCTCCTGGAGCATGTACCCAACACTGTGGTCAAACAGTTCGAGGGAATCCTCAGGAGGACATGGTGGAGCTAGGGAAGGAGTCACTGATGACATTGAGCTGAGGGAAGAGGCCGCTGCTTTGCTAGACAAAGCACCCTGGGCATGGGTGAGAGAGGATGAGGAGGATGAGGACGGCTTGGTCATCCACTCGACCAAGTTTTCTGCATGTTGCGGCTCAACACGGCCAGCTGCCGAAAAAAAGGCCAAGCGTGTCCCATGGCCACGGGCTGATGAGGATGCACCGTCTCCACGACCAGCACTAGACACAGAGCCTGCTTGCCCTCTCTTATTGGCTTGTGACTGTCTGCCTCTCCTTCTTGGCCTTCCAGACATACTAATGGCCTGTAGCTGCACTAAGCTGGGATAGAACACCTGTAATTTTCTTCAGGTAGCTTTATATACTGTAACCAGACAAGCCTGCCTGTCAGTAGGAAGATAACAGGAACGGATCTAGCTGAACACTGTGAGCAGGACGCACTGCACTAAATGTAAATAGCAGGAACGGATCTAGCTGAACACTGTGAGCAGGACGCACTGACTGCACTAAATGTAAATAGCAGGAACGGATCTAGCTGAACACTGTGAGCAGGACGCACTGCACTAAATGTAAATAGCAGGAACAGATCTAGCTGAACACTGTGAGCAGGACGCACTGCACTAAATGTAAATAGCAGGAACGGATCTAGCTGAACACTGTGAGCAGGACGCACTGCACTAAATGTAAATAGCAGGAACAGATCTAGCTGAACACTGTGAGCAGGACGCACTGCACTAAATGTAAATAGCAGGAACAGATCTAGCTGAACACTGTGAGCAGGACGCACTGCACTAAATGTAAATAGCAGGAACGGATCTAGCTGAACACTGTGAGCAGGACGCACTGCACTAAATGTAAATAGCAGGAACAGATCTAGCTGAACACTGTGAGCAGGACGCACTGCACTAAATGTAAATAGCAGGAACGGATCTAGCTGAACACTGTGAGCAGAACGCACTGACTGCACTAAATGTAAATAGCAGGAACAGATCTAGCTGAACACTGTGAGCAGGACGCACTGACTGCACTAAATGTAAATAGCAGGAACGGATCTAGCTGAACACTGTGAGCAGGACGCACTGACTGCACTAAATGTAAATAGCAGGAACGGATCTAGCTGAACACTGTGAGCAGGACGCACTGCACTAAATGTAAATAGCAGGAACAGATCTAGCTGAACACTGTGAGCAGGACGCACTGCACTAAATGTAAATAGCAGGAACGGATCTAGCTGAACACTGTGAGCAGGACGCACTGCACTAAATGTAAATAGCAGGAACAGATCTAGCTGAACACTGTGAGCAGGACGCACTGCACTAAATGTAAATAGCAGGAACAGATCTAGCTGAACACTGTGAGCAGGACGTACTGCACTAAATGTAAATAGCAGGAACGGATCTAGCTGAACACTGTGAGCAGGACGCACTGCACTAAATGTAAATAGCAGGAACAGATCTAGCTGAACACTGTGAGCAGGACGCACTGCACTAAATGTAAATAGCAGGAACGGATCTAGCTGAACACTGTGAGCAGGACGCACTGACTGCACTAAATGTAAATAGCAGGAACAGATCTAGCTGAACACTGTGAGCAGGACGCACTGACTGCACTAAATGTAAATAGCAGGAACGGATCTAGCTGAACACTGTGAGCAGGACGCACTGACTGCACTAAATGTAAATAGCAGGAACGGATCTAGCTGAACACTGTGAGCAGGACGCACTGCACTAAATGTAAATAGCAGGAACAGATCTAGCTGAACACTGTGAGCAGGACGCACTGCACTAAATGTAAATAGCAAGAACGGATCTAGCTGAACACTGTGAGCAGGACGCACTGCACTAAATGTAAATAGCAGGAACAGATCTAGCTGAACACTGTGAGCAGGACGCACTGCACTAAATGTAAATAGCAGGAACAGATCTAGCTGAACACTGTGAGCAGGACGCACTGCACTAAATGTAAATAGCAGGAACGGATCTAGCTGAACACTGTGAGCAGGACGCACTGACTGCACTAAATGTAAATAGCAGAAATAGATCTAGCTGAACACTGTGAGCAGGACGCACTGACTACACTAAATGTAAATAGCAGGAACGGATCTAGCTGAACACTGTGAGCAGGACGCACTGCACTAAATGTAAATAGCAGGAACGGATCTAGCTGAACACTGTGAGCAGGACGCACTGACTGCACTAAATGTAAATAGCAGGAACGGATCTAGCTGAACACTGTGAGCAGGACGCACTGACTGCACTAAATGTAAATAGCAGGAACGGATCTAGCTGAACACTGTGAGCAGGACGCACTGCACTAAATGTAAATAGCAGGAACAGATCTAGCTGAACACTGTGAGCAGGACGCACTGCACTAAATGTAAATAGCAGGAACGGATCTAGCTGAACACTGTGAGCAGGACGCACTGCACTAAATGTAAATAGCAGGAACAGATCTAGCTGAACACTGTGAGCAGGACGCACTGCACTAAATGTAAATAGCAGGAACAGATCTAGCTGAACACTGTGAGCAGGACGCACTGCACTAAATGTAAATAGCAGGAACGGATCTAGCTGAACACTGTGAGCAGAACGCACTGACTGCACTAAATGTAAATAGCAGGAACAGATCTAGCTGAACACTGTGAGCAGGACGCACTGACTGCACTAAATGTAAATAGCAGGAATGGATCTAGCTGAACACTGTGAGCAGGACGCACTGCACTAAATGTAAATAGCAGGAACAGATCTAGCTGAACACTGTGAGCAGGACGCACTGCACTAAATGTAAATAGCAGGAACGGATCTAGCTGAACACTGTGAGCAGGACGCACTGCACTAAATGTAAATAGCAGGAACAGATCTAGCTGAACACTGTGAGCAGGACGCACTGCACTAAATGTAAATAGCAGGAACAGATCTAGCTGAACACTGTGAGCAGGACGCACTGCACTAAATGTAAATAGCAGGAACGGATCTAGCTGAACACTGTGAGCAGGACGCACTGCACTAAATGTAAATAGCAGGAACAGATCTAGCTGAACACTGTGAGCAGGACGCACTGCACTAAATGTAAATAGCAGGAACAGATCTAGCTGAACACTGTGAGCAGGACGCACTGCACTAAATGTAAATAGCAGGAACGGATCTAGCTGAACACTGTGAGCAGGACGCACTGCACTAAATGTAAATAGCAGGAACAGATCTAGCTGAACACTGTGAGCAGGACGCACTGCACTAAATGTAAATAGCAGGAACGGATCTAGCTGAACACTGTGAGCAGGACGCACTGCACTAAATGTAAATAGCAGGAACAGATCTAGCTGAACACTGTGAGCAGGACGCACTGCACTAAATGTAAATAGCAGGAACGGATCTAGCTGAACACTGTGAGCAGAACGCACTGACTGCACTAAATGTAAATAGCAGGAACAGATCTAGCTGAACACTGTGAGCAGGACGCACTGACTGCACTAAATGTAAATAGCAGGAACGGATCTAGCTGAACACTGTGAGCAGGACGCACTGACTGCACTAAATGTAAATAGCAGGAACGGATCTAGCTGAACACTGTGAGCAGGACGCACTGCACTAAATGTAAATAGCAGGAACAGATCTAGCTGAACACTGTGAGCAGGACGCACTGCACTAAATGTAAATAGCAGGAACGGATCTAGCTGAACACTGTGAGCAGGACGCACTGCACTAAATGTAAATAGCAGGAACAGATCTAGCTGAACACTGTGAGCAGGACGCACTGCACTAAATGTAAATAGCAGGAACAGATCTAGCTGAACACTGTGAGCAGGACGCACTGCACTAAATGTAAATAGCAGGAACGGATCTAGCTGAACACTGTGAGCAGGACGCACTGCACTAAATGTAAATAGCAGGAACAGATCTAGCTGAACACTGTGAGCAGGACGCACTGCACTAAATGTAAATAGCAGGAACGGATCTAGCTGAACACTGTGAGCAGGACGCACTGACTGCACTAAATGTAAATAGCAGGAACAGATCTAGCTGAACACTGTGAGCAGGACGCACTGACTGCACTAAATGTAAATAGCAGGAACGGATCTAGCTGAACACTGTGAGCAGGACGCACTGACTGCACTAAATGTAAATAGCAGGAACGGATCTAGCTGAACACTGTGAGCAGGACGCACTGCACTAAATGTAAATAGCAGGAACAGATCTAGCTGAACACTGTGAGCAGGACGCACTGCACTAAATGTAAATAGCAAGAACGGATCTAGCTGAACACTGTGAGCAGGACGCACTGCACTAAATGTAAATAGCAGGAACAGATCTAGCTGAACACTGTGAGCAGGACGCACTGCACTAAATGTAAATAGCAGGAACAGATCTAGCTGAACACTGTGAGCAGGACGCACTGCACTAAATGTAAATAGCAGGAACGGATCTAGCTGAACACTGTGAGCAGGACGCACTGACTGCACTAAATGTAAATAGCAGAAATAGATCTAGCTGAACACTGTGAGCAGGACGCACTGACTACACTAAATGTAAATAGCAGGAACGGATCTAGCTGAACACTGTGAGCAGGACGCACTGCACTAAATGTAAATAGCAGGAACGGATCTAGCTGAACACTGTGAGCAGGACGCACTGACTGCACTAAATGTAAATAGCAGGAACGGATCTAGCTGAACACTGTGAGCAGGACGCACTGACTGCACTAAATGTAAATAGCAGGAATGGATCTAGCTGAACACTGTGAGCAGGACGCACTGCACTAAATGTAAATAGCAGGAACAGATCTAGCTGAACACTGTGAGCAGGACGCACTGCACTAAATGTAAATAGCAGGAACGGATCTAGCTGAACACTGTGAGCAGGACGCACTGCACTAAATGTAAATAGCAGGAACAGATCTAGCTGAACACTGTGAGCAGGACGCACTGCACTAAATGTAAATAGCAGGAACAGATCTAGCTGAACACTGTGAGCAGGACGCACTGCACTAAATGTAAATAGCAGGAACGGATCTAGCTGAACACTGTGAGCAGAACGCACTGACTGCACTAAATGTAAATAGCAGGAACAGATCTAGCTGAACACTGTGAGCAGGACGCACTGACTGCACTAAATGTAAATAGCAGGAATGGATCTAGCTGAACACTGTGAGCAGGACGCACTGCACTAAATGTAAATAGCAGGAACAGATCTAGCTGAACACTGTGAGCAGGACGCACTGCACTAAATGTAAATAGCAGGAACGGATCTAGCTGAACACTGTGAGCAGGACGCACTGCACTAAATGTAAATAGCAGGAACAGATCTAGCTGAACACTGTGAGCAGGACGCACTGCACTAAATGTAAATAGCAGGAACAGATCTAGCTGAACACTGTGAGCAGGATGCACTGCACTAAATGTAAATAGCAGGAACGGATCTAGCTGAACACTGTGAGCAGGACGCACTGACTGCACTAAATGTAAATAGCAGGAACAGATCTAGCTGAACACTGTGAGCAGGACGCACTGACTACACTAAATGTAAATAGCAGGAACGGATCTAGCTGAACACTGTGAGCAGGACGCACTGCACTAAATGTAAATAGCAGGAACGGATCTAGCTGAACACTGTGAGCAGGACGCACTGACTGCACTAAATGTAAATAGCAGGAACAGATCTAGCTGAACACTGTGAGCAGGACGCACTGACTACACTAAATGTAAATAGCAGGAACGGATCTAGCTGAACACTGTGAGCAGGACGCACTGCACTAAATGTAAATAGCAGGAACGGATCTAGCTGAACACTGTGAGCAGGACGCACTGACTGCACTAAATGTAAATAGCAGGAACAGATCTAGCTGAACACTGTGAGCAGGACGCACTGACTACACTAAATGTAAATAGCAGGAACGGATCTAGCTGAACACTGTGAGCAGGACGCACTGCACTAAATGTAAATAGCAGGAACGGATCTAGCTGAACACTGTGAGCAGGACGCACTGACTGCACTAAATGTAAATAGCAGGAACGGATCTAGCTGAACACTGTGAGCAGGACGCACTGCACTAAATGTAAATAGCAGGAACAGATCTAGCCTAATCTAGCTAACTCAAATCAAATGACACTGTCTGTCTCTCTCTCTATCAGCACACCGGAACACACTACACAGGGCCGCCGTGCAGGCGGCCTTATATAGTGTGGGGCGTGTACTAAATCCCCTGAGCCATAATTGGCCAAAGCCACCCTGGCTTTGGCCAATTACAGCTTTCTCTACTGACGGCGCTGTGATTGGCCAAGCATGCGGGTCATAGTGCATGCTTGGCCAATCATCAGCCAGCAATGCACTGCGATGCCGCAGTGAATTATGGGCCGTGACGCGCCACACGAATTTGGCGCGAACGGCCCATAACGTTCGCAATTCGACGGACGGTCGAACAGCCGATGTTCGAGTCGAACATGGGTTCGTCTCGAACACGAAGCTCATCCCTACCAGCCAACAGTGCTTTGTATAAGGTTACCCAATCACAACATTTTCTGCACTCAAAACATTTATGTCAGGGTCAGCTAAAACAAACACAAGCAGTAAATGTCCACAAAGAATTTCTTTTTTTTTTATTATAAAAAGGCTTCACATATTGTCTGGCATATTGATAGCCCCCCTACCCGCAAAGAACTCCAGGTAGCTTAACCGGACATCACGGGCACTCAGGGAGGGCAAGCCAGGACGGCCACTTTCAAGCGCCGTCAGTGTGGTTTGATGTAAGATTCCGGCCTCAGGCCCAACTGAGCCAGCATAGTTGGCCGAATGTTTCCTTAAAAAATTATGGAGAACACAGCACGCCAGTATAATATGGTTCAGTTTATACTCCGCCATATGGATGGGTGTCAGAAATAGTCGGAACCGGCTGGCCAGGATTCCAAATGTGTTCTCCACCACTCTTCGGGCTCTGGCCAGCCGGTAATTAAAAACCCTCTGTTCCGGGGTGAGGGTCCTCATCGGGAATGGCCGCATCAGGCGGTCCCCCAGCGCAAACGCTTCATCAGCAACGAACACGAATGGGAGTCCTTCCACATTGTCCTCTGGAGCTGGCAAGTCCAAGCTGCCATTCTGGAGACGCCTGTAGAACTCCGTCTGGGCGATGACTCCACCATCGGACATCCGGCCATTCTTCCCCATGTCCACATACAAGAAGTCGTAATTAGCCGACACCACCGCCAACATCACTATACTATTAAACCCCTTGTAATTATAATAGTACGACCCCGAGTTGGGTGGTGGGACGATGTGGACGTGTTTCCCATCAATTTCCCCTCCGCAGTTAGGAAAGTCCCACCGCTGGGCAAAGTGGGAGGCCACAGTCTGCCATTCCTGTGGCGTGGAAGGAAACTGTTGAGGAAAAAACAATAAACATTACTATTTTTTCACAGAAACATGGCAAGCAGATTATACACAAACATTATGGGGCAACCTCCAGATAGCATTTAGTAAGGGGAATTTAACAAGGCCAAAGTATAAGGTACACCTATCATATTCCCCCTCCCTCCCCTCTCATGGGCCATTTCTAACATTATAGGGGGTGTGTGGAAATCTTGGACAGGTAACCCTCTTCACTTCATTGAGAGATGAATGCCTAAATAATGGGTATTACTTTGAACAGACCCTCCTTAGTTACACTATTGGCAGACCACTGGACAGGTAAGAAGTGTCATAATACAAAGATATAAATACACACTGTACACATTTGAGGACATTTGGACATTTTGCTATTACCTATCAAGATAATAATAGGATACAAAAACTTTAAACAGTACCATTGTAAAGTATACAGGCAAGCCCTTGCACTACATGCTTTGGGTAATTCATCCATAAATCTGACCAGTAAAGAGATGGGTATAGTGTGTATGGGTTTGGCAAAGTCAGCAGATAGATGATTGAGGATAGAGAATTGGAATCAGCTGACTTAGCAGTTGGGGGGAGGGAGGGTTACTAAAAAATTTTTGGGGACACCACAAAAAAAAGCCTCTGGCACTCTGCCTGAATTTAAATCAAAAATTACATTTCCAAACATTTTAGGGGGTGTTTGGGGTAAAGCACTACTATGGAGCTGATAAAATACATTGTTAAATGACTACATGAGGTGAATATAGGGCAGGAGACACCATGCTGGGGAGGTTAGTGAAGGGCAAATATGTATGAAGGACCTAAAATAATAATTACATAAAAATCCAGCATGCATGAGAACAAAGGGGACATTCACAGCATATTACAATCATGGTAATTAGGGAATGAGGAAAGAAATACAATATATTATCAAACATTCAATACAATAAAATGTGATATAAAAGGATAAAAATCTTACCGTCATATACTCCTTCTGCAGGACCTGGATGATGGCAGAACAGGTCTCTGGGATAATTATCCCCAGAGCCTGGGGGGAGATGCCTGTCGAGAACTTCAAGTCCTGCAGACTTCTCCCCGTCGCCAAGTACCGCAGGGTGGCGACGAGCCTCTGCTCCGGAGTGATGGCTTGCCTCATGCAGGTATCCTGCCTGCTGATATAGGGGGTCAGCAAAGCCAACAGACGGTGAAACACGGGGTCCATCATCCTGAGAAAGTTCCTGAAATCATCAGGATTATTCTCACGGATCTCACGGAGCAAAGGCATATGAGAGAACTTGTCACGCTGAAGCAACCAATTCTTGGTCCATGAACTCCTCCCCACCCTGTTCATGGACTGGACTTGTGTCAAGGTCAGGACCCCAACACCAAGCCCCTGCACAGCACGAACTCTACGAGGAGTACGCATACGAAACATGGCTTCAAAACGGTCGGCTGCTCAGAACGAAGTAACAGAACGCACTGAAGAACAGCAAGGCCTGTGAAGAGCGACCTGAAAAACAGTAACGAACGAACAAGAATACAATGACTACCTAAAGTCACGCGGAACTTGCTTGCACGCACTGAAGAGCAGATACAAACCCACAAGCACAAACTGAACGGCAGAAAACGATCTGAAATCCACGAGTCTGAAAAAGCGCGAATCGTCTCTCACCAAACTTTTACTAACACGAGATTAGCAAAAGGAGCCCAAAGGGTGCCGCGCTTGGTTCTGAACCGGCCTTTTCTAGTCTCGTCGTACGTGGTGTACGTGACCGCGTGGTTGTCGATCGGAAATTCCGACAACTTTGTGCGACCGTGTGTAGGCAAAACAAGTTTGAGCCAACATCCGTCGGAAAAAATCCTAGGATTTTGTTGTCGGAATGTCCGAACAAAGTCCGACCGTGTGTACGCCCTATTAGAGTCTGTTATAGAGTGTACAGTTGTAGCAGCTTTTTTGGCCTGTAAGGCTCTCGCTAGTAAACATCCAGCTTTGTTGCTGTATTCATAGAATACTCATTGGGAGAGAATGTATTTTCATCTTATTTGTTTGCCCAATAATTCTAGTAACTCAGTTCTAGTTTGTGTAAGGGTTTGTAAGGTGTCTATTGCTTGGGAGCATTTATGGGCGTTTTCCAGTCGTTTGATTTGGGCTGTAAGGTCCAGAAAGTGTTTCCGTTTTTCTCTATTCTGTTTGGCTGCAGCTGCCAGTAGGATGCCCCTTATCACACATTTGTGGGCTTCCCAGGTGATAGGAGGGGAGGCGTCGGAGAGTTTGTTCTCATCAAAGTATTGTTTAATTCGGAGTTCGACTTCCGCCATAACTAAAGGGTCTGTGAGTAAGGATGGGTCTAATTTCCAGGGTTGTGGACGAGGCATGTTTCTGGGAAAGCTATGGTCATGGAAATAGGGTGGTGATCTGATAGAAACATGGGGTCAATGGATGTGTGTTGGAGAATGGTTAGGTCATTTTGAGATAGGAACAGGTAGTCAATCCTCGAGTATTTATTGTGGGGTGCAGAGAAGAAGGTGTAATCTCTGCCATTGGGGTTCAGTGTGCTCCAAGTGTCATGGAGTAACAGCGTTTGGAGTTGGGATTTAATGTTTTTCAGAGCAGTATAGGGAAGGGAGGATGTGCCTGTTGAGGTATCTAGTAGTGGGTTAAGAGGGACGTGGAGGTCTCCGCCTAGGATCAGAATGCCTTCTTGGAATGCAGTGAGGGCATTAGTAATGTTGCGGAAGAATGTTACCTGGTGAGAGTTCAGGGCATAAACATTTGCCAGTGTGATTTTTCTGCCGAGAAGCATCCCTTTGAGAAAGAGGTATCGACTTTCTATATCAGCTATCGTGTCTGTGAGTTGAAAAGGGCAGTGTTTCTCTACAAGTATGGAGACGCCTTTTGATTTAGATGTTTGGGATGTTGCATGAAATGCAGTAGGATAGTATCGGTTCTGTAGATTTGGCGTCGAGTCGGTGCAGAAGTGCGTTTCTTGTATAAATATTATGTCTGCTTTGTTGCTTTGCATAGTGAGGAGGAGTTGGGAACATCGTTCTGGAATGTTAGGTCCCCGTGCATTCAGGGAAATGATCTTGACAGGGATCTTGTCAGGATTAGTGGGCACTGGTGACATTGTTAGTGAAGTATAGAGGGCTCCTAGGTCTTATTGTACAAAGGTTCCGAGCGCAGTGACAGAGAGGAGGGCGAGAGCTAAGTTAAAGGCCAAGGTCCAAGGAATGAGATAATGGGTATGGGAATAGGGGAATGTAGATAATTAATTTGGTACGGGGATAAAGGGATGAGGGTATGAGGGGTCAAGGAATACAATGTGGGGTGTGTTAAGGTGTATTCCAGCGACAGGTGAGAATTGTCTCGTCTGTCCAAGTAAGATATAATCCACAAGTGCGGTATAGCCGAAAAAGGGTCAGTGGCGTAAGGCATAGGTAGTTGCGTTTTGAGGTATTGCTAGAGATTACCACTGTGTAGGAGGTGGTTTGTCCTGTGTAAAGGATCCAATGAGATGAGCCGACAGACGGGTAGCCATATAGGGCACATTTGGATGCATGTGGGGAGTAAGTTGCTTTAATGGGTGTGTGTGGACATAGGTGGCGTGGTTAACCGTGCATTTTACAAGAGCCATAGGGCTCATATAAGGGAATAATTGTCCTAGCAGCAATTTTAATAGGTTGTATTACCGGGGTATAATTCCTGTGGAGTTTTAGGTTTGGTCAGTCATTGAGTGGTGTCCAAGGGGTCCGATGACGCAGAGCAGGCATATAACTGTTCAGGTGTATGTTTGTGAGACCCATGCACTTGAGAACATTTTCGAAGATATAAACAAAAGCACATCAACATGACAACAAGATACAGGTATAACTTGTAGCAACTAGGAATTTAGAAAATAAAAGGAAAGTTGAAAATGTGAATGAAAAGTATCCAGGAGAAAGTAAGTGTTCAGGTGTGTCTTAGGGCCAGATGAATCATGTCCCTGGGGTATCAAGCCGTCCTTATGTCGGTTTACAGGTGGTAGTAGGAGGCAGGTCCGATATACATTGCAGACATTGAGGGCATTGGTTTTTTGGGAAATATGGTATGGGTGGTCAGTCGGGGAGTACATTATATATCAAAAGCATTGATATTGTCAAAGGAGGTTACGGAGGTGTCAGTGTATCGTCGGCAGGTGGCGGTAAAGGGTATCATTTAATTGGGGCACTACAGGTCAAAAAAGTTGTCTTGTCTGGGGAGGTGATGCATGTAGAGGTTTGGTCATGATGGAGTGCATCATGGTATGGGGTGGAATAATTAGGAAGAGATAGCTGGTGCACAGAGGAGAAGGAGAAATAAAGACAAAATGCATCAACTTCATACAGTCTCACCTCAGCGAACGTTAGGAGTGTGTAGCTAGTTAGCGGTAACCTGAAGTTTATGCGAAAACAAGTAGGGCTTTACCCATAAAGATTCAGTTTAGAACATCGCAGGAGTCTTTTTTTTCTCTTTCTTCCCCCCAGGACAGCAGACAGTTATCATAGAGTGGGAGTAACACAGCTAGGCATCCTGTCTGTGTGGATGCCGATATGAGAGTGATAACAGGAGGCAGTCCAAACAGTAGCAGGCATATGTCAGGTGTGCAAGCTGGAGTAATGTGGTTGTGGTAGAGCCTGCAATAAGGGGTATGCGCCATTGGTTCATAGGGGTTAAGTCCATCCTGGGGGGGGCAAATGTCCCTGTTAAAAATGCGAGTCATCCCAACAGCGGGGTAGGAAATATTATGGGTCTCCGTGAATGTCAGTAAGTGACAAGGCATTGGTTATGCAGGCCTTTTAGTGTGCTTCTCTGGTTTTATTCAGTCTTGTTTTCTTCAAAGGGAAACAAACAGTGGCCTGGTATAGATACAGAAGGGTGCCAACAGGGCAATGCAGGTGAATCCTCTTATGGGTCAGACAAAGGTATCCGCAGGCAAGCAGGGAAGGGTGGGTCAGAGAAGCAACCTTCTTATCCATGGACAGCTGCAGAACAATAACAGAGGATTTAGCGGGTAAACCCGTATGGCTGCATAAAGCGTGTGGCAAAGGGGGGGTTATGTGAAGGCTGTGCTGGATCTCGGACATCTGCTCACGAATATTAGGTAAGGTTCTTATGCAGCATGTGGGGTAGCAGGGAGTTCAGGGAGGCTCCTACTCTGTTAAGAGAGCCATCGGTAATGTGGGCTCAGCTTGCAGGGACAGCAGGGTATCAGAGAAGGTGGGGATAGCATGAAGGGACAAGAGGCGAAGGTACTTATCTGTTAATCCTGGGTGATAGCAATAGTATGAAGGTTTAGCAATCATGTCGTGCTCTACGGGGCAGGGGTGCCATCATGGTGTTTGAGAGATGATGGGACATCAGGGCTGGGATGGATCTTGGTGTGGATGGTGAGCGCTGTCTCCGGTAGTGTGATTCTTGGGCTTCCATCGGTTCCTCCCTGGCTGGGTGACGGTCTGGGCTTGAGATGTCGAAGTCTATGTACCAGTTTGGAACCTCCACGAGTGGAATGTCAAGCGTCCGGCAGAAGTCATCTAGCTCCTCTGGAACCCTCAGGAGGGCAGTGCGGCCTTGATGGGAGGCAGATAGGCCGAATGGGTATTGGATTCCCTTAGCCCGCAGAACATCTAGCAGGGGGCGTAGGTCTTTGCAGTGCCGAAGCGTAATGGCCGAAAGATCTTGATATATGTGGATGGTGTGTCCCTCATGTACCAGCGGAGATTTGGTGTGGGCTTTCTGAAGGATGTCCTCTTTGGTCTTAAAATCATTGACATAGCATATTATATCCCTCGGGGGATCAGTGCCCCTGCCTCGTGGTCTCAAGGCTCTGTGGAATGCGCTTCATAGCTATGGGTGTTTGGCGGGGTTGCTCGAGGAGGTGGTTGAACAGCTCCGTTACAGTTGATAGAATATGTTCTGGAGCAACTGATTCGGGGTGGCCTCCCACCCGCAGGTTGTGATGCCGTCCCCAGTTGTCAAGGTCCTTGACATGTCTCTGGAGGTCTCGGAGTTGTAAGGTGTGTGTCCATTTTGTATGTAACCTTGCGGATTGACGTGTGCTGCTGTGCGACAGTACGTTCCACCTCATGTACTCTGCCCTCTATTGCCTGTATCTCATGGCGGAGGTCTGTGATGGCCGCGAACAGCGTGTTTTCAATGTCAGCCGCTACCGTGTGGAGGTCACTCAGGCTTGGTTGCTGGAGCGATGGTTGAGTGTTTCCAGGTACGGCGGGAGGTTGTTCAGTGGGGGTGAGGGTGATTCCAGTGAGAGACCGAGCGGGGTTTGAAGTAGTTGAGGTAGAGGAGGATGCCGCCATGTTGATTCTCTGTGTCCGGAAGATTTCAGGAATATTCTGGCTGACGGGTCCGTGAATGTCTCTCGGGGAGCAGGATCTGGATGATGAGGATCTGCAGGAGGATGTCCCCATATTTAACCATAAATTTGTATCTAAAACCCCTTAGGAGAGCTGAGATTTGGCTGCAGTCTGTCAGAGCTTGAGGATTAAGCAGCCATCTTCTCTCAAGGCAAACCACACCCCAGCACCCTCCCCATGTTGAGGGCATGTGGCCTGGTATGGTTCAGGAGGGGGGCTCACTCTCATCCCCCCTCTTTTCCTGCAGCCTGCCAGGTTGCGTGCTCAGAAAAGGGTCTGGTATGAATTTTTGGATGGACCCCCACACCATTTTTTAAAAATTTTTAGCGCGGGGTTCCCCTTAATATTCATACCAGACCCAAAGGGCTTAGTAATGGACTGTGGGGGAATCTCATGCCATTTTTTTCAATGACTTTCATGTGTATTGCCGGGACCGACAATTCATTACAGCCACGGACAATTCATGTTGGGACCGACAAATCATTATAGTACTTTTAAATGACTTTTTTTCCTTTAGAAATGTAAGTTTGGTCTCAGACTGTTCTAAACACGGGAAACATGCGCCACTTTACAGGCATACTATAAACACCCCCAGGTACGAAATTTAAAGGAATATTTCACTTTTATTGTTTCACTTTAAGCATTATTAAAATCACTGCTCCTGAAAAAACGTCCGTTTTTAAAACTTTTTTTGCATTGATACATGTCCCCTGGGGCAGGACCCAGGTCCCCAAACACTTTTTATGACAATACCATGCATATAAGCCTTTAAAATTAGCACTTTTGATTTCTCCCTTAGACAATTCATTATAGCCGTGAGTACTTTTAACCGCTTGCTGACCCCTGCCTGTACATTTAAGTCGACATAATGGCAAGGCTGCGCAAATGGACGTACATGTACGTCCCTTTGAATTTGCCACCGTGCCATCGCATGTGCGCCGCCGGAAGCTCCGTGAGTAGGATTGCGGGTCCTGCGGACTCGATGTCCGTGGGGATACCCGTGATTGTTTCACGGAGAGGAAGAACGGGGAGATGCTAATGTAAACAAGCATCTCCCTATTCTGCCTAGTGACACTGTCACTGATCACAGCTCCCTGTGATCGGGAGCGGTGATCAGTGACGTGTCACACGTAAAAAATGTGTCAAAATTGTCTGATGTGTCCGCCATAATGTCGCAGTCATGATAAAAATCGCAGATCTCTGCCGCCGTTTTGTCACCGGGTGGCCCTGCCCTCTCTGACGCTACGGAGAAGCCATAGGGATGTCCCCGTGTGTTAGAGGGGGTGGGGTCACCCGGCAATGTCATCATGTGGCCCCGCCCTCAGTTATAAAGTCACCTGATAGGCCGGTCATTATGGCGGGTGCCTCCCATGGAGGCTGATCAGTGGCGGCGTGCGTTTTTTTTCCGCTTTCGGTCCATCGGAGCGAGAGAAGAAGATGAATGGACTTCGTGGGACACTTTTATTTTTTGATTTTTTAATAAAGGACTTGTCCCAAGGCGTATATTGTTGTTTTTACCATTTTCACACTTTTTGTGAAATGGTAGGGGTACATTTGTACCCCATTACCATTTCACACAGGAGGTAGGTCGGGATCTGGGGGTTCCTTTAAAAGGGTTGCTTCCAGATTCCGATAAGCCCCCCACCTGCAGACCCCCACAACCACCAGGCAAGGGTTGTGGGGATGAAGCCCTTGTCCCCATTAACATGGGGACAAGGTGCTTTTGGGGGCCGCTACCCCAAAGCTCCCTCCCCATGTTGAGGACATGTGGCCTGGTACAGTTCTCTTTTCCTGTGGCCTGCCAGGTTGTGTGCTCGGATAAGGTTCTGGTATGGATTTTTGGGGGGACCCCACGCCATGTCCCCTGGGGCAGGACCCAGGTCCCCAAACACTTTTTATGACAATACCATGCATATAAGCCTTTAAGATTAGCACTTTTGATTTCTCTCAATGACTTTTTTCCTTTAGAAATTTAATTTTGCCCTTGGACTGTTGTAAACACGGGAAACATGCGCCACTTTACAGGCATACTATAGGCACCCCCCAGGTACGAAATTTAAAGGAAATTTTCACTTTTATTGTTTCACTTTAAGCATTATTAAAATCACTGCTCCCGAAAAAACGGACGTTTTTTAAAATCTTTTTTTCATCGATTAACCACTTGCCGACCGCTGCACGCCGATGTACACCCAAACTTTGGCGACGGATATCATTGTTATGGCAGCAGCTAGCTGCCATAACCCCAGTATCCGCATTTTCGTGCGGCGGCTTTCAGATAAAAGTGGTCTCTGCGGCGGATTCCCCACGAGATCACTCTTAGCCGTGGAGGCAGAGGGCCCCCCTCCCGCCACGATCCTGTGCCCTTCGCCACTTACCGGAGCCATCGGTAGCGGCGGAGGCGATCGCACATGTCTGCCTGCTGTGCCTGGAGATGAGCGAGGCTAAGATGGCGCCCACTCGTCTATATGACACTGTTGGGTGGAAGCAACGTCAAAACGTCACTACCGCCCATAAGTCTTAAAGGCACATTTTTTTCAATGTCATTTTTTTAAATGACTTTTTTTTTATTGCATTTCAGTGTAAATATGAGATCTGAGGTCTTTTTGACCCCAAATCTCATATTTAAGAGGTTCTGTCATGCTTTTTTCTATTACAAGGGATGTTTACATTCCTTGTAATAGGAATAAAAGTGACACAATTTTTTTTTTAAACAGTGTAAAAATAAATAAAATCATGTAAAATAAATAATAAAAATATTTTTTTTTTTTAAAAACTCCCCGTCCCGATGAGCTCGCGCGCAGAAGCGTACGCATACGTGAGTAACGCCCGCATATGAAAACGGTGGTCAAACCACGCATGTGAGGTATTGCCGCAATCGTTAGAGCGAGAGCAATAATTCTATCCCTAGACCTCCTCTGTAACGCAAAACATGCAACCTGTAGAATTTTTTAAACGTCATCTATGGAAATTTTTGAGGGTAAAAGTTTGACGCCATTCCACGAGCGGGCGCAATTTTGAAGCGTGACATGTTGGGTATCAATTTACTCAGCATAACATTATCTTTCACAATATGGAAAAAAATTGGGCTAACTTCACTGTTGTCTTATTTTTTTATTCACAAAAGTGAATTTTTTCCAAAAAACGTGCGCTTGTAAGACCGCTGCGCAAATATGGTGTGAAAAAAAGTATTGCAATGACCGCCATTTTATTCTCCAGGGTGTTAGAAAAAAAAACAATATATAATGTTTGGGGGTTCTAAGTAATTTTCTAGCAAACTAACCTGTTTTAAACATGTAAACACCTACCGTATATACTCGAGTATAAGTCGTTCCGAGTATAAGTCGAGGCCCTAATTTACTACAAAAAAATGGGAAAAACTTATTGACCCGAGTATAAGACGAGGGTGAGAAATGCACAGCTACTGTAAGTGGAAAAGAGGGTCAACAATGCCCATTTGCAGCATCACTGTGCACATTTGCATGCCTCACTGTGCTCATTTGCAGCCAAAGGTCCCCTGAACTTCAAACTTGGTAGTTAAGAGTTCCTAGATGCCCCCTAGCTGCAGCCAAAATTTGGGGTCTCTGAACCCAAAGGGTCCTGAAATGACATTGCTGCAGATGGACACATTTGACCGAATTTGCGGCCCCATATCTCGGGGCCACTTACTGCTAGGAACCCCAAATTTGGTGTGCAAACCCAGTGGAACTAGCACCATAATATTTCCAAAGCTGGGGTTTCTAGCACCAAGTGGCCCCGAGATACAGGGCCCCAAAAATCAGTTCAGAAAATGTCAAGCACTTTTCTGCAGCAGAGAATGACATTTTCCGAACCGGTTTTGGGGCCCCGTATCTCAGGGACACTTAGTGCTAGAAACTTCATCTTTGGATATGTTATGGTACCATTTCCACTGAGTTTGCACACCAAATTTCGGGTTCCTAGCACCAAGTGGCCCTGAGATATGGGGCCCCAAAGTCGGTTCAGAAAATGTCAAGCACTTTTCTTCAGCAGAGAATGACATTTTCTGAACCGATTTTGGGGCCCCGTATCTCGGGGACACTTAGTGCTAGAAACTTCATCTTTGGATATGTTGTGGTACCAGTTCCACTGGGTTTGCACACCAAATTTGGGGTTCCTAGCACCAAGTGGCCCTGAGATACGGGGCCCCAAACTCGGTTCGGAAAATGAAATTTTTTGCTGCAGAAAAGTGCTTGACTCAAGTATAAGTCGAGGGGGGCACTTTCAGCACAAAAAAATGTGCTGAAAAATTCGACTTATACTCGAGTATATACGGTAAATTCCAAAACAAGGCTGGTCCTTAAGTGGTTAAAGGGTGTTCCGCGGCTTTCGAATTTGCCATGAACATCCCAAATTGTTCGCTACTCGGCGAACACCGATGTTCGAGTCGAACTTACGTTCGACTCGAACATCGGGATCATCCCTACTGTAGACATAAAAAACTTGTGAGCAGGAATGCATATTCCTGATTAGGGATGAGCCGAACACCCCCCTGTTCGGTTCGCACCAGAACATGCGAACAGGAAAAATATTCGTTCGAACACGCGAACGCCGTTAAAGTCTATGGGACACGAACATGAATAATCAAAAGTGCTAATTTTAAAGGCTAATATGCAAGTTATTGTCATAAAAAGTGTTTGGGGACCCGGGTCCTCCCCCAGGGGACATGAATCAATGCAAAAAAAAGTTTTAAAAACGGCCGTTTTTTCAGGAGCAGTGATTTTATTAATGCTTAAAGTCAAACAATAAAAGTGTAATATCCCTTTAAATTTCGTACCTGGGGGGTGTCTATAGTATGCCTGTAAAGGGGCGCATGTTTCCCGTGTTTAGAACAGTCTGACAGCAAAATGACATTTGGAAGGAAAAAACTCATTTAAAACTACCCGCGGCTATTGCATTGCCGACAATACACATAGAAGTTCATTGATAAAAACGGCATGGGAATTCCCCACAGGGGAACCCCGAACCAAAATAAAAAAAAAAAATGATGTGGGGGTCCCCCTAAATTCCATACAAGGCCCTTCAGGTCTGGTATGGATATTAAGGGGAACCCCAGCCAAAATTTAAAAAAAAAATTGACGTGGGGTTCCCCCTAAATTCCATACCAGACCCTTCAGGTCTGGTATGGATTTTAAGGGGAACCCCGCGCCAAAAAAAAAAAAAAAAACGGCGTGGGGTCCCCCTAAAAATCCATACCAGACCCTTATCCGAGCACGCAACCTGGCAGGCCGCAGGAAAAGAGGGGGGGACGAGAGTGCGGCCCCCCCCCCCTCCTGAACCGTACCAGGCCACATGCCCTCAACATTGGGAGGGTGCTTTGGGGTAGCCCCCCAAAACACCTTGTCCCCATGTTGATGAGGACAAGGGCCTCATCCTCACAACCCTGGCCGGTGGTTGTGAGGGTCTGCGGGCGGGGGGCTTATCGGAATCTGGAAGCCCCCTTTAACAAGGGGACCCCCAGATCCCGGCCCCCCCCCTGTGTGAAATGGTAAGGGGGTACTTACCCCTACCATTTCACTAAAAAACTGTCAAAAATGTTAAAAATGACAAGAGACAGTTTTTGACAATTCCTTTATTTAAATGCTTCTTCTTTCTTCCTTCATCTTCTTCTTCTTCTGGTTCTTCTGGCTCTTCTGGTTCTTCCTCCGGCGTTCTCGTCCAGCATCTTCTCCGCGGCGTCTTCTATCTTCTTCTCCTCGGGCCGCTCCGCACCCATGGCATGAGGGGGGAGGCTCCCGCTCTTCTCTTCATCTTCTTCTTTTTCTTCTTCTTCTTCTTCCTTCTTCTCTTCTTCTCTTCTTCCTGTCTTCTCCGGGCCGCTCCGCAATCCATGCTGTGGCATGGAGGGAGGCTCCCGCTGTGTGACGGCGTCTCTTCGTCTGACGGTTCTTAAATAGCGGGGGGCGGGGCCACCCGGTGACCCCGCCCCCCTCTGACGCACGGTGACATGACGGGACTTCCCTGTGGCATTCCCCGTGACGTCACAGGGAAGTCCCTCAAGTCACCGTGCGTCAGAGGGGGGCGGGGTCACCGGATGGCCCCGCCCCCCGTTATTTAAGAACCGTCAGACGAAGAGACGCCGTCACACAGCGGGAGCCTCCCACCATGCCACAGCATGGATTGCGGAGCGGCCCGGAGAAGACAGGAAGAAGAGAAGAAGAAGGAAGAAGAAGAAGAAGAAAAAGAAGAAGAAGAAGATGAAGAGAAGAGCGGGAGCCTCCCCCCCATGCCATGGGTGCGGAGCGGCCCGAGGAGAAGAAGATAGAAGACGCCGCGGAGAAGATGCTGGACGAGAACGCCGGAGGAAGAACCAGAAGAGCCAGAAGAACCAGAAGAAGAAGAAGATGAAGGAAGAAAGAAGAAGCATTTAAATAAAGGAATTGTCAAAAACTGTCTCTTGTCATTTTTAACATTTTTGACAGTTTTTTAGTGAAATGGTAGGGGTAAGTACCCCCTTACCATTTCACACAGGGGGGGGGCCGGGATCTGGGGGTCCCCTTGTTAAAGGGGGCTTCCAGATTCCGATAAGCCCCCCGCCCGCAGACCCTCACAACCACCGGCCAGGGTTGTGAGGATGAGGCCCTTGTCCTCATCAACATGGGGACAAGGTGTTTTGGGGGGCTACCCCAAAGCACCCTCCCAATGTTGAGGGCATGTGGCCTGGTACGGTTCAGGAGGGGGGGGGGGCCGCACTCTCGTCCCCCCCTCTTTTCCTGCGGCCTGCCAGGTTGCGTGCTCGGATAAGGGTCTGGTATGGATTTTTAGGGGGACCCCACGCCGTTTTTTTTTTTTTTTTTGGCGCGGGGTTCCCCTTAAAATCCATACCAGACCTGAAGGGTCTGGTATGGAATTTAGGGGGAACCCCACGTCAATTTTTTTTTTAAATTTTGGCTGGGGTTCCCCTTAATATCCATACCAGACCTGAAGGGCCTTGTATGGAATTTAGGGGGACCCCCACATCATTTTTTTTTTTTTTTTTTTGGTTCGGGGTTCCCCTGTGGGGAATTCCCATGCCGTTTTTATCAATGAACTTCTATGTGTATTGTCGGCAATGCAATAGCCGCGGGTAGTTTTAAATGAGTTTTTTCCTTCCAAATGTCATTTTGCTGTCAGACTGTTCTAAACACGGGAAACATGCGCCCCTTTACAGGCATACTATAGGCACCCCCCAGGTACGAAATTTAAAGGGATTTTACACTTTTATTGTTTGACTTTAAGCATTAATAAAATCACTGCTCCTGAAAAAACGTCCGTTTTTAAAACTTTTTTTTGCATTGATCCATGTCCCCTGGGGCAGGACCCGGGTCCCCAAACACTTTTTATGACAATAACTTGCATATAAGCCTTTAAAATTAGCACTTTTGATTTCTCCCATAGACTTTTAAAGGGTGTTCCGCGGCATTCGAATTTGCCGCGAACACCCCAAATTGTTCGCTGTTCGGCGAACTTGCGAACAGCCAATGTTCGAGTAGAACATGAGTTCGACTCGAACTCGAAGCTCATCCCTATTCCTGATATCTTTAGGAGTGAATGAGGCCTTAAAGACCAGCTCTGAGCACTGGATCTACCACACATAACAAAGAAATCTGTATACGTAACTTTATTTTCCAGGTGTCTGGAGGGTGGTTGTGCAACATCACTGTCCTTTAATTTCTTGACAGTGGACAGGTCCTGAATGCTTAAGAGAGTACCATAATATAATAGTGTGACTCTCTGCAGAATTCCTATTTGAGTCCAGGGTAGGGGTCAGGTCCTAGGTCACTAAGTGAGTGATGCTGCAGAGGTTGTAGATATTTTTTTACCTAAGCTGGAAGTAAGCTTTGAAGTAGAAGTTCACCCAAAACCTAATTCTAAATCTACTTGCTCCCACATTCTAAAAAAATCTATCTAGCCCTGTAAAGATGAAATGACTATACATACATGCTATACATACATTTGCAGCCGCTCCAGTCCGGTCCCAGGCTGAGCTCTCAGCTGTGGCATCTGTATATAGGCATGTGCAAGAGAGGCAGCCGACAACAGAAGCCCCAGAGTAACTCTATGGGTGATGTCACTTCCCAGGCATTTTACAGCCATTGTCGGTTCTCTCCTGCACACAGTATTCGCTGCTGGAGACTGGACTGGATCAGCTTCAGAACAGGTATGTATAGAAAATTCTTCTTTACAGGGTTAGATAGATTTGTTTTAGAATGTGGCTGTAAAAGTTAATTAGGTGTTGGATGAATTTCTACTTTAACTGTTGCATTAATGACCTCCCAGTTCCTGTGTCAATGGGCTTTTGTTCACTTTAAGCAGGTTTTGCACTTCCATGTAAGTCTGTGAGAATGCAAAACTTAAAAAGCAGGTCAAATGCAGTTCTAAAGGGGGTCAACTTTAAAGACAAAAAAGGAATTAAATATCGTTGCGCTACTAAAAAAGAATCATATGAACATAATAGCAGCCAGCATCACCAGTGTAGTGACCGTGCAATGAAAATAAAAGTAAATAAATGCAGCGCTAAGTGAGGTGAGAGCAAAGGGGTGGGCTAACAGACTCCAGTTACTGGAGGCAGCGTCCATAGTGAGGTAAAAGTTCATCAATATAAACAGCGTGATATTTCTAGTGATAAGAGGAGGAAACATATGTGGATGATGTTCAAAATCAAATGGGTGGTCTTCGTGTACTCAGGATCCACACGTAAATAGAAGGGGTGAATACGCTTACCGGACAGGGTGGACACACTCACCATATGGCGGAGTGTCATTCAGGCTTATGGATCAACCGATCCTAGGGGTACTTGCTGGGAGATCACTGCTCCTGATGACAGGGAGCAGTAGATCCCTGTCAGGTTGCTAGGCAGAACAGGGAAATGCCTTGTTTACATCTCACTGTTCTGCCTCTCCTCCCCGCAATCGCAGGCCACAGGTGAACATAGAGTTTGCGGGACCCGCGGGCATGCTCCTGCTAGGTGGGAATTTCAAAGGGATGTACGGTTATGCCCTTTTGCCTGCCCATGACATTCTGCCAACGTAAATCGGTGTGCGGTGGTCGGCATGTGGTTAACAGCTGCCCAAAATCTGTTGACACAGATCATTATACTTATTGTTCTGCATGAAAAACAATATGAAAACACACCTTGATGTTATGCTAGCACCACACTCAATCAAGAGATGAAGCCTACAGCATCTTTCCTTTCTGCTTCTCTTTTTTTAAAGCGGGAGTCCGGCGACCAATCTTTTTTTTTTTTTTTTTAGGTCATTGAGACACTTTGCTAACCCCAAAATAATACTCACAGTTTGGGTGTAATATTTCCGCCTCTGTCTGTTTTCGTACTGAAGAATAACTTAAAAAATGTGATGCTGGCTGTTTCCATCTTGCTTGTGGGCATGTGAAGCCCACAAGCATTGATTTCCTGGATGCGGTGAATGCTGTTCATTCACAGCTTGTTCACATGCATGATCATTGTTTCCGCACTGAATCTTGGGAAGCCTGACACTAAGCTCCCAGGAGACAGTGCGGAGCCGGGGAAAGGCAATAAACACGCCTACTCCCATGGGAGGAGAGATAGGAAGTGCCACAATAAAGTACAATATAAAAGTAAATACAGCGATAAAAAAAAAAATTGTGCGGCATTTGAACATCTATGCAATTAACTGAAGGGGGTAAGATTAAGTTAAAAATTTGAGTGGAACCCCGCTTTAAATGCATGTCAGTACATTGATCTATCAGGTCATCTAGTAAATCTAGCAAGTCTTAAAGTCATGTCCTGAACACTGTATTCTTAGTAATCACCTTGAAAGAATTGAAAAGCTTTCCAACAAATTAATTTGTTTAATTTACATGGGAACCTGGCTGCCAAGTTCTGGAGGCATGCCACTTTGTTTTGGATGGCTTTCAGTAATCATCAGTAAGATGTTACCTTAGGAAGATTACCATGGAAATCAGACATACCAAATCCAGTCCAGTGTTATGAAATATTTAACATAAAAAAAGGGCACTACTGAATTAAAATTACTAGTCAGAAAATAGAGATAAAATGAAAACATACAGACAGAATATACAGTAAAAGTAAATCTTCATTACAAGGAAACTTTATAGCTTTATTTATTTTTTTCCAAATATGTTAGATACATGAATGTGATAATCAGAGGATAAAATATTATCAATGCTAATGATCAAATTTTTGATCATTTTTTTGTTGTTTTTGCGAGTAATTGTAAATATACAGTATATGTATATTGGACAGTCATATTTCATCACTAACTATGCAGATGGGAGTGTTGCTTCCTGCTACATTGTACTGCACATTTACTATGCTTCAATGCTCTCCTTTCTAATGGGTCAAATGTGACTTGATTCAATACAACAGTCTCTCTATTACAGTAACTTTTATCTATGCAGTTTTAATGAGAGAAAAAAAAGGCAATTTTTCTCTGCCCCAATCCTAATAAATCAAACTCAAGACCTACTTTGTTGAGGAATATATGACAAGCAGATTAAAAAAAGTTTTTTTGAAGAATTAACATTTTTATTTGTTGAAAGGGGGGGTTGGTTAGGGGAACAAAATAGAACCAAAAAATTTCCAAATAAGTTCACAAAGTGGGCCATACAGTAAGTTGTAGATCTGAAACTTTGTGTCACCAGTAGGTGGTAGAAGGTTCTCTCCAAGGTTTGCTCTTCTCTAGAGCAGCAGATGGTGTGGATGTTGCACTGCAGACAGATACTAGAGTGTGACCTTTGGAAATCCCTAGGCATCCCAAAGGTCAAACAAGGCACAAACAAATGTAGTCTGAGTTTTAATCAAAGGCTACTAAAAGTAGCAGGTACCCAAGAATAGGAATGGGCTTTATGTTCGAGTTGAACATGAGTTCGACTCGAACATTGGCTGTTCACCCGTTCGCCGAATAGCAAACAATTTGGGGTGTTCGCGGCAAATTCGAAAGCCGCGGAACACCCTTTAAAAGTCTATGGGAGAAAAAGTGCTAATTTTAAAGGTTAATATGCAAGTTATTGTCATAAAAAGTGTTTGGGGACCTGGGTCCTGCCCCAGGGGACATTTATCAATGCAAAAAAAGTTTTAAAAATTTACGTTTTTTCGGGAGCAGTGATTTTAATAATGCTTAAAGTGAAAAAATAAAAGTATAATATGCATTTAAATTTTGTACCTGGGGCGTGTCTATAGTATGCCTGTAAAGTGGTGCATGTTTCCCGTGTTTAGAACAGTCTGACAGCAAAATGACATTTCTAAAGGAAAAAAATCATTTAAAACTACTCGCAGCTATAATGAGTTGTCGGTCCGGCAATACACATAAAAGTTCATTGATAAAAACGGCATGGGATTCCCCCACAGGGGAACCCCAAAACAAAATTTAAAAAAAAATGTGTGGGGTTACCCCTAAATTCCATACCGGGCCCTTCAGGTCTGGTATGGATATTAAGGGGAACCTGCACCAAAATTTAAAAAAATGGCGTAGGGGTCCCCCTTAAAATCCATACCAGACCCTTATCCGAGCACACAACCTGGCAGGCTGCAGAAAAAGAGGGGGGATGAGGGAGCGCCCCCTTCCTGAACCGTACCAGGCCACATGCCCTCAACATTGGGAGGGTGCTTTGGGGTAGCCCCCAAAGCACCTTGTCCCCATGTTGATGGGGAGAAGGGCCTCATCCCCACAACCCTTACCCGGTGGTTGTGGGGGTCTGTGGGCGGGGGGCATATTGGAATCTGGAAGCCCCCTTTAACAAGGGCACCCCCAGATCCCGGCCCCCCGTTTGAAATGGTAACGGGTACATTGTACCCGTACCATTTCACAAAAAAAGTGTGAAAATGGTAAAAAAAAACAACACACACCGTAGGAGAAGTCCTTTATTAAAAAATAAAAAAATAAAACTGTCCAACATAGTCTATTCCCCTCCGCTGACAGACCAAAAAAAATAAAGAAGATCTGCCTCCATGGGAGGCACACGCCATATGACGTGTTCTTGCAGGTGACAGCTCTTTTAAGACTGTGGGCGGCGTCACACGGTGTCATCGCCGGGTGACCCTGTCCCCTTTGGGGGGCTACCCCAAAGCACCCTCCCAATGTTGAAGGCATGTGGTCTGGTATGGTTCAGGGGGGGTGTTCTCTTGTCCCCCCTCTTTTCCTGCAGCCTGCCAGGTTGCATGCTTGGATAAGGGTCTGGTATGGATTTTTGGGGGGACCCCACACATTTTTTTTTTAATTTTAGTTCGGGGTTCCCCTGTGGGGGAATCCCATGCCATTTTTTTCAATGAACTTTTATGTGTATAGCCACGAGTAGTTTTAAATTACTTTTTTCCTTTAGAAATGTCATTTTGCTGTCAGACTGTTCTAAACACGGGACACATGCGCCGCTTTACAGGCATACTATAGACACCCCCCAGACACAAAATTTAAAGGAATATTACACTTTTATTGTTTCACTTTAAGCATTAATAAAATCACTGCTCCTGAAAAAACTTCCATTTTTAAAACTTTTTTTGTATTGATACATGTCCCCTGGGGCAGAAATTTTTCACCTGTTCGCATGTTCTGGTGCGAACCGAACGGGGGGGGGGGGTGTTCGGCCCATCACTACTCAAGAATGAGCCAAGTATTCGTTTTAAAGAGATGCTATCAACAAAGCATGGTATAAACATGAAAAGTTGTCCAAACTTCCAAAACAACCCCAATAGATTTTGGATACAGACAATTTTGACCAGGCATCTCCCATCAGATGACATGAATGGGCACTTAAACAAAACAAGGCAGGTTTGAAGGTTTTGAAAGGTACACTGCTGGAGACTATTTCCTACACATACAATGTGAGAACATCAGTACTCCAGTGCTGAAACCTTTCCAGAGGAGTTGACAAATATAAGGGCGAGGGGCAGTGCAGGACCTAGGTATTCTGGACCAAACATAAAATACAGGTAAGCCTTCTTTTCAAAGTCACAGACACTTTCTACCACCACACCAACTGTAACAAGATTTTAAAAGGGACGTCTCTATGCAACAGTTTTCTTCAAACATTTGACAGTGCACACTTCAAATAAAAACAATAGTAGCATTTGCAGTAGAGCATATTATTATGTTAGTGAACCAGATGCATTGGGTACAGTGGATATTTAGGGACATTTTTAGTAACTGTTTGTTTCTAAAAAAATCCAGTGTGACTAAACCTGTAGCATTTGGGATAAGATTAGTAATGAGCTGAACCTACCTACCTCAGTTCAGTTTGTGGCAGGGTCAACAAAGTTAAGGTGCCTAATCCAGACTCTATTGAAGTCAATAGGAACCAAATAATGAAAAAACAGTAATGGCCATTTCTAGGCTAACATGCTAGGTATTGTCAAATAAATAGCATGAAAGGGCTGTACCAAATAAACAGATCTAGATGGGAGATATATCTTCTTATATGATACCCTAGAAGGCAAACCTATTATGTTGCCAAATGCCTATTTTCCAAACTTAGCACATATCACCTATAACATATAGTAAATGAACTAAACTGGTTCATATCCGGGTGCTTAATATTAGGAGGAGATTTTCCCATTCCCTTAGTCCCTCTACAAGACACATCATCGGGCAAAACTACTATTTCATTCAAGGTACTCAAGAAAATAAAAACTTATGCTCTTTAACGCTGGAAGATGCATGGCGTACTACCCACCCCTCTGGTAAGGATTTCATTTATACTCAATCCCCCATGATAGATAATCCTGTATCAATCACTTGCTCACCTCCCTCTATTGGGGAATCTGAAATTGGGATTCAATACACTCCCATCTCTATCCCTTTGAACTAAAAATTTGCAAACGCATTACAGATGCTATTAATTTGTATTTCTTTCACAACTCTCAAGTAAAGCTACCCTCCTTAAAGTGATTATAAAGTCTCAGTTTTTTTTCTAAAATCATAAACATGTTATACTTAATTACTCTGGGCAGTCGTTTTGTACAGGGCAGCCCAGATCCTCCTCTTCTCAGGTCCCTCTTCAGCTCTCCTGGCCCCTCCCTCCTGTTGAGTTCTCCGAAAGCAAGCAGCTTGCTATGGAGGAACCCGAGCCGAGCCGCAGTTCCCTGTGTCCATTCAGACACAGAGCCCCGGTTTGGACCCACCCTCTCTTTCCTGATTTCCTAACTGACTTTGATTGACAGCAGTGGGAGACAATGGCACCACTGCTGTGACTCAGACAATCAGGAGGCAGAGTCTCGGACTGCCAAGGCACTCATAGACATCACTGGATAGAGATGAGGCTCAGGTAAGTATTAGGTGGGCTGAGGGGGGCTGCTGCACACAGAAGGCTTTTTATCTTAATGCACCTCTTGTTATAAACAAAAAAGGAATTTATTAGACCCCTCACAACTTTTGAGACAGTATTTCTCAATAGCACAATGTAAAAAACAAACAAACACTTCAATAGCATACACCTGGTTACAACAAAAAGTAAACACTACAACAGTTATGTTTATGAAACTGTTGGAAACCAGTTTTCAATAAGCACATGCATTCAAAAAATCCTCACACACTGGTATTACAACCTCTGTAAAAATGTAACAGCGGTACCTGAAAAAATAAGATGCTAATAAGTGCTGAGGATGCTAACAGGCCCAAGAGAATATGTGCCATATTTGGTGGCAATGTCTTTTAATCGCACTGACTTGATCATTCACATCACAAAAATAAACTTCACACCAGCACGCTATTTGTTACACATCTCTACACACTCCCTGTGGAAATACAAACACTCACTGGTATCTATATAAACACTCTGCAGCCTAAAAATCACGAATGAAAGTATAGCACACATTACAGACATAAAACAATTAAAACAACCTTTAAACCAAACAAAGAATCCTTATTCTCCTAACTTCATAACATAATAAATGGACCCATCTCTCACTTATCACATGAACCTCTCTGGTGGCCGACTAATCTACTACTATCCATGCACCAGATAAAATACATATATTCCCTTATTCCCCTTACCCTAATTACTACCCAACTCTTTTTCCTAAATTCTAAGATTTGTATGCCTTATTCTTTTTTCTCCTCCTTTTTATCTATACTCCTACCCATATCTGTCTTAGAACGCTTTATAAATAGAATAGAACAATCTTTTACTCCTTATTGGTATATTGGCTTGCATAACGTTACTCCTGAGATGAGCACCTCATAGTTATTGTGTAGCTGGTATTATTTGTTACTAGAGTTCGGCGAGCAGTTTAGACCAAGCATAAGTTCAGCCCGAACATCACCTGTTGGCGTCTTCAGCGAACACCTGAATTTGCGGGGCGCTCAACGGGATGTTCACCCGGCCAGTGCCCCACAATGCACTACACGCTGCAAAGTGCATTCTAAGCCCTGATTGGCTGAAGCAATGCACATGAATGCTGGTTAGGTGCAAAGCTTTACCCAATCAGGGCTCAATGAATAGCTGGTTGTTAAGAGGAGACCAGAAGCCAGGTGCCGCATCCTTAACAATGGATGAGTCATAAGCTGTCAACAGGCTTCCCTGTTGACAGCAATCCATACCAGTCCGTTTGGATCTGGTATAGGTTTTAAGGGGAACCCCACGCTGTTTTTTTTTTATTTGTGTAATGGGTCCCCCCTAAATGCCATTCCAGACCCTTAGGTCTGGTATGGAGTTTGAAAGAAACCCCCAGAATTTTAAAAAAGTGCCAAAGGGTGCCCTGCAAAATCAATACTGGACCATTATCCGAGTATGCAGGAAAGGGGTTGATGAGCGAGCGCCACCACCCCTGAACCATACTAGGCCGACAACAATTGTCCGATGGAGCATACACACAGTTAGATTTTCCGTCAACATCCAACATTTCCCATCAGAAAGTCTGATCGTGTGTACGGGGCTTAAAAGTTATGGACAGCCTTCCCAGAAGCTGTTCTAGCTGCAAAGGGTGGGCCAAATCAATTTTTAACCCTACAGACTAAGACTGGGCTGGCCATTAAAGTTCATGTGTGTGTAAAGGCAGGTGTCTCAATACTTTTGACTAGATCTGGCAAGATTTACAATGGTGGTGGAACTCTCCTACACATAAATAGTACATATAGACATAAATTTAGGACCTGGGAGATGAGACAAGTTCTCTACATGAAGCAGCATGTGTGGGAATTGAACCCATATGCTCAGAGATGCTAAGCAGAAGTTCTAACCTCTAGGCCACAGAGCTGCCACATGTGAGACCCTTTTACACATAAATACACATAAATACTGCATTTCTTTGGACAGGTGATGGAATTACATTACTAACATTATTAACATTAAGAGTTATTCTTCTTGATTTATTTTGTGATATTTGGTGTTTTTTTTGTGGGTGAGTGTAGATTAGTGATATTACTCTCAAATTTTTGGGAATTACATTTTGATTTCTGATGTTGGTACACATCACATTTTTTGGGCTCAAATTATGATTATTTGGAAATAATAAAAAGCACAAAAAATTGTGACTCATTTTAAATTTGCATCAGCAATGGTATTGTTTGTGCTTTGTAAAGACACCTGTGTCAGTTTGTGTAAAGATTGTTGTGAGATGAGAGTAAAAAGTGAAAATGACAGAGAAAATATATTTACCAAAACATCAAAACATTCCACATTCTAGCATTCTTAAAAACAAAATATTTGAAGTAGAAGCAACAATGTTGCAAAGGAAAAATTATTTCAGAGAAATAATATGCATATGCAGGAATAGTGGAAGTCAATGGGGCTTGAACCTGCAAAATCCAAAGTTCTCACCGAAGGCTTATATGCAAGTTGTTTGCCATAAAAAGCGTATAGGGACCTGGGTCCTGCCCCAGGGAACATGTATTAATCGTAAAAAATGTGAATTGAAACATTTGCTTCAAGGTCCAGAAAAAGAAGGAAGATTTCCCATCAGCACTCACATAACGACTAAACTTTATACTGCGCTCTCAATGAAAGCACCAAACACTAAAGCTCTGAACTTTCTAAAGATCAACACAAGATCCAGATGAACACAAGATCCCTACCCACTTTCAATACTCCTTAAACATAATGATGTAATCAAATTAGCAAACAAAGCTTTAGCCATATTTTCGTGGCATGGTAAAATAACACACATAATGATATCTAAATTTTATCTCCCAATGAGTAAAGGAAGTCTGGGTTTTCTTCTTCCTCAAGATACTCCAATTTGGACAAAGAAACAGAGCAGACATCTTCATGGAGGCTACCAGCTATCCTGTCGAGCAAAATAAGAAATTTACCTCCAGGAGTTGAAAAACAACTTGCTCTGCTGTTACGGAATTGTAGCCCACCATTTTTTTTCAATAATTTGCATTGATTTTATAAGTGAGAAGTACAATGAAACTTCACACACAAAGCCATATACAAGAATAAAGAGGAAAAGGGTGCTGGAACAAATTACACTGCAAACATCAGCTCAAACTGGGTTTGTGTATTACGATGTTGGACAAAGAGTAACCAGTCAGGGGAGGTTGCTTGTTTCCAGGCAGATGTTATTGCTCTTCTAGTGGCTATAATACCATGTACTATGATGGGGGTATGAGAGGAAGCCCAAGATTCATGGTGTAAGAGGAGTAAAGCAGTAGCCCATCATTTTAAATGTTTTAAAATATCTTCTTTTAAATATATTTTAAATATCTTCCAACCCAGAATAATCCATCATTCCCACAAAGCAGGGGCTATGCAACTTTCTATCTTTGAAGACAAAAGGGATTGACCAAAATAACCCAGTCATATCAAGGTAACACCAATTCCTGAAATACCTTCAAAATGATCTTAATGGAATTCAATGCCCCCTCTAAACATTATTTCCATTACCTACAAACAACCAACTATGCAAAATTCTTCTGTGGAAACATACAACTAGCTTTTAGAATCACCTTTCTAGACAGGCTAATAAAAGAACACACCTTATCCATATATTAAACATAGTAGAAAACATCTGTAGTAATTCCCTGAGGTGGTGAGCGGTCGGTGCACTTACTTGTAGTGTCCGCCTAGCACCCGAGCAAAGATGTAGATGAAAGAAAGCCGGCAGCTCAATCATCCGCAATGAATACATTTATCAATCCAGGTGTGGTACAAAATAATACAGGGCTTACATGTTTTGGCGTGTAGCCCTAATCATAGCCATATCTCCATATAACAGCCATTGAACAATATCTTTTCTAAGCTAGTGGCAGTCTGCCTATGTAAACAAGGCAGACTGCCGTTCTGTGAGGGAGGAAAATGGAGATTTTGTGTTGCTGCTAAGCACAAACACGGCCCTCCAGTGTCAGCATTCCCCCACAGTTAGAAAGCACTCCTAGGCCTAAGCACTCCTTAAGCCTTTGATTGCCCCTAATGTTAAACCCTTCCCTGTCAGTGTCATTGACACAGTGACAGTGCATTTTTTTTTAGCACTGATCACTGTATTGGTGTCACTGGTCCCCAAAAAGTGTCATTTAGTGTCAGATTTGTGAACCACAATGTTGCAGTCCCACTAAAAAATCACTAGTAAAAACAATAAAAAAATAAAAAGTCCATAAAAATATCCCATAGTAGTATACGCTATAACTTTTGCACAGACCAATCAATATACCCTTTTTGGGATTTTTCTTTACCAAAAATATGTAGCAGAATACATATTGGCCTAAATTGATGAAGAAATGTGATTTTTTACATTTTTATTGGACATGTATATAAAAAAATATATCAGCGCATGTATGCAAAAACCAGAAAGCAGCTAATATCCCTTTTGTCAAAATAACTAAAAACATCCATACTGCAGCTAGATAAATGAACCTTGTAAAGGAAACTATATAAAAAAATATATCAGCGCATGTATGCAAAAACCAGAAAGCAGCTAAACACCAGGGTCAAACGATCAAATCCCTCTAGACAGATAAATAAAATGGGTGCAGCGCTAAAACAAAAACAAAAAAATATAAAATACATCCAGGGATGAAGAAGATAATAATAGGGTAATGTCCTTTAAAATATACAGAGCACAAATAGTGTCCAGATATTATACATGAATCCACCAGGCAAATGTGATTTTCACAGCAATGATGTGTGACTGATAGAAGGACCCTTCACCATATACCGAATGGCCTCTCACCTGGTAACCAGGACCCTTCAAAAAAGAGTCAAGCGAGCATTCCCATAGGGATCAACAAAGTGAAGGTTCAGTCCAATGACAAGAGACTCCTCCAGATAGCCACGTAGCAGGGGGTCAGCGTGATTCATATAAACAGAAAGGGACAGACCTAGTGCTCTCCGTATAACATACTTTATTATAGGAATGTAAAAAACACACTTACATAGCAGGCACTTCACAAGTGCCAGGACGGTGACAATGAATACAAACAGCAGAGTGAGTGCAAGCGGTGGAGCATGCGTGGTAGCCGCGGATGACGTCACGATGTCACGTTCTGGACGCGATGCGATGAGGTGAGTTGTTATGGCAACACCAAACAACAGAGGATGACGTATATCTGATGGGAACCGACTCCGGAAGTGTCTCCTCACACATCATTCGGAGTAAACGGAACCCAGTCAGATTGTAAAGGCTCATATCTGCACATACTCTATTAAAATAGGATTTAAAATGTATATATATGATCTGGTGATAAAGCATTAAGACACACAGTACAAAGTGTAATCTTAACAGAACAAACAAAAACACCTAGATCGCATAAAAAATAAATTTAATTTTAAAATAATCACTTTCCAAAATTAAAAATTATTATTATAACTATCCGTCATCCACGACCACCGACTGCTCCAAAAAGACAATATCAAAAAGATATATAAAAAATCAGATAAAATTATGACCATTTAATAAAAATATAAAAATTCCTACCGATCAGAGATAAAGCAATTAGTGTCGAACTCTACATTTAACATTTAAGCCCGCCACAGCAACAGCCTAAGCCCTCGTTCCGGCCCGGCACCTATACCAGCCGACCGGGGACATCACCAGCTACCTATAGATGTCACTTAACCCCACCCGCAGAAATCTCACCGCCGCTCTGAACGAATCTGCGGCACGGACCGGCCCTCCCAAGATGGCGTCAGTCACCTCACGAGGCCTGTCCTGCTTGTCTGATTCCATAGCAGACCAGGACCAAGAGGCTCTCCCGTCCTCACAATCTTCCGATGCCACGGTGAGCACTCTCCAGGGGATCCCTTCTCCAGCACCCACAGAATCCCTGTTAAGGAGAACTTTAGGAGGGGCAGCTCTCACTCCTCAGCAGGATCAGCTACACAGCCCAGAGCCATGGGATACACAGGCCATAGACGCCCCTCTCTCCCCTTTTGATTTCCCATCTATGATGGCTGCATTCTCTCAGATGCTCTCCAAAGGCCTCTCCCACACAGCAGCGCAAATCACTGCCTCCATACACGCCGACTTACAACAGATTGGTACGAGAATTGAAGTAATTGAGCAAAAATCCGATCAGGCGATCCTAAGAATCAACCAAAATACTGCTAGAATACAAGATCTCCAGGATCAACTGGAATCTGCTACCTCTAAAATAGATGACCTTGAGAACAGGTCGAGACGGTACAACTTCCGTATCAGGGGGCTCCCTGAAACCGTCAAAGACACCCACGTGGCAGTCCAAGAATTTATCCAAAGTTTAATCCCAACTATTCCGGCTCATCGTTTGGAGCTTGACAGAGCCCACAGGGCGCTACAGCCCCCTCGAGCCGACGGTCTGCCAAGAGACATTATCGTGAAACCGCATTTCTATGCGGCTAAGGAAGAAGTGATGAAACTCCCCAGGTCGGCGGAGAAGCTGATGATCCAGGGCCACCAGATTCAGATCTTCGCGGATCTGTCCCCATACACAGTGCAGAAACGTAGGGCCCTGAAACCGTTACTACAAGTTCTGGCGGGTAAAGAGATCACATATAGATGGGCCTTCCCGCTGAGACTGAACTTCTCCTTTCGCAACAAACCGTACAGTTTCTCAACATTCCGAGACGGGGAACGTCTTCTCTTACATCTAGGATTGATTACCCAGGAAATCCCACAGATTCCTTCTTCTCGAGGAGCATCGTCTATCAAGAGATCATCACCCACCAGCCCGGTATCCCCAATATGGCAGAAACAACCAAAACGATCAAAGGACTCCTTTGCCCCATGAACAGGCCGGCAGTTTGTTTAGACCCCATTTATGGTCGTACCGTTAGACTGTGTCGGAGACCAGTCTGCTGACATACTCATGGTGACTTTCCTCATCTGAGCTTACCTTAAGATCTCACTCGAAGATTCCTACGGGTTCAGTTTAACTTTGAAAATGGTTCCTTTTCTCTTTTTTTTGTTTTTTATTATTAGCATTTAGCTTGTCCTTTTCGCAGGGCTTAGTCTGCAATATTTAGCTACCGCCACAGGTTCACTGAGAGGCGGCGTTGATCGGAGTGGTTGTAGTGCGCCTCCCTCTGGCTCTGATAGTTGAACTACAGTTCTTTCCTCTATCAGACCCAGACTCCCTCGACCCTCGGGTCGCAGGGCACTTTTTTTCAGGTACCGGCCCAGGCAGGGATGGGTCCCTTTCTGGTCCGTGGGGATTGGGGTTACTATTATCAGATGCACTGTTTAATGATGTATTTTTTCACTCCTCTCTCTTTCTCTTCACTCTTCCCCTTTTTCACTTTTCTATCCCCTTTCCTCTCCCCAACCCCCCCCTCCTCTCCAGTCACAGGAACTCGCTGGATCTCCCTCTTGCCATAGCCCGGGTCAAATCCACCGTCCCACTGGGGTCGCCACCTATCCGACAGGGACAGCAACGAAGCCAGGTGAGACTTACACACACTTAGTTTCACACCCACTGTTTCACTATGACTGACTCCACAACATCGATTGGGACACTCAAAATACTCTCCCACAACGTACAGGGTCTTAATTCTCCAGTGAAGAGGCGCAAAATACTGCATCAGCTTCACACACTGAAGGCTGATGTAGTGTTTCTCCAGGAGACTCATTTCCCTGCTACCTATCGGCCCAAATTTCTCCACAAAAACTTCATGCATTTCCACCTGGCTAATGCTACAACAAAACTAGAGGAGTGGCAGTATGCTTCTCAAACAGAACCCACTTCTCGCACTCGAAGACCATTTCGGACCCCGAGGGACGTTACATACTAGTGACTGGTTCATTCACGGCGAGATCTATACATTTGTCTCCTACTACACACCGAACACACACCAAGACCTATTTTTTGACACTACGCTAAAGATCCTAAAGCCACACTTTGTTGGCACAGTGATAGTAGGGGGCGACTCCAACACCCCATTTGACTTCTCCTCAGACAAATCTAACCCCCTGCAGCCCAAAACTAAACAGCCCCCTAAACGCATTCTTCGTGTAGTGCAGATAGTCCAATCTTTTGGCCTGATTGATGTCTGGAGGGAAATTAATCCCCAAACTAGAGACTACACGCACTATTCTGTTCCCCACCACACTCTCTCCAGGATAGACCACATATTCGTCCCACAACACGTAATCCCGAGAGTGATTTCCTCCAAAATCTATGACACGCCACTATCCAATCACTCGATAATGTCACTTACGCTAAAGGGTGGGGCGGGAGAGAAGGGTCCCTTTAAATGGTGCCTCAATGAAATGCTCTTGAGCAATCCAACCCATTGCACAATACTTGATAAAGCCTTATCTGATTATTTTGATGAGAACGACGCGGAGTCGGTTTCGCCAGGTTGTCTGTGGGCAGCGCACAAGGCAGTGATGAGGGGCAGAATCCTACAACTCTCCTCTCAACTTAAGAGGGAGAGCAGGGCAGAAGTTCTATGCCTCACAGCAGACTTCCGCCTCTTAAGTAAACGACATAAACAAAATCCCACTCCGGACGGCTTGGCCAAACTTGACTCAGCTCGAGTTCAACTCAATCTCTCCCTCACTACCTCAGCGGAGAAACATCTGAGGTGGTCAGGGGCACGCTTCTATTACCAAACAGACAAGATAGGCTCCAAGCTGGCAACCAAGCTTAGCCCTAGAATCCGCACCTTAGCATTTCCCAAAATTCGCACCCCTTCTGGCAATTTAACACAAAATCCGACAAGCATTCTGGAAGCATTCCATAATTACTACTCACACCTTTATGAGAAATCTCCTCACACGCACCACAAGGCCAGAGAGCTATTCCTTCAAGACATCAACCTGCCTCACCTGCAGCAAGCACATCGAGAACTTCTCGATGCACCTTTCTCATCTGGGGAAATCTTGGAGGTCATTAAATCTTTGAAAACCAACTCTGCCCCGGGTCCGGACGGCTTTTCGGTCGGTTATTATAAAAAGTTTGGCCCACGTCTGGCCCCTTACATGGCCTGGTTCTTCAATTCACTACGGGATGGAGCCCCTCTTCCAAGTGACTTAAACTCAGCTTTTATATCGGTCATACCTAAACAGGGTAAAGACCCAAGTGAAGTTGGCAGCTACCGCCCTATCTCGTTAATCAATAACGACCTCAAAATAATGACAAAAATCCTAGCAAACAGAATGTCTACCTTCATAGCACGTTACATACACAGGGACCAAGTGGGCTTCATCCCGGGGAGGCAGGGGCCGGACCAGGTTCGCAGAGCCATTGATTTAATTTCCCTTCTGCAGACCCGGTGGGACGGTGGCCCTGCTCAAGAGGGCTTCCTGTTGTCACTGGATCTGCAGAAGGCATTTGACTCCGTATCGTGGCCCTACCTTTTTGACACTCTAAAGCGCTGGGGGTTCGGCGACGGTTTCCTCACTATTATTCACGCACTGTACTCTTCACCCTCAGCTCAGGTGAGATTACTGGGACACTACTCAGAACCCTTTGATATTCGTAGGGGAACTAGACAGGGCTGTCCCCTTTCACCCTTGATCTTCACAATCGCGATCGAGACACTTGCCATAGCCATTAGATCGAACGAGAACATCAAAGGAGTGAATTGTGGACCCGAAACACACAAGTGTGCACTCTTTACTGACGACATGTTGTTATTCCTAACTGCCCCTCTCATATCCACACCTAATGTCTTCAGACTTCTCAGAGACTTCGGCGTCATCTCAGGCCTTCAGGTGAACGTAACTAAATCTGTGGCCCTTAACGTTTCGGTCCAGGCGCCCCTACTCGACCAACTCAAACAACACTTTCCCTTCAGGTGGGCAGGAAACTCTATTCGCTATCTAGGTATCAAGCTGACTAACTCCACCGGGGACTTATATGCTGCCAATTATCCTCCCATGTTCCACTCTCTAGAGCTGGACCTACAGAAGTGGTCGAGGGAGGGCCTGTCGTGGCTGGGTAGACTTAACGCAGTCAAAATGAATCTTTTTCCCCGTCTTCTATACCTGTTCCGCTCACTTCCTATTCCAATTAAAAAACCTATCCTGTCCAAATTTCAATCCAGGGTGATTAGATTTGTCTGGGGAGACGGGGGTCACCGCTTTGCTAAGGATATCCTGTTCAGACTTAAGACTCAAGGTGGCCTAGGCCTACCGAATTTATGGATCTACTATCAGGCAGCACAGCTGTCACAGTTTTCAGCTATATATTCCAGACATCGTAGACCTGATTGGATCTCCCTTGAGAGGCAATCCGTCCCCCATTTCACACTCGACTTTTTAGCATGGAGACCTCCTAAACATAGACCGGCTATTTTAGCCCCTACCTTATCTCACTCCTTAGCCCTCTGTGATCAATTACACAAAAATGACAACTTGATATCTCCCTTAAGGCCTCTCACACACCTGTTTCACAACCCTGACTTTCCCCCCGGGATGAATATATATGCATTTCATTGGTGGCTGAACAAAGGCCTTTTTAGGATAGGCCATTTCTTTACGCCTAACGGCCCTATCTCATTGAGCCACTGCCTAAGTACACTGGAAATGCCAGCCTCAGAAACGTTCAGACTGTCAAAAATACGGCACTTCCTTAACTCTCTTTGGACTGACAAATCGAATACTCCTAAAGTCACGATGTATGAACAATGGTGCTCCTCGATAGGCTCACAAAAAGGTGGGATCTCCATTATCTACACTTCCCTGGCGGATAGGACAGACGCCCCGGCATGCGTTCGATCCTGGGAGTTGGACCTGGACATCCAGTGGGATCCTGACATGTGGTTCCAAGCCTTCAGCAGTTCATTTAAAGGTATCTTAAATATTGCTTTGATAGAGGCTAACATTAAAGTTTTCACTAAATGGTACTATGTCCCGGCCAGGCTCTCTAGGATATTCCCAGACTCTTCCCCTCTATGTTACAGAGGCTGTGGTCATATGGGCACAATGCATCATATCTGGTGGACGTGCCCCCGCATACGGAGCTACTGGAATAAATTTCTACATCTCCTCCGGAGAGTCTCTGGGATAGATGTACCACAGGACCCCACATACATCCTGCTAAACCGCAAAGTACACAACACAACTAAAACCACATAACAACTCATCTTCTTTATGTGTTTGGGAGCTAAAATCACTCTAGCGAAAGCCTGGAAAACCCCCTCGGTGTCCATTTCGGCCACCAAGCGGAAGATCTCTTGGATAATGTCACAGGAACAAATGGTGGCGAAACTGCGTGACACGATCCAACGATTTGAAAGGATTTGGGATTCTTGGGCCAAGTATGTCCGAGTCCCACTTTACCCAGGTCACATCCTAACGTAGGGGGGAAGTTCAGCGAGATTACAACCATTCCTCTCATACCTCTCCTCCACCCCCCTCCTCTTCCCTCCTCCTTCTTCATCCTTCTTGCTCCTCTTTCTCTCCCTTTCTCCTTTTTTCTTCCTCACTCTCTCTAACATCAGTTTTTAGTTTTACAAGGCATGGATCTTTCCAAAAGCCTCACATAGATTATCCTCAACTACTAGTTTGCTAACCTAGCATTGTAGACAGCCAGTCACTTTTATCTCTCCAACCCGGGCAAAGAGACCGACGACTCCACCCTGAGGGTTGTGCCAACTAGGGTTCTGCCTGGCGGGAGCAGCTCTCCGGGGGATCCGATAGGTGACAAGGGGCTGCCTCACCCGGAAGGCTCCTGAAGCTCTCATGCCCCACAGTGTGTTCCCATTGCGGTGGGGTGATGATCTTGGGGGCCTGCACGGGGGGAGCATCCCTGTTGATATTCCTCCTAGGCTGTCCATACTAGGGGGTAAAACACTTTGGTTCCCAACCAAACTGAACTACAGGCTAGGGGGGTCAGAACGTTTCGCCCTCCTCTGCCTGGTGACTCACTTTTTACTCTGGAGGAACCCTCTTAGGAAGGATTAACACACAGTATAAGTTATAATGCATGTTATGAGAATCACATTTTAGCCTGAGTTTAAAGATTCTACACAATGTGAATAATTTTCTATATCTTGTCAAGGGCCCCTGGTTCTCCTACCTCCTCTTCTACCTAACGGGATCTCCCCATTACATAAGAGGAAGGTACATAGTTTGCACTATAATGTTTCGTTTTTTAAATTTACCAAGGCCGCATTGTTATATCACCTTTGTAAGAATTATTTTATTTATCCAATCTTTCTACTCCCATTGGCTGCCATGGTCATTGAGGAGTATTTTGTTGTATGATATCTATACATTGTCATTGTTACATTTACCTTGCAAAAATTCAATAAAAATATTGAACTAGAAAAAATCAGATAAAATTCTGATCATTTAATAAAAATATAAAAATTCCTACCGATCAGAGATAAAGCAATTAGTGTCGAACTCTACATTTAACCCATCGGGGCACATTACTCTTGTTTCATAAATCCAATGGGATTCTCTCTTATTTAATTGTCTGTTGAAATTTCCCCCTCTCCAGTGCTTTGTGACCCTTTCAATGCCCCAGAATTTCAGACACTTAGGGTTTTGTTGATGAAAGGTCTTGAAATGTCTGGACACATTGTGGGTCTTAAGGCCTTTCTTAATATTGTTGACATGTTCGGCCAATCTAACATGTAAGGGTCTTGAGGTTCTACCAACATACTGGAGCCCACAACTGCACTCCAGCATGTAGACCACCCCAATAGTATCGCATGTGATTAGCTGTTTGATCTCGTACTCTTTATTAGTGGCCGAAGCTAAAAAAATTTTTCGTTTTTTAATATTTCCCTTTGAGTGCCTGCAGGGGACACATCTACCACAAGCATAGAAACCTCCCAAAAAAGAAAAAAGCCTATCTGAGGCAGGTACTGGAGGATTAAGAACACTCGGCGCTAAACGATCCCTTAGTGTGGGGGCTTTTTTGTAGACAAACTGAGGTCTATCCGGCAGTATAGGGCCTAAGACTCTGTCTTGCTTCAAAATAGCCCAGTTTTTTTGAATAATTTTCTCAAATTTCCGGTATTGTATGTTGTAATCTAATACCATTTTAAAACTGTGACAATCGCTAGTAGGGACCTTGGAAGAATTAGCAATGAGTTCACTTCTCTCCAGTGACATGACTTTGGACACCTCTTCATCTAATATGGCCCGATTATATCCCTTCTGTTCAAACCTAACAGTGGTGCAATTGCGACGCAATCTAATATATTGACCCCTGGGGATGTTACACAACCAAGAGTTGTGATGGCAACTCCCCAGGGGGATATAAGAGTTGCGGTCAGTAGGCTTGAAATAATGAGTAAGGGTGAACTGATCATGTGCAATACTAATAGATAAATCCAAAAAAACTACCTTTTCAGAACTGATGATCCATGTAAGAGATATATTTTTAAAGTTGTTATTTAATGATTCAATGAAGTCATCCAACCTAGATCTTTCACCATTCCAGATTAAGATGAGATCATCAATGAATCTCCTGTAACACAGCAACTCAGGGGGGCGACGGAGGAAAACCACTTCATCCTCCCAGTGGGCCATAAAAATATTAGCCACACTGGGAGCAAAGCGGGCCCCCATAGCTACACCCCTGGTCTGCAAATAAAATTCTCTATTATACCAAAAATAATTCCTCTTGAGGCAAAAATCCAAGCAACTCAAGAGGAATTCCTGGTGTCCACCAGATAAGGTAGAGGAAGCCAAAGCCCATTCTACTGAAGACATGGCATCCTCATGGCCAATAATGGTGTACAGGGAACCTACGTCCGCTGTCACCAGAAATGTAGAAGAAGAGCATTTCAAGGTTTCAAGAATCTGAATAATGTGCTTTGTGTCCTTCAAAAATGCTGGAGTTTGCATGACTAGGGGCTGCAAAAAAAAGCCGATATATTGTCCCAATCTAGCAGATACAGAGTTGATCCCATTAACAATGGGTCGACCCGGAGGGTTAACAGTATCTTTATGAATTTTCGGTAGAAAATATATGACAGGTGTTCGACAAAACAAAGGATCTAAATATAGAGCCTCTTTCTTGTTAAGGATCCTTCGATCTTTAACATCCTCAACAATGCTATGCAACTCATCCTTAAAGGACAACATGGGGTCTTTATTCAAGATATGGTAAGTATCACGGTCTGATAAAAGACGGCACATTTCATTTTGGTAATATTCCTTGCTAAGAATAACCAACCCCCCTCCTTTATCCGCCGGGCGGATCACTATGTCCCTTCGTTCAGTTAAGGACTTAATGCCCCGTTTGATAAACAGTGGGTCAGAAACTTTTTTAATATGTAACTTCTCCAAGTCATTAGAGACCATATTCTTGAAAACATCTAAGTGCTTATTGTCTGAGATATGAGGGTTAAATGTAGATCTATTACGTAAGGTAGAGTAATTCTGTCCAGAAGGCCTGGACCCCTGAGTGGGATGGGATAAAAAATATTTTTTCATATTTAAAGTTCTTATGTATTTTTGAATACTAACATAGGCATTGAATTTGTTGAGATTTTTTATAGGTGCAAATTTTAAACCACGATCAAGGACTTTAATTTCATCGTCATTAAGATCAACATGACTGAGATTATAGATCCCTATACCTGATGCGGCTTGGGTTTTTTGTACTCGCTTCCCCCCTCTGCTTCCTCTCTTTGTTTTCGCTTTCGGGGGGGACCGGGGTTTGGGGGTGTATATGGTACCCGGTGTCTCCAAGGTTCCCCTTGGGCAGCCTGATATTGCGAAGGGGGTATCTCTGTGCCCCCCGTTGCCCTAAAAAATCATCATTGTTTTGATATTGATTATATTCAGTTAATGGTGCATACCTGTTCTGTGTGGTAATAGGTCTATCATGTACAGGGTAGGGGTTATCTCTGACCTGACAATCCCTTCTACCATTTTGAGATGGATAACCATCTCGGTAAGGAGGGGGGTCATAATGAGAGGGACCCCTCGAGTTATGTGACTGTTGGATATATGGCCTGGAGCTTCCTCCTCTCCCTTTTCCCCTCATGTTTCTCCCCCTTTTGTTGTTAACTTTCCTGAACCCATTCTGATTAGGGTGGGACTGGGGCTCAGTAGAGCAAGGGAGGTCATATTCATAAACAGGGTTTAATCTAGGAGTATTAAAGGGAGCGGCTTCAGTACTCGATTGAGTTGTCTGAGTATTCGGAGCAATGTCCTCTGTAGTGGGAGTATTTTGCCATTTAAAAATCACCCCTCCATTAAAGTCATCAAAATCCCTAATGATTTTTTTCTTTTTCTTGTTCTGTGTCTCTAGGTCCCATTTAGCAAGTTTATTTTTGAGTTCACCTGATAATCTCAGAAATTCTTCGCTATCTTTTAAGGCCTCTATATTCTGAGTAATCTCCCCAATTTGGGAATCAAGGACTGTCATTCTTTTCCTCTTGCGTATTAGGAGAAATTCCAATAGCTCAAAACCTCTTTTGACAAAGAAATCGCTCCATTCTGACATGGACTGTACATCCGTGAGTCCATCGTTAGGGGGTAAATCCCACCTTAACCGTCTCGGGATCAGTCTGGCAGCCAGATATTGTTCAAAAGAGGTGATATCCCACCATGTTTTTATCTTTTTTTCATATATATATCCTAATTTCCTAAATGATTGAGGAAGGTCATTGCGGGACTCAAACGTAGGGTTCCTAGAGAACACTTCATTGATCTTAATATCCCTTTTGTCAAAATAACTAAAAACATCCATACTGCAGCTAGATAAATGAACGTTGTAAAGGAAACTATATAAAAAAATATATCAGCGCATGTATGCAAAAACCAGAAAGCAGCTAAACACCAGGGTCAAACGATCAAATCCCTCTAGACAGATAAATAAAATGGGTGCAGCGCTAAAACAAAAACAAAAAAGTATAAAATACATCCAGGGATGAAGAAGATAATGATAGGGTAATGTCCTTTAAAATATACAGAGCACAAATAGTGTCCAGATATTATACATGAATCCACCAGGCAAATGTGATTTTCACAGCAATGATGTGTGACTGATAGAAGGACCCTTCACCATATACCGAATGGCCTCTCACCTGGTAACCAGGACCCTTCAAAAAAGAGTCAAGCTAGCATTCCCATAGGGATCAACAAAGTGAAGGTTCAGTCCAATGACAAGAGACTCCTCCAGATAGCCACGTAGCAGGGGGTCAGCGTGATTCATATAAACAGAAAGGGACAGACATAGTGCTCTCCGTATAACATACTTTATTATAGGAATGTAAAAAACACACTTACATAGCAGGCACTTCACAAGTGCCAGGACAGTGACAATGAATACAAACAGCAGAGTGAGTGCAAGCGGTGGAGCATGCGCGGTAGCCGTGGATGACATCACGACGTCACGTTCTGGACGCTTTCCGTCCCAGTGGGTGGGGACTTCCTCAGCAGATGTCGTGACTACGTGGGCACCCGCGCTATAAAGAGGTGAGTTGTTATGGCAACACCAAACAACAGAGGATGACGTATATCTGATGGTAGCCGACTCCGGAAGTGTCTCCTCACACATCATTCGGAGTAAACGGAACCCAGTCAGATTGTAAAGGCTCATATCTGCACATACTCTATTAAAATAGGATTTAAAATGTATATATATGATCTGGTGATAAAGCATTAAGACACACAGTACAAAGTGTAATCTTAACAGAACAAACAAAAACACCTAGATCGCATAAAAAAAAATGTAATTTTAAAATAATCACTTTCCAAAATTAAAAATTATTATTATAACTATCCGTCATCCACGACCACCGACTGCTCCAAAAAGACAATATCAAAAAGATATATAAAAAATCAGATAAAATTATGATCATTTAATAAAAATATAAAAATTCCTACCGATCAGAGATAAAGCAATTAGTGTCAAACTCTACATTTAACCCATCGGGGCACATTATTTCATAAATCCAATGGGATTCTCTCTTACTTAATTGTCTGATGAAATTTCCCCCTCTCCAGTGCTTTGTGACCCTTTCAATGCCCCAGAATTTCAGACACTTAGGGTTTTGTTGATGAAAGGTCTTGAAATGTCTGGACACATTGTGGGTCTTAAGGCCTTTCTTAATATTGTTGACATGTTCGGCCAATCTAACATGTAAGGGTCTTGAGGTTCTACCAACATACTGGAGCCCACAACTGCACTCCAGCATGTAGACCACCCCAATAGTATCGCATATGATTAGCTGTTTGATCTCGTACTCTTTATTAGTGGCCGAAGCTAAAAAAAATTTTCGTAAGAGAGAATCCCATTGGATTTATGAAACAAGAGTAATGTGCCCCAATGGGTTAAATGTAGAGTTCGACACTAATTGCTTTATCTCTGATCGGTAGGAATTTTTATATTTTTATTAAATGATCATAATTTTATCTGATTTTTTATATATCTTTTTGATATTGTCTTTTTGGAGCAGTCGGTGGTCGTGGATGACGGATAGTTATAATAATAATTTTTAATTTTGGAAAGTGATTATTTTAAAATTAAATTTATTTTTTATGCGATCTAGGTGTTTTTGTTTGTTCTGTTAAGATTACACTTTGTACTGTGTGTCTTAATGCTTTATCACCAGATCATATATATACATTTTAAATCCTATTTTAATAGAGTATGTGCAGATATGAGCCTTTACAATCTGACTGGGTTCCGTTTACTCCGAATGATGTGTGAGGAGACACTTCCGGAGTTGGCTCCCATCAGATATACGTCATCCTCTGTTGTTTGGTGTTGCCATAACAATCCACCTCTTTATAGCGCGGGTGCCCACGTAGTCACGACATCTGCTGAGGAAGTCCCCGCCCACTAGGATGCAACACATCCAGAACGTGACGTCGTGACGTCATCCGCGGCTACCGCGCATGCTCCACCGCTTGCACTCACTCTGCTGTTTGTATTCATTGTCACCGTCCTGGCACTTGTGAAGTTCCTGCTATGTAAGTGTGTTTTTTACATTCCTATAATAAAGTATGTTATACGGAGAGCACTATGTCTGTCCCTTTCTGTTTATATGAATCACGCTGACCCCCTGCTACGTGGCTATCTGGAGGAGTCTCTTGTCATTGGACTGAACCTTCACTTTGGTGATCCCTATGGGAATGCTCGCTTGACTCTTTTTTGAAGGGTCCTGGTTACCAGGTGAGAGGCCATTCGGTATATGGTGAAGGGTCCTTCTATCAGTCACACATTATTGCTGTGAAAATCACGTTTGCCTGGTGGATTCATGTATAATATCTGGACACTATTTGTGCTCTGTATATTTTATTGGACATGGCATGTGTTTTATAGCAGAAGGTAAAAAATTATGTTTTTTTTTTTTTTTTTAATTGGCAGTCTTTTTTTTTTCTATTATAATCTCTAAACTTAATGTGGCATGTGTTTTATAGCAGAAGGTAAAAAATTATGTTTTGTTTTTTTTTTAAATTGGCGGTCTTTTTTGTTTATAGCACAAAAAATAAAAATGGCAGAGGTGGTCAAATACCCCCAAAAGAAAAAATTTGTGGAAAAAAGGACATACTTTTTTGGGGTACAGCGTCAAATGGGTACGCAACTGTTAGTTAAAGTAATGCAGTGCCGTATCGCAAAAAATGGCCTGGTCAGGAAGGCGGTAAAACCTTCCAGAGCTGAAGTGGTTGATACTGAAGCAAACCTCCCCCCATCCTAGCTATGTGGTTCCTGAAATTACAAGAATTATATACAATGAATAATCCCATTGCCACACGTAATCATCAAGGTTAGAGGTTCAGAAAAAACCTGGTTACACTGATTAGATTTGATCTCCTCCTGGGACTATGGAAATGCCCTTTCCAAGGTATAAGAGATTCTTTCCTGGAAACTTAACATTCAAACCGTTTTTCCCTCCCTGTCCCCTCCCCTAACTACCCCTCTTCCCTTCCCCCACTTCCCATAACCCCTTTTCTACTCCCTACACCTTATCCTCCATTCCTGACCTAGCTCTTCCTTTTATTTTTCTCTTCTTACCTTCCTAGGACCCTTAAAATCTCTTTTCTTCCAGTATCCAGACTGGATCTTAAGCTGCCCCCTCTCCCATTACAGATTGGAAAACCCACTCCTTTTTGGTTCTTTAGTTTCAATTTGAAAAGCTTCATAATTTAGAAGAAGAAAAGGGTGCTACTCAAATTGGCATTGTAAACAATGACAGAGAATGATGTGCTCTATGGAGCCGGTTCACATATCTCCGCAGCAGGTCCAGTGTGTTTTGCAGGAAAAACTTGTGCCTTTTTTGGTCCATTTCAAGTCTGAATTCAGCCCAAAATTTGGGCTGAAATCGGACCTGAAATGGTGAACAAGCACGCACTGGACCCCTGCTGTGCAACGGATGCAGCTCATGTGAACTGAGCCTAAGAGTAGGTGTAACCAACCAGTAACCTAAGATAAGCAATAATGTAAAAGACATTTAGGGACATACCAATGGAAACAAATCAAGACAAAAGAGAACCAGAAAAAGGGACTGATGATCATTTCCCAAAACAAAGCATATCTCCTTGTCTCTGGTATTAAGAATTATTTGTCTTGGCTTTCTTTTGATTCAAGGGAAATAGAAGTGTGAATGGCTGTGGGGATGTTTGTTATATTTGTTTTCAAGCCCTTTGACTTACTCATCATAATTACTGTGATTAGAGCGGTAAGTTTTGCTGTTTCTAATCAAGTCTGCAACCTATCCATTTCCTTTTCAGTGACACTAACTACTTATTTAGAAAGTTGAAGACATAAATAGGACACCATCATTTATTCTACTATTGTAATGTGGAGTCAGAACAAATAATAAGCAGTCAAGGTAGAGCTAATTATAGAGTCTTCTCTTTTTATTTTCAAAACAGGCAATTAGACAGTGAAATACATTTGCATGGGTTAGCTTTCATAGGCATAGGTGATTATATAAAAATACTGTCTAAAAAGAAACAAAGAAACAGTAAAGCTGGGTTCTAGGTGACTGTATGCTGAAAGTATGAAGGCAGGCCATTAGAAATGAAATTCTTATGTTCATAATTGTTATAATGAAACTGATTTCACAACTAGCAAATGTGTACTCATTCAGGAATTAGTTCATTTAAGCTGACTAGCAGGTCAATAAATGAATTTTAGCCCAAAGTAAGACTGGGAATTTTATAAATAACTTCTCAATCAAATAGATAAGCTTGTCTGAGTTTATGGAGAATGTATAGTATTCTAGAATGATGAAAATATAATACAGAGGGTGGAACTAATACATTTATTAAAAAAAAAAGTTACAACCTTTTGTAAATTGTTCAAATCTACTGGGATGTTATAAAGAAACTGACAATTATATACACAGATAGTGTCTCATTAGGGTTGAGTAATCAGAGGGAAAAAAAACTAATCCAAAGTACTCATCACATGAGATTAAAGTAAATATACCACTCTTTGGTTTCCATGTGCAACTTAGGTACAACGTTTCAACTGAAACAGCAAGTGTGTCTTCTCTTTTTGTGACATGTTGACATGTACAGGTAATGTGAATAAGTTCTGATGCATGTGTGTGTTCTATCTGCAGTGGAGCTATTAGTGGTGACTATGCGTGCAAACATAGAGTCTGCAAATGTAGAATAATCATTAATTGTATTCCGCAACCATTTCAGTTATTGCTTTCCCTGGATCTATGACCTAATGAAGTACTGATGAGAATATTCCAGTTTTGACTTTGAAGTGCCTTATAATACTGGTTCCGGTGGCTGTTGAGAATATCATAAGATCTATTGTAGAAGATTTCAGCAGACAATCTATACCTAAGTGTTGATACATCGCTGTCTGTCTGACCAATTTAGTATAAGCTGAATAGGGTCCATACATTCCTGTAAGCCTCCTTATATTACATTTGGTGGCAGAAGTCTTTCACAGCGGTGACTCTTCCTTTTGTTTTTTGGGTGATTGATCATCATTACTTGGAATCACAAAGTTTATGGACACACCTATATGAACTATATAAGAGTTATCTTATTGTGTTATTGATTTTTTCATTATTTTCTTTATTTTATGATTCCCTATCATTAATGATTTTGTATTTTCATGTTTTAGCTCCGCACTGTTTATATTTATAGTAGTAAATAATGTAAGGAGTAAAAAGCAATTATCAGCATACTTTTTATACCTGTGATCTATTCACTGAATGTTTAATCTACAAGAGTGTTCACATTTTTTTATATGTAAAATAATGTCTGATAGGTACTGAAATTTGAAATTTCCTTAGCTATGCCCATTTGGCTAATTTTGATGTAAGGCACATGAATACTGCTGGAAGATGATTAGGATGCCAAAGGTTGAGCTAATGAGTCATTTGAATTCAGTAAAAGAAAATTCACATTCCTAGTATAGCCACAGCACAATGAAAAAGATGTGATGAAAGATTAAAGCATAATTGTGTCTGTGTAAGAAAATGTACATTTATACAGGATGTTTAGCAGATATGGATTGAAGCAGATAGAAACAGATGGGTGCCTATTTTCTTGAAAAAATGTCAATACAATGATAAATGACTATAATATATCAAAAATGGATTACTTAAAAGGACTTTGCAATGCTTTCATGAAGTTGCAGACAAAACAGATATTGTATACACCAAAACACCATAGCTTTTTATCTAAAACTTTTGGAAGAAGAAAACAAAGCCCCCACAACTTTTCCTTCCCTGTAATGAAAATACACTAAAATAAATAAATGTAGTTTGGGAATATCTTTTTAAATACTAAGCTTTTCGAATAAAAGAACAATCATCAAAGCAACACACAGACTCAGCGTGACAGAGTAAATGCTTTAGCACTAAACTAGGTTTGCTAAAAATAAATTTAAGGACTATTTAGATACTTTACTTACACTGAGGAAAATAATTACTGCAGGCATACAAAAAATAATGTAAAATCATTTCCAACATTTGTGATTCACCAAGTTTAACATCCTGGAAAGATATTTTTTTTCTTAAACAATGCCCTGATTTTTGTACAATTAGGCAAGGTGCTAGCGTTCACTAAAGAAATTGAAGCTGTGTTCACTTTAAATAGTCAATTATGTGCAGAGAAATTCCAAAATAAAAAAGAAGGATACTGTTTTGTTTAGCTAACAGAAGTAAACGCAGCTGTATGGTATTCATTTTTTCAGTAAATCAAGCTGACTGAGCAAGAATTGTTTAACCATCTCCCACCTGGCCTATTATAAAAATACAGCTGAGTGGGAGAACTGTTATCCCGGGTGGACATCATATGACATCCTTGCAGGCACTTGCTTCATGCATGCCCAGTGGCATGATCTTGACTGATCACAATTATCACATACAGACTTGTACCCTGTGATAGCAGTGGCCAATCATAGCTATCACAATAGTGTACAATGGCACATGAATGGATGCAAGTAAAAATGACTGCTTATACAGTGATCATCACTGTAATAAGCAATCATAATGTAAAAAAAAAAATCCTGATCACCTCCACAGTGCAGTACTATATATATATATATAAATATTTTGTTTGTACATACTGTCACCATGCCTCTTACTAAATACATTTTTATCTACTTTCCAAAAAAGGTGTTATTGGGGAGGGGGGTTATTTGTACTGTCCTGGCATTTTAGGGCCATAAGAATGTTCAAACCATAGATTGTAGACTCTATAATTTTCACATAGACTGACTAATACACCCTTATTTGGGTTATTAATACTAAAGAAATGTAGCAGAATACATTTTGGCCTAACAACGCTGAGAGCTGAAAATTGGCCTGGACAGGAAGGGGGTAAAAGTGTCCAATATTGAAGTGGTTAATCATGGCAAAATCAGGGCATTATTGTAAGCAAATATCTATTGAAAATGCATTTATTAAAGTGCATTAAATGTTTGATGAACCTGTTTATTAAGTAATCCTCATGTCCTATCTGTATAAAATTGATCATTCCCTTTCTGTACAGTACAGTCCCTGAGTTTCTTAAGGCACAGTAACATAGCATTTGCACAAGTATTATTTTGTTTGTGATTTATCCTTGTTTGGGAGACATGTGGACTAGAACAATGTGTATCACTGCATGGAGCTTTAAAGTGGTTTATGCAAAAATGCAAAATCCACTTATCTTAGAGTCCCTCCCCTTCTCCTAAACTAAACATAAAACACTAATGAAAAGATAAAACAAGCAGCTTCCCGGGGCATGGCCTGGACGGGAACCGAGATGGCTGCTTAAACAGGAGGCTCCCGCACTCGGAGGACGACAAACGCCTTATTTGGGGCTTTAAAATCACTTACCCATGATGGGAAAGCCCAACAGAAGCACCTCGACACCCCGTGCACAAAAAGATCCAGGCACGCAGATCAGCGGGAACATCCCAGAGATATTCTGGACCAGACAAGCGGCGCAACTCGAGGCTTCACAGGCCGCGCAGGCCTCACACACTTCACAGGCCTCATCCCCGGACTCAATTAACAGCAACACGGATCTGACTATGGACGAAGACGGCCCCGGAGCTCCTCTCCCAAGCTTACTTGACCTGCAAAGAGACCTCCAAAGGGTCGCCCTAAACATCAAACATACCATGATGTCGGCGATTTCAGATCTCAAGGCGGACATTCACTCCATGAACGATCGAATCACAGAAGTGGAGGAAAACGCTCGTACACAAGCTACCGCTATCAGGCAAGTACAGAAAACGTATGATTCACATTTGCCACACTTATTTGAGCTCCATAGACAAGTGGAAGACCTGGACAATAGGGGACGCAGGCATAACGTGAGAGTGAGGGGGGTTCCGGAAGGAGTCGACCAGGCCGCACTACAACACACAGTCTGTTCCATCTTTAATGATTTATTGGGCCGACCAGCAGACTCCCCCATAGAAATGGAACGCATACACCGCGCATTAAGACCCCCTCCCCGTGATAATGAACCACCCAGGGACATTGTCTGTTGTATTGTCAACTTCCCCTTGAAAGAGGAGATTCTTAAAAAAGCAAGAGATAGAGGCCGCATATTACTCAATGGTACTGAAGTGAAATTGTTTCAGGACTTATCTCAAATCACTCTACAGAACAGACGCACCCTGCGCCCCCTGCTGGAAGTTCTTCGCTCGCACAACATCCAATATAGATGGAAATTTCCGTTCTGCCTGTCGGCATCCACTAGGGGTCGCACAGCTTTTCTTAGAACCCCGGAAGATCTACCCGCCTTCTACAAACAAATGGACATTCCTCAGATGGACATACCTGAGTGGCATGCTTTCTACTTCCCTACGGATCCATGGAAGCCAGTCTCATACAACTCATCTCCCAAGGCCCAAAGACAACTCTCCAGACGCCGCAGACTGGACCCTACATCACCTGGAGATCGCCAATCCCGCCGAGACCTCCCAGCCCGCAGTCCAGGCCTGGCAGACACTCCTCGTCGGAACTACTAGAAGACACCACCCTCATTTGTACTGACCATACTGTTTGTACACAGTGAATCTATCTTTTCCTCCCTTCTAGCACACTACCTATCCCCCTCCCTCGGTTATCTTTTTGTTTTCTTCCTCCCTATGTTTTTCTCCCCCTTTTCGTTTAGCTGAAGGAGCAACACCAGTCTCTTTTAGGACTAGCACTGAAAACTCTTCGCTTAGATAAGAGACGCATATACATAACCCTGGCAGACGTACCACCACCTCATCTGGACTTGTGAGTAACGCCTCAGCCAGATGTGACCGATCTGTTATCCTTTTCAGTCACATCCCTAACACTAATGCCAGGTTTACACTTACCTTGGTTATAACACCAGCTATCCAAACGGGCCGTTCCCTCTTGCTTAAAGCAAAGGGCTTTATTTCTATTCTTAGTTATGTTACGCTTGTTTTGCTTGTTTTTAAATGGTTAAGACTGTTCTTGTAAGACAAAATGGTGGGAGCCTGGATCCTTAAACTGATTGTTCTTACTCAACATAGTGTATGGGCGACCTATATTCGCCAGACTTGCAGTTAACTCTCCCTTCCAATGGTATCTCATACCTCACCCATGACCTATGCACCTGTATTAAGCTCTCTGCAACCTTACGTGACCACTAGCATGTAAGGAAATGATGCCAATCCATCCCATTGATAGTAAATCCCTACCAACACGATCGCCCCTTTAAACTCTGCATCACCCAAACATCTTATTATACTTGAAGCGGGGATCCAGACTCCCACACTAGCAGGCATGTCCCTAAAAAGGGGGAGCAGAAAATTCAAAATGTAGAGAAATATTAAGAAAACTTAATTACAGTAAGACACAGAAGCCTATGAATAGCAGTTTCTCCTCCCTCCCCTAATGGTCAAGCCCCCAAGAGGTCAGGCTACCATAGGTTGTTGTTTTCGTTTACTTTATACATGTTTATTATGTTCTGAGAGGGGAGTTCTTCTTTTTTTTTTTTTTTTGTCCCCCTTATCTCCCCCTTTTTTCTGTATAATGACTTACTGTGCAGAAACATAGATAAATGTCAGGGATCCTAGGATACCATTATTATTACCAGAAATAATACATAAGGTACCGAAAAATTTTACTATTTACAGGACTGAACTAACAGTCATATGGTCCCTTATCACCCACACACAGATTCCCATAATGCAGTCTAATGCACACATCTCCAAGCCCCCAACCACTATTATCTAGCATGATTCATCCTCCATAGTGCTGCAGCACTCATTCCTACCACAGCTCGCTTACCCCACACAGCTGTCTATTCGGACTAGAGCTACTAAACCGGACATCTCCCCCATAGGTGGATAGGCAGGCCTACGCCCACCTCCGTGCGCCCTATTTACGTACCCGTTGTATCTTTGAGGTACGTCCCCTTACTCCCCAGACTTTAAGTCTACCTACTTTGACTTTTCTTCACCTCCTCTTTTACCCCCTTTCCCCTCCCGCTCCCTCTATTTTCTGTCCTCCCACTCCCTTTTTACCCTATTATCTCTACTGGGTCTAACCCCTTCTGTCTATTCTGCACTTTCTTTACCTCACATCTACTGTACGGGGCGGGGGCCGCCCCTCCTTCCTCCTCTCCAGCCTTCAACTACCCACTGATCCACTTTACACCATGTGTACAGGACATGACACTAGCTAGCTCAACTTAGCACCCTTTGAACTCCTGGACACCCACAATGTCGAGGGGAGTTGCAATCTCTACACAACAGCTCTCACTCAAATGCCTATCACTAAATGTAAAAGGTTTAAATATTCCAGAAAAAAGGTTGCAAGTATTATCGGCACTGACTAAACACAAAGCCCACTTCCTCCTGTTACAGGAAACACACTTCTGTGCAAAACATATCCCCAAACTGTCGAATCATATATATAAACATGCACTCCACTCTACGAATCCAACATCAAAAACGAAAGGAGTATCTATCCTTATCTCCAAACACGCTGACTTTCAACTGAAAGATTCCCTGATTGATCAAGAGGGTAGATACATTTTTATTAAAGGCACTTACGCATCAAAACCAATCACAATTGCTAATGTGTACTGCCCAAATGAGCACCAAGTAACTTTCTTCAGACGAATTTGTGACCTTCTCTCCATATTTCAAGAGGGTATATTAATTCTTGGTGGCGATTTCAATGTCCCACTAAACCCAAATTTAGATTCTTCTACGGGAACTTCTGCACTCCCCTTTCGGGCATTACGACAAATTAAACTCCAATTACAGAACTTGACACTCCACGACTCATGGCGCACCATGCACCCGACTGACAAAGATTATACATTCTTCTCCTCCCCACACCAAAAATACTCGAGAATTGATTACATATTTTTATCCCAAACAGACTTAACACTTCTCTCCCATGCCACAATAGAACCTATGTTCTTATCAGACCATCACCCCATCACGATCACTTTAACATTCCCAGACTACAATAACAGAACCAAGACATGGAGACTCAACCCATCCCTTCTTAAAGACCCTGACGTAGTGAGACAAATAAACACCCGACTCCAACAGTACTTTCAAGAAAACTCCTCCCCAGATATAACCCCGGTCACACTTTGGGAAGCCCACAAATGTGTCATAAGGGGGAAACTCATAGCCCTAGCAACAAAAGAGAAAAAAATCAGACAGGCCCATATTGCATCCCTCCTCGAAACTATCAATAGACTCAAAAAAACACACGAACAATCCACATCCCACTCCACACTACAGGACCTCCTTTATGCTAGATCCACTCTATTGGAGGAACTAGGGAAACGCACAAGGCGTCAATATGTGCTCAGACAAAAAGTGTTCTACGAACACGGTAACAAAAGTGGGAGACTGCTTGCACGCACTATACAAGCGGCCAAGACTTCTTCCATAATTCATCACCTTCGTACCGATGGGGGTGCGGTGCTCTCTAAAAATGAGGACATTGTAGCCCATTTCGAAAGCTTTTACTCTAAACTATATAACCTGCCATCCCATAACACAGACTCACCCAACACCTCACTTCGCCAATCTCAAATACATGACTTCCTAGCCCAATACTGCCCTAAACCGATAACTCCACAACAGGCTGCTACCCTGGAAGGCCACATGACCACAGAGGAGTTGGGTTTGGCAATAAAACAAATGAAAGTAGGCAAGAGCCCAGGCCCAGATGGCCTACCACTAATTTACTACAAAAGCTTCCTAGAAACTCTTTCTCCGCAAATGCTCAATGCCTTCAACTCCCTGTCGGCCCCTTCCACCCCACCAGGCAACCTGCTTGAAGCCCATATAGCAGTCATGCAAAAAACAAAACAGAAGGGGCTTTTGGACTTTTTAGGCACGATTCTAGCAAACTGGTTAAAAAATATTGTTTTATTATCGTAGAAAATACATAGCAAACAAAACACAATGTCTAAAAACACACCACAACATGTGTATATAGTATTAAGAAATGCTCGCTATACAACACCATCTATAATCTATTGTTCGGATGTCTGGGTACACTGTCCACAGCAAGATCAGTCCGAAATGGTGACTTGATAGCGGGTCTGTAGTCAGTTCAGATCATATAACATTTTTTGGATACTCGACATGTTTCGCGTAGGATTACGCTTCTTCAGGAGCAATACACAATGTGTTGTGGCTATCAGAACATATAAAACATAGTAAGAAACATGATAATTAGTACACTGTATATAATCAACAGACAGACGTCTCCAAAGACGCCACATAAACGGTATTTAAAAGATAGATGCTGGTTCAAGCGGAGCAGGCAGAAGGGCGCGCCAACCAAGGGGGGCGATGAAAGGCTAGCTATGGGGGCGTACACAACATGATATTGTATAGTGTTAAGAAAGGGGGGGGTGTTTGTCACTATGAGGAGGGTCCATAGGGACGGCGTCCCTCTATTGTGTGCATTCCGTCTCAGCCCCAGGAAGACACCACACGCCGGAGATCTCGTTGCCATTACATGCAGGTACCCTTTGTGTTTGCTACAGCATTTAGCTGCCATTTTGTTTATGGATGGACATCTACCTTTTCAACAGAGTTACCACTCTAGTATCCCCCTCTCCCCTTCTTTTCCCCTATGTACTTGTTCATACTTTAGGAGATACCCCTGGTAGACTGCATCTGGCTACATTGGGCTTCTGGTACCCCCTGCCTAAAAGTACCTAAGTGTAAATCCAGAGTCATATGAGAACAATATAAACTACATCTACAATAACTTAACACTGGTGAGTGTTGTGGGAACATGGTGGGGGTTATGTCACCAGACACATACATACAAACCCCCCCCCTTTATACTTATACATCTTTATTGTCACCACATATTTACTATTTTTTCCCTTAGGAACGGGCTCATGTAACAAGCTTTTACCATTTTCACATATATTCCGACGTGTCGCTAGATACATCTGTCTGCTGGCCCTTTGGCCCCTGTTTTGGGCGTGCGGATCTTTTACCTTGTTATGACTATATAAGAGTTCCACAATGTGAGTATTCCCTCCAGCTTCTAAACTCTTCCCTATCCTTCTTTCCCCTCTTCCCCTTCCCTTCCTACCTTCCGTGTCCCCTCTTTCTTTTTCCTCTTCTTCCCCCCTCTTTTTCCTCCTTTCCCCCCCCCCCCTCTCCTTCTCCCCTTTTCCTTTCCCCCCCCCCCCCATCCTTCCCCTCCAGCACTCCCCTCTCCCCCGGCCGTTTCCTTTTCCCCCCCTGTCTTTTCTCTTTTTCCCTTTCCCCCCCCCCCCTTCCCCCCTCCACCTCTTCCCACCCCTTTCCTGCCATCCTTCCTTCCTTCCTTCTCTAACCTGCTTTTCCCTTTCTTTCTTTCTCTTTTTTCCTCTTTTTCCCCCTTTTTTTCTCCCTTTCTCCTTTTCCCTTTTCTTCTCTCTCGCTGTTTCTTTCCCCTCTTCTTTTCCCCTTTCCTCTTTATCTCCCTTTCCTCCTATTTTCTCTCTTCCCTTTCTTCTGTTTTCTCTTTCCCTCTTCATGTCCTTTCTATCCCCCCCTAGGCACTGGGAACAAAATCTGTACCTACCCTATGGACCCTCCTCATAGTGACAAACACCCCCCCCTTTCTTAACACTATACAATATCATGTTGTGTACGCCCCCATAGCTAGCCTTTCATCGCCCCCTTGGTTGGCGCGCCCTTCTGCCTGCTCCGCTTGAACCAGCATCTATCTTTTAAATACCGTTTATGTGGCGTCTTTGGAGACGTCTGTCTTTTGATTATATACAGTGTACTAATTATCATGTTTCTTACTATGTTTTATATGTTCTGATAGCCACAACACATTGTGTATTGCTCCTGAAGAAGCGTAATCCTACGCGAAACATGTCGAGTATCCAAAAAATGTTATATGATCTGAACTGACTACAGACCCGCTATCAAGTCACCATTTCGGACTGATCTTGCTGTGGACAGTGTACCCAGACATCCGAACAATAGATTATAGATGGTGTTGTATAGCGAGCATTTCTTAATACTATATACACATGTTGTGGTGTGTTTTTAGACATTGTGTTTTGTTTGCTATGTATTTTCTACGATAATAAAACAATATTTTTTAACCAGTTTGCTAGAATCGTGCCTAAAAAGTCCAAAAGCCCCTTCTGTTTTGTTTTTTGCATAATTGATAGGACGTGGCACAGTTGCACCCTTTTTTGTTTGTGTCCACGGTGCCACTCCGTGTGAAGACACACTCCCTATTCCGCATATAGCAGTCATACCAAAAGCAGATAGGGACCCATCCCTGGCATCCAATTACAGACCCATTTCATTACTCAACGTAGATATCAAACTATATGCAAAAATGCTAGCAAATAGATTATTGCCCCTGATTCCTGGCCTGGTCTCAGCAGACCAAGTGGGTTTTGTCCCGGGGAGGGAGGCCAGAGAGAATACCATCCGCACCTTAAACATACACCACTGGCTTACCTCCTGCTGTCTCTCGATGCCGAGAAGGCGTTTGACAGGGTGGCCTGGGACTATATGTGGGAAGTGCTGAAAGGCATTGGTTTACTACCACACATGTGTAACTACATCAACGCTCTATATGACAATCCCTCAGCAAGAGTTAAAGCAAACGGCCTCCTGTCAAACGCCTTCCCAATAACCAATGGTACCCGCCAGGGATGCCCTTTATCCCCTCTCATTTTTATTTTAACTTTAGAACCCCTTTTAAATAGATTGCGAGCGAATACGGATATTTAAGGAATAACTATAAATCGGAGGGAATTTAAGGTAGCAGCTTTCGCAGATGATATCCTGCTAACACTCCAATCACCTCACATTACTCTGCCTAGCCTACTGAAAGACATCAACCACTTTGGGGTCTTATCAAATCTTAAGATAAACTATCATAAATCACATGCTCTGAACATATCCCTTCCCCCGCAGGTGGTCACTCACTGCCAAGACTCTTTTCCCTTTCAGTGGAAAAGCGCCGCCATTACTTACCTAGGCATCCAAATTACTAAGCGACTTACAGACCTATTTGACCAGAATTTCCTTCATGCCCTCTCGAAAATTCAGATGGACCTAAAGGAGTGGGCCACACTTAACGTATCTTGGTTCGGACGCTCGGCCCTGATCAAAATGATTGTCCTCCCTCGCCTCCTGTACTTAATGCAGACCATTCCAATACATTTACCCCCTGCATTCTTTTGTTCATATAAAAAGGCATGTACGACCTTTATTTGGAAGAGCAGTCCTCCAAGAATCAAATACTCTCGTCTGACCTGCAGCAAGGCCAAAGGTGGGATTGCACTTCCAGATCTCTACAAGTATTACATGGCCTGCCATTTAACTAGGGTAGTGGACTGGTGTACTAACAGAACAGGGAAACCCTGGGTGACTCTAGAAAACTCCTTTATGCCTGGCCATCTACACAACCTCCCTTGGCTCTCATCCAAACATTGGACACAACCAATCAAGAAACACCCACTCATTTACCCATCAATCCTCGCCTTTACCTCTGCTATGACAACCTCTCAATTATCTTCACGACCAGGGCCTTTGACCTCCCTGAGGGGAAACCCAGACTTCCCCCCCCCCGGGGACATCAAACACATTCTTAAAACAAGAATGGCCACATGAAGAAGTCCAAGCTTACCACTTCTTCCATGCAGACCGGCTACGATCATATGATAATCTCAAATCCATATCCCTCACAAAAAACTTTCCTTTTTGGACATATAGACAGCTGACACACTTTCTCTCCTCTGCAACCTCCAATAATACATGGTCGAGAAAACTAACTCCATTTGAAACATTATGTACCCAGAACACGTCTCAAAGACACCTAATATCCACCATCTATTCTCTCCTCCAAGAAATGCCACACCACTCACAAACCGAATCCCTTCACTCATCCTGGAACAAAGATCTACATATAGACCTCACTGAGGAAGATTGGGAAACCATTCATGTTCATACTCACAAAGGTTTACTAAATGTTGCCATCCAAGAGAATGGATACAAAATACTTACCAAATGGTACAGAACACCATCTCGCATACATAAATTCTCGCCCTCCATTCCAAATACATGCTGGAGGTGTAATAAAGAAGTGGGCTCTATGATCCACATATGGTGGGAATGCCTGATCCTTCAGGTTTTCTGGAGGGAGGTTCACGACATAATACAACGAGTCACTACATACACCCTGGATTTCGAACCAGCACAATATCTCCTCCATCATACAACCTTACCCAAAAGATCCTACCACAGATCACTGGCCATGCATATGGTAAATGCAGCCAGATTATGCATTCCTGTAAAATGGCCCTCAACCAGTCCCCCGACAGTCAGAGAATGGTTGACAAAGATTGCTAAGATATAGGAGATGGAGGAATTGATCTATATCTCACAAGACCGCATACAAAAATTCACCAATCTATGGGCTTGCTGGACACATTTCAAAAGCACTAATTGTTATAAGTCGTACTTCCCAATATAATATTTTCCCTCTCTTGAAAGACGAGAAAAACCTCAGAAACCCCTAAATGCGGGGTGGGCTGGCTGGGGAGGGGGGGCGGCCCCCTATCCTCTCTCCCCTTCTTTACCCTAATACCTTACGTATATCCTTCCTCTCTGTTCTTCCTCTTTTTCCCTCTCCCCCCTCTGTTTTTCCCTATCCCCACAGTCTCCCCTTCTAAATCTTTCTATTACTCCCATTTCACTTAACGTATATTCCCCTCCTATCCATACCCATACATAACCTCTCCGCAATATCAGACTGTGACAACACGACACAGTCTAGGACCTAATAGAGACAGACCTTCCCGTTTTAGTTCCACACAAGTCTCATACTCTTACTTACTATGTGACTGATCCTGGTGTAAATGGACCACACAAAGTACTCCTGATTCCTATAATACTTGTATACAGAAAATGTCTCGTAGTAAAGTATTTAGCGGGTTCTTCTTTTATACATTCTTATTATCCTACCATACGCTTGTATTCCCCATGACGTCAATGGCATCAACACTTATTGTATCACTATTGTATAAAATGTCATGGAGCATCTGTCAAAATCTGTTCAACTGCCTACACATGTAATTGTGATTATTTCTCAATAAAATCTTTTTTGTGTAAAAAAAAAAAAACAAGCGGCTTCCCATGTGGGCATTGGACAGAGGAGGAGGCAGGAGCACCAGCGGGGGACCTGAGTTTCAGGGCCACTTTGTGCAATCCCATTGTACAGAGCAGGTACGTATAGAGATGTTTGTTATTTTTAAAAAAATCCTTTACAATCATTTAAATGTATTTCTACTACTTCAATACCAGGCACTTTTACCCCCCTCCTGCCCAGACCAATTTTTAGCCTTTAACACTGTCACACTTTGAATGACCATTGTGCGGTCATGCAACACTGTACCCATATTACATTTGTATATTTTTTTTTTACACAAATAGAGCTTTCTTTTGGTGGTATTCTAAATTAAAGTGCTTCTAAACGATCACCCTGTAGAAACAACCCATTCAGTTTAAAATTGAAATGAAAGGCAAACGTGTGTAAAGATATATAAAGAAACATTATAAATACTATTTTTCTCTTTTTTATAAGTGATCACATTCTCTCTGTTCCCTCTATTATCAGATGCATAACAGCTGGATGGATGTTGAGCTTTCCTGCCTAGTGTGATCAGTTTTTAACAGGAAAGCAGAGGAACACCAGGAATTTCACACAAATAATTGTGACAGCAATAAAAGTGATCAGATTTTTTTTAAAGGGACAATGTTAAAAAAGACTCAGCAAAAGAGCGAGAAGATAGCGGAGAAGACCCAGCAGAGGCAGAAGACAGCAGACAGAGGGAGAAGAACCGAAGAGGGCTAGAAGACATCAGCGGAGAAGACCCAGAAAGGGAAGAAGAACTGGCAGAGGCAGAAGACATCAGCGAAGGAGGCAGAAGGGCCAGAGAGGGGAGAAGAGATTGAAAGAGACGACGGAGCTGCCTTAATAAATTACTTTAAAAACAAGTTGTGTTTTATTTTTGACACTTTTTTTAGGTGAATGGGTAGGGGTACTCATTCATATAGGGTGGGGGGCTGGAATCTGGGGGCCCCCTTGTTAAATGGGCTTCCAGATTCTGATAAGCTCCTCACCCACAGACCCCAGCAACCAACAGCCAGGGTTTTCAGGCCCTTGTCCTCATCAACATGGGGATAATGTGCATTGGGGTGGGGGGGCGCAGGGCCCCCTGCCCCTAAAGTATCCACGCCCCCATGTTGAGGGCATGTGGCCTGGTATGGTTCAGGAGGGGGGGCGCTCGTTTGTCCCCACCCCTTATCCTGACCTGCCGGGCTATGTGCTCGGATAAAGATCTGGTATGGATTTTGGGGGGACCCCATGCTGTTTCTAAGCGTGGGGGTTCCCCTTAAAATCCATACCAGACTGAAGGGCCTGGTATGCTCTTGAAGGGGGAACCCATACCATTTTAAAAAAAAATTTGGTGTGGAGTTCCCCTTCAAGATCATCAGAGCACAAGTCGCATGCCGAAGTCGGATCAGTTAGGGTGGCGATCCGGCTTTGATCAGACTTCAGTGATATTCAATGGGCTGAATTAGGATCGAAGTCGGACCAAAGTAGTGCAGGGAGCATTTTCAAATTCGGACCGACTTGTGTCGGACCAGTTAAGACAGCTCCCATGGGGTAACTAAAAAACATTGATTTCCACACATCATACGACATGAGCTCCCAATGTCGGAGCGTTTGTCGTACCAATGTGAACCCAGCCTTAATTGAACAAGTTGTGAGAACGTGCTAATTGTTTTCACATGGGATGGGTGACTATTAAGTAGAAAGATCCCTCTATTTTAGTAATGTCTGTTTAGGCAACACTGTACATTTTTTAAATAATCAACAGATTGTTTGTGCTTTGACAAGATATGTTTCTGGGGCAATAAAAACAAAAATCACATATGCAAGTAATGGATAGTTTGTCATCATTTTGCTTTTACCCAATTTTGCGCTGACTGACTTTAATAAAGCTTCTAAAATATTAGAAATTTCATATTCAACCAACATTCAGTATCTCGCTAGCTCAAAATATGCAGAGGTGGAAATTACATTGTATGCATTGCTTTGATTTATTCACATGGTTCTCTGCTGTTGAATCTATGAAAGTTCTGTGTTATTTCTTTCTTTTTCTTTTATTGAAAGGCTGGAAGAGTTGTTTTTGATAAAATATTAAGTTTGCTAGTTTGTCTGCCAAAAATGTTTCATGAAAGCCATGGAACTGAGGAAGAGAATCATTTTCAGATATAATATCTCAGATTCATTACACCATTTTTCAACTCAAAGATAATAATAAACAGAGGCTGTGTCCACCAGTATTAGTACAGGGAAAGGGGTTAACACTATGGGGCGATCAAGGGGTTAAATGTGTGTTCTCTCAGTGTGTTCTAACTGTACGGGGATAGGACTGAGTAGGAGAGGAGACATATCACTGATCCTACTTACTAGGTACAAACAACATGTCTCCTCTCCTCTGACAGCACAGGGAATTGTGTGTTTACACACACAAATCCCCATGCTGGCGCTCATACACGTGGCCGGCAGCGATCATGACCACCGGCTATGCGCATCGGGTCTCCCGCAGTGCAGCGGGCACGTGCGCGCCCTCTGGTGGATCTTAAAGGAAACCCGTACGGGTTTCGCGGAGGGGAGCCATTCTGCCCCCGTAAATACATGTGAGCCAGTCGGGAACCGGTTAAAAAAAAAGATTATTTTTGAATAAAAATGAGAAAAAAGAAAGTGAACAAGCAAGCAGCCTGACTGACAGTCTGATTGAAGTTGTTGAACAGAATTGTGACAGCAGATGAGAACAAACTCCAAGCAGGGGTGTTTTTTAATTATTTGTATACCAATGGCCAATACCTTATATCTAAAGGGCCGATCCTTTGATCTCTTAAAGAATCTACATTGAATGCCCCAAATTTCAATATATTCAAGTCTTCATGTATAGTCCAGAACCATCATTTAATTTAAATATTTTGATGATCTTGAACCAAAATAGTGTCACATATATAATAAAGTTGCATTCAAAGAAAATAGTTTACCTTTTTGAGCAAAAGGATTCCCTCCCTTGTTTCTTTATCAGTGGATATGGAGAAAACACCATCCCCATTGACAATTGAGTATTTGATGTCAGCATTTAGTCCAATGTCTGCATCATTTGCCTTGATTTTTCCAACTGCTGAGCCCACTTGAGCTGATTCAGGAACATAAAGCTGATAATGTTCTGTTGAAAAATGTTTAAAAAAAATAATGATTAGCATACAATAAATGGTCAGAAACAATCCCAATTAAAACAAAAGCAACACTAAAGCCTTTACGCCTGATTTACTAAAGAAAATCTGTGTTTGTTTTTGTATCAAAAAGCAAGACCAAATGACCAATCATGCTCTTAGTGTTCACAATGCAGATGGAGATGCATACATTAGTTATAGTTTACACATGCCATTGTTTGCTATTCTTCATAGGCTCCAGCGACTGACTGTATTGCAGAAAAGTGGCGGCTGCCTAAAAGAAAAGTTATTTTCCCCAATTTTTTTGGGACTTTTTGACATTTTACTAGTTTGCATGTGAATTTCATGCAAGAACAATACCATAGAAGGTGTATACTAATAATATTAATGTGACTGTAAAAAAAAACATTGAAAGGAAAGAAAAAAATAATAGTCCCTGCTCAGATTACAACAGTGTGCATGTAATAAATACAGCAACATTTGCTAATATATATGTTTTGGCCATGACAACAGCGGGTATATATATGGGTACTCATATTTCATATGATGATTGTAGGGTTGCCAACTGTCCATATTTTTGGGGTATAGTTTGTAAACAGAAAATTTTTCTTGCACGTATCTATAAAGTGCAAGATACAGAAACAAAAAGCCAACAATAGGACAGTTTTTTGCTCTTACTGACCAGCAGTATAAGAGGTGCTGGGAGAGATTTGCAAAAACTGGTGCACACATAATTTGGTGCAACTCTGCATAGTAACCAATCAGCTTCTAGGTTTTTATTGAACAAGCTGAAGTTAGAAGCTGATTAGGTACTTTGTACAAATGCACCAGGTTTATTGTGCACCAGTTTTAGTAAATCTCCCCCACTGTTACATACTCTTGGCCACTGCACTTTGTATACTGTGTTGTATGCCACACAGTCGAGTGTTTGTTGTTGTTTGTTTTCTCAAGTATTGCCAGTTGCTAAATAGACCATGACTGTTTTAATGACATTCTTCTTGAAGGTAGAGTCAGAAAAAGTGGGGGAATTGCAATATATGCATTGACCATAAGTGTATTCTTCAGCTGATAAGTTAAAGTGGAGTTCCACCCATTGTACTCCTCTCCCCCTCCGGTGCCACAATTGGCACCTTTTGGGGGGAGGGGGGCAGGATACCTGTCTTTCACAGGTATGCTTTCCCCACTTTCAAGAGCCTCAGCCGTGGGTATTGACGTCACCGCCCGGGCTCCCTCCTCCTCCCTCCTCCTCCCCCTGTCTCTGGGCCAGAAGGAGAGAGGAGCGGAGCATCACGCATGCGCAGTAGGGTTCCTGGCATTAAGCCAAAGGGCTACACTACTGGGTTCCCTTACTCGCAATGGAGGTGGCATGCACCGCTGATGGAAACATCAGCTGTGGTGCCGACATCACTGGACTCCAGGACAGGTAAGTGTCCGATTTTTAAAAGTCAGCAGCTGCAGTATGTGCAACTGCTGGCTTTTAATTTTTGCAGCGATGGGCGGACCTCCGCTTTAAGGGATTGTATTTATTGGTCCTGAAAACATCCACGCACTGACGCAAACCTGAAACACAAGTGTACCAATTCTCATAGTGATTTCTTTTTGGACTTATGTATGCTCTTTTAGTAAATAATGCCCTATTTTATACTGTCATAGTGATGTGCAGTAAAAAAAAACAAACTTTACAGATTGTAGGAAAAGACTGATGTAGCATTTTGTATCTCCTTTTTACATTATGCGTTCGCATTTTCAGTTTGTAATACAGATAAATATTTTAGGCTGGGGTGAAGAGACTTTTTTTTTCTATTCTGAGAAATGGCTGTGTGAACTGCACTAAAATACTAATTTCTATCATATACATCATGTTCTGCTGTGTAACATATTCAGCACAAATGCAGCTGAGAAAGAGGAAGATCCTTTTTTTAATATCTGAAACCAAAGTCAGATAATCATGCTGTGACTTCTAGGGTTGCGAGTCACCGCATACAGCTGAGTAAAAGCTCACAAGCAATGCTGTTGATCTTGATGAAAGAGGCCAAAATGGACTTCTCTGCAAACTCATAACTCACAGGCTGCTCAGCTGTCGTCTGAATCACATACAGCAAAAGCAAATTTTACTTTTGGGACTTAAATCTCTGACTATTAAAGTACAATGCAAATAGCTCTTTGCTGCTGGGTTTTAGTTATTAGAAAAATAATTTAGAAATATATCCACATGACATCAGATCAATAAAAACTATTTAAATAAATAGTTGATGTAGCATTTAAATCCAGGGATGTACCTGAATAAAAGTAGAATACCCATCCATCCATTTACTGAAATAAATCATGCAAAATCAAAATCAATAAAAGTTTCCCTAAACGATGGAATTGCCAAAAGAAAATGATGTTTTTGTACTGTTCACCTTTATTATCTGCGCATAGATTGGCCAGATTAGCAAAGAATAACTCGAATTAATGGCCTAGGAAATTGAAATGTATAATTCATATGAATCTCTGTAGACTTCATATACTGTATATGTTTAGGCAGATAAAAATAATGCCAATTGAAGGATTTTATATTTTAAACTAAAAGTGTATGTTAAGCAAAACACCTACACCAAACAGTATAACCTTTTTTTAATCATAACAAAAAGGTGTGTTCACAGGCACTTCCTTCTCTACGGTGACAACGGCTCAGTACAGCTGCAGTTTTGTCCCCTACTGCAGTAGTCACTACAGTAAAATGATGATGTTATGCCGCGTACACACGGTCGGATTTTCCGACGGGAAATGTTGGATGTGAGCTTGTTGTGGGAAAGTCCGACTGTGTGTATGCTCCATCGAACATTTGCTGTTGGACTTTCCGCCAACAAATGTTTGCTAGAAGATTCTCAAATTTTCCGCCAACAAAACTTTGTTGTCGGAGAGTCAGATTGTGTGACACAAGTCCACACACAAAAGTTCACGCATGCTCGGAATCAAGTACGAGAGGGAAGCGATCGGTCTTGTAAAGCAATTGTTCGTAATGGAGATAGCACATTTGTCACGTGGCAAATTTTGAAATCTCTCAATGCAGTGCATTCTCTTCTTCTTTATAATGCTATAATAATGAAGTTGCATTGCTGCTGATATTTACAGAGTTCTGACAAACAGATTTTTTATTATTTCTCGTGATCTCCTGAATAATATTTGTTTTTGTTGTTTTTTTTTTTTCTCGTGATCTCCAGAATAATCTTTTTTTTTCTTTTTTTTATCTCGTGATCTCCAGAATAATCTTTTTTTTTTTTTTTTCTAGTGATCTCCATATTTTTTTTTATTTTGTGTGTCAAGTTACCACAACACCATTATTATCTTGTATTTTTTAACCTCAAAGATTCAACTATGTTGGTGTCCCTTGTTACTTTGAGATTGTATTTTTGAAATGTACCTGCCTACTCACAAACAAACTGTTCTTTTTGAACTAAAACACATAGCCAATCATTTGTCCAAACAAAAAATAGAAATTTAATAGGGGTCATAACAAAATCAAGAAGAAGGCAACGCTGGAGAAACAGTTGGAATTGGTGAAGCCTTTGTACCCCAGGGCAGACATCAATTATTACTGTCAAAATTGGTAACCTGAGGAGTCCATTTAATAGGGAGCACGATCAGGAGCAGCAGCAGATGACATATATGTCCTGAGGCTGTGGTCTTACAACAGCCTGCGTTTTTGGCCAGACCACACAAAACCCAGGCCATCACTCTCAACACTTCCTTCCACGCTTCCTTCCATGCTGCGGTGGGTTGGGTGCCTGTGGTGTTGCTGGAGGTGGTGGAGGAGTATGGTCCAACTCACACAGGTGGGTTTTATTTGTGAGTTTCCCCCTCGCCCCCATGTTTGGGGTCTTCAAAATAATTTCCACACAGACTGTGTGTTGGCCCTCCTCCATGTGTTCAAGCTTGCTTGCTGTGACACAGACAAATTCTTCGTGGCCACCAGGGGTCGTGTTAAGTGACGCAGTAGCCTGGCGAAGGAAAACAGTCGCTGACTCTGCCAGGTTCCTTACCTTCCTGGTCCTTTTGGTGGAGGGCGGAGGCTGCTTGCCACGGCCTCCTCCTGGCTGAGACTTTCCTGTGTATGAAAATGGCACATAGTTTTAGGTTCTTGGTCATCAATCACACACAATTTTTAGCTCCTGACTGTTGCAAATTGAATGTTACCAAACAGAAAAGACTATCATTCTCACACCAGTATTTTTCATTCTTGTCCCAATCATTTTTGGCTACTACTGTCTATTGATATGTAAACCCCTTTGTTAAATCAGAAATTAGAGATCAATAACATCTAGTTAACATCATTCAATTTTTGTCAAGAAATTTCTTCAACAATGCTATACCTGGCTCAAGCTGGGCTCCTCCACATCTTCTTCCTGGGTGAAAGGCCCTGGTTGGACTTTAGGAGCCTCAGCTGATGCGGAAGGAAGTGTTGAAGGAAGTGTAGATAGTGATGGCCTGGGTTCTGTCTGGTCTGACAAAAGAAGCAGTCTGTCATAGTACCACAGCCTGGGTACATATACGTCATCTGCTGCTGCTCTGGATCTCATGGAACCCTGGACCTTCTTGCACTCCCTATTATATGTGCTCCTCAGGCTACCAATTTTGGCTTTCAAATAGTTGATGTCTGCCATGGGATACACTGGCTTCACCAATTCAAACAGTTTATCCAGCGCTGACTTCCTCTTTTGCTTGTTGGAGTAGTCCCTGCATTGGACTTGCCAGAGACATGGCAGCTCCCTGTACATATTTAGGAATTTGGGCAGGAAGTCCGGGTCAGTGAATTTATCCACCATTTTAGCTGCAAGACACAACACAAGACAAACCCTAATGTCAGGCTAAACTCTCCTAATCTTGTCCCAATATAGGCCTCAATCTATAAGCAGTATAGGCCACTAACCATGGCCCAAGTTACAATTGTACCTTTGTTTGTACGATCAGTGCTTACGATCCTCCGTCCTCCACTCACAGATCGTACATACGAGGCCTGCATGTTATGCTTTATATACACTGTGCATGCGTCAAACTCCGCCCCTGTCCTTCTTTCTAGTGTATTCCCTGCCTCTTCTCTTTCGGGGCAGTAGAAGAGCACATGGAGGAGACACAGCAGGTGTGTGCTGAGAGCAGCAGCGATGAGGAAAGCCCTGAGCAGTTCCACATCCAGGAGGAGATATGAGGCCTCAAATATGTCATTTGAAGAGAAGGTGGAGGTGGTGGACATCTTGAAGAGGGCAGACTATGATGGGAAGTATGGACCGTACAGAAACCCAAATGTGAGAAAGGCCAAGATCATGACTAAAGTTGTGAGAAGTCTGCACAGGACTTTTGGGGTACGATGATCCCAGGAGCAATTGAGGAAATGCTGGTCAGACCTGAAATTGGGGGAGCAAGATCAGTATAGAAAGGTGAGGAAAGTGCTGCAAAAAAGTAACTATTTGTTGTGTGTTCCTATTATTATTATTACTTTTGTGCTGGTACATGTGCTTTTCTTTACTGTTGTACAGTTTAAAATGCCAAGTTTGAGTTTCCTGGGCACAGAAATCATTCGTATTAAATATTGTTTGTTTGACCACTAATACAAAGTTTTTGGCAGATGCAGGTTAACTACATTTGTTCATATATTTGTTCATGCCTATTTGGATTAAGAGAAGTTTATTACATTGTTGTCTAGATGTGTTTGAAACTATAATGAAATACCAACTTGATTCAGTGTAAGGAGAGGACACTCAGCAGTTGTTTACACATCTGGACGCAGGAGCACTAGTGTGGGACACCATAACAACCTTTTTATGGTGTTCCATGCAGGTGCTCCAGTGGATACTAGGGGTTTCTCCATGTTTGGAACTGGCACAAAACAGGTAAATATTCCAGGTTTGGAAAGGGGAAAAAATCATGTTTTCAGCTTGGAACTCTGCCAAAACAAACAATTGGATGTCACTTCCAAGCAATGTTTCATATTACTATTTCTGGCCTTAAATATCTGTCTGCTAAGTATACCTTTTTTGGGTATAAAAAATAATTGTGCCATCTGAGGACACCAGGAACCCCACATCTCCTGAAGAAGGGGAACCCAGCACACAACCTGATGATGTGGATACAGAGTTTCAGGAAGTGGTCGAAATGGTGACCACAACAGGTTAGTGTTTGAGACCACAGCTTCAGGTAATAGATGTATGCCTGCATATTTATAACACATGGTGTGTTTTTTTTTTATTTTTAGGTGATGCGGATGTTGTGGAAGAAGAAACTCACTTCAACAGTGCAAGTGCACAATTACTCATCAGTGAGATAATGGTGTGCAATTAGGATTTAGAGAAGGCCAAGCAAAATATCAATGATGTTCAAAAAAGACTGACCAACATCATTGATGTGTTAGCCAAAATCTAAAACCACCAAAAACTGTAAACTTTGTCGTTATTGTTTTACGTTTTTTAAAAGTTTTAAAGTAAATGCAAAGCCAAGTTTTGAAGATGCACACAGTGTGTCAACATGTGCTATCTGCCATTATGGGATATCAATGTACGCGTTTTGTGGGTGCAACTACTTCCTCGAAACTAAATTAGGTGAGAGGAAGGGGTTGCACCCCGAAACACTTCCATTGTTCCCCCATGATGGAAGCTAGCACATGTTTACACACCGTGGCTTATTTAAAAAAAGCAAAACCACTTTGCTCTACAAGTGCAATGCAAGTGCACTTGAAAGTGCACTTGTAGGGCAAAGTGGATTGTCCTTTCTGAAATAAAGCCCATTGTGTCAACATGTGCTAGCTCACATCATGGGGGATCAATGTACATGTTTTGGGGGTGCAACCCCTTCCTCTCACCTACTTTAGTTTCGAGGAAGGGGTTGCACCCACAAAACGCGTACATTGATATCCCATGATGGCAGATAGCACATGTTGACACACTGTGTGTTTTGTGGCTTTAGAAAAATAGATGTAGGGAAACGACACACATTTTAGGCATGGGATCATGGGGGAAATCCACATTTTTAATCCCAATTTGTGTGCATCTTCAATATTTGACTTTTACAGGGGTGAGATCACAACATCTGATGAAGACAAAATCAATACAGTTTTGACATACTAATGTCTCATATGGCCCTCACTTTATCAAAGTTGAACTTTGTAAGTTCCTGAGTTAGGTATGTGTATGTTATGGTTTTAAACATGCCTGTTTAGCCACAAAAAAGGCTATATACTGTCAAACATACATGTTATACACCAAAGATGTTGGTTTGTTAAAAAAACCCTTTTATAATGCACATGTGAATGTGCTTAGAGTAAAATGTTTTATACTCAACAATGTGTGGCTTCTTTCAATGCTCAATACCAGTTTTTTTTAGTAAGTTGGTGTAGTTACAGTGACATTGGGGGTTATTTACTAAAGGCAAATCCACTTTGCACTGGCAGTGCACTGGCAGTGCACTTTCAAGTGCACTGCCAGTGCACTTGTAGTGCATAGTGGATTGGCCTTTAGTAAATAACCCCCGCTGTGCTCTAAAATGCGCCCCAATCAGGCCATTTTAGGGACTCCAAGCAATTAATTCCTGGAGTTGAAAAGGGTGATTATTTTTATCATTAATGCATTACATACATTAACAACAAAGACATTGTGGGTGTGTGTGTGTGTGTGTAGCAGACCCACAGCACAACATAATAGTTAGCTGAAAAAGAGATTGTCACCTCATGTATCAAATAAGTTATGTTTGCACTATTGAAGAAAATGGCCAAAAATAAAAGGCCTTTGGAGAAATTGGAGACAGATAAGAAACGCAAGCAGTAAATCAAATGAAATATGAGTTTAGATTTTAACAACAAATTTATTTGAAAGAGCTTAAAGATTCTCTGGCACATCAATGGCCCCCTACCCGCAAAGTACTCCACATAGCTTTGCCGTACTTCGTGGACGCATTGGGAGGGCAAGCCAGGACGGCCAGGTTCAAGCGCTGTCATTGTTTCTGCCAGTTGCAACTGAGCCCAGATAGTTAGCTGCATTCTTATGCAGAAAATTATGCAGAATGCAGCAGCTTAAAATGATGTGATTCAGTTTGTATTCGGCCATGTTTATGGTCATTTGGAATAGCCAGAACCGGCTGGCCATTATGCCAAAGGTGTAGTGAATGTGTAATGTGGCAATCCACACTACCCCAATCAGTGCAAAAAAAAATGATGAAATGCAATCAATACAAATACATATATGTGTAATGGTGCTGCAATCTAAAAAAAAAGAATACTCAGTTTTACCTGGAATAAAATAGAAAATATATGAGCAACCCACAAATAAAAAACTAGTTAAAAACTGCTGTGTACAAATAACACACAAAGGAAAGGGAATAAGTGCACCCTAATACACTAATGTGACAAATGAATAAATGGAATATTGTGAATGTCCAGATGAATCTCAAATAGCCTCCATCCACATACAATATAAGCATAAACAAAAACGTGCTGAAACAAATAAGTGCTAAAACAGATAAAGGAACTCCAGTGTTAGCAAAACCACAAAAAATGGTCCATAGTGCATTAGGTACAGTTCATATGGAAAGGGGTTATTCCGATGAAGAGCCCTAATGTATCCTTTTCAGCATATGGTCTCACCAGATGGTCAGGGAATATAAGAAAGGGGAGGCCAGGTGGCCGCTTACCGGAACTGTAGGACCCCTATTACAGAGGACTGGTAGGCACAAACAGAAATGAACGGTCAGTCACAGGCGGCAAATTCAAAGGTCCATCCAGATCCTCTCATCCACCCGCATGCCAGACTTCAATGCATTCCACAGACCCACGCTCCGTAGGTGGAAATGAAAAAGGAGGGCTCTCTTCATGTGTTCAGACTAAGAGCCTCTGCCTGATTTTAAGGCCAACAATAACATTTGGACACATTTTAGGGGGTGTTTGGGGTAAGCACTACAATGGAGAAGAAAAAATACATTGTTAAGTGACTAGGCTAGGTGTGTATGGGCCCAGGATAGCATGCTGGGGAGGTTAGTTAAGGCAAAAATGCTTGAAGACAAAAAGGGAGCATTAAAAGCTTACAGCATGCATGAGGACAAAGAGGACATTCACAGCATATTACAATCATGGTAATACATAGAATGTGATATTAAAGGATAAAACTTACCTTAATATAGTCCTTCTGCAGGACCTGAATGATGGCAGAACAGGTCTCTGAAATAATGATTCCCAGAGCCTGGGGAGAGATCCCAGTCATGAACTTGATATCTTGGAGACTTGACCCCGACGCCAAATACCGCAAGGTGATGATGAGCCACTGCTCGGTAGTGATGGCTTGCCGCATGCAGGTGTCCTTCTTGGTAATATAGGGGGACAGCAAAGCCAACAGACGGTGATAGACGGGGTCCGTCATCCAGAGATAGTTCCTGAAATTGTCAGGATTATTCTCCTGGAGCTCCCGCAGCAAAGGCATATGAGAGAATTGGTCATGATTAAGCAACCAATTCTTGGTCCAGGAACTCCTCCTCCCCCTGTTCATGGACTGGATTTGGGTCAAAGCAATAGCTTCAACACCAAGCCAAACAACAGCATGAACTCTATGATGAGTACATAACCACAAAATGGCTAGAAAATGGTCGGCTGCTCAGAACGAACAGAACACATTGAAAATCAGAAAGGACCTGACAAGAAGGAGCCTAAATTCAGAAACGTGCAGACAAGAACGCACTGGAAAACAGAAGCAAACTATAAATAGAACGCACTGAAAGACAGGAACGAACTGACAACACGCACTGAAGAACAGATACGAACTGACAAGCACAAACTGAAAAGCAGAAACTAACTGAAAAGCACAAGGCTGAAAAGCGCGAATCGTCTCTCACCAAACTTCTACAAACACAAGATAAACACAAGATTAGCAGAAGGAGCCCAAAGGGTGGCGCACTGGCTATTGAACTTCCTTTTTATCGGCTCGTCGTACGCGTTGTACGTCACCGTGTTCTCACATTCAGAATTGTTGGCCAAGATTTGTGTGACCGTGTGTATGCAAGACAAGTTTGAGCCAACAACTTTTGAATAAAAAGCCACGGTTTTGTTGGCGAAAAGTCTGATCGTGTGTACGCGACATTAGCCTTCAGTGTAGTACACACACATCCACACAAAGTGTGAGATTTACTAAAACTGCCCCATGCAAAATCTGATGCAGCTCTGCAAAGAAATCAGCTTCCAGATTTTATTGTCAAAGCTTAATGTAACAAGCTGCAATTAGAAACCATTTTGGATTGGCTACCATGCACAGCTGAACCAGATTCTGAATGCTCCAGTTTTAGTAAACCGATCCCACAATTCATAGAAAAACCACAGGATGTACTTAGCAGAAGGAGAACGAACATGAACAAATTAAGGGTAGAATATTAACAAAAAAACACTTCTGTTTACCTTGGAAGCATTCTACAGAAGTATTTTTAGTTCTACATTTATTTTAATGCTTTTCTGAAATGAACCATTTTCTCTTCAGATTACCCAGTAAAGGAATATCTATTAAAATAATTACCACATCAGGAGAGAAATAAGAATACTTTCTGAAGTTCATCTTTAATTTTTTTGTTATATTAACCCCTTCACACCTAAGGGTAAAACAAATCTAAATGTCTAAGCACACATTTGCAAATTTGACATGTGTTAGTAAAACCGTACATATCATCACAACTACTTTGTGCATCCAGGTGGATTATACCTTGTTTTTTTAAAGACTAATTGTGCTTTCATTTGGTGGTAAATGGTAATGGATAGCTCCTGTTTTTTTTTTTTGATTATCAAAGGAAACTGGCCCAAAATAGTAAAAAACATTTTTTTTAAATTTAGCTGTATATTTTGTTTTTCGTATTTACTACCATAATCTACCACCAAAGAACAACCAAAAACACATTCTCCTGACAATCGCAATGATACCACATATTTGTATGTTATTTGTTGTTTGTACGCATAGTACAGCCCAGAAGCAATAGTGCACATTTTTTTGTCCTGACACTGATGCTAATTTAAAAAAAAAACCTGTCCAAAATATACTGACCCTGACCTTTGACCCTGACCTTGACCCTGACCCAAACATTAACCCTGGCACTAACCTTGATCTAGGTACTTTTCTTCTTTTTTTCTTCGGGAGATCCAGGTCCAGATCATTAGTGCAGGGCCTGGGGCTCTCATTGAGACCCCGGTCCCTGTGCTTGGAGTGGGCCATGCAGCACACTCCCAGCACAAAGAGAGAAGCACATATATGCAGCCCTGCGTAAAAATGTCCAGTGCAATGAGGCTGCATATATGTGTTATGTCAGTGTGAAGGGGTTAAGATTAGATTATTTTAGCCAGTTATATCCAGTTTGGGTTGATAATCTTGGAACTCTATATCATGCTAGCATATCCTGTTAGTATATGTTTACATTTCCACAATTCCACAGAGATTCTTGTACAATTTGTTATTAACCGATTGACGACCAGCGCACATCGATGTATGACGGCAGAATGGCGCTGGTAAGCAAAAGGGTGTACAGGTACATCCCCTTTAAGAAGCAGTGCTGCGGTCCCTATGACCGCGGGTCCCGCAGACTCGATGCCCGCCACATGCCCACAATCGTGTCACGGAGAGGAAGAACAGAAGAACGCAAAGCAATCAATATACACTTATTACAATTTTTTTAACAAAAATATGTAGAAGAATACATATCAGCCTAAACTGAGGAAAAACATTTTTATATATATATTTTTGGGGGATATTTATTATAGCAAATACCAAAATTGACGCTCTTTTTTTGTTTCTAGCGCATAAAATAAAACTGCAGAGGCAATCAAATACAACCAAAAGAAAGCTTTATTTGTGGGAAACAAAGGACGTCAATTTTGTCTGGGTACAACGTTGCATGATCGCGCAATTGTGAGTTAAAGCAACACAGTGCCGAATCACAAAAAGTGCTCTGGTCAGGAAGGGGGTAAAATCTTCCGGGGCTGAAGTGGTTAAGGTGAAAAAACACCTGGCAGTGACCACCCCCCCAGCCCCCTGTTTTACTTACCTGAGCCCTGGAACTTGACCCGGCGGGGATGCCCTGTCTCTCTGCTCAGGGTTCTCGGCTCTTGATTGGATAGATTGATATCAGTGCAGCCATTGGCTCCAATGCTGTCAATCAAATCCTCCTGGGCTGAAGTGGTTACGTTGAAGTCTTTTGTTAGCATCTAATATTATATTGCATATACATTATCCAACAACACATAGTGATCACACTTTAAAGTGGTTGTAAACTCTCTTACACCACTTGTACCTACAGTTAAGCCTATAATAAGGCTCACCTGTAGGTTCTGTAAATATCTCCTAAACCTGCACAGTTTAGGTAATATTCACTATATACGCTTTGGTGCTGTTTGGTGCTGCTGGTGGCGTTTCTTCAGGGCCCATACCATGACCGGCGGCTCCTACGCGCACACACAGGAGTGATGCCATTGCGGCTCCGGCCAGTCACAGCGCCGGAGCCCACAAACCCAGAAGTAACTCCAGTGAAAGATGTCGGCAGTGCACTCCATATGCCAGAGCTGATTCAGGGCATCGTTCTTAGATAAGTATATCATAATGAGCTAGTATGCGATGCATACTAGCTCCTTATTCCTCTGTCTTGCAAGTTTTTTTCTTTTTTTGTTTTGTTTGTTTGTTTGGTGGTCTACAACCTCTTTAAGTTGTTACAAGGGCCTATTTTTCTAAAGCTCTTTCCATCTGTTTTGAAGTATATTATGATCAGATTTTGTACTAACAGGGCCCTATTTTGCTTGTTTTTTTCTTGTTTTTTTTTTTTACATAAACGTTTTATTGAGTAAGCAAGAAAGTACAATGGAAAAATTCCAAAGGTCCTGAATAAGGTTGAGTAGAGACATCCGGGATGAAGAGAGGAAAAGAAGAACATCATCTGCAAAGGCTGCGACCTTGCACTCTCAATTCCTTACCAACACCCCTTTAATATCAGAGTTCACCCAGATGTTAAGTAGCGAAGGTTCCAGAGTAAGGATTTAAAACAAAGGGGATAAAGGGCACCCTTGTCTGGTAGCATCGTGGTTGTAGAAGATGTTTGACAGGTGGCCATTGACTCTGACTTTGGCTCTGAGATTTGCATACAGCGACATGATGAAAGCTTGCATGATCAGTCTAAGCCGAAAAAGCTCTTAACACCTCCTCCATAGAGACCAAGGCCAATCTATTGAATGCCTTTTCAGCATCCATTGAAAGAAAGAATCCTTCCTGTTGGTTGGAGGTAAGCCAATGATGCAGGTCCAGGGCATTTACGGTATATTCCTGGCCTTTCTGCCAGGGACATAACCAACTTGATCAAGGCCAATACAGACTGGTACATGGTAGGAAACATTGAATTAGGTGAAATACAGTTAAGCACAATTTCTGTAAAATAACTTTCAATATTATTAAGCTCTCCTTTCAGATTGTTTTGGATTTTCTTTGTTATGTTCAGGCAAATAAACATTGGAAATTCACAGATTTTATACTTTATGTTATTGCATGTGATTATTTATATAATTTATAAGATTTTTAAAAATTAGACCTATTCTTTTCTGATAAATCTAATAACAAAAAAGTATAAAATAAAATAAAATAAAATGTTAATATTATACAACACCAACAACAAATAAGAATAATAATAGTAATTATCATTGTTATTATTATTATTATTTGTTTTTTTAGCTTTTTTTAATGTATAACGGCTAACAGATATGCTATCATTAATACCGTACTATTCTCTGGTGAAAAGCTGCTAGTAGAGGACAAGTTGTACTTTATTTGCTACATTTCCATTTCCTACAAAGGAAAAAATAAAACTGCCATTAGGTAATACTTTTATTTTGATGTATTGCTTGAAAGCTTCCTTTCCTTACAGTTAAACCAAGAACAAAGTACCAAATCAGCATTGATACCAACTGTGACTAGCCATGAATTGCAATCACACTATTAACTTTAAGCCTTAAAGTCTATGTGAGGTATGCACCAGAATTACTCTTCACGATGAGATGAAATCATTTTCTACTACTGAGCCTGCATATATTATATTGGAATCTGTTGTACTGAATCCTGACAAAAAACTAGAGCACTATTATCTGAAAATATAGTACCACAGACATCAGCTACTGAATGATAAAGAAAAATGAGCTCAACTGGCATATACTGTAAATGATAAAATGTTGCTTCAAATAAAAATGCTGAGTGAAAAAATGTTTTAGAACCTGCATTTGATACAAAATGGTTTCTTTTTGATGCTGTTCTTTCCTTGGAAATTTTTTCCAAAATGACTTATAAAATGTTCTTTATTTCCCCCAAAAAAGAATATAGGAGAAAAAGCAGCAACATGGAAAAAAGATGTGTTGAAATATTCTCTGAATCAAATCATAAAAAAACTGACTTGGTTAGCTGGCTTGCTTGATAAATTCTCTCTGAACAATGTTTAACACTGCAAAATGACCAGTGTTGCCTATTACTGCTAGTGTGCATACGGGGAAATATTATGAGACTGGTTTAATAAAGAAGTAGAGAATGTTAATTTTCTTTATTAAAAAAATAAGGATACTGGGGGTGTGTCCTGCCAATGGCCAAGTGAAGATATTCCTGCCGTGAACTCCTGGTACATCTCCCCCCAACCAATCCACTGGAGCTCAATAGAGTTCCCTGCACCCCAGGCTTCCACAGACCCAACAACCCTCCACCTTGTAACATGTTATGCAATGTGCATTATTTCCATATTAAGGAAGAAATTCTCTGTAAAGCACGGGCTATAGGTGTTATTGATGGGGCTCAACTAACCCCGTACCCAGATTTATCGAATGACGTGCCGGAGAAGTGGAATGCCTTGAAAATGCCTTGAAAATGCTCACCAAAGCACCTGCAGAAGCTGGCACCCCATAGATATGGGTATACCCCTTTGCCTGCAAAAACAGCCATGTCTATATTCTTCACTCTTCGGATGACCTGGACTCTTTGCTTTCAGAGATAGATCTTCCTTGAAGAAACAAGTAAAATAAGACTGCTATGGCTCTAAGCTCATTATTGCCTTGCTATGGGCTCTTCACCCCCCTGGAGCCTATTATTTTTCACCAAAGAGGGACTAATTATAATGCTATTCATAACATATACTGCCTGTTCACATATAAGATTCACATATGCTACATTCAGTTTAACTTTATTTTTTTTTCTTCTTTATCAGTGGTGCTTCTCTTAAACAGTAATGCTGTCTCTCGCCAATGAGTGGATATCTTCTTCTTTTATTTAACCTACTCTTTATTCATATAGCAGATGTTACTCATTGATTAAACCCATGCTTACTCATTACACTGTTATCATATATTGCTTGGACCTGTGTAGATTTATATTGTCCATTTCATCTCTTTTGCACATAGTCAATTCTTGTACCTTGTGTCTTGGGAAGGTGCCTATTGCTCACAATCAATTGTAAATGTCACCCTATACTTGTAATTAGACTGTGCCAGATACCCAGACCTGTTAAATTTTACAAACACATCCTTTTCTAGTGCACAATCTGCTCTTGCACCCAAAGTATACTTTAGGAACTGGCATATTATAATTTGAGGCATTCCTTTCCCTTTTCCTAGAAGCCCACCTCAATCAAATATCCTGAAGTACAAATCCCATCCAACCGAGATAACTTTATGACTTAAACTACAAACCCCTATTTGTCACTAGTAAGTAGTAAACTAAGGGAGTGGTTGTCTCTTAAACACTTGTGGTTTAGAAGGATGTCACTAAAAACGGACATCCTACCTCGTATCCTTTGCATTTTTCAAATGGTGCCATTAAACCCTCCCCATTCCTTTTTTAGCTCATTAAAATCTTCATTCCTGCAATACATTTGGGCTGGTTTCTCTTTGAGAGTTCACTATGAGACTTGAACCAAACATTTAGGAGGCATGAATCCCCACAATTTACTATTATATCATAAAGCCGCCCTTATGACCTGTGAATTAGATGGGTCTCTCCTTTATAACCTCCTCTTGAACGTATCCTACCCCAATAGACCTCCCTACTTTACAAAATGGGAAAGGGAACTCAATGTGACTTTCTATGCAGACGGGCTATTTAAACTGCACTAGTTCCCTGTGTCAGTGCCATTTGGTCTATTATGTTCCTGAAGCATCTGTATAGCTGTTCCTGTATTGTGCGTCCATTGCCAACCCGATCTGCTCCTGACCTTGCCTGAACTATAATCCTTTATTGAAAAAGCATGTACAATAGCGTTCAGGCAAAGTCAAGAGAAGATTGGGTCGAAGAGCAATATTAGATTATATATATATAATAGATTATTTTTATATGCTATCCTAGTGTCAACCATCTTTTTTGTGTTTGTGTTATAGAGGTGTTGGCAGCCTCAGTTTCCATTCTTTCTGCCATGATCCTCTTTGTAATCTTTGCTATAACCTCAATAAAACTATATTGCTTTAAAATAAAAGTAAGGATACTAATCTTGCTGTGTTAGCTTTGAAAATTGAACCTTACATCTTGCAGATTTGGTGACAACCTCGTCTCTCATTTATTGCTTAGAAAGACAGGAAGTGTGAACACAGACTTCAACAAAAACTTGAAAAAATTCACTCTTTCAATGTCTATTTAAAAAAAAAAAATGTATTGGTGTTCAGATGTCATTGTGGGTACTGCTCCCACTGTGTTCTCTATCATTTAAAATAAATGAAAAAATTATATTCTGGTGGTTAATTTCAAGGGACTGGATCTATTAGAAAACAGAAATACACTTTTTTATATAGACTAAAACATTAAAGTGCATGTACACTCTATATGAAAGGATAAAACCCCTTTTCATATGCCTTCTGACAAAAACATGCAACTTTCTTTTTGTACACAGCAATCAATCATTTTATCATCTTTTTGTTTACATTGCTATGGAGGGCTTTATTGGATAACCAGAGGTTTCTTTGAACACGATATTACAGATTGAACATGTACATGTCAGAAAAAACACTTGTACTTTTTGGATCAGATTGTACCTGCAGATGAAACTGTTCTCAAAGATTTATGGACAGCTTAAGATAAATGGTCTAAATGCTTTAATGCCATTTTAACCTATGGAATCTTGGGTGCTAGTAAAAGGAAGGGACATAGTTTGACAAGGTCTCACACTTGTGATTTCATTTCAAAACCCCTTTTTTAATGTGATAACGCACACCAAGATACCCTCTAATGTGTTGTACTCAGATGGGCTTCATCGTAGAGACTACCTACCCAGGTAAAATATGTTAGAGTATGTGTCCACAGAAGGATCTGCGTGCTCACTGTCAAATTAAATAAAGTGTTTTGAATAAAATTATGTCACTGGTGTGTGACCTTAACCATTTCCAGCCCTTTAGATGTCATATGATGTCCTGGACGTTGAGGGGAGATACTGGGATCAAGCCTGAAGCTACAGGCATCATCCTGGTATCTTTTATTTTTTTTAAGCCAGTGATGCTCTGTAATATAAAAGCATTTATAATGGCTAATTAAATGCTGGATTACTTTTACAAGTAGCGGGAGGGGTGCCAGCTTACTTACTATTGCCGGGCCGGAACATCCACGATCATCTCTATGGTATTACAAACCAGAAGTGACAAATATTTTGTCACTTTTGGTTTTGCCAGATGTAAACAAAGCCATTTTTGGCTTGGGAAAGGATATGATCACACTGATCTTGGTATGATCTGATGCTTTAAAGGGCAGAGGAGAGATCTGGGGTATAATAGGCCCCAGATCTGTCAGTAAAGAGTGCTTCTCCCTGATTATTGTAATATCAACAAAAGTGTTAAAACAGAGACAGTGTAAAAATAAAAATAAATAATAATAAATTTTTTTTTAAAGTGCCCCCCCCCCCATGCTCACATGCAAAGGTTGATGCATATGTAGATGCACACTTATGTTCGCACTGCACATGTGAGGTATCACCGCAAACGCTATAGCGAGAGCATTGACTCTAGCACCAGACCTCCTGTGTAGCTCTAAACTGGTAATCTGTAGAGTATGAAGACATCCATGTGCGAGACATCCAAGATGGCCAGTTGAGCCCGGAGCTCCGCACCTCCACAGATCAATAACACATACAGCGCCATACAGCACCAACTAGGAACGCACACAGCGAGGAGATCGTTCCCCCAAAATGCCAGAGAACACCCCTGGATGATTAAACTGGCCTTCAGGTGAGACCTAGGGCCACATTTTGAAGCCTCCACCGGGGCCAGGTGTACCAAGATGGCCGCCTCTGCTGCAACACAGCCTCATGCTTCCAGCATTGAAGGAGCCCCAGAACACAGGCAAGTGCTCACCCCAGCCAATTTGAACTACAGCCCAGTCATTCTTAGGAGCTACCAGCAGGCTCTGAACCCCTCACCCACTTCCACAGAATCCCTCATTGGCCGTATGGAGAGGGGAGTGATCTCGATCATCTACTCGTCACTTACTCTTCCTACCTCAAAATCCCCTTTCATGACTTCCTGGGAGTCAGATTTCCAATTCCACTGGGACCTGGAGAGCTGGCAGATGGCTTGTTTTAAATCCTTCAAGGGCGTTCTAAATACATCCCTCACAGAACCCAGTTTGAAAGTAATTTCTAGATTGTATTATATACCCTTCAGATTAGCCTCTATGTATCCCCCGCAGATCCTCTATGCTTTAGAGGTTGCCAATTTTCAGCAAAATGGCCCACATTTGGTGGGAATGTCCTAGAATCTTCAACATTATCGACAGGCTTGCTGGATTCCAGATCCATAGGACCCCGATGGTTGCCCTCCTCAATGCCTGGATACCAAAGATCTCCACTCCCACTTGAAGGCTAATCCACTTTATTCTACTAGGAGTCTGTTACCAAGGTCTGTTACCAAGGTCTGGAAACAACCAAAACTCTTGGCAATGGCTGCACACGGGAAAATCTCCTGGATAATGTCTCAGGAAAAGTTATCCAGCATATTAACAGACACGGTCCACAAATTTGAAACCACCTGGGAGCCCTGGGCCCACCACGTAGGCATCTCCTTTGTCCCTAGTGTTAAGCCATACTGAATTGAACTAAAAGCCTGCTGATAGACAAACTCTATACTCTCTACTTTCTCTCCCTCTTTAACTTCCTTTCCGTTTTCCTCCTATTCTATCCCATTTCCCCCATTGTATAATACCCAAACATTTTGGGTTATAGAGGTTATTACGAAAATTAGAGTTACAGTATTCTCATGCTTATGTGAATAGCCATTATCCTCAATATATACTGCTTTTCCGTGATGGGATGGGGATTAGAGTCAGGGGTTAGAGATTCCCCTCCCTGCACAGCTTGATCCTCTTGGGGGTGCTGGGTGAAGAGGGAGTCTCCCCTGGATTGGCCTGATCTTACTACAGCAATATCTGTTTTGACATAATCCAGAGGTCCAAAATAGCCCACAGGTTGTTAGTAGTCGGTTTATAGAGCTCCATTAATTGTTTCGTTGTTATGCTTATTTTCGGTCATCTTTCTGAAATGATCTTGGTATGGCTCTCCGATGTCACAATTGCTCACACTGAGTTACGTAATTATTATGTCCCATTGTATCTCTCTTGTTCCTCTTATATTCATCTTGTATATGACTTTTATTCCTCAAAAATATATATATATATATTTTTTTTTTAAGTAAACTGGTAACCTGTAAAAGATTTTAGAGCACTGCCTATGGAGAGTTTTAGGTATTATAGTTTGGCGTCATTCTACGGGTGTACTCAATTTTAAAGCATGACATGTTAGGTATATATATTTATTTGGTGTATCATCTTTAATATTTTATTTTACCAAAAATTTATATTATATTGTGTTTGTGCACACTAAAATCAATCAAATTGTATTTTTTCCCCAAAATTGTTTGGGGGTTATAAGTAATTTTCTAGCAAAATAATGATGATTTTTACATGTAGGATAGACCATTCAAGATAAAAATATAGTATAGGCTGTTTCTCTGCAATTTAGTGCATTATGTTGCACAGTACATTGTGTGTTGTGATGGAAGTGCATTAGAATGCAATCCAAAATATAAAACACAATGGTACACCAATGCAACATTCTATTCTCTAGCAGCTCCAGCTGAATTCTAAAAAATATAAAATATATAATGTACATATAATATACATTATATTACAACGTATAATATAATAAATGATTGAATATACAGTATAAATACATCAATAATTATAATTTATAAATACAATACAGCAGAGATACAACTCCTCATCATAGTCACAAGCAGTTTTGGAGACCCAAGAGATATAAGCAAATGTAAGTTTTTTTCCCTTTTCAGTATATGCTGAAATATATGTTTTGGTGGAATGACTCTATAGCTAGAAAGAAGAGGAGGGCATATCAGGAGAAATATGTTTACTTACAATCATTAAGGTTACTAGAAATCATATTTAAACAGAAAAAAAGTCATTTTAGAACACTTCTATTACCTCAGTGAAAAATTTAAATTGGCAATATTTTAGGCTGTGTGGCTGTATGGATAGTAAACTACAATCCTCATTGCCAGTGTTCTTGTTAAAGTTAGCTTTTCATCAAATTTTTAAATACCACTATTTAATAATAATAATCATCATCATCTGTTACAGTTATTATTCAGAAAAAATATTGATAACATATTACTGGTTGCCATGAACAACATTGATATTTTATTTATTTAATTTTCTTTTGTAGCAAAGAAATGCCCCCCATTTAATTAGTGGTGTTAAGAATATACTGTTGCAGTGTTATTTCTCAGCCTTTGCAGGCTTGGCCTATTAATAGTAAATAAGACCCATAAGCTAGTATTAACAACTAATAGACTTCACAAGATTCTATAATTGGTTACTTGATCTATAATTTTGGGTTCTACACCACTGACCCAGCCATCAGTAATAACTACAGGCATACCCCACTTTTAAGTACACAATAAGGTTTATTTACTAAAGCTGGAAAAATAAAAAAAGCAACTTTGTCTTAACAGTAGTTGGAAATGGCAGGGTCAGTAAAACTACAATGACTGCCTAATTTATAACATCTATTTAAAGTGAACCTATGCCCAGACTATGCACATCAAAGTATTAACATATTCTGAATAAGCATTTTCAAACTTCACAACAGAGGCAGCTATTTTAATGGAGAACATTATCTTGTCAGCATGTCAGCCTTCTAATGTAAACATGTCTCAGAGACATTTTTTCATGCAAAAACGGACTGTTTGTCCTGTTTACATCCATTTTTTGTTAATGAAACAAAAATAGGGCTTTATACCATTCCAAAAAACAGATGTTGACAGAAGTGGATGTAAACAGATGTAAATGAATGATCATCCATTTACATCCACTTTTCCATAGCGATGCATTGATGTCCGTTTTTCATTCATCAACGGATGGATAAAAACTGGACAAACATGTGTGAAAGGAGTCTTAGTTCAACTTTAACTTTAATAATTTGTATTAATATTTTAAAAAAACATAGTTGGTAAGGTTGAATAAAGACAATAGTCCTTCCAGTTCAACCTATGTTGATGTGTGTTCATGTAAATAATTATTCCCCATATCCCTGTATATTGTGTTCAATAAGATGCACGTCCAAGAGTCTTTTGAATTTATCAATTCTTCCTGTTGACACCACTGATTGTGGAATAGAGTTCCACATCCTTACTGCCCTGACAGTGAAAACCCCCCTACACCGCTTAAGGTTAAACTGCTTCTCTTCCAATCTCGTTGTGTGGCCCTGTGTCCTCTTACACTCCCTGCAACTGAATAGTTTGTTACCTACACGGGGCTTACCATTGAAATATTTGTATATCGCTATCATATCTACTCTCAAGTGTCTCTTCTCCGGGAAGAATACATTTAGTGCTTGTGGTCATTTCTCGTATTTGAGGTCCTCCAGCCCTGTTATTAATTTTGTTGCCCTTCTCTGTACTCTCTCCAGCTCCAGTACTTAATTTCTGAGGATTGGTGACCAGAACTGGATGGAATACTCCAGATGTAGCCGAACCAGAGTTTTATAAAGTGGTAGAATTATTGTTTTATCTCTGGAGTAAATCCCTTTTTTAATGCATGCTAATATTCTGCTGGCTTTGCTTGCTGCAGCTTGACAATACATGTTATTGCTAAGTCGTCTGTCATCTACAAGGACCCCTGGATCCTTCTCCATCCTGAAATCTCCCAGAGCTTCTCCCCCTAGTAAGTATATGTATATTGATTAGCGCAGATTTTTCCTTGTGATCCCCCTAGTAAGTAACCTGCATTTATATTTTTAACCCCCAAGTACATTACTTTACATTTTTCAATGTTAAACCTCATTTGTAGCTGCCCACTTCATTAATTTACTGTGGTCTTCTTGTAAGGTTTTTATATCCTGCCGTGATGTTATTGCCCTACTTATTTTTGTGTAGTCAGCAAACACTGGGATTGAGCTATTTATTCCATCCTCTATATCATTTATAAATAAATTAAACAGAATTGGTCCCAGGAAAGACCCTTGGGGTACCCCACTCCACTTACCACTATAGACCATTCTGAGCACACGCTAGTTAACACCACCCTTTGGATGTGCCCCTGTAGCCAGTTTTCTATCCAAGAGCAAACCCTATGGTCAATGCCTACAGATCCAAGTTTACAGATTATGCGTTTGTGGGGGACTGTATGAAATGCTTTTGAAAACTACAGATACACCACATCCACAGACCTACCTTTGTTCAGGTGGCAGCTCACTTCCTCATAACAGGTGAACAAGTTGGTTTGGCAAGAACAACCTTTCACAAACCAATGCTGATTACTACTAATGATACTGTTTTCATCAGCAAATTTTTGGATATAGTACATTATCATCCCCTCAAATAGTTTACATACTATTGATGTTAGGCTGCCAGGCCTGTAGTTTACCAGAAATATATCTCTGCCCTTTTTTGAATATTGGTACCATATGGGCTTTTTGCCAATCAGCTGGTTCCATTCCTGTTAGTATGCTGTCCATAAACATTAGGAATAGTGGTCTGGCTATAACCTGATTGTGTTCCTTGAAGAATCTCATGTGCAAGCCGTCAGGTCCTGGTGATTTGTTTGTGTTAAGATTTTCTAGTCTTTTCTGAGTCTGATTTCTGTAAGTCACAAGGTTACATCCTGTGACGTGTCACTAACAGTATAGTCGTGGTTGTTATACCCCTCCTTTTCGTGTGTAAAAACTGAGGAGAAGAGAGCATTTAGAACAGTTGTCTTCTCTTTGTCATCTGTAACCAAGTTCCCCTCATCCCAATTCATGGGGCCAATGTGATATGACCTCACTTTGGTATTGTTTATATAGTTAAAGAATTTTTGGGGATTTTGTTTACTTTCCTCTGCTATGTGTCTCTCATGCTCTATCATAGCCAGCCTGATTGCGTTCTTATGCCCCGTACACACGGTCGGATTTTCCGACGGAAAATGTGCGATCGGAGTGTGTTGTCGGAAATTCCAACCGTGTGTGGGCTCCATCAGACATTTTTCATCGGATTTTCTGACACACAAAGTTTGAGAGCAGGCTATAAAATTTTCCGACAACAAAATCCGATCGCGTCAATTCCGACCGTGTGTGGCCAAGTCTGTGAAGCTTGTACAAAACAGGTAAAGTATTGAAGCTTGACAAAGGACAATAAAATGTCAACATCTTGGAACTCTGCCAAAATAGACAATTGTACCCCACTTCCAAGCAATGTTTCTTATTTATAGTTCTGCCATCAAATATCTGTGTGCTAAGTATACCTATTTTTTTTTACATAGGGGAGAAAAGACTCAGAGGACACCCCTCATCTGTGGAGACCAGAGACCCCCCCACCTCTGGAAGAAGGGAAAATCCACCCAAGACAAGCAGAGCAGGAGGAGGAAGACGTGGTGGAAATTGGCACCACAGGCTCAGGTAAGAGATGGATGCCAGCAGATGTATAATACATGGTGTGTTTTTTGTTTTCTATCTTTTTAGGTGATCGTGATGTTTTGGATTCAGATCCTTTAACCTCGGCAAGTGCACAGATCCTGATCGGGGAGATCATGGGGTGTAATAGGGAAAACATCAAGAAAAACATCAATGATGTTCTTCAAAAAATGAAGAACATCATTGATGTTTTAGGGAGCGTTTAAAACCCCTCCAAATCCCTTTTTCTTTTGTGTGCTAAAAATGTTTGACATTTTTTGACAAATTTGAGAAAAGCCAAATTTTGAAGATGCGCACAGTGTGTCAACATGTGCTATCTGCCATCACGGGAGATCAATGGACGCGTTTTGGGGTGCAACCCCTTCCTCAATAATAAAGTAGCTGTGAGGAAGAGGTTGCACCCCCAAAACACGTCCCTTGATCCCCTGTGATGGCAGCTAGCACATGTTGACATTCATAAATTTGTGTGCATCTTCCAAATTTGGCTTATCCTGGGGTGACTTCACCCCATCTGAATGCAATATCAAACATAGTTTGTAAATACTCATGTCTGATATTGCCTTTAAGTTCTACCAAAAGTGAACTTTGTAAGTTCAAGATTTGTCTTTCTTGTTTTAAACATGCCTGTTTTATCTTAAATGGACATTTCTACTTTTTCTAATGTGACCCCAAAAATTGTTATACAACAAACATGTTGTTTTGTTTTAAAAACTTTTTCTAAATGCACATGTGATTGTGCTGGTATTAAAAAGATTGTTAATCAAGAATGTGTGGATTATTGTCTCAACGCTACAACACTTTTGTGGTGCTCTAATTGGTGTTTTCTGTGACAATGGGTGTTATTTCCTAAGGGCAAATCCACTTTGCACTACAAGTGCAGTTTCAAGTGCACTTGAAGTGCAAAGTGTCTTTGCCTTTAGTAAATAACACCCAACAGTGCTTTGTAAGGTTACACAATCACGCCATTTTCAGGATTCACCACATTTCTGTCAGGGTCAGCTAAAACAAACACAAGCAGTAAATGTCACCAAAGATTTGAGTAGTTATTTTTTTTTATTATAAAAAGGTTTCAGACATTGTCTGGCATATTGATAGCCTCCCTACCCACAAAGTATTCAAGGTATCTTAGTCGGACATCACGGGCACTCAGGGGGGGCAAGCCAGGACGGCCACTTTCAAGCGCCGTAAGGGTTGTTTCATTTTGAATTCCAGGCTCAGGCCTAACTGAGCCAGCATAGTTGGCAGAATGTTGCCGTAAAAAGTTGTGTAGAACACAGCACGCCAGGATTATGTGATTCAGTTTATACGCCGCCATATGTATGGGTGTAAGAAATAGGCGGAACCGGCTGGCCATGATTCCAAACATATTCTCCACCACTCTTCTGGCTCTGGCCAGCCGGTAATTAAAAACCCTCTGGTCTGGGGTGAGGGTCCTCATCAGGAATGGCCGCAAAAGATGGTCCCCCAGCGCAAACGCTTCATCCGCAACAAAGACGAATGGGAGTCCTTCCACATTGTCTTCTGGAGGTGGCAAGTCCAAGCTGCCATTCTGGAGATGCCTGTAGAACTCCGTCTGGGTGATGACTCCACCATCGGACATCCGGCCATTCTTCCCCACGTCCACATACAGGAACTCATAAGTAGCCGACACCACCGCCAACATCACAATACTATTGAACCCCTTTTAATTATAATAGTATGACCCCAAGTTGGGTGGTGGGACGATGTGGATGTGTTTCCCATCAATTGCCTCTCCGCAATTAGGAAAGTCCCACCGCTGGGCAAAGTGGGAAGCCACAGTTTGCCATTCCTGTGGCGTGGAAGGAAACTGTGGAGTCAAACAAAAAAAATAATTTAGTCATTTTGCACATAAACAGGGAAAGCAGATTAGACACAAACATTCTTATCCAACATCAAGATAACATTTATTTGAGGGAGTTTTTAAAGACCAAAGTATAGGTTACACTTACCAGATTCCTCCTCCTTAAAGCACAAATCACATTTTAAAACATTTTAGGGGGTGTTTGGGGTAAAGCACTACTATGGAGCTGACAAAATACATTGTTAAGTGACTACATGAGGTGAATATAGGGCCAGGAGACCATGCTGGGGAGGTAAGTGAAGGTAAATATGTATGAAGGACAACAAAAATAATTACCTAAAAATCCAGCATGAATGAGGACAAAGGGGACATGCACAGCATATTACAATCATAGTAATTAGGGAATGAGGAAAGAAATACAATATATTAGCAAACATTAAATACAATACAATGTGATATTAAAGGATAAAAATCTTACCTTCATATACTCCTTCTGCAGGACCTGTATGATGGCAGAACAGGTCTCTGGGATAATGATCCCCAGAGCCTGGGGGGAGATGCCTGTCGAGAACTTTAAGTCCTGCAGACTTCTCCCCGTCGCCAAGTACCGCAGGGTGCTCCGGAGTGATGGCTTGCCTCGTGCAGGTATCCTGCCTGCTAATATAAGAGGTCAGCAAAGCCAACAAATGGTGAAATATGGGGTCCGTCATCCGGAGAAAGTTCCTGAAATCATCAGGATTATTCTCACGGATCTCACGGAGCAAAGGCATATGACAGAACTGGTCATGCTGAAGCGACCAATTCTTGGCCCATGAACTCCTCCCCACCCTGTTCATGGACTGGACTTGTGTCAAGGTAAGGACCCCAACACCAAGCCCTTGCACAGCACAAACACTACAAGGAGTACGTATACGCAATATGGCTAGAAACTGGTCGGCTGCTGAGAACGAAGTAACAGAACGCACTGAAGAACAGCAAGGCCTGTGAAAAGCGACCTGAAAAACAGTAATGAGCGGACAAGATTGCAATGAATAGTACAATACGAACTGACTGCACGCACTGAAGAGTAGATACAAACCCACAAGCACAAACTGAACAGCAGAAAACGATCTGAAAACCACGAGTCTGAAAAAGCGCGAATCGTCTCTCACCAAACTTTTACTAACACGAGATTAGCAAAAGGAGCCCAAAGGGTGCTGCGCTTGGTTCTGAACTGGCCTTTTCTAGTCTCGTCGTATGTGGTGTACATCACCACGTTCTTGGCGATCGGAATTTCTGACAACTTTGTGCGACCGTGTGTACGCAAAATAAGTTTGAGCCAACATCCGTCTGAAAAAATCCATGGATTTTTTTGTCGGAATGTCCGATCAATGTCCGATCGTGTGTATGGGGCAGTACATTTCTTGTTGCATTGCTTGTGGTGTTGGAATGCTGACAGTGAACCATCTGCTTTATAATTTTTAATTATTATACCATTATTTTGTCTTTAATAAGATTTTTTATGTTACGGTTTAGCTACCCAGGTTTAACCTTTGTTCTTCTATATTTATTGCCCATTGGAATGCACTCAGCGATACTTTTAATTAATATGTTCCTAAAGCACTCCCATTTTTCTTCCATGTTTAATGTATCTAGGATTTGGTCCCATTTAATATATTGCATTATTGAGCACAGTTTTGAAAAATTGGTTTGTCTGAAATTTAGCATTTGTGTACTACCCTTGTGCCTCCTTTTTCTATGATTTATGCTGAAAGTGATCATCCTGTGATCGCTGGATCCCAAGTTGTCCCATATTTCCATATCTGTGATCAGATCTGAGTCACTTGTAATTAATAGATCTAGTAATGCATCATTTCTAGTTGGGGAATCCACCAATTGGGACAAGAAGTTGTCCTGTAGGGCATTTAAGAAATAACTGGCCTTTATTGAGTGAGCTGTCCTGGCTGCCAAGGCAATATCTGGATAGTTGAAGCCCCCCATTATGATGACATTTGCCTGCCTTGATGCTAACTGTGAAAGGAGATCCAACTCCTCTTCCTTTAGGTTGGGGTAACATACCCCCACTAGTAATTATCCACTTGCTTCTTGCCTTAGAAGTTCTACCCACACGGATTACACCTCCCTCTTGCCCTATCCCTGATGTCATTCCTGTCCTCCACCTGTATACCTTTCTTGATATGTAGGCACACCCCTCTCCCTCTTTTACCTTCCCTATCCCTCCGATACAAAGAATACATCTGGATATTTGCTAACTAGTCATGTGAGCTGTCAAACCAAGTTTCTGTTATCCCCACAAAATCCACATCCTCCTCATGTAACAGCATCTCTAGTTCCTCTGTTTTGTTAGCTAGGCTCCTGGCATTTGTGAACATGCCCCTCTGTTTTGTACGAGTGCATATTATTTTCTCCTTGGGTTTTCTGAGGCTGCAATTTTGATCTGTCCACTCATTTACCGTGGGATTTGCTGTTATGGGTATAATATTGCTCGTGCCTCCACTATTACCCTCTGTCCTATGCTCAATGCTGGCTCTCTCTTCTTCTAAAACTTTCCCCCAACACCTAGTTTAAAAGCCCCTCAACTTCTCAGCCATCTTTTTTCCCAACAGAGCTGCACCCCCCCATTAAGGTGCAGCTGGTCCTACTAAAGAGCCGAGAGCCAACTGAAAAGGCAGCCCAGTTCTTCAGGAACCCGAATCCCTCCTTCCTAAACCAGCTCCTCAGTCACTTGTTCAGTTCCCTAAGCTCCTTCTGCCTTTCTGGCATGTCTCAAGGAAAGGAGATCCAACTCCTCCTCCTTCTTCAGGTTGGGGGGGCAGGTTGGGTACACTACCCCTAATAGACAGAGGCTTCTTACCACGTGCTCAGCTGTGACCAATCACAGCTGATCATCGTGTGAACCAGGAAGTGCCGAAATGGCTTTCCTCAGTTCACGCTGACATGGAGAGCCGATCAGTGGCTCTCCCTGTCATACGAGGGGGTGTGCTGATAATCAGCACATTGATTATCAGCACAGCCCCCATCAAAAGGTGCCCATCAGCTGACAATTAGTGCCCAACACCTGCCAGCCTGTCCCCAAAATAAACGCCTGTCAGTGCCCACAACAGTGCCGATTAGTGCCCACAACAGTTTCCAATTAGTGCCCAAAAAAGTGCCAATCAGTGCCCCATCAGTAATGCCTGTCAGTGCCCCATCAAAGTGTCAATCAGTGCCACTCAGTAATGCCTGTCAGTAGCTCCTCATCAGTCCTTCCTATCCAGTGCCACCTATCAGTGCCCATCAGTGTGCATCAGTGCCACCTATCAGTGCCCATCAGTGCCACCTATTAGTGCCCTCAGTGCTGCCTATCAGTGCCGCCTATCAGTGCCCATCAGTTTTTGTTTTTTTAATTGTTGTTCTTTTTTAGTTTATAGCACAAAATCTAAAAACCGCAGAGGTGGTCAAATACCACCAAAACAAATCTCTATTTGTGGGAAGAAAATTATAAAAATTTAGTTTGGGTACAGTGTTGCATGACCGCATAATTGTCATTCAAAATGCGACAGCGCTGAAAGCTAAAAATTCTCCTGGGCAGGAAGGGGGGAAAGTACCTGGTATGTAAGTGGTTAAAGACTCTCCATCTTCCTCTCACTTTGTCATTCGTACCAATGTGTACCATGACCGCTGGGTACTCCCCAGCTCCACCTAATCCGTGAAAACGTTTTATCCTTGTATAATTCAGAATGATATATTACTGTTTATGTTATAAGTACACAATTATACGTACTGTACACATTTTTTTTTTTAAACCATCTACCTGTTGTATTATATTTATAAGCCAGTTTTAGTCCATGATGAAGCTTGTTAGTATTAAAGACTGAAAAACATAAATGCTACTGCCATATCTTCTCCATTTAATTTTTAAATGACCGTAGAATAATATAATGTTGCAGGTGTTGCAGTTATATTGCTATAAAAAATTGTGTTCAGTAGTGGTTTAAGAAATTGTATAGATAGCAAATTAATTAAAAAAAATTAAAATAAATAAAATAAAATAAAAGATTCTGTGACTTTGCTAATTTAGTGCAAAGTACAGTGTTGGTGGAGAGGTGACCCACTGATACGCATATTGCCTGTGCTCCTCCACCATTTTTACCTCTGTTCCAGATGGCACTAAAATCTCTGCTGTCAGTGCTTGTAAGACACTACCAAAATGATAATGTCACTTCATTGGTCATATGACCATGCTTAGGCCTTCCAATTGGCTATTAACACCTGAGCACTATCACAAAGAAAAAAGTCACTTGCTCCCCACAGGTACTGGGTGTTTTCAGTAGCTGAGAGCAAACTAAGATCGGTGGGGTAATGGTGGCATTGAATATCAATGGTGGCATTGAATATCAATGAATATCAAGGAGTCAGGAGGCGTCTTTGCAAAGACAGACAGAAGTGACAGCTTTTCCTTAATGCAGATGCAAACCCTAACTGGATGACATTTAATTTCTTAAAGCAATATGTATCATCAACAAATTACATTTTTTTATTTTTTATTTTAGGAAGTACTATTTAAGCATGTTTTCATATCTCAGTGCTGTTTATTTCCTGCAGCTACTTACTGTCTACAGGCAGCTGCTCTAGTAATGGCTGCATGTCATTTCTCAGAGTTAGCTTTCTGTTTTGTGTGGAGCTGCAAAAATCTGACAGCATTGGATGATTAATTTAAGGTGGTGGTTGTAGTGACTACAATGGATGGTAGGCTATCAAATCAGTAGGATGGAAGTCACTAACATCCCAAAGATATGTTTTCTAAATTGGGGTTTAATTACTAAAGGTAAATAGACTGTGAACTTTGCAGGTGAAGTTCCACTCTGCAAGAGCATTTGCTTCAGAATTTCGTAAAAGAGGTGAATACCCAATAGCAAGGTATACCCAAGGAATACCCAATAGCATACAAGAAAAAAATAAAATAAAAACAGCATATTTTCTTGTTCGTGATTGGATGATGGAAATTGGAAGAGCTTCCTCTCATTTACTAAGCTCTGGAGCACATAGCCTTGCAGAGTGCAACTGCACTTGCAAAGTGCACAATCTATTTGCCTTTAGTAAATCAACCCCATTTTGTTATGTAGGTCAAAATGACAATATTTTGGGGCCTCACAGGGTACCCTTGCCTATGGCAAGTCAGAGACAAAGTTTCTGAGGCATAATGCATTTTTCATAATACATTTTGAAAAACATATCCTTGGAATGCTGGTGAATTCCTTTATTTCAGAATTATGATAGTGACAATGATGAAGCATGCCTGCACACCTGCTTTCAGGCTTCACTGGCAGCACAAGTGAGAGGTTAACAATAAGGGATGGGCAAACTTATTGGGTTCTATTTGAGGGCATTTTCAATGAATACATTTAAAAACTTTAATGCAAAACCAATTGAGGTTAATAGGAACTTAATCTTAAAATTACGTTCCCCCTATTTTCAAGGCTAATAGGCAATGGATTGTTAAACAAAGGCAACAAATAAATCAAAAGGAAATACAGTTAGGTAGGGAAGCAGCTCTTTTAAGAAGATTTAAAGAGAAAAATTAAAAATACACAATTCCTTTAACCACATGACATCCAGAAGATTCCCCCCTTCATTGACCAGGCCATTTTTTGTGGTACGGCACTGCGTTACTTTAACTGACAAGTGCACGGTCATGCAATGTTGTACCCGAATGAAATGTAATAGAAATAAAGCTTTCTTTTGGTGATATTTGACCACCACTTTTTATATTTTTTCGCTATAAACAAAAAAAGACTGACAATTTTGAAAAAAAACAAACAATATTTTTAACTTTCTGCTATAAAACATATCTGATGACGAAAAAAAAAAAAAGTCTTCATAAATTTAGGCCAATATGTATTCTGATACATATTTTTGTTAAAAAAAATCCAATACGCATACATTGATTGGTTTGCGCAAAAGTTATAGCTTCTGCAAACTATGGTATATATACTGGAATTTGTATTTTTTATTTATTTTTTATACTAGTAATTGTGGCAATCAGCAACTTATAGCGGGACTGCGAGACTTTTGACACTTCGTGGGAACCAGTGAAATGAATACAACGATCAGTGCTATACTCACTTTCACTGTACTAATGACACTGGCTGGGAAGGTGTTAAACATCTAAGACTTTCAAAGGGTTAAATGTGTGCCTAGCCAGTTTTTTTGTTTGCTATGTGTGCTACGTTTACTAAGGGTTGTGATGGATTTTTTTTTTTTTTAAATTTCTTTATTTTGATACACAGAAGGCATAGAAATACAGTCTAGGTTACAGCAGGTGATGTATTCCATACAAAAATACTTTTGAGTCATATGAAGTGTAACTGTAGCCCAAAATCCAAGTTGTTTACCAAATAAAAATGGCAGCATATATATGTTCTAGCCAAAAGTATATCTGTTTCATACATAATATATTATATCAAGGATGCCTATCAACGGGCCTCCTTGCATAGAACTTACATTGTTTGTGAACAGTTTTGATATCTATTAAAGTATTTAAACCTTTAAAGACAGATATGTCTTTTGCTATATAGGTGAGTGTTACCAGCTCATTTCAAAAAATGTCATTCATATTATATTCGTAATCGCCGTCACCACGGCTGCTTAGTGAGCTGATTGAGACATAAGGTACTAAAGAGAGGAAAAAAGTAGGAAGTGGAAAGAAAAGCAGGGTATGGAAGGGGAAGGGGATGCAAGGGAGGGTGAGAAGAGGGCAAAAAAAAGAAGGGGTTGTAAAGGAATGGCTGCGACACCGCCCCCAGCACGATCCCACCCGCCACACCCCAAAGGGGTGTACAGGTATATCTGTTTCAATGTGGTTTTTTGGGGCTGTATCTCAGGTGGGCGGAGAATATGTCTCTGCCATGTCCTGCAGATATGCGTCTGTACCCACAAAATATCTCCAGGGTCTCCATTTGTCCATAAATTGTTCCTCTTTGTTTTGTAGAGTTGCCGTTAGTTCCTCCATGCGCAAAATACAGTTAACTTTTGAGTACCACAGGACCCTGGACGGAGGGAGAGGACTCCGCCAGAGCGCCGGAATGCATGTCCTAGCTGCGTTTAGGAGTTGCATTGTCAATGTTTTCTTGTATTTTTGAATCGGTCTTGTGGTCAGGTGTAGAAGGCATGCGGCCGGGTTGTCTTTGAGATTGACCGAGGTCAGGCTTTGAATAGTCGTGGTCACCTCCTCCCAAAAAGGTCTCAGGAGTGGGCACGACCAAAAGACGTGAAGCATACTTCCCACTTCCCTGTCACATCTCCAACACCTATCCGACAGCGACGGACTCATTTTATGTAACACATATGGGACTCTGTACCACCTGGTCAGGATTTTATATCCCGCTTCTTGATAATGGCTCGCAATCGAGGACTTATGTGCTAAGACCAAGACCTTCTTTCTTTGTTTAGTGGAGAACTGAGTCCCCAGGTCCCTTTCCCATTTCAGGAGGAACTCTGGGGTTGAGTCCCCCCCCTGGTTCGTCAGTAGACTGTATAGAAACGACAGTGTGTGTCTAGTTGGTTCCCCAGTTTTGCAGAGGGATTCCAGGGGAGTGTGGCCCCGTGGTGCATAGTGTAATTTCTGGAGGGTCTTTAGGTAGTGTCTAAGTTGAAGAGTGCTGAAGCTGTCTAATGGAGGATCTATGAGTCTGGAAAGTGTGGAGGCAGCTGGGAGTTCTCCCTGGGGCCAAATCTCACCCAGGGACTGTTTTTCACCAGACATCAACTGTCTCAATCGGCGACTTGTGAGTCCGGGGGTAAAGTCCGGGTTACCTATAATCGGCGTCATGGGTGAGGGTAGTGGTGATATGTCTGTGGAGCGGAATATTTTCCTCGCTACCCGGAGGGTGGCGCCTATTAGCGGGTGGGATTTCATGTCCACCGGCGGGGTGGACATGAGCCACGGGGATGGGAGTAAGGGAATAGAGGAATCTTCAACTTCCATTCCCACCCATTGTTTGGAGTCTCTGTTACAGTGCCAATCGGCAATCCTGGCTAAGTGAACCGCCTGGTAATATCGAGAGATATCCGGGAGACCCACTCCCCCCTTATCTTTGGGTTTGGTCAGTGTTTGTATTTTCGCTCTGGGGGATTTATGAGACCATATAAACTCTCTAATGATAGACTGAATTTGCTTAAAGAAAGTAGTTGGTAACTGGATCGGTAATGTTTGAAGTACATATAAAATCCGGGGTAGGGCTGTCATTTTCAGGGCGGTACAACGCCCAAACCAGGTCAAGGTAAGTCTGTGCCACGTCTGGAGATCTATCTTAAGTCTCTGGAGTAGGGGGATGAAATTGCAGGTGTATAGATGTGCCAAGTCCGGGGTGATGTCCACCCCCAGGTAGCGGATAGATTTCTCCGCCCATCTGAAAGGGAAGGATTTACTCATGTTTACAGCTTCCCTAGCTGGTAGTGTGATATTCAACACCGCGGACTTGGCACAATTGACTTTGTAGTTCGCTAATTCTCCATATGTCTTAAGAGCTGAAAGGATGTTGGGAAGTGTAATCTGTGGGTTGGAGACGAAAAAAATCAGGTCGTCGGCGAAGGCCGCAATTTTGTGGTGGCCGGAGGGTTTAGTCATTCCCGTTATATTAGGATTCCCACGAACGCTACACATGAACGGCTCGAGTGAGAGAATGAAAATCAGTGGGGACAAGGGGCACCCCTGTCTCGTCCCGTTTGAAATGTCAAAGAATTCCGAACGCCACTCGTTAACCCGTACCGCCGCCGAGGGAGCCGAGTACAAAGATGAGATCCAGCCTCTCATGTTTGGGCCTAGTCCAATATGCTCCAGAGTGGCCCGCATAAAATGCCAGGCCACCCTATCAAAAGCCTTCTCTGCGTCCGTGGAGAGGAGCAGAAAAGGCTTCTGGACTGATCTCGCTTCGTGTATAAGATTGAGAACTCTAATGGTATTGTCTCTCGACTCCCTCAGCGGCACAAACCCCGCCTGGTCCAGGTGGATCAGTTGTGGAATATGCGGTAGGATTCTATTGGCGAGGATTTTGGAAAATAATTTCAAATCTACGTTAAGTAACGCAATCGGACGGTAGACTAGACTCTGCGACACAGTGGGAGACGTATACCAGACTATTACCGCTATAAATGGAACAGAGAAATAAAACATAAAAATAATAAAGATTCCAAACAACAATTCTATTTGTCATATTACTAGACCTTCAGGCTGCGTGTGTGTGACCCCCTGATGTGAACACAGGGAAGCGCACATACCCACTACTCGTCTGCAACATACCTATCTCAATGAACCTTAATGCCCAAAATCAAAACAGTAGTAGGCTATAACAACCATTTTAGACATTGCCACTCAGTAGCGAGGTGCAAGGCCTTCTAATAACCCCACCACATAATAAGCCCCTTAAACTGTACAGGACCCACTCACGGAACTGTGTGTATGTTTTATAAGATCAGGAAGGGTAGTCCAGTCAAGATTCCGGTGCGGTGAGATTGTCTCTCGGGGATATCCTGGACCTTGAGCGCCACTGTCGTCTACCGGATCTTTGGGGTCTTGGTGATGTAGAACGTGGGTTGTTGAAGGTGATTGGAAAGTCCAGCCAGTTGGGCACGGAGAAGCCGGGGCACCCCAAGAACCCGAACATGTCGGGAAGCTGTTCCGGCCATCGCAGCACGAATGAGTTGGTCCCTTTCAGAACAATCAAGTGGAAGGGGTGTCCCCATCTGTATGTGGCTCCTGCAGATCTGATTGCATCAAGTAAAGGTCGTATTTGGCCCCTCATGCGTAGGGTGAGTCGCGATAAATCAGGGAAGAGTTGCACAGTCGTACCATCAAAGTCCAGGGGGCCCTGGGTCCATGACTTCTGTAAAATTTCCTCCTTGATTGTGTAGTAGTGAACTCTCGCCAATACATCTCTCGGTGCCGGGTCGTCTCTCTCTCGCCTAGGACCCTGCACACGGTGCACTCGGTCCAGTTCCAGCTCATCTGTAGGTGGTCTGCCCAGCAATCGGTTAAATATGGCCACTATCGTAGCTCTGAGGTCACTCCCTGATGTAGCTTCAGGTAGGCCGCGCACTCTGATGTTGTTCCTTCTGCTGCGATTCTCTCCATCATCTATGGAAAGTTGCATCAGGATCAGGCGTCTTTTATAATCAACATGAACTTTTTCCATAGCTGACATTCTGGATTCCAGCAGGGAAGTGGATGTTTCTACCTCAGATACTCTAGAGTCTACTGTATCTATCCTCTGCTTAAGGTCATGGATTTCTTTAGAGAGGGTATTCACAATAGTGGCTGCCGAGTCAGAGATATCTTTTTTAGTGGGGAGAAGGGCAATCAGCTCCTTCCAGCCTTCAGGCAGTGCTGGCCCCTGAGTGCTGGCGGTCTGTACAGACTGTGCGAACGAGCTACTGTCTATCTCCGGGATTTCTGGGGAGAGGATCGGGGAGTCCGGTCTGTGGGGGATAGACCCGTTACCTTGAGAGGCACTGGGGGGCCCTTTGCTCGTCTTCTTGAGCGATGTTGTGCCCGCGTTGTTGTTGCGCGGCGGCGCCATCTTGGATTCGGAGGCCTGTGACGGAGTGGCTGTATTCCGCAGGAAATAAGCTGATATGTCCGCGTTTTTGTTGGCTGCAGGTGTTCCCGGAGGTCTGTCCGTCATGGACATATAGTTGTTTGCACGGTAGGTGCACTAGATCCGGTTCCCAGCCTGAGCGAAGCACGGAGCTCCCAGAAAGAGCAGCCTCACAGCGCCATTGCCAAGCCACGCCCCGGGTTGTGATGGATTTTAAGAAAATCCATCACATCCCCACCATCAGGACGGCAGTCTGCATTGTTTACATATGCAGAGCTCTGTCCAGCCTCCCTCTGAGACGATCGGCATTTAAATAACATGCATGGGGTATGGCTTGAAGATGCTAGTGACGTGCAAACTTCAGCTGGCTATACAGTAGAATTTCATTTGAAATTTTTCATATTAGGAATATTCGTTCAATTGGTATGAGTCAAACTCTCATTTTCGACCAACATGATGTGAAAATTTGAAAGAGCAGGTTTTAATTTTTTTTGTGAACAAACACTATTCTAACAGTGTATGTGGTTTTCTTTCAGGAAATCACATTTATTCCAAAATTGATTATTAAAAACAAGTGAAATGTCAAGGTTCTTTTGAATAACATTTTTCCTGTCTTCAAATGTACAAATATTTTTCATACCAATGTTTGTTCAAAAATTTACTAGTGTATCGCCAGCTTTAGAGAGAAAAAAAAATCCTATTAAATTACATTTTCTGGATCTATTTATAAACAAAGTCATTTTCATGGCTAATCAGCACGGGGTTGTCAGACAAAGGGCATAGGGAGCTGAGCACTGCCCTGGGGGACATGCCCCAATGCAAAAAAATAAAAACACATTTATATACCCTTCAGTGGGAAGCAGTTCTTTTAATGAGGCTTAGAGGAAAACATTAAAAACACACAATTCCATTAAATAACAATTTGGGGTAGGTTCTAATGCCTTAATCCTTTTGCTACCGTTTTTGCAATTTTTGCACACATTTTAAAAAAAAAATATTTTAGCCTTGCAGATTAGTTAACATCCTCAAACATTATATATTTTCTGAAAGCAGACACCCTAGAGAATTAAATAGTAATAGTTCCAATGTTTTTATCACACAATAATAACGGTTTATGAAATGCAAAACCTTAGTGAAGAATACAAGTTAATTTTAGGGCACGCAAACACATTGCATTACTGATTTTTTTGCTAAAATATAAAATGTGAGGATTCACTGACTAAATTAGACATGTGCAGGATGAAAAAAATTGTTTTGCTTCATTTCGATTCTTTATCTAAATAAATTTGTTACATTTGTTTCATTCATTTTCAGAATTCATTTAATTTAGTTTCGTATTCGAATTTGAAAAATTTGACCGCATTCCAAAAAATTTGAAAAAATATTGGATCTGCATTTTTTCATATTTCAATGCAGAACAGAATAGAATAAAATAGAAACAATTTATTAATAGAATAGAATTATTTGGAATTCAAATAAAAAAAGATTAGAATAGAATATAATAGCATAGAATAGAATAGAATAAAAAAAAATAGAAAATAATGGAATAGAAAATAAGAGAATATAATAGAATAAAAAAGAATAGAATAGAAAAACAATAGAACAGAATAGAATAAAAAAGAATTCTGTTCTATTATTTTCCATTATTATCTTTTTTATTCTATCCTAATCCTTTCTATTTGTATTCAAATTCATTCCATTCTAAATTCAAATTTCAGAAGATGGTTATATATTTTTTTTTATTTTATTCTGTTCTGTTATATTGTTTTTTATTCTATTCTTTTCTATTCTATTATTTTCTATTATGTTCTATTCTGTTCTAATTCTATATCTAATCTAATAACAGTTATAGTCTTTCTATTTCATTCCCTATTTCCTATTCCCTATTAATAGTTTTTTTCTTTCTTTCTTTTCTATTCTTTTCTATTCTAATCTTTTCTATTCAAATTCATTCTATTTGAAATTCGAATTTCTGAAGATAGTTATATTCTTTATATCTTACTCTATTCAATTATATTCTATCGTTTTTTCTATTATGTTCTCCTATTTTCTATTCTATTATTTTCTGTTAATTTGGATTTCATTGTTTTGGATTCTATTCTAATCTTGAAGACTGTCATATTCTATTTTAGTTTATTTTATTTTATTCTATTTTATTCAATTCTATTATATTTTCACTATTATTTATTTATTGATTATATTGCTTTATTATTTTATTTTATTGTATTATTTTTTCAAAAATGGATTTCTATTTTTTTCAAATTTGAAATTTTTTTAGAATTTCAGGTTAGTTATTTTGGATTCATTTAAATTTGTTACTACTGTAATCCGGTAATACGATAGATCCAAATTTCTGAATAACAAAAAATTTGTCTGAATTTCGATTTGGAATAAAACACATTGCACATGTCTAGAGTAAATAGATACCCAACTTGCCAAGGCAACAAACTTTGGTACCCTATATTTTCTACAGGCAATGCTTTAAAAGCTCATACAGTTCATAAGTTTAGAGTTAAACATGAACCATTGGCTTGAATTATTGCGCTCACTCTGGCATTCAAAGTGATATGTAAAATGTGTATCACAATTAGGGATGAGCTGAACACCCCCCCCCGGTTCGGTTCGCACCAGAACCTGCGAATGGATCGGAAACTCGCACAAACGTTAGAACCACATTGACGTCCATGGGACTCGAACGTTCGAAATCAAAAGTGCTCATTTTAAAGCCTAATTTGCATGGTATTGTCCTAAAAAGGGTTTGGGGACCCGGGTCCTGCCCCGAGGACATGTATTAATGCAAAAAAAAACTTTTAAAAACGGCTGTTTTTTTGGGAGCAGTGATTTTAATGATGTTTAAAGTAAAAAAAAAAAAGTGAAATATTCCTTTAAATATCGTACCTGGGGGGTGTCTATAGTATGCCTGTAAAGTGATGCGTGTTTCCCGTGCTTAGAACAGTCCCTGCACAAAATGTAATTTTTAAAGGAAAAAAAGTCAATTAATACTGCTTGCAGCTTTAATGTAATGTTGGGTCCTGGCAATATGGATGAAAATCAGTGAGACAAACGGCATGGGTACGCCCCAGTCCATTACCAGGCCCTTTGGGTCTTGTATGGATATTAAGGGGAACCCCGCACCCAAATTAAAAAAGGAAAGGTGTGGGGCCCCCAGGCCCTATATACTCTGAACAGCAGTATACAGGCGATGCAAACAAGACAGGGACTGTAGGCTTGTTGTTAAGTAGAATCTGTTTGTAATTTTGAACTGGTACATTTTTAACGTGTTTAGCTCCAGCCAAAAAATCTATTTTAAGCTTTTTGGAAAACCTAGGGATGGGTTATCACCCCGGTGACATTTTTTTTGCTGTCTGTGCTCCTCTTCAGAAGATTTCACCTCACTTTTTGTCCCAATGACAAATGTTTTTTGAAAATTTGGGGTTTTTTTGTGAAACAAGGATTGGTGATAAAGCATCAGTGGAAAGGAGAAAAGTTTTTCCCATATTAACTCTTACAGGAGAGAATTTCCCTTCCTACGGGTAGATTTAATCTCACTTCCTATTGCAAGTAGGAGTCGTTTGTAAGTTGGATGTTTGAAGGTAGGGGCCTGCCCTATATACTCAGCAGAAATTTGGGCCTTAGGTGTTGTTGTGGCCACAACACTGTAAGCCCTCACAGGGCCCTGTTGTGAAATATTAGATCAAGAATTGTAATTACATGCCCCTGTTGAACAGGGGCAGAAAAATTGGGCCTTTGGTGCTGGTGGTGGTGCTGGTGCCACAACACTGTAAGTCCTCACAGATACTCTTGGTGGGTGCAGAAACGGGCCCTGCTGTGAAATATTAGATCATGAATTCTAATTACATGTCCCAGTTGAACAGGGGCTGAAAAATTGGGCCTTAGGCACTGGTGCTGGTGCCACAACACTGCAACTCCTCACAGATACTCCAGTTGGAGCGCAGGAACTAGCCCTGCTGCAAAGAATTGCATGAAAAATTGTAATTACATGCCCCTGTTAAACAGGGGTTGAAAAATTGGGCCTTAGGCACTGGTGGCGGGACTGGCGGCGCCCAGAACCAAAACTGTTCATACAAGCTATCTTTAGAATCATTAAGGAGGACGAGGATAATTACTCAATATAACAGGATAGTCACTCAGCATCAGCATAGGCAGTCTTTGAAGGGATCTGACATTTCAAAAAAATTTATTCGGTTACATTAGCATCAGGTGCTTGGTAGCTGGTGGTGATCCAAGACTGATTCATATTTATGAAGGTCAGTCGATCAACCAAGTCGGTGGACAGACGCACCCTGTGATCAGTTACAAAGCCTCCAGCAGCACTGAATGTGCATTCCGAAAGAACGCTGGATGCAGGACAGGCCAGTAGCTCAATTGCATACTGTGCAAGCTCTGGCCAGTGATCCATCTTCAAGACCCAGTAACCCAGAGGATTTTCGGTGGAAAAGGTGTCCAAGTCAGATCTTGCCCCTAGGTATTCCTGCACCATTTAAAACAGATGCTGGCGATGGTTGCTGGAACCGATCATACTTTGGGGCTGCGGACTAAAAAATTGTCTGAACGCATCGGTCAGACGGCCACCTTCTCCACCGCTCCTTCTTTGACTGACCGAAGCCTCAGCAACACGTTGTCCAGAAACAGGAGTTTGTAACCTCCCAGTCTCTGGGAACGCATTGCACAGACCTTTCTGCAAGGCCTCCTGAAGATGTTTCATCCTCTGCTCCCTCTGCGACGGCAAGATAAGGTCCGCAACCTTACCCTTGTAACGTGGATCAAGGAGGGTTGCCAGCCAGTATTGTTCCTTCTCCTTGATACCACGAATACGAGGATCCTTCCGCAGGCTTTGCAGGATCAGGGAGGCCATGCAGCGTAGGTTTGCTGAGGCATTCGGCCTGGAGTCCTCTGGGTCACTAAGGACGACATGATCCGCAGCCACCTCCTCCCAGCCACGTACAAGTCCATGTGTTTCTTGGGATTGTAAATGATCCCTTAAAGACTGCTGCTGATGCTGAGTGCCAAGCTCCACCTCCATACTGACAAAATCCTCCTCCTCCTCTTCTTCCTGTGTGATCGGCAGGAACACTGTCTGGATAAAGGGGGCCTTGAGAGCTAAGGAAGTCCTCCTCTTCCTGCCTCTGTTCTGCCTCAAGTGCCCTGTCCATTATTCCATGCAGCGTGTGCTCCAACAGGTGGACAAGGGGGACAGTGTCACTGATGCATGCACTGTTACTGCTCACCATCCTCGTGGCCTCCTCAAATGGTGACAGGACAGTGCATGCATCCCTGATCATGGCCCACTGGCGTGGGGAAAAAAAAAAACTCCCCTGACCCTGTCCTGGTGCCATAGTCGCACAGGTACTCATTGATGGCCCTCTGCTGCGTGTGCAGCCACTGCAGCATGGCCAACGTTGAGTTTCACCTGGTGCGCATGTCACAGATTAGGCAGTTCTTGGGCAGGTTAAATTCCTTTTGGAGGTCTGCCAGCTGAGCACTGGCATTATATGACCAGCGGAAATACACACAGACTTTCCTGGCCTGCCTCAGGACATCCTGTAACCCTGGGGACCTGCCCAAGAACGGCTGCACCACCAAGTTAAGGATGAGAGCCAAACAGGGCACATGGGTCATTTGTCCCTGTCGGAGGGCGGAGAGTAGGTTGGTGCCATTGTTGCAAACCACAATTCCTGCCTTAAGTTGGCATGGCGTCAACCACCTCTGAATCTGCCCCTGCAGAGCTGACAGAACCTCTGCCCCAGTGTGGCTCCTGTCCCCCAAGCACACCAGCTCAAGCACCACATGGCATCTTTTGGCCTGCATACTTGCGTAGCCCCTTGAATGCCTACGGAGCACCGCTGGTTCCGAGGACAAAGCACAGGAAGAGGCCATGGAGGAAGAAGAAGAGGAGGGGGTGGAGAAGAGAGGTGAGTCAGAATCATTAGTAGTGGCATTTTGGAGGCGTGGTGGCGGAACAACCTCCAACACTACTACACCTTGTCCTGCATCCTTCCCAGCTGCCAGCAGAGTCACCCAATGTGCCGTAAAACTTAGGTAACGTCCCTGTCCATGCCTGCTGGACCATGAGTCAGCGGTAATATGCACCTTACCGCTGACTGCCCTGTCCAGCGAGGCATGGACATTGCATTCCACATGCCGGTATAGAGCCAGAATCGCCTTCTGTGAGAAAAAGTGGCGTTTGGGTACTTGGGTATCGTTTGGGTACTTGCCACTGAGGAACCGCACATTCCACAAACTCACAGAAGGGGGCAGAGTCTACCAACTGAAAAGGCAGCAGTTGAAGTGCTAGCAATTTAGCCAAGCTAGCATTCAACCGCTGGGCATGTGGATGGCTGGGAGCAAACTTCTTTTGGCGGCGCAGCAGCTGGGGCAGGAAAATTTGCCTGGTACAATCTGACGTTGGTGTACCAAAAGCAGATTGCCCACAAGTACTTGGCTGTGACACACCTAATTCTACACCTTCATTCCTCTCAGTGCAGGTCTCAGAGAGGACTGAAGGTATAGTAGGGTTGGAGATCTCAGCTGATGAGGAGCAAGGAGGTCCTCTTTGTTCTTTGGTGTGGGTCTTTTAGATACGCTTGCGAACAAACGGCATGGCAGGTCAGCATATATCTGATCAAGCATGTGGTGCCCAAGCAGGAGATGTTTTTGCCACGCGAGATACGCTTGAGACATATGTTGCAAATAGCAGCAGTGCGATCTGATGCACTTGTCTCAAAAAAGGCCCACACCAAAGAACTTTTGGAATAACGTGCAGAGACAGCAGCGCCCTGCACATGCGGAGCTTTGCGGTGTGATGCAGTCAGTGTGCTGCCCTTAGGCTGGCTCCTGGAGGGCATCCTGCCTCGTTGGTGATGTGCCTCCTCCTCCCTCCTATCAGGTACCCACGTTGAGTCAGTGACCTCATCATTCTCTCCCTCCTCATCACTGGAGCAAACCTGTTGCAGCAGTGAGAGCATGGCTGCCAGATTACTGTACTTCTTGGGCACCCCCTCTGTCCGTGCTCATGTTACTGTCTTCATCTAGCTCAGTATCATCATCAGAGCATTCTAAATGCTGGGCATCCTCCTGGAGTATGTACCAAACACTGTGGTCAAACAGTTCAAGGGACTCCTCAGGAGGACATGGTGGGGCTAGGGAAGGAGTCACTGATGCCATTGAGCCGAGGGAAGAGGCCGCGTTGCCAGCTGCTTTGCCAGACAAAGTACCCTGAGCATGGGTGAGAGAGGATGAGGAGGATGAGGACTGCTTGGTCATCCACTCAACAAAGTCTTCCGTTGAGGCTCAACGTGGCCAGCTGCTGATGAGGATGCACCGTCTCCACGATGAGCACTGTTGCCTCTAGACACAGAGCCTGCTTGCCCTCTTTTATTGGCTTGTGACTGTCTGCCTCTCCTTGTTGGACTTCCAGACATACTAATGGCCTGCAGTGAGATGTAGCTGCACTAAGCTGCGATATATTTATATATATATATATATATATATATATATATATATATATATATATATATATACACATATACTCTGATACTGCAGCTAGCAAAATCAACTGCCTGTCTGTAGTATGAGAACACCACCAATGGGCGGCACAGTGGTGTAGTGGTGTAGTGGGTAGAACTCTCGCCTAGCAGTAAGAAGGGTCACTGGTTCAAATCTCAACCATGACACTACCTGCCTAGAGTTTGCATGTTCTCCCTGTGCCTGCGTGGGTTTCCTTCGGGTACTCCGGTTTCCTCCCACACTCCAAAGACATGCTGGTAGGTTAATTGGATCCTGTCTAAATTGTCCCTAGTATGTATGAATGTGAGTTAGGGACCTTAGATTGTAAGCTCCTTGAGGGTAGGGACTGAACACTGTGCAGAGGATGCACTACACTAACGTTAAAATAATGTAGCTGCCTGCGGTAGTGATAGGATCAGGAAAACACCACCAACTTCTACAGGTAGCTTTAGCTGAACACTGTGCAGAGGTTGCACTACACTAATGTGTAAATAATGTAGCTGCCTGCAGTAGTGATAGGATCAGGAAAACACCACCAACCTTCTACAGGTAGCTTTAGCTGAACACTGTGCAGAGGACGCACTACACTAATGTGTAAATAATGTAGCTGCCTGCGGTAGTGATAGGATCAGGAAAACACCACCAACCTTCTACAGGTAGCTTTAGCTGAACACTGTGCAGAGGACGCACTACACTAACGTTAAAATAATGTAGCTGCCTGCGGTAGTGATAGGATCAGGAAAACACCACCAACCTTCTACAGGTAGCTTTAGCTGAACACTGTGCAGAGGTCGCACTACACTAACTTGTAGCTTTAGCTGAACACTATTCAGAGGACGCACTACACTAACTTGTAGCTTTAGCTGAACACTGTGAGGAGGACACACTACACTAACTTGTAACTTACCTGAAAACTGTGCACTACACTAACTTGTAGCTTTAGCTGAACACTGTTCAGAGGACGCACTACACTAACTTGTAGCTTTGGCTGAATGCTGTGAGGAGGACGCACTACACTAACTTATAGCTTTAGCAGAACACTATTCAGAGGACACACTACACTAATGGGTAGCTTTAGCTGAACACTGTGAGGAGGACGCACTACACTAACTTGTAGCTTTAGCTGAACACTGTGCACTACACTAACTTGTAGCTTTAGCTGAACACTGTTCAGAGGATGCACTACACTAACTTGTAGCTTTAGCTGAACACTGTTCAGAGGTCGCACTACACTAACTTGTAGCTTTAGCTGAACACTGTGCAGAGGTCGCACTACACTAACTTGTAGCTTTAGCTGAACACTGTGAGGAGGATGCACTACACTAACTTGTAGCTTTAGCTGAACACTGTGCACTACACTAACTTGTAGCTTTAGCTGAACACTGTTCAGAGGACACACTACACTAACTTGTAGCTTTTGCTGAACACTGTGATAGGATCAGGAAAACACCACCAACCTTCTACAGGTAGCTTTAGCTGAACACTGTGCAGAGGACGCACTACACTAACGTGTAAATAATGTAGCTGCCTGCGGTAGTGATAGGATCAGGAAAACACCACCAAACTTCTACAGGTAGCTTTAGCTGAACACTGTGCAGAGGTCGCACTACACTAACTTGTAGCTTAAGCTGAACACTATTCAGAGGACGCACTACACTAACTTGTAGCTTTAGCTGAACACTGTGCAGAGGTCGCACCACACTAACTTGTAGCTTTAGCTGAACACTGTTCAGAGGATGCATTACACTAACTTGTAGCTTTAGCTGAAAACTGTGAGGAGGACGCACTACACTAACTTGTAGCTTTAGCTGAACACTGTTCAGAGGACGCACTACACTAACTTGTAGCTTTAGCTGAACACTGTACAGAGGTCGCACTACACTGTGAAGAGGACGCACTACACTAACTTGTAGCTTTAGCTGAACACTGGTAGCTAACAGGTAGCTTTAGCTGAACACTGTGCAGAGGTCGCACTACACTAACTTGTAGCTTTAGCTGAACACTATTCAGAGGACGCACTACACTAACTTGTAGCTTTAGCTGAACACTGTGAGGAGGACACACTACACTAACTTGTAACTTACCTGAAAACTGTGCACTACACTAACTTGTAGCTTTAGCTGAACACTGTTCAGAGGACGCACTACACTAACTTGTAGTTTTGGCTGAATGCTGTGAGGAGGACGCACTACACTAACTTATAGCTTTAGCTGAACACTGTTCAGAGGACGCACTACACAAATGTGTAGCTTTAGCTGAACACTGTTCAGAGGATGCACTACACTAACTTGTAGCTTTAGCTGAACACTGTGATAGGATCAGGAAAACACCACAAACCTTCTACAGGTAGCTTTAGCTGAACACTGTGCAGAGGACGCACTACACTAACATGTAAATAATGTAGCTGCCTGCGGTAGTGATAGGATCAGGAACACACCACCAACCTTCTACAGGTAGCTTTAGCTGAACAATGTGCAGAGGTCGCACTACACTAACTTGTAGCTTTAGCTGAACACTATTCAGAGGACGCACTACACTAACTTGTAGCTTTAGCTGAACACTGTGCAGAGGTCGCACCACATTAACTTGTAGCTTTAGCTGAACACTGTTCAGAGGATGCATTACACTAACTTGTAGCTTTAGCTGAAAACTGTAAGGAGGACGAACTACACTAACTTGTAGCTTTAGCTGAACACTGTGCACTACACCAACTTGTAGCTTTAGCTGAACACTGTTCAGAGGACGCACTACACTAACTTGTAGCTTTAACTGAACACTGTACAGAGGTCGCACTACACTGTGAAGAGGACGCACTACACTAACTTGTAGCTTTAGCTGAACACTGTGCACTACACTAACTTGTAGCTTTAGCTGAACACTGTGCAGAGGTCGCACTACACTAACTTATAGTTTTAGCTGAACACTGTGAGGAGGACGCACTACACTAACTAAGTAGATTAATACTTTTAATTAGTTCAGTGTATAATAATAACAGATGCACTCACAAACAGACAATGGAGAAAGGCATGTAACATAGGTGTCATCCGCACTTGTCCAGAAGGAGCAGACTGTGGCCGGTGTAAGCCATGAAACTGTCCCTTGTAGCGACCGCAATGGTGGAACCCAACGCTGTCGGAATCCGGGGAAGAGGATCTGCAAACACCGGAATGTAGTACTGTGATGTCACCACTTCCGGGTGCACGGTCAGCGAGAGGGTGCGCGCGTTCGAAGCATGCATGCTTTTTCCTCAGGCTTTCTCTATCATCTGTTTGTGAGTGCATCTGTTATTATTATACACTGAACTTATTAAAAGTATCAATCTACTACATTTAGAAGGCACCGCTTTTTTTCTTGTCTATGTTCCAGATCCACTTCTATCTGCAAGCAGGCAGCCTTCTCAGATTCCAGTTCTTGCACTGTTGATATGGACATTTTACCATGAACTTTTTTATAACATGTCTGCTCTTTTAAACATTGCACCCCCACCCAGAGTGCACTTAATTCACCCAATTTTGCTTGCATATGTATTTGAAGGGGGTACACAGCATAATAAATGGAGTGTTTGGTCTCTAAAATTCTATACAAGATGCTTATCAGAGCAGGCAACCTAGATGATCAAAAAAGGGGGGGGGGGTGCAGTGAGTCTGTGCAACTCATCCTCAACACATGGTCTCAACACGGAGAAGGCCACCCCCAACGAAAACCTTGTCCCCTTGTTTAGGAGGACAATTGCCTGTTTCCCACACCCCTGTCCCAATGGATGTGAGGGTCTGCAGGGGGCAGCCTGTCTTTGGATGTAATTGTATATATTTTGTATGCATGCAGAGATCCACATACTTCTTTGCTATGACCACCTCAACAAAGTTTCAGAGGTAAAGTAAAGACAAAGAAGAGTAGACTCATCAGATATAGACATTAAGTACTGGTAGCCAGCTACTGAAAGACCAACTAGTTAAGGGCCCTTGCACACTGGGGTGGGGGCGGCGGCAGCGGGAAAGCTTTACCATCGGTATTCAGCCGCTAGAGGGGCGGTTTTACCCCCGCTAGCGGGCAAGAAAGGGTTAAAAACTACCGCAAAGCACCTCTGCAGAGGCGCTTTGCCGACGGTATAGCCGCGCTGTCCCATTGTTTTCAATGTGCAGGAGCGGTGAAGGAGCGGTATATACTCCGTTCCTTCACCGCTCCAAAGATGCTGCTAGCAGGACTTTTTTTCCCATCCTGCCAGCGCACCGCTCCAGTGTGAAAGCCCTTGGGGCTTTCACACTGGAGACAAAGCAGCGGCACTTTCGGGTTGGTTTGCAGGCGCTATTATTAGCGCAATAGCGCCTGCAAACCGCCCCAGTGTGAAAGGGCTCTTACTGGTATTGCAGAAAGGCTGCAGTATTGCTAAAATGTAGAGGCATTGCTACAAATCTCTTTTGAGGGATAGTTGGAAATATGCTAAATAAAAGAATACTTTTTCCTCCCCAGAAAGCTATGTGTATCATCTGTGCAACACTCGCTTTGCCAGGTCTTAGCTTTGATATATTTTTATTTTCCTGTAGTCCAGGACAACTGAAGATATAGACTTTTCCAAAATGGGAGCACATGTGGTGCCATGTCACAAACAGTAGAATCTTACACTCTAACTCCAAAGCAAAAATGGCTTACAAATGGAAAGCATAAGTGTTACTTCAGAGGTAAACTCTAATCGTTTTAGATCATGTTAATTATTTTTTTTAAAGTACTGGTACCTGGTAAAGTTTATAGTATCTTTGATGCTATGCATGTGCAGATCTTACTGACTGACACTTTTTTTTCCTAGGAAAAACTTTCCGTGATAATTCTGGGGTCATCAGGTACCAATTCCTTGCCTAAAAGACACCCACCTCTTTTACAGCTATATTTGAAGCCAATTGACTTATTAAATGATAAATCCTTCCAAAGTAGATGATGATATACTGATGAAAATATATTTTCAATATATAATGAAGACTCAATTAGAACCTTGAATCATTTTACAAGTAATGATGAATGTAGATGTAATAAAATAGAGACTCTGTTGGAGTACCTATTTAGTTTACATTATACGAATGAAGTTGCAGAAGTGAGAAATCCTTTCTTAGTTTTGTAATGACTTAGGTTGAGGATACAGAACAGAACTGGACATTGGTTTACCTGACCAAGTATCACCAAAACTATCTAATCAGGTTAATTTAGTTTTTGAGGATATGTTGAAAATCTTAACCTCACTGGCGGTATGATTATGTCAGATTTTTGCGTCTCAAAGCGGTACAATTTTTTTGCATAGAAATTTGGCGTTTTATATTGTAGGCCTGTAATTCTTAGCAATAACACACTTAAATCTGTCCACCAAGAGTCTAGTAGATAACCCAGGTATGATGAAGTTTGAAACACAAAATCCTAAATTATAATATAATAAATAAATAATTATAAAAAATTATAATATAATAATAATAAAATAAATTTCTCCACGATTCACCATCGCTCAATTAGCAAGTGTTCTAATTTACTATCGCTGTTTTCTAGCTGGTCAAAAACCACTTTTGAGTAGGGACACATTTTGGTTGCTATGGACAATCTCAAGTTTCCAGGCAGAAAAAACAGTATATATAATATAAAACTGCATGCAGGGCATTGGACAAAGCACTGGGGACAAAAGGGATGTGAAACTATTTCATACAGTAATGTAATCTGTAAAATTACAGTGTACTGTATGTATTATGATTTTTCACTTTTTTGAATTTGCCACCAGGCTCCGCCCCCATGCGTCGCAACACTCGCAGGGAATGGAGCCCGGCACAGAGAGGCTTCAGGCGGAGAACAGAGCCCACGGACACAGCGGGGGGAAATCGCAGGATCCTGGGGACAAGGTAAGTATACTGCACCAGGATCCTGCAATGCAATCCCGAGTGTGGCTCGGGGTTACTGCTGAAATTTAACCCCGAGCCACACTCAGGAAAACCACCAGGGAGGTTAATTACAAATACAAAACAGCTGACCTTGAAAATAAAGCAATGTACTTTCTTATGTGTGTGTTCTTTTCATATATTAATCTTCATAATAGCACCACTGAACTTTTCCTTTTAACTAATACATTATAATAGTAAAATAATTAGGTAGAACAAAGAAAAAGGACCTTCATACTTTGAGGAAATCTTGGTGGATTATCATTGACATCGATGAGTGTAACATTGATGGTAGTTGACCCAGATAGTCCGCCGACTTGACCCGCCATATCTTTGGCTTGAATAACAACAGAATAGTGCTCTCTTGCTTCTCTATCCATATTAGGTAATGCTGTCCTGATAACTCCTAAAAGAGAATACATATTAACACCTTATCATCAAAATATATTGTTAAAGTTAAATTATGCATATATTAAGGTCAAACTGCATGTTCTATAATTCACTGGACATGACTTAAAGGGGTTGTAAACCATCTGTTTTTTTCACCTTAATGCATCCTATGTGATAGTTACAGGCCCCCCAACACCCCGGTTTACTTACCTGAACCGCCGAAAGTCCCGCGTCGAGAACACACTGGCTTCTCGGCTCTTTTCGTCCCAGTCTTCGCGGCTCTTCATTGGATAGATTGATAGCAGTGCAGCTGTTGGCTTGTGCTGCTGTCAATCAAATCCAAATGACGCGGCCGCCAGGGGACGGACCGAGACACACTCTGTGTCTATGGACGCTGAGTGCTTGAGACGGGAGTGCACCCCTAAGGAGAGAGAGCTTCCCAAGGGGGTTAGGTATTGCAGGGAGGAGCCGAGAGAGCCGCCGTGGGACCCCAGAACAGGAGGATCAGGGCCACTCTGTGCAAAACGAGCTGCACAGTGGAGGTAAGTATGACATGTTTGTTATTTAAAAAAAATAACCTTTACAACCTCTTTAATGTGGCACTTACTGTGTAAAGGTGCTACTGTTACCTGGTGCAGAAATGTCATTAAACTTGCATATAAACATGCAAGATGGCAACATCCTTCACTGGCTACCATCTTGTACAGAATGCAGGGTCCTTTTCCTGCATATCCCCTGTAACTCTGGAGGTAACATTATAGGTCGCATGAAAACTACAAAGAACATCTGTAAACATGCCTCTGAGCTTAGAATCAAGCAATAGCCAGCAGAGAATATTACCACTGTGCTCTGCATGCCAACATGACAACTTTTGCATTATACCAATATTTGTGTGTTTTGTTTATACATAAACATAGCACTATCTGACCTATAACTACTGTGTACTATGTTCACAATCTCCAAAATTCAGTACTTATAAACACTACAGCTGGATGCTTACTCTAAATCATAGTACACATGGGTGATTAAGGCTGCTTTCACACTGAGGCACTTAACAGGCGCTATAGCGCTAAAAATAGCGCCTGTAAAGAGCCTCTCCTCTCACTCCAGTGGGAAAGCCTGAGTGCTTTCACACTGGAGCGGTACGTTGGCAGGATGCTAAAAACAGTCCTGCAAGCAGCATCTTTGTTATACTGTAGGAGCGGTGTATAGACAGTGGCACTTTGTGGATGCTTTTTACCCTTTTTCAGCTGTTAGCAGGGAATATAAGTGCCCCCCGCTAGCGGCTGAAAAAGTGGCGCAAAAGACAGTAAAGCACCGCTAAAAATAGCGTCGCTTTACCGTCGACGCCCCCAATGCCCCAGTGTCAAAGTAGCCTTAGTGTGACTTTACCACTAATCCTGCCTGCAATTATCGGCAATTTATCACTAGAAATTAATGTGTATGCAGTTACAAGTAGTAGCAACCAATAACACAAATTTGGAGCACTGTGTTAGCACGCATTGGCCACACTCGCTATTAACACAAATCCAAGCCATATAATGCACAGAAGGAGTCTTTCTGATTGTTGCTAATCACATCGGACCTCTTCTTTTCTCTGTGCAGGAGGCAACATGTATTTGGCTGTGATAAAGCAGTACTTAGTAGTCCTCCTGCCTATTTAGTAGATTATAATCAATGATCTATCAGTGCAATCCTGCAGACCAATTTAAATAAGTGCTTAAAAAATTTGAAAGTCACCCAGTTGCTGCTGTCAGTGAAAAAAGTGTGCTCACTGCACTTCTTATAAACATACAATTAAACACAGTGCTGTGCTACCAGTGAATAATCAAAAATAAATTGATAAAATATCACACATCAAAAAGATATATAAAATACCATGAACAGGGAGGAGTGGGAGATACAGAAAATTAGAACACCAACAGGACGCCAGAGCGATCTCTTGATTACCCTATAAAGGGACCTGCTGATTCTGACCCACTGTTAAAACAGGGGTCAGAATATGAGGTGAGCGGCCAGAGCACACTGGTGGAGGCAAGCACTTGCACTTTGGATATTTACTTTTGCACAATTTGGTGAATCAAGGCCCACTTTTTTACAACTTTTTGTGATATTTTTGTTGAATTTTGGTTTTGGTTTTCATGTGGACTTATTATTACAGACTATTTTTCACTGCTAAAAAATCTTCAAAAGTTCTGCAAAAATATAGTTTAAAGGTGTTTGTATATGAAAGCTTATAGTAATTGTGCCATATTATAAAAAATAAAATAATAGTTATAATTATTTTTATTAAATTCACTGTTACAATATTTAATTATTATTACTACTACAACTACTTCTAGGGCCCAAAGAACATTTACCCCTAAAAAGACAAGGTGATGTTAAAAAAAGTTCACCTTTGGAACATGGTCATATTTAGGGATCCCCCCATCCTTGTGACAGCAGGCAAGGTTTTTTCTCCCCGCACCTGCTGTCACTTTTTAAAAACAGCGTGGCTCTGCAGGTCTCCACCCACACAGGCCCATCATTTATTCAGAGATTTCTGTGCATGAAAAAACTACAACCATGGTAGATGGATGTATAGTTTCAAAGGGTTGCAGGGGCACTGGTGAGCACGGGCATAGTCCACTGACATGTCCTTCAGCTTTTAAACAGAAAGCCCTTACAGTGGTCTTGGCTGAAAGCCAAAGGACATTTCTGTTTCTGCATGAGCCCATATCACACCTATGTGATAGCATTGGTGCAATGCTTTTCAGGCTCCTGCAGGAAAAAATAGTAAATGCACACTTTTTTCTACAAAAATATGTGCATTTATTTATTTTTCTTTAAAGATGAACATATGCTTTTTAAAGTTAAATCCCTAACCTACTGCCTCCTCCCCACCTCTTCTTGTTTGGCAACATACTGTATATCCACATAATTGGTCTATGTTGGCTATAATTACAACTCTTCTGCTACCTGTACGTGATTTAGACTTACCTTTGGTTGAGATCAGTGATACAATACAGTATAGTCACGTTTGACCATACCGATGAATAGTTCTGCAGGAATTTGAATGTGCTTAAAATTCATAGGAAATACTTTTATACTGATATTCTGTTTATTCTTGTTACTTTTTTCCCCACATTGTTTAGATTTCTTTCTGTATTTCTGCTTCTTAACAACCAAACATCATCTTGCTAGTGTGTTTTCTAACGAGCATGCAAAATAGAAATTTTAAGCTCTACACTTTTATGTCAGTGCAATACGATCACAGATGGACACATACCACTAACACAAGTTGTTTTCATCAGCAGTCCCAAGAAAACAGGCACAAAGTATGGATGGAAAGCTGACTGCACATAAACAACAGCATCACAGTGTAGCACTTATCAGAGGATGCCAGATTCTGATAAATCACTACAGGGGTGAAACAGGCCTAACAGAAGCAAACCTGAATGACGAGTCTTTCTTAAAGTAGTACAACATTTTCTTCAACAGCAAAGGAAAGGTTGGCAACTTTGGCCTTGAGCTTCATGCTACATTAGCACATGGTAGGATGTGAACCAGAATTGCTCAATGCAAATTCCAAATCCCCTGGGGGGGAAGTGGCTTGCCGGCGGAGCAGATGGAAGCCTGAATTCTCACCTACGCAAACCTACCCAGCAACGAGCGACTCCTAGACTACAAATTGAGGGCAAAACCAACCTGCAGGACCTCCCGCTACCTCTGGGTGTAAGGTCAAAGCACAGAAAGCATCTTAAAGTGGTGTTCCAGCTGAAAATATACTTTTTAAATAAAAATACCCCTATAATACACAAGCTTAATGTATTCTAGTAAAGTTAGTCTGTAAACTAAGGTCTGTTTTATTCGTTTATAGCAGTAGTTTGTTATTTTATAAACTTACAGCAGGCCATGGCTATCTTAAGTCCGGGCATCTGAAGCCAGACTGTATTTCTTCCTGGATCTCATCCTTGCAGATCTCGCACATGCTCAGTGCAGCACAAGCAGTGTAATAGGTTTCAGGTCAGGTTTCCATAGCAACGGCAGTGTCAGAGGAAGTTGCTGCCCCTTCCCAGAAGGCATTACAAACAGGAAATTATGCGATGGGCCGTGGCCAGGGAGGAGGAAGTGAAAAATGAATACAGCAGATATACAGTAAGTGCTGAGAAAAAAAAATTAAAATATCCAATTCGTTTACAGTGCACAGTTTAGTGAGGGATGCTGAAGAGTTATAAAAGTGGGTGGAACTCCACTTTAAAGGGCCACAGAAGCTGACAAACTTCTTCCTCATTACAGACATGATGCCATGGGCAAGATGGTACTGATGGCCTCCTCAACCAAGCAGCGCGGCTCCTCTCCCCACACGCTGGCTTCACTTTCATACAGCAGAAGCACTTCTCCTCTCCAGCGGCGGACGGTGAGTCATCTCCCCCTGCTTCCCCCTCCACAGTCAGCCCAGTTAAATCAAAGCCCTGCAGGGATGAAACAGATATCACCCAGCCCAGTCCCAATCCCTCCTTCACCCTGCCAGTCCCTGATCCCCAGCAACCTTCAGCAATAGATGCATTCCCTGCCACAGACCAACCAATCTCTGAGGTGACAATGAAGAATATGCTCATCTCACTGAAGCACACTCTATAGATCTGTCTGCCTCAATATCCTCCTTATCTACTGTAGTACAAGCACAAGATCAGTGCTTACTACATGTAGAAACTAAAATGGCAGATCTCTACACTGCACACAATGAGCTAATCAATGTATATACAGAGCAGGATGACAAATTACACTCAATTAAACTTAAACTGGCAGATTTAGAGGACCGTTCCCGTTGGAACAATATAAAACTCTGCAACATCCCAGAGTCAATACAGCAATCTGACCTGGTCCAATACCTACAGGAGCTAATGAGGTCCATAGTATCAGAACTGACTGACCGGGATTTGGAAAATAAATCAGGCACATAGACTGCCAAAACCACCTCACCTTCCTGAATCAAAACCCAGAGATGTACTCGCCTGTATCCACTGTATCCACTTTTTTACTGCAAAAGTGAAAGTGATGTATGCTGCAAAGTGCTTACCTGCCCTTCCAGAACCATTCGCCACAATCAAACTGTACGCAGATCTCTCAAAAACAACAATGGATACCCGGCGACAATTAGCCACCATCACAAAACCATTACAGAACCACCACATTCCCTACAAGTGGGGCTTCCCTGTCAAATTGCTAATAACCTACCAAAGCAAAACGTACACCATGAAACCACTTGCTGGGGGCCTCAAACTCCTTAGAGACTGGCATCTCATCCCTGAGGAATCCACATCCTCTGACAACCCCTCATCCTCACAAATGGACACGGATTGGTCCCTTCAGGATGCCTAACAAAACCTGATTGCCCTCCACCTTCCACCTTACTATCCAGCTGGGTAGTAGCGGATCATTCCGCAGAAGCCAATTTCGATTCTCGCAGACCCGTCTGTGACGGCTACCATTGAGAATAATTGTTCTCCCCCAGTTAACACCAGCAGTAGTTACTGCACATTGAGCTCACTTGATAAAGAGTTCCCATTTTTTATTTGTTCTACACCCCTGGGCTCCCCAGCCCTTCATTGAGTCTACCAATACCTTGAATTGCATGATTATCCGACCCACCTTGAGACCACAGTTGCAGTCGCTATTACCAGTGAACTTTTTACTAAAACTGCCCACACAACTCCTAGCCATTCCCTAGCACACCAAAGAATCAGAATAATATATCTACCTGAAGCACAACATGCCCATCAAGATTGTCTCACTAAATATCAGAGGCTTAAACAGTCCACAAAAATGAATGACGCTGCAAAAAGAAACTACAAAACATCAAGCTGACATAGTCTTTATACAAGAGACGCACTTTGCTTCAGCCAAAACCCTGACAATCAAAATTAAAGGATATAACCAACTCTTTCTTGCTTCAGGCCCAAAAAAGAAAAACGGTGTCATAACAGCGATTAAGGACAGCCTCCAGTTCAAACTTCACCAATGTTACGAAGACCCCCAAGATCGCTATCTAGTTCTGATTTGTGAATTTGTGATATAGGACAGTCCACCTACACCCTGGCTAATAGTATTTAGTTATAATAGTTATAGTATGTGGTCCATATACAGTGGGGCAAAAAAGTATTTAGTCAGCCACCAATTGTGCAATTTATCCCACTTAAAAAGATGAGAGAGGCCTGTAATTGTCATCATAGGTATAACTCAACTATGAGAGACAAAGTGTGGAAACAAATCCAGACAATTAAATTGTCTGATTTTTGAAAGAATTTATTTGCAAATTATGGTGGAAAATAAGTATTTGGTCACCTACAAACAAGCAAGATTTCTGGCTCTCACAGACCTGTATCTTCTTCTTTAAGAGGCTCCTCTGTCCTCCACTCATTACCTGTACTAATGGCACCTGTTTGAACTTGTTATCAGTATAAAAGACACCTGTCCACAACCTCAAACAGTCACACTCCAAACTCCACTATGGTGAAGACCAAAGAGCTGTCGAAGGACACCAGAAACAAAATTGTAGACCTGCATCAGGCTGGGAAGACTGAATCTGCAATAGGCAAGCAGCTTGGTGTGAAGAAATCAACTGTGGGAGCAATAATTAGAAAATGGAAGACATACAATACCACTGATAATCTCCCTCAAACTGGGGCTCCATGCAAGATCTCACCCCGTGGGGTCAAAATGATCACAAGAACAGGGAGACCTAGTGAATGACCTGCAGAGAGCTGGGACCAACATAACAAAGGCTACCATCAGTAGAACACTACGCCACCAGGGACTCAGATCCTGCAGTGCCAGACGTGTCACCCTGCTTAAGCCAGTACATGTCCAGGCCCGTCTGAGGTTTGCTAGAGAGCATTTGGATGATCCAGAAGAGGATTGGGAGAATGTCATATAGTCAGATGAAACCAAAGTAGAACTGTTTGGTAGAAACACAACTCGTCATGTTTGGAGGAGAGAAAATGCTGAGTTGCAACCAAAGAACACCATACCTACTATGAAGCATGGGGGTGACAACATCATGCTTTGGGGCTGTTTCTCTGCAAAGGGAACAGGACGACTGATCCATGTAGATTTTGAGTGCAAACCTCCTCCCATCAGCAAGGGCATTGAAGATGAAATGTGGCTGGGTCTTTCAGCATGACAATGATCCCAAACACACCGCCCGGGCAATGAAGGAGTGGCTTCATAAGAAGCATTTCAAGGTCCTGGAGTGGCCTAGCCAATCTCCAGATCTCAACCCCATAGAAAACCTTTGAAGGGAGTTGAAAGTCCATGTTGCCCAGCGACAGCCCCAAAACATCACTGCTCTAGAGGAGATCTGCATGGAGGAATGGGCCAACATACCAGCAACGGTGTGTGACAACCTTGTGAAGACTTACAGAAAATGTTTGACTTCTGTCATTGCCAACAAAGGATATATAACAAAGTATTGAGATGAACTTTTGATATTGACCATTTTCAACCATAATTTGCAAATAAATTCTTTCAAAAATCAGATAATGTGATTTTCTGGATTTGTTTCCACATTTTGTCTCTCATAGTTGAGGTATACCTATGATGACAATTACAGGCTCTCATCTTTTTAAGTGGGAGAACTTGCACAATCGGTGGCTGACTAAATACTTTTTTGCCCCACTGTATATGGACCAAATACTAAACAAATCAGCTTCCACAAACACCTATATAAAAAACTCGGAAAGATACAAAGAGGGTCCCTTATCCTAGGGGCGACTTCAACATAGTTGGGGACCCCTCTATGGACACCTTTACACACAAACAATGACAACGAGATGCATTAAACCCATTTCTTCGAAACAACAGACTTTTTTGATGTATGGAGATGCCAGCATGGGTCCGAAAAAGAATACACGTACTTCTCCCCTTCACAGATGATCTATTCACTCATAAACATGTTCATGGTTGACAAATGGACTTACCAAAATAGCAAGCGCTCTGAAATAGACACCATTTCCTGGTCGGATCATGTCCCAATATCTATAACTTTGGACAATCACTGAAGAGGGCCTCCACGAATATGGAGGCTCAACTTCACCCTGCTAGCGGACAAAGAAATTTGTCAGGAACTCATTCAGGAGCACCACTCCTTCTTCGAACTAAACGCTCTCCCTAACACTAACATCTACACGATTTGGTCAATGTACATGGCCTATATGCGTGGAATTTTTATTAATCTAAATACGTGATTGAAGAAACAGAGGAACAGACAGATTGACAAGATCATGCTACAAATTGAAAAATTAGAAAAGAAAAACAAAACCCATTCTGCTCACAAATTACCTAGTGAACTTCTAGAGCTGAAACAGTCACTCACACACTCCTGCACAATTATGAAAATAACCTTAAATACTCTAAAGCCAACCATTATGCGCTTGGTAACAAACAAGGAGCTCTATTGGCTCGAACAGTCAAAACGCAACGTTTGAAAACTAAAATCTCCTCTCTCCTTCACCCCACCTCTAGACAATTGAAAATGCCTTTAGCGAGTATTACTCCTCTCTATACAACTTAGAAAATGACCCCTTAGCGCATCAACCATCTGAAACTTCTATCCAAGAATTTTAAATTCTATAACCCTATCCACTATCCCAGCCTCCCAACTTGAGTCTCTGTCACTGTAGAGGAAATAACCAGAGCCATCAAAGAACTACTCCTTCACAAGTCACCCGGAGAAGATGGGTTTTCAAATGAATTCTATAAGCAATTTAAAGACATCCTAGCACAACAATTAATGACCCTCTTCAACTATGTTGGTTCCTCTGGTTCTCTACCAACAGACTTGTTATGTTCAACTATTATAACCATAACGAAACCTGACAAAGATCCCTCATCAACTGCAAATTACAGACCAATTTCTCTCCTGAACACTGATATAAAAATACTAGCCAAAGTGCTTGCCAAAAGATTAATGACATACCTCCCATCATTAGTGCACCCCGACCAAGTCAGGTTTATCCCTGGCAGCTAGGCACCGGATGCCACGAGAAGGGTAATGAACCTCATACACCATGCTATCCAAACACAATTGCCTTCTCTGCTTCTCTCTGGATGCAGAGAAGGTGTTTGATAGAATACATTGGGGTTTTCTCAAAGCGGTTCTAGCAAAATTTGGAATCGCAGCATACTTTCTCTCTACTCCAACCCCTCAGCAAGAATACTCACAGGAGTAGCCCTTTCCATCCCATTCATCATAATGAATGGCACACGCCAGGGATGTCCCCTGTCACCACTTATTTTTGCCATGCTAATGGAACCCCTAGCGACCAAAATTAGAACTGATACACAAATCTCAGGAATTAAAAGTGATACCACAGACCATAAAATAAGCTTATTCGCAGATGATGTGATACTAATAATTACTAATCCAACGCAATCCCTCCAGAAGATACAAGAAATTATCTTTCAATTTAGCAAGGTCTGCTATTACAAGAGCAACGTACCAAAATCTGTAATAATGCCCTTGTGCCCTGCCACACAATTGGAATCCCACCTTAGAATTATCACTCCATACACTTGGGTAAACAACTCTATTCTTTGTCTGGGAATACAAATAACACCCACTTTAAAACAATTATTTACACTTAACTACCAGACCTTTCTCCAAAAACTCCCTCAACTATTCTGCTCACTACGCTCAATAGGCCTCTCCAAAATAGGTAGGATCTCTACCCTTAAGATGATAATACAACCAAAACTCCTGTACCTGTTCCGCACATTCATAATACCCCTCCCTCAATCCTTCCTAACCTCCATCCAAAGGCAAATATCAAACTTTATATGGGGAGAAAGACCTCCTAGATGTGCCAACTATATCTTAACCAGACCGTACAAAAAGGGAGGAGTTGGCGTCTCTCACATTAGCAGTTACTACCATGCCTCCATCTTAGACCAAATATACTACTGGTGGCACCCAACATCTCAAAAAACCTGGTCAATCATGGAAACCCTGTCCCCCCAGAATAAATACCCCCTAGAGTCCCTCCTCCTAACAGCAGCAGGATGCCCTCCTCCCAGCCAAGACACACCCAATCAGTTACAGCATCTATACTAACATGGAAAAAACTTTATCCAAACAAACCCCCAACCCTCTTACCCACTCTATACCTATTCCCCTTAGAGCCCTAACTAAGCATCTCACAGACCTTAATCTCTCCGCATGGCACAAACAAGGCATCACAAACATTATCGACCTTATCAAACACAAGTCAATAAAATCATTTGAGAACCTCCAACAGGAATTTAATCTCTTGCATTTAGAACTCTACACCTATATGAGAATTTCCCACTTTCTCAAATCCATAAAACTTCCCTATACAACCATGCTGCCGGAACCAATGTTCCAATTTTACACATGTCCCCCATACCCCAAAAAAGGAACAACCTTGTTCTACACCTTACTAAATGATGATTGCCCCTTCTTGCAAATTCCCACTCCAACCAAATGGTCTGAGGAGTTTAGGGTCCACATTACCCCTGAAATGTGGAAACAAGCCTTTAGGGTCACCTCCACTACATCTCACTGTGCCAACCATTGGGAGACCTACCAAAAAACCCTACACAGGTGGTATCTAACGCCCTACCAGTCATCGAAGATATATCATATCATAGCCCACATACTATGGTACTGCAAATCCCTTACCTCATTTTGCAGACAAATATTCACATTGATCTCTACTATCTCTGGCTTGCCTACTACTCCTACCCCTTCATTAGCGTTGCTTCACGTAGGGCTAGAAAAATACCACTCAAACACCAGAACTGTCATAACACATCTTCTGCTAGCAGCTAAACTAAATATCACTACCAGACAAACACCCTCCATATCTAATACAATTGCAGATCTCAATCAACAATGCAAATTGGAAAAGATAATAGCTAGGGAAAATATGCAACCAAATACATTTTCTGTACAGTGGTCCCACTGGTTGACACATACAAAATGTAAAGTACACATGTGAATTGCTATGTAATAGACTGTTTTGTAGCTTATTTTCTATACTGTTCTGAAAATTCCTCATTTGATGTGCTGGTGATCCCCCCCATGCTTATCGTCACCCTTACTTTCCCCAATCCCCAGTTCCCCCTTCTATATCTCCCTCCCTCCCCTCCCTACCCTACCCCCTCCCCCCATCCTACCCTCCCTACCTCCCATTTCCTCTCCACCTGCTTCATAAACTAAATATAAAAATTAAAGCAAATGTACCATTATGTATATTACCAAACATAATCATATAATTGCTTTCTTCCTATCTTTGTATTAAAAACTCAATAAAAATCTATTGAAAGTAGTAAATTCCAAATCCTGTGTATATATGTATGTATGTATATGTGTATGTATATTTTAATTTACATGTTTCTATGTGTTTGTTATGGGAGTGGTGACCCTATATATACATAGACATATGAAGTACGCTGTTTATATTTAAAATTTGAATAGTAATTTTAAATCAATTTAGTCCCGTAACATATATATAATTTTGTTGGTTTATAAAAAAATATGGTATTTTTAAACATAATTATGTAATTTTAGATTGTTAGTATAGGTAGGTGTTTTGTATGTAATTATGCTTAGCTTATGATAGATTGTAACCGGAGATTGTCATGTAGGTCTGCGGGTACTTAGAAAGGTTTAGATCTTACTGCAATTTAGCAGTGAGAGGGACACACTTCCTGGTCTTGGTATTTGTGTGTCCTGGAGACACAGGCAGAGGGAGGTTCTTTCTGCACCGCAGACTGAGCTGTGGTGATGCCCGGAGGGTTGCTATAGCAATGATACACTACAAATTAACTTAGAGGGATCAGCCCACCCATCTACTGAGGAAGGCCTGTGACTGGCCGATACCCATCTAGAAGGGAGGAGCTGATAGTCACGTCCAGCCAGGCACTGTGTATGTGGACACGGTGGTGCTACTCTGGAGGTTTTTATGTGATTTTAAAAGTTTTTATCTTGTAAGTGCAACTTGTCTGTTTGGGGGCTTTGAATAAATTTGTATACAGAGAACACTATGGTCTCTATACTTATTATTTACATGTCCTGAACTCATGGAATCTTGAGCCAAGCTGGGAGATGATCCGCTTCTTTGGATATTAATGAGCTGAGTTACCATTAAGAAAAGAGCCATCCGGTTTACCCACCATTGATTGGGAAGAGGAAGTGAGAGCAAAGAGCTTGTGGGGAGATCTGCATATGAGTTTTGACTCATCTGGGAAGTGAGGGCGCATTTTTACTGGTGGTGGTGTGCACTCCTTTTGAGGAGGAACAATCACTGCGGTGAAATTGTGTGGATACACTGATCACAAGAAGAGTTTTTCATGTTTTATTTCTTCATGTTTTCATTTTATGGACTATTCATTTATATGTAGGATTTATTTATTTTAGAGATTTGCACTTTATATTTATAATTTTACACATAGCGCTACATTTATTTATTTACTATCCAAATTTCAAATCCTATCATCTTCCCTACACCTGGCTCTCGGAAGATGAGATCTTTCCTCATATCTTATTCTTCAACTCTATGATAAAAATATTCTTTGCAGAAATTAATACATTTAAAAGTAATATTCACTGCATTGAAATGATACATTTATACTAATAGTAATGATGTAACATCAATTCCAGTTAGACACCTCCCCAGTGTTACTTGTGCACAGAGCACCTATGCTGGGATCACACACACACACTTCTTTACCAGAGGTGGAGACACTCAAAGGGATGCTGCTGGAACCTTGGGGATAGCTTTTACTAACAATATTCAATATTGTATTGTCTGTGTTTTTTCATTTACTTACACTTTCCCACTTGCTTGGTGAACAAATTAGGGTCCCAAAAGGAGGCAGATAGGTGGCACAAATGTCACCTAATACCTTGCTGCTATCCTCTTCTGTGCATCAGAGTTGGTAGGGTGCTGGTGCCTGTAAGCATCAGACTCCAGTGCTTTTGGATAGGTACCACTTTTGCTGGAACTCTATCAAAGTGCCCCTTCCATGTTGAAAGCTATGTGAGCTGATATTATTGTAGTAGGGTGTTGAACGCTAGCTGCTCCCCCCTTACCATGATTACGTCTAGAGCAGGGTCATGCAAATTTAAAATTACCTATTTATCTCCAACTTATTTAACTTACTTTCTGTTAATGAAACCTTGCTTCAGGAATCTGACTCTGCCTTTCCAGCTGCCCCGTCCAATGGTGGCCTGTACTGGACTCACTCACCCTGATCCAATGGATGAAAAGAGGTGCTGTTGATATCCTTCTGTTTCCACAAAGCACTTTTCTAGTTCTTTCTACACATCACTCTCTCTCTTTTTCTTCTTTGAAACTCACTATATTCATCTTTTTTTTATCAGCCTCTTGGACCGTGTCACACTTTCTTAATTGCTTCTCTGCCTGGCTACCATATTTTCTATACTCTGAAATACCCACTATTATCTTTAGTGACTTTACAATCCCTGTTAATGTTAGCACATCAGTTACCTCAGCTATGCAACCTAATTTCCTCTTTTTGACCTAACACAATCATTTCAAAAACAAGATTGATGCAATTTGTGATAATATGTGCACTATGCAGATATTTCCCACAACTAACATGCCACAGCTATCACCACATTGACATTTAATACTATACTTTTCTGATCCTGTTACCACAAGGGAAGCTGCAAAACCTTTTTTATAATACCCACCTAGCCTCCTGGCCTCTGGACCTCACAAAGCTACTCTGGGCCCCCTTTTGCTGCATTCTAACTCACATCTTCAGTCTCTTCTTCTCTACTAGCATCTTCCTCACACTCTAATGCCCTGTACACACGGTCAAATTTTTTGACGGAAAATGTGTGATCGGAGCTTGTTGTCGGAAATTCCGACCATGTGTGGGCTCCATCGGACATTTTCCATCGGAATTTCTGACACACATTTTGAGAGCAGGCTATAAAATTTTCCGACAACAAAATCCGATCGTGTCAATTCCGACCGTGTGTGGCCAATTCCGATGCACAAAGTGCCATGCATGCTCAGAATAAATTCCGAGGCGGAACTGCTCAGTCTGGTAAAATTAGAATTCTAAACGGATATAGCACTTTCATCACGCTGCAGTGTTTTGAATTGTTTAATGCAGCACACTCTCTTCTTCTTTATAATGCTAGAAGAATGAAGTTGTTTTGCTGCTCATATTCACACAGAGTTCTCACAAACTTCTTTCTTTATTATTTCTCATGATTTCATCAATATAATATTTTTATTTGTCACATCTACCGAAAAAAAAATTTTGTTTTTGATGTTTTTAGATTAAAAATTTTTATTTTGGATTTTTTTTAAATCCTGATCTTGTGTTTTATTTTTGAATTTTTTTTTTTACTTCAGAATAGTTTTGGGTGTGTTTTGTGTGTCAAGTTACCACAACACCATTAGTATCTTGCATTACTTAATCTCAAGGAGATTGTTTGGTGTTGGTGTCTCTTGTTAATTTTACATTGTATTTTTGAAATGTACCTGCCTCCTCACAAACAAACTGTCCTTTTTGGAGGAAAACACACATAGGCGAGTATAATTAAACAAACCAAAAATGTATTAAGGGGTCCTAACCAAAGAAAGAGGGAGGCAACAGAAGAAATTGGCGAAGCCTTTGGCCCCCAGGGCACACATCAACTATTTTACTGCAAAATTGGTGGCCTGAGGAGTCCATATATAAGGGAGTATAATCTGATAGAGAAGTCCAAGAGATCATGAACAGCAGCAGATGACATGTATGTCCCCAGGCTGTGGTCATACAAGAGCCTGCATCTTTTGTCAGACCAGATTGAACCCAGGCCATCACTTTTTTGTCTTCCTTCCACTCTTCCTTCCACACTGTCTCTGTGGTGGTGGAGTTGTGGCAGGAGGAGAAGGCGGAGGAAGATGATGTAACTCACACAGGTGGGTATTGGGTGTGATTTCGCCCCTCACACCCTTAGTTAATGGTTTATAAAGGATGTCCTCACACATGAGGCATTGGCCCTCCTGCATGTCTTGCAGTTTTGTGGCAGCCATGCAGGCAAAGGCTTCTTCACGAGTGGAGGTGGCTCTGAGGGACGCAGAAGCCTCCTGAATCAGCCCTTCCTGGGTCTTTTGTTTGGAAGGCGGAGGGGAGGAACCTGGGATTCTGTGAGGCTCCTACTGGGCCCGGCCACCTCCTGGCTGCCACTTACTCCCACCTCCTCCTGGTTCAAAACAAAATGAAGAACATCATTGATGTTTTAGGGAGAATTGAAAACCCTTAGAAATCCCTAACTTATTTCTGCTTTGTTTTTCTGACAATTTTTTTTTAAATTTTGTGACATATTATAGAAAAGCCAAATTTTGAAGATGCACACACTGTGTCAACATGTGTTATCTGCCATCACGGAAGACCAATGTGCGCGTTTTGTGGGTGCAACCCCTTCCTCAATAAAAAAGTAGCTGAGAGGAAGGGGTTGCACCCAAAAAACACGTCCCTTGATCCCCCATGATGGCAGCTAGCACATGTTGACATTCGGCAATTTGTGTGCATCTTCAAAATTTGGCTTTTCCAGGGGTGACTTCACCCCATCTGCTGAACGCAATATCAAACACAGTTTATAAATACTCATGTCTGATATTGCCTTCAATTTCTACAAAAGTTGAACTTTGTAAGTTCCAGAGTTGTGTATTTCTTGTTGGTTTTAAACATGCCTGTTTTACCATAAAAGGCAATTTCCACTTTTTATTGTGACCTAAAAATTGCTATACAACAAACATGTTGGTTTGTTTTAAAAACCTTTTATAAATGCACATGTGATTGTGCTTTGATTAAAAAGATTGATAATCAACAATGTGTGGCTTCTTCTTTCAATGCTCAAAAGCATTTTTTGCTGTAAAGTTGGTGTTTTCAGTGACAATGGGGGTTATTTACTAAAGGCAAATCCACTTTGCACTACAAGTGCAGTTTCAGTGCAGTCTCAAGTGCACTTGTAGTGCAAAGTGTATTTTCCTTTAGTAAATAACACCCAACAGTGCTTTCTAATTTTACACAATCACGCCATTTTCAGGACTCTCCAAATTTCGGTCATGGTCAGCTAAAAGAAAGCCAAGCAGTAAATCTAAGCAAATATTTGTTCAGTTTAAAATATATTTTTATTTAAAAAACGTCTCAGACATTGTCTGGCATATTGATGGCCCCCCTACATGCAAAGTATTCTATGTATCTTAGATTGACCTCACGGGCACTCTGGGGGGGCAAGCCAGGACGGCCAGCTTCAAGCGCCGTCAGGTTTGGTTCATTTATATTAATTCCAGCTTCAGGCCCAACTAAGCCAGCATAGTTGACAGAATTTTTCCTTAAAAAGTTGTGGAGAACACAGCAAGCCAGGATGTTGTGATTGAGTATATATTCCACCATGTGTATCGGTGTAAGAAATAGGCGGACCCGGCTGGCCATCATTCCAAATGTGTTCTCCACCACTCCTCTGTCTCTGGCCAGCCAACCCTCTGGTCCGGGGTGAGGGTCCTCATAGGGAATGGCTGCATAAGATTGTCCCCCAGCGCAAGCGCTTCATGCGCAACAAAGACTAATGGGACTCCTTCCACATTGTCTTCTGGAGGTGGAAAGCCTAAGCTGCCATTCTGGAGATGCCTGTAGAACTCCGTGTGGGTGATGACTCCACCATCTGACATCTGGACATTCTTCCCCACGTCCACATACAGATACTCGTAAGTAGCCGACACCACCACCGACATCACAATACTATTGAACCCCTTGTAGTTGTAATAGTATGACCCCGAGTTGGGTGGTGGGACGATGTGGACGTGTTTCCCATCAATTGCCCCTCCGCAGTTAGGAAAGTCCCACCGCTGGGCAAAGTGGGAGGCCACAGTCTGCCATTCCTGTGGGTTGGAAGGAAGGAAACTGTGGAGTCAAACAAGAAAAATAAATTAATCATTTTGCACATAAACATGGAAAGCAGATTAGACACAAACATTATTGGCCAACATCAGTATAACATTTATTTTAGGGAGTATTTAAAGACAAAGGTATAAGGTCAGGTCCACCTATCAGATTCCTCCCCCCTCTCATGGGACATTTTAAAAATTTTAGGGGGGGAGATGTTTTGGCCAGGTAACCCTCTCCACTTCATTGAGAGATGAATGCCTAAATAATGTGTATTACTTTGGCCAGCCCCTCCTTACTTACACTATTGGTAGCCCACTGGACAGGTAAGAAGTATCATAATACAAAGATATAAATACACACTGTACACATTTTAGCACATTTTTACATTCTGCTATTACCTATCAGGATAATAATTGGATACAAAAACTTTTAACATTACCATTTGAAAGTATTCAGGCAGGCCCTTGCACTACATGCTTTGGGGAATTCATCCATAAATATGACCACAAAGAGGTGGGTATAGTGTGTATGGGTTGGGCAAAGTCAGCAGATAGAGGATTGAGGATTGGTATCAGCTGAATTAGCAGTTGGGGGGAGGGAGGGTTGCAAATGATTTTGGGACCCATAAAAAAAAATCTGGCACTCTGCCTGAATTTCAAGCACAAATCACATTTTAACACATTTTAGGGGGTGTTTACGGTAAAGCACTACTATGGAGCTGACAAAATACATTGTTAATTGAGTAGACAAGGTGGATATAGGCCCAGGAGAGCATGCTGGGGAGGTAAGTGAAGGCAAATGTGTATGAAGGACAAAAAAAAATAAAAAATTTCCAGCATGCATGAGGACAAAGGGGACATTCACAGCATATTACAATCATGGTAATTAGGGAATGAGGAAAGAAATACAATACATTATCCAACATTAAATGCAATAAAATGTGATGTTAAAGGATAAAAATCTTACCTTAATATACTCCTTCTGCAGAACCTGGATGATGGCAAAACAGGTCTCCGGGATAATGATTCCCAGAGCCTGGGGGGAGATGCCTGTTGAGAACTTAAGGTCCTGCAGGCTTCTCCCCATCGCCAAGTACGGCAGGGTGGTGATTAGCCTCTGTTTCGGAATGATGGCCTGCCTCATGCAGGTATCCTGCCTGCTGATATAAGGGGTCAGCAAAGCCAACAAACGGTGAAATATGGGGCCCGTCATCCGGAGAAAGTTCTTGAAATCGTCAGCATTATTCTCACGGATCTCATGGAGCAAAGGCATGTGACAGAATTGGTCACGCTGGAACAACCAATTCTTGGTCCATGAACTCCTCCTCGCCCTGTTCATGGACTGGGCTTGTGTCAAAGTAAGGACCCCAACACCAAGCCCCCACACAGCACGAACTCTACGATAAGTACGTACATGCAACATGGCTAGAAAACGGTTGGCTGCTCAAAACAAGGTAACAGAACGCACTGAAGAACAGCAAGGCCTGTGAAGAGCAACCTGAAAATCAGTAATGAACGGAAAAGAACACAATGACAAGTCAATGGTAACTCGCTGCACGCACTGAAGACCAGATACAAACCCACAAGCACAAACTGAACAGCAGAAATACGATCTGAAAACCACGAATCTTAAAAAGCGCAAAATCGTCTCTCACCAAACTTTTACTAACACGAGATTAGCAAAAGGAGCCCAAAGGGTGCCGCACTTGGTACTGAACTGCCCTTTTATAGTCTTGTCGTTTTTGGCATTCGGAAATTCTGACAACTTTGTGCGACTGTGTGTATGCAAGACAAGTTTGAGCCAACATCCGTCGGAAAAAATCCATAGATTTTGTAGTTGGAATGTCCGATCAATGTCCGACCGTGTGTACAGGGCATTAAACATGCAATGGTCACCCCCATACTTAAAAAGCCTTACTAGACCCCAAGAGTCTCAACAATTTAAGACCTTTCCTTTGCCTTTGTTTACCCCCAAATTTCTAGAATCCCTAAGCAAAAAACTGTCTGAACCACTACCTCATTATTTGAATCTTGCCACCTTACCTCCTGTAATATTTCCATTATTCTCTCCTTCTTTAAAAATGATACCACAAAGCTACTAACTCATTCCCTTAGTATCTCAAACTTTGGCCATTGAAACTTCCCCTTATTACTTTCCCCATACTCATCCACCTCACCAACCATTTATTGTCCCTCTCTGCCAATCCCTCCACTAGTTCCAAACAAATACAATTCAAAATACTAACAAAAACAAGCAAGTCAATCTACAACTCTGCCCCAAACTACAGTGCATCACCAGTTTTATCTCAAAATATAAACAAAATCTGCCCTTTACAAGACCTCCTGTTCCCCTACTCATCTCCTCCCATGCTCAACTCCAAGACTTCTTTACAGTCTATCTCTTCCTAGGGAACTTCCTACCCCAATCTGTCTGGCTATTTCTTCAGGGAAGCCTAACCCACCACTACCTAAAAACTGTACTTTATTTGTCCATTAGCTTGTCTCTCATTAGCTTCACGGTTATTACTTTTTGTATCACCAGCTACATATGAGCTATGACCAAACTTCACTTGCTGGCTCTAAAACATTCTGTGATTCATAACATCATTTTATTTACAGTAGATGCAATTGTATGATTTTTCTTATCTTCATCTTTATCCTTTATCTGTTTAACTGTTGAAGTGGACTTCTTGATAAACTACTGCAGGTCCTTGATATTGCAATTGAAAATTTGTATTGAAATGTACACTGATTATGACCAGTAAAGGATTGATAACTGTACCTTGGTTGACAACACAAGGGATTCAAGGTGTGTTTTACTTATTTTATCTATTCTTAGAAAGGAATTTCCCACAGCACACAGAAATTCCCTCAGGCAACCAAAAGTGAACCTGTTCCCATGTTATGCACACCAAAACATTCATATATACCAAACAAGCAGAAAATCACTTTAAAAATGCACTCAATTGTTTCTGTAGTTGTAGGCATTGTGGGGAAATTAAAAGAGAAGTAAAGAAATCTTTTTTTTTTTTTAGATTTATACTTACCTAGGTGGATTCAGTATTGGCCCGATGCTGCATCTGTCCCCCGACACCTCTGCACTGAAAACCGAGCGATCGAACATCACTTGTTTTTCAGAGCTCCATGAGCACAGGGCTGCAGACTGTCAGTCACAGCTCTCTGCTCATCTCCCTCCTTGATCATTGGAGAGCTGAGCTGTGGAGGGGGCAGAACGGCTGTCTCAGCCTCTTAGCGGCTTGGTGAGAGGCTGAGACGGGTGTCAGTCCAGGCACCTGGCAGATCCAGACTTCCATTGTTGGGATGATGTGGTGCCTGGACTGACAATAGTGACGTCAGCAGAGAACGGACTTCAGTGGACTTCGGTCTACTCTCTGCTGAAAACGGGTCCTGTGAACCATAGGAGAAGTACAGCCAAATGAGCTTTGGCTATACTTCTCCTTTAATGTTGAAATTTCACAACAGAAACATTAAAAATTTTAGCTCTTTTCCTATTACTTTCTTTTACAACCGAAATTTGGCAGTCTGGCAGTCTTTTAATGTAAACACACAGCAGTTCTGTTGGAAATGGACTGAAACCTGATTTTAGAATTATTGTTGTAATTTTTAAAGACTTAATGCATTAGTTCACAGTACAAGCAGCTAAAGCAGACTTTTACTGGTTGTCAAACATATATAAAAAACAGAATGTCTATTGTGTTGGCACATAAATGCTATCCGTTAAGAGGTTACATATTTAAAGATAACGTGTGATAGATTCTGTAGAAAACACAACTGAAGCTTTTGTACTGTAGCTGTAATATGACCTCTGTACGTGCATGCAAACTTCCTATTCCTCACTAAGGTGGCCTATCACATTAAAAGATTAATCGTAAGGAGCAGAATGTTGGAGGGGGTAGTCCAAGCCATTAAAATTAGTAAGGCTGGGTTTACACTGAGGAACGGAGTGGCTCACATTAGGGGTTCTAGTGCGTCTCTATTCACCACTTCAGGTCCGATTTTAGCCTGAATTTTTGGCTTAATTTGGAGCTGAAACAGACTAGAAAATGCACAGGACTCCTGTGCAATTCGCACCTGTGCCGCTCCGGAGATGTGTATACCGGCTCCATAGAGAGATAGTCACAATCTTCTGACATGCAAATTGGATGTGGAGAGACCCACATCCAATTTGCACTGGTGTGAACCCAGCCTTAATGTTTGTATATTAGAGCACTGCAGATTGCAGATTTATGTCCTGGATATAAAGGGTTACTTTAAGTTATAATGAGGGTGAGTTTTTCCAGTGCTTAAAAGTTTGTTTTTAACTAAGCTGTTTAAGTTTTTCTATGTCATACTGCCCTAAGTAAAAGAAATTAAAACAGAGCAGTGTGCTCCAAGCATAACTGGCAAAGCATGGAGGTGTAAGTTTCCAAAAGTCATTTCTACTTCATAATTTGAAACACTGCTTTTTATGTTGTTCGCAATCAGATTCTTTATACTTTTAAAGTAGAAAATAACAGCTACTTAAGGATTACCATCTGTTAAAAAAATCTACAAAATGTTGTGATTGCTGCTCAAACAAATGTGTTAAAAATCTAAATATATTTCTATGCATAGAATTTAAGGAAGACATTCAGTTTGGAGTCAATTCTATTTAACATGTTCATGAATTATGAGAATTAAATGTTCAGGCTTCTTTAGGTCAAATTTACTTTTTCCAATGTGTGTGTGTGTGTGTGTTTGTTTATGTATGTATATTTTATGGGGCATTTGTGGCAAATTTGAGCGCCACGGAACGCCCCATAATGTGCCCCATAATGGACTGCGAGATCGCTGTGCATTGCTGTATGATGATTGGCCAAAGCATGCAACTGACCTGCATGATTGGCCAAAGGCACCCCTCATATTTTTGTAAATATTTTATTATATCTTTTCATGTGACAACACTGAAGAAATTACACTTTGCTATAATGTAAAGTAGTGAGTGTACAGCTTGTCTAACAGTGTAAATTTTCTGTTCCCTCAAAATAACTCAACACACAGCCATTAACGTCTAAACCGCTGGCAACAAAAGTGAGTAGAGAGATATTATACGCTGCGCTAGGGTGAACCAAATTAATATGTAAACTCCTAAAGTGTAAATATATATAGTGTATCAATCAAAAAATAAAAAACTCGTATAAACAACTTAACATATAAACAACATTTAAAGTGCACAGTGCATATAGTAAATCAACAAATGTTAAATTGCATGCATAAATATAAAGTGCCCAGTGCTCACACTGATATCAAACAGATTATGTTAACCAATCCTGTGTGATAAGTGAAAAAAAGTCCTGAAAATCAAATATCAAAATAAATGTATAAAGTAGTGTCCATATTTGGTGTCATCCAACATGCTCATCAGATCATAGGTGCCGCAAAACATGCTTCGGTGCACTTCAGTGACCCCTTAGGATGTTGCGCTCACCTCAGAGCGTGTGGCACAGCTGCTAACTGTGTGAAATCACACCTTGGAGCCACCCCCGGGCTCTAAACTGATTACAGGTGCCGATCTCCAGCCTGGTTCAATTTTTTTTCTTTTTAAAAACATAGGGTATATTTATTGAATAAAAAACACACTCCCCACAATGGGGTACTCACATTCTATCGGTGTGTAAGTGCACCGCTCTTATTCATTGTGTGTTGTGTGTTATATATATATATAAAACACCAAATTTACCATACCTGCTTTCCATTCACACCTGAGACCTTGTAACACTAAAGAGTCACATGACACCTTGGAGGGAAAATGGCTAATTGGACCCAATTTGTACTCACTTTTGTTGCTAGCGGTAGACATTAATGGCTGTGTGTTGAGTTATTTTGAGGGCACAGCAAATTTACACTGTTATACAAGCTGTACACTTACTACTTTACATTGTAGCAAAGTGTCATTTCTTCAGTGTTGCCACATGAAAAGAAAAATATTATAAATATTTACAAAAATATGAGGGGTGTACTTACTTTTGTGAGATGCTGTATATATACTCTGCATCCAGTGTAGCCTATACAGTTCATCCCATGGTGTACTATTTCTAAGATACTTCAGGCGGTGTATACAGTCTATCAATGGAGCTACATTTTCATATACCCAGGAAGAGACCACACATATCATGTCTCAGATCTCAGGGTCCAGAAATTTCCTGACGGGTAACACCCCGGTTTACAATTCTCGTACATGGGAAAAATTAAGAAGGAAACATACATCTTTGGAACTACACGGGCTAACTTTAGCTGAATACCATCGGGTACAACGGACTTCTAGAGGTTTGAGGGTGCGATTGGCCCCTACCCTATTCAGTGATAACGATGAATTCAAGAGCACATTTATGCAGATTTTTAACAAATGTTCATTTGATCTAATGACTTTGACCATTTCATTTATACATAAGGAACTGGCTTCACTGTCCGAACAACTTACTAAGATTGAATCAGATTTGCGCACAGCAATGACCTTGGAGGAGTTTAATAAGTGTAAAGAGTTGGCTGATGAAAACATTAACAAATATCGTTGCGAACTGGAGACCAGAAAACGCAACAAATTTGATCGGGACATCAAGGATTATGAGAGGAACCAGGTATACCGATGGCCGCGTCCATACAACCGACGAGGTCGTAGCGAGTATGGAAGCCACAGGAGGGAAATGTCCGATAATTCTTCAGCCAATACAGACACCGATTCCTCATCTAATTTTTTACAAACAGATCGGAGAGAATTGTCCACTACTCGGATGCAAACCAGGTCCCGTTACAACAGAGAAGGGAGTCACGACAGATACCGCAATACACGAGGCAACCGTGGCCGATCAAGGGAGACCTAGTACATAATATCTCCAGGCGGGTCCTGTCATCGGATGAGGTAGGACTGTTTAACCGTGGTTTATCTTATTGCCCTAAGAGTCATCTAGATCCATTCCAGTTAGATCAAGATCTGTATCGCCTATTTCGTAATATTAGATGGAAGGTCCATTTTCTTCATAAACCATTTGTCCATAACGACATGTTTGAAGGGAGGTTGAGTAATGAAAGTTTGGGACTGATGATGAAATCCAAATCTGTTCCCCCCACTACTTACGTACCGGTTAAGATGTTTGTACAGGAGGTCACCCGAGATGTAAAAAGTTTAATACAACAAGTGGACTTTAAAGATCATGTACCTAACAACCTGTCCCCTCATGAAAGAATAGCGTTGCGGGAACTAACTAAACGGAATGATATTATTTGTAAACCTGCTGATAAAGGGGGTTCGGTGGTCATCATGGACCCCCAGGCGTATGAGAATGAGATCAAGCGGCAATTGGATGATGACACAGTGTATAAACCTCTGCAATCAGACCCTACATGGAGTATTAGAAAGATCTTAGAGAGTATTGTAAAACCAGCGTTTAAAGAAGGGTTAATTTCACATGACCTGTATGAATTTCTGTTACCAACACATACCCGTATTCCGGTCTCGTACATACTCCCCAAGATCCATAAGGACAAACATTCCCCACCAGGACGCCCGATTGTATCGGGGAGAGATTTGATCTTTGTACCCACGGCTAAATTATTGGACAGAGTGTTATCACCTTTGGTGAAAACTACCCCATACTACATCAAGGACTCTGGTGACTTTCTGTCCAAAATTAAGGACCTACCACAAATCCAAGACAAATGTATCCTTGTCACTTGGAGTGTAACAAGTCTATACACATCAATTCCACATGTGGCCGGCATTGAAGCAGCGTTGAGCCTAATTAAGAACTGTCATGAGTACTCAGAAGCTCAGATTTCCTTTTTTGAAAAGTTATTTAATTTGGTTTTATATAATAACTATTTTCTTTTCAGGGATGGTTATTATGTGCAATTGACTGTTGTTGCCATGGGCTCCAATGTTGCCCTGCCATATGCTTGTTCATTTATGCATGATTTTGAGCAGAAACATATTTTTGTCAATGAAATTTTTTGGGAACATTGCGCCACCTGGTGGCGCTATATAGAAGACATTTTTGCCATATGGCGGGGCAACATTAAATCACTCAAAACCTTTGATGAGATGATTAACAGTATTTCACCAAATATTCAGTTCAAAATTCACATTGGTGGGAACTCGGTCCCCTTTCTAGACATACGGGCATACACAAAACAAGGACGGATTAAAACTGATATATACACTAAGCCCACAGATAGAAACCAGCTATTAAGATATGACAGTTACCATCCCCCCCACGTTTTTAGTTCTATTATTAGAAGCCAACTTCTCAGAGTGATGCGGATTGTGAGTGATACTACAATAAGAGACCAGAGATTAGATGAAATGTGCTTTAAATTTAAGGAGCGGGGCTATCCAGAAGGTCTAATTAAACAGGAATTAAATAAAATTTTGAATCCCATTGGTAATTGTAATAAGAAGAGATATTCATCTGACAAACCTAGGATTCCATTTGTCTTTCAATTTAACAGTTATAGTGATAAAATCTTTAATGTATTGAGAAAACATTGGACGATACTGAAACAATCATATCCTCAGATAGAGGAGTTTCAATTAACTCCCATGAAAGCATATCGGCGCAATAAAACCTTGCGCGATCTTTTGGTACGATCTGAATTCAAACCTGATAGGCAGGAGGAGAAAAGAATGACTTTTCTCGGTAGTAAAAGAAAGGGCTGTTACTCCTGTCTTAATTGCATCCAATGTAACCTAATGATTAAGGGCAATAATTTCTGTCATCCTAGAACTAACAATAAGATAATAATTAATGGCTTTTACACCTGTCAGTCATCATATGTGATCTATATTCTTACATGCCCCTGTAATCTCCTTTATGTGGGGGAGACGACCCAAAAAATTAAAGACCGTATTGCACAACATCGTAGTACAATTAGACATCCCCAATCAGGCCTTCCTGTATCGCGTCATTTTTCTGAGATGGGACACAAAGACACCGATTTACGATTTATGGTGTTAGAAGAGATTCCTCACGATAAAAGAGGGGGTGATAGGATTTTGAAATTGAAAAGACGTGAGGTTTGGTGGATCTATAAATTACAGTCCTTGCATCCTGATGGTATGAACAAGGACTATGATTTATACTTATTTGTGTAGAAGTTTTGATACGAGATTGAAAAGTAGTTACAATTATGTTTTGAATGTATTACATTTCTTTTAGATCGATCACAAAGAGCTCCCGTTGGGAATACTAGATAGCAGAATATCAGCTGGAATCTATGAAGAGATCTGAGACATGATCAAGAACGTTATTATATTCATGATAAATGATTTGAAAGATCTAATTAATTAAGCGAGAGAGTTTAGTTAGTCTATAATGTCATACTGATGGTATATGATACATAATAGGATGAATCTGTTGTAAATAATTCTTTATTAGGAAATTTAAGATGGTTCACCAGAATTGGATTTATATAGTAGGGTTAAATGCTTGAATTTGTATAAGTGGTTTGTCTATGATAATTAGTTAAGTGAACACAGGTGTGTACTGGACTGGATGTTGATAAGAGAACATAGTGTGGTTTGGCTTTTCACACACAGCCAGAAAAGCCTGACGAAGAGCGACTTGCGCTCGGAACTGTACAGTGGCTTGCTTGTATTTGAATCATGTAATGAAAGAATTTTCAGTAAAAGGACACTTTTTGCATCAAAGCATCGTTCCACGTGTTTTTGCTATCCTTTATGGTGGAAGCTTGGGAGTCCACCCTGGTGCCTTGATTGAATAAGGATTGAAAGAGAAGAGGGTAACCCACCTGATGTTTATATATATATATATATATATATATATATACACACACTCTGCATCGAGTGTAGCCTACATCTACAATGCATTCCATGATGTACTGTTTCTACAACACTTCTGGTGGTGTACACAGTACAGTGCAGCCGTAGTGCAGTTGTTACTATCTTTCTGGTGGTGCACACTGTTGTGAATTCATGAAGAAATATATTTTATATTTCCTGGCAGAAACATGAGAGATGCTTAGGCCTCAAAAAGCAGATGAACTGTTGCCCTTTCGTCGACCTTTAAGGACAAATTAGACGCTCTCATGTTTTCCAAGTTTTACTACTTTTTTAAATATTGAAGACTTTTACAAGCATGTATTGTAAAGGAAGCTGTTGGAACAAAGACTGTTCTTGTCACAAAACAAGGAGATATTTACATGGTATTGTGAATAAACAAAAACTGCCACAGGACACAAGGGTATATAAACTTTTCTCGCATAGAGATAACCTCACTTATTGTGTTCGAGTGAAGAACTGTTTAAATAGCTAACACCTTGGCTAACAGAACCCATTGTATGAACTTTTAAGATGGTTTAGACAAACAAGTCAGTTCTAAACACCCAGTGAGAAGGTTCAAGGTCCCTCTCAACACATTAGTGAAAGTTGAATATTGTGCTAGTCAAAAATAATATAAGGTATCAATAAGGTTATCATAAGTCATTTTAAACTATCTCTGACATTGTAGGTTACAGAGACATTATAATGTTGGCGTCGGCGGACCCAACAACTTTGCTATGAAGAAAATGTATATGAAAGTGTGATTTTATAAGTAGAAGTGTTTTGGGTAACGAATTAGTATTAGGAAAAACATATAATCATGATTATAATCATATAAGATTGTAGCCTACACTTAAGATAAACAAATGTTCATACCAGAAGTTATACAGGTATCCATATAGATAGTCATTTTTATGTAGTATTGATGAAATATATAACAATGTGTGTATTTCCTAGATAGACCAGTTTTACAGATATACATTTATAGAGATACAGTTATATAACCAAGTTATGTAATGATGATTAATCAAACTTATGCTGAGTGTATTTTACATTAGACCGAGTACCAGAATATCTAAAGGCATATACTTATCCTTACCATTATACCTATTATGAAAATAGAACGTATTAACTTAAAAGGATGGACTCAAAACACGTGTGAGACACCTGGTGGTTGAAGGTGGTATTATTTGAACTCACTAAATTTCCAGAGGAAGTTAATCGTTACGTCTCCTAACCCAATGGGAAGTGAGCCACCTCCTTTTGGGCAGAGCCATTATAATTTTTATGGTCTTATTATCTGAAATGGTATTTAGAGGCAAGGGAGATGGGAGACAAGGACCGACGAACGAACGGAAGGAGGAGAGAGCTCAGGGGGAGAGCTCAGGGATCCACCCTGAAGGGGGGACACTGGGGGACACACACACTCCCAGACTGACACTCATGCACCATGCATGAATTCATCTCTTTACATTCATGAAAATTCCTCAACACCTAATACTTAGAACTCGGAGGTCACAAGAAGTAAATCCTCTTTAGGAGTATCCATTTTGAAACTACGGCAGCCATCTTAACTCTGGTAACTAGCCCATAGGAATTGCAGCCATCCTGGAATGGGTAATTATGTCATGTTGATTTTATTTTGCATGTTCTCTCAAATATTGATATGTTCTCACAAATATTGATGTATTGAATATTATACATTTGATAATCATTCTCCCGAATCAATAACCGCCTTGTAGATTCTTCTCTAAAGATTCAGATTTTTCATTATATTTTTCTTTTTGCATAGTTGCCACATTTATTGACAAAGCAAACGTCTAATTTATTTCACAATTTTAACCACTTACTTACCTGCAGTATAGTAACGGTTGCACGTGTGAAATACAGATGTTCTGTTTAATTGTCAAGTTCACAAGGTTATTGATTCTACCGAGAAGTTATCATGGTGGTATTATGTCAAAGGGACGGTACGCCCATTTTTGCAAGTGTTTTTATTGATTTTCAAGACGTTCATGTAACGCAATCGGTATCTTAATTTCATGTGATTATTTGTGTTTGTTTACCAAGAAAATTTCTATTTTGTGTGACCACACGTCTCCGTGAATAAGTTTCACAAGTATAGACTGTGTCACATAGATTGATTTTGTATCTTAAAAATATCTTCGTTAAAAATTACTCAATGATAATTATTGTGCAGGAAACCTGTCCTTAAAAAGGCACAACTTATTCTGACTGAAAATTCAAGACAACACAGTACACAATACAATGCAATCGTAGTGCAGTTGTTACTACTTTTCTGGTGGTGTACACAGTACACAATCCAGTGTAGTGTGGTGTTGCAAAACAAAATATACATCATGTCTGAAAGGCCACCAAGGAGAAGCAGACCCTCAAAGGCCACTAAAAGAGGGCAAGCAGCCTCTGTGTCTACAGTTAACAGTGCTGGTCATGGACATGGACTCTTCAAGTGGCCGTGGGGCACGATTGTCCTTTTTTTCTGCTGCTGGCCGTGTTATTGAGAAAGAACATGCAGAAGAGGTGCTTGCCTTCCTATGCAGCTGCCAAAGAGGCCTATTCCACCGTCTCCTTGTCCACAGTCACTCCTTCCGTAGCCCTACCATCGTGCACGGAGGAGTCCCCAGAACTATTCGACCACAGTATCAGGTGCATGCTGCTGGAGGCTCACATTCATAAAAATGAATTAGTCTTGGATCAGCAGCTATCAAGCACCTGATGCTGATGTAACTTATTGATTTTTTTATGGATGTGGGATCCCTTGAAGACTGCCTATGCTGAGTTACTATCCTATTCCTCCTCAATCTTGATGATGCTAGCTTCCAACAATATTTTTGTTTTAGGGCCCCACCACCACTGCCTAAGACCCATTTTTCTGCCCCCTAACAGGGGCATGTAATTACAATTTTTGATCTAATATTTCACAGCAGGGCCCATTCCTGGGCACGTGCATGCGCCCACCAAGAGTAACTGTGAGGGCTTACAGTGTTATGGCAATACCACCGCCACCACCAAAGGCCCAATTTTTCTGCCCCTGTTTAACAGGAGCATGTAATTACAATTTTTGATCAAATATTTCACAGCAGGGCCCATCCCTGCACTTAACAAGAGTAACTGTGAGGGCTTACAATGTTCTGGTACCACCAACACCTAAGGCCCAATTTTCTGCAGAGTATATAGGGCAGGCCGTATAGTATATATACTTCTGTTCAGAGTATATAGTGCCTGGTCTCCCCCCACACCATTTTTTTTTAAATTTGGATGTGGGGTTGCCCTTAATATCCATACCAGACCCAAAGAGCCTGGTAATGGGCTGGGGGGGAACCCATGCTATTTTTCTCAAAGATTTTCATCTATATTGCCAGGACCCGACAATACATTACAGTCGCAAGCAGTATTAAATTACTTTTTTTCCTTTAGAAATGTCATTTTTCTGTGGTATTGTTCTAAACACAGGAAAACTGTGCCACAGGCATTCTATAGACACCCCCCCCAGGCACGATATTTAAAGTAATATTTCATTTTTAGTGTTTCACTTTAAGTATTCTAAAAATCACTGCTCCCAAAAAAATGGACGTTCGTAAAACTTTGTTTTGCATTGATACATGTCCCCTGGGGCAGGACCCGGGTCCCCAAACACTTTTTATGGCAATAACTTGCATACAAGCCTTTAATTAGCACTTTTGGTTTTTCATGTTTGTGTCCCATAGACTCATCTCTAATATATATATATATATATATATATATATATATATATATATATATATATATATATATATATATATATATATATATATATATACTGTGTATGTTTTTTTAATACTAACTGAAACAGTACAGTCTTACTGATCAGCCCGTCAGGTGTGAACTTTGCATTTAAATCATATAATCCTACTTCAAGCACAAAATGGAATGTAACAATAATTTTGTTTGTTTTTCAAACATTCTGTAGAAGCTCTGGTTTACATAGCAGTGGCTGCAGTCACAAGTCCCAACTGTCATTTTGTTTGAGGAAGAAGAACAGGGCATACCATACAGTATATACCCCTGTTGATTTTTTTCAGGACATATATTGCAAGCCCAAAACCTATTTCCAGGCAAATCACAAAGCAGAACTTTATTAAACAGCTGCAAGGGAAGGAGGAAGAGGGGGTGTTGTTCACAGAAAATGAATATTTTTTTCAGAATTAGTCCTTTGTAGAGTCAGCGAGTATGGGATTCAGTTGACCCCTTTAGGTAAACTAATAAAACCCAAACCTTTATTTTTGGATTTTGGATTAAAGCTTTTGTCATGTTTTACTGCTTTTTGGGCTTTCTTGTTGTTTAACCAGATGGTTTCACTGTGCAGATAAAAAAATATCTCCAATTAGAACACATTTTTAGTTATGAATGCCCATGTCTGACCATTTTGTGACTATTTTGATGAGGCTATAAATGTTTCTAAACTCTTTGTAACATGTGTATTGCAATCAACTTTTTCACACATAGGCTCCCCCAATGTATGCATTTACATAAATATAGGTGGGGGTGAGAGACCTCAACATTTTTGGGGGGTATTTTTTGTTTAAATTGTTTTTTTTCATCACGTAGGGGACAAAAAGTCCCTTATGTGATGATTTTTAGGTGACACGTTTGTCTAAAAGACCCTGCATATCTCCTTTGGGCTCCACTAATTGCATTGCAATACATCCCTTCCTAGATATGCTAGCCGGGGAAAGTGACAGTGACTGGGAAAAGACATCATGCACATCACTTTCTGGGTCACAGCAAGAAGGAGAGAAGAGCGGACGTTTGTTAAGTCTTCTCCCTGCCCTCCACCCACTGGGACTTGCCTCATCAGTAGGGATGGACCCAACACTCCTCGGTTTGGTTCACACCAGAACACCTCGAACAAGCAAAAAGTTCTAGCAAACATGCAAACCCTATTAAAGTCTATGGGACACAAACATGAAAAATCAAAAGTCCTAACTTTAAAGGCTTATATGCAAGTTATTGCCATAAAAAGTGTATGGGGACCCGGGTACTACCCTGGGGGACATGTCTCAATGCAAAAAGTTTTTAGAAACGATCGTCATTTCGGGAGCAGTGAGTTTAAAGATGCTTAAAGGGAAACAATAAAAATGAAATATTCCTTTAAATATCGTGCCTGGGGGTCCCCTTAGTCTGCCTGTAAAGTGGCGCATATGTGCGATGTGTAGAATATGCTGCAGTAATAATGACATTTCTAAAGGTAAAAATGACATTTAAACTTGCTCGTGGCTGTAAGGTATTGCCAACCACAGGCAAAAAATGGTGTAGGGTCTCCTCCAGTCCATACCAGACTCTTCGGGACTGGTATGGGTTTTAATGGGAACTCCATGCCAAATTAAAAAAAAAAATTAGCACGGGTTCCCCCCAAAATCCATACCGGACCCTTATCCGAGCATGCAGCCTGGCAGGTCAGGATAGGTGGAGGACGACTGAGTCCCCCCCCATGAACCATACCAGGCCACATGCCTTCAACATCGGGGGGCTTTGGGGTGCCCCCCAATGCTCCTTTTCCCCATGCTGATGGGACAAGGGTCTCTTCCCAACAACCCAGGCCAGTGGTTGTCAGGGTCTGCGGGTGAGGGGCTTATTGGAATCTGGAATAAACCCCCTTTAACCACTTTAAGACTGATTAAAGAAGTTAAAAACACATTTTTTTGCTAGAAAATTACTTAAAACCCCCAAACATTATACATTTTTTTCTAACACCCTAGGGAATAAAATGGCGGTCGTTGCAATACTTTTTGTCACACTGTATTTGTGCAGCGGACTTACAAGCGTACTTTTTTGAATAAAAAAATAAGACAACAGTAAAGTTAACCCAATTTTTTTTATATTGTGAAAGATAATGTTACACTGAGTAAATTAATACCCAACATGTCACGCTTCAAAATTGCGCCCGCTCGTGGAATGGCGTTAAACTTTTACCCTTAAAAATCTCTGTAGGCGACATTTAAAAAATTCTACAGGTTGCATGTTTTGAGTCTCTCTAACGATCGCGGCGATACCTCACATGTGTGGATTGACCACCGTTTTCATATGCGGGCGCTACTCACATATGTTTCTGTTTTTTTCTTATTTCTTTTCTTTTCTTTTATTTATTTTTACACTGTTTTTACAAAAAAAATAGGGTCACTTTTATTCCTATTATTTATTCCTGCTATGGTATGGAGACAGGTGGGGGGCCATCTTAGCCTCACTCATCTCCATACCCAGCCACGGCATGTCCCGATCGCCTCCGCTGTTGCCGATGGCTCCGGTAAGCAGCGGATTGCACGGGAGAGCGGCAGGACCCTCTCCCGCCGCTGATAACGGTGATCTTGCGGCAAATCCGCCGCAGAGACCACCATTATTGTTAACCGAACTGCCGCCTGAAGAGATGGATACCTCGGGTTGGGGGCAGCAGCTGCTGCCATTACTGAGATATCCCTCTTCAAAGTCAGGACGTATATAGTCGTGTGGCGATTGGTAAGTGGTTAACAAAGGGGCCCCCAGATCCCACCCACCCCCTTATAGGAATGGGTTTTGGGTACATTGTACCCCTACCCATTCACCATAAAAAGTGTCAAAAAGTAAAAACCACAAGAGACAGTTTTTGACAATTCCTTTATTAAAAAAGAAAAAAAGTCCCTTGATGTACATCCACTGTCAATCACACCGCCTGACGGACCCAAAAAGTAGCAAAAAATTGAAAAAAAACTCTGCCTCGATGGGAGGCCTCCCAGCGACTGCTGCCTATTCACTTTGACAGCTCTTATATAGGCAAGGGCGGGGCCCACCACCCTCTGACATAATATGATGTCCCCTGACATCAGAAGAGGGTGGGGTCACTTGGTTATGTCACTGGGTGGCCCCGCCCTTGCCATCAAGGGAGAGCTTTTTACAATTTTTCTATTTTTCAGGTCTGTCAGCGGCGTGATTGAAGATGGATGTACATCGCTGTACACTTTTCTTATTTTTAATAAAGGAATTGTCAAAAATCTCTTGTGGTTTTTACTTTTTAAAACTTTTTGGTGAATGGGTAGGAGTACAATGCACCTGATACCCATTCACATAGGGGGGTCAGGATCTGGGAGCTCCCTTGTTAAAGGGGGCTTCCAGATTCCAATTAGCCCTCTGCCCACAGACCCCGACAGGCCAGGGTTGTCGGGTCCTTGTCCCCATCAACATAGGGACAAGGTGCTTTGGGGGCACCCCAAAGCACCCTCTCCATGTTCTGGGCATGTGACCTGGTATTGTTCAGGAGACAGGGAACAAGCGAGCACCAGGCTGCATGTTGATCTGCCAGGCTGCATGCTTGGATAAGGGACTAGTATGGGTTTTGGGGGACCCCACGCCATTTTTTTAAAATTTTGGTGTGGAGTTTCCCTTAAAACCTGTGCCAGACCCAAAGGGCCTGGTATCAATTTTGGAGGGGGCCCCACATTGTGTTATTTTAAAAAAAAATGGGGTAGAGTTCCCCTTAAAATCTATACCAGACCCAAAGGGCCTGATATGGATTTTGGGGGGGCCCATGCCTTTTTTTTTCTTAATTCTATCATAGGGTTTCCCTTAACCACTTTAATACACTGTATTCTGCACTGCTCTATATACCCTGCACTGTATTATATATACTACACTGACTGCACTATATATTCTCCACTGTGTTATATATACTACTATGTCTGTACTATATACTCTGAACTGTATTATATATACTACACGGACTGCACTATATACTCTGAACTGTATTATATATACTACACAGACTGCACTATATACTCTGCACTGTATTATATATACTACACTGGCTGCACTATATACTCCCTGCTGTATTATATATATCACACTGACTGCACTATATACTCTGCACTGTATTATATATACTACACTGACAGCACCATATACTCTCCTCTGTATTATATATATACTACACTGATTGCACTATATACTTTGAACTCTATGCAAAATCAGAAAAAATTGAATTTGAGCACAAAGTATTCAGTTTCTGAGGTTGGTAATTTCCACGGCAGGAATTAAAATGGATCCTTAGAAGGTGTCCACCATACTGGATTGGCCTGTACCTGCAGACAAGAAGGGGGTACAACGTTTTGTGGGATTCACAAACTTCACCACACAGCTGTCTAAGCAAAACCTGTGATTTTGCTGGAAGCCTGAGGCACAAGATGCCTTTGAGACCTAAAGTGACTTTTTACTTCAGCTCCAATTCTCAGCGACCCTGACCCGTTCTTGCCCTACATCCTTGAGGTAGATGCATCAGAAATGGCAGTAGGAGCAGTTATTTCCCAGCGTCAGGGTATAAAGGACTTAATGCACCCTGTAGCCTTTTTCTCACGGAAGCTCTTCCCAGCACAGAAGAACTATGACGTAGAGGATCAGGAACTGCTGGCCATCAAAGCAGAATTGGAAGAATGGAGGAGCTTGTTGAAGGGTGCATCCTATATTAATATACACCGATCATAAAAATCTGGAGTATTTAAGATCTGCCAGGCGGTTGAAGCCACGGGAAACTTGATGGACCTTTTTTTTTTCACAATTCTCCTTCCAAATTACCTACCGACCTGGATCAAAGAATGTAAAATTAGATGCACTGTCCCATATGTACGATGGCCCTGTCAGGTCACCTTGAGGCTAGGTGACAGATGCACACCATTGGGATCAGGAGTGCACCGCAAGGTAGTCGACCCCACGGCTGACTGCTGTGGATGGGAGTCAGGGTGGTGAGGAAGGCAGGGACGCTGTAACACTAACACAGATCCCACTGGGGTTAGAGCGTAAGATTCCCTAGGGCACGGAGTCTAAGAGCCAGCAGGTGTTCACCAGAGCCTCTAGTGGTGAGGATGGACTGGGCTGCAACTGGCTCCAGGTCACAACCCCCAGGGTCCCCCAGCTCACATCCACAGTAGGCAACAGGAGGCTAGGGATAGTAAGGGAATAAGCCAAGATCAGGGCCACAAGCAGATAAGGACAACAGAGTACACGCTAAAGGTTCAGGGTCACAGGCAAACAGGGATAGTCGGGGACATGCCAAAGGTCAGGGTCATGAGCAGACAGGAATAGTTGAGAACACGCCAAGGTTGGTAATAGAAACAAATTTAGAGCACACGGCAGGCAGGAAACAGGAAGCCAAACACACAAAGGTTGATCAGCAGGGCTGGCCTGCAGTGCAGAGGTTAATATAGAGTTCTCTGATAGGAGCTGGGGTGAAGCCATGCTAGAGGAGAGATTATAAAAGCGGTCAGGTGAGAGTCAGCTGGTCTCTAGAGATGAACACATGGAGACAGGTAAGCTGACAGAAAAAACTCTATTGCATAACCATGACAAGCCCCGAAGCCCTATCTGTTTCGGATACTATCTTGCCCGCAGGTAACTTTCTACTATTACAAACAGATCTCCTCTCACGAATCAAACAAGCTTCCACGGACATTCTTAGTCCCTCTGGGATTACGCTGACATCTAGAGATGGCTTGCTTTGAGAGGGGAGTCAATTTTTTGTTCCAGAAGATGTACGGATGGGGATCTTGAGGCTGCTTCATGATCATCCGCTGGCAGGTAATTTTGGCATCTATAAGACTCTTGAGCTGGTACGGTGTACATTCTGGTGGCCTGGTCTGGAGGAATTTTGCAAGAAGTATGTGAGTTCATGTTCTGTCTGTATTCAAAACAAGATGGCAAGAAGCAGGGCCTGTGGACTACTGAAACCTTTGCCTGTTCCTGATAAACCATGGAGAATGATTTCTATGGATTTTATAATGGAACTCCCATCTTCTGAGGGATTCACGGCAATCTTTTTAGTAGTGGACCAATTGTCCAAGATGGCCCATTTCCTGCCTTTAAAGGGCATTCCATCTTCTATGGAAACTGCCTGAGTGTTTATAAAAGAAATTGTTAGATTGCACAGAATCCCTGCAAACATTGTGTCGGATAGAGGTGTGCAATTTACATTTTTGGAAGGCCTTACGTGTACTCTTGAAGATTGAATTGGCCTTATCTTTAGCTTACCACCCCCAAACAAATGGGCAAACAGAGATAACTAATCGGACACTCGAACAGTACATTAGATGTTTCACGTCCTTTGTTTAAGAAGATTGGGTGTCATTACTGCCATTAGCGGAATTTGCTTAAAACAATGCCAGTCACTCAGCAACAGGACAGTCCCTTTCTTTGCTAATTATGGCTTTCAACTGTCATTTCTGCCTGACTTTTTTCCACAGTCTACATTTCCAACAGTCCAGAGCACTGTGGATTTTCTCAGTCATAATACCCAGATCCTACAGGAGGCGATGACAAAGGCACAGGCTGAAAACTTTCGATAGGAAAAGGGGAACTGAATCTGCAACTGGGCGATCGGGTATGGCTTTCTACAACAAACCTCAGGTTGGCATGCCCATCAAAGAAGCTGGCACCCAAGTTTACTGGACCATTTCCAGTGAAAAGAAAGTTAAATGAGGTATCGTATGAACTATCTTTACCTGACTCATTTAAAATCTCACCCGTGTTCCAAGTTTCACTGTTAAAACCTGCAGTACCCTATCTCTTCCCTGGCAGAGGGTCTAAACCACTTGAACCTGTTCTGGTTGATGGTAGTGAGGAGTATGAAGTGGAGGCCATTCTAGATTGCAGGAAAAGGCGGAATCAAGTACAACATCTTTCAAAGTGGAAAGGGTACAGTCTGGAAGACAATTCCTGGGAGTATGAATGTAATATCCACACAAGAAGGTTAGTTTGTGCCTTTTTTCTTGCCCACCTAGAAAAGAAAGGCCAGTTAAGCATCTGGAGGCTGCCCCTTGGGAGGGAGGCAATGTCAGGAACAGACTGTAGCAGGGCAGAGGTGCGTGCAGGTGCACACATGTAAACGCGGATTCCAATGGGTGTCTGCTGAGCCGGGCAGCGGCATGTGTGTGCGCATTGTACAGGAACACACATCAGATGTGCGTGCACACACGATAGCTTTTGCTTGGTGCCAGTAGGCCTTTAAAAGTACAGCAGCTGCACTTGTGCAGTGCTGTTTGATCTGCAGCTTTACCCGAGTTCTGAACCTGTACCTGTCTTGATACCTGTATTGATCCGGCTCTGCTGACTATGCCTGCTATCTCCAACCCTCTCCTTGGCTTGCCTTGACTCCGCTAAACCACTAATTGACTAATACTCTGCTGCTGACTTCTGCCTGTCTACTGGCCATTCTCTGCCTGTCGCCTTGCTACATCTAATTACCCATGTTTGACTCAGCTTGTCTCACCCTGCTCCAGCCTGCTGCTGATCCTGTATCATCCAGTGCCTGGGGTCGCTGACCTGCATCGGATTCTCTTGCTATTTATGGTCCGATCCATCCTGGTGGTCCATCATCTACCCATCCATGCCAGCTACAGCATATCTCACAGGCACTCGCAACTCACTGTGCTCTCGCAACCACTGTCACAACTCCAGTGGTCCCTGAGCCAGAGCTGTAAGAGAGGTCTCCTTCTACACGTCAGGCTCTACTACGAGGTATGTGACAGTGTTACCGAACAGTAGTACAGACAACCTCAGCAACAGCATACACTAAAAAGAACATATTTAACTGTGGAATATATATTTTTCTTTAACAATTAGTTTGGCTTACACACAGCAGCAGTACCCCAACCTAATTTATTTCAGTTTGAAACAAGGTAGTTTTGCTGTGATAAATAGTGATAGTTAAACTTTGACAAAGTAGTTCTAAGAGGCTGTTATTGTTCTCACTGAGGCAAAATAGTCCTACTTCTGCATAATTTCTAATAAACTCTTATCAATAATTAATTTAATAATGGGTATGATTGGTAACCTCAGTACCACATCCCGTATATATAATCCAAAATAAAGAAAAATAAGTAAAGCTACTTTTAAGGTACTATAAATACTACCCTCAGGAAAAAAATATACATAGAGATACAAAATCATACATTTTATTCCAAAATCATATAGTTTAAAAATGGGTAGAAAGCCCCAAATTGTAAAAACATACTAGATGATTTTAGTATACATGTATAGTCCGCAACCCCATACAGCTTCCCATACCCACAACCATGTCAACATTTGGATAGCATTTCCTTGTCAAAAGAAGTTTATTGAGTATACAATATTATAAAGATACATAAAGTAAGTTTACAAGGATCTATAAAGTAAGCTCATTGTTTTACAGTAGGGTTTATATAGGTAAATATCATGAAATTTCAAATATTAAACATTGGGTTCACGTAAACCTAAATTAAAGATATATATCATTTCCTTAGTTACTTTTGTAGGTATTTAAATGATTTATACCTACTATACATATTGTTTACAAGTAGAGTGTATATAGGTCAAATAAATTCTGATAATGAGCTTTAATCGTAAGGTGGAGAAAAGGAAAGAGAAAGAAGAAAAAGGTTTGAAAGGTAGAGGTATGGTCCACAAGGTTGTCCCGCTCGTCAGTTTATTATTCTTTTTAGTTCCCTTTGAAGCCTTAGAATGGGTGTCTCTGTAAGTCATTTAATCTGTTACCATGGCAACAGGACAGAGTCATTGAAGTTTGACAGGAACTGTTGTTTTATCCAAGGGTGCCAAAGTTTTTCAAATTTTGGAATTTGATTTTGATCGACGGCTACCATCTTAGCATGGGACATTGTATTATTCATTCTGTGAATTGTTTCTGCTAGTACCAATGTAGGTGATTTCCATGCCTTGGCCACTGTTTGTTTAGCAGCCGTTATTAGTTGGATCATAAGTTTGAATTGAGAGAGTGTTAACCATTCCGGTTTTAGATTAAGTAAAGTTAAATATGGATCTGGTTGTATTATTTTTTTAAATATTTTAGATGCAATCACGAAGACTTCCTTCCAGAAAGTTTGGATTACTGGGCACGTCCACCATATGTGTAAATATGTGCCTATTTCTGGGCATCCTCGAAAACAAAGAGCTGAGGTATTAGGTGAATATTTTGCCACTCTAGCGGGTACAAGGTACCAGCGAGTTAGGACTTTATTAATATTTATTAATATTAATAGAGGGTCATTTTCTGAAGCCTCTATAAATACCCATAATGGGATTTCCTGTTTTGCATGGTATTTGGACAGACTGGCCAAATGTGCTGCTCTGTAGTAGTTAGTAAAATTAGGGTATCCCAGGCCTCCTTTATTTTTGGGAAGATGTAGTGTGTGTATAGGTATACGTGGTTTAGAAGAGCCCCATATAAACAAAGTTGCTCTTTTTTGTACTATTCTCAAAAAATAGGAAGGAATTGGAATAGGGAGGACTCTGAATAGATAAAGCAATTTGGGTAGAAAAGTCATTTTGATTGCATTAATCTTCCCTATCCAGCATAAAGGAAGTTGCAACCATTGTTTTATTAGATTTGTGATCTGTCTTTATACAGGAGGATAATTGGTTGAGAATAAGTCAGAATGAGATGCTGTTAAATGAATTCCAAGATATGGGATTGATTTTTCTGCCCATGTGAATGGGAGTGCAGCCCTAGCCGGGATCAATTCCATGTTTGTGAGTGAAATATTAAGCACTAGGCATTTCTTAGGATTAATCATAAGGCCGGATAGGGCTGCAAATCCATCAAGAGCTGGTATTAAGTTAGGACCAGAGACCTGTGGTGATGATAGAAAAAGTAATATATCGTCTGCAAATATACATAATTTGTGTGTAATACCTCCTACTTAAATGCCAGTTATAGTTTGGTTTGTTCTGATGTATTGGGCCATGGGTTCGAGTATAAGGGCAAATAATAAGGCAGATAATGGGCAACCCTGTCGGGTACCTCTTTCGATATTAAAGGCATCAGATTTGTATCCAGCATATTTTATATAGGCTTTGGGTTTATTATATAATGCTTTGATCCATGTTAAAAAGTGGAGTACAAAACCCCATTTTTGTAATGAATATTGCATATATTGCCAGGATACTGTGTCAAATGCCCTCTTAATATCGAGAGATAGAAAACATAAAGGGATTTTCCGTTTTTTAGCAATATGTGCCAATAACACTGCCCTGCGTATATTATCGCCTGCCTGTCTATTTGGCATGAAGCCTACTTGATCTCTATGTATTAATTTTCCTATAATGCTATTGAGGCGTTTTGCTATTATTTTTGCTAATAATTTAATATCGAGGTTTAACAGAGAGATAGGCCGATAATTCACATAGGAAGTATCATCAGAAAGGGGTTTTGGGATCATCCAAACAATTGCCATTAGTGTTTCTTGCCGAAAAGAATGTCCATCTAGAAGTTTGTTAAAAGTTTCAGTGAGAATGGGAGAGAGTATTTCTGAGAATGTTTTATAGTATAAAGCCGAGTAGCCGTCTGGGCCTGGTCTTTTGTTAAGTTTTAGGTCTTTTATGGCGTTAGCAACTTCATCTATAGTTATAGGCTCATCCAAACTGCTTTTTTGATTCTGAGATAACTCAGGTAAGGTTATTTTTGAGAAGAAGGATTCAGCCTCTGTAGGATTAAATTCATTGTTTGTCTTGTACAAAGTTGTGAGATGTGAGTGAAATTTATGGACTATTTTAACTGGATTACAAGTGTAAACATTTTTTGATAATTTCAAACGTATTGGTTTGAAAGATGTGTTAGTTGAATTAAATGCCCGAGCCAAATATGTACCTGGTTTGTTTGTATATATGTAGAAATTGTGTTTGGAGCGTTTGAGGGATTTATGAACTGACTCAGTGAGAAATAGATCGTATTCCAATCTAGATTTTTCCAGATGAGATTTTGTACTCTGAGATGGATTATCTTGAAATGATATGTAGGCTGCATTAAAATTGAGTTCTAGTTTTTTTGCTAGATTTTTGCGTTCCCGTTTAAATAGTGCCATTTGTCTTTGTATTGTACCACGCAAGACAGGCTTATGAGCTTCCCACAGTGTTATTGGGGAGATGTCTGTTGTATTATTAATTGATATGTATTCCTTTAAAGCTTGTTCAATGGCCATCTGATGTAGTGGGTGTTTGAGCATTATGTCCGGTAAGTACCACGTTGGGTCATGCGCTTTTGGTATGGCTGAGGCTATAGTAGTGTATACTACATTATGGTTAGACCACGGAATCGGAATTATATCTGATGCAATAATTTCTGGTATCATTCCTATTGTTAGAAAAATATGATCTATTCTGGTGAAGGTTTGATGAGGGTGCGAGAAATAAGTGAATTTCTTTTTCATTGGGTTACTTTCTCTCCACGAATCTACCAGATTGTATTTGGAAAGAAGTTGAGAAAAAGGTAATCTAGAGGTTATTTTGGATGGTGTAAAAGGTGATTTATCTAAAAATGGGAGGAGGACTTGGTTCCAATCCCCACACATTATCACTGTTCCTATTTTGTGTGTATTAATCACTTGTAATATATATGAGAGGAATGGTGAAGGTTGTTTGTTAGGAGCGTAGTAGGAAATCACCGTGATTGCTGTATCCATTATGTAACCCATGAGTATCAGGTATCTACCTTCTGGGTCTTTAATTTCTGATGATAAGGTGAATGGTGTGGATCGGTGAAATGCAATTAGAGTTCACCTTTGCTTGGTACAGGCAGAAGCCGTGTAAATTTGTTGATAAAAAGGAGAAATATATTTTGGAGTAGAATCTTTGGTGAAGTGTGTTTCTTGGAGGCATACTATGTGAGCCTTCTTGTTATGAAAAGTACGGAAGGCTTTGGTCCTTTTTTGAGGGACATTTATTCCCTGAACATTCAGGGAAAGTATATTCAGTGGTGCCATGGCAACAGATCAAATAGTTTTGACTTACTTTTTGTTATGCAGAGCTGACTGCGCAGATCAACCTGTGTGGACTGAAGAGATGAATAGATAGAAAAGAAACCAGTGAATTCTGGAGTAAAGAGTAAACAAAAAACATATGAGATTAGATGATACATTGTATAAATTATTTTTTGCAAGTAATCACAATTTACCCGTGAAAGAGAGTAAATATCTCTCTCAGGGGAATAAGTGCCTTCGTCACACTCCCACATAATATGGTTGGGAGAATGAGGAGGGCTAATGGGGGTACACGGATCTTCCGCTTACAGGAGAGAAGTGCTATGTCAAAAGACATCAAAATGATGTTTCATTAATTGGAGTGCAGAATATAGTTTTTGTTGAAATGATTTATTCCAGGGTGGTTGAATATGGTTAGTCTTGCCCTAGGCTAAATAATTCAGTTAGAAAGGTACTGGTAATAACTTTGGTGTTGATGAAGATAGTTTGAATTATTTTGGGATTTTAACCCTTTTAGAGTAAACAATTACATATTTTATTCATATGTAACTGTTTAGATATGTTAACTCATAAAATTGAGGTTGTATTGCTTCTCCCAACCAATTGCTGTATTGGTTGGGAGAATGAGGAGGGCTAATGGGGGTACACGGATCTTCCGCTTACAGGAGAGAAGTGCTATGTCAAAAGACATCAAAATGATGTTTCATTAATTGGAGTGCAGAATATAGTTTTTGTTGAAATTATTTATTCCAGGGTGGTTGAATACGGTTAGTCTTGCCCTAGGCTAAATAATTCAGTTAGAAAGGTACTGGTAATAACTTTGGTGTTGATGAAGATAGTTTGAATTATTTTGGGATTTTTAACTCTTTTAGAGTAAACAATTACATATTTTATTCATATGTAACTGTTTAGATATGTTAACTCATAAAATTGAGGTTGTATTGCTTCAGATTAGAATAAACCAAAACATAATTCTAGGAACTAGTTTGGTAATAATATATTTGTTTTAAGAAAAAAAAGAAAAAGCTTCCATTACTTCTGGATTATTGAACATATTTGTCCTAAAAAGTAATAAATCTATTGTTATTACCTGATAATATATAACTGAACAAGGATTTCCTTATTTCACTTATATATTCTAAGGCTATATGAATCAGAAGTAATAAGAAATATAACTGGAATGTAACATGATCCCACACAGTGTGTGACTATCAGAATGCAGTTACATTCAGTTATAAATACAGGTTTTTTATAGAGAACCATCTCTTAGTATAATAAATGAAGAGATATCAGGAATTAGGATGTCAGTCCATTGAATCTTCTTGGTCCATGGATAATGTGGCATAACGGCCTCTTTTGTGAGAATGATGATTCCCATTTTGTTCTGAAATTTTCTGAGTGCTGCCTGAAGGTGAAGATGATGTCATTCTTCTGCGTGTGGGAGAGTTGCTGCTTGTGGGTTCTGTCAGATTTATTTTAAAAGGGTTTGTTGTAGTTCATCTGCTGATCTGCTTCTGTAAATTGTACCTTGGTAGTTAAATCTGACTGAAAAGGGGAAGCCCCATTGATACATAATGTTGTGGCGTTGCAGTTCCATCAGTTGGGGTTTCATGGATCGTCTTTTAGTAATAGTAAGTTGGGATAGGTCAGCAAAAATTTGATAATTGTGTCCTTGAAAATTAAGTTCCTTTTTCTCTCTTGCAGCAATTAGTATTTGTTCTTTCATTCTGTAATAATGAAATTTTGTGATTATATCACGTGGGGGTCCATCTTTCTTTTTGGCTGTGAGGGCTCTGTGTACTCTGTCCAGTTCTAAACGTTCAATAGGGATATCTGGCTTTAGTTCTTGTAATAGAGCAGTAATAGTAGATTGCAGGTCTGTCACAGTTTCAGGTATTCCCCTTATGCGCAAGTTTGAACGTCTGGCTCTATTTTCGTAATCTTCAAGCTTAGTTTGAAGTATTAAATTCTCTTCTTTTAATTGTTCCAATTCTGTTATATTTACTTGGGTTGTAATTTCAATTTCATCCATTTTTATTTCTAAGGCTGCGGTGCGGTTTCCCAGCTCTCTTATTTCTTTGGTTAGGCTTTTTGTTATTTGGTCTGAGGTTTGTTTTAAAGCCTTATGAAGCATCTTTTCAAATTGTAATAATATTACTGGGGATGCTGAGGAGGCTTGTGGAGATGTTTGTGAGAGGATTTGTTCTGTATCTGACTCAAATGGAAAGTCTTGCTGTGACATTTTCTGTCTGTGAGAGCGCGCTGATGCTGTATATTGTGAGGTGACTTGAGCTGCTTTAGTTGCAGTGAGTGCCTGTGAGCTCTTTGTGAGGTGATTTTTATTTCTGCCACGGTTTCCTCCCAGTACCATATTTCCTGCCCAAACTTTCACAGTTTGTTCCCTGGGGCAAAAAGGTTCAAATGGATACCTTTTGAGCCTGCAGGCTCCGCTTTGTCCTTCTCTTCTCTCCTCAGCGGTGCAGAGCTCTAACAATGCATGTCTGCTCCGTTAGGCTCCGCCCATCTCCCCTCTTGGATAGCATTTCAAGCAATAATACATAGGTCAGAACATGGCATAGGAAAGACAGCTGTCTTGATGATGGCGGCTGTATTTGTTTTAGTTGGTGTCCTTAGATGTGTGAGCACACCTTTTCTTCTTTATTTTTAATTTTGGTTCTGGTAGATTTTTCTTGTGGTTGGATGTACTCCCTGGCTATTACTATTTTTACTAGGTTTGTTCAATTTATTAGCTATAGTCATTTGTAGCTATATTTGATTAGGATTTGCATTAAAGTTGATGTAGTATTGTTTGCTGTTCTGATGGAGGTGGATGACTACCAGAAATGGCTTGTTGGTTCACACTACATTAGTATATGTGTTTCTCCCATTATAGGCATGAGATAGGGCATGATGGTTCATGTCCTCCTCATATGTTATCCTTACGCTTCACAGCTGGGATTGTTGGGAGTACCCCTTATGGTTCAGTGCTGTCTCTGCCTCCACATTGATCCCCTGCGGACCTTCACCTACAGGCACAACTTTTTTCATTTGTTTCGGATGACAGATATTGTTGTGAGTTAATTACTATGTGTAACTTTTAGTCATAACATTTTTGCTATGCTGTATTATCTGACTTGATGGGATTGATTTACTAAAACTGAAGAGTGCAAAATCTGGTGCAGGTGTGCATGGTAGACAAATAGTTTCTAACGTCAGCTTCTTCAATTAAACTTTGTTAAAAAAAACCTGCAAGCTAATTGTTTTTTGTGCAGAGCTGCACCAGATTTTGCATTCTTCAGTTTTAGTAAATCAACACCAATGTCTTAAAATGTGTGTTACATTTGCTGTACTTCTTCCTCAGTTGCACTCTGTGAAACCCTGTAGAAGCTCAACCTGTGAAACATATTGGGACACTATGCCTTACCTATGCCACTTTCTGACCTATGTATTAATGCCTGAAAAGCTATCTAGATGTTGACATGGTTGTATGTATGGGTAGGGGTATAAGGTTGATGACTATACATGTATACTAAGATTCATTGAGTATATTTTTACCATTTGGGGTTCTCTACCCGTTTTTTAACTATATGATTTTGAAATAAAATTTATGATATTATACACGTCTCTAGGTACAATGTTTTCCTGAGGATAGTATTTATAGCACCTAAAAAGCCCCTTTACTCATTTTTCAAATTTGCAAACAGCACAATCATTTTGAATAGCAGTGCAAGGTCCATTTTTTTAGAGACAAAAAGCACAGGCTTGGACTTTACTATAAGAAATAAAACACTGAAGGGGATACAGCAGTGTAAAATTGGCCAGTGGCTGGAAAGTTTTAATCGGGGCATAATAAGACTAACTGCTATATGCCTTACTTTTACTTTATCTATGGGGATAGGGGTGCTGTGAATGTGAGAGATATAATTTTATTTTGTTTCAAAAATTTTTTATTGATGAAAGATGAAATGTACAATACAGGTAATGGTATTTCTCCAAGGTTTACAGAGATTCATTGTCAAGTTACAGATTTCGTACATTTACCAAGCAGATATAGTGGTACATATAACAATGTTGAATGTAAAAGAACAGATGGGTGCGAAAGCATCCAATTACAGGTAATTAAAACGTTTAAAACAGTCGTAAGTAAGTATATGAGGTGTCCAGTCACCTTAAACCTTTGTTAACTGCTCTAGAAACATTGAAGTTAGCTATTGAAATCTATAATATCCCATGTTGTTGTTATTGTGGGGTGAAATTCAAAAGAGGAGCATGGGACATGGACCTTTACCAATCCTCTCCCATTCCCAGTACCCCTACGGGAGCACACTGTACTGGGGGGGGAGAGTCAGAAGAGCCATATATATATGGAGGTAGTGAGAGAGGTCCTTTATGTGGATTAGTGTTTCTAAGAGGTCTTATAGTGTATGTGGTGAATTTGATTTTGAAAGGTGTGGGGTGCATATAGGGTGGGGGGGGAGAAGTTGGATTATATATGCTTTACTTTGTATATTAATAATATGATGGGGTAGAGACTGACATGGGTGGGTATATGGGTGTGTGAGTACAAGGGTGAGGGAGAAGGTGGTGGTGATGGAGGATGGGGGAGGATGGCGGACACTCCTTCCACATTCCCTGACTAGCACTTGTTGCGAGGGTCATTATGGAACAAAGGATGTTCCGGCTTGTGGGTCAATAAGTAGCGTCTGAAATTCAACCGAATCGCGAAAGTGTTTCCAACAAGCCCATGTATGACTGTATTTTGTGGGGTTGTCGTTTGCTTGATGTATTAAGTCTTCCATGGCTGCTATTTTTTCTACACGTTTTAGCCAGTCTGATAAGGTAGGAGGGTTAGCGTCCCTCCAACGTAACGGAATACATTGCTTAGCTGCGTTTATGAGGTGAAGCATTAAAGATTTCCTATAAGTGGATAGGCGAAGTGAGGTGTGGTGCAGTAAATATTGGGCAGGTGTAAAGTCTAGAGTATAAGTAGTGATTCGAGTGATCATGTGGTGTACCTGTTCCCAGAATGGTTTTATGAGGGTACAATCCCACCATATATGGAGAAGGGAGCCCACTCCAGAATTACATCTCCAGCACAGAGGAGAAACATTTGTATGAAACATATGAATGTGATCAGGGGTGCGGTACCATCTAGAGTACAATTTGTAATTGGTTTCTTGTGCTGAGACGTTAATTGAGCCTTTATGGATGTGAAAATAGATATTTTCCCAGTCTTCCAAAGATAAGTCTAGGTTGAGCTCTCTTTCCCATTTCCGGTTGACTGTGGTAGATAGGAGGTTAGTTTTGCCGAAAAGCAAGGAATACACTATTGAGATTAAGTGGTTTTGAGGATTCGTTTCAGAGCATAGTGCTTCAAAAGGTGTCATATCTCTACACCATTGAGAGATGGGATTGGATTTTTGAGAAAGTGTCTGATTTGTAGGTGCGAAAAGAAGGGGATGTTTCCAGTCTGGAGTTCAGTGGGTAGATCGGTGTACGGGATAATTGAACCATTACGGAAAAAATTATGTGCTCTCAATGAAGATATCATGGTGACTAAACGTGGGTTGTTTTCCAGAAGGCCAGGGGGGAAGGCGGGGTTGCCAGTGAGGGGGGTCAATGGCCCTGGGAATGGGGTCATTTTGAGAGAACAACAAGTGTTCCTGAAGCAATTCAGTGTAGGTCCAGTTAGTGGATGTGTCAAGTGTTCTTTAGGGGTCACCTTGGTGTCAATCCACGGCGAGTGGGAGAGGGGTGTTTGGGTGCATAAATCCTCAATTTTGATCCAATCTTTAGAGTGGGTATGTATGTGCCAGTCTATTAGTCTAGTGATATGACAAGCATTATAGTATTTATGAATATCGGGTAAGCCTAAACCACCTTTAAGCTTGGGGAGGACCATCCTGCTCCAACTGATTCTTGGAGGCTTATGGGCCCATATAAAGTTCCTGCATATTCTTTTATAAATTGTAAAAAATTTTGAAGGGAGTTTAATCGGTATGGTTTGTAAGACATAGAGTATTCGAGGCAGGATGTTCATTTTTAAGATGGAAATTCTCCCAAACCAGGAAAATTGTGCTGAGGACCATTTCGTAAGGTCTTTCTGTATAGTTCGAAGAATGGGAGAGTAGTTTCTGTCGTATAGTTCCGAAAGTTTGGATGGTATTTGAATTCCAAGATACGTGAGGGCGTGTGGTTCCCATTTGAATGGAAAATTAGATTGGCATTGAGAAACTATCTGTGACGGGAGGGAGATGTTTAGGGCTTTGGATTTCGTAAAGTTTATTTTCAGGTTAGATAATTTGCGGAAGAGGGTGAAATCTTGTAGTAAGTTTGGAATGGTGATTAACGGGTTGGAGAGGAAAAGAAGTATGTCGTCAGCGTATGCAGCCAGTTTGTAGTGTTTTTGTCTAATATCAATGCCTACGATATCTGGGTTGACTTTAAGTTTGCGTAGTATAGGTTCTAATGAAAGAACAAAAAGAAGAGGGGACAAGGGGCAACCTTGTCGGGTTCCATTCGACACCGGGAAGGCGCTCGACAGGTGGCCGTTAACCCTTATTTTGGCTGTGGGGGACTGATATAGAGCCATGATCAACTGGGTGAAGTGCGCTGGGAATCCCATTGCCTGTAGTACTGCTATCATGTAGTCCCAAGCCACCCTGTTGAACGCCTTCTCTGCGTCAAGGGACAGAAAAAAACCCTGTTTGGATGAAGAGGAGAGCCAATGGTGGATGTTGATTGCTTTTATGGTATTATCCCTTGCCTCCCTCCCAGGGATAAATCCAACTTGATCTAATGAGATCAGTTTGGGGAGTAAAGGGAGCATTCGGTTGGCAAGAATTTTGGCATAGATTTTCATGTCAACATTAATAAGGGAAATGGGTCTATAATTAGTTACTAGAGTTTCATCTTTACCTGGTTTGGGAATGAGCGTGATGTGGGCTTCTAATAGATCTGTATTTACTGAAGAGGATGAGGAGAGGTCATTGAAAATCTTAGCTAATTGAGGGGTAAGTGTATCCTGGAAGGTTTTATAGTAACTCACGGTCAGACCATCTGGGCCAGGGCTTTTACCTGTTTTAAGTTGTTTTAACACTGTTATAATTTCGTCTGCAGTAATGGGAGCAGAAAGGTTTGCTGCATCCTCGGACGAAATAGAAGATGGGCAAAAGTTATTCAGGAAGTCTGAGATTGTCACTTGTCTGTCAGGAGTGATGCCCGAGTCGGTGGAGGTAGGTAAGTTGTAAAGAGCAGAAAAATATTGAACGAATTGGTCGGCAATAGCTTCCGAGGAAACAAAAGAAGTGCCTGACGAGTTTTTAATAGCGTGTATGGTATTCGTTGCTTTTCGGGATTGTAATGCTCTAGCAAGCAATTTTCCGGATTTGTTGCCAAATTCATAGAATAGTTTTTGATTTAGGACATATTTGTGTTTTAAGGATTTACAGAGTTCTTCTAGAAGTTCTTCCCTAGCTTTGATCAAATCAACAAGGGATTTTGTGGCTAGTGAGAGCTTGTGGGCTTGTTCCAGTATGAGGATTTTTTCAGACAGTGTGGCAATGCGATCGCGTTTGAGTTTACGTCTGTATGTCGTTAAAGATATGATTTCACCACGTATTACGCATTTGTGCGCTGCCCATATGCTGGATTGTTTTGAGTCCTTTGAGGTGTTTTCAGAAAAGTATTGTACGAGTCGGGTGTTGAGTTTGTGGGTAATGTCTATGTCTGTTAAGATGGAATTATCAAGACGCCAAATCATTTTGTGGAATCTATTTGCCGGTATATCTAGAGTAATGGATATGGGGCTATGGTCTGATAGCACCATGGGATTGATGGAGGCCTTAGAAAGTAGAGATAAGTCTGATTGGGATATGAAAAAGTGGTCAATTCTTGTGTATTTATTGTGAGGTGCGGAGTAAAACGTGAAGTCTCTCTCATTCGGGTGTAGTGTTCGCCAGGCATCGTGAAGGGTCAGATCTCTAAGGTGTTTTTTAATGGCCCGGAGAGCTCTGTAAGGCATAGAGGAAACTCCTGTGGATGTATCTTGTGATGGAGAGAGAGCTACGTTAAAGTCTCCACCCGCAATAAGAATGCCGGAATAAAATTCCGTTAGTAATTGTAGGGTCTCGCGAAAGAATAGAACTTGCTTTGTATTAGGAGCGTATAGGTTTGCTAATGTTATGGGTTTGTTGTGAAGAGTCCCTTTGAGAAAAAGAAATCTACCTTTAATGTCTCGTTTAACTTCTGATACCTGTAGAGGGCAATTTTTTGCTATTAAAATAGCCACCCCTTTTGATTTAGAGTCATCATTAGTGGCATGATATACCGTAGGGTAGTGTGTATTGTGTAGTTTCTGAATGTTGTCTGAGCGGAAATGCGTTTCTTGTATGAACGCGATCTGTGTTTTGTTTTGTCTTAAAGTGTGTAACAATTGCGATCTTTTTTCAGGTGTATTAAGCCCACGCATGTTTATAGAGCATAGTTTTACCTGTGAAACGTGTATCGTTCCAGTACCAGTCTTTGTGTCGTGTGTAGGAGTGTCCGCCATCCTTGGAGCTGGAAAGGGGCTCTATTGTAACTGGTACAGGAAAGGAGGGTATAGAAAACCTGTACAAAATTGGTGTCTGTGCGGGATGTAAAAGGATGGTGAAGAAAGGGTGGGGTGTATTTAAGTATGTTCCCCTGTCAGGAGAGGAAGAAGGGGTACGGTGTGATGTCAGGGGAGTCAGCCTGGAGTCAAGATCCAGACCGTTCCACTGCACCGTGTGGGGGTCGGGTAGAACCTAGCAGAGAGGATAGAGTCACATGTGAGCTAACCCACCGTTACCAGTCATAGGTGCACATGGGAGGAGGTTTGCAAATAAGAATTATAGGAGGAGGTAGGGCAAAGTGTGTTTAAGTAAGGGAAGGATTGGCAGGAGATTATATGATAAGTAGGGGATTTACCAAGAGATTAGGGAGGGTAGCGGTATGTGAAGAAGAGATTGAGTTCAGGCGCGTCAACTATTGCACATGGGAGCGGAGAGGGACATGTAATCAATGTGTGTGCATCAGTAGTAGTGTGTGTAAGACAGATCTGGCAGGTGTATATGTTTGTGGAAATAACATATATTGGACCAGGCTTCCTGAGTATCGGTCTGAAGGAATTGCATATTTCTGGAAAACAAAAAAGGCAAAAGCGCAACATCAGATAACTTAAGTTAAAACTTAAACCATATATTCCTCAAGATGATGTGTAAGGAGATGTTTGTCACAAAGAGTCTGTATCTGTCCAAGCATTTAAGAAGTGGTCTGGGACGGTATGGTGTGTAGGTAGTGCAGTCCAACTATCTTCCCTCCAGCACTCTCTCATTTTACCAGCCTATGTG